>BCIA01000005.1:780603-1980603 GCA_001599815.1 Furcasterigmium furcatum
GGGGAGGAGCCGCCGCAGGTGAACAGGGCGGGGCCGGGGATCTCGTACTCCTCAGATTCTACCCATGGTTAGCTTGCGTGCTGGACTGCAGAGAGATATCTGGCTTACGCTGGTAGGGGGAGTAGGCGATGCCAGCGTCGGAGGCGGCGTAGGCACCGGGGAAGGAGACGAGGCCGGAGGGGACGGAGGAGCCGGAGCCGGTGACCTCAAGCTGGTGGCAGCCAGGGTAGTACTCGGCCTCCTGGTGAAGGGCGATGATCTCGTGGCGGACGAGGTAGAAGCCGGGGGCGAGGCACTCGGGGATGGTGTACTCGGCAACACCGCCGGCGGTCATGAGGGGGGTGGCGGCCCAGTTGTTGGTGACGCCCTCGCGGCCGCCCTCCTGGATCTTGAACCAGACGGCGCTGGGACGGGGTCAGTCAAGGCGTCTCACGGGGATTACTTCGGGGTGTGCTTACTCGCTTCCGGGCTGGTAGTCCTGGCAGCCGGCGTCGGGGCAGCGGGCCATGTAGGTCATGACGGGGCCGACGTGGCTGTCGGGCCAGAGGGTCCAGGTGAGCTCGACGGTGGAGCCGGCGGCGGCCGGGGCGTGCAGAGCGGCGGGCTGGGAGCCGGAGCCGGAGCCACCGCAGGTCATGTCGACGCTGGTGACATCGCGGACGGGACCGTTGCCGGCGATGAAGCGGGAGACGCGGTCCGGGGCGGGGCTCATGTAGGGGTCGGTGTAGGGCTGGTAGAACTCGTAGGTCTCGCCGCCGATGACGGCGGAGTCGACATAGCCGTGGGCGGCCACCAGGGCCGCGGTGCCGAGGACGGAAGGAATGATGTACTTCATTTTGAATATATGTTCAAGAACTCGACAGCAGCTGCTTGCTCGGGGACAAAGTTGGTCTGTGAGGCGGAAAAGAGCGTGTGGCTATAACCGTTGTTGGTGGGTTGTTGGGTGTTTGAAAAGAACGACTACCGGGTCGATGAAAGAGTGCACTGTTGTTGAAGAGAAGGAACGAACGCAAAAGGCGTCTCAAAAGAGAATGAATGAACGGGATAAACCACACAGCTGCTGGTGAACAAAGGTTGTCCTAGGGGGAGGGTTGCGGCGACTGGGAGACGAGAGTCTTCATATAAGTACGGCCGCCTCCTCGAGACAGGGCCCCCGGCTGCCATGCCGGTCGTCCAGGGATCAATGCAGAGAGGCCCACGAGATGGCCCCCTTGCGCCTAGAATGAAGGAGGCTCTGGGTGTATCCGCCCCTGGTTTCAATTAGAGAGGCGGCAAAGATGACTTTGCAGAGGAGTCGCGCAGGCGAGGCTGGGTGCCTGTCTGGGGCCGGGGTTGGCTAGGGTTGGCGCGCAGATGAAGGGCGCCGGGGCAAGGGGCAGGCAGAGTGGTGCCCCCTCATGATCGTTTGCGTTCTCATGCAGGGCGAGATGAGGTGGAGGAGTTGACAAGATGAGAGAGCCGGAGCCGAATGCCAGAAGCAGGGCGACGCCGGCTGTCAGCCGGGGCGGCCCCGGTTTTCCGGCTCGCTGGCCGTACCGATTGGGTCGCTTCAGGGGTTGGGCGTCAGAGTCGGTTAGCGCCGAGGTGTCAACTGAAACTGCCAAGCCGAACCCCTTCCAGTCCCCTGGAGCGGGCCCCTGCCGGCGATGCGAGCGCCCAATGGAAGGATCGTGGAAAGGACTTATTCGCGGATTTGCCCTGGTTTCATCTTCATATGGGGGGCGTCATCAGGCGATGGCTCGTGCCAGACTCGACCAACCCAGGGTCGCCAATCGCGACCGGTTAGCGGGTGCGGCGCCACGCCCGATCTGGCAGTCCATCGATGGCACCCAGGAGTGCTGGGCGTCTTCGCTTCGTGCTGCAATTCTCTCGAGACGCCGCCAGGGCTCGGCCTCCATGCAGGGGAGCATCACGCCCGCGGTTATTATTTATTTCACGCCGGCCATGCCCCTTCCTTCCAGGCCTGTCCCGGCACGTCCTCGTATCTCTTCTTCTCTTCAGATATGGAGACTCGGGTCAGAACAGATGAACACCAGATATCACTCGGTGCTGATCGATCGGGGCTCGCCCGGATCAGCGTGTTGATCAATGATTAACCTCCAGCTTGCTACAATCCGATGATCCCTTCTGGGAAACATACTGTACAACCCCCCGGATCGGCAGGATGGGCCCTCATGCGTTACGCTGATCCGCATATTGTTCGGACGACAGGGCGTGCACTGATAACGTCTGAACTTGCGTTGCTCGGCCCTTCCCCGATCAGAGGGGTAATGTCGTACTCGGTCCATGGATAGGAACGAAGATCAAACCAAGATCTTCCAACTCACAACTCTGAGCCACGGAAGCTTCACCACTCTGTAGGAACATAGCACAGGGACCGCAGGAGAGTATTCTCAGAACGATTAGAATTACTATTACGCTTAATGATCCTCTAGTCAAACAAGCCTGTCTATCTTGGGGTGTTGTTCCAGCACACACCTTCGCCAAGCATTACACGCCATCAGGTGCTGCTTCAACCAACGACAACGACAACACCAGCAACAAACAGCAAGCTCGACAGAGTTGCGACAACACGGCCGGCGTCGCTGACGATGATATGGCGATGAGGAGGATGGGGAGGATAGGGATGCTTGGGATGGTTAGGGGGGACCCAGCCAGTCGGCTTGGGATAGTGACCGCCGGTGGGCTTGGGATAATAGTGACCCGTGGGGTGCACCCACTGCTTGGGCTTGTAGATGATGCCGCCCTCGCAGTGGTGGCAGGTCTTCTTCTCGACGACCAGCTGGCGGTCGCAGTTGTGCGTGCAGTGCTCGGGCTTCCACACGGTCTTTCCGTGGCAGTGGTTGTCGACGCACTTGATGGGCTCCCAGTTGTGGCGCTGGGTGCACTGGCCGCAGGGCACCTTGTGGTAGACGACCTCTCCCTTGCAGTCCTCGCCCCTCCAGGGCTTCAGGATGACGATGCCATCGTCGTGATGACCGCCGTGGTGTCCGCCGTGATGATGGTCGCCCTTGTGTCCGCCGTGATGGCCGCCCTTGTGACCACCGTGATGGCCGCCGTGATGATGGTCGCCCTTGTGACCACCGTGATGACCRCCGTGATGGCCGCCGTGGTGATGGTCGCCCTTGTGACTACCGTGATGGCCGCCGTGATGGCCATGACCACCATGATGGCCTCCGTGATGACCTCCATGATGACCGCCATGGTGTCCACCGTGATGTCCAATGTAAACAGTCAGACGGATGCTGTTCGACACCCACCCACGATCACGACGGGTGAACGGCTCGCCGGTGGGCTGGACCCGGAACAGGTTTCCGCCGCAGAACTCGTGGTTGTTGCCGGGGCAGGGGATGTCGCACTCGGCAAGGGCCACACGCCTAGTAAGGTCCTGATCGATCCGGCCGCCGCAGTAGCAGTCGCTTGAGACACAATTAGCTATCCATTCGACGACGAAGGCTGTGGACGGGTACATACTCTTGATGGACGCCGGCAAGGGGCCATCCACGGCAGATGTCGGTGCAGACATCAATGTCCATCCTGGGGCTGGAGAAGGCCAGCTCGAAAGTGGGGAAATTGTCCCTCGAGCCGAAGCAGCCCAAGAAGTCGAAGCCGTTGACGCGGTCAGGGAAGCCGGTCTGGGTAGGGCGGTGGCGGGTTCTGGTGGAGCTGGTAGTGGTCCTGGTAGTAGTCGTGGTCGAGGAGACCGCGAGGACAAAGTCGTAGATAGTGACGATTGCGACGTCGCCAAGTCCGCAAGACTGCGTGACCAGAATATCAACAGAACCCGTGGAGGTAAAAGCATCGGTGATAATGCGGAGAGGCTCGAAAGTGCCGACAAGAAGCTCGTTGTAGACCGATTGGCCGTCGATCGTGATGTCGAGAATGCAGTCTGTGGGCTCCCCCCCTTGCCTCTTGCGGTGGCGGGCCTCCGCGATCTGAACGGGGTCGACGATAATAGTTGCGGAAAGGGTGAGCTCGTCACCCTCTTCCCAGCCGGCGGGCACCTCGACATCGGAGGCAGTAAGAGTGGCATCCATCTCGGAAGTGGCCCTCATAACGCTACGGAAGGGGTTAGAACCTGAAGCTCAGGGGTATGAGTGAGTACCTACATGACCTGTCGCCCATCGACGGTCTCCAGTTCTGCGTTGCTGCTGAGATCAAACTCGTCGGGGCTGACGACAGATGTGCCAGCGCCGGTTTCGATGGGAGGGCTGACGCCGCCACTGGTTGTCGTTGCCGTGGAATTATCAAACCGAAACGGAGCGCCGGCCATCACGGGTTGCTCGTCCTGGCCCTCGCCCTCGTCTTCGGTAGGAGTGATCTCGCTGTCCGGAGGTGTTGTCTCCGAGGCGGTGTCGTCCTCATCGCCTTCAGCCCTATCCGTGTCGTTAACGGTAATGTCCGTGTTGTCAACGACAGTGTCCGTGTTGTCAACAATAGTATCTGTATTGTCCACTGAAGTGTCTTCAGCATCCAAAGCTGTGGGTGTGGTGCTGTCATCGCCGGCACTGCCCTGGCAAGCGCCAAAGGCGACCAGGGAGGCCAAGCCCACAAGAAGAGGGTTGGTCAAACGCATGATGATGAGCAAGGCAGATTGATGGCTGAGAAGAAATAGGGCCAACGTCCGCTGCAGGAAACTCAAAGTGATTGTGATGGTTGATCATGGGAAGCAATAGAGCTGGTGATGCGGCGGCCTTTTATAATCGTGAATCCATCGAGACCTACCCTCGACGTTGCGGCCCATGGACGCATCCGTCGTTTCGTCCATCTTGTAGATGCTGCGAAGCTCGCCATCCTTCTAGAATGGCAACGTTCCCGCGAGGGTAGACAGCCGCGAACGTTGCAGATCGCCGTGGGCGCCATTCCCGCGGGACGGTTCAGGGGTATTGAGTGCTTTCAGCGCTGTACCACGCGGGGTCCCCGTGTGTCTGGGGTTAAGGAATGCAGTCGTGGAATGCATATGCGTGCCAGCCACCCGGATCTTCAGTCTGCTTCAGGGCGGCAACGGGGTGGTGTCTTAGGTTGAGTGAGCCATGGCGATTCTGAGTGCCGAGACGAGGCTGGGGGGCTGAGACAAGCCGTTCCAACGGGGCACGGATGCAAAGCTGTGAGTAGGACTGGAATGTGGGCACCAGAAAGACAAGAGCTTTATGTAGGTAGAGCCCTCGTGTCGCCTTTTAATACATTCATCTTCCCGTTCCCGGAACCTGCAACGGTCGAAAAGCGGACGGGGCAGTTCTCATACCGAGAGCCGAAATCGTCCACTCCAGGAGATGTCGGAATTTCGAACACTCGAGAATGCAACGATCAACGGTGCTGAGAGCGTCAATCATGCTGTAATGCGCATCAGCATCCCATCTCAACACGAACGCAGGGGTTCATCTCGTGCACACAACGAGGATGATGAGCATGTCCAATGACAAGTTCTAATCAACCCAGGCTAATAAGTAACCAGGAGCCCGAGAATGCGAATCGCATTCTGGAAGGTCTGATTGATTGCAACCGCCAACGTCCACGAGGGTTCGAGGTCAAGTCAGAGAGAGCATGAGGTTGTCAGGAGGTTGACTCCGCCCTCTGGCTGTTGGCAGTGGGCTGTTCTTCAGTGGAGTCTAGGGGTCCAACCTCTTATCGCGATAACGCTAAGATGACGTGCATCTCCTCATGCAGCATCCACACCTCAGCTTGTTGAGCTTCCCGACCATCCTCAGTCAAGGTCTGGCCTGGATGCCAGCCCTCCGATCTATCAACGCCTGGCAGCCACCGAGATGGCATTATTAGTCTCATATCAACTGTAGCAGCACTGTCGTATTTACATCACCCATTCAACATGGCCACGCTGCCCTCCGACCGCAATAGGAGCGGAGCCTCGTCCCAATCCTCCGAGCGCGAGCCTTTGTCCGATTCCAGAGACAGATCCCAAGAGCACGCAGAACAAGAAGATGCCGTGTCTGTCGAGCTGCTCGTCGAGCACCTTCTGGCGGCCAAGCGCTCGCTTTCGTCGATGCAACACGTCCTTCGAGCGAACGACCTGGCGACACACGCCCGACAAGCCCACGAGGATGCCTGCATTCTCGACGCGCAGACCAAGTTCCTCCAACAAATGATCATAAGGCAATGGGGTTTGCTCCGGAAGTTCAGGAGGGGGCTTAAGGGAACATACGATGCCGGGAAAGGCGACTTTGCGAATCTGGTCCATATCATGGACGCAACGAACGAGAAACTTCAGGATACGATCGGCTTCCTGCGAGATACCCCCGTGGAGAGGGCCTTCCGTCCCGACGTGGAGCAGTCCAGGACCCTGTTAGACTTTGTCGACGAGCAAGGAGTACACAGTTTGGTGGAGGCACTGAAGAAGTCTCTAAGCGACCTCCAGGTTCGGGATACCCGAGACACGCGATGATCTTTCGGCAAGCTGACAATGCCCAGGGCATCCAGACGTCATTCGACGGCGACCTCTTGCGCTTCGATAACGACATGAGAGCGCTGAAAAAGGCACAGGCCATGATCGAAGCGTCCACCACGTCTTCGCCCTCCGCCTCGACAGTCGACCAGACCCTCTCTGGTCTCCTCATGACCATCGTCGACCATTCGCACTGTATGGCTCAGCTCCTCTCATCACTGACGAAGCACTTTGATCTCTGCGTGACCGCTGTACGAACGACAGAGGGCGGAGCGGATCTGGCCCGCCGGATGGCCGCTGAAACGACCCAGTCCCCTGATGGTGACCTGGTCTCCATCTCCGGTGTGATGGCAGACCAAGAATCGCAGACCACAAACCTGGAACCCATCACATCGAGGGACCGTTCCGACATGCTAAACATTGTAGTAGAGGATGCCTCGGAAGTTGAGGGCGTGGTTCTCGAGATTGGCGATCGGTTGCGACTAGTCGAATCCGATTTTGCCGCTCTGACCGAGCTCGCTGGACATGACCGGAAAGCTAACACGGCGGCCCTCAACACCCTGGAGTTGTTACACGATATTGGAGGGAGACTGCGTGGGTATGTTGCAGCCGAAGCCGAATTCGTGCAGCGCTGGGAGGACGAACGGAACACCATCTACGCCAAGCTGGACGAGATGGAAGCCCTCGGCGCCTTCTACCAGGGGTACGCACAGGCGTACGACACGGTTCTTCTCGAGGCAGAGCGTCGGCGTCTCGCGGAGGAGAAGATCTCGGCCATCTGGCGCAGGGCGAAAGAGAGCATCGACAAGCTTACCGAGGCCGATTCCCGGGAGCGGGAGGCCTTCCGGCAGGAGGTGGCCGAGTTCATCCCGACTGACCTGTGGCCTGGTATGGACGAACCGGTGAAGCGGTGGAAGCTGGCCGCGGTCGTCGACGAGGCGGCGAGCGAGCACTCGGGCACGCCCGTCCTGAGTCAGCAGGTGGTCGACGCTGCCCGGGGCCGTCTCGAGGGGCGAAAGCAGCACGCCGACGAGTGACCTGACGAGGCGCAATTTGCATCTTGCCATTGGAGAGGGAAGCACTGTTTCTGATATGGACGAAAGGTCGGAGCGACGTCTGGAGTTCCGGTCTACATTGTCATGTTGTCCCACTACGTATCTCTTATCCCGGGACTTGGAGGCCAAGGTGGCCGATCGAATTTGAATACTTCACATCATGTTACTCTGATGAATCTTTTCGCCGACTTGGCGACTTACGTGGTTGGGGGCTGCCGAGCATAAGTCAACCCCTGACCACCTGGAACGTGAAGAGAAGCCAAGGCCCTTGGGTTGCCGGTGCCGAGAGACGGCCCACCGCTGGTATATGAGCAGAACACACGCGCCTGTGCGACTGCGACTGATCTGACTGACTGACCGACCTCTCTTTCCGTTCAGTCAATCATCGTCCTTTCCCGAGTCGAGTTCGCATAAACGCCCTGTCGAGTCGCAAGTCCCTGCCCTCCTCCGACACCGCCTGCCCAAGTCACTTGCCTAGGACACGCGCCCCACGAGCTTCACGACCTCGGCCTCGACCTCACAATAGCGCACGAGAGGAAAAGGCGGCCTCACTCACCTCTTCAACCAGCCAAGGCGCGACCAGACCAAAACAGAGCTGCACGTGACCGCGCTCGGCTCTGCCGCGTAATCCTGGCCCGAGCGCTCTCCCGCAGAAAGGGTTCAGCCTCACATCTGCGAATCATCTGCAGTCATGACGTAGGGATCCCGGCTCTTGGTGTACGCTAGACGCGATTGGCCAGTGGGTCCAATTCGATGAGCTCAGTGATGCTCTCGACTTGGGATCGCAAGCGCGAACGGGAAGGGAAAACCCCCATTCATTCCTGCCCGCCCAGAGCGACCTCAGTTGAAACCTTTGGTGGGCATGTCTTGGCCGTCACCAGTTCCTGCCGCTGCTTCTGCTGGTCGCCTGGGGTTTCGCATTCTCCCACTGGCCCACCCCTCTCCCTTGTCTTCTTATCCCCGACAACCACCATCACCACCAGCATTTCCCAACACTTCCATCTGCAATCATCGATAGCTCGCTGACGACTCCTGGCCTTTCGCAGCTACCAACAGCCGCAGGGTGAATACATCCAGCTCGACGAACGCATGTCGCAACCGTACGGACAAAACGGCGGCTACGGCCAGCCGCAATATGGCCAACCTCAGTATGGGCAGCCCCAATATGGTCAACCGCAATGGAACGGCCAGCAACAACAACAGTACAACGGCAACGGCAACGATTATCAGCAGGGCTACAAGCCACCGCCCCCGCCGCCTCATCCTCAGCAGTATGATCACCAGGCACCCATGTACGGCGCGCCCCCTCCCCCTCCCCAGGGCGAGAAGTACTCCTTCGACCAAGCGTTCAAGGTCGAGAAGCCCAAGTGGAACGATCTCTGGGCCACCGTCTTGGTAGGTTTCCAGGACCCGGCTTTGCAGCCCTTTGGGCACGCCGTAACTTGCTAACCACTCCGCCCCAGTTCCTCCTCGTCTTCTTCGGATTCGCCGCCCTCTCGGGCATCGCCATCTACGGCTACACCAGGGCCGACCCCAGCGGAGCAGTCTATAGAAGCACCTCCTTCGCTCTTGGCAACAACACCTTGATCCTGTTCGCCATTGTTCTCGTTGTGGCAGTCGTTCTCAGCTATGGCTATGTCTGGCTCGCCCGCCTGTTTCCCAAGGCCTTCATCTGGGTTACGGGCATCCTGAACATCGTCTTCGCCCTCGGAACTGCTGCGTACATGCTCTACCAGCGCTACTGGTCCGGCGGTATCGTCTTCCTCATCTTCGGCCTCTTCTTGGCCTTTTGTTTCTACACCTGGATCTCCCGCATCCCATTCTCCGCCTTGATGCTTAGGACCGCCATCGACGTCTCCAAACAATTCGGACATGTCTACCTGGTCTCCTGGCTCGGCGGTCTCCTCGGCGCGATCCTCGCCGCCTGGTTCTCCGTCACACTCGTGGCCATCTACAACCGCTGGGAGCCGTCCCAAAGCAACCCCAACTGCCGCGACACAAACTGCAGTTCTGCGACCGTCGCCGGCCTCATCGCCTTTGCCACGTTTGCCATGTACTGGATGTCCGAGGTTCTGAAGAACGTCATCCACGTCGCCATTGCTGGCGTGTATGGCTCTTGGTACTTCTGCGTCAACAACTTCCCCGGCGGCGCCACGCGTGGTGCGCTCAAGCGAGCTCTGACGTACAGCTTCGGCTCCATCTGCTTCGGTAGCCTGATCGTCGCCATCATCAACTTCATGCGGCACCTCTGCTCCGTGGCTCGCTCCCAGGCTGCCGCGGACGGCGACATGATCAGCTACATCCTGTTCTGCGTCTTGGGCTGTCTGATTGGCCTGCTGGACTGGGCCGTCTCCTTCTTCAACCGATACGCCTTCTGCCACATTGCGCTCTACGGCAAGGCATACATCCCGGCAGCGAAGGACACCTGGAAAATGATCAAGGACCGAGGAATGGACGCCCTGGTCAACGTAAGTGCTACCAACCCTTACCTCTGCTGCTGTGCACGTTCTCACCAGACACTATACAGGCTTGCCTCATCGGCCCCGTGCTGTCCTTCGGCGCTGCGTTCGTCGGCTACGCCTGCGCACTGCTGGCCTTCATCTATCTCTACGTCACGGACCCCCCTTACAACGAGGGCGGCAGCTTCACGCCCGTCATCATCGCCTTTTCTTTCCTCATTGGGCTCCAGATCGCCAATGTGTTCACCACGCCAATCTCCAGTGGCATCGACACCATTTTCGTGGCTGCGGCCTGGGACCCCGAGGTCATGATCCAGCAGCACCCGCAGCTGTACGAGGAGATGGTCCGGGTGTACCCCGAGGTCCAGCAGGCTATCCACGCCTGAGCATAGGCTCAGCCTACCAATTAACGGCCTTGTATGAACGATACCCGATACCCACACTGGCGGAATGAGCACGGGGAGCATTAGAAGGATGTCGTAGTCCATATGCCCCTTATTAGCAGTAGTATTCCTTGTAATTGTAAAGACGCTGCACCGTTCCTTTCTGCAATGTCCCTCCTCCTCTCGCTCGTCGCTTGATGGTCGCATATGCTGTCCCGTGGCTATGCTATGCTACCGCTGAATCCAGACACCACCATGCCCGATCGCCTGATCTCTCATCGCCGCCCCGTCACTCCGGACACCGACCCAGTGTAACGGGACCCGGTCGACCTGTTTCTGCACCTTGTCGCGCGCGTCGACGTACCGCTCAGCGAAGGTCCGCTCGCCCTTGAGAGTCTTCATCCGCTGCTCTGTCTCGACGGGGCCCCAGGCCTCCCGGCTGAGGCTCGCCACCGTGATCTGCACGTCGCTCACGTACGCGGCCAGTCGGTCCTCGGGGGCGTCCACCCGCCTCAGCTGCCCCATGACCAGGACCCTGACCTTCGCATCGTAGAACATGGCCCCCGAGAACTCATGTATCATGTGCACCGTGACCTGGTTCCGTGCCACGACGCTCGGCCCCTCGTACGAGGACGGGCTGACCGTCACGATCGATTCGTGCCAGTCGTAGGACATGTCGTCCGGCAGGTTCTGACGTGGCAGCACGCAGGCCCACGCCATGTACACCCCCGTCATCCGCAGCCGCAGGTCCTCGCTGACGCCCGCGAGGTTCGCCGTCGGGATGCCGAGCTCCATCCCGCTCCGCCCCGTGCCCTTGACAACTTGCCCGGCGAACTTGATCGGGAACGGCTGCCTCGGCCCCTCGTCCGGGCCGATGACCTCAGGAAACCCCTCCACCGCCCCGGACAGCGCGAGGTCGCCATCCTCCGCCTGCAGCGGCGCGTACCCCGCGCCCCTGGTCCCCTTGTACCGTGTCTCCATCTTGTTATACTGTGACCGCATCCCGGCCTTCGCCAGCGCGACCTCCCTTGCCCGCGACGCCAGCACGCCCTTCTTCTCGACCCTCTTCGCCGCGGTGGCCGCCGCCGCGCCCGCCGCCATCCTCGCGGGCCCGACGTACTTGTTCACGACGTTGCTCGCGATGGTGCTGCCGACCTTCACGCCGAACTCGACGGGCATGCTCGCCAGGCTCGCGCCGCGCACGACGCTCGCGTCCGCCGAGGTGCTCGCGACCCTGAACACGGGGCTCGGGCAGAGCGTCTTCTTCTTCCCGGCATCGTCGCCGCAGCACAGCACGAGGCGGAAGTACCCGTCCTCCGCCGCCGCGGGGATGCGCACCACGTGCGTCTCGCGCGGGAGGTGCCGCTTGAGGTTCCCCGTGGCCTTTTTGGCGAACTTGGCCAGGTCGCGCGCGTAGCCGCGCTCGTCGTTGGCGGGGAGCGCGTCGACGGTCCCCTGGTAGGTGGGGGTTACCTCGATCCAGGAGTCTGTGGCGCCGACGAGGGACTTGAGCGCCATGCCCGTGTTGCCGCTGTAGCCCTTGCGCTGGAGCCAGAGGGACCGGGTGGGCGGGAGGGCGTTGTCGGCGAAGATGGTGATGGAGACGGTCGTGGAGGGGCCGCGGTACCAGACAAGGGCGGGCGAGTGGCGCAGGATGGTGAAGTGGCGGTTGGACTCGGTGGGGTGGGGGAGGAGGCCGCTCGCGAAGAAGACGGTCTCGTCGAAGGCTGATTTGAAGATGCTCTTCTCTTTCTGGGTGACGCCGTCGGCCAGCTGCGGGTTGGGCACTGAGGGCGCCGTGAGGAGGGTTGGCCGCGGCGGCTGCTCCGGAGGTTGCTGCTCTTGGTCGTGGAATATTAACTCATCGCCAGGCGGCGTTGGGCGGAACATGTGATCATTGTGATGGCCGTGGTGGTGTCGCATGTGGTCGCGTGTGGGAGTCGAGACCTCCCACCCGGGTCCGGGTGAAGGGCTCCGGAGTCGTCCATCGCCGCCGACTCCAGGGAATTGCGGGATAGTGAGCTGCTGGCGGAGGTTTGGGACCGAGCGGCTCGGTCGGATGGCCTCCCTCGTGTACGGGGGAGGAGGCCCGAGGTCCTTGTATGAGATTTGCTGGAGGTGGTCCATCTTCAACCGGGCATGCTGAGCGTCGAGCTATTCAGCGGCAATGAGAATCCGTCCAGCTCAACGGGGGTGCTCAGAAACCTTCCTGGGCATGTTCAATTGATGAGTCGACTCTGCGTTTGTGGCGACTTCTCCCTTTTCAAGGAGTTGGTTGGCGGTCAGTGTGATTGCGGTCCCCGAGCCTTGGAATGAATTCGCCCCCTTGTCCCGCCCGCAAATCACGTGCGCTTGGGTGCTGAAGCGTGTCGCGTCTCAAGTCATCTGAAGCTGGGCTGGAGTCGCAAATGTCCTGGCGTTTCCATGACGCGCGGCGGGGACCTAGAGGCCTCCCCGGGATATGTTTAACCTGAAGCTTTTTAAACACACTCAAAGAGCCCTGATAAAAGCAGCTGAGCCTTCGAAGCTTTGGCACTAAACCAGTCGGCCGGCCCGGGACCGGAGAGGTGGGGGCGGCGGCCCGGCCCGAGGCCCGTACTTCGGGATCCATCGTGAACATGGACTTCAACATCAAGCTAGATTGAGCCAAATCATTGTCGATGCTGGTCCATGGCTGGACTTGAGGGCGGTGGGCAGGGATCACAGTCTAGATAGTCCAGGCCTTTTAAAGAAAAATCGCTGCCAATCCTAAGAACCAACGGCCAACTGGCGTAGCTCTTTGGATCCACGGATATGTATAGCACTCTATGTGCTTTAAAACAAACCCGGGGCTTCTTGGTGATTAGTACCTACTTTCGGTCGTAGAACCCCGTCTGCGCTGGAAGGGGGCAATTTAAATACAAATCAAGTCGAAGCCAAGAATAAAGACATTGTACAACTGATCCATACCACAGAGAAGACGCTAGATATCCTCCGGAACCTCAACTTCTTCCCCGCCAACCAGCCCTCCCCGCGTTTGCCTTTCGGTTGCAATCTTCCGAATCAAATCCTGGTGCTTGCTGAGTGCCGCATGCGCCACAGGTAAAGACGTTGGGTGGTACGCCTCCTGCTTTGAGTGTGTGACCTCTGGCTCCGTAGGACGAGCAGTCTTTACATGAAGCTTGTCGTCAGCGGCTGACGATGGGCGTTTTGGTTGCCTAGTCGCCAGACCTGAGCTGTCTGGTTCTGCGGAAACCGTCTTCTCAGGACCGGATTCCGGCGGGGGAAGCATCCAATTCCACTCGGGCTGAGACCATCCTGCTTTCGCGGTTCCAGCCCCAGGTTGCGCTGAAGTGGGATCCGTCACGACCTCGAGAGCATCTGACCCGGTAGAAGTCGCTGATAGCCAGTCGAATGCTGACTTTTGCTGAGAAGGAGCCGTACCTACGGTACTGGACTGCGCGAGGGTCGTGCCGTGATGTTTCGGTGGAGCAGAATGGAGGGTGGCCTGGGTCGAGCTGGTTCCCACCGTTGGAATCGGAACCCGCACTTCAACAGGTACCATCCGCGAACCCGCGCTCGGGGCATAATTCAAATGGAACGTCGCCTTATTGAGGTGCCTCCGCGAAAAGTTCGTAACCAGATCCAACTCTCTGGATGCGGATGAAAGCTTTGACCGAAGGTATTCCATGGCCTTGCGCTCCATCCTCCGCCAAAGATCGATGCAGGGCCCAAAGTGCAGTTCCCAGAGCGCAACCACTGAGGCTGTTCTCGCAACCGATTCAAGGAGGGCCTTGTCCTGTTTAGCTAGTCTCGGGACCAGGCTGGCGTATTGTACCATGGAAGTGGCAACGAACGCTTCGAAGCTGGTGCCGAGGATGCTCTCCATGGTTATCAATTCGCCGGACCAATTTCGGCCCTTGGCTAGGAGTTCGCCCGATGCTGGTTGCAGTGGCAGAAGGAGCCTGATGAGCTCTCGCTTCCCATTCTCCAGGGGAGATTCGGCGGACACGGGACCCGCGAACTGGATGGCCGAGGAAACGGGGAGGTTGTTCCTCGGAGCTGACATTTCCGGTACATAACCAAAACTCGAAGGTCCGCTAGGCATGTCTCCCCAGCCTTCGCTTCTAGCAAGAGAAAGATGGTTAGGAACATTGGGTCTTATCCCCATCGGTAGCCTTAGGATACGGGTTTCGAATAGGGACATACCGCTCATCCAACGTCTCAACCGACGCCAGGTAATCACGTGAGAGCATCGACGCCGCATAACCACGTGCTTCTGTATGAGCCGACGACAAGTGATCGCCTGGAGGAACAGATGTTGAGTAATTACCTGTATGAACCGACGTCGAGTAATAATCACCTGTAATCATCGACGTCGAGTCATAGTCACCTGTATGGATCGACGACTGCCTCATGGGTGATGTACGCCTGGAGGATGTCCCTTTTTTGTCATAGGAAGAGCGGTAGGCTGACTTCCGCATCTTCTTTTCGTCAGGCGGTGGTAACGACGGCGCTGATGACGGCGCCCGTGAGCCTGCTGACGGAGCCCGTGGCACCCGCACCCTTGCTACTGAGCTTAGAGGCTGCTGGTATGTCCAGTGGGAGGGGCTCGTGTCGAAAGCTGCTGGCTTTGGCCGATCCAGGATGTTGACTTCGTGGACCATCGCCGTCCTCCCCGAGATTTGCCCGCCAGCGTCGTGTTGTGATCCTGAACCTCCCGCTCCAGTGTCTGGATTAGAGGATGACCCGTGGCCGCTGCGCGAATTGTCACCATCCTCATGCGGTTCGTTGCCAACATTGCCCGGTCCAGCATGGTGTTGACCGTGTCCTGGACCGCCGCCGCCGCCGTCGTCGTCGGAATCGTCTCCGTTGTCGTCTCGGCCTCCACGATCCACCGTATCAGACTCGTCACCTTCCGACTCGGTGCTCTCATCATCCGAACCACCCATGCGCGCGTGAGCCTCCAGCCTCGGGACGACATTCTGATCTCCTCGGGGACGCAGTAGGTTCAATCTCCTGCCTTCCCCAGCTGTCGCCACCGCTTCTCCCCCATCTCCATCCATGAACGCATCCTCATCCATGTTGCTGTCTTCCACGTGTTCCTCTACTGCCACGAAGCTGGTCCACTTCGAGACCAGCGACCACTTGCAGCCGAGCATTTCTCCTTGGAGCCTGACTGCCTCGAGTTCCTCCGCGGAGGTCCTGCCCAGCGTGCCCTGTTCCGAGTGGAGCTTACTCTCGCCGCGCTCGAGATCGCCAAGCAGAGCGCGGGCTGCAAACTTGTGGATGGTGGTGTCGGGCGTCTGGAGAACAGTGATTGGGATCTCCACACGGTCCTCTTCGACCCCGGGCTGGGTGCAGTTGAGCCACATGGCACTGGGGATGGCGTTCTCGTGGCCGTGTTTGAGAAGCATGAAGACCCGGTTCCTCATGAAAGGGCTGAGTGCGGATAGGTCGTGAGGAGACTGGAGAGCGTCGCTGGGTGAATCATCTTGGATATTGACTGCAAAGGTTAGTCAAGGCTTCAGAAGCGTGTTTCTGGCCCTTCATGTGCATGGGATAGGCCTCACGGCTCACATACCTTGCTCGGTTTCCCCTCCCCACTCAACAGTGATAGACCTCGGGGAGATATGACGCTCCTTGGCAGCTTCAAGGACAGCGAGCATACTCCCTTCCCAGCCGCCCTGGCTCGCTGTTTGTATCACCTCGGCGTATCCCCCCCCTGCTTTGGCAATGCCCTCAACCAGCTCATGCGACACGGCGTTCCCGATTCCGAGCGAGAAGAAGCGGACTCGGCCCTCAGTCTGCACCCTGGTTTTCTTGACGAACTGGGTGGTCTTGTCGAGGTCCCAGATATTGCCGTCCGTCAAGACGATGACGTCCGTGTTCGCGAACCCCCCTCGGCTCGTTACCACCTTCTCCAGCGCGGCCAGCAGCTCCGTTCCGCCCATATCAGCCCGGAATTGCCTGCTAACATGCTGTTGGGCGGCCATGAGGGTGCCCGGAGTAAATGGCTGCGAATGAGCCCACAGCGAGCTGAAGCGGTCGCCGAAGCTCCAGATATTGAAGCTGCAACCCGCCGGGAGCGCGGCGAGGAAGAACTCCATCGCCTGCTTGAGGGCCACGATCTTGTCTGACATGGAGCCCGACCTGTCCGCTACGAAAACTATCTCCCCGCCGGGATATTCTCCTGAGGGGCCCATGCGGAACTTGGCCGGAACTGTCAGCATGAGGGCGGACTGGCCTGGGATATCCGGGTGTTTCTCAACGCATGCGAATGGTGCCTCGGGAGCCGCGGTCGATGCTGTGCAGATGCTCAAGGTAAAGTCCCGGTCCAGGCAGCTCGTCTCGTTCGGGAGCTTCACCGTGGCGCACCTGGGGTCTCGCGTCACGCGGTTGGCGACGAAGTCGACCCATCGCTGGCGCGTTGCGATTCCCACCTGGACGTCGGCGCCCGGATGGGAGGGGGCGTCCAGGGAGAGAATATCAGATGCGGCCAAAAGATTCACGGAGACGGACAATTTCGTCAAGTTGGCGCTTCGATCCAGCAGATGGCCGACTTGGCCTGGTGGCGTCCCATACCGCGGAGCAATATAAGTAGGCAGTGTAAAGGTCATATGGGCGTCCCTATTCTCGACCTTGAGATCATGCTTGAGCAGCACGATGAAGGACAGAGTTGCCTTGATTTGGGTTGTAGCTGGCAGATTCCCAAGGGTCGTCGTGAAGAGCTCCCGCGAGGTCTGGTCCAGGAGTCCCGCCGTCTGATCTCGCCCGACAGCTTCTTCGAAGGTCCTCCTCGCGGCAGCCACGGGCCTTACTTTTCCGGTCAGAATTCTCTCCGATCCGATGCGGCAAGAGAAGTCGATGACGGTGCTTTCTGGCGGCAGCGGGAACGTGTAGCCGGCCTTTGGGATGAGACTGTTTGTCGTGTTGATGAACAGCTGCGTGACCGTGACCCTAGCCGTGTCGTGGACGATGCTCACATCCACCGAGACGGAAACGGGAGGCAAGAACCCGTCGTCAACGGCCCGGGCTGGAAGTTCAGCATCAGCGTCTGCGGGGATTCCCAGGGCATCTTCCGCCTGGTGCCGATCATGTTGCGCGTGCCATTCAGCACGATGCCTTCTTCGCTCCGCGCCCGCATCGCGAACCCCCCTGGCCGGATGAACTGCATGATGGCGAGCGTATCCCAGTCCTTCCCGTTCAAGATGATGGAGGAACGGAGGCAGAGGTTCGCGAGGATCCCATACGATTCCCGGCAGATTAAACTGTCCAACGACCATGTTGCTCGGCCTAGTGGTGCTCGATTCTTGTTGAAGTTGGACTGTTGGAGGGCGGGCTAAATGCCCTCCTTTGCGGGCGACACGCCCTTTTGAAATGCTGCCACAGCCTGATTTGTATGCTGAACTCGGGCATACTTTCTGATTGCCTCGTTCCAGCCACTATGCAAGGCAACCCCTTGGCCGTGCCAAGAATTGGACCAACCCGACTTCGCCACGTCGCGCCCTCACCGAAGGTCGAGGAGGAACGAGGTTGCAGAGCCAATCACATCGCGATATTTTCTTCTTCTACAGAGGCGACGATGCAACCGCAGTAAGGCAGACCAGACTAGAGAACCAGACTAGAGAATGCAGGGTGGCGCAGGCAAGCCAGACATAGCCTCACCCTACAGCCCAGCCCATAAAGGCGTGCAGACGCAAGTATCAACCGGCCCGAAACATTGTTCCCCTGAAATCCAAGCTCATTCACTATGGGGTCCCCAGTTTCAATAGGGGACGCCCTGTTACTCGGCAAAATCGCGTTCAGATTGGGCCAGGCATTCACGAGCGGCCGAAAGTCCGCCCCGGCCGAGTTCCGTGAGGTCGAGAACCAGCTCTACTCGCTCAGCGTGGCTTTGTCGGCTCTGCATAGCAGCCATGTCGCGGAACAGCTCAATACGGCTCTGGGTACCGATGGTACGCTGGCATCCCCAACCGAGGATCGCCAGGATGGCCGCGCCGTTCTCGAAACGATGCTCGACAACTGCCGGGGGACCTTGTCTCATCTGGAGAAGATCGTCCAGGAGTACTCAAAGTTGAAAAGCAATACCGACCCGGAGGAGCCCGTATTCAAGAGATGGAGCAAGAAGCTGGCCACTGATATCAAGAAAATCAAGTGGACGACCGAGGGCGGCAATCTGGCGACTCTGAGGAGCCAGTTGATGGTTCATACCAACAGTATTAACGTTGTTCTTGGAGTAGTGAACAAGTACGATCCACCGGTCTTTTCCAAACAGTGCCTTTCTTTGCACTAACAGACTGCAGCATGCAAATCGATCGGATTGAAGGCACTCTAACTAGTGCCATGACCCTTTTGAGAGAGATCCAGGAGTACATGACCGATAGTCTCCGCGATGCTGTGGTGGTGCCGCCTGGGGAGACGCAGATCACACAAGACCCTCCGTTGACGCGGTCCTTCTTCGAACTGAATGCAGCAACCAAAACTGACGAGAAGTTACTGTGTGGTCACGCCATGCTCAACCTTGATTGGGACAAGAAAAGCCGTCAGGGAGCTCGAGGCGATGCAGAGCCAGCCTTGAAGCTCTTTACATGCGCGTGCCACTTGACGCCGGACTCACCGTTGCCGCCACACACTTCGCGACTAAACTCCTTCAGTCGTCAGTCTCATAACCCAGTCTTCTTTGTATCAACTAAAAGAAGTTGCTGACAGACTTTCCAGTAACTCCACTTAGCTTTGCAGTCAGGCTGGTCGACCAGGAGCTGTCCTGGATGATATACAAGGTCGCAGACCAGGACGCTGGTAGTCAGGTGTCAGTGATTGTGAGAAAGTTGTCTCCAATATGTGAGTTTGCTTAAACCCAAGTCACATTAATTCATTATTGCTAACAGAAAGAGACATGCTGGACTTCGACGAGCTGTTTGTCCAGAAACTGTCCACTGGCTGGGCGAGGCTCTGGATTAATCGAGGAATGGGCACAACACTTGCCTTCATGGCCGCCAATGCCGCTGGCGAACAAGAAGTCCGCGTGTTGAACCTTCTTGGGTTAGAGTTTCCCGAACGTTTTGGAATAGTATCCGGGGCTAACTTATCCACCCATAGTGATGTTTCTGTTCACCTGCCCTTCGTGGAGACTGTCTCGTTTTCCTCGATGGGTCACACCTACAGCCGGTCCGACATCGATGATATTCAGATTACCCACTACTCTGCTGGCATGCTAGAAACTTCCCTTGCTGAGACCAGCAAAACCTCGCCCCAAGACTTTGCGGAAATTGCCATTTCCTACGGAGGAAGCAGGTCTAGCCTGGGCACGGATCTTGACGACGACGTTGTGAAGTCGACTCTTCAGCGTGCGTATCTCAGAATCAGACGGTCAAGGCCCGTTGGAACAAGAAGTGGCCTAACAATCGTCAATTGGCAGTCAAACACAACTCCAAGGTCGAGTGCCGTGATGGAGACACAGCCGTCACCTTTCCAGACATTTACTGCACAAGTACCGACGCACGCGGGGAGGAAGTTAATCTACCCAACGGCAAAGTTGTGGTCACATTTTCGACGCAGTCAGGTGAGACGACCAACCCCTCATCGCGGACTCAGGAGTTAACATGCAAGAATAGCGGCACAGAGATTCAAGGAGAAGGTCCAGCAAATGCGCGCTGAGCTGTCGGTGGTATTACTGCGACTTCCGAGGGCTAACGAGCAGGTGGTAATCAAGCTGTAAGTCCCGTCAACATGAACTGGCGGCATCAACGCAACTAGTCATCGCTGACGAGTCGTGTAATGGAGACAAGCAAGTGGCGTTCATACTGAGGAGGTCGCAATGACGGAATCCGACATCACCATTGTTCGGAACATGACAAACAACTCTCTGAGGTTGATAATCACCAGTCATGATGGGCGGACCATCGTGAGTCAGAATCGTAAGTAGCTGGACCCTAGTTGATCAGATATGTGTAGTCTTTGACTGACCCTGACCGCAGTCGCACCCGACTTCATGGGCACGGGTAATTCAGGGGCGAATTTCCGCTCTCTCACCTGGGTTGTCCACGTGCAGGAGAATGGCCGAGTCCGAAAAAGAAGATACCCGGATGGGTTCAATCACCTTGTATTGTCAGATGTCCGCAGTAAGTGGTGCTATCATTATAATGGACGTCGTCTCACCAACTGACACCGATGATTCAAGCAAACAAGCTGTTTGGGGAATGGGTTCGGAGCCAGCTGTGGCAAGCCTCTCTGCCGATTCGGAGTGCGCCAGTGTCGACTGGGATGAGGGAAGTCTGATGTCATTGTTCATGAGGCTCTCGGCTGGAGGATGAATTGGATTGATGCGGTGCTAGGGGCGTCACTCCATGTGTCGTTTAAAGTTGGCAGCTAGCTGGTAATCCTGCCCTCATACGAGTCACCGTGTGATGAATTAAGGAGTTCCATCATTAAAAGACGTGGCTCTCGTGACAATGCTCAGCTACTCGAGTCATGACGCCCGTCGCCTGTGTCTAACGGGGGCGTTAAAATGTAGTTCAGCCCATGGCATCTACCCCTTCTCATATATCCAGTACCCCGCGCCCTCATCCTTCGTGGGCGCCCGCCAGAACCTCCTCCAGCGTATCGCGTTCTCCCCCGCAAACAAGTCGCCGTCCTGCTCGTGGACGTCCCCCATCTCCGCGGCCCGGTTCCGCAGCGCTGTGTACACGGACCGGTAGAACAGCACCTGCCTCTCTATCTGCGCGGGCAGGTTGTCCAGCGGCCCGAGCAGTAGGTCCTCGAGCTCGTCGACCAGGACCTCGCCGATGGTCGTGATCATCAGCGTCGTCCGGTCCGGCCGCGGCACGGGGACCCTCCGCACCGAGCCCTCGAAGGAGACGTGCAGGCGGCGCAGTGCCGGGAACGACGCCCCGATCCCCCGAATGATGCGCCTGTAGTGCTTCTGCGCCGTCCAGGACCGCAGCCTCGACAGGTTCGGGCCCGTGGACGATGGGTTCGGCGCCTGGCACAGCGTCGCGTCCGCGAGGGACTCGTCCCTGTCGTGGATCCGGATGTCGAGTGAGGTGATCCACGCCAGCTGCTGCTCCGGTAGCGAGTGGGGGAAGTAGAACGCCTCGAGCCGCTGGTCGAGCTTGAACGTGTTCGTGGCATACAGCAGGCGGACGGTCTCCTCATATCTGCGACTCGGTCAGTACACCGACGAGACTCATCTCCCCCTGGGCGAAACTCACGCTCTCCGGCAGCTCCGCAGCCAGCCGCTCACGCCGAGGATCGTCTCCCTGGCATCCGAGACCTGGAAGAACCCCTTGGGACAGGAGTCGCGCAGGGTCATCTGGCGCCCGAGCCAGGCGGCGTCATCCTTGCGCGCGCGGCGCTTGGAGGCGGCGGGCAGGTCGTCGGGACCGCAGACGCAGCTCCACCAGTACCACTGGGGCGCGATGGAGGCATCGGCGAAGGGCGGGTCCATGGGGGAGACGCTGGGCGAGTTGGGGAACCAGGCGGGAATGGGCGCGTGTCCCTTCCGCCAGCGCGGGTCTGGCTGCTGGCCGCGGCGGTACAGCAGGTACACGTGCAGCACGCGGCCGCTGAAGGCCAGCTGGTAGATGTAGTACCTGAGATCCCATGTCAGGAGGTCGAAGAACAGGCAGGGCGAGCTTGGCGGTGGTGCCGCCGCTGCTGCTGGTTCTGGTTCTGCGTCGGCGTCCGGGTCGCCGTGGCCGTTGCAGGGTGGCGGAGCAGGGCGGGCAGGGGAGCCATCAAGATCTGCCAGGGAGGCGGGTATGCTGGACGGGAGGGTCGAGGGGTCGTCCATGACCATCATGGTCTACTAGTGTATGCGCAAGCCGTGTGTCTATCTTCCGGTCGAGATGCTTGCTGGTACGAGTGAGTGAGAGGCGGCGTTCGCACGGGCTGCGACGCCCGCAGTCGTGTTTGTCTTGCTGATGAGCGCGTCGGCCCGCGAGAGCTACTCTATCAGCAACTTCATGGCAGGAAATATGATGCAGGCTAGATCTCGAGCTCTCCAAGATGGATGCGAATGCTAGATGAGGTGAGAACAATGGTGGCGAGGCTGGGTCGGCTGGTGGTGTCGCTGGGGCTTCGAAGCAGATGATGAGTGAGCGTTCGGCCCTGAACGGCGCTCGCTGACGGGGCTTTTCAGTTCACTTTAGTGACGTTACCAAGTGGGGCACCTTGCGCTACCGCTACAGTGCGAATGCAACCTGAGGAGGATGAAGAGGAAGGAGCTGAAGCTGTCACGTGCCAGCATGGAACAGTGCCGTCCTCATCACCGAGTGCAATTGGGGCACTCAAAATCCGGAGGGACCTCAAATCATCCTCAGCAATTCGTTTTATTATTAAGAATAACCATTCCCAAGATGCCACAGCACACAACAACTGCCAGATGCCAATCGCGAGGTGTGCCCACGCCCTTCGTCTGCCGAGGCCGGCCACACTGTGCGGCCGAGCCAACACAGGAAAACCTCCAAACTCCTTAAAGCAGGATGGCCGAGAACAACACCGCCAGGAGCACGGCCAGGAGGCTCGCATCCTGCCGAGCGCCTCTCCCGGTCTCAGTCGCAGGCTCCTCCACAGTGGGCGAAGGCTCATCCGCCCCATCGCTCGGGTTTGAGGGGACACCGCTGCTTTCAGCCCCGCCGCTGGGGATGGCCTCGTACGGGAGTGTCATGGTCGAAAGCCCGCTTGATTCTGGAGGGGCGCTGGGGCTTGATGACAACGGGTACGGAATGAAGCTCTCACCCGTCGGCGGCCCCGACCCCGATCCCTGGTCCGAGCAGGCGGGGAACTCAACGTTGGGGCATGAAACCGTCGTGGTCCTGGTCGACGTGGCCGTGACCGAGATGACCAGCGTCGTCTCGTCTGAGCTACATGGAGCAGACGGCGAGGGAGTCCATGGAATGAGATCCCCGGTTGGCGGCGTGTACTCTGAGACGTCGCCCCCGAAGACATCGCTCGGGGCCGGGTCGGAGGGTACCGGCCAAGGAGGCAGAGGGCTCAGCGTCGGGGGGACTCCGGTGGGTGTGAGGTCGGGGATTTCAGGTTCTCCAGGACAGGGCGTCGATTCCGCCGGGGCCGAGACGGGGATGCCGCACGGGGGAGTGGCGTCGGGCGGCGGCGCGTATGGGTCCGAATGGGCTTCGTGGACGGTCACGCTTCTGGCGAGGACGTACATCTTCGCGAACACCATCTCGTCGATGCTGTTGCGGCCGCAGGAGTGCTCGTCCGCAATGCTGGTTTCCCCGAGAGCGTTGCCGCAGTGGCAGTTGCTGTGATCGGGTGCCGTCAGCGCCGCAAACTCGGCCGGTCAGACCAGGGCTGGATCTACTCACCCATGAGAGACCGCGGCGTATTTGTACGACTGGCATGTCGCCTGGCATCGTGACGCCCTGTCCCTCGCTTCCGGCATCGTCGTCGTGAGATCGAAGGGGACATCTGCTATCTTGACGCAGCCGTGATGCTTCCACACAGCCCTCACGTTCATGGCGTCAGCGAGCGCAGCGGTGCCCAGAAGGGCGACGAAGGTCGTGATGGGGGGCAGCATGGAGGCGGCTGGGGCTGGAACTGAGGACTAAAGGTTTGAGAAAACGTTTTGTCATGCTCCAGAAATAGCGAGGCGATCAGGGGTATTTAGATATGAGCCTTGGAAGCATCGCTACGTTGGACTATTCGGATTCCCCAAACCACAACAGTCACTCCAAACAAAGGTAAGACGTGTCTCTTACGGATGAAAACGCATGGGCGTGTTACTCTGTGGTCTCTCCTGCTGCATCTGCGCCTCTTCCCAGGGCGCGATATGCTGGAGATTGTTGCTGCCGAGCTGTGCGTGTGCAACGCGGGTCGGCACAGGCATCATCGTGGCCCGAGGACAGCAGAGAGCGAAGTGCGGCTTCTTGCTGCCTCGTGCTGGCACTTCACGACACTCTGCCAACCTTGCCAGCGCTGGTGCTGATGTGTATGCGGTCCATCCAGCCACATCTGCGCGGCAAGATCGAGTTACCTCCACAAAGCCAGACTTTCGCTGGCACCGTGGGTTGAGCGTGCTGCGCCGTGTTGTGCCAGGGGCATGATTGTGTGACATTGGTGAAATGCATGTCGTGGCAACGGGTACGAGCTCAACTTCCTGGGGATACCAGACACGTCAGGATTCATGCTTTCTCAAGAGGTGCTTCCTGCGCTCCCAAGGTCTGAGCCTCGCGAATAGATCTATCTACTAACAGCACCCACTTGAGTGCTGACAAGGCAACAATCGTCAGTGCTCTCTTTGATCGCCATCGACGACGCCGCGAAAAGTCGCGGTGGTCTGCAGAGCCTCGACGGTTGCCGGCAGCGGTTACGTAGGAGTGCGAAACACAGATGCCAGCAACCGGGGGACCAATCGAGTCTCATCATCCGATTGTCCTTGTGCCTACGTGACTCCGCGAGGCGACGACACCCTAGGAGCAGAACACGTAAAGAGACGGGGCGGGAGCGCCGGCAAACCTTTGGAATCATCCGCGGAGACTGCTGCCCCGCGGCCCGGTGTGCTTCTTCTATTTATGCTTCCTCGACGACTCGGACACCATTTTCTTCTTGACATGCTTCGGGATCTTGTCTTTCCGCTTCTCTCGCTTGGCCTCTTTCACGGCCGCCTTGTGTGCCTGGAAAATGTCAGCGTCTGCATGGATCAGTGGCCCCCGTCAGGGGTTCGCTCGGCGACCTACCCGCTTCTCGTCCTTGTCCTCGTGCTTCCTGCCCCTGGGCGGGCCCTTGTCAAACCTCGACTCGTCCCCGCTGTCCAGCGCAGCACCGTCGCCGGACTCGTCGTCCGAGCCCGTGTCGGAGTCTTCCGAGCCGTCCTCCTTCTTCTCGACCACCGTGTCGGCGAGGAGGTTCCTGTAGACCAGCTTGTCGCCCTGCCCCTGCTCGATCTGCTTGGCATCCTTCTCGATGTCGTAGACCTGCTGCAACGTCTGAGGGATGTACTGGTTGCGGAAGACGGCGTTGTCGACCTCCACATCGGCGGCGGGGGCGTCCTCGTCGGCGTCCCGGCTCTCGTACAGCCGCTCCAGCGCCTCTCCCAGGCCCGGCTCCTCCGTCGGGCCCTCCGTCGCCGTGATGAAGTCGAAGATCGCCCGGTCCGTCAGGGTGTCGACCCCCTGGCGCCGGAAGTAGTCGCCCACGTTCTTGATGTCCATGCGGAGGAACTCCAGCGCGCGGGGGTGGTCGGGCTCGACGCTCTGTGAGACGTCGATGATGTAGAGGGTGCCCTCGTTGTAGAGGATGTTGTATTCGCTGAGATCAGCGTGCACCAGGCGGCAGACCTGGTACAGGCGACGCATGATGCCGAGGAGCTGGACGTAGAGGCGCCTCCACTGCTGCTCGAAGTCGTCGCCGTCGATGGCGGCGTCGCGCAGGCGGGGGAACGCCCAGCCCCTGCGGTCGCCGAGGAAGCTCATGGCGAGCACGTGCAGCTTGAGGTGGATGGGCTCCGGGCAGGGGATGCCGGCCGCGTGGATCCTCCGCATGTTCCTGAACTCCTTCTCGGCCCACAGCTTGACCATCTTCCTGCTGCTGCTCTTGTCGAAGCCCTTCTGGAAGCGGTGCTCGCCGGCGATGTACCGCTCGCGGTCCTTGAAGACCATGATGGACGTCTTGTACACCTTGATGGCCCTCTGGACGGCGTTGCCGTCGTCGCCGTGCAGGACGGCGTGATAGACGTTGGCCTCCTTTCCGGTGCTGATGGTGCCGTGGACCTCGCTGACGACGCCGCGGTTGATCATCTGCAGCAGGATCATGCGCGTGCGCTGGTCCAGCACCTGTTCGGTCGTGGCGCGGTCGGACTTGTCCTTGGACTTCTCCTCGTCCGCCTTGACGCTGTCCAGCCGGATCTTCGCGGCGTGCTTCGAGAGGGCGGCTACCTGGTCGTCGACGCTCGCGAAGGTGTTGGCAGTTGGGCGCGATCGGGACGCAGCCGGCGTGTCGTCGGCCCCTTGGAAGAGGCGCTGCCTGTTGTAGGACTTTGTGGCATCTGCCGATCCATTTTGCCAGTCGTCCTCGAAGTATTTATCATCGTCCTCCTCCTCAAAGATGTCCTCGATATCGTCATCGTTCTCGCCGGGTTGGGTGGCGTCAGGTTCCGAGGGTTGCGGCGCAGAGGGCGGGTTGTCGGAGGACTCGACTGTTTTGTTCGTTTGGGAATTGTCGGAAGACTCGAGAGGAGCGCCCGGGGGGTTGAGCGACGCCATCTTTGCAGTGGGAGTCAGGGTATGTGAATGCAAAGTTCAGCGTATGAATTTATTGAAAAGGGTTCGGCAGGTCTGGGATGATGGATTGATTTTAAATTTCTTATCTTATCAGCGGATGGAGGGGTAATCGACTCCCACTGACTCACGACCGCGGGGTTCTTCTGCTGGTGCCAGTGCGTGGATCCATCATGGATGCCCGACGCACCGGTTTGGCGGCTTTTCACCCCACAGTCGATGATATCAGCTACCAAGGTATGCCAGGACGGTCACCCTTCATGTCGGACTGACAAAGGCGTCTTGGTGAGGTCGAACTCGATGAGCAGAACCCTGTCGAGGCGGTACCCAAGAACAAGCATTCCCTCTCGCACAGCCACGCAGCATATCCTATATGCCGGGGGAAGCCAGATAACAGGGTGCAGGCCCCAAAAGATCCATTGTCGTTCCACGTGAAGACAGCTCCCCGCTGCTTCAGACGTGGGCCACGCTGCCGTGCCGTGGTTGCCAGAAGCAGGCGGAGGCGGGAGCGGGATGTGCCCGAGGGTGGACTCCAGATATTGACCGTTGGCCGAGAACGACATCTGAAATCCGTGGTGGCCTAGATCAACGCATAGTCTGCCGATTTCGCAGCGGGTCGTCAGATCCCAAAGTTGGATGGTGCTTCCTGTTAGTACCGCGAGCTGATCGGTCGTCGAGATCGAAAAGTCGTCGATCAGACCACAGTCATCGGCCATCCTGATTTCGAAGCTCTTCTCCCCCGAATTCGTGTCCCAAAAGAGCATCCCGTCAACGTCCCCCACAGTAGCCACAAGCTGGCCGTCGGGACGGAATTCAGCTTCCATCCGGTTGGAAACCCACGGAAGACGTCCCCTTACCCTTCCCGTTGTCACCTCCAACAGTACAGGATTGCCATCCGTAGCCTGGAAAACGACCAGTGAACCATCCGGTGAGAATCCGAAAGAGGCTTCAATGCCATCACTCCAGTGACGAACCAACTCCTTCCCAGCGGCAATATCCCATATATGCAAGGTTCCGCTTCTTCCCGTGGCTTTCGTAGTCCACGATAGTATCTCAGCCTTCGGCGAGAACAGGACATGCTCGGCATGTCTGACGCCAAACGTTGCTAGTAAGGCCATGGAACTCTGGCAGTCGACGACTTGAAGCTTGTCCAGCGAGATCAAGGCGATCCGGTTGCTGTCTGGCGAGAAAGTCGCGTCGTGGAAGCCGTCGAACTCATGGCTGTGCCGTGTTGAGCCTGTGTGCCAGACTTGGACTCCCCGCTCTCCGTCCCGGCCTTTCGTCGTGACGACGTGTAGTCTCTCGTCCGGCGAGAACGTCACCGTCAAAACCTGGGGCAGACGTTCCGGTGTCTCGGTCCCGGGGGACCAGACGCTGCTCCCATCCTGGAAGCTCCCCGCCACAATGCGGCCACCGCCAGGGAAAACCCGGATCGAGGTGACAAAGGCGTACTTGTCAGCTTCTTCTTCATGGTCCTCGTGCCGCATGCTAGTCGTGTCCAAGAGTCGGACATATGCGTCGCTTGCTGCGGCGAGAAGCTTGCCATCGGGCGAGAAGGAGAAATCCTCAAAGCTGCCTCGAACGCTCCCTGCCAGCTCCCATGTAGTCATGTGCCGGATTTCGACAAGGTCTGCGCGGACCTTGAGGGCGACCAGATCTCGGCTTGCTGGACAGACCGTGATTGCCCTAAGGGATTGGAAACTTGGAGCGAAGGCACATGTCCGTTGTATCTCCCCCGTTGCTGCGTTCCAGATCTTCGCCTTAAAATCTAATGACCCCGACACCACGGTCTGTCCGTCCATAGAAATTGCGATGGCTGTGACTTGGCTTGCGTGCCCGCGGAATACCATCCTTAGCTCTCCCTTTTGCACTCCCCACAGTCTGACGACTCCCGTATTGAAGTCACCAGATCCCGCTGCCACAAACTCGCCGTTGGGGGCAAATGCGACAGCACCCATACGTGGCTCGGGAAGTTCGAAGATGTGCGACTCGCAAGCCTCTTTGATATTCCATACCCGGACCCTTTGATCGCGCCCAAGCGATGTGATCACATTGGAGTCTTGCGGCGAAAAGGCAATGTCCACGACCACGCCCGAATATGAAGTTAGGAGTCTCACCGTTCCCTTGGCCAATTCCCTGATTCGAATTATCCCCTCGCGGCCTATAGATGCGATCATTCTACCATCAGGGGAGAAAGCAACAGCACGGGGAGCTCCCGGATCGTCGAAAGAGCCGTGTGTTGTCTCGTCGAACTCGTACAGCTCTGTCCCAGTGGCATAGTCCCAGATCCTTACCGTGCGGTCATCGGATCCAGACACGACGAGATTACCGGAGGGCGAGCATGCAACCGAGGTGACAGAGTGTGTATGGCCCTGGAGTACGGCAAACTCGGCCGTCCACTGCTCGTCAACTCTTGGCTTGAGCGTGATCCAGTCGGGGATGAGATGCTCGAATTGGAGCCTGATCTCACTTTTCAACGGACTGAAAAGCAGTGCAGAGCAGTAAATCTGCAGAGGAGCGCGCTCGATGACCCATCTGTGTGCCATGACGAAGCGTCTCGTGTCGTGTATCAAGCGGGACAGACCAGGATCTCGTGAGACCTAGAGGGCGATTTAGCGTCAACACACAACAGTACGTGATCCGTGACTGAGCTTCCAGATTGGCAACTTACGTTGATTAAAGTCTCCAAGCGATTCACGCTCAGCATCGCTGTAGGGGACCTCCCAGTTAGACTCATAGTCTCCAGCCAGAAGAGGAGCTTCTGGCGGAGAAAGGCGTCGAGTTTCCCGCCATCCTTCAGTCCCTGACCCATGCGCTGATCCCCGTCAAGTTTCGCAAGGTGATCGACCCAATAGGTGCAAGCGTACCGCAGCGACGCTGAGATGTTTGTCTCGATCTGGCTGGCAGGGACCTCCGAGACGAGCTCGCCCGGCAGCACGAGGTTGCACATGTTCTGGTGAAGTTCCTCGGACATGATAGCGATGCAGCGCTCGAGCACCATGCTGTGCACCGATGATTCTTCCACTCGAAACGGCAGCCCGCCTGATCGCTCCCTGTTCAAGAGGAAGTCGCGGAATGACAGGTGGACGAGGCTCAGAGGAAGGTCTTCGTCCTCCGGGACATGTACGACGGAGCGAAGGTCCCCAAGCTTGGCCTCTAACTTCTGCTTCTCAAGCTTGGCGAAATTTGCGAGCACCGGCATTGAAACGGGCTCGAAGAAGACGGCGATGTAGCCAAGGATCTTCTCGATGTCGGCGAGAAACCTCTTCTTCGCCATTTTAGTCGACTTGTCGAGTCGGGAGAACCTCAGAACCTTGAGATATATCTCGTCGACCTTCTGCTGCGGGGCATCGTCGTCACTCGAATCGTCAAAGATGAGATCGAGCAGCTCTTGTCGGCATTCGTCGTCGGCGAGATCAGGGGTTTTGAGAAATCGGCATATAGTTGCCGCGTAGATGAACAGGCCGTCAGCTTTTGCGCTGAGCTTGGCAATGCCGTCGTTGTCGACCCAGTCTTCTCGAACACGCATTTTCTTGCTAATCGACCGCAAGGTGTGCGTGAGGTACAGCGTGATATCATCTTTTTCATCGATCGCCATAATTGAGCGCTGTATCTTTTCAAGCGGCACGAAACGATACAGGGAGTCGGGTAGGTCGTTGAATTCGTTGATGATGTGCTGATCCGGTCTGCTCGTGATTAAGAACCGCAGCTGGAGTTGACGAAGGTCTCCGACGCCCTTCAAGGTGCTGAGCAGAATCTCGACCTCATCTGGGGCGACGCACTCATCAAGCGCGTCGAGGATGACTATGAGTCGCAGTTGCAGGAATGTAACCTGGTCCAGCGACGAAAGTGGCCTGATGATGAGGTCCCTGAACTGTTTGTCGTGGCTACTCGTCCCGATATTCAAGTTTTTCCTGACAGCATCGGTGATATGGACTTTGAGGTCTGGGAATTCCTGTGCCAGACAACTCGCAATGGTAGTGAAAAGTGACTGGGTGTTGTTTCGTGTGGCATCGTCTCGCTTGAAGAAGAAGGTGGCGCCCAGGAACGCACCGCGAGTCGCGGCGCGGTCGTCCCCGGAGAAGGATTGTTGCTTGCTGAGCGCGTGTGCAACAGTCACGGCCACGCTGGTCTTGCCAGTCCCGGCCATTCCAGCCAGCCAGAAAATGGGGGGTTCGGTTGGATCCTCCGCCCAGTCCTGGATCTTGTTGAGGATGCGACGCTGAGTCCCCTCGAGGCATCCGGCCTCGGCACGGCTGATCTCGTTGGAGTCGAAAAGGGCGTTTGCGGCGCACTCCAGCCGGAGGAGGAGTGAGGTTTGATTGCCGTCCTGTCCCATGTTAATATGAGATTCGAGGTTCAGAGAGGCGGGAAACTGTCGAACCTGGATGGAAGCATGTATGGTGCGCTGGAAGCTCTGGATCTCGCCAACCTGTTCCAATATCTCATTGGTGGTTCTCCAGGTCCCCAGAGATACGGAAGCCATGCGGCTTTGTACTCCTTTCTCTACTAAAAGGCTGGTTGATTCGATAGATGTCCACATGTCCTTCCATCCATCCGCGCTGACAGCGTCCCGCAAGAAACGCTGGACTCTTTTTCGAGCATACTGCAGAACGAAGTGGACCTGGTAGACGTAGACCTGCGCATATATGCTGACAATTTTGGTTCTGATGCTCTCGAGGAGTGGGCGGCTACTCTCTGCATGACTGTGAATTGGTCAATTCGGAGCTTCTCAAGTTCACAATCCTCGCACATTGACACACACCTCACGTCTTGAAACTTGTTAGACAGGATCCCCTCTTGCAGTTCTCGGTACCGGATAAGGAGAAAGATGATGTTGTTCAGCCCTTCTGTAGCGTCGTCATTTTGCTGGAGCGAAGTCTCGAGGAGCTGTACCGAACTGTTAGCGATCGGGTGATGAGAAGCTGACACGGGCTGGGTATCCTACGGGAAGGATTGTCATGATCCCAGCCCACGCTATGGAAGCATGTGGTTCGGCTGCAATTGCGGCGCCGATAAGATCCTTGAAGGAATTAAGGGTTTTGACAGCTTTGCGGACGATCTCTCGAACAACGATGGACCTCCCGCCAACGGAGAAGGACAACTGAGCGTTGGGAAGCTCGGCGAGCCGTTTTGTGGCTGCCTCCTGGATCTCCTTCTGGCGTTCTGCGGCATCCTCGGTAGTCGTGGATTTGGAACCGGGAGTGAGATCCAGCGTCGCGTCCTTGCCGCCCTGGACGTACTTCTCGAAGCTCACGAGAAGATCGGTATAGTCCGGGTCTGCCAGCACAGTTTCATACGCTTCCTTCCAGAGATCTTCGTATGCGTATGACTTCCCAGCCGTCTCCTCATTTCCCCGGCCAGATTCCTCATCGTCGTCGAGTGTGAGTGCAGCAACCCCGGCGGAGTTTGGAATAGGAGTCGGAGGTTCGCCATCCTCTCCTTCCGCCTCTGGGCGGGCATCGTCACCGGGAGATCGCGCCTCTTGCTCGCCGGTTTGCGGCTTGAATGAAGACAGAATTAGAGCCAGCCTGATTGCTTGGGCACCGACCAGCACATACCAGTGGTAGCGGCTTCTTGCCAAGCTTGATCAGGTCCTTGAACCTCCCCATCGTTCGTGCGATCAAGGAGGGCACGGGGCTGGCTGGGCCGATTCTGTCATTCAAGGGGCAATTTGCGGATCAGACTGGAATTGCTTGGTGAGCTGGCGAAAGAATGCATCGCAAGATGGGCAGAACCTCGACTTGACGGGCGACCTCCTCACGCGGCATGGTGGTATTTGGTGGGCCATGCATCGAAAGGCAGCACGCGTTCTGTGATCTAATTGGTTGTTTATGCGACCCGGCATGGCACCTGAAGTTGCGCAAAACACCTCGCAGCCAGTGGTGTGATGTGTCTGCTGCCAAGCTGTCAGCGGGGAAGCTGAGATCAGCCTGGACAGCGCAGCTAGCTGACTATCGTTTGGGCTCAAGAGTTGGGTCCGTTAATGTTAGCGACTCATCTCATTCACTCGGTACCATCGTCGTTGCCGCAGCTCATCCCGTGTAGATGTTGCCGTAACCATTGTGGTGCACGGTAAATGTTCCACCATCTAATTATTTTGACTTTAGCTCTGATGGTATATCCTCTTCTACATAGCCTCATCGAAAGGCGGGAGTTGAATGTCGAACCGTACATCAGGCACAAAGCCCTTCAGGGCCTCCTGTAGGTAGGGATACTGGTAGGGCGGCACAACACAGTACAGAAAAGCAAACACCCAGACATATCCCATGAGCCGCCCGGATATCCCGGTTCTCGGCGAATGAAAATCTCCTCTGGCCTTTGACTCGTGAGAAGTAGGCCACACATACCTCACGAGTCTATCCGCACAAAGCTCAGCGAAGCCTCCTGCAAAGTTCAGCAGCAGGAATCTGGCGTCCCTGCACAAGGAGCCCTGGGCCTCCTCGTTGTCGGGTGAGAGTGCCCAGTTCGTAATGATATGCGTCATCCCAGAGAGGGTGAAGACGCAGAGAGAGATGAGGACTTTTTCCACGGTTGTCCCGCGCTGCAGGCCGACGGCTTTCGAAAGCGTCCTGCCATAGCTCAACTGAGCAGGCGTGCCGATCCTGTGCCAGAACTTGCCCCAGAAGCGCCGGATGCTGTATGCCTCGAGTATATTCCCCCACAGGGTAGGCCACTCCTTCGGGGAGTCGAGGCACAGCACGCCGACGAAGACAGTTGCGACGGCGGCGTGGCAGGCAGTGAGCATGACGTAGCACCCCAGAGCCCACTGGATGACGGCGAAGACGCGGAGCAGTGCCTCACGGGTAAAGCCGAGGTAGATGTAAGGAGGCGGGTCAAAGTCTCGGGGCCTGGCTGAAAGAGCAAGGAAGGATGAGGCGAGAATGCCAATCCAAAGAGTGAAAAGGAAGAGGGCAGAGACAAGTTTCCAGATGATGAATCGTCCACGCAAGGTGAGGGAGGTATGGGCAGTGCTAACGGGGATGCGTCTGGGATTCGTCCAGGCTTTCCGGGCGGCGCCCCAGTTCCAGCCCTTGGCAGGGCGAGGCAGGACCCATTGCTCAATGTAGAGGACCGAGGTGGCGTGGAGGGTCCAAATGATGACTGTGAATGTCCATATCCACACAATGATGGAGGGTGGAAGCCCGTGGATGATGCTAAGAAAGTAATAGGCTGGACCGAAGAGGACAGCTGGGAGGCAGAGCCATCGGTGAAACCCAGGAGGTTGATGGATGGCCACGGTGAACGAAACAAAGGCAGCGACTGTGCCTCCAAGGTTCGAAGTGAGACTGTCTATCTCAAACTGCCCGCCGAAGGCGGTAAGCTTTGACAGGATGATGCTCGTCATGGCGTTGAAGCGAGATTTCTGTTCTCGAGGTGGATGTTTGGCGAGTGATGGTGCAAGATGCCGCTCCCAGTCCGAGCCCTGGAGTCATTTTATGTCCTAAGCGGCTCAACAAGAGACAAAAACGGTCATTCGTATCTGCAACCACAAGGAGCAATACCGACCCACAGCTGTCTTTTAACTCCGGTGACTGAGAGCGCTCCGCGTATTGACTATTGCAAGTGCCCTTTTCGTCGTCTTGACCCGCGAACACAGTAAGACCATTATCCACCTGACTCTCGGCGCATAACGATGTGACGCTCCCCTGCCAGTTGCCGAGCTGACAAGAATCAACCTCAAAAGCACATAGGCATTTCCCAGCATAGCCATCTCACGTCAGCCTCGGCACGTCTGCCTGTCACGCTTGGCATGTCTCTATCACTCTCGGCAGTCACTTCACAGTCAAACTGGGAACTAATCGCGTCATTGCGCGTCTTGCATCGATGTAAGGGGCCTAGGCAGGATTCACTTGGCTGAAGATCGTTTCTAAGACTGAGCGACGATCACTTTGCTCAGGAACTCCGCCGCGCAACGAACATCACGTACACTCGAAACGACTTCGGAAATAGGGAAGTCGGGAAGAAAGATTCAGAGGAAGCCTCACTCGGAGTTAAGCGTTATCCAGTACGGCTCAGTGTAACTTGGGGTCAGAAAGCTACGGAGACAGGTGTATCAGCCATCAAGTTCGGGAGGTCATGTCATGAGTTTGCGCAGATACAGATCTCTATAAAAAGGGCACGACAGCCAGACCAAAGAGACCTAGAGTAGCTTGCTCTTCACTCCTCATCAAAGTCTTCCAGCCCAACAATCAATCGTCTCTACTGCTCAGTCAGATTCACCTACTTATTCGATCAAAATGAAGTACACCGCCGCCATCTCGACCGCCCTCTTCGCCGTGGGCTTCATTCAGCCTGCCGCCGCCACCATCGGCCAGATGGGAAGGCTCGGAAGGATGTATCTCGACATGGGCGCTGAGCTCGTCGACCACATCAACAGCCGAAGGGTCGTCAGGAGTGAAACCCTTGTCGAGCGCCAGGACATTCCTCCCGGCGTTCCCCAGTTCGAGTTCGAGCGCTGTGGCGACGACATCTCTGGCCGCACCATCACCGTCAGGGGTAGCCCTTCGAGTGAGTTCTCCCGCATCGCCACCTCATGACTTTGCCACTTTATCTGCCCTTTGTTGTATTCATGATTATGTGCTGATGCTTGACCTCCAGACGTCCAGTTCGTCAACGTTCCCCCGACTTGCATGAACCTCGCCACGGTCCTCATCGGCAACCCGGTCGACGGCCCCTTCGTCCTGCCCTGCGGCTCCGACTGCCTCGAGTACCGGGACCTCACCCCTGCCCAGTACAACGAGCTCCGCAGCATCCTTGGTTGAGCGGCGGTCATAAAAATTTCGGAACCTGAGACAAGAGGGGGATTTTGGATGTCGTGGCTTCGCTAGGTCGATATTCAACATTACGACGGCGCAGCTATGGGCAAACATTTGGTGCCGACCTGTCGAGGATCCTGCGGAATTTGTGGAGAGGCCTAGACCAGCCATGCTTGACATGGTCTTGTCACTTTAGTCGCTCGCTATATCTAAAACCTCTTCCCTGGGAGATCACTCGCTGAGTTAGGTGAGATTACCGTAGCTCGTGAATACGCAGTCAGCAGATCTGCCTGTTTACTTTCTTCCAGTGACTGCCCATGGGATTACGGCTGTCTAAGCACCAACGTTTGAGATGGCTTGAGCTTCTTGAATTGAAGATGAGATGACAGCCTGTACAGGGGGTGGATACCGCCGGTGGCCTGCTGGAGGCAACTGACCGACTTCTTGGGAAGGAAGTCGTTGGAGTTGTAAGGAGCCCCGGGTGAAACTCTCTTCTAGGCTCTGGATACAAGTCGCACGCACCAAGTGGACAATGCTCTCTGACAGCAGGTTTATGCGACAGGCCTGCTGGGATGGTCTTATACACTACCCCCTCTGAAGAACGATGATGGAGAGTCTGTTTAAGCTATCGTCCTCGCCCCCAGACTCAGCTGCCTCAAACTACCAAACTATCTTGTTCCTTCATGCCGTCCCCGATGGTCTCGGAACGATCGGTAATCGCACATGTCCCGAAAAGTCTAGTGGTGGCTGTGCCAGGCAAAACGTCAATGCCCCTATTGCGGGTCTCGCGCTGCAGTGGAACGCGATATCAAGTACGAAGTACGAGGTACGGGTACGAACGCGCTTGGCAGCCTTCGGGTGCGGTCCGACCCTTTCACGCCTAAGTAGTGGGCAGTCGCATGGAAGGAGCCTCAATGCTCCTACCCGCCCTCCATACCAAGCGCTCGTATCGATGTCCGGATGCGAATTAATTCTAGGGCCTCGTCAACTCCTGAGGCGGTGTTGATGCACTGGTGAAATTTGAGGCTAACACGGACCGCTTGGAATCTACTCTGGTGTCCGGGATGAATACATGAAGCTTGCTCTTCCGCTTCCATTCTTGCCCTGGGAATGCATCTCAAGTCAACCTTCTTTCATTCCTTTGTGGCCATCAACGCTCACACTCTTTTACACCTGAAGCTTGCAGCCTACGCAGTCGTGGAATTCCGATACCCCTATTGCTTTTCTTTCCGACTTTCCCTAGACTCTCTCCATACACCTAGCCCAGCCCATCCTGTCTCGACCATCCTTGCCACTCGACGAATTACTCTATACCGCACAATCAGTCATGTCTAACGACACCGAACCTTTCTTTCCGAGCTACACTACTTGCGATGAGGTGTCCGATCTCTGCCCCGTCGAAGCAACTCTCTACGGCGACTACTTTACGACTGCCGCCTGCGCTATCTATGCCTTCGGTTTCGCGACCCTCTTGATAATCCAAGCCTACTTCGCCGGGAGGGGCACATCCTGGTCCTTCACCATCTGGCTGGCCATTGGTACCGTGCTTGAACTCGTCGGCTACGTAGCCCGAACCATCATGTCGTACAATCCGTGGAGCTTCGAGGCCTTCCTGGCGCAAAACATGGCACTGGTGCTGGGGCCGACATTCACTGCAGCTGCCACCTCTGTTACCTTCAAGTTCCTGGTTCTCTGGTACGGCGCCGAGTGGTCGCTGGTCAGGCCCGGCCTGCTGCCATACATCTTCGTGGGCTCGGACTTTGTGTCCATCATGATACAGAGCGCTGGTGGCGGAATGGCATCGGCTTCGACCGGCGGCGACAACACCACCATGGCAGACCTGGGCTCCGCATTACTCAATACAGGAGTCATATTCCAAGTTATCAACATGGTGGTTTGCGGCGGCCTGATGATCCTTTTCATGGTTCGTCGCAACAAGGGGAAGAAGCAGGGGCTGAGCAAGATCACCTCCAACACCAACAGGCGCTGGACGCAGGGAGTCCTGACGCCCAAGTCCGAGAGGGTGCCGGAGCCCAAGTTCGGATACGGACACGGTCAGGATCAGAAGCAGGTTCGCATTTTCGTTTGGGCTCTCGCCGTAGCCTACATCGCGATTCTGACCCGCTGCATCTACCGGTAAGCCGACTTCCTCAACCGGCGAGTACTCAAAAGCCACCTGCTGACCATTTCCGCATCCAGAGTGCCAGAGATGACCATGGGCTGGGGCAGCGAGCTGCAGAAAAACGAGACGACCTTCCTGATTCTCGACGGTGCCATGATGCTTCTCGCGACAAGCATCGTCACGATCGTCCACCCGGCTAAGTTTTTCCCTTTCATGACACGCGAGATGGCGACGGAGAACAACAAGGCCGAGTTTTCTGACGCGGAGAGTCACGAAATGAGGCCGATGAATTAAGATGCCCAAGGATACATCATCTGCTGGGGCAACGAATATCGGGGCCCCCGGGACCTAGACGGACGAACTACCACAGTCAAGGAGAATGGAGTTTTCTTGGATTTCAGTGCGAGATTTTGAGAAATGTCGGACGCCTTGAAATGGAAACTGGTCTACTTTGCTAGTTATCCAACTCTCCATAGCCTCGATAGTCGAGACACAGCAGGAGCAGTAGTACCAAGATAGAGCCCAGGCTAACAGTAATGAAACTCTGCTTAGCACATTAAGCGAGGAGGAGCAACGTGAAATAATATCCCCGACCGCCCCTTAAATAACTGTTAGGCGGGCTACCTTGGTGATCACAGATTACCTCAAGATATTAAAGCGGTAGCTCCAGGCCGGCAATCCGGGGGTACCGGAACGCGCCGCGCGGGGGCATGTTCCTGAGAGCCAGAGGCGCGACGGCCGACCAGTGGGCTGCCGTGGGCGGGTTGTGCACGATATAGTACATGAAGGGCTGGTTGATGAGGGATCTGAGCTTGACGAACCGGACCTGGATCATGTGGGCGAGCTCCCCCTTCGAGGGGCCCTGGTCGAGGTGCTGATGAAGCAGGGGCGGCAGGGCGTTCAAGCAGTCGTCGAGCTGCCCTCAAACTGAGTGGCCATGCTGGCCAGGCCGCTGATCCTGTCGGCGGTCCATCCGCCGGGCCCCTCGCTATGGAAGGCCTCCCACGCCCTCTCGTGAAACCGACGCAGAGTGATCGCCATCTCGTCGTGTCCACGGCTGCCAACCGATCCACCGCCGGTACGGTCCTCGTGGGGCCCGCGGAGAATGACGGCGACGCTCCTTTGATTCCTGCCGCACGGTCACTCGATCCGCAGTTCAGCTCTGTTGTTCATCCAGATCTGCATAGCAATGCTGTATTCGGCCTGAAGATCTTAAGGTTCGGGCCGGCTTCACGCAGAACGACCACGGGGGCCTGGAGGACTATTGGCCATGTGCAGTAATTTGTCTCTGAGTTGCAAAGAAATGCGAGGATGTGCCACGACAGAGGTTTACCTGTCGGCGCTTATGCATACCTAGGAACACCGGGCAGCAGTCTATTCGCTCATAGACCTTAGACCAATCGGTTCAGCTGAAGAAGGTGCATGAAGTTGAGACAATCCACAGAACAAGCCGAGCGGTCTTTTCCGAGGCGACGATAAGTCCCTATTCACAAGTTTAATTGCGATATCGAGGGAGAAATTTCTTGGTTAAGATAATTAATCTAATCTTCACCCTTCTCTAGAAAACTGCACGTCTGTTCTAGAATCCGATATCCGACACCTTGCTCCCGTCCTTGGCGAACACGGGCCGCGTCTTAGCGTGCGGGACGGGGAGAAACCGAGACATTGAGGGAACCGAGACATCACGAGTGCATGCAAGGCTAAGAACAGTGGGCTCCCTCACCGGTCAACCTAATCCGGAGCAAGTACGTGGCTCTTGTGCTTGTGATGCTGTGATATCCGCCAATGGGGGGACGGAGACGCTGGGATTCAACGTCTTTGACTGGGAAAATGAATGCAGTGCCTTCACAATGTTATCCCTGGTCACCCTCAAGTATAAAGAGCACATCCACCGGCATCAATAAGAAGGTTCTTTCACTTTGTTGACAACCGTCGCCATCCTGTGATCTCTTCACCCCATCCCCTCTAACTTCTACCTCCCAAAACACCACTTCATCATGCGTTTTTCCGTCCTCACGTCCGCCGTTGCCGCATTGGCCGTTTGCAGCACCGCCGTCTTTGGCCAGATCACGCCTGAAGATGTAGTTGACAACATCAGATCGCTGACTACCAAGTCGCAAGCTATTCAGGCACCTGCACAAAGCATTACCATTATCAACGGGCCACTGATCATCATCGGCCAGGGCCCTTTCCCGGTGAGAACCCGCCAATATTGCCCAGATGCCTTTCCCTCGGCATATCTGGCACGTCCCCTGAGTCAACGCAATACTGACATGCCTTCGTGTCAAAGCAAATCATCTTCGGCTTTGCCGATATCGTGACCACCGCGACCGCTGCTATTACTCAGATGCAGGGCATGGCGCCTGTGCCCGCCGGAGCACAGTCTGACGCTATCTTCAATGCGTTCCGTGAGTTTGTGCGGGTGCATCAGGTACTCCTCAACATCCTCATTGGCAAGGCGGGCCTCTTCACCATTGTGCCTATCATTGGCCAGCCTGTCGCGGCTGTTCTACGTCAAGTCGAAAGTGTTGTCGATGTAAGTGTCCCCTCTCGCTCCGAGAAGCGTGGGAAACTGGAAAAGATGACTGATATGATGGCAGACAATTGCTTTCGCGTTGATCGACAACGTGCAGAGCAGGGCCACGGATCTCCAGAACCAGGCTGGCAGTCTTTCCATGACGATTGGTGTGGCCATCGACAGCTTCGACGGTCTCTCTCTTACCTAGGGCAGATGGCGGCAAGGGCACACCGGGCTGCTGCGTAGGAACGTGTGCAGCTTCAGATTATTACATTCTCCAGGCCAATTGGTCTCTGGCGGTTGTCACAGGTCGACATATGCGGTGATCACAGGACCTCCGCTTTGACTTCCGCCTATTGCGTGTATCGATAGTTAAGTTGAGGGGTTACTTGACTACGCTAGTGAATCTATCGACGGCCATCCGTCATCAAGATCCAACTTAAGCCTCATGCAGGAAACGTGGGCCAAAAGGCAGCAAGCAGCGAGAGGTATTCAGTGAAACAATCCAGAAGACGTAATGTTCATTTTCAGAGCCAGCCGAGATCACCAGCCATGCCAATGCCGACGTATCCCTCCTCCCAGAAATGCATCTCAGGAATCGTAATATCCATTTCTCCCTGCAACTCCGCATCCGATATCGCCACGTCGGCCAGGCGATAATTCTCTGTGTACTCCGTGAAGTCAGCTGCCGCCGAAGTTGACATGTTTCTCCCCAGCTTGTCCTGGAACGAACGGAGGAGCTCCAGCCGCGTGCGCATCTGCGAGTTGCCTCGCTGAGACATACGTTCCATTATCGCAATGGACCCATCTGTGGCCTCCTCCAGTCTCTGGCCTTGGAAGGCCGGCATGCAAGCGGCCAGAGTGAGCACTGTTGTTGCGGCGAAGAGGTTTTCAGCGTCGACGTATCCGTACGTAGCTGCCCCGGGTCAGAAGATAGATCGACGGAGGTCGGGACAGCTCGTACCTATTGAATCCAGACGTGACAAGATCGAAAAAATATCGTAGCTATCCATAGCTGCCTCAATACACCGCCAAACAATAGCCATAGTCGCTCGTGGCTGGTCGGTAAATGCATCTGGCTGCTCCGGACTCGCCGCGGTCCCGGAGGTAGCCTTCATATGGCGCCGAACAACGTGGAACAGAAGAGGCCGAGTCAGAACGATGATGGCATTATGATAGTGGAGAAACACCGACAATGATGCCGAATGCTGGGATGGAGAATCCTGGAGCGGTCGTGGCGAGGTCTGACAGTCCGCTGGGCATTGCGCCAGCCACTTGTCGAGGTCACCCAGTATTGAGAAGACACGGCTGAAGATCTCTTGTCCGCCGAGTGGCTGCAAGCCATACAACTCTGCGTTCGAGAATCAGCAAAAATGGCACGACAGATGGCCGAGGCGAAACTTACTTCGGCTGATGGTGCCGTGGATCGTCGACATTTGGGCATATTGCCAGAGGAAGTGTCCCCGACGCTCGTTTCCGTCATGATATGTCCGTAATGGTGTTATTTAACAAATCAAACGTGGGGATAGACAAATTTTGAGCCTAACTTACAGATGGAAGGGGCCTCGAGACGCTGATATCATGATCATCGACCCCGAGGGGATAGCCGTTCTTAGAACTGATGATCCTGAGGCTCTCAGTCAGCAACACAACAGGTTCAAGCACGCAAATAACGTTGACACACCTATTCATGCTGTAGACCGCCCACCACGTCCGTCTTCGATGCTCACGCATACCGAGATCCATCGGCGTCGAGGGTGGCAGGTCACGATGAAGACCCATCGCGACGCCCATGCGCTCTGCGAGACTGATCTTCGCCAAGGAGTCAGCAACTTCCCAACACTAACGAGTCCGCGCTCACATATGTGTATGCTTTGTTGCTCTGGTCCAGGATCTGCATAAAGTACGCCAGCATGGACAATACCTCGACGAAGAGGAGCGAGGTATCCTCATGAGCGTCGGGGAGCTGATGCAACGCCTTCAGGAAATACGAATATCCCGGGGGGCCGTCGTTGCTAGTCCACTGGTTGATGGAGTAGAGTTGCCCAAATGCGAAAACGAGCATCGTCTGGCAATACGACAGCCTGGTGTCCCGGGAGGAGAGGTCGAGACTTCGTTCCTGATACATCGAGTTGAGTCGGCCTTTGAACAGCAAGGGGTCGACAAAGGCAAATAGCAAGCCAAGGTGTTTGTGATAGGCATCGAAAAGCATGTGAGCTGTGTCGCGTGGCGGCAAATCCAGTTGAATGACACTGTTGCTGGCTTCGACGGACCACGAAGGGGATGCCTCGGTCAACGGATCAGGGGGCTCGCGTACTGCTGCCGTAATCGACCATCCCCTCTGTTGCTCATGCAGGGCTTCTTTGAGCCTGACGCTGAATGTTGAAGAAGAGGCTGAGTTGCCATGGTAGACGGTAACATTCTCGGCCTCTGGATACAGGCTGGGGTTAAGGTCGATTCTGCCAGTGCGGTTCGCCCACCGCCGGTGGACGAGCTGGGACTCTCCCGAGCCGAGAACCAAGAAAGCCTCGCTGTCTAGATCGTCCGCGTGGTCTGGAAGATCTGAAGCCACCTCTTCGTTTCCAGGGGTATGTGGTAGTGACACGGCACTGTTCACGTGCGCCGATGTCGCCTCTGTTCCATCATGGCCTCCTTCATACACACACTTCTGGCTGCTCAGGCGGCACGTTCTGCATTGGAGCTCTCCGCTACATTTGGTCTTCCTCTTTCGACACCGCTCACACCTAGTCCCGCCCGGTCAGCTGGGTCTGAGTGATGACACACCAGGTTCCGAAACTTACGCGCGCAGCGACCGGGACTTCCGCAAAGAATGCTGTGAGACCCTGGAACCGGAAGCCTCCATATTGTTTGAAGGTTGAAGGAGCTGGGGTAGCTCCGATCTGATGCATCGCTCGTGGGGCCGAGTCGGAAGGGGGATCGGGAGGGATGGAAGTTCTGATGTACCCCTTTCGATCGGAAGTTCCGATCAAAAGCGGGACTCGGTTTGCGACTAAGCCGTGGCTGAACTGATAAAGGACCGCCACCAAAACTCGGGTTTTGTTCGCAGTGTACCAGAGTCAGCAACCCCTTGCTCGTATCATAGGCAACGGTCACTTATATTTCTCTTCATCATGATTTCCAAGCTGGATGACCCCCCGGCTGCCTACCAAGCGGACAGCGACTCCAAATCGCCACTCCGGGTCGACCAAAAGCTCTATGGCCGCATTGGGACAACTAGCATCGAGTCCGGCACTAGGCGACTCGTGCGCCGGCTGGTTGTTGAACCCAGGACCGCCGAGGCCTGGGTGGTGCCGGCCAGGACGGTCTGTCGGATCTCCACCCCTCACGGCCCTCAGGTTGGAGATCTCAACATCTGGAACCGCCAAAATGCCCGAGAGCACATGTGGACAGCAAGGTCGAGACAGCTGCACTCGAGTCATCTGAGAACTTTTGATCGTCTTTGGAGCTGCCTCCCATACATGCGGCCACTAGCCACCGTCGTAAGCGTAAGAAAACTCCCAGTTCATTTACTCGTTGCCCATGCTGACAGGATTGAAGAACACACTGGAGCAAGACGCACTCGACTCACATGGTGGTCGTGTACATGACCTCCTCGGCACCCGCTGCGATCCTTACAGTAAGACAGACTGAATGAAACGGTTGATCTTGTTGGCCATGACTGACATGATCATCGGGCGAAGTTAATAAAGTGCTTACCGGCAAGAGCTACGACTACCACTGCCACTCGAACCTCACGCGAGCCGTGCTGCCTCTTGGGTTGACCGAGAGCGACATCCACGACAACATCAATCTTTTCCAGCACACCGGCCTCAACAGCGATGACAAATACTACATGTGAGTCCAGGCATCTGGAGACTAATGCACAAGGAGTTGGCCCTAACAACCGGCCGCAGCCGTCCCTGTCCCGCCCTCGCAGGGGATTACATCGAGTTCTTCGCGGAGGTAGACTTGATCTTCGCCATGTCCGCCTGCCCGGCCGGCGACGAGTCGAACTTCGGCTGGGGCGCCATGGACGCGACCTGTCGCGCCATGGATGTCGACATCTTCGAGCTGGTCCACGAGAAGGAGGTCCTGGAGAACTGGACAGCCCCGGAAGTATCAGATTACAGCGGAGTTCATGGCCTCAAGTTCCCTTCACCGTCACCGTTGGCTACTTAGGAAGACATCATAATGGCATAGAGTTGATCCCCGCCGGGTGTAGGAGTACTGCGACATGCATTGAATGGCGTGCACGCTGATAGGCAGAGCTAAAACTGTGCTGTTTGTTAGCCTTTTGTCTGTTGACGCTATGAACATGACCTGTTATGGCGCTGAGTTCTCTCACCAAGTTATTTAATTTGTCAGTGATACGCAGGTCTGGCGAGGGCGCGGTTTTGCGTCTCCGGATGTTCCAGGAGAGCCGGATCCCGCCCGAATCCGTCCACGTCTGGCTCTCTTTCGGAGACCGCCTGGTCAACCCGTGGCAGGGGCTCAGGGTGCGGCATTCACATTTTCCAACGCGAGCAGAGGGCGCAACAAGATGAAAATGCTGTTCGGACATATCTAGATACGCATGACAGGGTACCACGGCGTCGGCTCTCCCAACGACCACCTCCAGGCTCTTTCGGTTTTGCGACAGTCGCGCGTGGCGCGCACCACCTCTTGGGCGGAAGACGAGAAAATTTGTCTCGCTGCGATACTTGGTCTGCCAGAGGCGGTGGTGCTAGCCACCATCAAGTCAGCATCGTGATCTGCGAATGACCAAGATCTGGCGGAACCTGGCCAGGATACCAGCCGGAATGGCCTTCTCAATGGCCCGTCCAAGTTTGTCTATGCTAGGCTTGCGGCAGCGGGTGCGCCTGTATCAAATGACAGTGTTCTCAGTGGGGAAGATAGAGGCACAAATGGAACCCCATGGGGTTGAGATTCGAGTGAATGTTGACCATTGTGATACCCAAGATCTGCTTCGGAACCTCGAGACCCGGCCGTCCCCGCCTCCAATTTCGCCGTCAAGAAACCCCAGCCGGGGAAAATTGATAGCCCTCGACCAATTGCAGTACACCGCGAGCAGACTTGCTCCCCTTTGACGATCGGAACATCCGATCAACGCTAACCAGAGTCGCGCCGAGACTTGACCTCTGATGCCGACACTGCATTATCTTTACACCTCCCGATTATGCGTGTACGGGCAACCAACGGTTCCGATCAGCCTCGGCGGCCGCGACAGCCTCAAACCAGCACATCCCTGAAGTCCACCAAGGGGCTGGAAAGGGGGAGCTCCACAGGCAACCTGATCACAAGAGTGGTATAAGACAAAGGGAACTGAACTGGAAGGTCTGATTGAACACTCGGGAAAAGATCAACATCACAAACACCCATCAGTCCGTCAGAAATCTGGCTCAAACGGTACTGCGGCACTTGACAGCTCCCATCCACCATGGACGTCCAAAAGAACCCCCCGGCCGAGTTAAGTCTCGAGCCCCGCGACGACAACAAAGAACACGAGGGCACAACGAGCGAGATTCAGATTGACCCAGCCATGGAAAAACGCGTGCTCAGACGCCTCGACTTGCGCCTCGCCCCCCTCTTCGGCGCCCTGTACTTCATGGCGTACCTTGACCGAAGTAACATCGGCAACGCGGCCATCGCCGGCATGCCCGAGCAGCTTGGCCTGTCCGAGGCGCAGCTGAGTACCTCCATCAGCGCGTTCTACGCTACCTACGTCACCCTTATGGTACCTTACGTCCTGTCGCTCAAGAAGATCAAGGCGCACCGCGCCATCGCCGGCATGGCGACTGCATGGGCGCTGGTCACCATCGGAACCGCCTTCGCGTCGTCTTTCGCGTCTTTGTTGGCGTGCCGGTTGCTTCTTGGGATCTGTCAGGCCGGATTCTTCCCGTGCGTCAGTCTCTACATCACCATGGTCTATGACCGTCACGAGCAGGGCAGGCGGTTCGCGTACCTGTTCGCCGCGAGTGCCTTCTCGGGAATGTTCGGGGGCCTTGTCGCTACCGGGATTATGAAGATCGGGGAGGCGGGAGGACTGCGTTCGTGGAGCTGGCTCTTTATCATCGAGGGCCTGGTGTCTCTGACTGTTGTCCCGTGGGTGTGGTACATGCTGCCCGAGACGCCGATCCAGGCCAGGTGGTGGTCCGAGGAAGAGCGCCGGATTATCCAGCTACGCGAGATGCGTCGTCAGATTTATATGGGCGCCGAGGCTTTCGACAGAAAGCAGGTCATCAGTGCCTTTAAGGATTGGAGGATGTATACTGGGTAAGAACGCCGCCACCCCTGGGTCCCCTCAATCGCTAACCTTCTATCCTCGTTAGGTCTCTGATTCAGATATGCCACGATCTTATCCTATACGGGTACAGCAGCTTCTTGCCCAGCATTCTTCGAAACGGTCTTGGATTCTCCAGCCTCGAAGCACAATACCTGAGCGTACCTGTCTATCTCCTGGGCGGCCTCTCATTCTTCGCCGCCGCCGTCATCGGCGACCGCTTCCAGCTGCGCGGTAGTATTCTTCTGGGCCTGGACGTCTTCTCCATCTGCGGATACGCCATCCTCTTGTCTGTGGAAAACAGCGCCGTCCGTTACTTCGCCTGCTATCTGATCGCGATTCCCCTGTACTGCGGCTCCGGGCTCAACGAGACGTGGATCGTCAACAACGCGGCTCCGCATTACCGCCGGGCCTCGTTCCTCGGATTCTCGCAGACGATCGGCAACTTGGCGGGCGTGATTGCGCCGCAGGTGTATCGTGAGGCCCCGTACCGTTTGGGACACTGGACTTCGCTCGGCTCCGTCCTGCTTGGCATGAGTCTCATCGCACTCCACATCGCGGCCTTTTGGTTCAAGAACCGGAAGAAGGAGAGGATTGCTAGGTCCGAGATCCCTGACGATCGCAAGGTCAAGGATGGAGAGGGCAGCCTTGAATTCCGTTACGTGTACTAAGCGAGACGCAGGACGCGACACTCAATCTTGCGACCAGACGGGCACAAGCACAGAGACGTCCTAGTACTGCAAATATAGCGACCTGACTCGAGACAATACTCCTCTCAGACTGAATCGAATGAATGGATCTGTACATTCGGGAATCTGGATTGGAGAAAAGTACCAAATTTACATGGGGTTCAGTAGCGATGAGTGTAGGGCACTAAAGCAGTGGGCGCCCACCGAGTAAGTAGGCTCCAGAATCGAAGTCATTATTCTTCTACCACCTCTCGGTGATACTTTCTGGTCATGCAGTCCCGAGGAGTCATGCTGGGCAGCCGTCAGCTTCGTCCAGAGCACCTCGGATTACAGCTCAAGTTGCGTTACGCCGTGCTACCAAAAACGAGCATCATGGGCCACTCGATAAGATCCCCCCAGGCCTCGTCCAGGATGCTATGTATCGACCGTAAGCAGTGCTTGCCCCATCCCTCCATATACCAAACGGCGGATGCGGTCGACCAGACGACCACGGAATAGTAGGCGAGTAGCGTCAGAGCTGCCGGGTCTTTGAGCCGCAGCAGGTCGATATACGCGGCTTTGAGGTACGTGGGCCAGGCGAACACGACGCGCAGCTCAGGGTTTACGGACCCCGCAGAATGGGCAGTCGAGTGCGAGAACGCGTCGATGGCATGGATGACGGCCTGATTTGATGCGGAAACACCGTTGTCGCCGTCCAACCGAGCTCTCAGACGCTGTAGCTGGGCCTCGAGGTCGCGTAGCAGCGGCGGAACGGTGCCGCACTGCGTGTCGCGCTGGAACAGGCCTCTGAAGCGGCCCTGATGGATCTTCGACTTCGACGAGTAGAGGATCTCATTCATGCCCCGGATGAAGAAGAACACACTCACCATGTCGTCTATACTTGGTCCGGCGGATCCGGTGCAGCTGTCCCTCTCGTGCGGGAAGCCCCCATAGCTGCTGATCACCAACAACGATGACGCGGCGAAGAGCATCTCGTAGTCCTCTTCGGTTGCGTGCGAGAGGTTCTCCCGCATCCCGGCCACGGCCTCGCTCTGGTGGACGGATGCGTGGAGGGAGTGCGCCGATCGCTCCTCCGGGTGCAGATGAGCCAGGTGAAGGGAGGCAATGGCGAGGACTTGGTGCATGAGATACGGCCGCGTCATTGCCGCTCGGGGCACTTCGACCTGCCAGACAGCTTGGATCTCTGCTGCCCGAGGAAAAGTCAGGCAGGTCGAAGTGGTGTAGTGATGCATGAGTGCCAGATCTGCCATCCAGGAAGGCTCATGTGCTGGTTTGCCAGCGCAAGTTAGTAAGCTCAGGCCGATGGCAGGGTCCGTTCCAGGCGTCGATGATGTGTCTGTTGACTGATGAGCCGACGGTAACGGCGGGATGGCAGCGCCCCCAGGATCCTTTGAGAGGAACCTCGGGAGAATCTCATCGAGGACAACGGGCGGCCGCTCTTCTGGCGAGCTGCTTGCGGCGCCAAATGAGCCGCTGTCGGCGGTGCTCGCGGCCGGTGAGTCGTCAACCCGTGGGACTTCTCGTGCATTCTTGGGCAGCATCATCGCAGCCGCACTGGGTAAGAGGCTGCATCGAAGATCGTGTCTCGCGCAGGCGGTACACGGCTTCCTCTCGTCGCACTGCGAGACTGTCGTCAGCTGTGGTAAACGAGGCCAGAGTCGACGTCAACGTGGCAGCGATCGCACCTTGATGCGTCGTCTCTTACAGTTCTGGCAGCCGCTCCGCGACTTTTTAAACCCGAGCCTCGGCGCCATTGAAACAGTTGAGCAGTCGTCGGGTGTCAATGCCAGCGAGAATGCAGATCCACGCATGCGCCCAAGAAGGTAACAGAATTATACCAGACTGCCTGATCGAGAAGGGGAATAAACACAGGGAGGACAATCGTGGGGGCAGTACGGGACACAGAGCTTGGCGTGCGTTGGAGGAAGTTTCGCGCGGCCGGAACACGCGGCCGTAAATAAATGCCGGCATGAGGCGCCCTGGCGTCTGTGGTGGTGCACTGGTGCTAGGCAGCCATTTAGCACTCCGAAACGGTGGATCCGTCGCCATGACGCACGCTAGCTCGGATGTCTCCGGCGGCGTGCCCGCAGCCGCATTACCAATATTAGTACACGCACTCACGAGTCACCAAGGTCGCACAATACATGGCCGGCTCAGTTGTATTGCTGTCGAAATAGGTCTCTTTCGAACTACTTTGTCTCGATCAGGTAGGACTTATAATTACCCCCAGCTCAACAGGATGCTCTCCTAATTTTTCAAAATTAGGAGAGAGGTCATCTCAATGTTCTGATCTGAAGTCTGGTCCACTGTGGTCCGAGGGAATGCGCGAGGGAAAGTAAATCTATTCAGCAGATCCTCGACCATCCTGGGAGGTCCACTGCCTTCAATAATTTTGATTGTTGCCCATGTCCGGTCTGACCATCTATAATCTACATTCATGTCCTAGGTCCAAGTACATGTGCCGTCCTCCCATCCTGGCGGCCCATCCGATCTCTATCTTTCGTTTCTTGATTTCTTGAGCCAATGCGGGCGATATATGCGGTGTCCTCACGGAGGCCGTGTGGTGGTGTTCGCGGGTAAGAAGCTTCTCGGGCGGCCACCCATTTCTACGCCCGACGCTCGGTTTCAATGCGCGGGTGATAGAACTTATTCAGCGCTTGTTCATCCCCACGCTCATTGTCACTCGTGGAGGATGACAACCGCAGCTCCTGGTTCTTGTGGTCGGGGTAGCGGTATTCGCGGATACTGATGGCGCTGACATAGACGCAGAGCAGCCTGGAAGCGGGTACGGTCAGCGGAGGCCGGCTTGCAGAGAAATTCGGGAGATACTCACGTCACGACAATTGCAAGGCTGCTGATGACCCAGCCTATGATGCAGCTGGTGCCGACGCAGATCTGGATGTTGCTTTGGATGGTGAGGAAGACCACTGCGCCCCAGAACACGATCTCGATGGTGTTCAGGATGGCGTAGGCTTTCAAGCTGGCCCAGCGCTTCATCGGACCCCAGTGCCTGCTGCCGATTTGGTACAGAATAATGATCAGCGACTTGGCACCCATGCCCAGGGCGATCGTACCGCCCCTGCCGGTGGTTCGCGGTCCCGGCATCAGCATGCGGACTACCGACAGGATCACGACGGCGAGCACCAGTGTCAGCTGCACAAAGTGCAAGGGTGCCATGAAGCGAGGGTTCAGAACCGCCATGATCATGATGGGCAGATGGGGAAGGGGTAGGTCAAGACTCGAGTGCAATGAGAGGCAGAGGGGAGGACGGATGTTGGACGATGATAGCTTGGCGATGGGGTTTGAAGGATGAGTTGAGTGGGTGACGGCGAATTAACTGCACTTGAAGGGCTTCCATTCAATGGCTTTATAGTCTATATCCATCCCTTCTTCTGATTTAACGCTTCCATGGACCATGTCCTGACGCGTGTGCCCCCGAGGCCAGGCCGCCTGGCCGTGCATCCACAGCCTCCTGCGTGGAGCTGTACGAGTCGTGAACAACATGGGAATGACACCAAATAGTTTCGCCATTAACCTTTCCCTACACATCTCGCCCAAAGAATTGCTGGGTTGTGGCCGATACAGACCAGACGTAGATCCGTCATCCGTGGCTCAGGCCTGAACCAAAACGCTAAGACTTTGTATCGGGGCTTTATGCATCTCGCTCTCGCTCTCGGTTTTCTCATCATTTGATTGGAGGAGCTAACTTAGAGCTTAACCCTTTTCGGTGGATACCGCTGTGTTAAACTCGAGGACCCACGAACTTACACTGTCAAGGCGGTATGGATTTGCCAGCAACATGCCAGCACTCCCGTTTTTTCCAAGATCCATCGATGCTTGCTGGGCGATCTCTGTTTCTTAGGCGCAGGAGCAGGCAGCCATATAGATTAGGTCCAGTCACTCAGACTATCTGCCGCGTCATTGCTGACCTTCAAATGCCGGCATGATTCTGGACAGGGGTATCTCACACGTTTGAGCACACAACATCCAGGTCCCATCTGGGCCATCTCTCGAGTCTAGATCGCCCGGACTCCGGTTCGGAAAGTTCCAAGCCCCGAGTGACCGAAGGGACTCACGGGCCATAGCAGAATGAGTGGACACAGCAATCGTCAAGGCAGGAGGAACTGCGGAATCTCATTTGATTAACGATTCCGGTCGAATCCGCTCAATTGAACTCCGGGCAGTGCTGCACTGCTGCTCCTAGTGTCCAACCATGGAACCGAAGACGGCATTGAAGCGTTCGCCGGTGGGTTTGGCTGCATCGATGATCCTACGCATTTCCTTCATCTCGTCCGCGTCCAGAACGACATCGCGGGAGCGCCAATTCTCCTCCAGCCGATGAATCTTTGTGGTGCCGGGGATGGGGATGAGGCCCTGAGAAGCAACCCACGCGAGGGCGATCTGGGCGGTGGTGCAGCCCTTGCGTTTTGCCAGCTTCTGAATTTCCACAACGATGGCCTTGTTCTTGTAGAAGTTCTCTCCCTGGAACTTGGGTACTAAATGGAAATTTACGGGTCAATGTGTATTTCTTGAAATATGAGCAGAGACGGGGCCGGAGGTAGGGCCAATCTGCTCGCAGAAAAGAGGAAACAAAACCATCTCTTACCGGTGCGGCGGAAGTCATCTGCGGCAAAATCGTCGGGCGAAGCGTAGTCGAAATCGTCCACGAGCCAGCCGTGGCCCAGGGGGCTGAATGCTACGAAAGCAACGCCCAGCTCCTTGGCCGTGTCTATGAGGCCGCTTGTTTCGTGTCCTGTTTCGAAGGCAGAGTATTCCGCCTGGACGGCGTCGATCTTTGCAACTGCCAGAGGTCAATAGTCGTCCCCTCTCGTGCCAAGCGTGTCACTCACTCGCGTTTGCCCGGCGCAACGTCGAGGCGGAGCATTCGGACAAGCCAATGTACTTCACCTTGCCGGCCTTACGGAGCTCGTCAAGTGTCCCAATGGACTCCTCCAGCGGCGTATCTGCCCGCGTCAGTATGGAGCAGTAAAGTCGAGAGCAGGATCGGTGCGACATACTTGGGTCAATCCTGTGCAGATAATACAGATCGGGGGCCGAGCCTAGCCTCTCGGTAGATCCCTTGAGATATTCCTTGATATGCGACGCGGAATTTGTGATGTACCTCTCGCCCGAGAACACTTCAAAGCCGCACTTGGAGGCAACTACACCTGTGTCAAACGGGCGTGGACCTGGCTGCGCGTTGACCGGAGTACTCACCAAAGAGCTTGTCGCGAATGTTGTGCTTCTGGATGAATTGTCCGAGGATCTTTTCGTTTTCCCCGGCCCCATACGCCACCTATATCTTGATCAGCCTTCTTGCCTGCCTCGCCCCCGATGAAGGAAAGTTTTTACTGCAGTGTCCCAGTGAGTGTAGCCGAGGTTAGCTGCTTTCAGCAGGACGGGTTCAGCCTCTTGCGAGGTGAGTGCAGTTCCCATGCTTGGACTGATACCCATGGCGCCGAAGCCGGGCACGGGAAGCTGAGTGTTACCGATGGGCAGGGAGCGAGCCATTGTGAGTTTCGTTTTGCGCTGGTGTGTAATGCAGAAACTCCATCAAGGGTGCAAGTAGGGCCAAGGCCGTCTTATACCTTTTTTTTAAAGCAGAGCCTAAAGTCCAGCCGCAAAGTCTCACTGCTGTAGCTACTATCGCCGGGCCCGGTGTCACCGGCGGAAGCGCGGCACCGGGCTTTCTGAAGGGAGACATGCCGGCGATTTTTGCGGGGGCCGAGCTCCATTGACGTCGTTGGCTCGACTAAGCCATCACAGTTCTCCCACTAGATACTTTTGGCGGGGTTGTCGTGGCCCGGCGTTTGCGGCGGTATGTCCGAGATGTGCCCGTGCGGACAAGATGTTCGGTCATGTCCAACGCGAAGCTGAAGTGAACAATGCCTTGCTGGTATGTGGGAACATCTCCCACACGCAGCGACATTGCATCCCATGGCGTGCTTGCGTTGAACGAGCCTTTGCCGCCTCACACCAAACAGGAAATGGCGGCGTCCGGGTATGGTGCTTGCTTAGAAGGAGAATGGACGCGGGCTCGGAGCATGCCAGCACATTCATGCCCGCGACTACCTGGGCCAGGCCTTGTCCGAGTTGGTTGAAGCAGGGCACGAATGATGGGCCCATCATCATGTGGCCGGGCTCCCGGCTTTCCTACTCTGAGTTACTGGAACGCCCCAATTACGAGTATTACGACATCGAGTACTACAACAATGGCAACCGCTTCGGTTTCCTGGGCACCATTTTTCGTGGATCAAGAATTCCACGAGGGCCGTGACCGGCATGGTACCTGGACAGGTACTCTGAGACAAAGGAATGGGAGAATGGGGTTGCTCTTTGCGATGAGAAGGGCTCTACGCCCATATTGATCTCTGCCGCTTCCGTGACGAGCACCATTCCATGTGCATGATTAAAGTGCTATGCCGGAGATCATGACACCGGAGAAGGCGGTAGGAATGGCACCATAACCCAGAGGCACATCTCTGGCTCGTAGATGCCATGATTTCTACCAGCCAGCCACAGCGCCATGCAATCCGCCAGAAGGCCACAGCCGAGGCACTGTGACCTGTGGCCTGGTCTTATGGAACGAGACACTCCATTGGATCGCAGGCGGCGACACGTTATTTGACTATGTCGGTCCAGGTTGGGTCGAGCGGTTTGTATTGAAGATGCCGCCTACAGCCCAGCAAGACTAGACAGCGGCTTATACTCAACATTTCTTCCGAAGAACGCACCACGAAGCAACGAGCATGGCGGCCAGCTATACAGAAGAGACGTTTGGAGCAGCTAAGAGTCCACGAAACTGCGTCAAAATCTCACAGCCATCCGACTCGCCGCTGTCATTCTCGTACCATTTCACATCGTCGAAGAGCAGCGTCCGGGTGGCATCGTTATATCGCGCGCTCTCTGCAGGTAACACGTCAGCAAACTACACAATTCACATGAGATCAGCGGAAACGTACCCCAAGCATACATGCCGTTCTTGAAGTACCATCTTGTCGCGAGCTCGTCGCCGTCCCAGGTGCCGAACCCGACATTGATGCCCGTGGCGGAGTGGACCTGCTCCCCATCATACCACACTTCGTACGCGCCGTCCTCCTCCCGCGACACTCTCATCCGGATGACTATGTTATGCCACTTGTCTCGGGCGATGTCGTCCACCAGCACCACGCGCGTCGCCGCGCCGCATGCCGGGCGGTAATCCGCAACCAACGCGTTGTCGGCGATCTCGACCGTGCCGCACCACGAGGAGCAGCCGCCAGGGCAGAACTGCTGCGCGATGATAGTGTTCTTGTCGTCGGGGAAGGGCACGTCCGCCGACGCCGAGGGGACGTAGACCCTGAATCCCTGCCAGCCCTCCTTGGCCATCTGGCCGACGTTCGTCCGCGTGCCCTCCTGGAAGACGCAGAATTCCGCGCCGCGGTCGTCGCGGGTGCCGTCGAAGTTGGCCTCGTCGAAGAAAACGGTTACAGAGCCGTTTTCTGGGGTGACGTGTGACGGCCGCTTAACATTGCAGGCAGAGAAGGGGGCAAGTGAGCCGCTTGAGAAGTCCGACTGTTGGAGAACGCCGGCGAGCACCAGGGGTGCAAGAGGCAAGGAGAGAAGTGCCTTGAAGGACATGATGAGAGTGTCTTGGGCGGAAAGCGAGGTTAGGTTCAGGTCGATATCGATGAGGAGTTGGCGTATTTATAGATGCAACGTCTTACTTTCTGTACAGCACGCAAGATGAAAATGGCCTCATCAAAGTCTCCCTGTCTAGCCCCAGCTATGGTCCCGCCCTGAGTGCCTGCCAACTCTCGGACCGCCCCCGACACCGCTGATCGCTATCTTGAACGACAAGGGCCGACGGTTGCACCCGCAGCCCCTGATCGTCCAGGTCTCCCCCACAGGATGCGGGGCCCCAGATAATGACATGCGCCGTCTAATGTGACCGACAGCTCCCGCAGTCTCCTCATTTCAGTTCCCCGGCCCGGTACTTCTCCCGTCGAACTGCAAACAACGTCATCCTCGGTAGATAGTCAAATCTTCCGTCTCTTGATTGCCCCTCATTCCCGTGTCTTGGTCTTGTCACCTTGCCTCCCCTCATAGGTCACATTTTGACGGGGACTGTTGTCAATCAGGCTCGCCCATGGGATGTTTGCGTTGGGTTGTAAATCGGGTGAAACAACATCCAGCAGATTCTTCCCATTCGATTCCTTTCGTATTCATCTCGAATTGATCAGGTGGCCTAGTCTGTTACTTGGTGCTATGAAGCAATATGTATGCTCCTTGCCTGTGAACTGGACTTGGATCCTCGCCGCGTAACACCTCTTTTGCCACCGATATCCTGTAATTTTACATCGTCATGTGTTCTCTTTTCAATATCAGATTCATCAAGACCATGACCGGATCAGAACATTCTGTTCTACTGTATTGAAACGCTGTATGAGAGCGATGCCAACTTCGAACCCACCCAACAGCCTCAATCACTTGCGACAGGACAAGAGAAGCACCTTGGTCTGGTCCTGCTTGACGCCTTCCAGAGTAATCCCCTCCTTGTACTTGCCAAGGGTCGTGTCCTCCCAGACATCGCGAACATACTGCCCGCTTCCACAGCCCTTCAGCCCGGGGAGCTTGGCCCAGGGCACCTCGATATCGGCAGTCTGATTGACAGCGTTGTAGTTCAGCGCGAGAACCACGTGGTTGTACTTGCCGAACTTGACCGGGCCAGCCCAGACCTGGACCAGATTTTCGGTCGATAGCTCTGGGAGGTACGATGCGGCCACGCCGAGGTCATCCTGACTGATGCCGATGATGTCCTTGTTCAGGAGGACATCGAGCGACGACCGCCGGATGGTCATGATGTCCGCTCCGATGATGAGAGGGCTCTTGAGGGCCGCCCAGAAGCTCTGGTGGGTTTGGTCCTGGTGCAGCGTGAAATCCCTGTTGACGCCCACCTCGAGCATGTCCATGTCGGCTGTGAAGCAAAGTCAGCAAGGCGAAAGAAAGCCACGGCTGCTCCTGGGAAAATCATACCCCACGACCCCTTCTTCTGGAACCCGCTGATCTCTCGCATCTTCCTGATCATGGTGAGAACGCTCACGCCGGCATACCCCGTGTTCAGGCAGTACGCCGTCTTGCACGCGGTGCTCCCGTCCTGGCGGAACTGCGCGTGGATGTCGCCGGACATGCGATACGACTCGGCGAACTGGTCGGCCCAGAACCACGGCCACTGGTGCCCCCACTGGCAGACGGCATAGAAGATGTCGCGACCGGTGCTCTTGAGGGCATGCGACATGATGGCAAACCTCTCCTGGACCGGGCGGGTGTTGCCATAGAATCCGCCGCAGTTGTCGTACTATCGAGGGTCAGCAGGCATCCCACATTTGCGCTGCTGGAGACTCACCTTCAGGTAGTCGATGCCCCAGTCGGCATACGTCTGGGCATCCAGCTCCTCGTACCCGAGACTGCCAGGCTGGAAACCACAGCCGTAGATACCGGCGTCACTGGACAGAATGTCAGCCATGGGTCCAAAAGCCGAGGTCCGTTAGTAATATGGCGAACCTGTAGATGCCCAATTTCAAGCCCAGGTCATGGACCTTGTCGGACAGGGCGTTGAGTCCCGAGGGGAAGCGAGTGGTGTTGGCTTGCTGGCGGCCCTCGGCGCTCCTTGTCATGTTCTGCCAGCCATCGTCCATGATGAGGTAGTTGTAGCCGGCATCGCGAAGTCCAAGCTCGACCAGGGCTTTCGCGGTGCCTTCAACGATGGTCTGGTTGATCCCCAGCTTGAACGTGTTCCATGAGTTCCATCCTGGGAGACTTCGGTGAACATGCGATTGCTCATGAGGAAACATGACTTTAAAAAATACTCACCCATCTGAGGTTTCAGGGCCCTCTTGACTTTGTTGCTGGTTCCCACCACGGACCCGGCCAGGGCGAGAAGATACAACCAACGCATGGTGACTCTGGTATTGGTTCTAGCAGACAGACGGTCTATGGTGCCGGTTGCGGTCCATCAACTGCTTGAAGTAGGCGACATGACGATTTATACTGAGAGCACTTCTCCAATTATCCCGTGGCTCGCCCAGATGCCTTCTCCATGAATTTCCCCGCCTCCTGTCCCCGCGATCAATCTTGGACGGGCAGGCGGGCGATTTGGCGGCCGCGACCCCGACCAGGCTATTCTGCGATCATTTTATCCGGGAAGTGAAGCTTCGCGTTGGAGGGGCCCTTCAAAGCCATTGCCGGTCCGGCATTTCGTCCGCGAGGGGCGCCGCATGATCGGCGGACGCGGGGACGGCTCTTATATAACGCCAAACGGGAGTGTCCGTCTCTGCACTGCAGGATCACAGCTCAACTCATCGCCTCTCAATCGCATCATGTTGTTTCGACCTGTGATCGCCGTTCTGGCGTTTGGTATGTTCTGCCATGCGGAAGTCATTGACCGTCAGAAGCTCAGCTACGCACCATTGCCCGAGAACACGTACAAGATTCCGAAGGCAGACACCGTCGTCAGCCTTCTTGACTTCATCAAGTCGCGTCCGGACCTGAGCACCTTGGCCAAGGTTCTCGAGGAGCCAGCTGGTGGGTGATGCTTAAACAGAGGGGTGCTAAGTGAAGGGACTCACGACGGGACAGGTTTCACCCAGGCATTCGATACGATCCCAAGCTGGGACTTCACCTTCTTCGCCCCCTCCAACGAGGCCTTCGAGAACATAGGGCAGTACTACGAGACCTACGCGAAGACGCAAAAGGGCAAGTGGTGGCTCGGCGACCTCCTCCAGCACCACTACATCCCTAACACCAAGCTGCCGACCTCGGCCTTCAACGAGACGGAAAAGCGCATCCAGACCGGCACGTACATGTTCATCAGCGCGCAAAAGACCGCCGACACCCTGATGCTCAATTCTGTGGCGACCGTGACAGAGGCGGACCTCCAGGTTGAGAGGGTTTGTTGCCACCGGAGTGATCTCGCAGTGCTCGCCGATCTGACCTGCTCACAGGGCGTCGTCCACATCATCGACCACATATTGAACCCCACGGCACAGATCTACAACGTCGACCTCCCCCGCGTGAGCCAGAGATTCATTGCTGGAAGCTGCTCCAACCCTCTCTTGCCGTATTGTTAGAACGGCTTTGGTTCTCGCTTCGAAAGTTCCATCTATACCTCACTGGCGCTGCTGACACAGGCAGTCGGATGAGGTGCCGGTAAGCATGGGCTGGGCTAGTTATTTTCATAGCTAAATCTTACCCATTTTGCCGCCAAATTTTGTCAAGTGTTGCTGTTAACTGCTATTCCTCATAGATTGCTAAAATGGGGGCAGTAGGTTGGCTACATCTATGACGAAAGGGACAAGTGAAGTGGAAGCTCTGCCAGGGCTCGAGTCTGTCGTAGCGAAATGACGTGCTTGTCGTAACCGATCGAGTTGGCTCTCTTCGCTCTGATATAAGCTACATCGTGTGCACTGATCAGATATTCCTCCATCCCCGACACGCGACTGCTAACCCCGCCTATCTTCCTACGCATCACGCGTATCCTGTTGGGTTTGTGTGCCCAGCATGATGCCATATGCAAATGAGACTGCGTGATTGAATAGAAGTAACGTTGGGGGTCGATCTGCGAGAATTATATGATCCTTCGGCCAAATTATCTTAACTCCTTCCTCTTTTGCAACTTACTGGATGGCTGCGCCGCACAAAACCTCTGTGCCTCACTCTGTGCCTCACTCAAGCATCCAGAGAACAGAGAGAAAATCAGGGTGGAAGGTGAACACGATGCGCTCATTTCCCTTCGCTGTCGTCGAGTCTTTTCAGGATATGGCGCCCATAAGGTGAGGGGATGACTGGAACAAAAGGTATAAAAGGAGGCCCATTCGTCTCGAGATTTGGAAGTAAAATAGACCTTCAACCTCACCAGTCTACTCAGTGTTCCCCTTCACCATTACACATCAACTCGAGACACCAATTCAACTCCTATTTTCATCTATTCTGCCCGTCATGAAGTTCTCTGCCATCCTTGGTGGCCTTGTGGCCCTCACCTCTGCTGTCGCCGTACCAGCCACGGAAGCCCCCGAGGTCATCACCAGCCTCGACCAGTTCCAGGTCTTCCAGGCCAAGTTCGCCGACGAAGTTCACGTCGAAAACATCGACGGAGAGTATCTCGTTCTTCACGGCTCTTCCTCCACCTCTGTCGGCACTCTCGCCGGGGATGCCCTTGCCTACGCCGAGAGGCTTGCTGCCCGCAAAGTTGATGCCGCCCCGGTCACCAAGAAACGGCGGGCTGATCTGCAGCTCTTTGAGCGACAGGGCTGCCGACACATCCCCTGCAACTACCGCAGCGAATGCCATAGCTCGTGCTTCATGTGCTTCGAGAACGCTTGCTACTGAGCTCGAGGCAGCTTGGAAAGTCACGGACGTTCACCTTTCGGGAGCCCTGGCCGCCGTGTTCTGTGACGGCGCGCGGAGTATGCGTGGACGGAAGCCCTACATATCGCTGGGATAAAGTACGGCATACTCAGCTAGTTTAAAATCGCAAATTGAGGCCACGGCCAACGTTGTCTCTTCGCCCTTTGCTTGACATGACATGCCTTGACTTCCAACCAGAATGCCCGTTTTTGACCCCTCGGCTTTCCATGGTTCGTACTTAGACACGTTCACCCTCACCCCTACATGTGACAAGCAGCTGCCCAAGTCGTAGCAGGCATTCTCGGGGTGATATCGGCGCGTGTGAGCATCTGGCCAGGTCGCCATTCAATCTGACCCTCTGCCTACACGCAACGATGGACTGGAGAGCAGCGACTGTACGCATTTCATGTAGCAACCGAGTGACATCGTGTTAACTCGTGGCCCGTGAAGTACTGTGCCTAAAACGCTCAACACAATGTGTCATGCTCGGAAATTCTGGTTTGTGACATGGCCCTTTTGTTGGCGCCGCGTCAACTCGGATGACGCTATATGTCAGCGCAATGAGATGATCGACCGGCTGCGATGCCTGTTGGTCTGCTAGATGGGCACTCCGGGGCCTTTTGTTCTGTCCCCTGCAGGAACAAACATACCCGTCTTGGCTCAGTGGAGAATTATGACGGCCTCAACATTTTGGTACCCCGCCGTCCGGGCTCCGGAGGTGGTGTATTTTAACAACCTTCCGCCCGCTTGCGGCATCATTGAGCGCCTCTTCTCACTGTTCTCCACGTCCTCGTCGCAATGGATGCGATACCAATGGAGAAGCTCCCCACGGCCAAACCGGGTGAACCTGCTCAGGGTGTCCGGGGTCATGCCTTGCCTCCTGATGATGCACCAGACGGAAGGGAGAAGACAGCTCAGACGACTGATCTGGACAAGAAACACCCCGGCGAGGAAGCCGCCGCCGTCGTACCCGACAACAGCGGCAATGCGAGCACAGACGAGTTCCTTGTAGGTCGCGCTCCAGCACTCCAGCAGTCGGCGGCTGACCCGCGCAGGTGACATGGCAAGATGAGGAGACGGACCCGGACAACCCCAAAAACTGGAGCATGAGGAGGAAAACGAAGCCGGTGTTCGGCATGTCCCTCTTCGTCTTCATCAGTCTCTTCGCCGTGAGTATGGTCGCGCCGACGCTGCCCGACATTGCCTCGGAGCTGCACATCGAGCAGCCGGCGGTGCAGCAGATGGTGCTGTCCGTCTTCCTCTTGGGCTTCGCGTTCGGGCCGCTGATCGCGAGCCCGCTCTCGGAGATGTACGGACGCAAGAGGGTAGTCCAGTCCTGGAACCTTTTATATACCATCTTCAACGCCGTGTGCGGCGTCTCGCAATCCAGAGAGGCCATCATTGCCCTGCGGTTTGTATCCGGAGTGTTCGCGAGCGCGACATTGGGGGTGAGTCCGAGCCGCTCCGGGATTACTTCGATTGCACACCGCTGACGCGCTTGACAAGATCGGCGGTGGAACGATCAGTGACCTGTTCCGGCCCAAGGAGCGCGGCAAGGGCATTGCGATATACAGCTGGTGCTCGGTAGCAGGGCCGCTCTTCGGCGTCATCGTCGGCGGCTTCGTCGCCAAGCACACAACCTGGCGCTGGTCCTTCTTCTCGACGTCCATCTTCAGCGTATGCATCCAACTGATCGGCTTCTACCTACTGGAGGAGACATATCCCCCTCTGATACTCCGCAGGAGAAAGCGGGCGATTATCGAGGAGACGGGCGATACCAGATACCACACGTGGTACGACCATCTCGACCATGTCACGGCCAAAGTTCTCTCCCAGAACCTCATGCGCCCTTTCAAGATGCTCGCAACGCAACCCATCATCCAGGTCATGGCCTTGTATAATGCCTTTCTATACGGCAACATCTATATATTCTACGCAGACTTCGTCGCCCTGTGGACCGATCGCTACAACCAGAGCGTCCAGATCGCGGGGCTCAACTACATCTCCATCGCCATCAGCTCCGGCCTGGCCACAGCGGTGTACACCATGACCATCGACCGGATATACCGCGCCATGTCGATCCGAAACGGCGGCACGGGGAAGCCCGAGTTCCGGATCCCGGTCATGGTGCCGGGCACCCTCCTCCTTGGCGCGGGCCTGTTCTGGTACGGCTGGTCCGCCGAGGCCGTCCTGCACTGGATCATGCCCAACATCGGCTGCGCCCTCTTCGTGGCGGGGGCGACGGTGTGCACGAGCTCGGTGAACGCCTACATCGTGGACACGTACGGGCAGTACTCGGCGAGCGCCATCGCGGCGATATCGACGCTTAGATGCCTGGCCGGTTTTACATTCCCCATGTTCGCCCCGTACATGTCTGTTCATCCATTCTCATCATCATGTGTAAGCAGCTGACCGGTCTGACAGGTATGACAAGCTCGGCTACGGCTGGGCCGCCAGCGTTCTGGGGCTCATCGCTCTGACCATGGGCTTGCTGGCTGTTGGGCTGCTGTGGCAGTTCGGCCTGGCCTTGAGACAAAAGAGTCCGTACTCGAGAGCCGAGAAAGTTCCGAACGCCGCGAGATCTTAGTTGCAAATGAGCCTGCAAAAGTTTACATTGTAGACCGGGCCTGCCAATCCAAAGCCCCATCGTATGAGCAGTTATAGTCCATAAACTCGGCGGGGTTCCTGGTGCTCGCGTCAGTGTTACACTTTGCACATCTGCAGCACTATGCCATCCTTCCTGGTGTCAAACAAGAACGGAGACCTGTGTTCACTTACATATTAACCTTAACGCTTCCTGCTTCAGTGCTTGTGTTCGCTATCTGTCTGCTGTAGGCCTGAATCGTGCTAGCTCGCTCGAACCGACAGTCAAATACCATCTAGTCAACGTCAGCATCTGAGTGGACAGGGAGAGAGAATGGGCGAGGAGAAGGAAAGGGGGGGAAATCCCCGTTCAGCATACCTTGAGCCTTGCCTGAACATCCTCTTTGGGTAATGGACCATTTGCATCCGCAAAGAAAGCCCCTAGGGCCTCCGCGTCTTCCACCGACTGGCTCGCCCCTTGCCCCTGAGTGGGCAACATAGCGTGTGCCGCGTCGCCGATGAGGATAGTTCGCCCGCGCCACCACGTCTCCAACGGAGCCAGATCGCGCAGCTGCCAGAGCCCCGCGTCCTCGCTCAAACGCAGAGGCTTCTTGGCCCACTCGGGAAACACATCGAAGCTCTCGAGCATCTTGTCCTTGGAGCCGTACGAGGTCCAGCTGGTGCTCTCGGCCGATTCGTGTAGATTCTCATCCGGCACGAGAGCGACACACGCGTAGATTGAGGCATCCCGGGCTGGGCCCATAACGATCCTTCTATCATGTCCCACCACCATGGTTGTCTGGGATGTGCGCGGGTTGATGACCTGGACAAAGTCTTCTTCCTTGGCCAGGTCTTCGGTCGATACAAGCATCCGGTATGCTGAAAACCCAGTCTTGCGTGTCGGAACTTCATGGCCCACCACCGCCCTACGAAGCACGCTCTTGATGCCATCCGCCCCCACGATCAGGTCCGCTTCGAGTGCCTCCCCCGACTCGAGGGTCACCCTGCCAGCGTCACAATCGCATGACACAACCCGCGACGAGACACGCACCTCCGCGGGCCGGCCCGCATACTCCGACGACGTAGCCCGCTCCCCTAGCACTGTATGCAGGTCCATCCGATGGTACTGGACACGTTCGCCGCCGTACTTCCCCATGGTCGATAGAGGGATGTGCATCTGCCGCTTCCCGTCGGTGCCGAATACCTCAAATGCGCCATCGATCATGGAACCAGTTGCCTTCAGTTTATCGCCGAGTTGCCATTGCCCTTCGACGATTTTGGAGGCGTTCGGCTGGAGGGAAATGGTGGCGCCGATCTCCTTGTTCAATGAAGACTGCTCCAAGATCGTAATCTGCCGGTTGTCTTTGCGGAGAGCAATGGCAGCAGACAGTCCCGCAATGCCGCCTCCAACAATGATGATCCTGAGCGGTCTCTGCGTTGCCATGATTTGGTTGGTTCTGGACGGACTGGCGTTGGTAATGTCTCGATGAGGCTGACACAGGGAACGCAGTTCAAGGTGACTGGTTACAGTGCCTGGTGAGGTCGACTACCACCGAGTCAGTGCCGGGGAGACGAACGTGTTTGTAGATGAATTTGATGCTGAGGCTCGGAGAGAGAGAGGCGCTCACCCAACGGATCCGCGGCCGCTGTCCTTGCAGAAGTAGTGCTATTCCGTACGGTTAGATGCGTGAAGTCGGGACACACGGAAAGCGTTGAGTCTTGGGTCATCCGAACCGACCGAGACCAACCCGAACCGGACCCACCCCGACCCGCCCCGAGCGAAGCCCGGCAAAGTTCGCTCTGAGATGCACCGACAACCTTGTTCGGCCATTGGCGTGTGAACTACGGAGTACGTACACGTCCGAAGTTACCTCACCATCGCCTGGATATCTTGTCCCTCGCTTTCCTTAAGCTTCCAGGATTGTCTTTGGTCTTTGGTCTCGCTATAAACTCTGCATGTTGCCTTCCCGCGATACCAACGTTTCCTCTTCTCCAGTCCACGTTTCTATTCATTGTCAAACCTAACCCAAACGATCCATAGCCCACCCGCCAGGCAAGCAAGCAACCATGTCCGTCGTTAAAAGCGAGCACTCCTACCAGGAACCCGTCGTGGTTCGGATATCGGACGAGGAACGCGCCTCGGGGCAAATGACGGCCGAGAATGTCGCTACAGCGGTCATGGCCTTCCACCGGGACGGGCTCGTTGTGTTGGAGAACGCCGTGGAGGTAGGCCACTGCGACACCCTTAGCGAGATCATGACGGAGGAGATCGACGACTTGATGAAGAATACCAAGACGCACTTCAACGATGTAAGCCGAGCCCAGTCCGTCCGTCTTTCCCTACCGCCTGCGATGGTGCGCGTGGTTTTGTGGAACGGTACCAGTCTGTACCTATGCACCAACCAGCATGCCCTGACACCTTTCACAGGACACGAGGGCCTCCAAGGAAGCGCGATCGGGAAACATGCAGCAGCGCCCCCCGCTGAAGCCCGAGTTCATGTATGAGGACATTTGGGCCAACAAGCTCGCCGCCACCGTGCTGACCGCCGTCATGGGCCCGAACCCCGTCTGCAACTTCGTCGACGGCAACACCGCCCTGGGCGGCGGGTTCGGCGGCCGCCAAAAAGTCCACGCCGACCTGGCCTACAACTTCCCCCAGTTCCCCCTCGTCGTCTGCGCAAACTACTACCTCGACGATGTGTCTGCGGCCAACGGCGCGACCGAGATCTGGCTGGGCTCCGCCCGCGAGAGCACGTTCCGCGACCACCTCGCCTGCCGCGAGCTGCAGCCCGAGGACAACCCGGACTGGCCGAAGAGGATTAACTTGCGCGACCCAAAGGACGTAGCTACGCTCACGGGGCACGGTGTCCGGGATGAGCCACTGGAGGCTCGTCGGGCTTGGGCGCCCCCTATCCAGCCGACCATCAAGAAGGGGAGCGTTATGCTGCGCGATCTGCGCATGTGGCATGCCGGAATCGCCAATCCTTCCCCCAGCCCGCGCTTCATGCTGGCCTTCATCCACACCCCTTGGTGGTACAAATGCGCCACCAAAGTTTACGTCCCTGAGAACACGCGGGAGCTTCTTGAGAAATGGGGCTCCCGCGAGGTCGCCCCTATCCGGTTCCAAGCTGCCTACGTGCCGACTGTGGAGGAATGTAATGACCAGGATTTCGGCGTGGATTTCAGCAGTCGGAATACCTCATACTGGAAGATGGTGCCGCAGGGTTTAATCCCTGGATTCACCTTCTCCGCTGAATAGTATTACATTATACTGTCCCCTTTGCTAGCTAGAGCTGCGCGACATCGATCCCTGCCACCCTAGGCCCGGGGGCAGGACCGCCATCATCAGGAACGCCGCACACGCCATGCTGTCGACACAGGGGCACGGCGCATCGCAGAGCTTCAAAGACAGGGGCTTTGAAGGCGAACCTCCTGGGTCTTGGTCCTGGCAAACCTGTGACCGCTGATTTGAAGCAGGCTTTGGGGAAGGTCTTCAAGGCAGGATACGGTCGGGATAGCGAATCTCATGCTCTGCCCATGCTGTATGGCAATGTACTCCACCTCGATGACTTTGTTGTGCCGTTTTACCGGAGGTGGGCAGGGATGCAGTTGATGGGCCCTAGAAACTCCGAAAACCGAACAGTACTGCTTGAAACGTTGAGCGAACGACTGGACCTGCTTGGTTTGCTCCGAGAGGGGTGCGGTGCGGGGTTTCGCGGGGTCCCCAACCTGTGTCGGTGGGGAAAGTAGCGCGGGGCGCCGGCCGGCGTGGAAGATTTGGGGGACTATGTGGCCTCGGTAAAGTGGAGGAGGGGCCGGCGTCGTCCTGAGTGTGTTCCTGGTGTCGCCCTCTTCCAAATTCTCAGTCGAGGCATATACTACCGTATCCTGAATTCAGTCGATCACAAGCCTCATCAAAGACCAAAGACCAAAGACCAAACGAAAACAAGGCGCCGTTCTCGGCGGCACGGTCAGCTACACCTGAGTCGGAATAGTAATCCGAGCTTCTGTTCTGCGGCTTCCCTGCATCGGCTGCGCCTCTTATCAGTCTCAGAATCCTTCTCCGAGCCTTTCCTGCGGCTTCCATGACGGCCCAGGGAGACACGGCCACCGAGCCGGTCTTGCACCGCAAGCCCGCCCGCCTGTCCGTAGCCTGCAACCAGTGCCGGAAGCGCAAGGTCCGCTGCGACGCCCGCCAACCGAAGTGCCTCAACTGCTCGCAGCGGGGGGAAGCGTGCGAGATGTCCGATTTGAGGCGTCCGGGGGGACCCGCCGCCGTTCGCCGAGTCACCGCCGCTCGTCGCTACCAACCGGCGCAGGTGGCAGACGATGCGGACGCAGCGCCGCCGCCCCAGGCTCGGGACTCAGAGAGGTCCGAGGACGCCACAATTCTGACCAGCCCACCGTTTCGACCCAGGGCTGGCAGCACGTGGATCGACAGGTTGTGGCCGAGGGATCGGTCGTCGAGCTCAAGTGGCGCACAGGGCTCCCAGGGCTCATCCTCCGTGGGTACTTCCACAAGTCCAGGTGCTCTCTCGGGAGTAAGCCACACGAGGAAACCTCACGCAGACTCCGAGAAGGTATCCTGGGTGTCCAGGGCGTACCAGGTGTTGCAAATCTATCAGGGCGGCAAGCCTGCCACCGCGGAGCAGGATGCGCCCGACGTCACCCCTGATGTGGTGGTCAACACGGATGGAACTCCCAACAGGTTAAAGGTAAGGGGGGTTCTTCCCATCTGTCTTCGCCTCTGGTTAGTACACTAACATGATCAAACTCATCAGGTTGTTGGCGGCAGCAGCCTGCAGTGCCTTGTCAACTTCGTCGACTTCAACCTGGCTAGTTATGGCTTCGACCTCACCGCCCCGTTATTTAAGCATGGCATATCGTACAGTGAGGAGTTCCCCTTGCCATTGCTATCATTTCTGCCGAATCTCCCGGACCGCCATATCCTTCCCCGGTGTATTGAGGCCTACTTCTCTCGGATCTGGCCGCTCTTCCCGGTGGTCGACCGGAGCGAAGTTGAGGCCGATATTGAGGCGTTTCTTGGCCTGCAGGAGCAGGACCCTGAGGGACTGTTGCAGCCCGGGATCTCATCGGCTAGGATCCCGGGTATCGCCATAGTTTACGGGATTATCAGTATTGGTCTGAACGAGCTTGGTGACGATAGGCTTGATGGGTGCAACCACCCTGCCAACACCTATCTCACTGCATGTTATAGCCTGCACGGCCACCTGACCGCGACGCCATACTACTCTGGCGCACAGGCGCTTTTACTTCTGGCCCTGGCTCTCAGAGGACGCGGAAGAGACGGGCAGTCATGGCAGATCATCGGACAGGCTGTCCGCATGGCGATGTCTCTCGGACTTCACATGCCGGCATGTACCTCCTCCTCGTCCTCCTCGTCCACCACCATCGTCTCGCCGCACGACAACAACTTCCGGGCGCGTATATGGTGGTCATGCTTCTCGTTTGAGAGGCTCATGCAGCTGGAATGCGGAAGACCATCGTGCATCAATCCTGACTACGATCATCTATCGGCCAATTGCGGCGTAGGGACAGCGGCCAACCGAGACGACGGGGAGTCATCCGATACGGCGCTCGGAGCATTTGCCGCCTGGGTGTCACTCGCCGGCATTATGGGCCAGATATCGCATCGGCTCTATTTCTCTCACCTCAATGGTCCTAGCGAAATGCTAGGCGAGACGGCACGGCTCGAACGCTGCCTGGCCGAGTGGGAAGGGTCGCTCCCGGAGCACCTGCGGCCGGGCAACACTTCTCTCACGTACGGAGACCGCGACCACATCCACGTGGTTTTCCTCGCCCAGCAATACCATCATGTAAGCGGTCTTTCGGAATCTACTCACGGCTTCTTCCAGTGCTAACGTCTGGGGTCGTTTGCTAGGCTCAGATCGCCGTCCTCCGGCCAGCCATTATCTTCCCGGAGCAGAGCTTCACCTCCGAGGTTAAGAAGCGTACGTCAGAGATGCCCGAGATCAGCCGCCTCGTGGGCGCGGCGTCCGTGTGCGTCGCCGCCGCCCGGTCGCTTATTATTCAGACGCTGCAGCTCGCCGACAACAACGTGCGGTCGACGTTCATGCAGCTGCCCCAGACGTTCCTCGCTTCCCTTGTCCTCGCGCTGAGCATCCTAAGGCAGCCTAGTAGCAGGCTGGCGCGCTCAGACGTAGAGCTCCTAACGGCCTCGACGGAGCACGTCGAGCTGTGCTATAGGCTCCTAGGCCTCGACGCTGCCTTCATAGCAATACTAGCTAGGCTGAGGACTCGCGTTGCGGCGGTCTCCCGGCAGGAGGTGAAGCGCGTCGTCAACCCCCCCGAGAAAGTCAGCCGAGATGAGGCGAGCGCTGGGGATGCCGTGCCGAACTCGACGGCGGAGGCTTTACCGGCGCTGCATACGGTGCCATTCTCGACGCTGCTTGCAGAAGATCATGGCGGGTATCAGCCAGGTCTGGCGCGGAGGGCTGGCGCGGGAGAGTGGCCGGGTGATCCGAACGCGGAGGCCCTGTGCGGAATGGAGTTTGAGGGGCTGTGGAATATGATGGATACGGATTGGTTCATGTCCTATGCGGGCGACCAGGCCATGTTAGAGTGAGCTATCTGCCATTGATTCGTTCTCTCTCCTGAGACTTACATTATCAAACGGATGACCGACCTTCTTCATTGCTCCAATAGTTCCGGCGACAGCCGAAAAGACTCGACGTTCATCGCTCCATTACCTAGTCATCCCGGCTTTGAAGTCACATTGTCAGTCTATACCGTGCCCGCCGCCCCCTGAGACGGGATCCAGGCCCAGCCGAATCGAAGTCATCCCCATAGTCTGGACTCTGAGGACGTCGGCATATCAAACTCCCCAGATCTTCGGTACTTGTGGCAAAGCAAGCTTCTCGTTGAACTAATTTATATGGTTCTCATCGTACTCGGTGTCTTTACGATGTCCGCAACCTTGGAGTTCATACATAGCCCCCTCCCTACCTGTTCATTCACCCATCATGGCTACTATTCACACTGCCTAGGACGAGCCGGCGAAGATTCAAGAGCTCTTCAAGGCCGGTAAGCAGAAGCTCAAGATCGAATGCCACCGACGCTGTGCACAACGACTGGCGGGGCAATTCACTATGGTTTTCCTACGTACGGGAGAATAACCGAGCTTGGATACTTGCCTCCGAAGTGCAGCGTGTGTTGCCCCTTGTTTAGCTCATGATCGGGTCGCGGTGCGGACCAAGCATTGAACTCTGCCGCAATGTGGTTCTTGCCACCGATCTATAGAACCAAGCAGGCGCCGTTAGCAATCGACACTCGGGTTTATGAGTTTATGCTCGCGGTTGGTTGAGACAGGACTTACCCTCAGGCTGATACTCTCGCCTGCGTCAAAATCGACGCCGATGGCCCAGATACCAATCTCCAACTTGACCACAGTCCCCGGCGTGATCTTCTGCTCCCGTGTATGCGGGTGGAATGGGAAATTCGGGTGGATACTCCTTGATGAATCAATGTCGCGGTGCGATGCCCGCAGGATACCCATCGGCCCAGAGTGCGTGTTCACGACGTGCTGATCCTTCGCATCGAGCTCCGCAAAGGAGTTGATGGGGGTTGCGGAGAAGGGGAAGGTAAGCTGTAGTAGATCCTTGCCGTTCCTGTCCTTCTTGCGCAAGATGGTAAAGACAACAAAGTCGTCACGCTCTGCGCAGGACATGTATAGCGTTGCCTTTGGCAGGCCGATGAGTCGGGAGGGCTCGCTAAAGGTGTGTGTGAACTCAACCCACGCGTCGCGGTCCTCGGAATTGTAGGAGATGCTGTCGATGGTGGACGGAGCCTGATCCACGAGCTTGCCCTTCCCGCTGAGGAACATCTCCATATACTGTGTGTTAGGAACTGGAAAGTCGGCCAGCGGAATGTCGTGAACAGGGTGTGTGTCCCCATACTTAAGGGTTACCCACCGCACCTTTGGCGTATCCCGCTCCCATCCGTTGTCGACGCCGCGGAGGTAGTGGTCGAAGTACTTTAGCAGGTATTCATTCGACTCAGGTACGCTATAGAGCTCAAACCACTCCTGGTAGGCGCTCCATTGGATCCATTTCTTGTCGTGAGGAATCTCGAGCCAGGCACGGATAGCACCCATATTGTGCAGGTTGCTGAGATCGGAGCCGCGGATGTAGACAGGGCAGGTGATTTTGCTCATATCGACACGCTTATCAGCCCAGAAGTCGTTGATAGTTGGCGAGCGGCGATACATCTCAGCGAAATCCTCAACGCCGGAGTGTGACTGGCCGCGGAGAATCTCCTTGGTGATAAGGTCGAAGTTGTCCATGCTGAACCAGCCGCCTGCAGAAGGAGAAGATTTAGCCATAAAGGGGACTCTGCGAAACGTCTCGGAAATATGTCTTCCAGCCTTACCTCGACAAAACTGCTCTCGGTAAAGATCGCCAAGGCCCTCCCAGGGCGCGATAGCCGCCAGCGAAGGCGGCTGCTGTGCGGCCGTGAACCACTGCGAGATGGCAAGGTAGGAATTCCCAGCCATACCAACCTTGCCATTGCACCAATCCATCTTAGCGACGGCTTCAACCACATCGTACCCATCTTGCCCTTCTTGCGAGCCCATCACAACAATGCTCCCGTCGTTGTGACCAGCGCCCCGCGAGTCAACGCTGACAATGGCATACCCCTTAGGGCACCAAACCGCCGGATCTAGCCCCTCAAATTTCTCAAGACCGCTGAGCTCTGATCTTTTGACGCACGAGTGCCACTTAGTCATGGGCAGCATGTCAAGGGCGCTGTACTTCTTCCCGTACGGGGACCAGCTTAGGATGGCGGGAATCTTGTCGGTGACGCCCTCGGGCCGGTAGACGTCGATGTAGAAGCGGGCGCCGTCTCGGGCGACGACCTGGACATCATGATCAAGACGGATGTCGCTGGTTAGGACCTTTGTGTCGTTGCCGAAGTGCTGCGAGCCTGCCTTGAAGATCTCGCTCTCGCCGGGGCGGAAGCCGGTATAGCCATTCTCGCCGACCTTGGGCTCACTGATGCGCTTGACCGCCGTTTGAAGTGCGACGGGCATGATGAATGTGATGTGCCGACACTCCGACGAAGTAGGCGGACGAAGGTACTGTGTCGTATAGTAGGAACGATCGATGATAGCCCGCTTTGACTTCCCTGTTCCAGCTGCGATACCAGCGAAAGTTGTCCTTAAATGAAATTGCTTTCGGAGTTCGGGATGCACCGACCTGGCCAAGGGAACAGCCGGACTGTGATGTTCAAGTTCCGAGCCGCTCGTTCCAGCCCATGCCGAACCGGCCGAGTGCCTCTTCTTGCCATGCACCAAAGGTCACAGGAAGCCAAAATAGAAGATGCCCACCGCCCATTGGCCCGGGTCCCGAGCACAGCCGTACATACCGGCCCCGAGTCCCAGGGTCAGCCGCCTTGTGAAGTGTGGAAACGCGGGGAAAGCCAGCCCGACTCGGGGGCAGATACAACGGGTCCAGCCGAACCGGCCGAGCCAAGCCTTCGGGATCAGGCCCCCACATTGTCCCGGCCTCGCCTCCTTTCTGTCCGTCCGCCGAGTTGAAGTCCCCTCCCCAGTCGGGGTGAAATCATCCGAATACCGACCATTAGGGCGAAGGACCACCGAGGGGCGCTTCTTTGAAATCATGCACCTTCGACTTGCTCGCTCCCAGGGGCCAAGCTAGACCCCGTGGGGAACGATGCTCGTTGAGACCTCCCCCGCCGGGGCGACCACAAGGGTTGGGCCCGCCCCTACGGTAGTATTTAAGCTCTTGCCTCGCTCGCGAAATTTGCCTCTTGCTTCCCCCAGAGTCTTCTCCATCTCCTCCTCAACTCCAGCTCCTGCCTCGGGTATTAACTTTCGAGAGACAATACAACTCCCTTCGTGATAGCCTGCAACACTCCGTCTGGCTTCGGTTCGAGAATTCGGCGCCGCCATGAGCAAGAACGACACCGCCCGAGTGGTCTCTTCCCACCACGAGGACTTGACCATGCAGGATACCCAGGAGTACTCGAAATGCCAGGATAACGGTCTCGAGATCGACAAGAACAAGGTCGCCACGTCTGGGACCGTTCAGCTCACAGCTGGCAAGGTCATCTACATCCCGACGCCCACTGCTGATCCCCGCGGTAAGCCCCCCAACGTCGACTGACCGCACTATGCATGACACTTTTGGCTGACGGATTCGCGCCTTCGTTTCTAGACCCTCTGAACATGAAGATGTGGCAAAAGCTTCTAGTACTGGTCTGTCTCTCACTCTGTAAGCTGATGAACCAACCCCCTTAATGTAATGTGCAGGAGATTCTCATTGCTGACACTCCCTGTTTGCTAATTCAGTCTCGACCATCGGTCTTGGAATGATTGGTGGCCTTGGTGGCCTGCTCTCGCATTACATCCCGACCTACGCAGCAATCGGCAAAAATTACAACGAGATTGGCTATATGCTTAGCCTCCCCAACATGACGATGTGAGCGCCCTCCCTTACGTCCGGCCAGATAATCTGGTCTTACAAGCGACCGCATAGTGCTGACTTACCACGACCACCAGGGGCTTTGGAAACATGTTTGGCATGCCTATCGCCATGGCCGTCGGCCGCCGTAGCGTTCTGCTTGTCGCCACGGCGATGATGTGCGCTAGTATCGCCGCCGCCGCCGCCGCCGGCACCTCGGCAGACAACTACGACTGGCATCTCTGGGCCCGTATGATCCTCGGCGTTGCCGCAGGTCAAAGCGAAGCCCTCGTGCCTATGATCACGCAGGAGATCTTCTTCCTCCATGAGCGTGCCCGGTTCTTGATGTTGCAGATGGTGATCCAGATGATTGCTACCACCGTTTTCGTCCTCTTCGCTTCACCTATTGCTTCTGCTATTGGCACTGCCTGGTGGTACGGTATTGGGTGTATCATGTGTGGTGTTTGTTTCCTTATCACCTTCTTCTTCCTTCCGGAGACCAAGTACTACAGACCCCAGTCGTCCTACCAGGAGGCCGCAGCTGGACAGCACGACTCAACGTCTGAAGGTGAGGGGTACGTTGTATGCACCGAGCGACCGCCTTTGGACTATGACAACTTCGAGGCACGTACCTGGCGCTCCGACTTGCGTCTGTGGATCGGAAAGCCGGAGTGGGACAAGGCCTGGGTTGTCTTTAAGGATGCCTGGCTCATGCTGGTGTTCCCGAATGTATTCTGGGCTATGATCACCAACGGTGTCACGCTGGGGGCAAACATCGCCCTTGGTATGACGGTATGTTATACAACGTCCTTCTCACTACTCTCAATGACCTTCATATTATTATGGGAGCGATACTAACGCTAACTCTTCGGTTTTCTGCAGTATGGTCGCATTGTTGAGAGCCCCCCTTACAACTGGGCCCATTCCTCAACTAGCTACGCCAATACTGGACAAATTGTCTCGGTCATCGTTGGTAAGTGTGACACCTGCTTGTAATGACTCCTGATAGTGCCCTGGTGCTAATTTAGATAACCAGGGCTTCCCCTCTTTGGCTACGGCAGCGATTGGATTGTGCAGTGGTTCGCCAGGCGGCGCAACGGTATCCACGAGCCCGAGACACGCCTTATACCGCTTTTCCTACCTATTATCATCGGTGTTGTCACCCTTGTCCTGTATGGTCAAGGAGCATCTAACCCGGAAGATTACCACTGGTTCCTTTACGTCTGGAGCATCGCCATATGTTTCCTAACTTTCATCGCCGCCAACATGGTGTCCATCACCTACCTACTCGATTCCTACCCCCAGCGTGCAAGTTCGCTGCTCATTCTGATCTGCGCGAACCGCGGCTTCTTATCTTTTGGCGTGGTCATCCGTGTCTGGGATATGATTGACGGCTTAGGCTACGATGGGGCTTTCGGCATGTTCGCCGGATTGACGGCCTTCGTCGGCCTTCTAGCCGTGGTCCTATTTTTCACTGGAAAGTCTATCCGCCAATACACATCTCGGTGGGTTGCTACCAAGGACACAAAGCAGGACTAAGGCCTTACGAGAGAGCCTTGACTAAGTCCAGTATTAGTTATATATATAGAGAGTTCGCCTTGGTACCCGGCGGCTTTCTAGACCTACTAGGCAAAATATATTCGCTCCCTATGTTTATTGAACGTTTGATCTGTAATTGAGTGCCGAGAAAGCTCCCAGCGCTGCGAGATCGCATGGGACAAGAGTCTGCAGGAGCAGGTCCGTCTGCTTGATAATCCTGATCATGCCGTTTATAGAATCCTGACTATGACATACAACCTTGCCGAGGGCTTGATCGGTTGCTGGGTCTCCCTCAACTAGTGGATCGCCCGTGCCATACGACTTCAGCGCCGCATGGCGGTTTCCGAACTGTCCCCTTTGCAAGCGCCGGAGCAGGCTGCAGGAAGATCGACCCAGCTGGCCCGGCCGACTGAGACCTGTGGTCGCGGCGTGTCGGCCTCAAAACCTCCTCGTGCCAAGTGCCAGAACCAACAGCCCGTTTCAGGACTCACGATCGCCAGATTCGTCTGCCGAGTGTTCTATTTGCATCACCACCACCAACCGCCCGCCCGATCACAGAACCAAGCACCATGCGGAAGCGAAAATGTTCATTGGGTATTATCTAAAAACTCGCCGGACGGATCTCCCAGGCATATAATCAAGACCTCCAATACGTGAAGAGACATAATAAAAGCGCCGCCGCGCTTACTGGCTCGGGCCCGGCGCAGGGTACGACATGCCCGCGGGGGCCTGGTACTCCTGCTTGACGCCCTGGGACATGAGGGGCGCGCGCTGGGAGACCTCCTTCTCCTGCTGCATCACGTCGCAGCACGCGCAGCAGCACGCCCGCAGGAGGTCGGTCACGCAGTCGCCCTCGAGGTTGTACTTCTCGCGGATGTCGGCGCGCTGCATCGCGATGGGGATGCAGGCGAGGCCGACGCAGGCGGTGCCGCAGAGGAGGAGGCACTGCGGAGGGTGTTAGTCTTTTTATCAAAATCGATGTGTGGTTCAGGGCCGTCTTACAGATGTGTTGACGTGGTCATAGCCCTGGAGGTTGGCGTCCCTCCGAAGACGGTGATGGGTCTTGCCGAAGGTGACGCAGGGGAGGAAGCAGGAGACGAGGCAGAGGTCGATGGGCTCGAAGCAGGCGAAGAAGGAGTTGGTCCAGCCCTGGGATCCGGCGGGGGAGGCGGACTTGAGGGCCGCGCTGGGGGCGTCGACGACCTTGCCGAACCTCTGCGTCCACTCCTCGACATCGCGGTTGTCGATGGGGCCGGGCTTGGCGGTGCCGGCGGTGTTCTGAGGGGCAGACATAGTTGGTGAAGTGTGAGGAAAGAGTGACAAGGAAGGACAAGAAGAAGGTCGAAAGGACAGGAAGGGCGGCGCGTTGGTGAATGCTGGGGACGGAGAATAGGGGAGCGTGGCTGGTCCCAGACGCCGCACCGGAGCTTTATATGATGTCCCTCGAACATCGACCTCCTGAGGCCTCGCTGCTCCATGCTTCTTCTGCGGCTCCGATAGGAGTCAGGCTTTCCTAATCAACGATTCATGTGTCTTCCAGCCAGGAACCAGGGGGGGCCCTGTCGTAAGGCTGATTCAAGACTCCCTGGATGGTCGATAAGCGCATGGGCTCGGGTACTTTGAGATGAAGTGGCTGCTTCTGTCCGTGGGCCATGTGGTTTGTCTTCACGGGCAGTGCTCACATGGGCCTTGGTGGCGTCCAGCCAGGTCCTGCGGTTGCAGCCCAGTTCTTGGAGAGGGCAGCACTAGATATCAAAGGAGAGTTTTGACGTCGACACCTCATGCACTTCGACCAACCTTTGGACTCGACCTGACTTGAGTTGACATCGAAATCGGAGACATGGCAGAATCCCCAGAATCTGCAGCGTCATCATCTTCACGGGTCCTCGACGATGGGCCAAAAAAAGAAAACATCGTGAAGAGCATGGACGCTGGGGTCGCTCATTTCCACATCGAGAGCGCTATCATATGCCGGACCCAACGGCGACAAGCCTCGACCAATATCGGCCAAGCGCCAGCTTCAGCCGCGATCTAGTGACCCAGAAACGTCCCATGTTTGTGATCTTGGTGGGCAAGCTCGCTTGTGGCGTCCAATTCCCTTTCCGGCATCCATTGCGATCGACAGGACAGGGCAGACCTGCAAGGGTCCGGGCGGGAGCTCCCCATGTTCTTCACGAGATTTTTATGACAGGTATGTAAGTCTGAGGCTGCAGGCGCGGTGAAGGAGTGAATTTATTGCGCAGATTTTGCACGAGGCAGACAGGCGGCCGTATTGGCCCTGACTACCCAGGATACAATCTGCAGAAGGACAGACAGAAGGGTAAAGCACTAAGAAAAAAACAGCCAGGACGGGAGACAATCTGGTAGTCCATGGCGATGAAAGAAAAGGTCCCACACAGGTTGGCAGAACGAAATCAGCCAACCTGGGGGACGAAGCAGAAGAGAATAATAAGACGATGCCCAATTCACCCGGCTTACACACATCCAGGTCGAGTGAGACACAGCAAATTGAGCCGACTCCGCCATCCGGCCAAGAGTCATCGAGCCGAGAACCGATTCAGCCCAGAGAATTCCACCGGACTCGAAAAGTCTCCGAGCCCACAGGCCTCCTCCCTCTGTCTCGCTCAAAGCCAGATCTTGAAGAGCCGGACGTACACCATCTTGACGAGCTGCACCTCGAGGCAGTACGCCGCCAGGAGCGCCGCCAGAATCCCGACGTACGAGTCCGCCGGCCGAACCATACCGAGGACCTGCCTGAACGGCGGGACGTACGGCACGCAGAACCCGATCGCCATGATGGAGCACGTCGCGAAGACGAGGCACGGCGCCGCCCGGCTCTGGAGGACAGGGATCTTGGCCGTCCGGAGGAGGTGCACGATCAGCGTCTGCGTCAGCAGGCCCTGGAGGAACCAGTGCGTCTGGAAGAGCGCGACGGCGGCGGGGTCATCGGCCGACCGGACGCCGTAGAAGAACCACCCGGTGCAGAAGGTCGCCATGTCGATGACGGAGCTCGTCGGGCCCAGGACGACGATGAAGCGCAGCAGGTCCAGCGTCGCCCACCGCTTCGGCGCCTCGAGGTACTCCTCGTCCATGCGGTCCCAGGGGATGGCGATCTGGGAGATGTCGTACAGCAGGTTCTGGACGAGGAGCTGAAGGCTGCTCATTGGGGTGAAGGGCAGCCAGGAGCTGGCGATGAGGATGCTGAAGACGTTGCCGAAGTTGGACGAGGCCACCATCTTGATGTACTTGATCGAGTTGCCCTGCGTGACGCGCCCGATTCTGACGCCGTCGGCGATGATGTCCAGGCCCTTCTCCGTGAGGATCACGTCCGCCGAGTCCTTGGCCGCGCGGGAGCCCGAGTCCACCGAGATGCCGACGTCGGCGGCGCGGAGCGCCACGCAGTCGTTGACGCCGTCGCCTAGCATCCCGACGCAGTGCCCCGTCTTCCTCAGGCGGTGGATGACCTGGCCCTTCTGCGTCGGCGTCAGCTTCGCGAAGACCTTGCACCGGCGGACGGTCTCGTCGAACTCATCCCCCTCCAGCTCGGCGAGGTCCGGCCCCGTGATGGCCTCGATGTCGTCCGACTCGAGCTCCCCGGCGAGCCTGATCGCCTGGCAGATGTTGATGGCGACGCCGAGGTTGTCGCCCGTGAGGACCTTGGTCTCCACGCCTGCGGCGCGAAGACGGGCGACGGACTCGGGGGCGTCGTCCTTGATGGGATCCAGGAAGGTGAGGAGACCCTCGAGGGTCATGGAGGACTCCAGCTCCTCGAGGCACTCCTCGTGACCGACCCGAACCGTGGGGATCTTCTTGGTCGCGACGAGCAGCACCCGGTATCCAGTGCGCGCGAGCTTGTCAGCCTGTGCTACGAGGGCCTGGCGGATGGAGACATCGAGAAACTCTTCCCTGCCGTTGCGTCGTACACGGTGGCAGAGGCTGAGGATTTCGTCAAAGGCGCCCTTGCAGACCAGCATCTGGCACTGGGTGTACCCGCGGATAATGCAGCTCGACCGGCGTCGCTCGAAAGTGAATGGGATGACGGCGACGCTCGTGTAGTACGGGATCGTGATGGTCTCGGTCTCATCCTGGTGCCTGAGGATGGCGGCGTCCATGGCGTTGCCCTGGCCCTCCTGGCTGGCGGCGTTGATGTACGCCAGCTGGAAGACGTCCGAGTTGACGAGGCCGCCGCAGTCGACGTAGTCGTTCAGGTGGACCTCGTCCTTGGTGAGGGTGCCGGTCTTGTCGCTGCAAAGCACGGTCATGGCGCCGAGGTTCTGGATGGCGTCGAGACGCTTGACGATGGCCTTCTTCTTGGACAAGAGGTGGGCGCCCCGGGCGAGATTCGTGTTGACAATCGCAGGGAGCATCTCGGGAACCAGGCCAACTGCGACGCTGACGCTGAAGAGGGCAGCTTGGCCCCAGTCGCCCGTCACGTAGCCAGAGACTCCAAGAACCTGGGCGAGGTCAGTCAAGCTGCATTGCCTTTCGTGGATCGGGTGTTACTCACGATAGGAACCATAACTAGCATGAAGCCGATGAGCATGTAGGATACGTTGCGGATTCCGCGCTGAAAGGCATTCAGCTCGCGCTTCTTGGACAGCTGCTTGAGGATTGAGGCGATGTAGTTGTGGTCCCCGGTCTTGAGCACCAGGGCAACCCCGCGGCCGGAGACGACGCTGGTGCCCATGAAGGCGATGTTCTTGAGGTCGAAGAGGGAATCGTGCTTCTCGTCCAGCTCGGTAACGGGGGCCTTGGTGACGGGCATGCTCTCTCCGGTCAGGCTGGACTGGCTGACGCGGAGGTAGTTGGCCTCGAGGATCAAGCAGTCGGCGGCAACAGTGTCGCCGGGGGCCAGCAACAAGATATCACCAACGACGACCTCCTTCTCGTGGATCTCAAACTCGGTAGGATGGCCGGCTGCGACAGCGGGGGCCTTGCCTCCTTGTTGGTTTTGTCGACGGCGGACCCTGGCGTTCGTGGTGACCGAGTTCTGTAACTTGGCGACGGAGATGATGCTGCGATATTCCTGCCAGAAGCGGACGCCAGACGAGATGACGATCATGGCCATGAGGACGCCAAAGGTCTCCTGCGATTGTGTCAGTCGGGTGACAGGGCATTCAAATGACAAGGTCCAGGAACGGAAGGAACTTACCCAGCTGCGGTCGGGCGACGCGACGCTGATGATGGCAATGAATCCGAGCAGCAGGTTGAAGGGGTTGGGGATCACCATGAGCAGGAGGAGCCACCAGGAGGGAGGCTTCTTGGAGGAGACAACGTTTGGGCCGCCAGCCTTGAGACGAGAAGCAGCCTCAAGGCTGGTCAACCCATCGTTGGAAGCCTCGAGCTGGGTGAAGACCTGTCCAAGGTCCATCTGCGCCCAGGTGGTGAGCGCCGCCTCTGGAGTTGACCCCCCAGCGGTGGGATCTACCTGTCCCTTAAGGACGCGGAGCTGCTGCATTGCCATGGAGAACATCGTGGCCCATATCCAGATGGAGGATCATCGAGTCGTGATGGGGTTAAGTAGTGATAGAGTTGAGTACCAATCGAGTAGTGAGGGTATCAAGTGGTGATGGAGTTGAGTACCACTGGTATCGAGAAGCGACTGTATCGACGAGTGATGGTATCGAGACTGAGGGTATCGAGTTACGACGGTATCGAGAGGAGTTGATATCGAGTAGCGACAGTATCGAGGAGTGTTGTATCTCGTCTTACGGTGGTTCAAAGCGCGTCGGCTGCAAAATGTCGGCAGCCACGGCAATTCTGAGGGTCAGTATGGTGGCCAGCTTGGCGGTAGTATCTGAAAACCTGATCATTCGAGTAGATTCGGTAACCTGTTAGACGGTGAATGGGAAGAAGAGAGACACGAGAGAGCACCGGGGAGCAGAACGGAGGGTGGCAGGAGTATATAAATGAGGCAGACGACCGTACGTAAGTTGAGGAAACCTCCTGGGCGTCTTGTGGCGTCAACCGATGGCCGTGTCAAAATTTTCTCCCTCAAAACTCGTCTAATGGCATGGCATTACTACTCGGATTCCATGGCATCTCCACGGTTTATTGGCAAAGGCATGCTTCTTGGTGGTGGACAAGGCTCAGCTGTCTCCAAGCCGGGCCGAGCAGAGTCTTGGGCCGTCCAGCGACGCGCGTCGCCGACGCCAAAATATGAGGCCGCCCCTTTGTGCCCTGGGATAACTCAATTTGAGTTGAGACGTTGGGACTGGATGGAAATGACTCAACGGCCGGCCGAGTCAGGGACATGAGGGACATTTCGGCTCGACGCTGCTTCGGCCGTCTTGTCTTGTCTCTTCGGCTATGCCAAGGTACGAGATCGTATGAAGCAAAAGGCCGATGGTGAGAATGAGCATCTTGCACTCTTGGGACTCGCATCAGGCCATCGCCAGATGAGCATCCAAGGGCCAAGTTCTCAGTCCAAACGCAAACCGTCGAGAGGAACCACCGCCTCCGATAATTAGACTTTTTCTTGTAAGTTCCTGTAGCGGGTGTTACCCTCACCGAAGCTGTTCTGGGCAAGTTCCCAAGCCGATCACGGATGTTGCTAGACGACATGTCAGTGCTGTCTTGGCCTTGTCGAAACACCTTTCCATTTGATGAATGACTCGTACCTTCAAAAAACTTTGCTCGGAGCTGCTCTCTGTTCGATCATGCTCACGAAGCACGTTCATGTCACTGGATTGGTCATCTTCGATGCAGACCACGCACACACGAAGCCGCCATGACAGGACCACAGACACTGCATGAGCCCCCGAAGAGAAAGGGGATGCAGGAAGACACACAGACGTCCCAATCTGAGCAATCCAGCACGTGAGGATGCCATCTGCCCGACAGCACGGCACTTCCCTCCCCACCACGGCCGATGCTGTGCACGGAGCGGCGACGGGCTTGGCTTCAACGCTCAAGGGCGGGAGTCTCCAGCGAGCGGCCTCTGGGAAGCGGGAGGAGGCAGTGCAAACTCCCGACTTGGGACGATGGGGGCTTGGTGGCTGCAGCGCCCCTGTCCATCCTCCCCCAGCAGAGCACCCCTGCGAGCATAAGGTGTAAGCCCTACGGGCGAACCCTTGCACTTTGCGAGCCCGGCACCCCGGTCCCCCCTTCTGGTCCCTCTGAACATCTCCCGCGGGGCAGTGCAACTCCCATGATCGCGGTTCTTCAGAGTTGCACGATGACGCCCGTCTCCCCCATCTCGCAGCGGTCCAGACCGGACGCCGTCATTGTGCATGGGAGGGACTGTTCAGCCTCGCGGGTCGAGAACCGGAGTGGCTGTTTTGGAGACACGGCGATGCAGCCTCGGTGCCGAAGGTGTTGAATTCGACTCTCAGCGTGGTCTCGATAGTGCGCCACACGAGACTGAGCGAGCTTGCCGACTGGAGCGTTTCGTCAGCTATCCGTCCTCTCGCCAGCCTCGGGCGCCGTTCTCACACACACGAGTACTCGTGTCATTTTTGCGCAAGGCCGTAGCAGATCATGCTCATCCACGCTCCGGGCATCTCTACCATGCCAACAGGATCAGTCAAGGACTTCTTCCTCCCTCCCGGAGCGCGGAGCACCTACACCAGCAATCGAGAGGCAGCCCAGTGCTGTAGGACCGCAGACCGTCCACTACCGTCGATGGCGATAGCGGCCACTCCACAACTGCTTCGGCCCCCAACTTGGGGGCCGGCCGCATTAGACGCACCCCGGCTTCGCGTCGGCGAAGACCGGATGGCATGCGACCGACCTGCCTGCCATGGAGGCGATGATAGCGACCAAGTCGAGAAAGCATCGTCATGAGGCCGCGCAGCAGAGCCTTGTGATGGTCGTGAAACCAGGCCCTGCACGTTGATCGCGCTGGAGGTGTGTACAACCCGTAAGCCTGGCTCGTGATGATCGGAGGGCTTGGGCCGTCTGGTGGTTGTCGACTGCGCGGCCTGGGCTTTCAGCCCGCCGGGGTTTCGAGTCCTACGGCCTCATGGCGCGGGCGCTGTGTCCCGGCCAGACTCCTCAGTCGAACGCCGCCGACTGTCGAAGAAGCGGACAGATGTCTGATGTCCAGGTACCCAGATGACGAGCATCACGAGCCAATGGGCGCGCCTTGGGGGCCGTAACGGGAGGAATTAGCTGCCAGGCACCTGGCAGGCATAACACTGAAAGCTTCTGCCTTGCTGATCGCCTCTGTTAGTCTGCGACAGCCTAATGCGATGTGGACATGCCCGATGCAGCGTGATGCCGGTCGCGACCGTTGCGATGCGGATGGCATGTGTGCCAAGTCTGGGAACCTGGAGTTGACACTGACAAGCTCTCTGTCAAACGGCTGGTCAAAGCAAGTCAATGGCCTCCCGGTCTGGGCGGCGATTCCCAGAAGGGAAAGAGGAGAGAGGAGAGAGGAGAATGGCTGCACAGCATTGGGTGCTGGGCGGAGGGAGAGAGTGCACAGCCCTCATCAGGCTCTGCGGGAGCGAGCCGGGATCACTGCACTGCTCCCTCCAGTCCCTGGCACTGACGAGGGTGCATCGCATCGGAGTGGACACGTCCCTTGCAGTGCCGTGCAGCGAGGACTCTTCTCTTCTCATCCCTCTTTCCCTTCTGGCCAGTCGACGGGCTCGCCGCAGAGGGCGCGCCGCTCATTTCCACTGGCTCATCTTGTCTTGCATATGGTACAGGTACCGGCTCAGGACGATCGTGTGAGTGGTTTGGCCTCATGCGAACTAATGCAGCTCATCGGAAAGCACGGGCACGGGCTGCCCATTGTACATAGGGAACAGGGAAACACGGCACAGGAGAGGGCAATGGCTGGAGAGGGCTGAACTGCTAGAAGCTTCAATGGTCTGCTCGGACAGGAAACCGAGCTTCGCAACAAACAACGTCACCATTTGGCATCTCTTCGTGTCCTCGGGTCCCCCCGGCACGCTGAGCTGAGGACTCATGACCCCCTCCCATGAGAAATGTAGAAACGACCGGCCGGTGGTCCTGGAAACTGGCCCCCAACGGCGTCGCGTCCCCCGTGATCCTTGAGCTGGACAAGTCCTCTCTTCTTTCGGACGAGACTAGCAATTCTGCCTCGCCCTGCCGAGTCCCGATGGCCATCATGTAGGACAGATCGGTCGCCGCCGCCGAGCGCGCACGAGTTCGCGCCACCAGTCGTTAGTTATTCGCTGCTCGATCCAGTTTCGACAGGCGCTGCCGGGCCCCTCGAACAGGTCGAGGTGAATGCACCGCAGACTCGGCGCCCCCTGACGAACTCGCGAATCCGTTTCAACGCCCCTGTAAGCCGGAGGAAACATGGAACGAGTAGTCGGCTGTTGGCCTGAGGGTCGGCCCAGTCAATTGCCCCGGGCGGGCCGTCATAGGGCTCTTCACCTATTTTGGTGTGGCTGTTGGGTTTCGCATTCAGGAAACGAGCAGAGGGCACCCGTGGCGACGGTAAGGTGTGGTACCAAAAAAGGGAGACGCGCTTGATGAGACTGTTCGAGGGCCGGCGCAGTGGGCTCCCTCTGCCGCCGGCGGCGGACCCGCGCTGCGCGTTTACCTAGTTAGGGGGCCATCGGACGGAGTACCTAAGTGACAGGCAGAAGCATTTCAGTCTGGATGATCGGACGAAGGTCAGAATCCATGACATCCATGCAGTGGTTGTGTGTACAGTGACCTGAGGACTCATCTTGGCAAGAAACGAGAAAAACGAGAAGAGAGACAACTCGAAGTCGAACCCACAGGGGGGCGCCGACCTGCAGCTGTAGCATCCCTTCGGCGTGAGGACTCACCACTGAAGGGGGACCTGATGCAGCAGAGCTACAGTGGTTGTGTGTGCTAGACAGATCAGGCGGACGCTATGGGGGGGCTTGGCTCGAGGTGTCCTTTTGGTGGCTTCTTCCTGGACTCACCCCTGTGTTGTGCTGTGAAGAGTCCTGCTAAGCCTCGAGTTGAGGCGGTGCGACCAGGGCCTCCCACCAAAATACTCGATGGTGACGCTAAGGGAACCCCCTTTTTCCTTCCCCAATGTCCACACCCCAGTTACTCACCCCGGCAGAACACCAAAAACCACCATCATCGCACCGCTCGCAGGCAGCCAATGGACAAGGCCTCCCGACAGGGGTCACGGCCGACGCCTCGTCGACCAGGGGGGGGCCCTTCCTGCAACCCTGGGAGGTTCTCCATTTGGTACCACCCCTGCTGCGTCTTGACTTGCGTGCATCCTCTTACTTTTTGGTCCTGCATCACGGCTGATGGGCTGCGGGCACTAGACCCGACTCAGGACGGGACATGATGAAAATCTTCTTATAAGGACGGACCCTGTTCCCGCTTCATCACGAACTACTCTCGGACCACACACAACGCATCACACACTCCCAACCAACGTTTTTCTACTTCAGCACCAGTGTACACTCAGTACCCGGCCAGGTCGACTACTACTTATACCGCCGACCTCCCCTCAGCTCTACCCTCTCTCGACCGCATCCCACTCCGGTCGATATCCCTCTCCCACACCAAGGTCACCACCGAACGTCCCCGAGACGTTCACTCCACGAAGCTGAACACTCCGCCCGTCACAATCATCAACGAGTATCTCAACTCTAGAAGAGACCCCGCCCGAGACCCCGAAGTCTCATACGTTCATCACCCCGCGAACAACCGCACCACCACGCATTCCAGGGGAGATTACAGATACTACACCCCTCCAGGAGCCGGCGACACAGTCCTCCACACATATAACGGGCGCCACCAGCGCAGAGAGCCCCAGTACACCCTTCACCCCGAACCCCCCCTCGGCGGCACAATGTGCACCAAGGACATCCAGACCATCGTCTACCCCGACGGCCAGGAGCGCGAGGAGTCCACCGTCACCCGCTGCAGCAAGGCCCCCTCCGGCTATGAGTGCGCCCAGCCCCGCGTCTTCACATACCCCAAGGCCTACGCCTCCGAGTCTCGCTTCCCGCCCACCCCGCGGCTGACTCCCAACGGCTCACCGCGGCCCTCAACACCACGCGGATACGCCTCCGCCAGCGACCGCGAGTCTGACCACTCCCGCCGCAGCGGCGGCTCAGGCGGCTCTGGCCGCCGCCGCGAGCGCTACACCTCCTACCACAGCACCACCGATCCCAACGGCGCCAAGGTCATCAACGTCAACCGCGGCAGCTCCGGCCGCCAGGAGCGCATCCTCATCGTCGAGAACCCTCCCACCCCGCGCACCCCTCCCCAGACCTTCGCCATGCCCTTCACGGCGCCCTCCTCCCCCCGCTCCGGGTACACCATGGCCGCCGAGCACTACGCCCGCCCCGGCCGCTCCCACCGCGACTCCCTGCGCCCTGTGATCGTCGACGAGCGGCCGAACCGCCACGTCCGCTTCGACGCCGACCCTGCCCCCTCCGCCCCCTTCCTCGCCCCCGGCCACAGGCGGACCGGCTCCAACGAGTCCCGCAACTCCTTCGCCTTCTCCTCCGACGACGAGCGCCGCAACCGCCGCTCTCTGCGCCAGGAGACGGACTTCGTCCTCTTCCCCGAGCAGGACGACGCCGCCCGCCGCCGCCGCGACCGCAGGCGTGAGCAGGAGCGCGCCGCCGCGGCAGAGGCCTCCTCGTCCCGCCGCACCCCCGCGGACGAGCAGGTCGACCGCGACCTCCGCAAGGCCGCCCGCATCGCCCAGATGAACACCCACATCGACGCGCGCTCCGCCGTCCCCGTCCCGGGCCTCAACAGGACCACGACGGACGTCGCGGCCGAGCAGCGCGAGCGCGAGCTCCGCGACGCCGTCAAGCAGATGAACATCGGCCCCGCGCCGCTGCGGCGCCGCGAGACGGGCATGACGCGCGAGGAGGAGGCGCAGAAGCGCCGCCTCGAGGAGCGCCTCATGCCCCGCCGCCGGGCGACGGTAGGCCCCGGCTCCCGCAGGGGGAGGGCCGTGTACGAGAACGGCGTGTATGTCTGGGAGTAAACATGTACGAGAGGCTGTGCCTCGGGGAGAGAGATTGCTTTGCGATGTGTACACCCAGCGTTTTCCTATGTCACCAGCGATACTTTGATTTTGGACAACAACATTTTTTCTAATGCGCCAGGTGGTTACGGCACTGGTTGCTTGGGAGGAGAGAATTTAAGGGGAAAACATGATACCACCCGGACGGATGTCTGCGACGGATAGATAGGATTCAAAATCTCAAATCGCACGGACGGTTTTTGAACCTCATACACTTTTCTGAGAATTCCGTGACGCGACGTGACCTTGCACTGCGATGATGAGAGCCTCGACTGAGATGCTCGACCTCGGAATGAGATGCGATCTTGACGGGGACGTGAAGGGGACAGGTCGCGGTGTTGGGGTGAGGTCGAAGTTGCCAAGAGGCATGTAAGTCGGGGGTGTCTCGTGATGGCTTCAGGATGGCTGCATGTCTCACTCGAGCTCCGTGGCCTTGGCCTCGCTTGAGCGGCCCCGGGCTCCTCGAGTCTGACAAGGCCTTTGTTCAGCAAGGAAAAGTTGCCAACCTGGCGACAAACCGGGCATGCCTCGAGGACCCGGTGACCGTGGCCATCAGTCAACCATCCCTCCTCCTCCTCCGGCGTCGCATCGCCGGGTGACATCGCATCCGAGTGCCGACATGTGCCGACGACGACGATGAGGAGACTCGGGGAGTTCTCGAATTGCCACTTCCAGGCTTCTTCTGCCTGCAGGGACCCTCCGCAAACGGCCAACTGGCTCGGGGTGAGTGGCTCGCGACATGGTTCCTGGCAGTCAGGGAAGCCTGGACTTGGTGAAGTGGATTAATGTCAGCCCCGGACAGGCAGCACTGGCGATCCCTCTGATCTGGTCTGGGTCAGGTAAGTTGGGGCCTAGTCCAGCGCGCGCCGACCTCCCACGGCGACGCGGGGCGGGAGCTTGTCCAGGCATCCTTTCCTTGCAAACAGGTACGGGGAGAGAAACCTGGCCGGAGAGAGTGGTGTGACGGGCTGTCTCGGATACGCAGACACGAAGACACCACCCCCACGAAGGGCGCCGGGAGAATCTCCCGCGCCGGAGGGCCATTGGTGATGAAGCCGGGACACCCTCTCGGGAGCCAAGGCGAGTCCCGTGGCACCCTTCTCCGGGCCGGGTCTTGCGATTCTCGGTGGCCGAAGGAGACGTGAGAGGGTCTGGCCATGTCGTGGGACGATTCTACGGCGAGAGTCACAGCGACTCGACACCGAGGGGATCGTCGCGACGGCTAGCGTCTGCCCTGGAGCTTGATGGGGTCCGTCTTCGACTGGTGTCGCGAATGTGTGGCCGGATGACACATTCTGGCGGTGAGGAGCGGAGAGGGATGGTCCTTGTCTCGCTGAGGCCTACGAAAGATGGTGTGGAGGCTGCATGATGCAGCTTGGTGGGGTGGTTAGGCGAGTTATGTAATCGTGGCTGGTGACTCGAAGAGGTCGATTGTCACGTGGCTCGCGATTTCAGGGGAAGTCAACGACGTCCCTCTTCAAAGGGCAGTCGGCCCTAAACATCCAGATGGTCGCCAAGGGGCCCGGTCAACTGCCACTGGGGCTTTTCTCCCGAGAGACCGTCCTTGGAATCGCAGAAAGCTTGGCCTGGTCGAGTCGACTCGAGCGACACGCACGACCCCAGACTGACTGGTTGACAACTTGGCGGCGGGGATGGACGAGAGGTGGTTGAGGGAGGACCAAGGTTGCAAGACAGTGGCATCACTCAGCTATTGGAGGTCTTTTGGGCTCTTAGAGACAATTTCTACGCTTCGGCTCGGAGGCTTGCGCTGGGACTGTTGCTTGTCAACTCAGTCGTCCTGTTCTGCCACCAGCCTGGCCACACACCGAGATGGATGTCATTGGTTCAGTGTGTGCAAGACTGTAATAGGAAGTGTGTTCATTCAAATCGAGTGTTTGTACAAGACCCAGAGATATCTCTAGGGTCATCGAAGAATCGATGCATTCCCCCGAGCTTGGCATCTTGGGCTGGGGCCAGACCCTTCGATTCATCAAGGCTTGACCCATCCACCGATTCATCGATGAAGAGCCAGCAGGGCACTTCGACTCAGGACGTAGACCCCTGATTCTTCAACGATAAGTACGTTGCATTCGACGCCATTCAGCCAGGACATCGCATCCAGGAATACAAACCATCCCCAGACGCCAGGAATCCGGAGATCCCACCATCGATGACCCTTGTAGGCGACGTCCAGTGCCCAAGGAGCCCAAAGACACAGACAGTTACCATCCCAATGCGCTATATCAATCCCGGCCTACCAGATAGCAGAATAAAGCCGGCTTAGCAAGCCCTTATCAGATCTTGCGGGTGGCCAACCGCGATTTTCGGCGGGCGTGGCAGCAGCCCGCACGTGTTTCCCGTCCAACTTCGCCCACCACCAACTCAACCCGCACGGCTTTTCCCTCTCCCCAGCCTCACCTCTGCACACTGAGTCTCCGCAACCTTCACCCCTGACACTCGTCCTCGTGTTCAACATCATCTCTACCCTTCACATCCCCATCATCTTCACTTCCTCACCTTCGATTCCCATCCCGATCGGCGGCGTCTACTTTCAGTCAGCGCTCAACTTCGCGTCAAGCCTCGTTCTCCGCCACCAAGAATCCATCGATATCTCCGTCACCCCCTTCATCACGATCAAGATGTGCCTCACCGGCGTCCTCGAGTGTCGCTTCTGCGGCACCACCATCTACAACGACACCGTTCTCCAGCGGTGCGATTGCTTCGTCTCCGCGGGCGTCAGCAGAGGCGTCATCCGCGAGAAGCATGATATCCACAACTTCTGCGACTATGTTCGACACCAGCCGGAGGGCCCCAAGGCTCCCGCTTTTGGCCCGTTCGACTGTCCTTTCCGGGAGACGGGTACGTACAAGACCATGGCATATCCATGCCCCAACAAGGCCTGCAAGTCGTCCCCGAAGAAGCTGGCCGTGGATCAGAAGATCCCGAACTACTATGTCAAGACTCCCTCGCACGTCACGTTCCCGGGAGCTGCTCAGGCTGAGGCGTCAGTCGAATGGTACAACAAGTACCGGAAGATGGCGAGCAGTGTCATGCAGCCGATGCCTCAAATCCAGTTCCCGGTCCCCGTCACTGAATCAGTGAGTGCCGCGGCCCAGGAGGGACATGCAGCGGATGCTGGCCCCCAGGTATGTTGATTTCCCCCCCAGCTCGTTCTTACTTAGAAACTTCCACTTCCCGCACTTTCCCCCTTTCCCCGTTCCCCCCTTTTCACCATCCGCACAATCACTCAACCAGCAACCCAACCCCTCCATTCAACCTCCCAATTGCCATTCAACTCAATTGCCCTCTATTGTTCGCATCCTGCCCTCAATCGCCGGGTTGCAATTTTGATCGCACACAACCCTTTTTTACCCCGCCTCACAAACCTTTTCCTCTGCTCCCGCAACCAACTCTCTCAATCCCCTACCACAACAACTGTTCACGAACAACCCTCTTCACTTCCACCATCAATTCTTCACTCAATCGCGTCTTCACGACCGCTTTTACATTCCCATTCAACCGTCCGCGATCACTGCGCTTATTGTTGATATCTAACGATTGTTTCCCCCCCTTCAGAACCCATCGCACAACACCGTCACCGACAATTCCATCACTCCCGAGTCCAAGATGGCCGAATCCAACACCGGTTACCCCTTCACCACCGTCTCTGGTCAGGTAAGTCATCTTCCATGCCCCTCAACGCGTCTCTCCATGAGACGCGGCGCGTCCCCATCACGGTGCTGACCATTGTCGCAGGACCTGATGCTCTCCGATGGCAGCGGCATGGGCCCTGCCCTGGACTCCAACCTTGGAGACTATGACAATGTAAGTCATCCCCTTTCCGCTCACGCAATGCCCATCGCGCGATTAACGCGTGCGGGCGTTGCCTGGTCCACCGCCATGATGTCCAGCGCTGACCATCTTCTCCAGACCGATGCCAACCAGCTTGGCCTGCTTCTCGGCGGCGACTGGTGCGAGGAGGCTGACACCGAGTTTGCCGCTGCCGGCTTTGACATGCCCGCTATGGACACCAAGATGACCACCGTCGAGCCCAACATGCTGCATGCTGCCGACCCTGTCATGGGAGGCTCTGTCGACGAGGAGATGGCCCAGTTCGACTTCTCGGACATGCCCCCCTTCGACATTCAAGACAAGGAATTCAATGATCTCTTCGACGACATTGACGATTTCATTGCCAAGTCTCCCATCACCGCTGTCAAGACTCCTGTCACCAAGCCTGCCGCCGTCGATGCCATGCCTGTTCAAGATGCCTTCACGCCTCCCGCGTCGAATGGCAAGACTGGCAAGGGCACCACTGGCAGGATGGACATTGCGCTTCCGGGTACACCCCCTGCTCAGAAAGTCAGCGAGCCAATCTCTGCGGCCGTCGAGGTCCCGGAGTCATCTCCCAAGGCTGTCCAGAGCACCACCGTCGTCCCCAATGGTGGTGCTCCTGCTGGCATGGCTCAGCATCTTCATCAGTTCCCCGCCACCGTCACTCCCCCTTCTGCTGTCACCAAGAACGTGACCAACGCCGCTCAGGTGGCTCCCACTCCCATCAGCTTCACTGGCAACAACCGCCAGAGCAAGATGGTCTTCCAAGATCCCGACACCCCTATCCCCTCTATCGAGACCCCTCGCAAGGAGTCTTCCAAGCAGGCCAACAAGAAGAAGAAGGCCCCTACCAAGCGCTCGGAGAAGAAGTCCACCGCGGCTCCTCTGATCTCCCCTCCTACTGCCACTGCCGGAGTGGCTGCCGCTGCCTAGGGCGCAGGCGGCGTCACTCCTGGCACCAGCACCCCCGTTGCCAACGAGAAAAGCAACATGCCCTCCGCTGCCCCCAGCATGAACCGCAACGGTCCTATGCCCATGGCCAACGCTGGCGAGCCCGTCGCTCCCCCTCACTATCCCGTCCGAAATGCTCAGACTTTCATGACCGGCTCGCCCATGATCAACCGGCCCCGTCCTCTTGGAACCGCCAATGGCTTCCAGACTCCGGCCAACCTTGCAAACACCGGCATCAACGGCGGTAACGGTCAGGGCGCCATGCCCGGCTCAAGCCCTGCCGCTCGGCCCGCCAACTTCAACATGGGCGCTCCTCAGCAGAGCAACACCGGCACCGCTCTTGGAATGCAGAACGGGATGATGCCCCAGTTCCCTGGCGCGTTCAACGCTGCTGGCCCCATGCAGCCTCAGGGTCCCATGGGTTTGAACGGCATGAACGGCATGATGCCCGGTCAGAACATGGGAATGGGCTTCCCCCCGCAGAACACCGCGACGCAAGTCCACCCGAACATCGTTCAGCTGGTCATGAACCAGCTCCGCGCCGCCGGCTTCTGGATTCACCGTCCCGGCATGAAGGCTGAACAGCTCGCGTGTTTCGGCATCCGCCTCGAGGGCGACAACCACGTCTGCGTCCCAAATGACTTCCAGAAGAACTTCTCGTTCGCCGTCGGTCAGCAACAGATGGGTCAACCTCAGGTGAACCAGCAGTCAATTGCCGGCAGCGGCATGTTCGCCCCCATGAACAACGGAGCTCAGATGCAGAACCTCATGGGCGGTCAGGGCTCTCCTCCCAACATGCTCGGCAACCCCATGCTCCCGGCGCAGATGCAGCTCTTCCGAGCGCAGAACATGAACCCCATGCCCAACACGATGCCCAACGCCACTCCCCTCGGAAGCTCCGCCGCTGGCCAGAAGCGTTCGCACGACGACGTCTTCACCGAGACCCCGACTCCTATCTCCAACAAGCGCAGGGCGCCTCCCAAGGCTGCCACCAGCAAGGCGGCGAACAAGGCTAGCAAGGTGACATCCTCCAAGAAGAAGAACAAGTCCGACAAGGTCTCTGCCCTGGACAACTACCAGCGCCCTGATGACATCCCCGCCCCTCAGGTGCTCTCTGCTGCCATCGTTGGCCAGCTCCAGAGGTACCATCCCTCGTCGATTGAGAACAACGAGATGTCTCGTACTCCTTCAACGCCTTCTTCTGTTGCCCCGACTCCCACCGCGGAGGTCGCTACTGTTCATACCCCGTTCCCGGTCAAGGTTCCCCAGGCGGTTGTGCCTCCTCCTGCCCAGGCTACTGCGTTCCAGGCTGCTCCTGGTGGCGTGTACAGCCAGTACGCTCCTGTTGCCCAGATGGGTGGCCAGATGCAACAGAGTGCTCAGACTCCTGTCGTAGGTCATGCCTCGCCTGCCGTTCAGCACATTGCCGCGACTCAGCCTTCTCCCGCTCAAGCTGAAGTTCCGGTCGATCCCTTCCTGACCATTCAAGCTAGCATGCCCGCCGGCCTGACCGCTACGCAACAGGTCGAGTTCTTCAAATCAGAGATGAAGGCTCTCGAGGAGCTCGACAACATGAAAAAGATGTTCCGTGCCCGCCAGACTCAGCAGTGAAGAGATCCTGCGACCTCCACCAAGGGCACCCGATACTAAGACCTGGTACCATTTGACCAGGCACACGATACTTTACTCAACGACAATTGCTCTCTTTGACCACCACGCGCGACTTTTGACACCGATTTAGCGGGTTGGACGATGAATGCCCCGAAAGTTGTCCAGGAATATCCCAAGCACGACCCCCTGGTTTTACAAGGTCGGCACAATTGGAGATGGTGGTCGCGAGGCGGAATGAATACGCCCTTTTTTACTCTTGCTTTTGGTTTGCTGCCCGCGGAAGCTCGACTCGCTTCCATTGACGGAAAAGTGTTCATATCGAGATCGAGATTAGTGAGGCCTTGGAAGGCCTCTCCTCATGCATTTGTACTAGCTCTTTCACTCCTTTTTTTCATGTCCCAGAACGTGGACAATTTCGGTCGTCTGCTCATAGACCGAGCGCAGCATCGAGCACCGCATGTATCAGGTAGCTCTCAATTCATGACAGAAAGCGACTGGTTTCCATGACTTGGTGTGATGTGACGTGTGTGATTCGGAGACAAGGACATAAATGACCCGAGGGCGTCCCCCGCACCCAACAAGGGCGGGAGTGACAAGCACATAGGCGCCCTGCAGCTCTCGGCAGGGGACACAAAAGGAGCGATCAATGGTATTGTAAAGGCACACCCTCGATGGGCCCGGGAAGTCTTCATTCATCTATCTCCAGGAAAGCTGATCTGCCCAGAAACGAGCTACGCACGAACAATGTCCGCGCCAGAAACAAAGACCCGAATCATGAAGCTGGCCGCCGTCCAGGCCGCGCCAGTCTTCCTCGACAAGACGGCGACGACCGAGAAGGTCTGCGACCTCATCCGCGAAGCAGGCCGCCAGGGCGCCGACGTCATCGGCTTCCCCGAGACGTTCATCCCGGGATACCCCGGCTGGCTGGAGGTGCTCCCGATGAGCACGGAGCCCGCGCCGTCGCTGTTCTGCCGGCTCTTCAACGAGGCGGTCGAGGTGCCGGGCCCGGAGACGGAGGCCATCGCCGCGGCGTGCAGGGACGCCGCGATCTACGCCGTCGTGGGCATCAACGAGCGCCGGAGGAACACGACGGGGACGCTGTGGAACACGCAGCTGTTCTTCGGCAGGGACGGGGCGCTGCTGCACAAGCACCAGAAGTACGTCCCGACGGTCGGGGAGCGGCTGATCCACGCGCCCGGGGAGACCGGGAGCAAGGCGGCCGTCGAGACGGATCTTGGAGGGGCGCTGAGCGGGCTGATCTGTGGCGAGAACGCGAACAGCCTCGCCATCTACTCGGCCTCGCTCGAGTACCCCGTGGTTCACGTGTCGCAGTGGCCGCCGCACTTCTGCCCCGGACAGGATGTCGAGATGGCGGCGAGGCTGACGGCGCAACACACGGCCTTCTCCATGGGGTGCTTCGTGATTGCGTCCGTGGCGGTGCTGGACGACAGGGCCATCAAAGCGTACGGTCTCACGGAGGAGCTGAAGAAGTACCTGCAGGAAGAGCAGGCCAAGAAGAGGTCGTTCATCATGGGGCCCTCGGGCCAGGTGAGCAAGAAGTCTGATGGGGAGCTGGTCTACGCCGAGTGCGACATTGATGATCTCGTCAAGACCAAGTATGGCCTGGTACGTGTGTCGACCTGACTCCGAAGGATGCTTGCTGACGGTGGCAGGATTACGCGGGGCACTACAATCGGCCTGAGCTGTTCGCGCATCATTTCGAGAAATTTCTCAAGTGATCTGAAGCATCGCCAACCTCCCGACTCCTGAGTTTGGTCCTGGTGGAAAGGAGGCTGGAGCTGGAGCCGAACTGGATGCACGCACAGGCGGAACGGTGGATCTTGAAGGGAACAGTGCATTGAGCTGCATGAACCGAGCGACAAATTGGCGGTGAGACACGTGTTTCTCCAATAGTAGCTCGGGCGTTTCGGAAGAGGACAGCGCTTGAAGTCTTGATGGGGGATCTGGGGATTGTCAGTTTGTCGCGCCGTTAAAGAGAACATTTACCGTCTGAAGAGGAACATGCAGATGGAAGAAACAGACACAATCAACAAGAGCAGTTGAAGAAACACGAGACACACGCCAAAGACATTGATGCGTCAGGTGGCCCGTGCACCGGGGTTGCCCGTGGTAGCAGGCTATTCCGAAAGCGGCAAGGCGCCATGCCAGCGCAAGGAGAGCGGCAGGCCCCACAATCAACATTGGACTCCCATGTGTCTGGGAAGATGAACCGGGCGGGCTCAGATGACAAGTCGTCCGCCGCCGGTTTCCTCCCTCCTCCATCGACGACACCGACCACGACGACAACGGCACCACGACGCCGGTAGGTAAGGTAAGACTGTCGCCAACCCCCGAATTCGACAACCGACACCCACGCGACCGACCAGGAGACTCCACGACGTCTCCTTTCGCCCCTCCGACCACGCGCGGCTTCATCCTCCTGAAGCCCACAATCTCCCTGCCCAACGCCCGGGAGGACGAGAAACATTCGAGAAGCATCGCTTGCTTTTCCTTCGCCTGCGACGCCTCTTTCGCGACGATACCACGTTCTTTACATACACGAGTTCCTTTTGTATCTTCATTCACACCGCTACATCGGACGTCGACCGCTGCGATTGCGACCCGACGACCGGACACATCCGCCTGACCCGACCGCCAGTTCCCATGTTCTAAGTCCAGCACCCCTCGAACCATTACGCCCATAATCGCCCGTGATGGCTGAGCCGCCATCCTCGCCTCCCGGCGAAGCCGCATCCGCCGAGGATGCCCTCGCTTGGTACAAGTCGCAGTACGAGGGGCTAGAGGCCGAGCTGGCCGAGTTCAGGGAGTCTAGCAAGGAGCTCGAGCAGGAGCTGGAGAAGGACATCGAGGCCGCCGAGAAGAGGGAGCGCACTTTGCAAGAAAAGGCCGAAAGCCTGGGCTTCGAAGTGGACGAGTGGAAGGTAGGCTCATTGACCCCACCTCGTCGCTGAATCGCCGCTAACACGTGCCTCAGTCCAAGTACAAGCAGTCCAAGACGGAGGCAAACAACGCCCAGAACGCCCTTGAGAAAGAGATCACCACACTGCGCGAGACCAGCAGGGCTCTCACCCTGAAGCTCCGCGATATCGAGGTCGCAAACGATGATTTCGAAAGGCAAGCCCGCAACACCACCTCCTCCCTCGAGGACATGGAGTCCAAGTACAACATGACCATCGAGCGCGGCGTCATGATGGAAGAGGAGATCAAGCTGGCCGACAAGGAGCGGGAGTGTCTGCGCATCGAGGCGCAGCGTCTTCGCGAAGAGCTGTCTGATCTCAAGATCGAGACCGAAGTTCTGCGCGAAAAGATCAAGAAGCAGGAGTCCCGCCACCTGTCCACCGTTTCCACCGACCTCTCTGTCCTCGAATCCCCCGTCTTCGACAAGACCATCGACCAGTCTCCCAACTCTACGGCTAGTTCCCCGCTCATCACGACCCCTCCCGATACCGAGCCCCTCCGTGCGGGCAAGCAGCTCCACGATCCCCCCTCGCCTCCCATGTCGGACGTCTCCGGCCCCGCGCCGACACCCGCTCCCAAGAAGAAGGTCCCCTCGAAGACACCTGCGCCGACGACGACCCGCAAGTCTCGTCTGCCTTCTGCCGACCACAGTATCACCCCCAAGCCGAGATCAGGCTTCAACAGCTCGACCACGACGAGGCCCGCTGCCCGTCCCAGCGCTGCGAATGCGGCTACACGCACCCCTGCCACCAGAAGCAGCGCCCGTCCCACGACGCACCGCATCCCCGCCTCCAACTCCCTCACCCACATCCGAAGTCTCACGGCCCAGATGCAGCGCCTCGAGGCAAGGGTCCAGTCTGCCCGCTCCAAGCTTCCCGGGCCCGTCAACACTCCCCCTCGCGCCTCTCCCCGCTCCTCCGTTCACGGGGCCAGCAACGTGCCGTCTACGGTTACTATCCGCACTCGCAAGCGTACCACTGGCTCTACGGCATCGTCCTCCATGATCGGTGACGAGACCACTCCCACAAACCCTCGTGGCCCTTCGACGACCTCGACCTCGCGCCACGCCTCTCGACCTAGTACATCTGGCGTCAGCCGCCTGTCTTTCGGCCCTCTCCCCAACCGCAACCCCCACGGCGACTCGGACGCGTCCATCTCCCGGCCCAGCTCACGAGCTAGCATCTCGTCGTACGCCAGGCCCTCCAGCCGCACCGACATGGTGCCTCCCCCGCGACCCATGAGCCGCACCTCCCTCGGCGGCGCGCGAACGCCCCTCGGCAGGCCGCGCAGCTCCATCGGCCTGCACGGCCACTCCGCCAGCATCTCCCGCATCGATATGGACGAGGTGGACGAGGACGCGGCGGCGGCGGCGGGCGAGTTCCGCACCCCCAGCAGGAGGGGCACGTACTCCCGCTACGACGTCGAGGGCGGTGCTAGCGGCATCCCCGCGCCGAGCGCGATCCCCGTCCCCGGGCGGAGACAGAGCGGCGGCGGCGCGCTGACGAGGCGGACCAGCAGCGGCGTGGACTTTAGGGCGTCCTCGCGGCGGTCGAACGTGGGGCCCAACGACCTGCTGGAGGAGGAGACCTACTGAGATTTCTTTCTGGAGGCTGAGGCTGAGGCGATGAGGCGCGGTGGATGAGACGAGATACCCCCCGAGGAGGTTTTCGGAGCGTGGCTTTTTTATTTAAAACATACCCCCCCTTTATTCACACACGTCGCGACACCTGTACATACGGGAGCGGCAGTCGATCGTTGCGATGCGTTGCTTGCGAGCTTGCATTTTACTATTATCTTCCCTTTGTCAAACACACACACTACAGATTTCTGGAAGCCAGAGCTATGGGCGGGCGGTATCAACGGCGATTACGGAAGTGGGCATGTTCATGATTATGAGCTCGGCGCCGGGGCGTGCGGGGGAAACACGGGCGAGGAAGGGACGGAGGTTTTGTTTGCGCTTATGGGGTTCATGGTGACCCTGGAGGCCCGCCGCTGCTCTTTGCCTGCCCTTTTTTTGATGCTCGCGCGGCGAGGCTTCTGGTTTACATAGCACGGCTTAGATACCACGGGTGGCGGCGTGGGATGATCGTATAATACAGAACTCCGAAATTGGCAGCAGATGAGACTCGTCGTGATAATAGGGAACGCGAAAAATTGCTCATGTCAGCTTCCGTGAAAAAGGACGAACGGATGTCCGTGTCGCGGGTTGAGACGGCGCCCGGAGCAGCGGCCCCGGGATGGAGGTGGTCACTCAGTTTGGGCGGGCAGACAAGATGTTGGGGATCTGCGGGTGGGTCCGTCCTGAGCGGGAGTCTTCGGGCCAGTCCGCCGCGTTGCTTGGCTTGAGATGAGAGTCTCCCCCTTGGCCCCCTTTTCGCGGCATCTCGTACTCGTAACGGGTCGAATCGCGGTTGAGGCCCGGTCTGAGAGATTGGGCTGATCGTCCAGATCGCCTGGTAAATATTGTCCCGGCAGAGTAACAGCTTCTGGTCGCCATGTTGTGCCCATGCTGTGCTACTTTCGCCATGTTGAGACCCCCCACACAGGGTGCCCAAGCATTGAGTTATCGCCAGAGAGCGCCTCATTGCGACAAGTGTCAGAGAACGCCACGGCTGCTGACCTTATCAGGCCAGCAGAGGCGTCTAGTTCTCACCCGCAGGTAGACAGCGACTCCTCGGATGCCGCATTCGTTCTCCGTAAAGCCGAGCGTTAGTCAATGTTGAAGGATGGAAGGCGTTGGAATAACAAGAAATTGAGGATGGGGGTCCTATTCCGTTTCGGGCGTTTGTTGGTGGAGCCGGGGGTCGGAGGTTGTTGAGGTGGGTGGCCGGGCTGGCAGCGCCGGCGAAGGGTTCTCTCGGGCGAACTCTCTGGGAGAGGACTCTACGCGACGGGGCGAGGGCGGCGACATCGCTCTTGATATAGGCGTCTCTCGACTTCTCGATCCAAGACTTGTGATGCACCGGCATCTGTCGCAAGGCAGAGCACGACCACATGGTCCCCTATTTAGCTCCCGTCAAAGTGGCCTGATTATGACCTCTGTGTGTCTGGCGATCGGAGGTGACAGCTGGATGAACCCCTGTCGGGGCGCGCTCAACGGGATCGGAATCTTTGGGTTCTGGGGCATGCGCTCCCGGTCTCCGGGCAGCAGTCCATTTCGCCCAGCCCAGGGGTCTGCCTGCCCTGCATTATCGATAAGAGCGGGGCGCCCGCCGCGGATGGGAAATGTCTTTTTCGTTGTTCGCTGGCGCGTGAGCTATCGGCGGCGGTGTCTGGCGCAGATCGATCGATGACAGCCAGCGCGAATTGGCGAGAGAGATTCAGCGAGGGTGTATGAAGAGTTCGATGGGAGGGCGAGAAGAGGCATGGCGTCCGTTTTTGGAGCAGACGCTAGGGAGGAAAAGGCAAATACCTCGACTCCTTGGATGGATGTTCCTTCCTTCCTGCTTGCTGTCGCGGGAGCTCCAACAAGCTCTCACCTCGAAGGAGCCAGCCCAGAATGCTGGGCGCCGCCCGAAACGTTTCCCCAACACCCCGGCCATTGGTTGAGACTAGCTATGCCCGCACGCCCATTGGCTGGGAGATGGCGCGTCGCCTTCCGTCCCGGCGTCGTGGGGCAGAGCTCCTTGTGGAGCTTCGGTACCTTCTCATCACGGTGCGACGAAGCTTCAAGCCCGGGGGCTCCTTCCTTCAGACGGAGACCCGGACTCCGGGCCCGGCCCTGAAGCTCGAGTTGGAATCCCATACAACAAACATGTTGCCGTCGTCGCATGCAGACGTGTGAATTTGCGGCCCTCGAATTCTTCTCTTCTTCCTCCTCACAGTGACTTGCTGTCGCAACACTCTGCTTCGTCCTCCTCCACCCCTCCTCTGCCCCCACGACGTCTCGGACTCCCAGGCACATCACCGAAGCCGCCAGACGCCTCGTGCCGCCACGAGCTTCACCCAGGTACCGCCAGGCGAAGCCAGCCTCCGTTTCGGCGAGAAGAGGTACGTCCTGTGCTTCTCCCTTCGACCCGACCAGCCTGTGTCTCTCGCGGCAGGCGGCAGAGAAGCGAGTCGAGCACCCTCGAATTGCTCAGTTTGAGACACAATTGATGTCTCCCTGCTGCTCCTGTCTCGCCCTGGCATCTGCGAAGAATGCCCCCGAGAGATATCACCTTCTGACAACCGACACAGCCCCTCCGAGAGAATCACTTGTCGAGACCGAAGCCTGGACGGGACCACCCAGGAATCCTCTTGGTACGTTGCTCCGTTCCGTCCCTGATCCTTCCCCCTCGCGCGCGGCAACAGGAGGAGAAGGAGCAGCAGCAATATCGCCATCAGCAGCCAGGGCTTCCTCCGGAGGCACAGTGACGCAACGCCGTGAGCTCCTCGCTGCGGGTGCGCGATCCTTCGATCCTGCTTCCTTGAGGAACCGGCCGGTCCAGCCAGCCAGTGTCCACGACCGGGTGGAGGAGGGACGGGAGTACGTACTTGTACACCCCCTCCACAGGTACACCACATTGGTTTTGGTTTGGCGGCCAGGCCAAGGGGCAGATCCATGCATTGGGCGGCCCCAGTCCCCTGACGTCGCGCGCCCACCCCTTTGCTCCCCCCCATTTTAGCGGCACTTCTCACCTGCTGGGCTTTCCCAACAAGACGGGAAACTTTTTTGCTAACATACCTCTGCTCCCCCCGTCCGCAGACTCGTCGATCCAGACATTCCCGACTCCTCACTCTCAACCCGTCCTCGACCATATTTTCTCCTTCTGCGCCTCAGTTCGATTCCAACCCTTTGTTTCCATACAGATACCCAGTTGGAGTTCTGGAGCGTCGAGGCCCTCTCTCTCCCTCCCAACCGACTAAAGACGAAAACCCACTCCGGCGACTCTCCACGTCTCGTCCCTGCTCGCGCCGCGTCTTCCGACTTTATTTCTCCCTCCCTCTCCCTCGGACTGCTCTACACCGCGGAGAGCTTCCTTGACTGCAGGTATATGACAGGCTCTGTCTGATTGCCACCCGATAGCGTCCTTGTCTCCCACTCTTTCCACACACACACCTCGCCATCATGCCTGAAGCCACGACGAACGGCCACGGCCGGGTCGTTCCCCACGTCAATGGCAAGGCCACCTACGCCGAGAAGCATAATATCGCCGACCACTTCATCGGCGGCAACAAGCTCGCCAACGCCCCTCCCTCCAAGGTGAAGGACTTCGTTGCCGAGCACGACGGCCACACCGTCATCACAAATGTACGTGACAGACCCGACTCGACCCCCTGCAGAGCCGGCTTTTTGTTGGGGAGCGAGCCGAGGAGAAGAAACGAGCGAGCACTGACATCAATTGCCCTCCCTGCAGGTCCTCATCGCCAACAACGGTATCGCCGCCGTCAAGGAGATCCGGTCGGTGCGGAAATGGGCATACGAGACTTTCGGCGACGAGAGGGCCATCCAGTTCACTGTGATGGCCACTCCCGAAGATCTGGCCGCCAATGCGGATTACATCCGCATGGCCGATCACTACGTCGAAGTCCCCGGCGGCACCAACAACCACAACTATGCCAACGTCGAGCTGATCGTTGACATTGCGGAGCGCATGAATGTCCATGCCGTCTGGGCTGGATGGTGAGTTGTTCTCCTCTGCCCCTCGGCCGCCACCGTAGCCAAACTCAATTCACGAGCTAACGCCACTATCCAGGGGCCACGCCTCCGAAAACCCCAAGCTTCCCGAATCGCTCGCCGCGTCCCCGAAAAAGATCGTCTTCATTGGACCCCCCGGGTCCGCCATGCGATCGCTCGGTGACAAGATCTCCTCCACAATCGTCGCACAACACGCCGAGGTGCCCTGTATCCCCTGGTCGGGTACGGGAGTCGACAAGGTCGAAGTCGACGACCAGGGCATCGTGACGGTGAGCGACGATGTGTACTCCAAGGGCTGCGTTACTTCGTGGCAGGAGGGTCTCGAGAAGGCCCGGGCCATCGGCTTCCCCGTCATGGTCAAGGCTTCCGAGGGTGGTGGTGGCAAGGGTATTCGCAAGGTCGTGTCCGAGGAGGGCTTTGAGCAGCTCTACAACGCCGCGGCCAGCGAAATCCCCGGCTCCCCCATCTTCATCATGAAGCTCGCCGGCAATGCCAGGCATCTGGAGGTCCAGCTGCTCGCCGATCAGTACGGCAACAACATCTCCCTCTTCGGCAGAGATTGCTCCGTGCAGAGGCGACACCAGAAGATTATCGAGGAGGCCCCCGTCACCATTGCCAAGGACATCACCTTCAAGGCCATGGAGGACGCCGCCGTGCGTCTGGGTAGGCTCGTCGGCTACGTCTCCGCCGGTACCGTCGAGTACCTGTACTCCCACGACGACGACAAGTTCTACTTCCTCGAGCTGAACCCCCGTCTTCAGGTCGAGCATCCCACCACCGAGATGGTCAGCGGTGTGAACCTGCCCGCCGCCCAGCTGCAGGTTGCCATGGGTATCCCCCTGCATAGAATCAGGGACATCCGGCTGCTGTACGGTGTTGACACCAAGACCTCCACCGAGATCGACTTCGAGTTCAAGCTGCCCGAGAGCGAAAAGTCCCAGAGGCGGCCGAGGCCCAAGGGTCACACGACCGCTTGCCGTATCACCTCCGAGGATCCCGGCGAGGGCTTCAAGCCCTCCAACGGTGTCATGCACGACCTGAACTTCAGGAGTAGCTCCAACGTCTGGGGTTACTTCTCCGTCAGTTCGGCGTCCAGCATCCACAGCTTCTCCGATTCGCAGTTCGGTCACATTTTCGCCTACGGCGAGAACCGTTCCGCGTCGCGGAAGCACATGGTTGTTGCCTTGAAGGAGTTGAGCATTCGTGGTGACTTCAGGACCACCGTCGAGTACCTTATCAAGCTGCTCGAGACCGAGGCTTTCGAGGACAACACCATCACCACTGGCTGGCTCGATGAGCTCATCACCAAGAAGCTGACGGCTGAGCGACCGGATCCCATGCTGGCCGTCGTGTGTGGCGCCATCACCAAGACCCACATCGCCAGCGAAGACTGCATCAACGAGTACAAGAGGAGCTTGGACAAGGGTCAGGTGCCCTCCAAGGATATTCTCAAGACCGTCTTCACCATCGACTTCATCTACGAGGGTTTCCGGTACAAGTTCACCACCACCCGCGCCAGTGTCGATAGCTACCACCTCTTCATCAACGGCTCCAAGTGCGCCGTCGGCGTCCGTGCCCTCAGTGACGGTGGTCTGCTCATCCTCCTTGACGGACGCAGCCACAGCGTCTACTGGAAGGAGGAGGTCGGTGCCACCCGTCTGTCCGTTGACGGCAAGACCTGCCTGCTCGAGCAGGAGAACGACCCCACACAGCTCAGGACCCCCAGCCCTGGTAAGCTCGTCAAGTACCTCGTGGACAATGGCTCCCACGTCACTGCTGGCCAGAGCTTCGCCGAGGTCGAGGTCATGAAGATGTACATGCCTCTTATCGCCGCCGAGGACGGTATCGTCCAGCTCATCAAGCAGCCCGGATCCACCCTCGAGGCTGGCGACATTCTCGGTATCTTGGCTCTGGACGACCCTACCCGCGTCAAGCAGGCCCAGCCCTTCATCGGCCAGCTGCCCAGCTACGGCGAGCCCGTTGCCGTCGGCTCCAAGCCCGCCCAGCGCTTCTCTGTTCTGTACAACATTCTGAACAACATCCTGCTCGGCTACGACAACTCCGTCATCATGCTTCCCACCCTCAAGGAGCTGATTGAGGTCCTCCGCAACCCCGAGCTGCCCTACGGCCAGTGGAACGCTCAGTTCGCCGCCCTCCACACTCGTATGCCTGGAAAGCTTGCCACCCAGGTCTCCCAGCTTGTCGAGCGGTCCAAGGCCAGGCAGTCTGAGTTCCCCGCCAAGGCCCTCGCCAAGACCTTCCAGAAGTTCCTCGAGGAGAACGTTTCCCCCGGCGATGTCGAGACCCTGAAGACCACGCTCGCCCCCGTTGCTTCCGTCATCGAGTCCTATCTCGAGGGCCAGAAGGCTTACGAGCTGACTGTCATCAAGGGCCTGCTGGAGACCTTCGCCGAGACTGAGAGGCTCTTCACCCAGGGCCAGCAGGAAGACAGCGTCATCCTCAAGCTCCGTGACCAGAACAAGGATGACATCTCCAAGGTCGTCCAGACCGTCCTGTCCCACAGCCGTGTCCGCGGCAAGAGCCAGATGATCCTCGCCATCCTGGAGCAGTTCGGCCCCAACAAGCCCAACAGCGGCAACATCAACAAGTACCTCCGGGATGCTCTGACGCAACTGACCGAGCTGCAATCCTCTCGCGCCACCTCCAAGGTGTCGCTCAAGGCTCGTGAGATCATCATCCAGTGCTCTATGCCCTCGCTGGAGGAGCGTACTACCCAGATGGAGCACATCCTCAGGTCTTCCGTTGTCGAATCCCGTTACGGCGAGGCTGGCCTGGAGCACCGTGAGCCCAACCTGGACACCATTAAGGAGCTTGTCGATTCTAAGTACACCGTCTTCGACGTGCTCACTCTCTTCTTCGCTCACGACGACCCGTGGGTCTCGGTCGCTGCCCTCGAGGTCTACATTCGCCGTGCCTACAGGGAGTACGCGATCAAGCAGATCGAGTACCATGATGCGGATGAGGAGAAGCCGACCTACGTCACGTGGGACTTCGTCTTCAGGAAGTACGGTCAGAGCGAGTATGGTCTGCCTCTGCAGTCGGCGGCGCCCTCCAGCCCTGCCACTCCCAGCGGCGACAATTTCCAGTTTAAGCGAGTGGCCTCTCTGAGCGACATGTCCTACTTCAACGCTAAGATCGATGACGAGCCTAACCGCCAGGGTGTCATTGTTCCCTGCAAGTACATTGACGACATCGATGAGGACCTCACCAAGGCTCTCAACTCCCTCAAGTTGACCGACAAGACCGGCAGGAAGCCCACTGGCCTTGGACTGATCCCCGATCTGACTGGCAGCAAGCGCAAGTTTGTCACTCCCAAGGCCCCCAAGGATGAGGAACTTTCCGCTGTCGTCAACGTCGCCGTTCGCGACACGGAGTCCAGGAAGGACTCGGAGATCCTCGCCCGCATCAACCCCCTTGTCGCCCAGTTCAAGGACGATCTCCTGGCCCGCGGTGTCCGCCGTATCACCTTCATCTGCGGTCACGCCGATGGCTCGTACCCCGGCTACTACACTTTCCGTGGGCCCGAGTACGAGGAAGACCTGAGCATTCGTCACAGCGAGCCCGCTCTTGCTTTCCAGCTTGAGCTCGCGAGACTGAGCAAGTTCAACATCAAGCCCGTCTTCACCGAGAACAAGAACATCCACGTTTACGAGGGTGTCGGCAAGACCATGGACTCCGACAAGCGCTACTTCACCCGCGCTGTCATCAGGCCGGGCCGTCTCCGCGACGAGATCCCCACGACCGAGTACCTCATCTCCGAGGCAGACCGCGTTATCAACGACATCTTCGATGCCCTCGAGATCATTGGCAGCAACAACTCGGATCTGAACCACATCTTCATCAACTTCACGCCCGTGTTCCAGCTTGAGCCTGCTCAGGTCGAGAGCGCGCTCCAGGGCTTCCTGGACCGCTTCGGCCCCCGCGGCTGGCGCCTCCGTGTCTCCCAGGTCGAGATCCGTATTATCGGCACGGATCCCGAGACCGGCGTGCCCTCCCCGCTCCGTGTCATCATCAACAACACCTCTGGATACGTTGTTGAGGTTGACATCTACTCCGAGAAGAAGTCTGAGAAGGCCACCAAGGGTACCTGGGTGTTCCACAGCATTGGCGGCACCAACGAGAAGGGTCCCATGCATCTGCTGCCCGTCGGAACCCCTTACCCGACCAAGAACTGGCTGCAACCCAAGCGTTACAAGGCGCACCTTATGGGCACCCAGTACGTGTACGATTTCCCCGAGCTCTTCCGCCAGGCCATCCAGAACAGCTGGACCCTGGCGATCAAGAAGAACGACGCCCTGGCCGCTCAGCAGCCCAAGGCCGGCGATTGCGTCACGTACACCGAGCTTGTGCTCGATGATTCGGACAACCTGAACGAGGTCAACCGTGAGCCCGGCACCAACAACTGCGGCATGGTCGGCTGGATCTTCAACGCCAGGACCCCCGAGTACCCCAAGGGCAGGAAGTTCGTTGTCGTCGCAAACGACATCACCTACAGGATCGGCTCGTTCGGCCCCAAGGAGGACGACTTCTTCTACAAGTGCACGGAGCTCGCCCAGAAGCTCGGCATCCCTCGCATCTACCTCTCTGCCAACTCTGGCGCCCGTCTTGGTGTTGCCGACGAGCTCATGCCTTTCTTCAAGGTCGCGTGGAACGACGCTTCCCAGCAGTCCGGCGGCTTCAAGTACCTGTACCTCGACGAGGAGGCCAAGTCCAAGTTCGCCAAGACCGTCATCACCGAGGAGGTTGTCGAGAACGGTGAGAAGCGCCACAAGATCGTCACCATCATTGGTGCCCAGGAGGGTCTCGGTGTTGAGTCTCTGAGGGGCTCCGGTCTCATCGCCGGTGCCACCAGCCGTGCCTACAACGACATCTTCACCATCACCCTGGTCACCTGCCGCTCCGTCGGTATCGGTGCCTACCTCGTCCGTCTCGGCCAGCGTGCCGTGCAGATTGAGGGCCAGCCCATCATCCTGACTGGTGCCCCTGCGCTCAACAACGTTCTTGGTCGTGAGATCTACACGTCCAACCTGCAGCTTGGTGGCACTCAGATCATGTACCGCAACGGTGTGTCCCACATGACCGCCAACGACGACTTCGCCGGTGTCTCCAAGATCGTCGAGTGGATGTCCTTCGTCCCCGAGAAGCGCGGCAGCCCCATCCCTGTCAGCCCCAGCCAGGACGGCTGGGACCGTGACGTCGTCTACACTCCTCAGCAGAAGGCGGCTTACGATGTCAGGTGGATGATCGGCGGTAAGGAGAACGATGACCGCTCTTTCGAGCCCGGTCTGTTCGACAAGGACTCCTTCGTCGAGACCCTGGGCGGCTGGGCCCGCACCGTCGTTGTCGGTCGTGCCCGCCTTGGTGGCATCCCCATGGGTGTCATCGCCGTCGAGGCTCGCTCGGTCGAGAACATCACCCCCGCCGACCCTGCCAACCCCGACTCGATTGAGCAGGTCACCAACGAGGCTGGTGGTGTCTGGTACCCCAACTCCGCCTTCAAGACCGCTCAGGCCATCAACGACTTCAACAATGGCGAGCAGCTTCCTCTGATGATCCTCGCCAACTGGAGAGGTTTCTCCGGTGGTCAGCGCGACATGTACAACGAGGTCCTCAAGTACGGTTCGTTCATCGTCGATGCCCTCGTCAAGTATGAGCAGCCCATCTTCGTGTACATTCCTCCCCACGGCGAGCTCCGTGGTGGCTCCTGGGTCGTCGTCGACCCCACCATCAACCCCACCGTCATGGAGATGTACGCTGATGTCGAGGCTCGCGGTGGTGTCCTCGAGCCCGAGGGCATTGTTGGTATCAAGTACCGCAAGGACAAGCAGCTTGACACCATGGCCCGCCTGGACCCCGAGTACTCCGCGCTGAGGAAGCAGCTTGACGCTGTCGACCCCGCCTCGGAGGACGCCGAGCAGCTCAGGGTCAAGATGACTGCCCGCGAGAACCAGCTCCTGCCCATCTACGGCCAGGTCGCCGCCCAGTTCGCTGACCTGCACGACCGCTCCGGTCGCATGAAGGCCAAGGGCGTCATCCGTGACGAGCTCGAGTGGCGCGAGTCTCGCCGCTTCTTCTACTGGCGTCTGCGCAGGAGACTCAACGAGGAGTTCATGCTGCGCCGCATGGTCCCTCCCGCATTCGCCGAGCAGGCCACATCGAACGTGGCCAAGAACCCCGAGACGCGCCTGCGCAACATCCAGCTGCTCGAGTCGTGGTCCGGCATCATCAACTTCAAGACCGCCGACCGCGAGGCCGCAGAGTGGTACGAGTCGCACCGCAAGGCCATCTCGGAGCGCATCGACTCGCTCCGCGCCGACAACTTCGCCAGCGAGATCACCTCGCTGATGCACAACAACAAGTCCGCCGGTCTCAAGGGTGTTCGTGAGATGCTGAGGGTGATGCCGCCGGAGGAGCGGGATCAGATCATCAAGTACCTCAAGGGTTAAAGGGAGACGATGAAGAAGAGCAAAAGAAAGAAAGAAAGAAACAAAGAAAGAAGAGACAAAGCATATAGATACGAGGAGGGGCTCATGAGACGATGAGAAGAGGAAAGCCGGCCCAGGGGATCATGGGGCCTGTTTTCTGGAATGTTTGGCTTTTTTTATACGGGCATGGTGTACTCGTTTTTCTTCCGGCCTTGCTTATTAGAGTCCTTGATTCTGTTCTGTATTTGCACACGTACTTGATGAGTGGTGTCGGCATGGGGTAATGGTCTCTCATACACTTGACACAATAGATATACGTTCGAAACTGAAACTGCCTTGGTTCATGTGCATGGTGATACGAGTTGAGAGCTGCGGTTGAATCGTGATAACTGGCGCGAGCTATGAAGGTTCCTCGACACTGCCTCTGGAGCTACCTTGAGGGCTGGGACGTCAGGGTCTGCTGACGTCTGACGGAACAAGTGAATCAGCGTCATTCATCACATCACGGGTTTATTGGCACGGTTATGGGTGAGGGAACCCGACGGGCGTTGCCATCGCATCTTTGGTTTTTATACATAGCTTTTGTATTTTGATGAACAACAGCCCTGAGTCTCCATCAGAAACCTTGGAGATGTCAAGCAGCAGCTTTTGTTCTTTTTCTATTGTTTTTGGTGCGCTTAGGGGACAATCGGACTTGATCTCCACGAGCCCGTCCAAGCCATTTTGCTGCTTTGCGTTGTTTTTCCGGGCGCTGACGTTGCACGTCCTGGCAGTACGTGTAGTAATGTACACAAACCAAACCTGCCAGGCTGGGTGTCGTCCTCTTTTGCATCTGCAGATGCTGTTTTCGACGATGTAGAAGGACAAATCCGGACGCCGAGAAAGGAACCCCCCGGACCGTAAATCAACCGGAACGCCTGCCCTGCGGGTGGGGAGTACCAAGACCCTGCAAGGGCGATATCAACACGGTCCCCATCCGCCAGGGCTACCTACCATAGTCAGATGTTTTTTCGTGTCTGCAGATGGCAGTCAAGATGCTGTCGTCAACACACACACTTGTGTGCGTCAACTACTGACCGGGCGACGAATGCGATGAATGTAATCCTGGTCACTCCGGCCACATCCTGCCAAACCTGCCTGTCAGCAGACGTTTCTTTTTTCCATGTGTTTTTGGGTATCAACCGGCGGCAGTCAAGGAATGCTGTCGTTGATACACAGTTGTGCACCAACGACTGACACGGTAACATAAAAGTTACAAAATCCGCCCGGGACCGAGCCGCATCCTTGCAAACCTGCGTGTGCCGGAAGATAGTTTTGGTGTATAAGCAGACGGGCATTCGAGATGCTGTCGTCGACACCTGTGTCAACGACCGGCCGGGGTGTCAGCGCTTGATGCCCCGGCCACATCCCGTGACCCTGCCCGCCTACGACGTCCATCATTTGAATAGGGACTGGTCAGATACCCCATCCATCAGGAGATAAAGTCAACAAACCAAACGCCAAACGCCGAACTCCGGAAAAACGATGCCCTAAGCCCTATGTCAGCACGAGTGTTATGCTGCGAGGAAGCCCTCAAGGCTTCCGGCGCTTGGCCCTGGAGTTGTCGTCAGGGGGTCTTCTCCGAGCGGCCACGCAATCAGGGCATGGCCCAGTTGCGTCGGGGTGCGTCAGGTCAGGGGTTACGGAGCGCCTGCCGCAGTCCCGGCCAGCCATGTGTCCGGTGAAGCATCGACGGACACAGGGGCCGGCCATGCGGCAGCCGCAGAGGAAGGTGTAGTACACGTCAGTGCACATGTTGTAGTGTGTGAGTAGAGGGTCTGCTACTTACAGGTGATTCTTCTAGGTGTGGTGGTGTAAGAAGATGATGTGGATGTTGGTTGTTGTGAGTGAGTGAGTGAGTTAGTGAGTCGGGTGTGTCTGGCCTCTTCATGACCTCGAAATGGGCGACATCACGACGGTATAAGTACCAGAATTTCCGAGGACGAGAATATGCGATTAGATCGGGTGTTTGATATCCGGACGGCCGTTCATCACTCGAGGCAATGACGCACACAAACTGGCGGCAAGGTATGATTGCCAGGCGGGTTTCATCAAGGCTATAACGAGGATCCAATCTATCTGTGTGAGTTCTCAGAAGTTAGGGATTTCTCAAGTCATTCGGCAGATGCGTGTTCTCTGCACAGATCTTCTGGACAGTGCTCTGACAGAAGAGGTTGGCCCTGCTGTGTTCGTAGCAACTAGTTTGGCAATGTGTTTCTTTCCAAGTCACGTTTGTGGACAAAGAGAAGAGGGGTCACAATACAATGGCTGGGTTGTGAACAGTCAGTCTATGTCTTTGACGACACACACGTTGTCTGTTCAAGGATGAAGAGCAACGGCACAAAGAACGATGATGACTTGCGAGCTGGTTGACTGTGTGGCGGACGCTTGGCTGTCAGGAACCATGGTTGCATGTGGACCGCAACTACGCGGCTGATGCCCCGGCAGGTATGTATGCTTCAGAATTGTTAGAAGTCCATTAGTTGCTCTTTGGAGTTATGAACCCGTCTGTTGTCTTGAGTCGGCGGTGGCGGGAGCTTCTTTGTATCTTTACGGTGTCTGTTTCTTCAGAGTCCGAGGCGTCGAACGACGCAGGGGAGAGTTCGTCCAGATATCCTCTTGAGAGCTTCGATCTCAGTACGAAAATGCTTGACATTACTCAGTCGCTAGTCCTTCTCGCTAGTCCCCTCATCTTTGCCTCGCCCAAGCCACTCAGGAGACGATACTGGTGGCTGTGTAGTTGTGAGTTTCATCAACGCCATGGCGCTGAGGGGTCATATTGGGTTTCTACTTTGGTTTCTACTTTGCAGTACAAATCGACATAAGCTCAAGCCATCTATATCAACATCAGATCTCTCGTGCGGCCTAGTTTATAATAAGTCTCCCCTCTTCCCATCCACCCACAAAACTTCGTCAAATCCACACGAACCAGAGACAAACACCTCAGCACCGTCGACATGACCGGCTGGAATCATCTTCCCCTCGAAATCTGCTGGATCATCGTGGATTATATCCGCGAGATCATCTCTCCACCATGGCCTACGACCAACCCTCCCTACCCTCAGTTACCATTGGTTTGCCATGAGTGGCATGGAAACTTCTCGCACGAGACCTTCCGCATCATCGTTATGGATCAAGACCGCCTCGACGACTTTCAACAGTTCGTTGGCAACAACAAGCCGCGCCAAAGTAATTTTGAGCGAATTATTTTGCGTGTCAAACTGGCAGAGTACGACTGCACGGTGTGCCAGATGCCCAAGGATGAGATCACAACCCGAGCCAACGATACTACCTTTATCGACACTCTACACAGGTTCATGACCATCATGTCGACCTGGGAAAAGGGTAACAACCGGCGCTTCAACCGTGGTATCGAGCTGGATATCGGGGCCTATTCGCCCAGTGATGGACGACCTGACTTTCGAGACTGTCGGTTCTCCGAGGGCTATCCTTATGGGGCCAGCCAGGCAGTGTACGAGCGCCATGCCTCGCTACTCGGAGAACCTAGCACATGTCCCGGGTGGGAGCGTGCTTGCAACGGCAAGAAGCCTCTGTTGGGACCAAGGAGAAGACTTCTCGCAACGATAGGAGACCTTCAATCACCACACTCCGAGTCCCTATGGTCGCTGAGACAGTTCGCCTGCGCTCCTATTTTCGAGGACCTGGTTATCAGACGCCATTACTACCGTCCCATCTCATCGGAAATCCTCAGCCGACTCATCAGAGAAGGGCTACCCAACCTGCGCTGCTTCCGCAACGAGACCTGGGCCTGGACATGCCCCGACAAGAAAGCCCAGCCACGATTTCGGCAAGAGTATTTTGCCGTGCTCAACGCATTGCCGGATAGCATCCGCAATATCCATCTCTTTTGCGAATCCAACGCCGTCCTGCCGCTCCAGGGGGCTGCGTGGAATTCTCAGATCGGACTCGAACTCGGCGCCGCCCTCGCAGCGGTCGCCACAAGGCTCACGTCATGCTCTGCGTCGTTCTTTATCGAAGCCGAGAGCTTCCTCATGCGCAGCTCATCTGGCAACCTGCACTATCCCAGACTGGAGCGCTTGATCCTGACCTCACGACTCCTGAGTCGTGAGAATCTGCGGACCAGCCCGGTCGCGGCCATCAACCTCCTATGGTCAGCTGTTATCACCGCGCATCGGCACATGCCGGCGCTCCAGTTCCTGGACTTGTGGTACGGCGAGAAGGGCGACACGTTCCTGGTTAGGTTCTTACGAAACCAGCCCGGGAGACTCCAGATTAGTTGGTATAGTACCTGGCACGACGAGAACAACGACGACGATGGCATTGGGTTTCTTTTCGAATGCTGCTCTTTAGGAGGGCGGTACAACCGCAACTGCCCGGGGGCCTAAGTATCCAGAGGCAACCGTTCCCAGAAAAGTCGTGGGACACCTGGCATTCAACGAGTCACTACTCGCGACTGTCAAACCAGTTTCTGCATGCGCAGTCGTGGAAGCAGATCGAGCAGGAGAACACGCTCCATAGCCCCCAGTAAGGCTGGCGTTTCATTTTGCTTACCTCTGCTGAGGATAGTGACCAGGAAGGGACTTCGATTTGCTCAGATGAATAAGTCTCTAGTACCATGCGAGTCTCCAGAGGCATATGCGAGTCACGGCCATGGAAAAATCATGTGGTGTCAGGCAGGCGGTCGAAGCAATGAATATCTACTTTGTTCAGGGGCTGGTTTGGCTTCCTACCGATTGGCATAACAGTTTGATAAGAAGGTCAAACGAAGGAACGCGCGGATTTATCTTTCATTCATGACATTGCCACAGGTGCCGTCCGATAGACCTGTTGGACAGGATAGAAGTTGACTTGCCATAGCTCTGAGAGAAAAGAGCTGCACTCTAGATAACAGAATGACAGGGGACTCACCACTCGTCGTTTCTTCTGCTAGTAGTATCTAAGAATCGATTCCAAAAAGGACATACAGTACATGATGTGACCGATACAGTCCTTGCACGAGGATCGCCCTGAACAGCAACAAGTCCAACGACGAACGTCAACACCAAGACAGATACCAAGCAACATATGATGAACCAAGCAAGGGCAAATCCCAACTCAAACCGCCAAGGACACGTCCACTCTCGATCGATCACGGCATCAGCACCATCAGCCCAGGTTGACGTCTGCTAAGAAACGTGCACGCATCATCCGTCCTCGTCTGCCGACGCCCGTGACCAGCAAGGCCAAGTATTCACATATCACATCATATCATATCATGCTATCCTCACAGCCCCTCTCCACGACACAGACTACGACCCTCGGACCCTACTAGCATTCCCTCGTGCGCGCGGCGCGTCCCCACAGGAGCTCGATACCGCCGTCACAGACGACGACAGACTCCATTCATATGATCTGATCAGCAATCCGCGATAGCCGAACGTCCAGAATCATGCAATCCATGGGCCCCCGCTGCCACGGCCTCGCCGGGGGGCTCCCAAGAGCTCAGCACCCTGCCGATCGCTGGCGTCACCCTCGCCCTCGCCCACAAATTCCCCGGTATTCACGAAGAGGGAGGGAGGGGGGAAACATGCCTATCATGCCACGAGATGCCACCCACACGAGGATGCCCATCTTCACCACCGCCGTGTCCTCAGGAAGAAGATCGCCCATCCAGGTGCAGGACCCCTACCCGCCAGGGGTGCACAGGGCGATAAGGGGCTCTCGCGGCGGTGATCAGCGACGCGGGGACCGATCACATTCCATCATCCACGAGCCGCGACCGGGCGACCGACAATGCCATTGACGTGATCCAGCGCTGCAAGGCGCCCGTCTCAGCAGTCTCGAGCCCTCCATAAGGGCGTGATGGACCCCTATAACGCCATCGAGGGGGCCAGCAGCTCGACAAGCCGTGCAACACCAGGACGTGCCCCCTTTCCCGACACCGGCGGTGCATCACCACCACCACCACCACCACCACCACCACCAGCCAACGGCCAACTCACAGCCGCAACGGCACGCGGAGAATTAAAAGCCTCTTACTCACCGATCCCCGCCCGGCGTAGATTAGACCCTGAAAACATGATCTCGAACGCCTCCTCTCGGCCGAAAAGAGTCACCTCGCACCGCCGAAAGGGGGCACTTGCAGCTCGCTCTCGCCTCCCGTATGACAGATACCGACTGCGCGCTCGCCTCTGCCTGTCCATCTTGACATGCTAAGCGGCAAAATGCCTCCCTCTCGAGCGATAACCCCTCGATAGCGTCAGGGTGGCGTGCAATCGCGCCCACCAGGAATCGCTGCTCTGAGGCAACATCTCCGTCGATGCATCTCGAGATTCCCCACCGCCCGCGATGTTGGAAATAGCGAGAATGGCTCCGATGTCGTCTTTGGCATTGCCCGGTCAATCACAGTCGGGGACAGGGGGCCGTGGTTCGTCTGTGGTCGAGGGCGAGGCACACACTTTGACACACCACCGGCGCAGTGGTCAAGTCCGACCACCATCCCGCAAGCCACGATTCGCCACCGCCGCTCAACAGAACGCAGAGCGAGAAAAAAATAGGTGCGTCTCTGCAGGGAGCTCGATAACCGCCAATGCGCTCCGTCGGGGAGTTTCGACCCATCAGCGCGATGCAACGCTCCATCCTCGCCGCCTCTGCGTAATCGGATCGTCCTGGGATGGCATGGGAGGAAGAGTCTGCAAAATCACGCTTCGTGTTGGGCGAATGTCGCGCATCTCCATCCATGTGGTGGCGGTGGCCGTTCTCGACCGCTGAAGCTGCTCCTGGGCGCTGCCGGCAGCCCCTGAATGCCTACTACTTGGATCTAGCGGCGGTCCTCAACGTCGCAGAGATCCATCGCCGAGCATTGACTTCATTATCCTCGCGCCCTCGCCCCAAGCAAGCGAGGCGCTGGGATGCGGGATGTGGAGACCGAGCGACTGGGTCTTGTTCACTTTTGTGTCCATTCCAGGATGGATGGGAGACTAGGGGGTGGTCTGATCTGACAGAAATCAGATCTGAGGACGGCGGCTCGAGTGGCTGGCCGGCGTCGTCCGTGGTGCTCTCTAGGCGTATTTTCCGTGAAAAAATAGCTCAGGCGGCTCTGAATAGCATCCAAGGTGATTCTATTATTGCCTTGACTGCTTGTAATAGATGCTCGCAGTCGTCAAAGGACCCCGTCGTGGACATATCGTCGAGGACATGTCCATCCATCTCGGCCGACACACGAAGGCGAGCTCCAGCGCACACCGTTGTAAGATCAGCGCTGTGGAGATCCATGTGGAACCCCCGGGGAGGGAAGAGACGGTCGAGAACCGCTCGGCGGCCTAAGATCGAGACAAAAGCAGCTGTATCCTCGCCGTCTCCAGCGACGCGCATCTGGGTGTGTGGAGAGCTTCTCCTCTGGCCGGTGGTCCAAGACACACATCAGCCCAGCCGTTGGTGCTGCTGGCGCAAACATCCCGGCGTCCGATATCTTAATCGCTCGTAAGAATAATATCCAAGCCGAGTTTTCGCTTGGGGCAGCAGCAGGGTGCGCCGCGTCTGCCCGCCGCCACGAACGGCAGTCGGCATCAGTCGTCGTCGACCGGTCGAGAACACCACCGCGCTGCAGGGGGCGCCCAGAGCCGTGCCCGTGGGCAGGCATCGTGAGCCCCCCAGCGGATGAGCCTCACTCCCACCCGCGCCCAGGCACGGCCGCCGCGCTTGCGGAAGGCCCATGCCCGGCGCCGGACGCCGACCCCGGGACCACGATGAGATGACCACGGAACCGGGCGTCAGCTCGAGCTCCGTCGTCGCATCGTCCAAACTCTCCTGGTCCGTAGTAGATAAGGGCCGAGCAGAAAACAACTTTCCCAACGGGAATTGACTTTGCCGCCGTCGCCATCCCTCCCGTAATCAGGGGGGGACCGAGGGCCCATGGGGTCGTATCTCTGTGGCAGCCGGGGACTGGCGAAGTCTGCACACCTCCAGCTCGACAACCAAACGTCAAGCCGGCGCAGAACTCTATTCCCAGTCTCCCCGAGCGTTGATTATCCCCGGGCGCCACATTCGCCCGCAACCAGAGCGTTGGCTGTCCACAATCCAGCCAAGCCAGCATTGTGCGCGAGCTTTTTCCCACGTTCCCCAGAAGCCGTTTGTTGTCGCCCGAGCCACCACCACGCGGCGCCGGCGCTGATCAGAAATCTTGTTCAGAGTTTCCCCGAGGGGGCGAAAATAGGGGAGCGCGGGACCCTGAAAACGGCGTTCACGCGAAAGCCCAGGAACATCCATCCCGCCCGCCACCAGCTCTCGCTCGAGACACCCCATGGACAGAGGGGCCCTGCCCGCCAGATCAACACGAACCGGTCAAGATGCGCAGATGCGAGATTACGAAAGCTGGCGCGACGGATGGTGTTGCACGCCCACGGCCTCGACGTCTCCCTCCTCTCCTCTGCTCTGCTCATCGGTCCCTACTCGATGCAGATTCGCTTGCAGCAGCCATGGATGTTCAGAGCCGAGGGGTGCCACATACCTGGTCTTGGCGACCAGTCTGGCCACTGCCACCCGCCCGGCCAACCAGCCTCGCTGTCCCCAGTCGAAGAGCCTTCCGTCGCACGCTCAGGGGTGATAGCGAGTGAGAGTGAGGGAGGGCGTCCAGCCGCAACACCTCCTCCTCCACCCAGAGCCCCTCCCACCATCTCCCATGCATGCAGATACCTAGATAGCAAGCGAGCAGGGTTGCGCAGAGCACCAGGTAGGTTGGTGCCATTTTGCCTTTTCTCATGCTGCGCGCGCGGTGGCCAGCATTGCCACCCCGTACCACATGGTTGTCGCTCTGCTCAGCGGGTGGACGGAGGCTTGCCGCGCGTTTGGTGTTGCATGCTGCCAGAGCGCAGGGGAGGGGGAGCCTCCTCAACCATCGCCGCACCCTCTGATATCATCGGCGTGCGACTGCTGTGTGCAATCAATCTATTCTGCGTTTGGGGATGCATCGGAACCAGCAGAAGGGCGGGTCTAGAAGCGCCAGCAAGCCCGAGCCCGTCGCACCAAAACGTGTTGTTCATGTTCATGGATGCCGAGTGGAATGCGCGGCCAAGCCACAATGCCAACCTCAGGAGAGGAGAGAGCCTCCTCTTGTCAGAAAGGCTCCACAACAGCTTCGTCGCACGCCGTTCGATAGTTCGTTGGCCTGCCTATTCATCAGACGCTCACGTCTGTCCTGTCTCCACGCTCCGCACCGGGGAAGCCTGATCGAGACATCCGCGTACGGGGTCCGACTGCGCTTCCCCAGGCCTCAACGCACGCTCATCACAGCAACTCCACATCAACAGTCGTCCACTGCCAATGCGGGGTCGAAAAGCCATCAAGGTCGGTGTGTCGCAGTGCCAGGCCTTGAGGCCTCACCTGACATGCGTCGGATGCAAACCAGTACGCCTCGTACTGCTTTCCTGTCTGTGTCTGTGTCCGTGTCCGTGTATGTGTCAGCCCCGGGCTCTCATCCGCCCGGTTCCCAGTGGCTGATGGCCTCGTCCTCTGCCGTGCTTCTGGCTGGCTCGCATGGTGTGTGTGTCTATCTGTGGCTGCTGCCTCACTCCGTGGACTCATGGCGTGAGCCGGCCGCGGCACCTCATCAGCCAGTGCGCGGCGCGCCGCCCCTTTGGAAACGAGCCCGGCGCGCTGGGGCCAGCCATAACGCAAGAAAGACTCGAAAAGGCGCGACAAATCTTCCGGCGTGCGCAGGGGGTGGTTGCCACAGTCGCTGCAAATGGGAGATGGTGGGCTCTCTGACTGCTTCACATGCGAATGTACGCAAGAATAGGCCACTCCCTTATCTTCTGCATACCCTTCGAAACCAGCGGCTCGCCAGCTCTGAGTGGCTGTGGACCACACACCCCATCGTCGCATTGCAGAGTAGGGCCCATATGCAAGCCGCCATGCATGCAACTCCCATTTCTCTTGCGTTGACTTGACAGGGGTGTGTGTGTGCGGCTGCTCTGCTGCCTTCTGCTGGAACTTCGGTGAGCAGGCGTGAGCCATGGTCGAGGCACCGTGTTATTCCAGGCAATGTTCCCCGCTGCTTGCCGGCTGCTTTCCAGGCATTGATGCATCTGGATGCTCTCAGCATCAACGATGGATGGCCTGAGATGTGGGCTGAGTGTCCGGGGCTAGGGGCATCCGGCAGGCAAGATGCTTCGACCCCGCCTTGACAACCTGGAGCTACTCCGCACATGCCAAGTGCGATAGCTTCGCAAGATGTGAGCTGGGAGAACATCTACTAACGCCAGCGGTGAGCGTGCGAGAGCCACGAACTACCGAGATGGTTAGTCCAGGGCAAGTAATCGCGCAATTGAGGTCGACGCGTCGCAGCCAGGTGGATGTGCGATGCACGACATCTCATGACCATCGAGTCCTCGGCCGGCCAAGATCCGAGAGGCCTTCACGAGCATTGTTGTGAGTTGTGAGGAGCCTCAACACCGAGTCGAGGGGACGCCCCGAGGTGCTCGGTCCGTCGCCAGTTCCCCGGTCCCCAGAGGCAAGTCCCTGCGCCGGCGCCAACTCAGGGTCCGCTGATCCCGTCGCAGAGGGGTGGCAGCTATCCGTCGCCCAGGCTCGCGAAGAGAGACTCCAGGGGCTGGGCATCAAGTTGTGGCACTCCAAAGTCCGCTGCAACCCCTCGATTTCTCTCGTCCCCGTCCGAAGTCCGAGCTGGGCAGCGGCTACCCGTGGTCGGTACCTGGCTTGCCTGAGTCCCGGGCGGCGGTCTCTGGCCCTCCTCACCATTGAAACCTTGTGTCTCCTAGCGCTGGCCTCCCCCGGCCCGCTCAGGACCCTCCCTTTCGCTCGGAGATCTGGAGATGTCCCGTTGTCACTCGACAAGGAGCACAGTGCCTGCCTCGACTGGAGGGCGAGGCGCCCTCGCTGGCGCCGAACTGCTGCACGAGTGCTTACTCGCAGGAAAGTCGAGACCATGCCGTGCCCATCATATCGCATCAGGCCTGCCTGTAGGGTCTGGATTGCGGGGAAGCAGTAATTCGTATGTCTGGCTGAAGCGTAGCATCTAGTTCATGCCGTGTATGCACCTCGATGAGACGGGTTCGGGTTGTCGTTTTGGTCCCTCCTCGCATAAGGTTTCGAAACGCCTGACGCCTCAACGGAGACAAGATTGTTGCTTCAATATGCACTCGGTCATATCAGTGCGGGCTCTGAAAATGTCCGTGGCTCGGTCGGGGCTTGAAGGCGACCATGCCCGTGGCCAAAGGAGACTTGTGTGTTGCACAGGTCACACCCGAGGGCACCTTCAGGATGGTAGTGGTGCGGCGATAACTTCTCCGTCGACTTGTCAAACGCCACTTGAAGAATGAATGCGGGGAAGAAACGTGTGAACTGGCCAGGCTGGCGGCGCACTCCAGCCACTGGGACCCTCTGCCACCACTCGGTGCAACGGTGTCCTTGAAACGTCTGGCGGCAGGCCGTGAGCGATGCACATCATCATGCGGTGATACCGGTCTATCAGTGGTGGTGTCAATGCGGCCGGTCCAGAAGCGCGATGGCAAAAGCCAGTGGTGGCCATGATGTGCAGATACCTCGTCCTCGGCAGTTGAGCAGAAAACTTCCGGTCGTTTCTGACAAGTTGATATCGTGTCCGTGGTGTGGAGAGGCTGTCGGCGGCCCCGCAAGGACGGCCCCGGAGACCTGACCCGGGTCTAGGCTCCGTCGATCACCAACTCCAACGTCTCGAGTTGTGGGTTGTCCGACCCGTTGAGAGGACCAGCACTCGCAGAGCGTAGCGATCGATCATTGTTTGTGCTGCATGTCTGCACCCCGTTGGATGCACCGAGCGCTGGTCAAGCGTGAGACGTGGCGATCGTGACTTGTACTCACTGCGAAGCTCGAGATCGACGTAGAGCCTCACCCAAGAAAGTCTGGGCTTCGTCAGCAGCGCCGATCACATCTCACCATCGACATCTGCCGTGGCGTGTGCTGGCTGCTGCGGTTTCGGATGCATCTGGGGCTCCCTTGGCGGCTTTTGCCCGGCGGCTTGCTTGCCTGTGATATGCCATGGAGATGTATGTATACGAAGTGCTTGTGGCTGTCGAATCGTCTTGGACACCGCTCCTGTGTCAACCATCAACTGCACGAGTCAACGTGCTGTCTCACCGCTCTTTGCTGGTGTTTCGACCAATGTATGCACGTCGATCGGCACTGGAGGGCGTTCGTCTGGGGTAAGCAGCGTCCGTGGCTTGCGCAAGATAAGACCTAATCAGCGGCCTGGGCTCATCCATTGTTGTCATCCATTGGCCTATCGTCGTTCATCGTGGCTTCAACAAGAAAAGAAACCATGCCATGCCGTCTGGTGAACGAGTCTGGGCACACCGCATCTTGAAATTTCCCGTGACCTCATCAGTCTGCGGCGATTATGACGGATCGGACGACGTGGCCAGCAGAGAATGTTGGTCATCCCCGCCTCCGTGAGGTGAGGTGAGGCTGCACGAGACTGTTCCACGTCGCCTGGCGCAACGGCACGTCTTCGATGGTCCGTCCCGTCACACGCTGCGCGCCGGGGTCTCAGACGACTTCCAAGGCAGTACCGTTGTCGTGCGAAAGTGGCAGGGGGTAGAAAAAAACTGCCACCCCCAAATTGGGATGTCCTCGGTGAGGCCACGGTCAAGGTGTCCCCCACCCCTGGCTGATGCATGGCGTGGTTGATGCCCCTGTCTGTGGGAGACAGACCCACGCTTGCAGCTGAGCCTCGTTAGTCCATCACTGGTAAAATCTCCCGTCCGCTAACGCCTCTTCGAGGTTGTTTCTGGAGCAGGGGGCAGGGCCTCCAGCCAACCACGATAGCTCCTTGAATACGCGAGAGTCTAACCACTCACTGGCCCGTCGAGACCTTCTCGCTAACGCTCGTAATTTGTGTCCAGACATCGATCTTCCACATAAACGCCCGATGCAAGAGGAGCTATTGAAACAGCTGTTGACGTCACTGTGCTTTGCGCAGCCTTTCAATTTTCAGATGGGGGGCCGCTTTGGACATGGGAATCTGTCAGCTTCTCTGAATTTCGATTTAGCAGGTCCGGGTCGAACAGGGGCGGGCAAGGGCGCCAGGGACAAAGATGTGCTGATCTGGGAGATGGCCGCGCAGAGCTATCGGGTGAGGGGTCGATTCCGGGCAGTAGCGTATGAGACCAGTCAGCTTCTCGATCGCGCAAATGAGCCAGGTATGCTGGAAAAGATAGCTGATGGATGCCACACAAATCTGCGGCTCGTGTGCGGTGAGAGGGTGACGAGACTCGACCTCATCCCAAGGTTGGCCAGTGTCGAGCAAGCTGTCGCCTCAAAGGGGAAGGCGTGGCGTCGATCCCTTGGACTGACCAAGCTGCCGGACCATCCACCCCGGGCTCTGCCCAGCCCAGGCTGCTTGAAGCGGCGGCCCCTCCATGCCGGCCGGGCCTTGGATAACCATCGCCGGTCCTCCTCAGGTCATCGCATCGTGCGATGACACCACAACAACAGGATTTGAACCCTGGACCGAAAGACCCTCCGCGCTTGCGATGGGAAGGCAACCAACTTCAGGGAATAGCTTGGACGATCAGGGGTATGTCCATCTTGCCCCTGATGTCGCTTCCATGGCATTTCCTCAAGCCCACACATAATTGCCATTCCCTGTCAAGGCACTTCCTGGTATCCAGAGAGGGACCGGCCGTATTGGAGGGGTGCGAGGATACATTGTGTGTCGGCGATGTCGAAAACCTGGGGTAGAACGCTCGGCCAATGCATGCGTTAACTGGCCTGCTGACAAGCCAGCTGTTGTCTCATTCCTCCGGCCGGATGAACTTGCTGGGCAAATTGCTTCCTTGGTCATGAACCGTGGACGGGAGTGGTGCGTCGAATGAGACCAGAGCGACAGACTGAATGGTGACAGGGGACAGTGTGATTGGACTACGTGCTTGCGGACGCCTCCTCGCTCACCATGCTTCGTAGGATCGCGGGGAAATTCCCACACATGTCCACAACCTTCAGGGAAATCTCGTGACCCGCCGCCCAGTCTTACTGGCATGCAGGACGATTGGACGTAATCAACAAGGCGACGAAATGCATGCATTCCTCTCATGAAGACCCCAGGCCGGACACGACAAGGCTGCTGATGGAGACGACGGTCTGGCTCCACTGCTGCGTCCCGGAGCCCGGTGTACTTGGCTCCCCATTTTGCGGGAACTGAGTTGCCAGATGCGCAGACCGGCTGACGATTGATGCCCGGATTCCGTCTCTTCCGAAAACCGTGGAGCCGCCCTCGAGTAGGGACAGTGCTAGTCTCGAAAATTCAACACTGTTATCGTACTTTCGACCCCCAATCCTTGAGGATTTCCTTGGGCAGATCCGGCGATAAGTGGGCATCTCGGCCGACCTTTGACTTTCAGTTGATCTTGGTCGACAGGGAGCAAGTCGCCCCGGCTTCTGGGATTAGCGAGGCGTTGGGATAGAGGTGAGACCATTCACTCGGCACATGCTCACGCTGGCATTTCTGGCGTTGTCTTGAACCTCGAGCCTTGGGGTTGCAACCTAGACGAAAGGCCAAGAAAGCCACCGGCGCCGATATGAAGGCAAGCGACAGTCCTCAATTGCTGGCCACGGTGAAGACGTCCCAAGTACCCAACTGTGATAACCCGTCACGAACAAAAGGTTGCTTCAGCCCAAATACGCGATTTGCGCCGCTGTTCGGTGCTAGGCCATCTGATCCGCACCGCATCGAGGCAGATCGTAGCACGTTGCGTGTCGATCATGCCTTGAAACAGTTGTGGTTGCTGAAGCTCCCGGGTCTGGACTGTCCTCAGGGTCGCACCCTGAAGTCCATGAGGGACTTTTCACAAAGGCAATCTTGCCGTGCAGGCTTGAAGATCTGATCTGAAGCTGCATGAGCAGAGGGAGGCACTTTTCAACCTGGCTGAATGAGGTTTATCTGCCGAGGCCATCTGCGTTTTAGTGCAAGCGGCCCCAAGCTCCAGTCGTGCGCTTGAGGGGTAACCGTTGTCCTCGCGCGGAGTAGCTGCATGAGAAGTTGATGCAAGGGAATGTGCCGGCCGACGCCGGAGAGCTATCTGCTCAGACATTCCGTTGTGAAGATCAAGCAGTCGATTGGGAGGCCTGGCCGCAAGCTCCTCGGAGATCGACAGCATGGAAGACACAAAGCGGCGGTGAGGGGCTCTCGAGTGCAACGATAAGGTGTCAGTCAGGGGCGGGGGCTCATGGAGGGCGCCACTGCGGCCGCTGGTTGGCTGGCGCGCGCCAACAAAAGACCGGACCAGCGAATGCGACTCGGAGATGCCATTGGCAGAATTTTTTAAGCCTCGTCGAGTGCCAAGATAGCGCTTGTCGAGATGAGATGTAGGGCAAGAATGCATTCATCGCCCCAGATCGGGTCAATGACGAGGAGAGGCTGGAGGCATCGACGGGGAGAAGCGTCTGTCGCAAGAAGAGGGCTGATGCGATGCGCAATTTTCCCCTCCGCCCACGAATTAATCCCTCGTTCCCGCGTGGGATGCCATCGCGATGAAGGTTCGATGAGGCGGCGGCCAGAGGCTGCGACTGAAGTGCGCGCTATCGATGCGCCGGACCTGCTCCGCTGTGTTCGTTCGAATGAAAGAAGTGAAGACACGCCCTGGTAGGATTGGAGACCTATATTGGAGGACTGGATGCGACATTGTGGTCGGACATGGCAAAGCGAGAATGCTGTGTTTGCGGTCGATGGCGATCAATTGCGTGAGGTGGAGGACTGGCAGAGATTGTGACTGCGGCCGACTGGCAATCGTGATCCGGGCCAGGGAAGGCGCATTGGCACAGCAGGAAAGACAGGGAAGGACCCATCGTTCCCGTCAGTCCAAGCTCCGGACCCCACCAGATGGCGAGTCCAGAACCACGAGCTCGGGCCACTCAGAGCTTGGGACAGGGGATTGGGCCGTTTGTGTGCTTGCGCCTCTTTATCTTTCAGCCTTGGCCTTATTCTGGCTCGTGCGTCCGTGGGGCTAGTAAGCCGGGTATCAGTTTTTTCCTCGCCTATTTTTCTCCTCTCCCACGGTCCTCAGCTGCATGTAATATGGCAAGTACAAGCATGGAGTACTCGTATGAAGTGCTGCATTCGAGTCTCGGCGCCTGCGTGCCATCACGAGCAGTCTCGATCTAGCGACGAGCGCGATCCAGTGCATGGAAAACTCTGCCATCGGATTGAGCACGGCGACTGATGCTTGGCAGCGATGTCGTTGTCGCGGCAGAGATAAGTAGCAGTGGCTGATCGGCCGTGGGGCTACAACGGGTAGCTGATACGATACGATGCGGTTTTTGATTGATGTGTCATGATCAGAGGCTCTGGAATGTGTGCTGATCTTGGGAGTGTTTTAGCTCCCAGAGACATCTCCGGCGCCAACTGAGAGACAAAGTGCTATTAGTCGCGGAGCTCCGACACTACTCGCTAGCAGAGCCCCGTTGGCTGCGGGGATGCCGTCTGTATCGAGAGTGGCACGAGCGGGCGACTGATCCAACAGGACTAGAGGTCGGACAGAGCCAGAAGTAGCACGTTGCGCCTGGGCTGACACGGTTGCGGAAACCACACGTTGGCGCTTATCGCTCCGGCGCCGACTCCAGCCATTGATCGTCAGTGGCTTCATGTGTCAGGAAGTGGTGCCTCGCCTGCTTGATGGAACAATGCAGCAAGAATCAGCCTGATGGGACTCGCGCGAGACAACGGTGCCGAAGAAGGAAGAAGAAGCAGCCACGTCCTCAAGCGAGCCTGGGGTACTGGATGTGCGCATATTGCCTGTTCAAATAAACGACGTCATTGTTGCGAAACCTCATGCAAGTGATTTGGCCATCGTGACCGGTCTGCGGGTGATTGGTACCGAGCCGCAACCCAGGCAGGAGGGGACATCTCGTCCATAAGCAGCCGAACAGCCAGGACTGGGAACGGACCACGGATCACGGACTCTCAACGCGACGATGTGATATTGGAGCTGCACATGGAGTTGATCGTCACAGCTGTTCAGGTGCTCGGGAGACGGAGGCAGCGAAACAGTGGTGAAAAGGACACTGAGGTGAGAGGATGGAAGGAAAAAGAGGGGCGAGGGGGCCGCTAGCCGGCTCTGATCCCTGTCGCGCCACCGAGTTTGACCAAAACGCTCCCCAGGCGCTCCTTCCCTGCTCCTGGCAGCCTCCTGCTGGTTGGGGTTGCATTGCCCTGGAATCCCTGCTCGTGCATCATGGAAGCCGCCGGCGATGTGAGGTGAGCCGCAGGAGGAGCGCTGCAGGCAGGCAAGCAGGAAGATAGCGAGCGAGCGAGGGAGGAGGTCCCCACCCTGCCGGCACGGTACCTTCCCATCGAGGCTCTTTTCCACGCTCGCAGAGGAAGGATCACTCTGGATGTAGCGATACTCTCCTGCTCTGCGTTGCTGCACTGTGTTGTCGTTGCCGACAGCAAGGCAGATGCAAACACAGCAGTCGCACGGAATCTGGGTTACCCAGGTATCTAGCAGCTTCCATCCTCCGCATCTTGGTCCCCAGTCGAGGCACGTGGACCTCAGACATGACGGCGACTCACGAACCTGGTCCAGCCCGAGTACCATGGAGATATGATCTGACAGGAAGGTCGCGTTCCGGATTACGACAGCAGGGGGGAGGCGAGATGGACCAGGGACGCCGGCATCTTTTGTGCTCCCTGAAATGATACGACTGACGAGGTAAAACGAAAATCTGGGGAGACGTCGGAAATCCAGTCGTCTGCATGTTGTGTACTGTACACATGGGCCTCTTCCGGTGCTGCCGTCACAGTGGGTTGTTAGCAAGACGCGTGCGGTAACACCATTGCGGATGACTGAGCACCTCATCAGGGTGGAGGTGACGTTTTGGCTGCGCTGGTGTGCCGAGCGCTTCATCAGCTAACTTTAGGTTCCTTGGACCTGTAGGCCGTGCATCCGCTAGCACTGGCATGCCCTGGAAGTAACCAGAGCCCGCCCTGAAGCCGTCCAAAGAAGGCACTGGACTTGGCACCTCCCTCACTCACACCGAGCACGCACGCATCAGACAGATACTTTCCATTGCATGCCCGCGCGCCTCATCAACCATACATCCATCCATCCTCGACACACCGACTACCTACTTGTACCCGACCTCCACTTGCTTGGCCGTTCTTATCACTACAACCCACCATCCCGGGGTTTCCGCAGTCTGGAGACGGCCTATCCCCCCAACAATTCGAAACTCATCCACCCCGGGGGGCCACCATCAGATCAGGTACATCGGACGGGAGAGGCCATCTCCATCTTCTGGACAGCCAAGCATCCACCATCGTACGTGCTCCCATCCTCGCACGAGAGTCAGAGGGAAGGCCGGCGAGTCAGCGGAGCAGGGACGGACTCGACGACGGGAGGAAAAGTGACGCTACACGGGCTACACAGTAGCGCTTGCTCATCCTCCAAGAAAAGACCACGAGTGTGGCCACCGCCGAGTGTGGACGACAAGTCCCTCCTCCGGCCGCGGCGGTCCCTCGCCTCCCGCTTAGCACATCTCTCACCGTAATCCCAGGCTAGGTCGAGTTCGGCCTGGCGCTGTAGCCCACCAAGTCGACGGATCTGCCGCACCTCCTCCCCCCCTGTCTGTTCCCTACAACCTTCAAGCCTCGAGCCCACCCCTGCCCGCTCGCCTCTTCCTCAACACCCACGCCTTCCCCCCCAAGTTTTTCTCGCTCCCACGCCCACCCACCATCACGCCCTCCCCCCCCGGCCGTGTCCTCCTGCTTGGTTCTACTGCTTGTCGTCCTCCATCCACCGACTGAGCACGCACCCAGCACCCGATCCCCCAACCTTCAAAACCACTCCCGTCCCCTCCGTAGCCTCCAGGCCTGGCCCCCTTCCTACCCTCAAGCTTTGTTCTTGACAAGCAACACCACCAAACAACATCCCGACCTCACTCGCTGACGGCCAGCAGAAGAGAGCAGGACTCGCCTCATCATCTTACCTAGGTCCTTTCGACAAACGCCATCCCTTCCGCATTTGCTTCGACTACCTCCCTCTCCTCGCCTCCTTCCACGCCTCGTCGACGGCACCTGAGACCACCGACGACAGACTCACCCCCAAGCCTTCCTGCATTCCGAGACAGCTTTCGTCCTGATCGTGGGGAAAGCATCACCTGGCACCGGGCCCGTCACGCACCGCTCAGCTCACCTCGCCCGAACATTCCAGGCGTTCCCCCGTCGCTCGCACGCGAGAGTCTTGCATTGTTGCTGGAATATTGCCTTTGCTCGACTCCTGCCCACGCCGGTCCCTCCGTTGCCCGGAGCCCAGCTGTCTGCGAGGTAAGTCATCTGCCATCCCCGCGAGACATCCGGCTCCCCAGACACACGAAGAGCGCAACGCCTTGATAAATCGAGAACGCCCGTGTCGCCGATCATCGTCGCTGCTTCCTCTACCCCCAAACACCCACACACCTACTACACCCAGTTCATTTGTCACCCGCGCTTCGATACTACTTCACTTTTTTCTGTTTGCTTCCATGCCGCAATCGCTTCACACTTATTTTCCCTATTCAATTGCCTACTGCGGGCTGTTTTCTTTGTCACTCTTTACCTCATCTCGCTCTTTTCCCTATGGCCATTTCAAAGCTAACCCGGCTTCGTCAGTCCACCACCGCTCCTATCACCGAGTACCGAGTCGCATCGAGACCGGTTCGCCACCTAATCTCCATGCATCGCTATTAATTCTTTCCATCTTCCTCGACCTGTTGCTCGCCTGCCTCGCCTACATTTCGCGCCCGGCACCGCAGCCCCCCGTCGAGCCCTTTCCACCTCCATTTTACACTTACGGGGCACCCAGAGCTTTGGGAATGCCTTACACGCCACCCTCCAACAGTCGATCCCCCGCCAACTCAGCTCCCTCCTCGCCAGATGTGAGTCGAAGGTCGTCGTTTCAGACTGGCCCGAGACCATCCCTCCCGCGATCCGCTTCCTACCTCTCCAAGCAGCGAAGGACACCAGCGGCAGTTGGCGGAGGCAATGACGACAAATCCCAGGGACCAACTCCCCCTGGCACATCAGACGATCTCAGGGGCATGGCCACGAGCGCCAGCGTGCGACAGTCCCCGCCGCCCGTGACCGACGCCCAAGGCATGCCAAAGGGTGCGGTTATCTCCCCGCCCGACTCTGCCACCGGTAGTGAAGAGGAGGACAACGTCGTGCGCGGGCGTCAGCTCGACAACCTGAAGGAGCTCAAGGATGCCATCAAGCAGATCCCGGTCCAACGATCGGCCTCGCCGACACCCAGGGAGCCCACCTCGGTCACCCTCAAGATCCCCTCCACCATCATCCAGGATGGCGGCCTTATCCACAGCTTCAGCACCTCGGCTCTGGAGCTGGCGAGTTCCCGACGGAGGGGGCACGCCAGATCAGCCACCGAGACCCATCTCGTCGTTTCCAAGTCTGCCGAGAACTCTCTGACGGGTTCTGAAGAGGAATCCGAGGAGGACCTCCTTATGAAGCCCCCGATGGTCCGCAAGAAGTCTGGAGAACTTGTCCGGCCCGCTCTGCGCCCCCCTTCCCGGAGGAGGCCGTCCAGCATGCCCGGCACACCGACTTTCTCCAAGGCGGTCCACTTCGACTCCCATCTCGAGCACGTCCGCCATTTCCTCCAGGTTGATCGCCCCCTCGCCGTCAGTGCCGGGTCATCGCCGGTCGATAACTACGACAGTGACACCGAGTATCCTTTCCCCGGAGAGGAGCGCTCAGGTGCCCGGTCTCCGCCTTATGAATGGGAGATCGTGACCGCAAACCAAGCTCCGGACACCCCTCTGCGCAAGGCGCAACCGGTGCGCCTGGAGAAGGTCTGGCTATCCCCTGACCAGAAGTCCCTCCTTGGATCTGTCATGGTTGCCAACCTGGCCTTCCACAAGACCGTTGTTTGCCGCTTTACATTGGACTACTGGAAGACCACATCCGAGGTTGGCGCCGAGTTCAGCCACGATATCCGTGCCAACGCCGCGGATTCGAACCACGATCGCTTCACCTTCAGCATCAAGTTGTCAGACCTCGCGCACCTGGAGAGCAAGACGCTCTACTTCTGCATCAGGTACAACGTCTTGGGCCAGGAGTTTTGGGACAACAACAACGGAACCAACTTCCAAGTCGATTTCCGCAAGAAGTATCTTCCCACGCACGGCAAGCGCGGAGTGCAGGGCAATGCCAGTAAGCCTGTCGGCGGCCTGCCCCGAAGCAACCGCCGTTCCACCCCGGGCGGTGCCTCGGGCCGACCCAAGTCCATGCCTGCTGACCTGGACGACTTCGGCGGCGAGAAGCCCAAGTTCAACTTCGAGCAGCCGATCCACGAGTATCTCGGCGAGTCGGGACCTCCGGGTCTCCGCTTGAAGACCAAGTCCGCTGGCAACCTGGCCAGTGATAACATCGGAAAGAATCTTTCAGCGCCCAGCGGCCAGGCCTTCTCGAACCGGTACGACTTTGGGGCATCCCTCTCCGCTGCAGTTCAGGCGGCCAAGGACACCATGGGCAGCAAGGAACGCAAGTCGGATGGTCTCTACATGAAGAGCCACAGAAAGATCAGCTCTGCTCCGGAGGTTCAGAAGCCCAGGGTACCCGTTGTTGTCCGCGGCCCTGCCCCTGTTCCCAGTCCAGCGGTTGCTGCTGCTGCTGCTGCCGCCCCGGCTGGCAACAGCTCGCCCAACTCATCCCTCGCCTCGTCATCGTACGAGGAACTGGTCAACAAATATTGCTTTGTACGTACTGCCCGCCATGTTCAGCCAGGCACCTCCGAGCCTGCTGCCGACCACCATACCGCGCGCCTGCTGTACAGGACCCTAAACTAATGACTATTCCCATTCAGTTCGGTTCCAAGCAGACAAGCCCACAACTCCAAGATGGGACTCTGAAGAACACCCGGTTTGATGGAGCCAGCGACGGCTTTGGTACTCGAGGCACCAACAGCACCAGCTCGAGTTCCAACGGCAGCCCCCGCCTACCGCAGCATGCCGGCCCCGCGCAGCACCACAGCATGCCCTATCAGTACGCGAATCCGTACTTCGGCGACATTCACGCTGTCGGCGCGTCTCCCGTCGGCTCTCCTCTGAAGACGCTCCTCGCCTCAGCCGATGGCCCGACGAGCCAACCCCAGACACCATCAACCATCAAGTCAGCCTCTCCAACACCAATGGCTGGCGGTCTTGCTCACTACGCCGGTACGTCGCCACAGGACCCGTGGGTTCAGCACCAGGGCCACTATCCATTCATGAGCACCGAGGCTCACACGCCTACAGCCATCCGAGGTTGAGAGCGGCATCACTGTAAATGTCCAAGGCCACTCCGGCCATACATCCATGGGCTCCAGGCACACATGCATGGATCTTGCCACTTGGCATTTCTTACCTGTTGTTCAACACCAAATCCTTCAGCGTCAGCCCGAAGGTCGTTTCCCGGCATGGCGTTCAGCGGCGTCTCGATCTTCAACCCCGCAATGGACCTCAGCTTCGGCTTTGCGATCCGACATACCTGCAGACCACTTGCCATCGTGGTCCAGCAACACTCGAGCGGGTTTTGTTCCTGGAATTCAGCATACATGGGAGTTCCGTTCTAATGCATAATGTGGCTTCGTCTATTCATACTTGTCTTTTTTTGCGGTTGGCACCACCCTCCTCTTCTCGGATACCGCGACGTTTGAGGCGGCATATGGAGGAGATCAAGGAGAGAGAAGTGGCCGGGTGTGGAGAAGTCGTCAGATACGAGATCTGACCAGGTCGTCAACGATGGCACCAGAATAGCGTTTCTGAGTCGCGAGATTGCTTTTTGACTCGAGGGTTAACGGCCTGGCCATGGGTCATCGCAGGAGCGGCGAGTCCACAACATGGTCAGTCCGAGGAGTTCCGGAAGTGGGCTGGCTTGTCCACCACACATCATTGCATTTGGTTTGGCTTTGGACTTTTTCCGTCCTGGCACCGGTTCGCAGGGATTAGCGATACTCATCCGGACGGATGACATCTGGTTAGGCTTAGGGATAGGGGATCAAAATTACGATACCACACCGCGATTTCGGCACCTGCTGTCTGTCTTCTTGTCCCCTCTTGATGTGATTGATGCCTGCTTGGTGCGTGCCCGGGATGAATTTTCGCATCAAGTGACACCATGCTCGTTGGCTCCACTGGGTGTTTGTCATGACCATGGCCCACGAGCAACGGACTTCCGCCTCATGCGCTACGAGAGTTGGAGAGACCGAAAACAGGGATCAGTCCGCTCGGGGCCAGTCAGGCTTGTAGGCAGCATTCACACCCACCACGTCTTTGATATCGATCTCTTGCATCGGTGTGGTCGCGGACGTCATTGTCCTGTCATGGTTCTTGAACAAAATCGCTGCTGAAGGGATCACGCAGGAGACTCGCAGGCCTAAACATTAAAGACCCGATGGCGAGAACCTCGAGAATGGCGTTGTGTCCTGCGTGGCTTTCAGAGGTCACGCCAAACAAACGTTTCGTTTCAAACATCTACACAAACAGAACTTGGAACTGCGGTTTATTCCAGTTAAGACATAGCCGCGACTCGACCGCGGTGCCTCTCGATTTCCTCCCAGTCAAGCTCGCGACGCCCGGTATCCACATCGATCTGATGGATTCTAAGCCAGCCGGTACGCTTCCAGCAGAAGCCCGCAAGCCAGAATGCGCAAACAATAGGTAAAGCCAGATATGACTTGAAGAATTCAGCACCGCTGTTCAGCTCGGAGGTTCCGGGTGGGGCGATAGCTGTATAGAACTGGGCAGCCAGAACAACAAAGCAGAGGAAAAGGCCCAGCCAGGATCCGTAGACGCCGCACGCCGCGCGGAAAGGGATCTCTTCGACGGTATGACCGTGATATGCCCAGGCCTTTCGGAATCGGATATGGCCCAGACAGATGGAGCCCCAGGTGAAATCAGCGGCAAGACCAGAAAGAGCGAATAACTAGGAGAATGCCTCAGGGCCGGAGGCAATTAGGTTGATGTAGGCGAGAGGGCTGAAGGCGAGAATAGCAAGAACGGATGCTAGAGGACGACCCGAACGATCGATATAGGTAAACAGCTTAGGAGCGTAACCCTGCTGTGCCTGTTCCGTCAGGGTACGTGAGCCACCATAGACACCAGAGACGCCGATAGAGAGGACTGATATGAGGATAACCGCGTTCATAAGTGGTCGTAGCCGGGTAGGTTATCATAGCGACCAATGGGGCTCCAAGGCAGAGCTCCCCTGAGGCCTCCGCGGGATTCCCAGCGCCGAATGAGTCCTACGGTCGTTCAATCACAGGCCGCAACCAAAGGACGATCTCGGCCTAGTCGGCCAGCGTGACCTTCAACTGCTGTTCCGCCGCGTCAGCTCGTTCATACGTCGGGAACACGAAAACCAGGACGATCTCGGTGCTTTGACGCGGGGCTTCCTTTATGCACGCTCTGGGACTCGTCGTCTTCGGGCTTAGCACATCGTACGGCCTAAGAATCATCCCGGCTATTGCGTCGACAGTGAGTTCAAGGTGAACGGCGTGGATGGTCTTCGCGTCGTCGACGCCTCTATCTTCCCTTACACTCCAGGCGCCTCCCCCGTTTCGCCCACCTTTATTTTGAGCCAGAAGCTCTTCCGTGTTATCGAGGCAGGATGGAGCGAGGAGACTTGACTACGTATGGAGATGGGTGGGCTAACAGTTTAGCTGCTCTGCGTTGGACTCGCTTGAAATTAGGAGATGCTAGAAGATACAGGAAGGACCTAGTCCAAGAAAGGTTTTAAATCCAGCGTTCCTGGAAGATACCTAACGTGATAACGGATATGGAGATACATGAAGACACAATATGTTGAATTAGTAGGATACTAGCTGATAGGAAGGTCTCAGCACCAGTCCCACCAGAGCTTCCGCTTGACGCACTGCATCTTGTTGTAGACATTGCAGCAGATGCGCGTGCATTGCAGTCTAAGGGGCCGACCGCCCCAATAGCACCTATCAGACTGTGAGCATGGATCCAAGTCCGAGAGAGACACAGGGGCAACCTACGACTCGCAGGCGTAACATCCCTCCTGGGCTCTCTTCTCGAGGGTGCCGGTCCGCTTCTCGTGGATCCCACTGCTCCTACTATCGTCGCTGCGAGCAACCACGTTCTCGTCGACTTTCGGAACAATGTCGACAATGTAGTCCGCCTTCTGCACAAAGTTGTCGTCAAAGGTTGGGGTAAACACGTAGGTCAACCCATCGTCGAGGCTGGGGAGCTCCAGCGCGACTGAGCCCGTTGCATTGAGGAAAGGAATGTCGAACTTCCATACCGCCGGCGGCGCACTCGGGTGCTCGTCGTTGCGGGCCGTCAATTGGTCGGACATCGCCATTGCTGGGATGCCAAGGAGCTGTTCAGTAACGGCCGCCACAGCTAGGTAGGAGAGGATAGAGCGCATGATGCCGAGTCAAGGTGTGTATGCTCCCAAATTCACTAGTAATTTCGAAGGAGGTGCTGAGAGCGAGGAATTGATATCAAGAGCGAAGGGATAAGACAAAGCATGCCGTCCGTCTCTGATCAGACGGACGACAGATGCTTGAGTCCGTGGAGGGGACCTTATATTTCTCCCCGGACACATCAAGGATTGCGACATGGGAGCTGTCATTACCCCTTCTTGCCCCTGCATCCCTTACATTTCAGCTTTCGGAGGTTGCATCTTGTTGTACCCCAGACGGCATGGAGTACGGTCATGCAAGAGTACTATTAGTGCGTTCTATAGCGACCAGGCAACAAACTTGCGATATTCTGGGAGTGGCAGTGCCTCGCTTGGAACCTCCTCTTTTGGTGCATCTTCAAGGTCCTTCTCCTCTAGACTCCTGGCCGGAATTGCTTATCATGCCTAGGAAGCACGTATTCGGTATCCAGGTCGTGGCTCTGCCTCGTTTGAAATCTTCTCTAGCGGCGCATATTCAGACTTCTTCTACTCTAGAACCCGGCCAGAATGGCTTATTAGGACTAGAAAGCACCCACTTGTCATACAGGGCGTGGGCAGTACCTCGCTTCGAACCTCCTCTTTTGGTGCATCTTTAATGTCCTTCTCCTCTAGGACTCCTGGCCGGAATTACTTATTATGCCTAGGAAGCACGTATTCGGTATCCAGGTCGTGGCTCTGCCTCGTTTAAAATCTTCTCTGGCGGCGCATATTCAAACTCCTTCTACTCTGGATTCCGGCCAGAATAGCTTATTAGGACCAGAAAGCACCCACGCGTCATACAGGGTGTGGGCAGTGCGTCGCTTGCAATCTCCTCTAATTACACTAGGCGCCGATTTAAATTCCGTTTCCTAAGGAGATCCTGGTTGGAATAGGGGCTACTGTGAGCAGCACATGTCCAGTCATTTTGCAACCACACCTAATTATCCTACATCACCAGTCCGGAAATTAACCATGACGGTGCCTTGCTGAAATAGGAACCATTGTGCACACATGCTGCTAAAAAAAAGGACGACCCATGATACACGGCGCCCAACCGGATGTATAAGACCGTAGGTGATTTCTATCACTATGCGAGGGAATCTAGCGACCAAGAGTCTCGCCTCCAAAACCCAATTCTCCTCTCTGCCAGCCCCATAACACTCAGCTTTCACTTACGCATTCATTCAACATGCGTGCCTCCCTCTTGTCTATTCTGCTTGTCAGGGCTTGCGCCCTGACTTCCGCCAAACCCTTCGCGCCCGAGACGGGGAGGGTGCCCACGCTCCCTGAAGTTGTCCAGAGAGACGGCATCTACCAGTCGTACTTCGACGAGGCCGGAAAGCCAGTCCATGAGCTGATCTCGGATCCCATCGTGCCCGACGGGCAAGCCCCTCCTCTGGCCCCTCCCGAGGAACAGTTTTCGAGCAAAGACGCGCCCGAATCCCTCCCAGAACTGGCCAAGCGTGCCTCGGGGTACTGCTGGTGCGGCTGTGGCTTCAGCATGGACCACCGCAACTGCGACGAGGCCGTCGCGGACCTTCGGTTCCAGGTGGAACGGCAGGGCGGCAGACTCTACATCAACGAAAACCAATGTTGGTACTCGATCCGCGGCGCCGTCGTCGCCTTCATCTGCAACCCGTGGAACACGCGCAACTCCCACGCCTTCCCCAACGGTCACGTCGACCTGAGCATGAGGGTCATCACGGAGGATTGCGGCTGGTACATTGCCGGGACATATGCCTGGGGCACTGGCTACACACTCAACGTGGGCTACATGCGGTACAGCCCGGGCCTCAACTTCAGAGACAACGCCATGGGCTCTGACCGGTGGTCGTGCTAAGCGGCTCAGGCGAGAGGGTTTGGGACGTTTACTTCGCGGATGTAATTAGTCGAAGGGCCATGCACTGCTTTCAGAGATGAGAGAGTCGAGCTCATCGTAGAAGGTGTAGGGTAAATCAGGTTTTGTAGTCTTGAATGATCTCTCTTCGCCATTGGAGCGCATCTATTCCCTATCCAGCCACCCGGACTGTCTGTCTGACACCCTTGGCATTCGGCATCCTCCATCCAAGATTTTCCAAACCTCCCCTCTGGTTTCCGAAAATGAGCCTGGATTGCCTAAAAATAGTGGGCGAGGTTAGACACCGACTCGGAATTTAGGCAGGAATCCTGGGAATTATAGCTAGAGGTTGGGCAACAGCGCTTTGGAATGCTAGATGTCCTCCATGCTTGTGACAGAGCCTGCCTGCAGAGGCGTGCTTGCCAATAGCCTCCTGCGGCCCATGTCACACGGATCGGCGGCAGGCCTCAATGTCCATAGAACGGCTCTGGCCAATAGCTGGAGTGAGGCGGTGAGAGCTTGACATGTATGGCGATGTAATATGGCCATTTGCTCGATGACATCGACAATGAAGCCGTCACGAGCCTCCGACAGCGCAAGATTGTGTGATGTGTGGTTACAGGTATTTCTGCCAGCAATCCCAGTTGTAGGAAACCAATACAGGGGTGACGGACAGCCGGCTGGCTGAGCGAACCGAAGCATGGGACACCATGTGACACCCTCTTGGACTTGCCGGGAACGGGGATTGAGGAGGAAAATGGGAGTGGTGTACTTACGCCTGTGGAAAGCGCACCACCGGAACCGACGAAGAACCCAGCACCGATGGAGCATCCAATGGCAATCATGTGCAAGTGACGAGACTTCATAGCACGGTCGAGCTCGACGATTCCGTGGCCATACTCATGCCTCTGGAAAGAGGTGAAGTTAAGACCATTGCGTGTCATCCAGTGTTCCTCTGAGATAGTGGTGGCGACCTCCCGGAATGACCAGTCTTGTTGCTTGGCAGGGGGCCAGCATTGTTCATCGGAAGGATCCCGTGCAGTTCTTTCTACTTGATGCCTCTCTGTCGATCAGCATGGTTGGGCAACCAACCGTCACGAAGGCTTTGGGGGCTGAGTCGGCGATATCCGAGTTGAAGATAAGGGGTGCTCGCGGCCGAAGAGCCTGCATAAAAACTGAGCCCAGACATTGTGACGGTGACGTTGTGATTTTCAGACGCCGGTGCCCTGATAGGTGGATATTACAGTGAACGATATCAGTTTCGTTGGACTACAGCCCTCATTGCTCCGCGGTCCGTTTCAATGCTTGGATGATAGCGACTGCTATTTCCACATTCCCAGTGACAAGGTCCGAGGAGTGCTCTGGGAAACCTGACTGAATTGCGATGACCGTGTCCAGCTTTGGAAGGACGTAAATCGACTGGCCGAACATGCCGAACGCCGCGAAAGCCCCTTCGTCACTCAGGTTGTACCCCTGAGCGCCTTTTGCCGGCGTCCACCAGCCAGCCTCATAGCCAAAGTTTGGGGCATCGTTCTGAGCTGTAGCGGCCCTAGGTCCAGTACTGTTCTTTGCTCGAGAGATGTTCTCAAACCAGTCAACCGGCACCGCTGGGCCGCCAGACACCCCGTTGAGACTGTCCATGATGAAGCACCCGAAGCGCGCCATATCGGCCAAGGTAACTGAAAGACCACCATGCCCATCTATGTGGCCCGCCGCTGTCGTGCGTATGTATCCGTCGTACTGCATTCCCGCGGGCTCCCAGATATGGTGGGAAATATATTCCTCCAGGGGCTGTTGAACCGCCCGAGAGATGGCCGTCGATAAAACGTAGTAGTTTGGGTTATAGTAGTGGAACTCTTCCCACGGCTCGGCCACTTTCTTGAATGTTTTCAGCCAGTGAAGGACCGCACTCTCATCCTTCAAAGGATAAATATCTGTTGCGTACATCGGGTTTGCAATGTCGGCCGGTCTCGGGTCGTCTGACGGCTCGACCACTCCGGAGGACATATTGACAAGAGCCAGTAATGGCACGTCAGCCCAAACAGTGCCTCTCAGCTCATCGATATAGCGGGCCACAGTATCATCGATAGATAGCTTTCCCTCCTGATGGGCGATTGCTAGTACCGTTGACATCAGTGACTTGGTGATTGATTGGATATCATTGCGAGATGCGGGTGTGTTCCCAAACCGATACTCTTCAAGCTCTATCGTTCCATGCCGAACAACGATGCAACCAGTCAAGCCATACCGACTCATAAGGACGTCGAGACTAAGTCCTGAGTTCTCTTCCACAATGGTATTGACGTCGAGGGATAGATTCTTGGCGAATTTGCGCAGATGGGAGCCATGCCTGAGCTGAGTTGTGCGGTCGGGGAAAGTCTCCTCACGTTGTCTGTATAGGAGAGGAGTGAACGACGGATCGGCAGGATCGGCAGAAGTCAGCTGAAAAGTACCAATCTGGCTGCTGAGGTCGGGCGGGCCAGTGTGTTGGGGTTTCGAGGCTGACATGATCTTGTCGGAACCCTGCCGGAGGAAGCGGGTAATGTGATGGAGGGAGGGTTAAGAGCTCTCAGGCAAAGGGGTCTATCGAAGGGAAGGTTCTCCAGAATGAGCACAATCCTATACATATGGTTCCTGCTGCATCTGGAATCTCGCTGGAGACTTCGGCTTCGGGCCGCGCCGAGGGAAAGAGGTCGTCACAACAGGAGACGTCTGCCAAGCCTGATTCGCGTCCTCGTTGGGCCTCGGGAACGAGCCGACGATAGGGACTTGCTCCGGCCAGCGCCCGACAATGGCAGGTTTTGCCCCGCGCTACCCCGCGCCACAGGCCGGCCGGCCTGGCGACGACTTCGGAGCAAGCCGAGGACGTTCTAAACTACCTCCGCCCTGGGAACCCCGCTGCCCTCCCTTCACTCCAGCCATCTATCAGTCTGCGACTCTCGCCTACTACTCAGCATCCTCCATCCTAGCCACACAATATCGGTATCCCCCTCTGCCACCGCAATGGGTACTCAGTCCGCCCGCTCCCTGCCCCTTGCGCCCGCTCACGGGGTCTGGTGCCCAGCCATCACCTTCATCAACAATGTCACCGACGAGATTGACTTCGACGCCCAGGCTCAGTACTTTAAGTACCTGTCCACTCAAGGGCTGGCCGGCCTCGTCATTCTGGGCACAAACTCCGAAGCCTTTCTGCTCACGCGCGAGGAGCGTGCCCAGCTCATCTCGACAGCCCGCGCCGCCGTCGGCCCCGACTTCCCCCTGATGGCGGGCGTCGGCTCACACTCCACCAAGCAGACCCTCGAGCTGGCCAACGATGCCGCCAAAGCCGGGGCTGACTACCTCCTCGTTCTGCCGCCCGCCTACTTTGGCAAGGCTACCACCATGGCGGTCGTGAAGCGCTTCTTCGCCGAGGTCGCCTCCAAGTCCCCCTTGCCCATCGTCATTTACAACTTCCCCGGCGTAACTAACGGCGTGGACATCGACTCGGAGACAATAACCGCCATCGTGCACGAGGCCGCCAAGGCCCGACCGGACGGCAAGTCTAACGTCGTCGGCGTTAAGCTCACGTGCGCTTCGGTCGGCAAGATCACGCGCCTCGCCGCGACCTTCACCCCCGAGGAGTTCACCATCTACGGCGGCCAGTCCGATTTCCTCATCGGCGGCCTGGCCGCCGGCAGCGCGGGCTGCATCGCCGCCTTTGCCAACGTGTTCCCGCGGTCCACGGCCAGGATCTACGAGCTCTACAAACAGGGCAACTTCGCGGAGGCCCTCGCGCTGCAGAAGAAGGCGGCTCTGGCGGAGAGCCCGTGCAAGAGCGGCATCTCGTCGACAAAGTACGCCGTGTCGCAGTACTCGGCGCGGCTGGCGGGGATTGCGGATGCCGAGGAGAAGCTGAAGCCGAGGCATCCGTATGAGGAGGCCGGGGCGGCGGCGAAGGAGGCTGTGCGGACTGTGATGAAGGAGATGCAGGATGTGGAGGTTTCCCTGCAGAGCAACTAGATAGACGGCAAGCTGCAAAATAATCGAAGTAGAACATTCTCACTGACCTTGACTTGAAGAACTCTGGGGGTTACCCCTGTCGCATATGTCCGCGCGCTGCCAGATCCTGTCAGAGGAAGAACAGCAGGCAGTTCACCGGAGTCCGAATGTCAATGGGAGCCCGGTCCTTCTCTTCCAGGCCGCCGCGGATGAGCATGAGCTTATGACGGCGGACGGCGGACGTTGAAGTACGGCCTTTACCGCCCCCCCTGACACTCGGCTGCAGAAACCAGGGGTCTGTCCGGTGACTGGGTCGTTTTGTCCGACGGTTCTTTAGGCACACCCCTCTTGTATCTGCCTTTCAGAAGATGAGGCTCCCAGCCGGGGCGGTGGGTGATAGCGGGGTGATGACTGGCGGGACATTACTTGCAAGGGCCATGCTGAGGTCGTGTGTTGGAGTCTGGTTCGTTCAGATGTCGGGGATAGGGGAGGTGGGTTGGTGTTGCATCGTTCCTGGTATGAGAAGCCGGAGGCAGCCAGCGAGGGTCGCAACGACTCGACCACATGAGTATCTCCTGGTCGCCACGGCTTCAAGGCCGCGGGTTGTGGTCCAGGCTGCACCCGCGGAAGACGTGTAACTGAGGTCGTTCTGCGAACGACGTTGGGCGAGATGCTGCTCACGTATCCAACCACCGCCCACCGTGAAAGAAGCGACTTGGTCATTGGGACACCAGCCTCTGTTTACTGACATGGAGTGGTTGTGGAGAGGTTGGACTTCCACCGGGGGATGGATTCGTCCTGTTCATTGAGAGTGTCTAGGAGGTGGGTTGAGCACGTCCTCCGGAGCACTTCGTCCAGGCTTCCGTTTGTGGCTGATATTTCCTGACGCGTAGATCGTTGTGATTGTCCCGAGATATGGGTTCGGACCTCTTTTCTTTCTGGACGAGATCCCCAACCCCGGCATATAAAAGTGGGAGGACTGACTGTCGATGATCTCGCTAGGGGAGTGGAAACACGCGAGCTGCCCGGGTCAGTCCACGAGGCAAGGGAACTCCTTGGCATCTCAAGGAGATCGCTTGGAGATAACTGTCCGCAGCCAGGAGGAAGACTCGGTGTTCCTCGGATCCCGCACCCGCTCCCTCAACCTGGTACTTGGAAGAGCTGACTTACATGCGGCTCCGTCGTCGAGGGACCCGCCAAGAAGGGGTCATGCGGACTTGGAATGGGCTCCCTTCTTCTTGTCTCTGATCCAACTCGATCGGCGCAGAATGTCTTGTTGCCAAATATCCTGTGTCCATGATGGTCGTCATGATGGCCTGATGTCTCAAACCTCACTGCGTCAGCCCACCACATCTATGGATCGTGAGAATTCTGAGCGGCCCCCTGACATGCACCAGCGCGTCTAGAGGACCTCTGTGGACGGGTGAGATGCAAGCCACGCAATCTAGATCCTGCCAACGGCTTGACCTAGTGCCGCGTGGCTGCACAGACACCAGTAGATCGCGCTGGAAGCAGAGGTCGATCTTGGTGCCGTGAGTCCGTACAGTTGTTTTGTTGGCCACCGTGGGTCGTCAGGTTGCACAAAAAGGGAGATCTGGGTTTGAGAGGGACGATCCGTTCGAGGCCCGGGACGTCTCCCCCGGAGATGTGGCCAGGGCCCAGGAGACGTTGGTCAGACCGCCAAGGTGGTCTCTTGCAGCCAGGCGTGGTAGGAACTCACGAGATCTCTCCGGAATGTTTCGTTATCTTTACCTGATCCTTGGAACTTGTTGTAGTCGCGTGTGAAGGACTGTTCGGGCCAGCCCTACGGCACTTGGGCGAGCCGTCAACCCAGACTTCCACCCTGCATCTAGACGTCTGGAAAGGCAGATGTGAAGGACAGTCGTGTGTGCCTACAGTATGTCGAGGATGCAGCTGGAGGTGATGCGGATTCCCGAAGCCATGCACTGGATATCTCAGATACACTCTGCAGTGGAGTGTGCCGGAAGAGAGCGCGGCGCTTCACGACAGGCTCCAGCGCCGAGACTTGAGCCCTCAAGTGCGATGGGCTGCCATAACTCTTTCACGCGCAACATGTGGTCGTCATGAGCTGCAGTCAAGTCTGCCTGCCTGTCACAGTCTGTACCGAACTTGCGGTACGGCCGAGTGTGCAATGGCTTGCATCCTGCGGCCGGGTCAGTCGCCCGCTTCAGCTGGTCGACCTCTGTCAGTTCTTGGCAAGTGACAGAGCCTTACAGCCTCGATGCCTGGTCTCAGCGACATATGCGCCGATCGAAGGTCTCTGCACATTGGACACTAGCTCCGGGATCGAGAACATCCGACTGCAGCTGCACGATCTTGTGGCCGTGGCAGCGTGGCGCATCCGTTTCCAGATCTGCAAGAGCCAATAGGAAGGGATCCGGGCGGTGCTGGAGAGAGTCACCCACTGAGTGCTGAAATGCTGTGTTCCCCTGATTTATGATCATGCACGTCAGAGATCAGCCTTCATTCACGAGCCAGACTGTTGAGTTGGATAGCCGGAATGGCTGACGATATCTACAGTACACAGGTCAGTGAAGAATGGGAAGAGGAGTTACTAGTACGTCACAAAATGATAGACAGCGCGGGATGTGGCCAGAATCGACAAGTTATCGCCGCTGTAGATCTGGAACAGTTCCATCTGCAGAGAGCTGTAAGCTGCTCTCTCTTCCTTCTTCCCTGTTCGCAGATCCTCTGATCAGATCCACGACCAGGGCCACCAATTGCGCCCAGGCTTCTTTCTTCTGTCTGATGGCTGCACACGCGGGACAGGGGTAGGATTGGCGGATAGGGACAGGGATATCCCGACCCAGAAGCAACCAGGCTCAGCAGGAACGTTCCCCGAGCGCGCTGACAGCGGAGAGAAAGAAGCTGCTCGCTCCTTCAGGGTCCGATGTCAGACAACATGTCCGAGACAGAGACGGTGGACGATCGGATCCTATTCGCCCTCCACCACGTAGCTAGCCCTCGACCCCCCTTGCTCCAGGCTAGTAGATTACTGATATTAGGCACGGGGGGGCTAAGACATCATTTTGCGTATCAATGTATTCGGCTGAGCAAACATCTCGTTCAGGGGGCGGCGCTGGCGGCAGATATGGGAGCCGCATTCACGGAGATGTCTTCTCTTCTGGTGGATCTGCACATTGATGGCTTGTACGACCAACGAGAAGAATAGCTGCTGGTTCCATGACAGGGGGTATGGATGTTTATGTAGCTGCCCTTACGATATGCCCCGCGCACCCGGCAGTATGCCGTCTCAACTGGCTCACGTGGGACTCAGACGGAGTGCTACGGCTTGGAGCTCCCCGATAGAGATTATAGCAGTGTTCATCTTGACTATAACTTCGCAACATGATACTGACGGCCTTTGCAGAATTCACGCAGGGCCGTAGGATTCCAAAGGTGTGGTCGTTCGGTCCTACCGACCCTGTCTATCCCCCTTCCCGCCATGGCGGCGCCGGCGGCGTCACCCGTCGATCTGACCCCTACCTTAGGCGCCGAAGAATCTCGGGGGGCAGTCGAGATCCGGCACCCCACACGGAATTCTTTCAGCACATCCCGGGTCCACGGAAGGCAACTCTGATTGAACGTCCTCCCACATTCACATACATCGTGCCGTGGGTGACTTCTGCTTCTTTTTTCTTTCTTCCGGACGGTATGTTCTAATACCAATCCCTCAGAGCACTCGCGGCGCTGCGCCACGTATAAGAATCGCGATGCTCTCGGCCGGTGAACAGGCCCAAAGCGGCTCGACAAGACTCTCACGTCAAGTGTGAACGGTCACTTACACCTGCTCTTCACTGCTGTCTCTTTAGGCCTCTATTATTTTTACTCCCGATCAGTCATCCTTACTCTACTCACCCACCGCCTGCTCACCGCTGTATGTGGTGAGTCGTAGGACAGCCATCATTCACTTCAACCGCAGTGATCGAGCCCATCGCATCACCCGCAAACTTCCCGATGCCCTCCTTTGAGTCTTTAAATGCCCCTTGGGGACTGGCCTCCGATGCCGATTATTTCCTGGATCAACCCTACGAACAAGAGCCTCCGCCCACGCATCCTCGCCAGACTCCACGAAAGCACAGCTCACGCCAACGCCGCTCTAGAACACACAGAACACCACAAGAAAACATGAGCAACACGCAACAGGGCCAACTTGAAATCGAGGACTACCCTGCGCCCGACGTGCAAGCGGGCCAGGTTATGAGTCCAGTCGTTGTCTTTCCAGTCAACGCTGCAGGCCGCTATGCCGATGCCCAATATTGGGCGCGCGCATGGGTCCTGGACGCCGTCACCCGCCAGCCACTCCCACCCAGAGGCGGAGAGATTGCCACCTGTACGGCCAGTGGTGACCTGGAACGTAATGACGCAAGTCCGCGCCACTCGCTTCAGAGATTCATGTTCAGCGCCCTCAGAATCAGTCGAGTGGGAGATTACTGCCTCAGTCTCGAGGTCTACCAAAGGATACCGGGCGGCGAGACTCGCCTGGCCTCCGTCATCGGCCCGCCGTTTACTATTTACTAGGTACAGGGTAACATAAGTACGTCCCCTCTCTCGCGAGCCTGAGCACGGCGGCAATATCATACTGACTGTTGCCAGAGCCTGGAACGAGCCGCCGAATCCCCCACGCCAGCACATGGTGTGAGCCTCGGCGCAGGCTTCGGGAGCAACAGCACCGTAATGACCATCTGACGGCACGACGGGCTCGTTATGACGATGCGCGGTTGACACGGTTGATTTGGAAGGGAATTGGGCCAGGCAAGGACACATACGAGAAGATAGAGTTGGGATTCGCAAGGACCTAGACCACTACCGGGCGACCGCAGACATTAGATCATGAATTACCCCCCCAGTTTACACCTACAATGCGAGACTCGGCGTGAGGACGTTCCAGTGAAAGGCCTGTCTGGTTCCCGGACCGCGGACTCGGGCTCGCACTCACGTTACACGGCATGTGCAGCGCGCCGCAGAGACACATCCCGGAAAATCGGTCTTGCAGGGAGGGATGCCGGGTTGCCTCGCAGCAGGAATGAGGAGCAGCTGGTGGCTGCATGGTTGAGTAAACCAACATCTTCAAGTGGCATCGAAATGTTTCGCCTGCTGGCAGGTCGGTATATTGGCGCACGGTTGCGAACCGGATCAGCGAAGATGCCAGCCAGGACACCTCAGCAGGTAGGATTAACCACCCTGGAATGCAGAGAGGGAGAAGAGCCTCCTGGAAAACTTCTGCCCCCAGAGGACCCCCTCGCGCCCCCTTTGGCCTACTTACCAGAACTCCCTCCGGACTGTTGCCGAGCACCGCAACGAATTCAGTCCTCAATAACCGGCAAAAGCTCCTCCCGACGCCTAGCAGGGCGAGAAAAGAAAACCCAGGGTGGGCGGAATGTTGGCGCCGAAACAGCCACCCAAGGGGGCGTCGGAGGCGGGCATGGCTCCGATGTGGTGATACCACGCGGCGGCACGCACCCCCCAGAGGTTTGCGGCGAGGATCAACAAAATCAGCCCTATGGCAACAAATAAGTCCACAGTAAGTACTCATTATCCGGCACTTCGATGCAGAAGACCTTTCTCCTAGGAGACTTTTCGAAGCTGAGCCTGGCGACAAAGAATAGGGGGCAGACACTTGGACGCGAACAGTCCCGGCTGGGAGCCCAGTGGTACGGTCACCATCGCGCCGTCTCTCTTGGCGGCCGGAGACAACTCCAGCCGGTCTCTCCTCAGTCAGCCCGAGGAGTGCCATCAGCAGCTTTCTTCTGCCGCAGAGGCGGTGCCGTCTGTCACAAATGTAACAATGGTCCCGTTCACACATCATCACGAAGCCGAGCCTGACGGCTTCGGAGTTCCGAGAAAGAAAAAGAAAGAAAACAAACCATCACAGTTCGTCCACCCAGTAGTGGCTAGCCGGGCGGACGAACCAACGCTTGGGAAAAAGCAAGCGCTCGCCCGAGTCCGAGTCCGAGGGATACGAGTTCAAGGGCACCAGGCAGACAAGCAGGCAAGTGGAAACGACGAATTTGATCGGACAGCCCGTCCTGTTCTAGTTTGTGGAAGTATTTGAAGAAGAGAACTATTAACCCAAAAACGCCATTTGCTAGTCCCCATCCCATCCCATTTGTCCATAGTTCTTCTTCTTCATCTTCCTGGGTATCAAGTGATATTCAGGCCGTTATCAGTCTCAGCTGCGAATTCTAAACAAAGCCCGCCCATCATCTCAGGTTCATCCACTACACAACATCCCAGCCGACACCCTAGTCGACGTTCTGCCTCTCCGGCTTCTCGGCATACGTGATCGAGAAGGGGGTCGACTCCCAGTGGTCGTAGTCCTTGGCCACCTTGGGGTCGCCGAAGGGGCGGAGCGCCTTGATGCTGACCTTGTACCTGCCCTCGGGCGCGTACTTGCCGTTGGACAGGCGGCCGTCCCAGGTGCCGGCGGCGGAGCCGCGGCTGGACCAGATGGCCGGGGTGTTCAGGATGTTGCCGACGGTCTTCTCGCCGAGGCGCTCCGTGACCATGTCCTCGTCCTTGATGTCGATCGGGACGGCGTCAGCCCAGACCAGGGCCGTGCCGAGGTTGACGTGCAGGTTGAAGCGGGGGAGGAGGTCGAGGGCGCTGTTGGCGGTGCCAGGGTAGGGGAGGACGATGGTCTCGTTGCCGGGGATGTTGGTGGCGCCGTGGTAGAAGGCGCCCGTCTCGGCGCCGATGATGGGCTGGTTGTACATGCTGGCGGCGACGCCCATGTACGGGACGGTCAGAATGGAGTCGTCGCTGCCGTGCAGGTTGATGAATCCCGAGTAGACGGGGAGGCGGTCCTCGACGAGACCCTCGGGACGAACAGCAATGGCCTTGAGGACCTGCTTCTTGCCAGCCTTGAGGGTGAACTTGCTGGGAGACAGCTTGACCTCGGCGTACTCGTCCGACATGTCGTTGGGGAACATCATGGCGAAGTGGTTGTTGAGCCCGAAGGTGTAGACACTGGCGGCGGGGCGGTGGTCGAACTCGAAGTCGATGTCCTTGGAACCGATGTTCTTGATCTCAAACTCAACCTCGCCGGTGAAGTGGTCGTCGTCGTAGAAATTGATGTTGGGGACGTTGATGATGGCGTTGGTATGGGCAGCATCGTAGGCCTGGATCAGGCCGGCGCCCTGCTGGGGAACGGGAGCGATCAGGTTGGACGCGCTGTAGCCATCGTTGAAGCGGGACTGAACGGCAGAGGCGGCGAGGATGTTGCGCATCTCAACGGGGTCCAGGGAGCCACGGGCTTCGGCGATCAGAGCCATGGCGCCGGCAACGAGAGGGGCGGCCATGGAAGTACCACCAAGCACGGCATAGTTGCCGAGGGCGACGGGCCAGGTCGACAGGATGCTGCCGCCGGGAGCGCCGAAATTGGGCTTGATCTCGAGCTCCCAGGTAGGGCCCCACGAGGTGGAGGGAACAGGGAAGCCGCCGTTCCTGGTGTTGTTGGCGTGGATGAGGAACTCATCAGCGGTCGAGGGGTCCACCATGTGAAGGGTGACGTCCGAGCCGTCCAGGAGGGCCTTAACCCACCTCTCGCCCTCCTCAGCCTCGATCATGGCAACAGCCTCGACATCCGTGTCGGTGGCATCGATGTCGGCAACGCCGGGGACGTTGTTGTACATGATGACATACTTGGCGCCATGGGCGACGACGTGCTCAACCTTGGTAGGGAAATCGCAGGTTCCGCGGCGGATGAGGACAATGTACTCGCTCAGATCAGGAGTGTCGTCAGGGAGAGGGTCGCAAGCGTCGTCCGGGATCTCGGGGTCGTAGCTGGTGGCGTAGACATTCATGGAGAATTCACCCCAGGCAGAAGGCTCTCCAGAACGGAAGCCGAACTCGCCTTCGGGGCCGTCGCCGATGTTGACGTAGCCCTCGGTCACGAGCTCGGGGGTCTTGATGTTCTCGAACGAAGCAACGGTCGAGACGGACTCGGCGGCGGCGGGGTCGGAAGCGTAAAAGAGACCCTGGGCACCAGAGTTACCGGCGGCAACAACGCAGATGACGCCCTTGGCAGTGAGCTTGTTGATGGCGGACGAGACGACAGACGAGGCCCAGCCAACCTGGCTTCCGAGAGAGGCGTTGATGATGTCGCTGCCATCCTCGTAGGCGGCGTAGAAGCCGTCGATGATCTCCTCGTCATAGACGCCGCCGGAGCAGCCGAAGATCTTGTAGGCGCCGAGCTCAACACCAGGAGCAGCGCCGGTGAAGCCGAAGGGGTTGGACTGGGCAGCGATGATACCGGCGACGTGAGTTCCGTGGCCGTTGCAGTCCATGGGGTCGTGGCTGGGCTCCTTGACCTCGGGGTACTTGTTACCGACGAGATCCCTGCCGTAGGAGACGAGGCAGCCCTTGCCGAAGCAGCCACCGAGAGCCCTGTGGGTGTAGTCGATGCCGGTGTCGAGGACCGCGACCCTGATGCCCTTGCCCGTGTATCCCTCAGCCCTCAGCTTGTCCACCTGCACCATGTAATGCGGCGAGTTGGCGTCCTCATCGTGTACTGCCCGCTTCGTGACCCCCTCGCGGTAGACGTCGCCGGGCTTGCCCCTCCACACGACCTCGTCGGGGATGTCAACCCTGTTCACACTGAAAACGCCCTTGATGCCGGGCAGGGCTGCCAGCTCGTTGGCCTTGGCCTCTGCTGTGATGATATCGTGAAACTGCACGGAGGTGCCTTGGAAGAGGGTTCGGTTGATGTGTCTCCGCGTCTCGCCGTGGTCTGCGTATGCGGTTTTGAACGCCTCGACATCCTGGTCTGATGTCAGCCCAAGCCACTCGAGACGATCCCATCCCAACTGGTCAATGACTTACTGCTCCCTCCTCGAACTCGAACAGGTAGGCACCAGGAACGGGTGCGCTGCCGGCCGTGACGGTGGTGGCCGCCGCAAACAGCGACAGGAGAATGCTGCCGTATCGAACCATGGTGCAATACGCTCTATGCAACGCACTTACAAAAGAAAACGAACAATTTAAAAGGCCGCTGGGAGTACGGGTATGGTGTGGTGAGAGAAGACTCGACACTCTGCCCGGACTCCTTACGAGTATATGTACAGCCCAGCCTCAGAAGTGTGCCGGCATCGTGAAGACCCTCAAAATGACAAGCAGGGGTCCGCAGAAGCCCGCTGAGCTTGGCGGCGACATTCTGCTTACCGGATCCATGCGGTACCGGGTGACTGCTGCTGCGCATTCACAGGGGCCCGAGGGGCAGAGCAGCGCCGAAGGATCTCTCAGAGTGCGAAAGGGCCAGTGTGCAGGCCCTTGACAGCGCATGCCGTGCCCTGGGGCCTTTCTCGTGGCTGGGCAGAGCTGCTGCAAATTTCCCCTGGCCAGGGGGATCTGCCTGCACGCTATTTCCCGGAATAGCAACATGTAAGCTATGGTCGGCCCCGTAGGGCTGGTTCTGCTCCGGCGGAGCCACATGGTTGGATAGGTCGCCAGGCCAAGGATGGCTGTCGTCTGGTCAGGGCCTAATAGGCGACCTTGGCGCTGATGGGTGGCATTGTACGACAAGGGTCTCCCGTCTGTCACACACAGCCTCAAATGGTCCGACCCGGGGCTGAGCTCTGGAGAAAAGTGCCGAGCCCCCGTGCACTGTCCAGGAAAGCCTTGCGGGACGTTGCGAAATGCGGGCTTCCGCGGTTGTTTGATCGTGAAAATGCCCCAGAGCCGCTGAGGTTAAAATGAGAGTCTATTCTGTCTGGTCGGCCCGGCGGACAGGGAGTCGCTGACTCTGCGCTGTTCCGGACTCCGGGGACTTTTGGTATGGATCTTGAGACGCGCGAAATGAAAGGAGCAAAGCGTGGCACTAGAAACTGGGTCCTGCTGACGGCTGGGGACTGGCCGCCTATACGACGTAAGGAGCAGTGCTCAGATGAATCTGTTTGCTGAGATGGGAAAGCCAATGCGCGGGAATTCCCTGTCCCATAAAATAAGCCGTGAGAGCCTCGTCGGGCTCCGTTCGTGCTATTCATGGCCGTCGCTTAATAAACACTTAGGCGAGCAGCTCCCGCGCGACCTCTGGGCTGTTGATGAATGCCATGCCCTCCTTTCGGTAAGTGTCGTCCTCGACGAAATTCCCGGACGCGTTGAAGACCATGTTTCGCGGGGCCTCCAGGTCATAGCGCGGCCAGTATGGGAGGTGCTCCTTTTGGTCATCTCTGCGACGGCATCCTTCCTTGGGATTGGGGTCCAAATCGTTGACGAACCGAATGTACGTCTCGCCAATTTGTCTCGCCAGTCTCACGTGAGAGTCATACTTCGGGGAGGGCCCCAGCAGGCCCGAGATGTTCTGGAAGCTAAACGCGACATTGTCGAAGTGTTGCACGCCCTCATACTCCTGGCGACTCCACAGGCGCTGGTCAAACCGGTAGGAGTAGACTGGCTGTTCGCCGGCGAGAGGTCCCGCGTACAACTCGCACATCTTGCGGCGTCCTGAAATCATGACGAGATCACCGCCGATGTCCGCGCTGCGACGCCATTGCGATCCTCTATTGAGAGAATCCAGCCGCGTGCAGTTGGTGATGGAGTGAGGAGGCGCATTGCACGGGTCGTCGGGATACAACTCGAGGAGGGTGCGGATGGTGGGCGGGGAGAGCGAATAGGACCGCCAGGAGGTGAAGCCTTGGAGGAGGTCTGCCTCTGTGTTGGGGCGCGGTGTGCTTGACCGGAAGTTGATGCCTTCATCGCTGTTGGCCCCGATCAGCAGGGGGACTTTGATGAACTTTCCGTCCGGCATCAGCTGACTGGGGTAGCCAGTCAAGAAGTCGCCGTCGATGAGGGGGTTCCAAACTTGGCTGGGCTGAGCAGCGTAGAGGTCGGCTTGGCTGAGGCCTCGGAGACATGCAAGCTGGTCCCTCGAGTCCCAGCAGCCGACTGTCCGAGTCAAATTCTCGACGGCAACAGTATAATACGGCAGGGCCTGGACCTGAGCACCAGTCGGCCCACCGCTCTCCATGATGGCCCCTCGGTATAAGTTATCGTCGCGCCCATCGTAGCTGAATAGGTGATACGCAATGCTCTGCGCGCCTGCGCTCTCGCCCCAAACGATGACACGGTCAGGGTCCCCGCCAAAAGCAGCAATGTTCTCCTGAATCCAGCGGAGAGCCATCCTCTGGTCCATGAGGCCAGCATTACTCGAGCCCTCGGTGAGCAACTGAGGCGTCTGCAGGAAGCCGTACATGTTGAGGCGGTAGTTCAGGTCGACGGCGATGATAGGCTGGCCCATGTCCTGGCTGACCTGGACGATGCCGGAGAGGTTGTACTGCGGATCTGCCGTTGAACCGGTGTATAAACCGCCGCCGTAGATCCACACAAGGACTGGAAGCGAGGTGTTCCTGTGGCCAGCAGGGCGGACAACGTTCAGCGTGAGGCAGTCCTCGGACATGTTGAAGTTTCCTCGGTACTGCATGCAGCTGTAGCCATACTTGGTGGCATCGCGAGTCTCCCCAAAAGACTCATTGAGGCTCTGTGGCCAACGGAACCTCAAATTGCCGACGGGGGGTTGGGCGAAGGGGACTCCCAAGAAGGCATCTTGGTCCCAGGAGGGTAGATGGACGCCCTCGTAGGTCCCGTTCAGAGTTGATGCAGTCGGTGCAGCAGCGGCGGCGGCCCCATGAAGGCCCGCCAGACCCAGGAGCAGTCCCCCAAGCAAAGAAGTCATGATTCGTGTCCTGCCAGAAGGTATCCGAGTCTCTTCCCTTTATCCTTCCGTCGCTGCCAGGGCGACGAAGCTTCATATACCGCCATGATGAAAGCATGAAGCCGGAATTTGAGATGGCCGAGACTAAATGATTGGAGGAGAATCCAACGGCCGCGGGTTCAACGGCGACGAGGATCGAGGCTAGTCCGAGTCTTGCGGGGGAACTGCTGATCTGGGGCCCCGCGCCGTTGAGGGTAGTAGGCTATTTGCGACATTGTAAGGAAACGGGGCCCTTTGTGGGGTTGAGGGCATCTGCATTCCGGTTAAACTCAGGAGTGAAGCAGTGGTAGGTGGACTTTGAAGGAAGAATAGCATCCGGAAGAATATGAGACTGGGGGCTTGAAGACGGATGGCGATGATGATGGGTCGTGGTGTTTCGGCAGAGAGAGGAAGGAGCCAAGGAGCACGTACGGTGTTATTACCTAACGGGCACTGTGTTTGGTCCCCCGGCAAATGCTCGGGCCGCTGAGCAATCATTTGACGTCAATTACCATCCGTTTTTCGATCCTTTTCACCTGCCGAGATCGTCACTCGAAAGCTCGACCTTCTCAGAACCGACGCTCGAAGCTCCCACCATTCGTTTCCCGGCCCAATTGCCCTTTGAAGCTTCCCAGCTCGCTTCGTCCACAGCTCTACATCACGATGATCTGTCGCGCCTGCCAGCGCGCCCTCGCGCGCCCCGGACTCCTCACCAGAGCCTGCCAGTCGTCGACAACAAGATCCCTCTCCGCGACGACAACGACGCCCCTCCGCCCGATCCTCCCCCTCTCAGCGCCCCCTCGCCGCGTCTCCCTCCTAGCAACACGCGCCTACTCCTCCGCGCCCTCCCCGGCACCCTCCGCCTCCGCCGCCTCGCCCGGCGCCCTCGAGAAGCCCGACTTCCTCGACGAAGCCGAGTCCTGGATCTGGGACAAGCTCGCCGCCGAGTTCAGCCCGTCCGAGATGTCCGTGCGCGACGTCTCGGGCGGCTGCGGCTCCATGTACGCCATCGACATCACGAGCGCGAAGTTCCGGGGCGCGGGCATGCTCAAGCAGCAACGCATGGTGAACGCCGTCCTCGGCGACAAGGTCAAGGAGTGGCACGGGCTGCAGCTGCGGACCAAGGCGCCGTAGACGACGGGGCCGACTCGCCGACTGCAATGAGCGTGTGTTCATACGCGCGGGTGGAGATATACTTGTACATTATGGCGGGCCGTTGCAGCAACCGGACGAGGCCCTGGGATTTGACGTCCTTGCCGGTGCTTGAACACGACGCTTGTGTGTTAGATGTATGATACTGTATGGCTGAAGATGAGCATATATGTAAAGAAACAGAGGCATGCTAAATCGACTGGCCGTAGCCGGGTCGGCCAATGGCCTCACGCCAGAGGGTCGAAGGGGCACGGCATCCAACACTTCACTCACAGACTTCTCCTCAAGGCGAACATGTGGAACACGCTTTGTCTCCTGCTACTTATGCCCTGGTAGCTGATACCGCTCCGTCATGGATGCGCCTCCTCCCGACAACAGCGGATCCAGTGACCTAACGAATAGGTAACGCAGAACGCCCCCCGCCCAATGGACTCTGGTCACCTGCGTTCCCCTGTGCGCCCTGGGAGCGCTCGCCAGTGGGTCCAGGAGGGCGGGAGACAGACCCGTAGATAGCCATCAGCATGTCATTGGTGCGCGGGACACCCTTGCGGTAATCCTCGGCCCAAGATGTCAGTGAAACAAAGGACAGCAGCCAGTGAGCCCGTCCCCCCGATGAGACCGATGGTATCGATCGCGAGAGCAGGAAGAGGTCTCGGGGGAGGCCTGGCAGCATTTACGGACTGAGGCGAACGCCCAAGTGATAAACATGGCCTCTGCCGGCCCCGATGCTGAACTCCGGCGGCCATGTCAAGACGGCCGGCAGACGCCTCCGATGCTGCGGGGAAGCTCGCCGCCAGGCGGCCCAGGCGCCTCAGGAGCTTCCCCCGCATTTCGCTGGGGAACCAAGGAAACAAGCTTGACTCGGGAGGATCCTGGTCACCCCGCGCCCGCCGGGGACCTCGTGTCCCGTGTCTCGGAGGTTCAACCGATGCTATGCCGGCCGTATAAGTTGAAGATCCGTCCATTTCCCCTGATTTACCACCACCTCTACTCATCCATCACTCGGCGATCAGACCCTCCAACTTCTTTCGTCATTCCTCTTGGGGTTGCATCGATCTCCACACGCCAAGATATCCCCACACTCCCGTCTCCCTCCAGATAGGTATCCCGAACATAGGGAACTCGTAAGAGCACTCGAATCCTCGCGGTCTTAGGCCAATTATGCCAGTCCCCTCTCTGTGTTCTACTGGGTCGAGCCGGGCGGTAGTCCGGTGTCTTTCGCTTCGTTCTTCTGCAAAGGTCCGTCCCAGGTTGACGCCTGGGCTTGCCGTCTTCTCGACCGCGTCGTCTCCAACACCGTCGTCCAAGTCGAGGCGTCCTGCTTTCACACCACGGAGTGCCTCTGCATCTACTACACTTGTACCAAGAGACGTCAAGTCGTATGCTACTGCGACGCCGGCCGAGATGTACACCGCATCCTTTGCATTTTTCGAGGCGTTGTGGGACGCCGGGGTGACGCACTGCTTCGTCAACTTGGGTTCCGACCACCCCAGCATCATCGAGGCCATGGTCAAAGGCCAGAAGGAGCGCAAGGGCCAGTTCCCTCGCATCATCACCTGCCCCAACGAAGTAAGTGCCGAGATCTCTCTCCCCGCATGAAGGTGGTCTAGGTCACTAACACCCCTCAGATGGTTGCCATGTCAATGGCAGACGGATACGCGCGGTTGACGGGCAAGCCGCAGTGCGTGATCGTGCATGTCGATGTTGGAACGCAGGGCCTCGGCGCCGCGGTACATAATTCATCTACCGGACGGGCGCCGGTTCTTGTTTTCGCCGGCCTCTCCCCTTTTACACTGGAGGGCGAAATGCGCGGCAGCCGCACCGAGTACATCCACTGGATCCAGGACGTTCCCGACCAGAAGCAGATCCTGGCCCAGTACTGCCGCTACTCCGGAGAGATCAAGACAGGCAAGAATGTCAAACAGATGGTCAACCGCGCGTTGCAGTTTTCGAAGTCGGATCCTCAGGGTCCGGTGTACCTGTGCGGCGCGCGGGAGGTCATGGAGGAAGACATTGACCCGTACCAGATCGCGCAGGCGGAATGGGATCCCGTCGAGCTCGGCGGACTGCCCAGAGGCGCTGTCAGCAAGATCGCAGACGCCCTCGCTGGCGCCAAGGAGCCCCTCGTTATTACCGGGTACGGCGGGCGCGACCACAAATTCCCCGGTGCTCTGGTGGAACTAGCCAACACTGTCAAGGGACTTCGCGTTCTGGACACCGGCGGCTCGGATATGTGTTTCCCGGCAGACCACCCAGGCTGGCTGGGCCTTCGTTTCGGCGCCGACGACGCCATCAAGACGGCCGACGTGATTGTCGTTCTCAACTGTGACGTGCCGTGGGTCAACACCCTCTGCCACCCGAAGAAGGACGCCCGGATTTTCCACGTCGACGTGGATCCGCTCAAGCAGCAAATGCCGGTCTTCTACATCAAGGCCGAATCCCGGTACAGAGCAGACAGTCTGGCGGCAGTGGAGCAGATCACTGCAGAGCTCAGGTCGGACGATGCCTTGGCATCGCAGTTGAGCACCAAAGAAGCGGAGGAGCGGGGCCAGGCGCTCCAGAAGTCATACGAGAAGCGGCTCGCAACGATCGAGGAGAAGACGAAACCGCGAGATGGAGAGTTTGGAACGGGGTACCTGTGCCGAGAACTCCGGCGGCTATGCCCCCAGGACACGATTTGGGCCATCGAGGCTGTGACGAACACCGTGTTCGTGCATGAAAACCTCCAACCAACGCTTCCGGGCTCGTGGATCAACTGCGGTGGAGGTGGACTCGGCTGGTCGGGCGGCGGCGCGTTGGGCATCAAACTCGCGACGGATGTCGAGAGCAGAGGAAAGGGCAAGTTCGTCGTGCAGATTGTGGGCGACGGAACGTTCTTGTTCTCTGTGCCCGGCAGCGTGTACTGGATCTCGAAGCGGTACAATATCCCGGTACTGACTATCATCTTGAACAACAAGGGTAAGCCTGCTCCTGAAAAGAACGGTCTGTGGAGAAACAGCAGTGGATTGCTAACGGAGATGCTGCAGGTTGGAACGCGCCCAGGCGGTCTCTTCTCCTCGTGCACCCGGACGGTGAAGCCTCCAGGGCATCGAATGAGGAGATTAACATCTCGTTCGACCCCGCGCCGGACTATGCAGGAATCGCAAAGGCTGCGGCGGGCGGTGACCTATTCGCGGCGCGTGTAGATCGTCTGGAGGATCTGGAGGGCGTCTTGGCCAAGGCCATCGAGACAGTGGAGGGGGGCCAGTCGGCAGTCCTGGACTGCAAGGTCCTCTCCGGCTGTTGAGGATGCTCCATTTGGCTCCGAGAGATGTCATCCTAAGTCAGAAAGGACGTCGCGGCTGTCCCGGTTCTGGGCCGCGGCAAGCCGAAGAGATGTCCGAGAGACGGCCCAGCCAGCTTACATGTGATGGAATACAATTTTGCAGACCTCGTCTCGTGCTCACAGTTTCCCCCTTGTGCACCGTGAAGAACACGCCGCCGGTGTCACTTGTCATAGGGGTAATCTCGCCTGGGCAGCGCCGGCGTTGACCAAGCCTTGAACCCTGCAGATCCCTGGCGGTTGGACCCCGACAAGGACGCATGTCTCAACCACCGGTTCAATTAGACCCCGCGGTGGTGTTGGAGAAGGCGGGATATAAACGCTTGACGAGTGGCCGGGCACGTCAACGGTCGGAGTCGGTCCTTCTTAGTATCCCCTCCGGCTGGAGGTGCAGGCGGTTACGGCGTCTCTAGAATGGCACGAGTAAGGTTAGCGACCCAACCCTGGGAGAGCTCGCATGACCCCGTTCGTGCCCAGTGCCGTGCCTCTCCTCTCACATGGATGAGGTGGCTCGAGGACCAAAAGTGCCGGGCGGACGGGCGGGGGGGACTATCGGCGGCTTGGTTAAAAGCAGGGCCGGTCGCTGTTTGCGGTTGATTCTGTCTCCCATCGGGGTGTCTCGGACCTGGACTCGTCTCGATTTCTCTCGACCACCGCCCAGCCCAGCCCAGCAGCAGGTGAGCCTCGGTGGCGTCAGCTCGTGTGGTGGCGATCATCAGTCGATCATGCGACAGCAGTCAGTCCTCGTTTCCGATACGAAAGACGCGGAGGTTGCAGCATAGGCAAAGCGACCGACATATCTTGGGGCGTGGATTCCGGGAGGTCGAGTGCAGTTGGGGATTGTTTGAGGAGCGTTTTCAGCAGACTTGGTCCGCATTCCGACTTTGCCCATTCCTCAGGTTCTGTTCTGAGGTGAGGAGGGGTAAGAGGGGCACTGCACTGGGAAGGAACATTCTACCTTTCTCGGTCGACCACGAGGAAGGAACATCGACCAAGGGCAGGAGCAACCCGCCAACGTCAGCCAGACGGACCTTCCTACTGCTCACGTTTCGACCATTTCACTCGCAGGCCTCTTCTCAACCTTCTTATCAGAGCCTCGACATCGCTTATCCACCAACACTCACCGAACTAAACTTCAACATCGTCATCGGAACAAACCTCCGAGTCGCCTCCCCAATTGCTGCCCACCAAGCGTCCATCTATGAAAGCACCACCCGCGGCTGCATCGAACCACACCTCCGAACGGACTGCAGCATACTTGTAGCCGTTCCGGCCTCTCTTCCGCCGATCACCTGCAATCCACCGTGCCAACCTGCCACGGGCATACCGACAACGCGCCGTACCCAGCCGTGGTTGATGGATGACCACTCTCGGGGGCAAACCGCAAGATAACGACTCGAAGGCAGCGCCATCGCAGCAGAGGTACCACTGCCGTGCAGGGAGCAAGCCACTGCCTTTACTGGTGCTCATCGAGACCGTCATCGCCCCGGCAAGGCAACCAGGCCAAACAGGCCCCTTCTGGTCGAGACTACTCCACTGATCTCGTCCAGTTTTATTATACCTAGCTTTCTCTTGGCTGCTTGCCAACTCCCACACCGCAGCAATCAGTCCGAACTGCGACTCCCCTGCCACTTCGGCCCCCTGCTTGGGTCTCGAACGCCATCCTCCTCTTCACACCCTGCAGCGTCCCCAGTTTTGTCCGACCACGCCTCTACCTCGCGTGTAAACCAAGCCCAACTCGCCGCCGCTAAGCCCACGACTCGACCATACTTGAACCCGACCGCTGCCCCCGTTCCCGATACACGACACCACTCGCACTGGACATCACGAGAGTCGGGCTGCAAGTTGGAGCAGGCCCGATCACGCCGCAAGCCCGGTTGCTACCGCTGCATCTCGAGACCATGATCCCGGCGCCACCAACACACAAAATATACAATAACGCAGGGCCGCCCCAGGGCTTGACCCGTCCGACCAAGGCCCGACCAAAAGGTTAGGCTGGGAATACTCTGTGACGTCGCCGATTGTCAGTCTTTGTAGGACGACTCCTGGTCGCGTGGCTAGGTAGGCAACGTTACTTGCCACCCACTCCCGCAACATTTCGGGCGAATCTTGCGCAGACCTCTCCGGGGTTCTAGCCTCCAGAGGCGCAACTTCGCCATTATGTCTCCTCAGTCTGGCGATGGGCAAGCCACAACCACACAGCAGGTGCTCTCCGACAGCAATGAGCTTCCGGTGCTCCCGCCGCCACCGAATCCTTCCTCAGACCCCGCGCTTGTCGTCCACGAGACCGACAGCCCTCGCATCGACCCCCAGATAAGCAATGATATCTTCAAAATATCGCCGAGAACGGCGCTGAGGCTTCTCAGCAAAGGCGTTGAGGCACTGGTACTTGTCACTGGCGATATACCACCGACACCGCCGCCAACAAGCCCGACCATGCCTCATATGCGGGGGATACAATTGGAAAAGGACAGCATCAAGCGGTCCAACTCGGAGAAGGATCTTGCGAGGATGCGCCAACAAGCAGAGGCCTCGTCACAACGGCCAACAAGCTCGCGTGAGGTGTCCGCCTTATCAGAGTTGTCGTCTCATTCGAGCAACTCTGCAGGCTCCGCAGCCTCCCAACCGATTGATGGCGTTCGACTACGAGCGACGCCCTCGCCTGCTGGAGTAGAGCCTTTGAAATCTCCCGAGCCATACCTCGTCATCGGCGAGAACTCACAGCCGCTCAACCTCCAGCACGGCGCAATCACGCGAAAGTTCTATTCGAAGAAACCGCCGCCAATCAGTATCGAGGACTATCTGTCACGAATGCATAGGTTCTGCCCTATGAGCACGGCGGTCTACCTCGCGACAAGCCTGTACATCCACCGGCTGGCAGTCGACGAGCGCGCCATCCCGGTGACGAGGCGGAATGCGCATCGGTTGGTGCTGGCCGGACTCCGCGTCGCAATGAAGGCATTAGAAGATCTCAGCTACCCTCACGGGAAGATGGCAAAAGTTGGAGGCGTGAGCGAGGTGGAGCTGGCAAGATTGGAAATCAGTTTCTGTTTCCTGACCAACTTTGAGCTGGTCGTGACGGAACAAGTGCTCAGGGAGCACTGCGATGTGCTGCGGCAAGGCAACTCATGGAACGTGCTGCGGGAAGGGCTGCCGGCCCTGACTCTGAATAACAAGAGGCTAGCAAAGGCTAGCGGATCAGAGCGGCAGCAGGAGAACGAAGGTTGACGGCATTGTTCTGCAAGCCAGGTGTGCCGGGTTGGAGTAGGAGGCTTATATATGAGGCCGCATCAGCTTGGGGGAGGAGATCCATCTACTCAGCATATAGCATAGCATTGGCCGGTACATCTGAAACGTATTTTCATTCCGTTTATACATTTTCAACTTGCGCAGAACTGGAATACACTGTTCTGCCTTCAATGCCCGTCTATTGACTCCGGGAACTTTCGCCTGATGGTGCCGCTTGAGGAAGCCCAGCTCTTATCTTATCGTTGAAGCTTGGGCCCCTTTCGCCCCTGCGCCCTGCGCCTTGGGAACCTGGAAGGCAGCGATTCATTGGCTAAGACCGGCTCAAGTCCTGCAGGTACAGACGACCAGCAACTCAACTCAACTGAGGTGCTACCGGATGCATCGTCACAGCATCCACTTTCGAGCTTCCCACCACAAACATCCAATCACCAGTTCTTGCGGCAACACCTCTCCCAACGCCATTGGAACGTCCGATCCTTCAAATCACACTCTCTTGAAGCCCAGCATTGTGCGCCACTCTTTCAATCGAAAGGCAACAGCCCCAGTCGCTTAGACGACCCCGTCGCAAAGCCGACTCGATCCAATGCCCACGGAAAACAGCAACAGCGAGGCGGGCGGCGACGTCGAGATGGAGGGCGCCACCGCCGTCGCTGGCGAGGAGACCATCGTGCCTGTTGACGACGAGGCCGGCAAGGAGGATCAGGCGCCCGAGCCGCGGGCCACCTTCATAAGCTACCTGATGAGCCCGGTCGTGACCATGATCGTCGGGCAGAACGGCACCGAGTCGATCCTCACGGCACATCAGGCGCTCCTCAGCCAGAGCCCTTTCTTTAAGGACGCATGCTCCCAGTTTGCAGACGACGGCAGCGTAAGTCCCCCGCCGCCGCCCGCGCCGCGCGTCGCCCTCTGACGAGCGACCCCGACAGCCGCGCCAGATCGAGCTCCAGGGCGAAGACGTCGATGCGACCGGCTGCTTCCTCGAATACCTCTATACGGGCGAGTACTTCCCGCGAAAGCTCCCCGGGCAGCGCGTCCTCGAGGAGGACCCCACGCAGCCCAAGGTCGACGACTCGGGCGACCAGCTCCTCAAGCACGCCCGCGTCTACACCCTCGCCGAGAAGTTCGGCGTCCCCGGCCTGCGCAGCCTCGCCAGCTCAAAGATCCACTGCGTCAACTCGACCGCCAGGGGCGAGATCGCATACGCCCGCTACGTATACCAGTTCACCGGCAAGGACGACACAAAGGTCCGCGCACCCGTCGCCAGCTTCTGGGCCGCAAGGTCGCACACCCTGCGCTCCGAAGCCGAGGAGGAGTTCAAGGCGCTGTGTCTCGAGTTCCCCCAGTTCGGCTACGATGTCCTCAGTATGTCCCCACGACCGTCGGGCATGCGCCGCGCCCTCGCTAACCACGTGAACAGCCCGCGTCCTCGACGAAAAGCTCAAGCGCGAGCGCTCCGAAAAGATGCACCCCTCATCAGCCGGCGGCGGCTCCGGCCGGAAGCGCGCCCGCCACAGCAGCGGCGGCGCCGCTTGAGCGAAGCCCGAAAGCATTGGGTCTCTGGGCCCTACAGTGTAAAAAAATCTGGACGTGCCGTTCACCGGCACGGCATGTTGTTGTTGCTGTACATTATATCTGGTCATGGGATTTGGGGGAACATTCAGCGTCGGCGCGTTGCGCGGGTCTGCTTGCCGCATTCTAGGGAATATCCGATCGAGCGTGCCACTGGCCAGGGTAGGCTTGATGGACGCCGGTCAGTGCATATATCATGGTCCGTATGTAACGGATTCTTTTTTGTTCATGTCCGGCTCGAGCAACCAGTTCACAGCAGCTGACCTGTGTCTGTGCCAGTGGTCAACGCCTCAGACTATGTCCAGGTCCCTAACCTCCGCTGCGGTAAACACAGACTTCTCCCCGCGGACATGTCCGACCCCGACACGACGGTACGCCCGCCCGCTCGGGACTGGTTTCAGCATGAGGAATGCCCGGCTGGTATACCGATTACCTCCATCCTCCTCTCGATACTGCGACCGGCAGAGAACGCAGGTGTACTCGTCAAAGTCCGCGGCGGGCCAGCCCTCGTCGTCGAACTGTCCCGCGAACGCCCAGGGTATGGCCCTCGCGGGGTCGAGCTCCTCGCCCTCCAGGAGGAGGTACGGCGGGTTGAACTTGGCACCGTCCTCCGTGATTCTGAGCCGGCACACGACGGTGGGCGCCCTGATGCGGAGGCTGGCGGACGAGAGCGACGAGAGAAAGGGGGTGCCTGCCCATTCCACCTGGCAGTGCACCAGAGCCAGGTTCTCCTCCGCGACCTTGTCGGCGGACGACCAGTAGTCGATTTCCACATGGAAGTAGCGAGAGAGCCACGTCCAAGAGGGCATATCGTGCGGCGCAGGACCTAGAGCCGGGCGCAAACGAATCCAGAGGAGGTCGCGCGCGAGCGTCTCGGCCCAGAGCCCCAGCAGAGGTGTGTGCGTCGTCATGGACTGGTAATGTCGGATGATCCCCAGGAACGCCGGCAGCCTGTCGGACGGGTACGTGAAGTCCCTGGACGAGTACTCGCTGACCCAGTCGCACCAGAGGCGCTCGAGGCGGCCCCTGTCAAGAGTCCCGGTCAGCTGAGGGCCGGTTCCCGCTGCGTGGCTGTCGTCCTCGAAACCGGCACGGGTCTTATAAGTGCGTCTGCACTGCCAGTGAATCTCCGGGTTCATGCAGTATACGAGCCGGTGAGAGCGTATTTGCTCTTGAAAGGTCCAGCCCCGGGTGTTGAGATGTTGACCACGCTGAAAGACCCAGGGCATCGACTTCTCGAGTCGGATGAACGTGGCCCTTTCGCTGCCGTCCTCGGGGAACGAGAAAACTCGAGAGCGGGGTTCGTCTTTGCTCTTGTGTATTATCCCATCGTCCTCGGGAGGGAAGCATCCTCCCTTGCTGTCTTTGGAGTCACTCGCTGCAATCGTGATGATACTTCCGTGGTAGATGTCCACCATTTTCTCTGCTTCCTGCTGCCAGTCGCTCTTGTCGTCCTGGACGATGCACAAAGCGTCTACCCAGATATATCGAATGGACAGCGCGCGCACAAGGCGAATTGCGTCTCGGAAAGTCTTGGGCAGAGCGTCCTCGGGGACCTCTTTCAGAAACCCGGTCTTATTCTTTTTCGTTGTGACGATTGGCAACGAAGGACCCCAGCAATAGCTCAAGGCGGCAAACAGAACCTGCTCGTCAGGGGGAAACGACTGTGTCTCAACGAGACGGGGAGGGTTTCCGGGCGCAACATCCAACAACCGTGCCGGCAGCCCGGTCGACCCTCGCAGGGCTGCTGGAGGTGTACATTCCGGGTGTTTCTCTGAGCATTCTCGTAGCCATTGTCCGATGAGTGAGATGCGATCCGATGCTGAAATCCCGCCGGCACTAGAGTCTTGAGCCTGCCAATCGAGAATGTCCCCTGTGACTCGAGTCAGCCATGTCTAGATGTCATCATGGTGAGTTGTCGTTCATAGAAACGACAGTCGAATATCCTAACCATCGCGAGAGATCCCCAGAAGGTTCTCGTTGACGTATGACACGTCCTTGTCAGGGACGTGGAAGTCGATGTGAAGGCAGCACCACACGACCCGGCCAGCCCATTTCCTGTTGCTCACGCGGAGGTCCAAAACGAAGGAGGTGTCCGGCGGCAGATCAGGGTATCTTTCGAAGATGGCATCCTTGTTCGGGAGAAAGTTGAGTTCCCAGAGTCCCCGGCACACCGAACACTCGTTCGCTGATTGGTGAAGTTGCCTGGTGTTGTCATGCCAGACAGGCGACTGGCTCTCCGTTTGATAGATGGAGAGTGCCAGGTCTCGGCACGTCTGGCAGGGGGCCGCGCCCATGATTCTTTGCTCAACTCTCGATGTGCGGTGTATGTCTGGTTTGGAGGCGGGGTGGCTGGGTGCCTAGTACTTGGCCGAGTTGGCGTGTTTTCTCAGCCCCATCTCTCCTCTGCGGCCGATTCCAGCCGAGCCTGCTCGATGCTATGCCGGCTAATCAGTGAGCGCCAACCCCGTGTCTTGACCGACAGCAACAACTGGAAGCCGCTTTTATGATGCACGGAAACAACAACCAGCCCGGAAGGCGATGGGTATGAGTGCGCTCTCACTATTCAAATTACAGTCATATATAAGACGATTATATCGACTCAGTTCTTTCGCCAAAACAATTCCAGTCTGTGCTGAAACTAAACAATCAGGCGGGCAGGTCGTAGGCCTGAGCCAAAAGGACTAAGGGTTTGAGGAAGAGCATTATGGTTCAAGACTTCTACATTTATACGGATAAAATCTCTGGCAAGACGCCGAAAGGCTAGTTTTCAACACAGACCACAGCAGCTTTCACCGATGGATCAACAACCAACGCTCCGGACTCCATGTTCCCAACACGCACCATCGCCTGACTCAGGGCGACTTTGTTGTTGCATCAAGTCTTTTCTCCACGAATCCCTCAGATACTTCAGCCAGCTGGTTCCGCGGTGAAACAAATGCAGCTGTCATTTTTGACCCCGGAAGAAGTCTCAGGAGCCGTTCATAGGTCCATTCAGTAGACTCCCAGAGGATTGGTTATGTAGGAGATCTCGCACAATGACGTGTGTTCTGTCCTTTTAAGAGATCTCCATGGTTCTGTTTTGGGCTGGCAGCCCCGGAGATTCAACAAAAGCTGGGTATTTGGATTGGGATGATGGTTCCAGTCAGATCTTACATGGGCGCAGAACTCAAAGTATGTCGCCCGATAGGTCTCAGGTCGTGGATTCACTTATTCATGGGTAGATATAAAATTCAGGTTTATCTCATAGACTTCTCTAGTTTTCCCTGACGTGCTTCACCTTCGACTTCTCCTCGGCGATCAAATACCCGCACCACGTAATCCCATGGCAAATAAAGGATGGTGTTCCAATGTAGGGGCATACAGACGCTCGTCTCTCGCGCGCAAGCTGTCAGCTCCTAATTCTGAGAGTCGCAAGCGGATAATTAACTGGATATCCGGGACCCTGCACCATTCATGGATATCAAAGACGGTCGGTGCAACTCGCCAGATGGCTGCTTAACTTCGCCTAGAAGCCATCCAGATTGTTCTAGACTTAACCTTCCCGTCCACTCTCGCCAATCCGCGCCCAACGCGACAAGAGAGTTTCGACCTAGAGGAATGCCCGTTGTAGGGTAGATCCGAGGCTGGGCGCCGAGAAGCCACTGCAGATCAATAAACCCCGACGCTCCAAGTGCTTGTTCAGAGGGCGGTCATCCTTAGCAATTGCTTAGCCTGAGCCATTCAGCGAGTTACTTGGCGTCCCGGCTCGACGGACGGACAGACAAACCAACTCCGGGCTAGTGCCCAAAGGGCTCCTAGGACCCCATTAGGCCATGCTGAGAAAGTCTTAGTTAGCACTGAGTAAACGGCCGCGAGCCCTATCGCGCGGCGGGCTAAGAGCACACCGCGTGCCATGGCGGCCGGGATCCCCGAACGGAGAAACTGCAAGGCGTCAATTGAAGGTTTCGATTCGTCTCGAAGGTGAATGTGTTCTGGAATTTCCGGGCTCGGCGTTTCATGACTCAGGTCTTTCCGAGAGCTTGGACATTGTCGTGTCAGCTTAGTATCGCGTGCTGATCGGTGGTGAATGCTGATTCAATTCCTGGTAACCTCATTCACTTGCATGGATGGCCTGGTCGCCCCGGAGATATATCGTGGGCCAACCTCGTGCTCGGTCCCGCCATGAGCTGGAGCTGAGCAGCCTTTGGCGTGATTTTGCGCGCATATTCAGCACAGCTCCCGTCTCTCTCACGAGTATGCCCTGACCGCCGAGCGAGCTAATTTCAGAACTACACAAGGCCTTATTAACCCATCCGACACAAGAGCTGCCCGAGACCCATCGACGAAGTCAAGTCGACACCATGGCGATAGAGACCATGGGGCTTCCAGCCCGGGGAGCCTCTGCAGGGTTGGATGCCGGCGTGGTTAACCAACCAAGCGACGACGATATGTCCGAACAGCCCCTGAGCAAGACAGAAGCTAAAGCAGCTTTGCGGAAGATCGACCGACGTCTGATCCCCGTCGTCGGCATCCTGTACTGCTTCTCGGTCATCGGCAGGGCGAACTTGCCCTCAGCCAGCATCGCGGGAATGCATGATGACTTGGACCTCTCGGGAAATCGATATGTGAGTGATTCGACCCCCCGGAAGACTCATAGACTAACCGATGCCTCAAGTCGATTGTTCTCCTGGTCTTCTTCCCGACGTACATCCTCTGCCAGCCCATCGCAGCTGTCCTTGGACGGCGACTCGGCCCGCGTATCTTCTTCACTGGCATCACCCTCTCGACCGGCCTCCTGATAGTCGGCATGGGATTCATGAGAACATGGGTGGATCTCGTCGTCGTCCGACTGCTCATGGGTGCCATCGACTCTGGCTTCTTCGCCAGCTGCATGTATCTCCTCAGCACGTGGTACACTCGAGGTATGTCAGATAACTCGAGACAATTTCCGACTTCTTACTGACAAGGAGTAGTCGAGGTGGGGAAGCGGTTCTCCTTCTTCTATATCCTCGTCAGCCTCTCGTACGCATTTGGGGGAATCATGGCGTTTGGGGTAAGATATCCCGGCTCTTTCGAGACATACTGGTAGCAGCCCGGCTGACAGACGACATCAGTTCACTTATATGGATGGCCTCGGCGACCTCAGCGGCTGGTCCTGGATCTTCATCATGGAAGGCCTTCTTACCTTACTGACTGGGCTCTGGGGCTACTGGCTTCTCGTCGGCTTCCCCGATGCCACCAAGCCTTCACGGCGCTTCCTCTCCCAGCGGGAGCTGTCCTGGGTGCTCAACCGCGTCAACGACGACCGCGGAGACGCTGACCTCCATCGCCTGGATTTCAAGACCGCCCTCCAGGCGGCGAAGGACTTCAAGATCTGGGCCTTCGGGCTCATCTTCTTCAACAACGCCCTCGTCAACTTCGGTCAAGCCCCCCTGCTCAGAACCCCGGAGAACAGCGCACTGACTTCCCAACAGCACTCGCAAACTTCCTCCCCATCATTCTCAGGAACAACATGGGCTTCAACCTCGGCGAGTCCCAGATCCTGGTCGCTCCCCCCTTCGCCGTCGCCGCCCTGGCCATGTGGCTCGTCGGGTGGGCCGGGGACAAGTACAGCCACCGCGGGCCCATCCTCGCCGTCTGCATGCTCGTCTCCATCTTCGGCTGCGCCCTGATGGGCTTCCACAGGAACGGCAGCGTCCGCTACGTTGGCGCGTTCCTGACCACGGCGGGGACCTACTCCGCCATACCCGTCTCCATGGCGTACCAGGCGAACAACATTCGAGGGCAGTGGAAGCGCGCCTTCTCGGGCGCCCTGGTCGTCGCCATCTCCGGGCTCGGCGGTGTCGTCGGCAGCTTCGTATTCAGGCAAGTCGGACCGTGAACAGAGCGCCGGATCGCTACTAACACCCGCCCCAGATCGAAGGATGCGCCGAGATATCTCCCCGGCCTCGTCTTCTGTCTCGCCTGTGCGTTGTTCAACATCCTGATTGTGGCAGCTCTGAGCTGCTACTTCTACATCATGAATCGCAGAGCGGATAGAATTCACCTGGAGCTGGAGGCTTCTGATGTAAGATCCCCCTTGCAAACTGTCTTGTCCCCTTGGGGATCCCTCGTAACTGACAACATTTGGTACAGGAGAGCGGGGATCGTGGGTTTCGCTACACCTTGTAGACATCGAGCAGTTACCCTGCTTGGTCCCTAATATGATAATATGATACCAACATAGACTAACAGTTGCTCGCCGGTACCTTTTACTGATAAAAGGCTTGATTCCGCCCAGATTGAGGATATTATGCTGCAATGATTCGGCCTCCTGCTCATCATGAAGACGGCCTGGGTACTTTGACAATGCTGCTACAGTCGAGTCAAGCTCCTCTAGCCGCTGCTGACGAGCTTCTCGACCTCCTCGGCGTCCTTGATGGTGGGGGTGAGGTTCTCGCTTCCATGAGGCGTGATGAGAAGGTTGTCCTCGATGCTGGGAGCTGTTAGAATTGACGCAAGCAGTGAGTTCCTTGGTGAGGGGATCTTACCGAACGCCACCAACGTCCCAGTACTCGTCCAGCACGGAGACGTCAATGTACTTGGAGTGCACGGGGTCCTTGAGGTAGGGGTTGATGATGAAGTCGCAGAAGTAGATGCCGGGCTCCACGGTAATCAGACTTCCAGCTGGCAGCGGCCCTCTCTTACGCAGGTAGCGGAACATGGGGTCCGGGTCAGCGTAGTTGGCCTTGCCGCCGACGTCGTGGGTGTCCATGCCGAGGTAGTGGCCCAGGCCGTGGGGGAAGAAGGCGACGCTTGTCCGTGCCTTGAGGATCTCGTCAACGTCGCCCTTGAAGATGCCAAGGCCGACGAGGCCTTCGACGGCGATTCTGTGGGCCAGCAGATGGACGTCGTCCCAGTTCACCCCCTCCTTGAGAACCTTGATGCACTCGAGCTGCATCTTCAGGACGATGTCGTAGATGGCGCGGGACTCCTTGGAGAAATTGCCGGAGATGGGGAATGTGCGGGTCTGCGAAGGTTAGATCAGGGGGACGGGGGGCACGAAACCTCAGGGACATACAATATCAGAAGCGTAGAGGTTCCACTCAACGCCGCCGTCAAGCAAGACGTTCAGCTTGCCCTCGAGGGGCTTGTTGTTGTGGACGTAGTGCAACGTCGCAGCCGCGCGACCAGCGGCATGGATCGCCGTGTACGCCTGGTTCTTCGCGCCGTGGGAGAGGCTCCTTTCCCAGAACTTGGCGTCAAGCTCCTGCTCGTTCTTGGCCTTCTTGACGATGCGCATGACGGAGTGATGGGCATCTGTGGAGATTTCGTTCGCCTTCCTCGTCAGCGCAACCTCGTAATCGTCCTTGATGACCCTGCAGTCCTCAATGGCGCCCTTGAGGATGTCGAAGTTCTTCTCGTCGAACTCGATGAAGCTGATGGTGTCCAGCACCTGGCCAGGGATGGCAAAGGCGGTGGTGTTGGAGCCCTTTCCGAGTTTCGCGAGCTCCGCGTTCACGTCGGTCGTGTGCAGAACGTTGTCGACATCGTACAACTGCTTGGCCTCGTCGACGAGCACGGGCAGCCCAGACCAGATGACGTCCTCGGGATCAACGGGGGGGATGAAGAGGGTCGAGGTTTGGGTGGCAAGATCGTAGATGTAGTGGCAGTCGGCTAGTTCGCAGCCCGTGAGGTAGTAGAAGTGACGGCGTTGCCTACGATCCAGGGTCAGCATGTGCGGAACGGAGTCCTGGTGCAAAACCTTGCCTGAAGGGTTCCGGGTGATCACTGTCCTCGGCCATCTTGGTGTGCCGGCCCTCGAGGTACAGGACGCCCGTGGCATTGGGGAACTTGGAGCGGATGACATCTGCAACGCGCTTCGCATGCTGATTGGCAGGGTATTTGCCCTTCAGGATGCTCTCGTAGTCGGCCATGGTGGAATATGTTCGCGGGGATGATGCTCGTGAAGAGTGTCGGATGGCTGTTCCGATCCTAAGTGACTTAGACGGGACGGCGGATGACGTAGGTCGTCTTGATGCAGCTCTGGGGAGCTTGATCCGGCTCGTTGACGATGTGGTGACCGTGTGGGAAAGGATTGAGGCCGTGAGTCTCGCTGAATATGCCCGCTGAACGACGGATGGGCGTAGGGCTTTGGTGAACATCAGCTATGTCGGAGACCAAGTACCGGCTGCAGCGTGTCGTCAGATGAGATAACAGTGAGGGGCAATGGAGGGGCAGGCACGAACGCCAAAGCCGATGCCAGCCTGCAGACGGGTCGCCCAGTGGCTCCCAGACGTTGAAGATTTGTAATCACGTGGAGATAAGATGCTGACGGGGCACGTGACCACGTCCCCGCTGCCTGTGGTATCGTCAGCTTCACGCTCCATGTTGTGTGCAGCTTCTCCCGTCCGCACCACTAGCTGGCCCCCTTGCCGACATTTGCTCCTGAATCCTTCGCAGCACCGCCAAGCTCAGTCGGAAGTCCGAGTATCACGTTAGGAGAAGACTTTGTTCCGGGGATGCTCGGGCGTTCGGCACAGCTTTCGGTATCGATGACCGGCTTGGCGAACGTCGTCCCGGTCTGTCTTCATCAGACTTGGGCACCAACTTCATCTGTCCGACATGGCTCGCAACGTTTCACCCGCGCCAATCTGCCTTGACGATGCCCCGGTGTCGTACCAGTATCCGCAGTACGCTTCACCATCGCCAGGTCCCGTGCGACTGGCGATGATTATTGTCAGATGATTTTGTTCTAGATTGCCTTGGCTAGGCATTGCTTACGAAGGCCCATCACGCACGAACCCGGACTCGGGACAAATGCGACGACAGGCGGCGCCCACCCGATGAGACGGCTCATCATAAGCATGCAGTCGCAGGCAGCGAAGACCCTGCGAAGACCCTGCACGCAGTCCTCGCGCCATGGCTTGGGTCGGGAACACGGCATTCGGACTTGCACTGACGAGACGGACAATTTACAGTCCAAGAGCACCCAGCAAACCAAGATTCTTGGGTGTAGCAAGCAATTCCCAAGCTTCCCTAAGAATCCTAGACCAACAGTCCCAATCCACAGGGAACTCCGCGAACGATGCCGCCAGAGGCAAGGATTTGCATCTCACAGCCAGTCAAACCAGTTGCCCTCCAGTTTTCCTGAGCCACCCTCCGTGGAGACGTCAGAACGAAAACCAGGAATCCTGGTGGTGCTCCAGTTTTCCAACTTCGTCCTCAACCTTGGCCATTCGCAAGTGGTTATCCTCGGCGGGTTTTCCAAAGCTGGTTGGCCGGGCGGTTCACAAAATTACGGACCACCACGAGAGCTCCATGTGAGCTGTGGACACGTCGTTCACCGTTGTCCCCATGGGGCTTCGTTCAGGGTTCAGCGGACGTCCTTCGGGGCATACGGTGCCTCTTCTCTCGGCCCCGAGGCGTCCGCGCAAGGCGTACGACGATGCACTTTCGCGGCCTGACCGCGTGCACACCGCAACAAGCGCCGGGACTGCCGTCATACAGACCCCGGAGGTGTCCTGGAAGCCGGCGTGTGGCGCGTTTTAGCAACAAGCGGGCTGGCGATCATGGTGCGCTAGTCCCTGGGAGTGGCTGCGCTGCCCCAGGCGCTGGGGGCACCACAGATCCTCCCGGCCACCTGCTAACGCAGTCCAGCATAGCCAATCTGCCCCGGCCAGGGCCCCCAACTTCCTAACAGCGCCCAGCTGCCGAGAACTGTTGGAGGAAGCTGTGGGGCAAACTGGCGCCGCAGTACCGTTTGCTGGGGAAAGGGAGGGGTTTCGAACAGGGGAGGGGCCCTGGGGGAGGGAGAACGACGTCGACTTGAACATCGATGGCAGACACCGTCTCTCTCGCCTTCGAGGGAGGAGCTTTCCAAGTGGCCCGTTGCCATGGCGGCGCCTCGTCAGGCAGACCGGAATGCTGCCGTCGTCGTTCTCGTCCAAAGGGATGGGCGTGGCCTGCGGTAAGACAGCCGCATCGGATCCCCAGACACCTGCAAGCAAGGGACGGCACGACTTTTCCACTGTCTCTCCTCTGGAGTTCCTCACAAACTCGAATAATTACATTGTTTCTTGGCAGCACAAGGCTGTCTGGGCAGAACGCAGCGGCCGCTACGTTGCAGGCCCGCCACGGCCGGGCAAACGCTGCCGTGTCGTACCGTATGGGGCCTTTCCTCCTCGATCATTTCCCCCAGGATGAGGATTCGAGCCCGAGAAGCCCCAATAGCGACCGTTTGGGACCCCGCATACCACGAAAAGCTCGATGTTGGACCTGTTGGTCGTCGTACTGAACATACCCTTGTCGTCGACTGCAGCCCACTAGAAGGAACTTTGGGCGTCCCGGCACTCGCCTGGCGGTCGGTCCGAATAGGAACGACCCCGCTATCACCTTTCTGGAAAGGCGCCCAGCGGCTTTGGAGCGCTTCCAGGCGCGAAACCATCACCAGTCGCCTCATGACTGCAGCACAGCAGATGACTTCCTTGTCCGCTCGACCGCAATCGTTCGCCGCCCACTCACACGCCTCGCCGCAATGACGTAGGACGCAGTCTGGCAATTAAATCTGCCGTGACATGGGTGATAAGAGGCCTGCTTGCGGCGCATCGACTGAGGCTGACGATGGGCCTCGTGATCGGTGTCGCGGCGCTTCTGGGGACGAGACTCAAAAACGTTCAGTCAAGCTCAATCAAGCTCAGGTCAAGCCTTAGGGGTCGCAGTTAGTGGCGCCATTGGCGATGGACGAGAGATGCTGAAGGCGCCGATCCAGCTTGTCGAGCCTTGGTTGCCCTGTGTGGGTGCCCCCAGGTGTGTGACAGAGGTGGCGCCCCTTATGCCGAGCCCCTGAACGGATCCCACCCTGGCTTGGCGGGAAGATCGAGGCTCGGCATTTGTCCTGGTTCGACAGACGGCTTGAGCGTTAACGCATGCTAGGGGGGTTCCGTTATCCAACGAAACATTCCGATGGCCAACCATCTGCACTGCATACCGGGACAGCGAGCCGTTTCTACGGCGAGGAGTCGAGGACGCAGCTACGAGTATGCTAGTTCTCCGAATCCCATACTGACGTCCTGGAGACGAGCGAGACCAGGTGCGCCAATCTGAGACCGTGGGCTTTATCCGTCCCTGTCCGACGCCATGACAGCCGCCCTGGAACTCGGAGCCCATGGCAACAGGATGGTTGCGTCCTCTTCTGGAATCCCGAACAGAAAGAACCTGGCAGGCTAGGATTAGGGAACTTCCCACGTCACATGAGGCATCCTCCTCGATGCCCCACGGCACCCATCCTTCATGGCACACAAGGGTTCGCCCAATCCCGTCTCGCCGGTGGTGTCAAAATCATGGACGGCCAAGCGGATGCGGGCGGTCTCACCTGTCACCCCTCCTCGGGTCTTGGTGAAAGCGTCTTGGAATGGGATAGCTGCTCGGGCACTCCGCCGCTTACGGTGCACTTTGTCTACCGTTCTATGGCAACGGAACTCGACATATCCATGTCGATCACAAGGATTGCTCGACAGGAGAGCCGTCCGTCCAATGACCGGAACGTGGAGTCTCGTGGCGGGCGGGGTGCTCAGCAGGAGTGCAACCCATGGGGGACCCTGGTGCAGGGCCGGGGGGAGGCGATCAGCCATCCTCCTGGAAGACCTTGTCTCGGGCATCTCGTCTGAGGACGGGAGCTACCTATAAAGTCAAGCAGCCTCCCCGAAACCCAGGCTCCGTGCTCCTTCATTGACTGTTCCGGTCATCCGTGCCTCGTCTGAATTCCCACCAGGCCGATCAGTGGACTTCCTTATACCCTTTATTCAACAGTTGTCCATCCGTCATCATGTCGGACGGGATCGAACCCAAGGCCTCTACCAACGAGCAGTTCGTGGAGAAGGGCAACGTCCCTGCGAGCCACGATGCTCAGGCTGCTCTCCACAGGAACCTCGAGGCCAAGTGAGTCGCCGGATGCTCACAGCATGAGACGGAGCGGTGCTAACAATGTCTGCCCTCAGGATCAAGAACCCCCTCGAAGGCGTCTCTTACTCCCAGCTCATGAGCGATGTTGAGGAGTTTACGCGCGCGAAGGGACTTGAGGATCACCTCGCCGTCTTTCGGCAGGGTGCCCTCGTTGCCCAGAACCCCCTCGGCTGGAACGACATCACCGGCCCTGAGGCCCTGAGCGAAGAGCAGAAGGAGGTCCTCCAGAACGAGATCGACCACAAGTGGCGCATGCCCACCCAGCTTTTCCTGACCATCTTCACGTGCTCCATTGGTGCGGCTGTCCAGGGCTGGGACCAGACTGGTACCAACGGCGCAAACATCTTCTTCCCTGACGTCTACGGCATTGGTGACGACAGCACCCGTTCGACGTTCCTCGTCGGCCTTCTCAACGCCGGTCCCTACATCGGCTCTGCTCTGTGCGGCTGCTGGCTGTCTGACCCTCTCAACCACTACTTCGGCCGTCGTGGTGTCATCTGGTTCTCTGCTCACTTCTGCATCTGGCCCCTGATCGGCTCCGCCTTTTCCCAGAACTGGCAGCAGCAGCTTGTCAACCGTCTCCTGATGGGTATCGGCATGGGTGTCAAGGCCTCTACCGTCCCTATCTACGCTGCCGAGAACTCCCCCGCTGCCATCCGTGGTGCCCTCGTCATGTCCTGGCAGATGTGGACTGCCTTCGGTATCTGCCTCGGTACTGCGGTCAACCTGGGCCTGTACAACGCGGCGAACAACTGGCGTCTCATGCTCGGCGCCCCCTTCCTTCCCGCCGTGCCTCTCCTGGTCCTTATCTACTTCTGCCCAGAGTCGCCTCGTTGGTACATGAAGAAGGACCGCTACCCCCAGGCCTGGAAGGCCATGTGCAGGCTCCGCCACAACCAGATCCAGGTTGCCCGTGACATGTATGCCATTCACGCCCAGCTCGTGATCGAGCACCAGCTCCTGGGCAACAGCAACTACATCAGCCGCTTCACCCAGCTCTTCACCATTCCCCGTGTGCGCCGCGCCAACCTTGCTGCCTTCACTGTGTAAGTCTCAGTTCGCCTCGTTCACAGTCAAGCAAAGCTGACCAAATTCCACAGCATGATTGCCCAGCAGATGTGCGGTATCAACATCATCGCCTTCTACTCCACCACCATCTTCCGTGAGGCCGGTATGAGCCCCTTCCAGGCCCTCCTCGGCTCTTTCGGCTTCGGTCTCGTCAACTGGCTCTTCGCCTTCCCTGCCTTCTGGACCATCGATACCTTTGGAAGGCGTTCGCTTTTGCTGTTCACGTTCCCCCAGATGACGTGGACCCTTCTGGCGGCCGGTCTCTGCACCCTGATCGACAAGCAGTACGACACCCTGCGCCTGGTCCTGGTGGCCTTCTTCGTCTACCTGTTCGGCGCCTTCTACTCGCCCGGCGAAGGTCCCGTGCCCTTCACCTACTCGGCCGAGGTCTACCCGCTGTCTCATCGTGAGGTCGGCATGGGCTTCGCCGTCGCGACGTGTCTCTTCTGGGCGTCCATCCTCGGCATGACCTTCCCCTTCCTCCTCAGGCGTCTGGGCACCGTCGGCGCGTTCGGCCTCTACGCCGGCTTCAACGTCGTCGCGTTCGTCATGATCTTCTTCTGGGTGCCCGAGACCAAGCAGCGCACCCTCGAGGAGCTCGACTACGTCTTCGCCGTCCCCACCAGCAAGTTCGGCTCGTACCAGGTCCGCGAGGCCCTGCCCTGGTGGTTCAAGCGCTGGGTCCTCTTCAGGAAGGACGCCCAGCTCAAGCCGCTGTACCAGTTCGCCGAGCCCGCCGCGCCCATCGCCCGCACCGACAGCTCCGACAGGCCGGCCTCCGAGGAGGAGAAGAAGGCCTAAGTGTGTCGCGTCACCTCGGATGATTGATTGGCGCTGCGATACCCAGATGCGTGCTTGTTAGCCCTCCCTCCGTCTGTTTTCCTGATACACCCGGGCTGTGATTCGGCGCGGGGAAAGCGTCACCAGCCCACCTATTATTACCTTTTAAAGCTTTTATACCCTGTAGACTATTTGTAGATCAATACAAGACGGTCTCGACTCACATGTGTTCGTCTCTCGATGATCCCGCTGATCCTGCTGCCGATATCGCCCTCGCGCTCCCTTGCGCAGGGACGACGCCACCGCGCGTACAGGTCAACAGGTTTACCTGCCCTGCATTGCCTGCCAACCTCCAAACCTGCACATGGCTCCTTCGGGGGAACGAGCCTGACATGCGTCAGAAACCGCTGCATAATACGGTATGTCCTCAGACGCTGTTCGCTCGGGACCGAGCTGGATGCCCCAGTGCGAAAACCATGCAGATCAATCACCCCCGTTGCACGTCGTCCGGTTTAGCTCCAGGCCGTAAGCCACGCCAGGGCGGCGCCTAGCCAGAAAGGGGACACTCCCGAGGGTGCTTGATTTCCGGGAGGCGCCCACTCCCCAAGCTCTGCTCAGTTCTACCCGCGGGAGGATGACTGACCCCAGCGCGTGTCGTGTGCCCGCCTCCAGCTGCGATTACGCGCACCTGTGGCCGATTTGCCATCTCCAGCGTGGGATGCCGTATGAGGAGGTCATTACGCCCCTTGACGGAGGATCGGCCCTGCGAGCACAGCATTTCCCTGACAAAGGCCATCCTGTGCCCTGCTTCTCCACGGGCCAAGACTCGTTGACAATCTCCCCACCGTTTCACGGCTAAGGCCACGGCAGCTGTGGTCCCTGCAACGTTGCCCGTCCGGGGGGGCATGCGCCAAGCGGCGCTACAATCCTCGGCGTTCTGCGAGTCAGGGATTCCGGCGGGCGTTTTCGACGACGAGCGCTCGAGGGCAGGCTGGCGTCTTGCCGGATGAATACAAGTACAGGTGCGTGTGAGCAAGCAGGCGCAGGGCGTGGGCATGACAGCCGTCGCGCCGTTGGTGATTTTGCTGTGCCGCCAGTGCGCAGCAGATGACGCGGGGTTGGCCCCGAAAGTTGCCGCGCGGCGGTCAGGCTGTTGGCGTTTCTAGCACAGGCCAGACAGAGCCCCCCCGAGATCTGGGGTTGAGACATCCTCCGGAAAGGCTGCTGCTGCTGCTGCTGGCCGGCTTGCGATGTGGCTTCCGGACGGCAGCGAAGTGGCGTCGTCTTGTTCCGGTCGAAGAGACCCGGTTGCCGGACGCCGGCGTCCGTTTCGACCGTGCCGTCCTATCCCCCATGGGCGGCACACACGGATGGGGAGATGCTCACGGGGTCGGGTGGCTAACATCCAGCCACCTTCGTACGCCAAGGCCTTCCTTGCGGGGAAGGCGATACGGTGCCCGAAGGAATCAAAGCAAGCAGGATGGACGTCTCACAGAAGCCTCGATATGCCGGCGCTAGTAGTATGATGCGTCTGCCTTCATGCGGTCATGGCCACGCGATGTCACCCGGGCCGGTTGATACCGTTCGTCTCCCCCAAACGCTACTGCGTCCACCGTTCCAGCATCTCCTTCTGCTTCTCGCTTGCCCCGTGCTTCCTCGCCCTTCCCTTGGCGACAATCTCCTCGGCCTCGTCCACGCGCTCCTTGGCCTTGGCCACCTCTTGTCCGAGGACGACGATGGACCCCTCAATCTCCGGGTCGAGGAGCTTAACCTCGTCTCCAAAGGGACTTTCGGCGAGCACGCTGTCGCGCAGGAGTTGGACGGCGCGCCGCGCATCTTCGAGGTGAGCCATGGCCGCGCGCTCAAACGATTCCTGGGCGCTGTACGCCATGTCGCGTGACTTGACCTCCCTCTCCTCTTGGCTGCGCGCCAATGCTGCCACCGTATCCAGGCCGTTGGGTAGCTCTGTGGAGTCTAAGGGTACTGCGAGCAGACGCACGAGGGTCTCAAGGGGCCCATCTTCTGGCACCACCCCTGACGACCGGCGACGCCGGTGACCTGGACCTGGGGTGCTGGTGGGCGCATGCGCGGTGGATCGTGGCCGCACGGGGGAGACGGGTTGCGGGGGGGCTTGCTGTGCGTTTGGAGAAGCAACGGGCAGGGAGAGCTCCGCTCTCGTTGCCTCCACTAGTCCTGCCGTCGCCGCTTGGTGCGAGCGGACCGTCTCTGCATGCGAGGACAGGCTTGTGATGTGACAGAGGAGGTAGTCGAGACATGCGTTGACCTGAGAGGATGAGCATATGCCGAGACGTCTCGTTCTTCAGGGACTTACATAGACAACTGCCACCGCAGAGCGGCCCAGGGAGTGGCCGTTTCTCTCGGAGACGGACCTGAGGGCTGGCTCGAGGTACTCCTGCTCCACCGACATCTGTGCGACAGGTAGCGTCTCGGCATACAACGACTCCACCTCTTCTTGGAGTGCCTTGACTTCCTCTGCCGAGACTGGTTCCGCGTAATCATCTCGCTGGGCTGACAAGAGCGCATCGAGGTATACTCTGTCGAGCTTGGTGCGGATCGTTTCCACCGTGAATTTGATGAGCCTAGACACCATTAGGATAATGCTCTCACGCTGACAGAACATAAGCCACTCACCTCATGCAGGTCTCCCTCAGATTCTGCACGTTTTCCTTTTCCTCCGGGTCTTCCGGTTCCAGCTCATGCCCGAGTTTCTGCAAGCTGGACAGCAGCTTGTCGTCAGACTGGAGAAGGCCGTCGACGACTTGGCCGAGGTTAACTCCGGCGGCGGCGGATTGCTGTTCGAGGTCTGTGGTCCTGTATCCAAGTGCCTGGTTAAGCTCTTCGACCTGTCATATCACCTGATCAGCAGTCCGAAAGGCTGGGCATGCAGGGTATCAGCAACGGACCTTTGAGAGTGCCTGTCTGCGCATCGACGCTTGTCTCAATGACCGCTGGACCTCCAGGTCGAATCGGGCCTTGTTGGCATTCCTGACGCCGCCGACCAGCTTATTCAAGGCATTTTGATGCTGCTGAAGGACCTCCGTCTGTTTCGTGATCTCCGCGGTGGACTTCTCGAGTTGCTGGATGGCTGTTGTGAGTTCAGGCTCAGCCACGGCCTGTACTAAGGCGAGGTCCTGGGAGGCGACCAATTGGTCCACCAGACCGAGTTCGTCGAGCGATGAGTACCTGAAGCAGTTGGTGATGGGCGTTCGAGACGGTGGGTGGGCGGGGAGTCATCTTACAGGGCAAGTTCATCCTTTGACAGCAGATTATCGCTTCCAGCATGTAGCTGCAGCCATTCTCTGAAGGCAGTGCCGTGGTCTGGGTCTTCGAGGGCATCCTGCAGGACGGCCTCGTTCAGTCCGGTGTCTCTGTGATACCTGCCGAGAAGACCTCTGAGAGTTTGGGAGTCCATGTTGCGAGGCCTCGGCGTCGATTCTCAGTTAGATATGGCGCAGGTGAGGTCAATGTGAGTTCATGGGAGCTTTGATGGGCCAGAAGGTTGTTGGTGTGCCTGGACTCGGGCCTAGCGGAGTTCTTAGACAAGGCGACGCTGTTGGACGATTGCCTCCGTGATTGCGGACCTCAGGATACCGCATGCGACGAATTCCACCGCTCGGGACAACCTTCCGTCAGGGGTGAGAGGGCCGTGGCGCGTGGCCTTCGGCTAAGAAGCTTCTCAGGTGTGAGGCCGACTTTGTGTACCACCAGCCCGAAGAGCGGCAGGGTGATTGGACGCGCTGTGGCGGCCGCGAACCGAGACACGGGGAGAGCCTATTGCCGGGAGAGCAGAGTGAGCCCGTCCACAGCATCCGAAATGGCACCACTCAGGCCACACCGCCGAGAATTTGCAGGTCCAGGCGGGTATATGTCTTCGAGAACCGCGTCTGGCCGGTCTGGGCAAGGCTCGAGTTGCCGGGGCTGTGCTGGCGGAGGTGGTGCTTGATCTGGCGGTAAGGGGGCGCGGCTCATGCGGACCGTTGACGCCGCAGGCGAGCCAGCACGTTTCCCAGGAGGCTCCTGAGCGTTTGCAAACAGGCGACGGCGGGTGAGTGAGTGAGTGAGGAGTGAGTGAAGGTCAAGATGTCGTCGAGCAAACAAGCGGTGGCCAATCAGTGGCTCTCCTGCTTACTTAAGGCGGACGACAGATGCACCTGCCGACACCTGCAAGGGACCACTCTAAGGGACGGGACGGGCGGCAACGGGCAGGGGCGTCCCTGAGCCCATAGGTACGTACCTCTCTCACCTCTCTTCTTGACTGCCCGTCTCTCCCTCTCCTTCATCCTCCCGCTACCACCAGTCATAAAACAAAGTTGACGGCTACCAGCGCCGTGCTCTCAAATCAGCTGCTAGCCCCTATTTTTACCTTGTTTACAGCGGCGGGCACGCCACATGCCGCCTGCATTCATCCGCTGCTTGTGCGGACACTTTCCTTGCCGACTCCGTTTGCTGATGGAGACAACAGAGCTTGCTTTCTCTTCATCGCCCCTCGATTGATTCGGTCCCGACTGCCGATCATACTATCGAGGCGCATGCAGGCGACGGGAGTAGGCGTCTGCGGCAACTAGAAGGCAACCGCTGGCCTCTGGGGCACGGTTGGGGTAACAAGGTTGCGTCTGTCACTAATGTGGTGTCCGGATCGAAGATGCGTCCAGACCGCCATCAACTGGTGATTTCATGCCGGGCCCAGAAGAAGAAGAAACTTCGAAGAGATCACGAAGGCAAATTCAGCTCCCTCCTCCGTGTTGCACTATCTCGATGCTGGTCCCGTCAGCTAGAGTCTCTCCGATACGCCGATGCCTGCTGTTCCTGATGATGCCATGCCGCGGCCCTGGGATGACAAACGACGTCAATAATCAGGCGGTTCTCGTGGCTTTAAGCTGCCGACTTGCTGTGTTTGTCCCCTCTGGTCTGTGCTCTCAGGGCGGACATGTCCCATCCCATGTCGCCTGCTCGTGGTTCCCTCCTCCTCCACCGCCGCCTACCCGAACCCTCGACGTTCCTGTCTCGATCCGAAGGCGAACAAATCCGGTTCTCCGGCGCCCCTTCATCCGCTGCCCGGAGCACTACCGCCGGGAACGGGAGGTCTGTTCTTGTTGATCCTCCAGCCAGCCAGCCCAATCATCTCCTGCCTTGACCCCGACCCGGGCTCAAGCGTTTGCAGCCATCGTCCCAAGACTCTCGCCCCTGCTTGGCGTGGCTGGGCCGGAGCACAAGCCAAGCTCCTGTCAACTCTTGATCTCTCTCTATCCCATTATCTATCTGCAATGCTCCGAGATGCGTGGAGATGGACTTCCATCTGGGGCCGCCTCTGACGTGTCTGTCTGGCGGGCCTGCTTCACCACCCGCGAGAGGCAGGACAGACAGACACCAAGACAAACCCATGTGTAACTCACCCATAAAGACTGGCAAGTGGGGTCCCCTACTGACGTTCCATCTTACCTACTCCTGTCACCATTGCACGCACCAAAATGATGCCATGTACCATCTCCCCCCGTCTGCCTTGATCTCTGAGCAACATTACGTTGATCTCTTGCCCCGCTGCTGTGCTGCGACCCCTAGTCCTACCGACCTTCGGCTCGCCGAAGACGCTCGCAAGGGGGGCGGAGGCCGTCATGAGCTGTTTGCTCCATGATATAACCGGCCTGCTCGGGCGATGTCTGAGACAGATTGCAGATCATGCCACCAGCTTCCCCTTCCCGCGCTTCCGAGTCAGATTCAGATTCAGATTCCCAATGTGGACGCAGCAAAGCCCTGTCGAGCAGACGACGTGCCGGGCACATGTCCGCGTCGCCGCCGATCGTGCACAGGAGCTCCTCTGGGTCGCCGTCATCTTCCTCCTCAGCGAGGTCCTGATATGGGCCCTCCACCTCCTTCTCAGGCCGGCGGGCCTCGAGTTCCTGTCGTCCATCATAGGCATGGTTGTCGTTTTCGTCGTCATGGAGGTTCTCGGCCGGTGTTTGCGAGGCACAAACGAGTTCTACACGCATAGAATCAAGCCAAAGGTAGGCGCCGGCACTCCCTGCTTGAGGCACTCCCTATTTACTTGACTTGTTGGTTCATGCTAACACGACCAGGTCGACTTTCTTAATAAGAATATGGGCCTCGGCTTCGCGGTGCCGCTCGTGGCCATCGACAACCAGGATTCTCTTGGTGGCGAGGGAATTGGCAAGGTCATCGGAACCTTCGGTGAGCCTTCACCACTGCCATATCATCGAGCTTCAGATCGCTGACTATCGCAGTCACAACCAACGCCATCTTCTGGGTCTTGGTCTTCGTGATCGCCCTGGGCCTGGCCGTCGCTTTCATGACGCTGCCACGCCCACGATGGTCCCCCGGGGAGGTGCCGGCCATACAAGAGCCTGACGATAACCGATCAAGCTGGATCCCCGAAGAACCACCCCGACTGGATCTCCCGGCTCCCGTCTTCAATAGGAGGCTGTCCGACGCCGTGACCCTCCAGAACTCAGTCATCGGGTACCAGACCGACAAGGAAGCCGCCCTAGGCTTCGAATCGCGGACTGTCTCTGTCTACTTGACTGACAGCGAGTGCCCAACACCAATGCCACGCCTGGAACCTAGAGCACAACAACTCCCACCTCTGTCACATGCTGCCGGGCCAACAACAATAGAAACCTGCTACCTTATCCTTCTTTTTGTCTTCTTCGTGATCACGGTGGGCATTCCGGTATCTTTGTTCGCGGGCGACGACCGTCTTCTCGATAGCTGCATGCTCTGGTTTACCTGGATCACCAGCACACGGCTTCAACGCACCCTATCTGCCCATTCGCATCAAGCTGGCACCTCGACGATGCTGTTTAACATGAAGAGGACTGCGACGACCCTACTCAACCCTGTCCTTCTGACAACGCTGTGTCTGACAGCGTACACACGCGCCAAGTCATCTGCCACCTCCAAGCCTCTGTCGGAGATCCTCGACAACTTCTCCTCCGGAACCTCCCTGTCCGACTTGTGGTCCTTCCTCGCCGACCCCGCGGCGTACCCCTTAAAGCCAAACCATCCCGCCTACTTCGGCGCCGGAGACGCCGCCCTCGCGATGCTCGAGGTCGGAATCGTCGTCTGGGGCTTCAAGCTGTACGAGTGCAGACGCCAGCTCGCCTCCCGCGCCGGCCTCGCCGTCGTCGTCGTCTCCGCAGCCACCGCCGCCATCAACGTCTTCGTGTCGAGCCTGCTCGGAAAGGGCAACGATCTCGCCGCCCCCGAGGCGCTGGCGTTCGCGGCGCGCAGCACGACCCTGGCGCTCGCGAGGCCGGCGGTCGAAGCGCTGGGCGGGAACCAGGTCGTCAACGCTGCGCTCGTGGTCAGCAACGGGATCCTCGGTCAACTGCTTTACCCTTTCGTCCTTGGCCGGCTGGGCTTGGACCAGCGGCAGGACGAGGCCGGCGAGGGCGAGGAGCGTGACGAGGCTCGGGTCATCGCGGCGGGCACGTCGATTGGCATCAATGGCGCCGCCATGGGTGTGGCCTACCTCTACGAGCGGAAGAACAGGGCAGCGCCGTACGCGGTGCTGTCCATGACGGTGTTCGGAGTCATGACGGTGGTGTTCACTGCCGTTGAGCCCTTCACGAGCACATTGGCAACTTTGATGAGAGCATGACGAGTGCTCTAAGCTGCATTTGGCGGGTGGTTCTTCTTTGGCGGCTTCTTGCGGAAAACACATTCCAAGGCGTTGGGACTGATTTGCTGGCGTTTCGAGATTGGGGTTTGGGCCGGGCATGAGTTGCAAGCATACAAGCATACAAGCATAGCGAGGCACGATGACGAGTGTAGATGAGACGATGAGCATTTCCAGCTTCAACAAGTCAATAAGACGGCTTTTGGTATCCATGAATCCCCCGGTATTCGCGACAGCTTCGCCTCCGTGTTTTCTTCTCTCCGCACCGACGTATCTATTCCAACCTGTCGCACGAATGTCAGCATCTTCTCACCGGAAACATCACGCGCGCCGCCAGGACGTACCTCTCGATCAAGTGCAGCCCGCTGGCCGTCTCGACCACGTCGCTCAGCTGGCCGGGCTCGAGGGCGAAGGCGGCGACCTCGAACTCCTTCTGCATGTCGCCCTTTCCGAAGTATCCCAGGTCACCGCGCTTCCTCGCGCTGGAGCAGTCGCTCTCCTCGACGGCGAGGTCGCCGAGGGACGCCTCGCCGGCCTTGATGGCGCGCTGGAACTTGCGGATGCGGACCTCGGCGTCGTCGCGGGTGCGCTCGATGTTGGGCTCGCGCCAGGAGGAGGGGCGGCGGGAGCCCTGGTGCTTGACGAGGAGGTGGGCGGCGCGGATCTTGCCCTCGGGGGCGGCGCCGGGGTAGGGGGCCGGGTTGGGGCCGGACTGGGAGTGGTGCGCGGCCATGTAGGCCTTGAGCTTCTCGACGTCGGCGCCGGCGGGGGGTTCCCAGCGGGAGATCTTCTCGACGGTGTTGAAGTAGTAGGGGAGGTTCTTGGAGTTGGAGTGGCGGACCTCCCAGTTGGGCGGCAGTCCTGCGTCGGCCTGGGGCGGGTGTTAGTTAGCTGCATGTAGCCGTGATATGGGAGCCGAGGATGGGAGGATGCGACTTGCCATGGTTGCTGTTTGGGTGTGTGGCGGGGTAGTGGATGGACGGAAGGATGGAAGCTCTGGTCGCGGGAGGCCGAGGTCAGTACAGTGGCCGCAGAGGCATTGGGCGCTGCGATGGACTCACGAAGCTCTGGGCAGTGATGGATTTTTAGTATGGAGATGAGGACTGGAGATGACGTGCGTGAAGATGCCAGGAAGAGATCGAGTCAGGTCGATCGAGGTCGGGTCGGTGCTGGTCCAGTGTTTATGGAGAGTGGAGGTTCAGCAGTTGCCGGGTGATACCCCCGCAGCGAGCTAGGGCCACCCACTGTGGCCCCCACACCGGGGTGACCCCGCCAGCCCATGGCACTTTTGTTGGCGGATGACCGCTGGAATCGCTCCAACTTGGACCCGACGTTGATGAGGTTTAACGGCGGGGGAGGGGCAGCACATTCCGTTCCAATCCATGGATGGCCCAAATCACCTCAAGCAGCTCGTTTCATGTGCCGCCATTGGCCTATTTCCGGACACATCACGCGGCCCCCCTCCTCGGCGCTGTTCCTGGCAATATTCGACCGTGTCCCCGTGGCCCTCCATCTCCCTCAACCCGGTGGCCCGGAGCCTATCAAGAGTGATGTCACCCACGACAGAAAACCGCGGAGGGCTGCCTGGGTCAGATCTGATGTGCCACGAGGCAAGCAGATTTTCAGATCACGAACGATAAATGGCCAGCCTCGAGACCCGACGCAGGATATACTCGGCTTAATACGCAGCGAGAGGGACACGAGGAATTGACGCGCCGCCATCCCGACGCTCTGGGGGGTCACCAGGCACCTTAGATCGGGCCAAGATCTTGGATGATGGGCAGAGTTTGCGTACCTGCGTTGGGCTGGCCGCCATGCTGGTCCGGTGACGACATGGTGTTCTCACCTCGACCTATCGGCGGTGCGAGGCCCTTTCAGACACGGGCATGAAGTCGCGAAATACATCGCCGGTTCAGGCATGTTTTTCTCTGGATACGTGCTGTTTTGAACTGCCAGAGGTCAATTAGGCAGTCCTTGGAATTGTCTCTAGTTCAGCAAGATGCCATATCGGGTTTCTCAAGTCAAGAGAGAGACCGTCTTAATCATCCGAGGCTCGACCTGCGGCATTCTGGTCAATGTGGTCGCTTTGTGAGTGGCCGTCCTTCTGTGACTTGCGGCAGGTTGTCTAGTTATTCAGAGGCTCTTTCGATAATGAGTTGGGTGAAAGCCAAGGGCATCACCATGTGATGTGATGTGCCCGAATACGGCATTTCGGGCTCTCGGAATCATCGCCATCTCACGTCCTTCGAATCATCGCCATCCCATGCGCTTCGAATCGTCGCCATCCTATGCGCTCCGGATCGTCGCCATCCCATGTACTCTGAATCATATCAGGGGCCGCCGTTCGTGCTGTCGAGTGACACGCCAAACACAGCTATAAATTGATGGGGACAAACTGGGAGTTTGAGAGCCGGCACATAACCCTCACCCATATTGCCATCAAAGGCCAACGTCGAATGCGCACTGAGGTCGTCCTCCAGTCTTCAGACTTGAGGGTGAATGACAAAGAAAGGTGCCTGGGCACCCACTCCCAACAGCTGCAGATCAAGCCCAGAACCCACACTTGCCACTGCTCTCCAAAGCTTCCAGGCCCGCCCTCGACCACATCCACCGCTTTCCTAGTTTGGCCTAGCCCCACTGCAGCAAAGGCTGACCAACCTGCACGCCTCGCCGACTATCAAACTGGACTCCTTCTGCCTGTCTTTCACTTGCACACAATCTTCCCAACGCCAACACCGCGCGATCGCAACCCGTCCCACACCGCGCCCGACCTGCGCAACTCCTCGTCCGACGACAACAACGACCAAATACCCCCCGATCCTCCTCCCCAACCGAGTCAAAATGGCCTCGCCCGGCTCCGTGGCTCCCTCCGACGAGGGCGCCTCCAAGCCCGCCGAGCAGATCACCTTCCGTTTCTGCTCCGAATGCTCCAACATGCTCTACCCAAAGGAGGACGAGGATAACCACCGCCTGCAGTATACCTGCCGCACATGCCACTACACCGAGGAGGCTACCTCCACCTGCGTCTTTCGCAATGTTATGAACACGTCCGCAGGAGAGACTGCCGGTGTCACTCAGGATGTCGGATCCGACCCCACGGTAGGTAAACCTCGTCGAGACACTGCCCTCATCCCCGAGATCTGCCTCTGCTGCGGCCAGCCCCTGCTTTGCACCACCTGCGACCAGGCCTCCGACGCCTTCATGGTCTCCGTCGCAACCTCGACCGACTCTCCATACGAATCCGATGACTCCGGCTCCGACGACTTCGACGACGAGGTTGCTGATCTCTGTGGCCTGGGCCTCTATCTGCCGCTGTCCTTCAGCGCGCATTCCCTGTTGGAGAACTACACCAACGAGTCCTGCGACGCCCCCACCAACAACCACCCCGATGAGATTCCCCGAACGTTGAAGATCAGCATTCCGAACCCTCTTCGCTGCGACACCGACTGGTTTGAAGAGATCCCGTTTTTGCCGGATATGCTGCCTGCTCAGCCCAACAACACAGCCGATCGTTTGACCACGGGAGGCCGTCGCATCCTTACTACATCCGACGACATGATCCTGGACTCTGACTGAGGCTATCCACGGCAGTGGATGAGCCCTGATAACGGCCCCAGACGACCGAACCCGGAGCACCGGACACCTTTCCTTACAGCCCTGCCACTCTTGTCTCAAATTCCCCGGTGAAACACGAGGCTGACTTGTCGTTCCTCTCGGTATAGCTGCCGCGCGAGATGATAGATTGCCCCAATTGTTCGCACAACGAGGCCGTCTTCTTCCAGTCCCAGCAGCGAAGCGCCGAGACTGGCATGGTGAGCCTGACTCCTCCCGTGTTCGAGCTTTCCCCCACTCACATGTCCGACTAGAAACTGTTCTATGTCTGTTGCGAATGCGGTAACATCTTCCAGAAGAAGACATGATTTCTTTATACTTGTTCCCCCGATGATACCCAGTGGGTCAGGCTAGGACGGACGGAGCCTGTGGTTTGTTTTCCTGATAATGCTTGTGGCGTTGGGGTGAAGCGGTTGGTTTGGGCATGAGAACGGGCATGGGGCAAGGAGATTTTAGACGCAGATAAATGCTCACGACCCTCTTCTGTTCACCTTGTTCCGTGACGGTCGAAACGCTCCCGTGATGACGCGAGGCGAAATGCCACATTTGATGGAGATTGGTATTCTTTGCCAACCTGTAAACGCCAGCTCATGCAATCATATGGTACACGCTGCCTGCCCAGCCCGGGCCAGGCCAATCCTACAGTATTCTTCCACAACATGGACGTTGTAGCCTCCTCTGAAAGTCGCTCGCACCCCTCTGTATGACTGCTCATGCGTGCATCGGCGCCATGGACAGGATCTTGCTCCACTTCTTCCTCCTCAGCTCGGCTCCAACGACGCCGTTGATACGCGTTCCGACGGGGTCTCCGGCCTTGTTGATCAGGACGCAGGCGTTGTCGTCGAATCGGACGACGCTTCCGTCGCGGCGCTGCATCTTGGCCTTGGTTCGGACGACGACGGCGTGGCGCATGTCGCCGCGCTTGACCTTGTTGGCGGTCGAGAGGCCGGCCATGCCGTCGGAGTTGGCACCCTTGTGTTTCTGGACGACGACGACGATGCGGTCACCTGGTACTATGGTTAGTCTGGCTGTCGAGCTCTCGGCAATCGTAGGGGCGTACCAATGCGGGCGGCGCCTTTGCGTCCGATGACCATGGCGCACTCGACGAGGGCGGCGCCCGAGTTATCAATGCATTGAAGCATCGACTGGAACGGTTAGCAGAGCGGATAAATGCGTCGAGGGTCTCATCGTGTACCTTTAAGTAAATCATCTTGGCGGCTGGACTCCTCTTCGCGAGGCTATACGCTTGTTGTCGGATCTCCCCTCTTGAAGCTCTCACCACCAGGCGCGGATGATCTTTCAAGAATTTCGAGGTCGGACCAGGAGCTCGATGATTAGGTAATACAGATCAGGTGAGCCGGAGATCAGCCGAAAATGGGTGATGATTCGTTCAATTTCCTATTTAAACCCCTGTCGGCGGACAAAGAGCGCAAGGGCCACCCTCAGCTGCTGCTCGTCGCCCGGCCACCACGATTCCCCGCCGAAAGCTGAGCTATTGGCCAATCGCCAGCCACGCTCACCTGCGACTCCCCCTGTCGCCGACCTGCCTGCAGCAGCAATGGGCAACCGCGGCCGCCCATTCCAGCGCACCCACTCCTATTCCATCACTCGGAATCCTGCCTCGACCTCCTATCGTCAGCTCACAGAACCCATACATGCAGACGGCCCCGACCTCTTGTCGCCAACTCTGAGCTGCAGCAGCGCTCTTAATTTCTCTCTTTGACAGGCCGTGACTCTTCCCCAGCATCCAGAGCCGCTCTCGGCTTATACGACTGCTAAATACGCCGAGCTGTTCTCCCGCAGCCTCTCCGTTATGACGACACCCGCTCGGGACCTTTCGAACCTCCTCGACGCCTTTTGAGCAGCCCGACCTGCCCCACGACTCAACGACCGAGTTTTCCATAGTGTAGACGCCATTCTGTCTTTTACCGACCACCGTGGCTGGCCTGGTGGCATCCCAATTCTCCCCGGCGCATTCCGACTCGTGCAAGCCCGCTGATCCCCTCAACCTTGCACCTCAACCCCTCGGACCGCCATCACGAACTACTTGACGCATTTCTGCCGCCGACATCACACCGGCAAACCCGGCCATTCAAGATGCCTCCCAGCAAGGCATCGGCTTCCAAGAAGCACCGGTTGACCCTGTCGCAACTGGCCTCCTACGACGACATCTTGACAGATGCCCTGATTGACCATGTGAGCAACCCTGCCGCCCTCTCCAGGGTTACCTGCTGACTTTTCCAGGTCTTTTACTGGACCTCTATCCCCAAGAACCGCTCCTCCTACCACCCGTCGCGAGGTATTCGGGAAGAGGACATCACCAAGATCATCCAATCCGAGCTCGTGGTCAACCGGGACCTCGACTCCGCCGAGGCCAAGCTGCTTGCCACCGATGGCCTTCGAAAGTTCGCCAATGGCCTGAAGAACGACAAGGAGAGGGCGGACTTCAAGGGTCACCTGCGACGGTACCTCTCGATCTACCTCCCCGATTGCCCATTTGAGGTCAACACCACCAATCGGTACACGATCGTGTCGCACGAGGCCGCCGTGACGGCCCGCCGCTTTATCAAGAGGAACGAGACCGTCAAGTACCTGGCCGGTGTGCAGGTCATCATCACGCCCGAGGAGGAGAAGGAGATGACGGCCCGGAAGAAGGACTTCAGCATCGTCGTGTCCGCGAGGAGCAAGTGCGCCAGCCTGTTCATGGGCCCGGCTCGGTTCGCCAACCACGACTGCAGCGCCAATGCCAAGCTCGTTACTACCGGCCAGGCAGGCATTGAGATTATTGCCACCAGGAACATCGAGGAGGGCGAGGAGATCACGGTGACATACGCCGAGAACTACTTTGGCGAGGACAACAGCGAGTGCCTCTGCCACACCTGCGAGCGCAACCAGGTCAACGGGTGGGCGACGGAGGAGGCGGAGAATTCTGTCAAGACCAGCATCGAGAGCGCCCCCGAAGAGGGCTACTCCTTGCGCCGCAGGAGACGGGCTGATAGCGTCGACCACTCCTCCCGAACGCCCTCCATCACACCAGATATCCGACCTCGCGTCTATAAGTCTCAGCGGCGCAAGTCCGCTCGGGAGTCCCTCGCCAACGATTCGGCAGCGAATGACTCCCCCATGCCACCTCCGTCGGCATCGAAGAAGCGCCAGTCTACCGCGATCATGACGCCTCCGTTCACGCCAGCTAAGAAGCTGAAGCTTTCCGAGGCGCAGTCGCTGCCTCTTCCCCTGGACCTGCAGAGCTCGAGAAGCAGCTCTTCTCAGTCTCAGCGCAGCGATTCTCTGGGCAGCGCCAACGGCGGTTCTTCCACGGATATTACGGAGCCGGAGAAGGAGAGCCCAGGCCCGGATATTTTTGCGCCGAAGCCCACGCAGATTCAGCAGAAGATCTCCGTGCTGAAGCAGGAAGAAGCCGAAGAGGGCGCAGTGAACGTGCTGTCGCAGACATCACCATTCGATCTGCCGACGAAGCACAACACCACCAAAGAAATCTCAGTGCGGGTGCAAGACCAAGACGCACCCCTTAGATCTAACGTCGCCATGTCTATCGAGGCGATCTGCAACCCGCCCTCGCCTCCGTCTTCGCAGCAGACGACCACACCAGAGCTTCCCGCCACGGCGGAGCCCGTGACAGATCCCGCGCCTATTATCGTCCGCGTCGAGGCCGCAGAACCGCAAGAGCAGGCGACCGAGCCGAAGAAGAAGCGCAAATACAACAAACGAACCTTCATCAAGGAGACCACACCGCCCGCGAGGCAGAGACAAGCAGGCGACTACACGCTCACGCCATTGCTGCTGGCCGAGCCCGAGATGGCCTGGATCCGGTGCATGAACTGCGACACGGCGTTCGTGCAGCACAACGCCTACTACACCAAGAGCTCCTGCCCGCGATGCGAGCGGCATTCCAAGCTGTACGGCTACATCTGGCCCAAGACGGAGAAGCAGGGGCCGCGCGACAAGGAGGAGCGCATCCTGGACCACCGGACAATCCACCGCTTCCTGAACACGAACGACGAGGCGAAGATCCGCGGCCGCAAGAGGAAGCTAGAGGGTGAGACGCCCACGACCGAGGAGCCCTCGGAGGAACCTTCGAGGAAGAGGCGAAAGGGAGCCAAGGACGAGGATCTGGACGATGCGGGAGCCGTGCGCAGGAGCGGCCGCCCTAGAAGGGTGAGCAGCAGGGTTTCGGCTTAGTGGTTTGCATTGTCATCGGAGTATGGTGGATATACATTTGGAAGCCGGAGCGGGACGCGACGAGGCTGGTGTAATGGATTTGGCGCGGTAGATGCCTAAGGGCTCTCGGCCGGCGCCTCCCGTCAGAAGCACGCACGGCGGTTGTTTAGAGTATCTTAGCAGCCTTGTGTGGGAATATGAGCAGGTGTTTAGTTACTCGCGACGGGACCTCACTCTGTGATGCGAGATGCCTTCTCCGGCCTGGGGTGACATTTCAGCTTGTCTGAGGGATGTGATTTGCCCATGACCGCCGTCACATGCGCCGCCCCCCTTCTGGCCCCGAGAAGAGGCAACCTGCTCGAGGGCGCGGCGATCAAAGCGCGTATTGGGCATGCGACCTGCTGTATTACGGCACAAGGTGCCACGATTGGAGCGTTCTCTGCATCCCCCGCAGCGACAATGCATGGGTAGGGTGTGCTGTCAGATTGTTCCGCGCTGGAGCTTGGCTGTCTGGCGCCCTTGGACGCATGGTCCTTTGTAGGGCTGGGCGCGGCATCGCGGGGTAGGACTTGGGCCTTGGGGTTGTGATGGTCGACAAGACGGCGGCCGAGGCAGCTGTCGATCTGGCTCTTTCGAGGGCAGCACGCACCGAGACCTGTTTCGGGCGGGATGTCGAGGTCCTGGGGGCTGAAGTCCGCCCCTGATGGGTGTAGGACCTCGATCCGGACGTGGGATTGGGGAAGGACCGCAGGATGCGTTTCGCGCTCCCTCCGCTCGCTCGCTTGGGTTACCACCTACTAGTCAGACACGTGCGAGTGGCGTGGCGCTCGGCGGCTTTGTCTGTGGTGTGGTGGGATGCGCCGTTGGTGTTCTGGTTCTTAAACAGGGAGATCTGGCAAGTCGGATTTGGTTTCTTCCACCCGTGTATCCTTTCTTCCGCCAGCTGTTCGAAGAGAGCCTCGAGCGGTACGTGAACAACGACTGTCGTCTTTCAATGATCAGAAGCAATATTGATGCTTCAGTCAGGGTTCTGACATCGACTACGATCCCATCTCCTCCAGCAGTGTGGAGGAGCAAACGGCAAACCTGCGATCACGACCATCTCATGCTGTAGTCGAGAGCCAACGACACAAATTAATCCAATCCTCCGCACCGAATTACGATCCGAATATACTCCCATCCCAATACCGCCGAGATGCTGCACCTCTTCGCCGGAATGGACATCCTCAACCTCGTCCTCGCCATCATAGCGGCCCTCACAGCTCTCGTCGTCGGCTGCTCTGCCGTCCGATATGTTCGTCCCCCCGCGGAAACACCCATAGATTATGCGGCTGACAAGCAGAAGATATTCTTCTCGAATGCCAAAGACGAGATCAACTTTGAGGACGACGACTCCATCTATGCGTTCTACGGCGCCGGGCCGAAAGCAGGCAGTAAGTTGAGAGGGGGACGATGAAGTTGAAATCCCTGCGATTCAGATTCTTTTTGGGGCGAGATAGGATTGCAAGTTACTTGCGAAACCTGGTTCATTGTTTGCGCTTGATTGCGATGGCTTTCGAGTTCTCCTCTGGATTGGATACTGACGGCCGGACGACAGGCGTCAAGAGGGTTTCCTTTGATATATGAGCGACGATACCCAGGGCATGGCGGGGATTCTTCTGCATAGGAAAATACTATAGGCAGGGAGGTTTTGGATTGATGGAGCGACGCAGTCACTGGGAGGCAGAAATTGTACACCAGGTGTGGCAACAAGACTTTTTTTCACGTATTGATCGGGCTACCGTGCTATGCGCAATTCCCCTGCCGTCCTCGGCGGAGCAGACCCTCCATGTCCCGATCATCGCGTTGGTCATCAGCCTCGTGAGCCAACATCTTGAGCCTTGACCTGGCCTTGCTTAAGCCTTGACCTGGTCTTCCTTGAGGCTCATGTAATTCACCAACACTCGCCAACATAGCCGGACGCCATGTTCTCCGCGCCATCCTCCTCGACATTCCTGTCGTCGTCGTCGTGGACGTCGTCATCGAGGTCGTCGTAGTAGTCGTCCTCAAAGTCTTCCTCGTCTTCTTCTTCGTCGTCGTCGTCGTAGTCAAAGTCCAAGGTCGACGATGTGGCAGCGCTATTGGCACCATCGTCGACCGGGGCCTCCTTTGACTTGTCGTCCCCTGGGACTTGGACCGTCCGGATGTCGCCCCACACAGGGGAATCCGACCGCTTCTTGTCCGCCTCGTAACCCCAGACGCTGGGCGATGGCGTGGGCGTCATCACCGTCTTCGCCCAGTCGTGCGTTGAAGTCTTCCTGACCTCCGACTCCGCACCGGTCGAGACCTCGTCCTTCTCGGCAGCCTCCTCCTTCAGTTTCTTGAGCCTGGCGTCTTCGGCCTGGCGGAATCCGACGAGTGACCCGTGGCCGCCCCAGCTCCCCCAGGGGCCGACGGCTTCCCCGGGCCCGAGATACCGCCGTCTTTTGGTCGTGTTCTCGGCGCCCTCGGGGTCTGCCTCGTCGGTGTCGGGGTGAGCCCGGAGCCTCTTGAGCCTCCGGTCTAGCAGGTCCGGGGCCATGGTGGGAGGGTCCCTGGACACCTCGGGCAGTCGGGCAGAAGCTGCGGCGATGGCCTCCGCGGTCCTGTCGAGTTGGGCTTTGAGTGCCTTGAGTCGGGTGTGGACTTCCTCGAGTTGAGCGGTCAATGCCTTCAGTCGGACGTTGAATTCCTTCAGCTGGGCGTCGGACGCATCCACTCGGGCGTCGATTTGCGCCACAAGCGGTCTGATGTACCTGTCGTATTCAGAGACCTGATTCGGGGTCCAGGGCCGTTGATCATGCGGTGTTATGGCGGTTCCGATAAAGGCTCTGGCCCCCTGGCTCGCCTCAACGGCACGGTGCTGGGCCTGGATCCTCTCCTGGTCTTGGTCAGTGGCGGGGAAGCGCCTCCAAGGGTTGGGATACGGCCAGAGAGTTCCTTGCCGCGGCCTGTGGTAGATGCCTTCGAAGGTTCTCGGGTTGGCAGCCGGTTCGGCCTCGTTCTGGGACGGGGTTGAGTCTCCGGCCCTCTCAGGTTGGGTGCGAGAAGGGGTCGACGCGGAGAACTGGGGACGGAGACGTGATGATCCGTAGATGGGCTGCACCTCCGGGACTCTATGCAACGCCGAGAACTGGGGACGGAGACGTGATGATCCGTAAATGGGTTGCACCTCCGGGACTCTATGCAAAAGGCGCCAAGGGGGGGTACCCTGAGGGTTGCAAAGGTCCCCGACGCTCGGGTGTGGCCTGTCGGGATCAGGCTGCGACCTGCCGCTGTCGGGGCGGTCTGAGGCAGGCGTCTGGTCCATTGTGGGAGTAGGAGGAGGAGGAGCGGGTAACTGCGCCGGCGTTCGGGTCGCACACTGGGCAGGCGGCTCACAGTTGAGAGTCCATAGGTGTTCAGGACGGAAGGCGCCGCGATGCCCACTGGTAGTGCCTTCCTTAGGTAAGTGGCTGGGTAGGTCGGTCTTGTGTGATGGAAGGGAAGGAGCTCAGGACGAATGAAAACGAAGCGCAGCCCGGTATTTATGCTCGAGGCACGTACGGGGCTTGCGTCCCGGAGGTGGCCAGCGAGGACACGGAAAAAATGAAGTCCGAACGTGGCCTGAAGCCCAGCCTTGTATCAGTATCGTGGCGGCTTCAGACTCGTCATTGGTGAGAGAAGCTTCCACTGCTACCCGGGTACTGACGTACATACCAAGCCCGTTGTTTTAAATCTTGTAAGCCATCATGATCGCTGCATTGCATTACCACCGCCTCAAACCCGCCAGAAGCCCACCTCGCAAGCCCAGTCTGCCCCTGACCCATTCTACCCCTGGCCCCTGACCTGGCCATCGGCTTCAGGAACACCGCGTCTTCTCCCTCTCCGGGTCCAGGTTGCACCAGATGTTGACCCTGTTCAGCTCCGACGTCGAGGAGTTCTGCCTCCGGTCGTCGCACCGCCATCCGACCACGTCCTCCTCGCCCTGGCAGAACGTGATGCAGCAGGTCGACCCGTTGTTCAGCCATACGTAGCTGACGGCGTCGAAGCCGATGTCGATGAACCCCTCCTCGCGGAACACCTCGCTGGCGTTTCCGCCGTAGCTGTAGTCCGAGAAGGCTTGGAACGCGAAACTGTTCGGCGCTGTCTGGTTGTTGAGGAACGTGGGCGTGGCTTCGGCGGACGACGATGTGGCTGATGACGACACTTCGGATGACGTGCTGGAGGGAGTGTCAGTAGGTGAACTTCCAATGCGCTTGGGAAGACTTGAAACGACGAACCTGGGTGTCGAGGAGACTGACGCCACGGACGAGGAGGAGGGGGTGGCAGCAGCCGAAACAGAGGACACCGACGACGATGACGCGCTGCCACCCTCGCCCTGCTCCTGGGAGTCCGAACTGCCGCCCCCTGAGTTCCTCGTTGCGCCGACTCCCGCGCCGACAGCAATGGCAATGATGGCGAGAATCGCAACGCCGACAAGGATCCAGAAGATCTTCCTTTTGATGCCGCATATCCTCCGCTCCTCCGCGGGCTCGGCGCGTGCCGCGTCGTAAGCTTCCTCTGGCCGCCCAGGCAGCTGGGCTACGATTCCTGACTGAGGGCTCAGCGGCGACGGTGTGTACTTCTCCCCGTCCCAGCCAGGGCCGGCCGGGAACTTCCCTTCGCCTCCATCGAAGCCGTGCTGCTTGTAGAGCTCTGCCTGGGACAGGGCCTCTGGTGACGAGTCCGGCACCACCTCGGGGAGGTTCTCGTCTCTTGCGTACGGCCTGTCCATGTCTGGCTGGTGTCGAATACCGAGTTTTGGCTGTGTGGTTGTTGGGAGAACGGTCACAAATCCGAGGAACGTACAACGGCAGGGTCCAGCGGCAGAGATGTAGTTCAAGCACCGGCCAGACCTCAGACGGAGTGGGACGTTGTCAAATTATAAGGGGCAGGGGCCTCCCGAGCCACCCTTGATCTCTGGCCTAAAAGCCAAGCGCGCGGCCAATATGCCGCTCTTGGTATGCGTCCCCAGCTCTCCCGGGGGATGCCTGGCTAGCCCGCGGGCCTGCTGGAGGGTTGCGACACGGGCGAGGCTCGTCACTGGCCTGGACGACACGAGGAGAAGATCTTGACCCCATGGGTCGACGGCGCTGTCGCAAGGCGAAGCTCCTGTCTCTGCCGCAGGGGTCGGGCATTGGACGTCCGTCCCTCAGCCGTGCTACCCTCGAGATGGGCGATGGAACCTCGGCATGCAGCTATGCGGAGGCTGACCCGTGGCTGATCCATGCCAGAGATCTCCTTTGGGAGCTCGGTCGCCATTCATCGATGGTGATCTACGGCCGCCCCTTGGCAGCTGAGGACGCTGGGCTGATTGACGAAGACGTCCTCGCTTCTCGAAGGCTTTGGCAACCGTCGCGTGCTGCTGGTGGCGCACGACATATGCAGCCCCTGCCGGCCGCCGCCCTTGTCACATTGGACCTGTTCCTGAATAGCGCCATCAACGAGTTATGCTTGTTGCGGGAAGCCGTTTTTAGTGCTGGTGCCCGCGGCCGTTGAGGAGAAGCGTTTGGTGTCCGTCAGCTGAAGTTGAGTTTACTGGGGTCGTACCGGCCGAGGGGTTGATATTCCTCCGATCCAGCGTAAGCCGTGCAGGGCAAAGCCCGACTGATCGGCAGGGTGCCGGGGGCCTGTGGCAGGGGTCGAGCAGGGTTGGGGGCCGGCTGTTCAAGACCCCGGGCGGTCAATTTCTCGATCACGACGCGATCTTGTCGAGAAGATGACAGAGGCGGGTTGCTTCCGCTGATCTGGGGCGTAATCACATGTCTGCCAGTGACGGGATAGTCTTCTGCGAGATATCCACGTCAGCAACAGAAGTCAGAACTCGTTTGGGGGCCAGGGCGTGTAAGTGCTCAGGCGAGGTGTTGTGAACTTCAGCCCTTCCGCTGTTGAAACAACGGATCTCCAGCAGCATCCTTCGAATACTCCAAGGGGCAGCAAATGAGCATTTGACGATCCAATCAACCCCTGCACCAACTCGCGCGATTATCAAGCTTCCTGCTCCACGTTGGCTCTTGTGGACTTTTTAGTTGACAGCTGCTGTCTCGGCTTCTCCCGAAGCCACATGCTGCTTGTGTGCTCTTCTGAGTTGGCAGCGCATCTGATCATTAGATCAGTGTTTGTTGTATGGCTAATCTGGGAAGAGTGCCGCCGATTTCCTCTGTCATCTCACGATGAGCTCACTCCGGGGTCTCACCAGCGCCTCATTTGGCGTTTGGTGATTAGTAACCGCCCGGGCTGGGGAACTTTGGTTTCGACCACTCCCACGTGTTCCAGAAGGACCGGTTTTCTTCTCAAGAAAAGCCAACTACGTCAGTTCAAGGTCTCGCCACAGCCTCACTGACCCTTACAAACATGACACCGTCTTCCTCGGTTTCAGCGTCCATCAACCAGCGCACATGATGCAATGGCTTCGTCGCTGTCTTCTTCCGAACCCTCCGCCACCAATCAGTCCAGCCGTCCTCCAGTGACCACTCGCAAGCGCCGACAAAAAACCTTTACGGGCTGCTGGACATGTCGCGGACGCCACGTAAAGTGCGACGAGCAGCGGCCTGAGTGCAAGAGATGCCTCACTGGGAACTTCGCATGCCAGGGCTATGGGACGCGCCTCACCTGGCTCGAGCCCTCGAGCCAGCCGGCGGCACCGGACAGTCTTCCCGCGCCAGTAACTGAGGGACACCGTATCAGCAAGGCCTCGGCACGCGCGCCATCAAGCCGAAAAGTAGCGACGACCAAATGGAAGGCCTTCACTGTGTTTCCGGCCAGCTTGCCGGATGACCGAGATGCTCAACCTGAGACGGTCGCTCCCGGGAGGAGGAAACGACCCAGCATCGCGCCCTCGAAGTCGCCAGCTCCCACTGAGCCTAACGCCTATGATCCGAGTCTGCTAGGCCCAGAATTTACGATACCTTTCCATTTATCTGCCGATGCCCGTATACCTTCTCTCCAAGGACCCAGTTACCAGCCCTCGGGCGGCTTCGACAATCTTGGCTGGGAGGAAGCCAACGCTGCCAACTTCACCGGGGCTGAGCCATGGGAATGGGACGGCACGACGATGCCTCTAGGCGGAGACGGAAACCCCGTTTGTTTCGACTCCTTGTCGACTTCGGCATCGTCATTGGATTCGAGCTCGACCGGAACTCAGTGTAGCGAAGCCGATCAAGATGATTGCCAGTATCGCCAGAGACCACGGTCGCCAGCCCTCGGAAGCCCGCGGATACAGCTTGATATTCTGCCAGCATCGCCACGCCATAGAGAGCTGATCAACCACTGGGCGACAAACCTATGCCACAAGCTCCTGCCGATTCGCAGCTCCATCAACCCCTTTCTCATCGTCGTGTCCCCGATTGCGCTCGTCGGCAGTCGCATGGCTAATGACCCCGATCATTCGAGTGGCGCCGTTGCTCTTTTCCACGCCGTCTGCGCTGTCTCGGCAGCTCACCAGGAAAACCTCAAGGGCGCCACGAGCGAGGACACCGCAGTGACCCTGCATCACAAGCGACTAAGCTTTTACCATCTCATGCGAAACATGCACTCCACGGACCTCGACGAGCGGATGGCCAGCCTCTCGACGCTGTGCCTCTGGTTACTGACGCATTTCATCAGCGGCGAGCCGGGATCTTGGCGCGAGGTCGTCAAGGTTACGCGTAACTTGCTCCAGGAAACAACCAGCGAGACCTGGACAAAGTCAGCCACGGCCTCGGCCACGTACCAGTCGTTCTCGTCATTCATCACCCTGGTCCAGACGCAGTACCTCGGCCGCGGAGAGTACCCGGCCCCCATGAAGCCGGATCTGGCGGGGTCGGATATCTACAAGGTGATGGCAACCCCGGACCAGTCGCTCGAGCTCATATCGTCGTTCAACTCGAGCTTGCTCCAGGGCCACATCGTGACCTCCGAGAAGATGGACCAGATGGAGATCGAGTTTGCGCTCTCGGCGCCGTCATCGCCGGGCCATCTGCGCACCGACAGCCACGAGCACACCATGGCGCAGCATCACAGCTCGCTGTTCTACTACGCCTGCTTGCTTTACTTTAGGTGCGTATCGGGTAGGCGCGGCCGCGAGGACGACATACAGGATTTGGTCGCTCGGTGCCTCGGGCACATGGAGAGCCTTGACGCGATGAGACTCGACGGCAGCCCTAGAGTCTGGGTCTACGCCACCGTGGCCTTCGAAGCCAGCACGCCCGAGTCGAGGAACAGGGTGAGAGCAATATTCAGACACCGGGTGCCATTGGCGTTCAAGAGCTGGGACACCGTCCTGCTCGCGGCGGAAGAGATCTGGAGGCAACGAGACGTCACGCCGCCCGGCTGGGAACTGGAGCCGTGGCCGCGGCTTCTTGCGAGAATGCCCGAGTATGACGTTGTGTTCTATTGATGGTTCTATAAGTCTATGCGCTACATCTTCTTATGTCCCCTCCCTCACGGAACGACGTCCGGGTTCTGCTCAACCTCGTCTTGCAGCTCGCGCAGCGTGCGGAAATGGATCCCCGCGAACAGAGACTCCCTCTGCGCAGCGACCTTGTCGGCCGGCAGCGACCCGGCGTGACTGACGGCGAACAACCGGTACTCGGCCATGATGCTGGTGAACTCGTCTTCAGCGTACTTGATGTCCTGGACCAGCTGGTACAGGCTGCGGTACTCGACGGGCATCCCGGGGTTCCTCTCGAGGACCTGGGCGACCATGGCGTTGTTGCTCGACTTCTCGCCCGAGACGTACGTGTAGCGCTCCCAGCGGGGGGCCTGGAGGAGCCTGGCGACGGCCTTGGCCATGTCCCTGGAGGCGGTCATGTCGACGGGCTCGTCGCCGGTGCCGGGGATGAGGATCTTGTTCGTGTTGAAGTCGACGGGGAACGCGTCGCCGGCGTCCTTGAGGTAGCGGTTGCGCTGGGGCAGGGCGAGGTCAACGAGCCAGCCGCAGGAGAAGATGGTCCACTCGAGGTCGTGCTGCTCGGCGAGGGCCTTGCGGACGGGGCCCTGGAGACGGTAGTAGAAGCCGGGCTGGTCGGGGAACTTCTCGAGGTTGCCGCCGTACTCGGCGGGCATGAAGCGCTTGCAGGTCTTGGTGCGCCTGGCAGCCTCGATGAGGCGCAGGTGGACGTCGACGAAGGTGGGCTTGTCGTCGAGGATGGTCGAGATGAGGGTCGTGGAGCCCTCGATGGCCTGGACGAGCGAGTCGACGGAGGAGAAGTCCGCGACGACCTGTTGGACGCCGGGGAGGTTCTCGAAGTGCGGCTTGATGGACCGGGTCAGGATGACGACGTCGATCCCGGCCGCGGGGAGCTCTTCGCTGAGGTAGTGGGCGATACCGCCGGAGCCAGCAATTGAGACGCGCATTTTGTCGATGAAAGTATGAGAGGATGAGGTGATTGTTTGTGTTGTGTGAGTTTGATGACTTGTGAAGATGAAGTGATTGCTTTCTTTCTGTTGAGTTTGATGCTAGTGAGTGAAGATAAATTGACAGAAACCAACAGGAGCCGTTCAATTTATATCCGAAGTGTCATTCTCCTTCCATAACCATTTCCGCCATTCTCGTGGTGAGATGCCCGATGCGGAAGTGAAGCCATCGCCGCCATGACAAACCCCAGACGATCAGATAATCATGTCGGAGCGGGACTTGCACTTGAGACGACCCAGATACTTCCCTAAACCGAAACAGGGCTTAGAGAGCGACCGCTGAAGGGTGGCTGATTGATGCTGTGGAGGTTGCGGTGGTGCTCAAATGTCAGCAAAGCGAGCTACACGGGAATTTCCTATTTGGGCAGTCCACAGCGAGCTTGGCGGCGAGCGTCGCCACAGGGTCACCAAACACATGGCTTCCAGGTTGCTATTTAATGTGCCATCCAGGCATGTGCAGTTCGCGAGGTTTATCGCCTTGATATGTCGTGTTCACGAGGGTCACAAAGTACATGGCTGGTCTAGCTGTATTGCCGTACAGCAGGTGTATATCAGAACAACAGTCGATGTATTATTTGGCGCCCCGTAAATCACCTCTAGTTCAGTCAGAGGCCATCTCAATTGTCTTGCATCAAAAGAGAACTCGATTTCCTAAGGCTCAAGCCGAAGTCTACAGTACTAGTTGCTGTGGCTTTTCGGAACGCGGCCGTCTTTTCTGCGACCCTCTTCGTGGTGTGGCGCAGGATTGGAACTTTTGTATCAGGAGTGACGTCTGCCAGTGGACGATCTTGCGCCCGCCTTCCAACCTGAGTGTCATATTCGTTGATCCACCTGCAAAGTCTAAGCGAAGGTCATATGACAAGATTCTCCCGCGAATCTTCTCTGGATATATCAAGATGGTAGTGAAGGATAGAGAAAGTATGACAACATGACAGTTGAATTAATCCGAACTCGGAGCCGCTCTTCGGGGTTGCCGAACAACAGGCAACATTGGCAGACAGACACTTGCATGTGGCGAACGCGCACCGGAGAACATCTCAATGATACTCGAGGGTAGGCCAGTCGACCAAATGATCTTGCTCAACGATGACCGAAGAGCTTCTACTACCATCACAAGAGAGATCTAGCTGGATTTTCCGTGAGACCAAGTGACAATGGGTGCCGTATTCTCTCTACCAAGAACAGGATATTCCGTGGTAGGTCTCCTGGCCATCTTTTGTTAGCCACCCGCTGCATGTTGGACTCTATTCGGTGGTGATGGTTACATGTATCCTTGGCAGATCGACATGTTTACGCCCGGCCACAACTGGACAAGGATCAGACTCCTTTGGGGACACCAGCTCCGGATGCTGCCCGAGTTCGTCAGTCAACGCAAAAGGAAAGTCAAGTATCAAAGAAGTGCGGTGAGTATTGGGTAAAATAACTATAAAAGCAACGTTTTCTCGGCGTGTGTCTGTACTCGATCAGAATCTCAACTCATATTCTCATCGGCGAGCTCCTCACTTCTCACTCAGCTCATTCAAACTCACAAAAACCTTCTCGATCTCCTCTTCCACCAAGGCAAAATGAAGGCATCGTTCACTCTCGCCGTCGCCCTCCTGGCTACCGCCGCTACCGCATCTCCTCTGGACAAGAGGCAGTTTTTCATCCCTCCAAGCGACTGCGACAACAAGGACGAATGGATCCGCTGCGCTGCTGTCAACTCCTGGATTTGCCTTATCCCAAACTTGGGCATCAGCAGTCATTGGTAAGTTTTCTTCAGCCCCGGAATGCCCTCAGGCTTAATCAGCGGACAAGAACTGATGGTATTTGTTTTATTTTAGCTATTACATTTGCAACGGGTGCTGTGGCAACAGGGATGACGGCGAATGTTCCCTCTAAACTCATCGTGGCGACGGTGACAGGCGGGGACCAGCAGGCAGAAAGCAACTGGGAGTCACGTCTGGGACGAGATGAGGAGGGGAAGGGGAGGAGGAGTGCTGATTTTCTTTGTTGTGTGAAACCCCGGATATCACTCGTTGAATCTATGGAGCTGGCCGCCCATGTAGATACATGATCCGCGGAGACCCCCAAACCACAATCGAGTACGTTTTCCATCAATGATGCTCGGCCGCAATGTGCTTGAACGCTAGTCAATTTCAATGGCGTCAAGAACCCCCCCTTGTGCTCGGACCTGGCTGAGAGATGCCACCCGGGTTGAATACTCGGCTCAGCGCCAAGTGGTATCGACAACGACGCTCTGCGCACAGCTGCGAGGGACCGTGTAAGACCGGTTGGGGTCGCTCTCCCACCGAACCTGCCCGTTTGACTGCACATTGATGTACTTGTACTGGAAGGTCGTTCCTGCAGGAAGCGTGATGGTATGGCTCCAGAGGGGTCTCGAGCTGGTGTACCCAGAGGCCGAGAGGGCCGGTGCGGAAGCCGGGCTCCAGTTGCCCAGCTGGGGAATAGATCCCGCAATCTTGATGGTCTGGCCGGGAACGGTGGTCACGAGCTCGTTGAACGTGACGGCCACGTTGCTGGCGATGGTGCAGTCGGTGGCCGTGGGCCTTGCCGATGAGCTGGTCGTCGTCGGGTTGGGGTTCGGGTTTCCTCCGCCGGAAATGCGAATGTCTGCGCAGCTGAGATAGATCTGGGGAGTCTGGAAGGCGTTCCACTTGAACGAGAGCAGCGTGTGCTCAGACACGTAGTCGGGGATCCTGATCTGCTTGGTGACCTTGTATCCTCCCGCGATGGACGTGTAGCAAGATCCGATGGGGGCGTTGTCGACTCCCTGGCATCCCCGGCGGCTGCCGGCGTCAAAAGCATTGCAGGTGAACCAGTCATTGCGCCAGCAAGGCTGTCCGGGCTGGCAGTCAGGGCTGTATCCGCAGGACTGGCCAGACACATCGGTGCAGGGCAGCGTTCCCTCCTCGAAGCAGTCTTCCGCTTCCTGCTTCTCGGCCTCAGTTGGAAGGTAGCCGGGGGTGATCAGCTTGTTGACGATGTCTTGATCCTGGCAAATGCGGTAGGCGAACATGCCGCCATGGTCTCCGTTGTTGTCAACGCACCACTCGACCGTGACGGTCTGTCCCGGGCTGTATGTGACGACCGGGGCAGAGCCCCAGGCGCTTCCAGGCTGGTTATAGTCGACAGAAACACGGGCGTTGTAACCGCATGGTCCGCTACGTCCCACGACGGCTTGGTCCAGGCCCGGCCAGGCGTGGACGGGCTCAAGAATCGTACACTCGGGACAGGTATCAATGCCGGCCTGGGAGAGTGTTAGTTTGACTTCGATATGAACAAAACTGGGACAGTGGATTCACCTCTTGACCCAGGCGAGTTCTGCTCTTCGGGATGGTGAGGTATCCATGACCGAGAACGGATGATGCCAGGCTCAAGGCCGAGAGGATTCCGGAAGTCTTCATGGTGATTGCCGTTGACTCGATGGGTTTCTGGAGAAGGCGAAGAGACGGTTGTGTCCTGTGCTCAGAAACATCCATTCATCGCGGCGAGCCCCTTGTACTTATCTGCGAATTGCTGAAGCCATCGTGTGAGTCTCTCCTCGCCAACTTCAACTATGGATCGGTATGAGAAGGGCCTCGAACAACGGAGCCTACCAAGCCGAACCTGTTTTCACTCACTACGATCCAGTACAGCCGAGGTGCACCCATCAGTGATGGTGACTCTAAACGGCCCTATTCTCGACGCCTTCTCCCCCAGATTTAACCGAGATCCTGAATATCCGGGGATTGTGCAGGAAGCGCGCCACCTTGCGGAGACTCCGCCCTGGGCGTTATCTAGTGCCGGCGAATGCGCCTCGAAGCGGAAAGCAAACGCGGGGAATGCCGGTTTGTCCACGAGTGAGTGGTGCGACTCCTGGACACATCCCGGCGCCTCCTCATGCACGGCATGCCTCCGCGCTCAACGCCATGGCTTCAGTCATATTTACATTCGGAGCTTCTTCGGTACCCATGCCGAATGCGACAAGGTGAGTTGGGTGAGTTGCGCTGCTTTAAGCTAACCTGCTGGTGAGCGTGCAGACGATTCTGGCTGTTAAGGACTGGGCTGTCCTTATCGTACCATGTTCACTGACATCCACGAATTCTCATCGCTGCCCGACTCGCTCGATCAGCAACAATTGATCGTACCCGTGAAAGGCCTATCTACCTATATTAGAGAAGCTAAACCCCCACATCCAGCTTGCCGCTCGCAACCACTCCGCCTCCGTAAGCGAGCTGTCTCCGACAAGCATAGCGAAAAGACTACCGAGGCTGAGATCAACAAGTTTGACATCGAAGAAGAAAAAGAGCTCGGATTAGAAGGCTGTTTGGAAACGGTCGAAGGGGATAGTGTTTGACATTGAGACAGGTGCGTTGACTCGTGCTTCAGGAAGATGGACGTACAACAGCCCAGATGAAAATTCAACCTGATTGTCCTTGAGTAGCCCTCCATTGATGATCTCACCTACCTCTTTCAAGAGACAGTTCCACTTCAAAATCCCATCCATCCCTTCCTTAGGTTCTTCGCTGCAGTTTGCAACAGCCCAAGCCTCAAATTGCCTCCCAGTAGGCTGTGGACGTCGCGACCATGACGACCAAGACTCGGAACCCCCGAAAATGGTGAAATAGCGGACGCAGTCCACGGGAAGAATGTTAATAAAGTAGACTTATAAATACAATGCAGTCACTTCTCTGAAAGCTTCTCTCCTTAATTAAGTGACGTCTCTATAAACTACTCGGGAGCAGCCGAGTGACCTCGCCTCCTTCGGGGAGCGATTCGTCAAGAAAGCCCCAAGCGTCACCGAGGAACCGATCCCCATCCGCACCCACTTCTCACCCTTAAAGCAGCGCAGTCAAGCGACTTTTTGGGTGAGCACTGGATGTAAGTTAGCCGCATACAGCGGGTGCCTTGCGTCTGGGTTATAGTGCTCGGACGCAATAAGATCAGGGTGCATTCCTCGAAATCTACGCAAAGTTGGCACGGAAGGGCCGATTCGGGTCCATGCCGGTGGAAAACGAGCACTGAGATATGATGAATCTTCCAGATCCATCGTAGACGCAAAGTCGAGATCAAGTTGAACCAGAAGAATGGCGCACGCCACTGAAGAATATTCTCGTCACGGGGTCGAGAGTGTGATCGGGCGCCTCCGAGCTGAGCATGCAGGGCGCATCGGCTACGACGATCACGGACAGGGGCCACGGAGCACCTGACTCGACAGTCGGGCCTTTGCGTGAAAAGGCATCGGATGGAGTTCGTGTCATGGGCCCTGGGAAGTGGAACACGCAGACTGATAAGCTCGGCAATCTATTCTGCTCTGTAGCTTCACGAGCTTCTCCAAGCCGGGACTGCGTGTGTACCAGCGGAGAGGGTCATCAGGATCAGCTATCCTCCACAACACTTGTTGAACCAAGTCGAATATCGATTGACTTTCTGTATCGTGCGCCACTCCCAAACATGTTCTAGTACTTCTGGTCATCTGTGGTCTCCCTCCTTGCCAACGGGAGCACTTCTCTAATGCCGAAATCTTAGATGCTCTACCGGCCCTGCTGTCACGTCGATGCGTACGGGCTCGAATTCTTGCTTCCGTCCTGTTCGGGCACGCCATGTCCTGGTGTCATGGCGTATTCTTCGGCGCATGCCGCCGTGGGTTTGTGTTTCTTGCTCATGAAAGGGAAGAACACGGTTGGGTGGAACACGGTCAGCAGTCCACAGGCAATGATCATCATGGCCCCGTCCAGGCTCATGAAGGTTGCTTCGTTCTGCATGAGGGTGCTTCCCCATCCCATGGCCATCTCGGGGATTCTGGGAAGAGGGTAACGAATCAGCAGCTGTTTCCGGAAAAGAGGCGCTGGGCGCGAAGGAGATCACTGGGCAGACACTTGAAGCAAGACGAAGGGAGGAAGCGAGCTGAGACTAACCGGTAGATGCAGCGGAAGATGATTGCCATGTAGGCTGTGGCGAGACCGCCGATGAACCACGCCATCTTCTTCTTCTTCCGTTGGACTTCGGACGCAGAACCCTGCCGACAGGGCGGGAGATCTGCTTGAGAGCCCGACCACGTGTCCGATGTTGGAACGGGGCCAGTCTGAAGGGCCTGTCGTCGACGCCAGATGTATGCGAGGATCAGCCCTCCGCAGAATGTCATGTTGACCACCTGGAAAGACACTCCAGCCAGGAGCATGTTGTTGCCAATCTTGAAGACAGATGCATCCGACCCTGCAGCGCTGGCGAGGCCGCCACCTGCAGACTGGATGCAGATCGAGATGAAGTCGGTCCCGACGAAGACCCAGGGGTAGAGGTTCGGCCGGAGGAGCGAGTGCTCCGGCCCGTACCAAAGAACGAGATGCTTGAAGGTGATGGAGATGGCCGCGGCAACAAGCGTAGGCCCCAGCACGAGGCACAGATTCTGAGCGATGAATGCTTCAAAGTTCCACGGATTCTGGGTCATGACGCTGCGGCCAACGTAGCCGATGAACTCGAAGACCGTGCCAGCGAACAGCCAGGCGCCGAACGACCATGTCTTCCCTTTCCATAGTAGTGGTCCTTGGGCGATCAAGAAGCCGCCGAAGACGACTGCGTACGTGGCGGTGGCGCCGAGAGTAAAGTAGTCGCCGTATATTGTGAGTTCGACCGGACAGGCTGCCGAAACTGCGTCGCAGGTCGAGTATGACATGGTCTTCGGCTCGCGATCGTACTTCGAGTCGGGTACCTCGGGTGTCGGGGAATGGTAGAGAAGGCGAGGTCACAGAAGTACAGTCTCAGCAACTCAAGGAGAGAAAGATTGCGATCGAGGGGACAACCCAAGATGCAGAGGAATCGACTGGAAGATGTTATTTAAACATGCCGCCGGTCCTCGTAAAGTCGCTCGCTGCGAGAAAATGAACGACCCGACGCGTCATATGAACGCTGGGCATTTGCCAGGCCTTCGTCCGGGATGGCTGTGCTGGGAAGGACTCCTTTTTATTTGAGGGTCGCGAGGCTTGGCCTCGTATGCTCACCGAGGTTTACGATTCCCGAGAAATGGCGGGGATCAGCCTCGTGCCAGTGGTTTGGGGTCGGAGTACCCAAGAACCTCCACTGCTACCACTGCTGAGTGCTGAGGCTGACTCTCTGGCAAGGCCCTGCAGGGGGTGCTGCAAGGAGAGGAGCACTCATATCCCGTAGTCCGATGCATACTTATGGAGTGTGCTATGGGATCTTCAGGTCCCATCAGTCTACCAACCTGATGCTATCCGTCGGCATGGAGAATCCAATGGATGGCCACCTTTCCTTGGTATTTTTTACACTTCTTGGAGGCATAATTTCTGGCTTGATTACCCTTGCAATTAAATGCAGAGAAGCCTGGCCAAGTCGTCCACATCCAGTCGCAGTCGGCGTGTTGGCGCTGGCCACCTCGGCGGCCATGTTGGTTTCGTCCAAAACTGCGACCAACCTGCGCCACCCTCCACACGAGGAGGCAGCCATCTCTTATAATTGCCTCCAGCTTTTCTCCAATTGACGGAATGATGCCATTCTACCTCTTGAACCTCTTCAAGCCGATCGAAGATGACGGTGACCGACTTGGAGGCTCGCCAGAAGCTGGCGAGGCAGTATCGAATCACTTTTGTCGGAGAAAAGAGACCGTGGCCAATACCGGACCGTCATCGGACAACTTTTGGACAAGTCCAGAGCTTGAAAGACAAGAAGTACGACGAGTATGCAAATGATTCGAATGTGGCGAGGGATGAGCCGTGGAAAGGCGAAATCAAGTCGTTGGCACTTGAACTTGTCGAGAAAGCCAGCCGCTGCAGCCAACGCAACGAATCAAGCTGGAGGTTGGCCTGCGAGCCCTTGATCTTGGGCCGGCTTTCCGCGGAAGTCTGTTGGTAAGATTCAAACCTCTCCCAGTGCTGGTCTGTGCCATCTGACACCCTCAAGTCGCAGGTGCCGAAAACGACTCTGGCGATCTGAAATTGAGGCAAGGCGAGATGGTGACACCAATGTCGCCAACGGGCTCCGAGAACGCCAAAAGGTCCGCGAACCTTGCCGATGTCCCCGAGTCACCCGCTCGGACGACCTGTAAGTGTTCCCTGCCATATATGTCTGGAACTTTGAACTGATTTATCATAGCTTCGAGGCCACAGGGCTGAATGCGATTTTTGGAGGTCGATCAGACGAGGAGGTTCATCACAGCCCCGAAATAACGACCAAGCTCAACAAAAAGGAGCGGCCTGACGCCGTCTTTGGTCTTCGAATGACCAGAAACATTGAAAATCTCCTCTACGACCAAGTCAAGCCGCATTTGCATGACGAGGAAGACGTTCAGCAGGTCCAAGAAGCAGTCCAGCTTGACAAGCACCCCCTCAGCCAGACAGGCGATCCAGTCCTGTTCCCATTTTTGGTTCTCGAGGCCAAATCGTCTTCTTCCTCGGACGATTGGGAATCCATCAAAATGCAGACGGCTTTCTGCATCCGAACACTTTTGGAGACGCAGAGTCGCATCTCAACAGCCACTGGGTCGCAGTCACAGTGGAAGAACGGACCCATGGTGTGGTTTCTCGCCAATCGAGGAGAGAACTGGTATGTTTCGCTGGCATATACAGAAACTGTTCGGCCAAAGGCTGGTGCAGTTGGCACTATTGAATATGTAAGTTGGATCTCAAGCGACCTCCAATGAATCTACATACTAACAGCTCGGAGCGAGTGGTGAATCTCTGGCAAGGCTCCATTCTTCAACGAGATGGGGCTTTGCAGCTGCTGCTTTTGGTCGACTATATCTTCGACTGGGCTCGAGATGTCTTTCGGCACGATGTTATCCGAGAGTTGCGAACACTCGCTTCGGGCGAGAATGACAGCGCCAGCTCCGTGTATGTTGACTCGGACATCTTTTCCACACTTCAACCTGGCGCCCATCAGATTTCTTTTACGCGGCATTCAAGCGAAGAACAAGACGACACGGAAGCTGAGAGACAACTGCAACGAAATTGGATGAAGTACGATTCGAAAGATGGAGTCATTCGCCACGCAAGCCTCGTGGAAACCAAGTATGTTGGTGTTTTGGTCAACAAAGACAACATGAGCACACTACTCCAGTCGACAGAGTTCAAGTGGCTCCAAAAAGTCTGCCGGGATTTGTTCCCCTATCTGGAAAACGCGATCTTACTGACAGCATCGGACTTGGTTGGCATTGAGGAGATATGGACCGGGACACGACGCAGGGGTCCGGTGTCTTGGGTCGGCCGGAATGACCAGGATTCTTATTACGTCGTCATGGGCTCTTACACCTATCTGACATCCCAGTGGCACATTGTGCGCGAGCTCTACACTTTCTCTATCGCTCAAGACTGCTGGCCTTCCTTCTTCTCGGCAACGGGGCTGCTCGAAAAGCGCCGACCACGGCTACCTGAACGCCCAGAGATATGGCAAAGCAGTGATGCTCTGCGATTGATCAGAAGGATGTTGGCCGGAACACCTGGACAGGTCCTTCTCATGGCCATCAATCGGAGTGCTGTACGCCTGCAAATGGGAGAAACGGACGAGGAGTCCTTGGTCCCTTGTGAGGCCAGCTTCCGTGTTCTCATTTTCTTCATATACTCAACGTTCAAAAAGGGCATCTTCGAGCCGGATGACCCCTTTATGAGAAGCTCTGCTCGACTCCATCGACAGGAACGGCGAAAAGATGACGTTCAGCCCGTTTGGGAAACACCTGTCATCGCCTCTCCCCAAGGTTGGGTGCTGATAGTTGCGACTTGCTTCCCAATCGACAGGGACAGAAGCAAGGCCAACAATTGCATCTACTCGACAGAGAGCGACCCAAATGTTATTGAAGAACAGACCCTCTTTCGAGACCTGAAGGATGCGTATGAGACCCAAGATACCTATCACACGACGAGACATCATGGCATCTATCGACAAAGTCCATACGCACCAACCTTCCACAGCAGGATCTGGAATCTCCAAGCCACGTACGGTGTTAATACTCAAGGATTCGCCTTTTTAGCCATGTTCAAGCACCCAGGGGTCGCCATACCCATCACGCAAGGATCTTCGAGACCCCCCAGCGGATCCGACTCGGAATCGGGAGCACAGCTGTACCACCGAAACTTCCTCCCATGGGAAGACACCCGACCCAGCCAGGACGAGAAGAAATACCAAAGAAGACGGAAATTCTTCGTTCTGTACAAGCTTATCTCGCGCGAGATATTCTTTTGGAGGTCCATTGCAGAAGACAGAAGGGCGCGAGGTTTGTCGTGCTGCGAGTGCTGTGCGGCCGTTGGCCCCGAGCCTGTTTGCGACTCGTGTCAAGCCTTCTTGGACGACCCGAAAGGGTGGATTTGGATGAAAGACAACATGAGAGGTAGGCAGCAGCGACTTGAGCTTGAAGTTGAGGACAGAAGATGGGGACCCAAGTGGCGTCATCTCTCGACCACGTGCCAGTACACCGGCATCATGGACATTAAAGACGAGGATTGGGATTCGTTCTACCACCAGCTCATGTATGAGTCCTACGAGAACATGGAAGAGCTTGCTGATCAACTGATCGATTTTGAGGCCCCATGGTACCCCAAGGCACGGTTCCTCAAACGCAAGCGTGACGGTAACCAGAAGTTGGATGAAGAAGGGGAGACAAGTACTGAGAGGGAGACTGACTGAGAAATTCTCCGTTCATTCAATCAAACTTGGGTCACTTTGATGAGTACCCAGTACCGGGAGTCTTTGTATGTCCTTCGCGGTTTCAGGATCCCAAAATATATTGGTTTGCTTTGGTTTCGCCTCCAAGGATCATGAAATATGCTCTCTCGTGATCCAGCAGCCTGATCAGCCGTCCCCCCGACCACTGACCTTGCGATCAGGACCGGTCCGCAGTGTGTTCAGAGAAAATGGGATGACAGAGCGTTCTGCAGTTCCTCAACACGACGCAGGATGCGGCACTTTGTAATGGCCGGGACGAGCGGGAAATCGTCCGAAGTTGTTATCGTGGGAGTGAAGACATAGTAAAACCGATTCCTCCAGTCGATCTACGCCTAGAGGACGCCATCTTGGTCCATTTCCCTTTCTTCTATTATCAGCGCACATCCCTTTAAATCCACGCCAACCATATAATTCTGAGTCTGTTTCTATATCCAGTGTCTCCTATGTCATGCTGCCGCTCAGATCTGGCCCCTCATGCCCCCCAAGGCAGATTTGACAGCTACTCATCCTTGACAGGGGAATATTGAGTGCACGCAGAAGACGCGTGTCAAATACGATTAAAACTGACCACTAGAGCTCTATTTTCGTTCCTTGCCAACATCATGTGGTGGTGAAGGGCTGTTGTGGCTTCGGCGAGCAGCTCTCTGGGAGCCGAATCGGGGCATCTCAAGAAGAAGTCGGGTCAGGCTGGAGGGTGTGGTTGATAATATAGTAGTAGGGCGCGGTTGACAACACCACCCCCGAACCTGAGATGACAACGGATGATCACCCGTTTGGGAATGTAGGATTCGGGCAGATAGCACGAGCCTAACAAGAAAACGGGTAATCATTCATTCTAGAATCTAGGGAGGAAGTGACCGAAATTGAGCTGGTGAGAAGTGTGAAGGATCAAGTCGCGGACGAGGCCATCAAACAATATAAAGGGAGCGCATCCGTCACCTCCAAGTCGATGAGACCAGTACATGGCAGGTAGCATTCTCTCCCCTTACAGTATTGAACTTTTACGTTATAACCCAACTCAAAACGTTTCTCATCATGAGGGTCGCAACCCTCCTCTCCGCCCTCGGCCTCGCCAGCGTGTCGCTCGCTGGTCTCATCCCCAAGGAACGACAGCGGTCACCTTTTCGAGCGTATGCTGTCCCAGTCATTGATAAAGAAGGCTTGAGCTCTGAGGACAATCATATCTGATACTTCTGCAGGGCAATGCCATCCCACTGGCGTCGACAACTGTCGAAGGGCCTGCCATAGAGCAAATGGCCCAGGACAAAAGCTCAACCGCTGCTTGCAGTGCTGCACCAGGACTTGCACCATGTGCTAGGAAGTGGCTGACATGAAGTGGGCGATTGTGTCATCAAGTGCGGCAGATTGATCGAGGAGTTCTCAGTGCATTCTAATCAAGTTTGGGTCACTTTGATGAGTACCCAGTACTGGCACGAGTAGTATGTGTGTTATTTCGCGGTTTCAGGATCCAAAAATATCTCGATTTGCTTGGGTTTCGTCTCCAAGTATTATTAAATATGCTTTCTCGTGATGGAATCTGATATCCAGCTGCGCTGGCCGTCCTTACACGCCGTGGAGCCCCCAGATACAATGAAAACAGAGATGTGATGGTACCACGGGGCCAACCTGAAACTTTTCATATCGTAAGAATACATTTAAATTGTACAAGATACGCTGTTGTCTTTGTCGTCAGAGCAGCAGAGCGTGCGAGCAGTGCAGTGGTCTCGTACAAGTTAGCTCGTCTTGCGCCATCCGTTCTCCTCGTGCGCTGCCTGGATGAGTCTCAGCCCCTTCTCGAAGACTTCCATCTTCTTCGCCCACGGCACCACATAATTCGGAACTGCAACTCGTCAGCATGATATGCCCATCATCCGAGGCTTTCTTCGGCAGACTTACCGTCGAGATAGCCGTGAAACTCATCCGCCACGTACTCAATGTCGAGGGAATGCTCCGTGTCGCCAGTCTTCTTGCACTCCTCTTGCACCCTCGCGCCGAAGTCCAAGATCTCCTTGTTCAGAACGTCAAGCCTCGGCATAACGATCAGCATCCGCTTGGGCAGGGTATGCAGCGGCGCGAGTCCCGGATTCATGCGCGGGCTCTTCCCCGTCGTCGCCCTGTCCGGACCGGGGTAGGACGCGAATAACACCTCGAGGAACGACAGGGCGTTGAAGGGCATGTCATCGGGGCGGGGCTTCTCCCACGGCGGCGTCAGCGCGTCCAGCACCGGGTAGAAACCGACATAGGCCTTGATGGCCGTGGGGGCTGGCGCGTGGCACGCGGGCTGCTGGGTGGCCGCGAGAACGAGGGTGCCGCCAACCGAGATTCCGGAGACGGTCATGAGGTTGGGGTCTGCACCGTAGCGACTGGCCGCGTTCTCGTGGAGCCAGGCGATGGCGGCATCGACGTCGTCTGGGCCGGCCGGGAACGGGTGGACGGGGGCCAAACGGTAGGACAGCGAGACCACCACTGCGCCGGTCCGCTTGGCGACGAGATCGCACCACGGGACGCTGGCATCGGGGTAGCCGCCGATGAAGCCGCCGGCATGTCCGTCGATGTGGAGCGGCCTCAGAGGCTGTGCCTCGTCGGTGCGCTTGTCGGTTCTCCGGTTCTTCGGTGCATTGTAGACGAGGACTCGAACCTCACGCCCGGGAGCGACGGGAATGTAGTCGACCTTGAAGGGGCGCCGGAACAGGTACGGAGGGAACGTGGTGAGGGCCAGCATGAAATGCAAGGGCTGGAAGGCTAGAAGTCGCCATCGGAGGCGCCAAGGTAGGTGGCGGCCATACCACAGGGCGTCGAGAGCAGGGCGAAAGAAGACGGAGGTAAAATGCTTCAGCGGGCGGAGGAATGTCGCCATCGGATGGATCTGCGAGGAGGCGGAAGGGTCATGAGTTTCGTGATGAGAGAGTCGTTTGCGTCGCCGTCTCGCACAAGATAGATGGCGATTTCTTCATCTTATAAGTGATGTTCTGTTTGCTTGATGCGAAACGGTCACCAGGTGATGTGATAAAGAGACAATGACAAAGATACGACGCTTGCAGCCGCTGTCGAATTATACGACCCGTGCGTCCGTTGATGGTGAACCAGCCAATAGAAGGCCCGTCCACTGACACCGGCAGACGGCTTAAGTGCCACAACCAACGGCTTGGGACGGTGCGGCACTGGACTGATGGCAATTCGGGGTAAGATCGGGGGGATTCTTCATTCCTTGTCCAAACGGAGCGGGTGAATAAGGCCCGAGACGTCAGTTGCTTTAGGAGCATCGGGAAGCTGGTCGTTGGGTCGCACCAATTCAACTGAAGTCGTCGACCGAACGGAATTGAAGATGTGAGGTCTTAAAATCCTCTGCCGGCCCTTGACAATGGGGGAAATGCCGTGACATGATCGACCTACTGCCGCCGGCTAATATGCCCAGAAGAGGTCAACGCGGAACCTCAAACACCATGCCCGTGCGACCCCCGTAAAGAACACATTGGCAGAAGCTTGAGATCATCGACAGCTTCACTCTTCACATCAATTGCATTCGGGGAGTTTGGGGCAAACTCGGCTGCTTCAACGTCACCGAAGCATCCTCAAGCGACCATGTCGATACGATTAAGACCACCAACTTCTCTCACGGGGCTCGTGCTTCTCGCAGCGTCGGCGGCGGCAGTGCAAGCAAACGATGCGCAACGGCCTGGACACTGCCTTTCCAATCTCGCCGGTACTGTGCAGTGGGCGACTCGGAATACCTGCCCGAAGCCGATCGATGCGACTACCGGACCCGGCCCAGAATCCTGGGCCCCTTGGACGCACCACCCATCTTGCCTCAACGCCGTGCACAACCCCAAAGCACAGTTCTGCGTCTTCACTGACTCGGGGCATGGATACCATGGCATCAGTCTTCTCACTTTCCCCGAGGTCGCAGCGGCCAGCGTCGATATTCTCCAGGATCCATATCTCTCACTGATCCCAGCGCCGGACGTCGACCCGGTCTTGGACCAAGGACGGAACAACAACACTCCGGCATATGAGATCAGAGACATCCCTGGCAAAGGCAAAGGTGTCGTCGCAACAAGACTCATCAAGCAGTACGAGGTCTTCATGGGCGACTACGCCGCCATGATCATCAGCTCGTCGTTCCCCGGCGCGGTGAAACAGCAGGATGGATACGCTTTGTTACACCAGGGAGCCGACCGACTCATGCATCCTGACGCTCTTCTCGACCTCGGGAGAAGCAACCCAGGACACAAGTCTGATATTGTGGAGGACATCATGCGGACCAACTCGTTCCAGCTGGAGGTTGCGGGCGCGCCTCACATGGCGATGTTTCCCGAGATCTCAGTGTGTACCCCCAGGAAGCAGGCAGACAGCAAGGTGGATTGCTAACATCTGAGCAGAGACTGAACCATGCTTGCAAGCCAAGGTAAGACCTCAAGTCAGATCACATTCCCAGCAGCACAAGCTAAGACGTCACCAGCGCTTTCATGCGGTTCAGCTCTAGAAGCTTTGCAGCAACAGTGATCGCATTTCGAGATATTCAGCCGGGTGAGGAGATTGCAATCAGCTGTAAGAATCCTCTAGTGGTCATTGAGAAGCATCAACTAAAGCTGGATAGATGCTCGACTTGGTCTTCAACACCAAGAGCGCCAGGATCTCCTCAACGGCTGGGGCTTCACATGCACCTGCGACATGTGCTCCGCCTCCGCGGACGAGATCGCGCTCTCAGACAGCAGGCGCCAGAAGATCAACGACCTGAAAGACGAGATCATCGACTTCCTCAACCGGGGCAAGATCCACGGCGCGATCAAGATGATGCACGAGGCCATCGACCTGATGAGGCTGGAGGACCTGCAGCCGCTGATGCCGGAGCAGTACGAGACCCTTGCGCGGATTCACTGGGCGCTGAATCAGAGACAGGAAGCGGTGAGGTTCGCGGAAGAGTCGATCAAGCTGCTTACTGACCATGGGTTCATGGACCCGCGAGATGCGGGTGTGCATCTTGCTGATCTCGTGGCGAGTTTTGGGCCGTGATGCTCAAGGGGTTGGTCGCCTGAATACATTGCAGATGATACAAGAGAGTGAGAGAATGCAGCCACACGCTGCGATTTGTATCATGAATACATGCTGTTTAGAGATGACTAGATCACCCAAGAAGGTCATATTTTGTGAGCGCTGCTTGATGCTGTATCGGAAGAGGGCTTGCCTCGTTGACGGTGACCTCCCAGTGAGGTTGAAAGAGAGATTCGACATGTGGACTCTCCAGCCAAAGGATGTGCTGCATGTGAATAAGCGCATCTTGCCAGCATGAGATGCCTAGCGACGAGGCTAAACCCCGTGCCTGTTCCGCGAACCACTCGCGATGTATGGTGCCGTTTGATGCCACCGCCCCGATGGCCAGCAACCAGACATCGAGGGAACCTTGGGCACGGGGAAGTGACGCGAGTTGGCTAAGATGCTCCGCAAACTGAGCCACGATGTTGTTGAATAGAACGGCATGCGAGTAGTATGTCGGACCCTGGATGATGAATAGGTAGAGAACGATGGCATAGCGGACGCATTCGGTGGCTGGTGACTCGCCATATGTCACTTCCGATGGCTGGAGGAGCCGGTGCAAAACAAAGCATATGAGATCATGGAGTCGCGTGGGCGGTAACGGTATCCTTTGCGCTCGCCGGAAGATGTTTCGGAGACGTGAAAAGACGTTCTGGACGTCCGAGTCGATGTCAGCACCGGTGAGTTGGTGTATGCCCCGGCCGTCGCCATCAGCATCCAGTTGCCACTCCGGGATCGGAGGGATGCCATCTCCGATCCCGTCATCATCTTGGGCCCGGAACTGAGGATAACCTATGACCAGCATTGATACCCTGGGGTGCATGAGTACTTGATGCATCAATACGTCGAGGGAGGTATGGGACCTACCAGCAAACCATCCGAGCCGTGAGCGGGCTTGTGCGCATCACCTGGTGAAGCCCACCTCTTAATTGCACAAGTCTTTTCACGCCATCGACGTGCATCTGGGTGGTCTTGACATTGCCCTTGCCGAACTATCGAGATGTTAGTATGGACTACTGAAGGGAGAAGGACGGACCTCACCTCGATGGCTGCCAGGGTGATGACAGAGTTCATGGTTCCGTCTTCCACCGCTAACGAGGCATTCTCCACCTTTCGCCGAAGGAGGGCAACCGAGTCGGCCATGAGGATCTCAGAAGCCTCGAAGCCTTTTCGAGCCCGGAACTCCTCGTTGAGACATGCCGTCTGAAGTGAGACGTGGAACAGGGCCGGGTCACCGAGGGCCAGTGGCCACCATGATACCAGGAAGGGATTAGATGTGTTGAGGTCGAGGGGATAGTACTGGAAGACGATTTCGTTGAGAACTAACGCGGGTCTTCGAGTGAGCCCACAGACGACGACGCGTAGAGGAGGGAGAGGAGGTGCTTACAGCTGTGGATGAGCCGCTCAACTTGTGGTCGAGGTAGCCTAGTGGACGGGTACGTGTCGAAGGGATCGAAGGACGCCAGGCCGTAGTAATTGGGTAATAACGGGCCACGGGCGGCGTGGGCCAAGCCGGTCTGTGCCGGGGGAGAGGAGGAGGCCGAGGCCCGCAGGGGTTCGTTGGCGTAGACGCACTGGACCTTGCGCTTCGTGCACCGTGAGCAGCGCGGCGTCCCGAGATCGCAGCTGTGCTTGGTCCTGGCGCACGCGGCACAAGCCCTGCGAAGTGTCTGGCGCATCTCGGTCTGTGGAGGGAGGTGGATGGATGAGATGAGGTTGGAAATGGAAGACGCGACATAGGATGGCATGACCTTATGCGATGAGGAGAGCGAGTTGCGAGGCCACGCGACACCCGAAGAGGACTAGTCGCCGCAAAACATGCAGCTGCCAAGACGATGTCCGGGCCAGAAGATCGGAGTCTAGTCCTGATTAGGCGGTGTTGGTTCTGGATCGTGCACCGGGACTTTGGTGATGGCATGGCCGTTCGACTGATGTTGAAGGGACGAAGGCCCTGGGAAAGACGGAAGACACGGAAGACGTGGATTCAGGGGTAAGATAGACTGCTTTATTAATACGTCGTTCCGCCGACAAAACATGGCCTTTCTATCTCCTCGTCCCTCACCCGAGCTCTTACAAGCTGCTCCCACCACAGAAACACCAATATTGGCAGCGAGGGCAACATCAACACCATCATGTCCTCTGCCACTATTAACGCCAGCTTCCATTCTGGGCTGGACCAGGTATGGTCTTTTGATCCTGCTGAAGTTCAAAATTCCCTGTATGATCTGTTTTCCGGCTGGTCAGCCTGGCAATATGTTGTCACCATCGGGCTAGGAATCGTGACCTATGACCAAGGCAAGTCTTTCTTATGTCCCTTGTGATACGAATACCTCGGCTAGCTAACACTTCGACAGTCATGTACCTCTGGCGGAAGGGCCCTATCGCCGGACCGACCTTCAAGATTCCCCTGATGGGACCCTTTATCGACGCGCTCTATCCCAAGTTCGACGCCTATCTGGCGCAATGGGCCAGCGGCCCTCTCAGCTGCATTTCCGTCTTCCACAAATTCGTCGTCCTTGTCTCTGATCGAGATCTGGCCCACAAAGTCTTCAAGTCGCCCGCCTACGCCGAGCCATGCCTCGTTCCGCTCGCAAAGGACATCATCGGCCACAAAGCGTGGGTGTTCCTCCAGGGCAAGGCACACGCGGAATATCGAAGGGGTCTGATGCCTCTGTTTACCAACAAGGCCATCTCATCGTACCTCCCCGTCCAGGAAGAGGTACTGGCCGACTATTACGACAAGTTTGTCGCCGACAGCGCCGCTGCCAACGGACAGCCCGTTTCCTTCATGGCACGGTTCCGCGAAATCAACTGTGCCATATCTTGCCGCACCTTCTTCGGGGACTACATCTCCCAGGATGCCGTCAAGAAGATCGCAGACGACTTCTATCTGGCCACCGCCGCCCTAGAGCTGGTCAACGTTCCCTTTTCCATGTACATCCCCTTCACCAAGCCGTGGCGCGGCAAGCGTGTGGTAGACGCGGTGCAGGTCGAGTTCGCCAAGTGCGCCGCCGCCTGCAAGGCCAACATGGCAAAGCCCGGCGCGACCCCGACCTGCGTCGTCGACCAGTGGGTGCTGCACATGATGGCGTCGGAGCGGTACAACGAGCGCATCGCCGCTGGCGAGACGGGCGTCGAGAGGCCCTCCAACCTGATCCGCGAGTTCACCAACGAGGAGATCAGCGAGACGCTGTTCACCTTCCTCTTCGCGTCGCAGGACGCCTCAAGCAGCGCGACGACGTGGACCTTCCAGATCCTCGCCCAGCGACCGGACGTGCTCGAGCGCGTCCGCGAGGAGAACCTGGCCGCGCGGGGCGGCGACCGCAACAAGCCCTTCGACCTGCCCATGCTCGAGTCCCTGACGTACACGAACGCCGTGATCAAGGAGCTCCTCCGCTACCGCCCGCCCGTCATCTTCGTCCCGTACCTGGCCACGAAGAAGTTCCCCCTCACCCCTGACTACACCGCCCCCAAGGGGTCGATGGTCATCCCGTCGTGCTACCCGGCCCTGCACGACCCGGAGGCCTATCCCGAGCCTGAGGTCTTCGATCCGGACCGCTGGATCACCGGCGACGCCGAGTCCAAGACTAAGAACTGGCTGGTATTCGGCGCGGGCCCGCATGACTGCCTCGCGAGGAAGTACGTCCCCCTCCAGATGGCTGCGATGATTGGCAAGGCGGCCTTGGAGCTCGACTGGGAGCATCACGCCACGCCCAAGTCGGAGGAGATCAGGGTCTTTGCGACGTTGTTCCCGGAGGTGAGTTTTCCATTTTCTTCCCGCAACTTGGAGTATGGCACTGATTGCTCGCTTAGGATGAATGTCCCCTGGTCTTTACCAAGCGTCCTTGAGAGCAGTCTGGCGCAGTCAAGATTCAAGTTTCTTCCACAATAGATGGAGTGGCCTTGAGCGTGTAATTGGAAGTCGAGACCCTCATGTTCTAATACGAGCTCTTGGGTATCTTCCAGTCCTCAGGGGGGAAGCGTGTTGCGCGAATATTTTCTTCGCTTAATCCCCGCAAAAATGACACCTTGGAGGAGGTGTCATATCATATTAACGGTTACCAAGTGTGCATTACACACAAAATCCCCAGTGTTAATCGCCAAGAAGTACTAGATATGTGGCAGATGTTTACATCGTTTATCTCATGTGAATAACACCCAGCCAGCCCGAGTCTGGTAGTACTTGGATCCCAAAATGACGAGACCCCAGCCAAAGGTGACCGATTGGGATGTGTCAGGGGGTGGCTGGAAGCTGAGTCATCAATTTCGCGGGGCAGTCTGGGGTGCATGCATGTCCGATCCAGGATCTTTCGAGTCCGGCCGAGAGAAATCCCGTCACCTTTCTTCATCTCACAACACTCCCCCCGCAGCAGGCAAACACACGATGAACCTCGGCCTCGCTTTATCACCAAGCTGCAATGCACCAATTCCCCGGAGAGGACCAGTCCCGTCCAAGCCTCTCCACCCCGCCAACAGCCTTCGTGCAGTTTGAGCCGCGGAAACGACCCGGGAGCACCGACGGAAATGGCGAGAACGGCGAGTCCAGCACCAAGCGCGTCCAGGTGTCCCGTGCGTGCGAGAGGTGTCGCAGTCTGAGGCGCGCCTGCAGCGAGTACCGGCCCTGCAAGAGATGCGTCGACCAGGGCCTGGGGGAGCAATGCCTCGGGATGCCGGGCCCCGTGCAAATCGCATGGCGGTCGTCTGTCCCGGCCACGAGCCCCGGGTCGTATGGGAGCGACTTCATGAGCGTCAACCAGCGCCTGGCCGAGGTCCTTCCGCAGAACGTTCTCGACTACTGCGCTGAGAGATTTCTGGCCAGGCTGTACCCGACCATCCCGATCTTGACGGGCGCGCACATCGCGCAGCTCAAGGACGTCGCGCAGCACATGGACACCCCCTCTGGACTGGAAGCACGTGCAGTCTTGGTGGCCATGAGTGCGATGGTGCTGTTGCAGGCGGAGGAGCCAGAGAGCCTCCACCAACAGGGCCTCATCCAGACCAAGAACGCAGAGTTCGGGAGGAGATTGTTCGACGAGGCCAGTTTGGCACAACAGCGGTGTCTCGGGAACAAGGCTCACCCATCATTCGACCTCTGCTTGCTCACGTTCTTCATATACGCTTGTCACGCTGCGCTGCAGCACCACAGCCAGGCATTTTTCTACCTACGGGAAGCGACGACACTCTGGCTGCTGTTGAAGTCGGGAGACGACCCATTCGTCGATGAGCTCATCGACAGGCTCTACTGGGTCCTCTTGATATCCGAGCGCTCTCACGCCATCCGGTACAGGAGACCTGTTACCCTCCACATCACGGCCGAGACGCCGAATCCCACACCAACGCCCGAAACCGACGCGGCGCTGGTGGGATTCTGGAGCCTCGCGGCCCTCTTCAGGCCCCTTGACACCCCCTTCATCGCCATCCTGAACCACGAGAAGGTCTCCCACCCCCCAGATGCCGCCGCGATCCTCCACATTGAAACCGCCATCAACGCGGCTCTGAAGCCGGGTACCCAGCTGCAAGATACCCAAAAGGCGAATCTGCGCGTGACACAACTCTGGCTCCGGATCATCATCTGGCAGCTCCGCCTGCGCTTCGGCCACCTGACAGAGAACGCGATGCAGCTGAGCCTGACGTATCACTACCCGTTGGAAGTCGCCAAAGACCTGACTCTTTCGACCCGGGACCTCTCCCTCGAGAGCATCAAGATCCATGGCGGCGGGCTGACGGAGAAGCTGTTCGACATTGCTTCGGCCGTGGTCGATGTGCTAGCACGCGTGCCCATCAACCCATCAACCCCTCGCGGCAACGGCATGGGACCTGAGGAGGACCTGAACTATCTAAGGAGGCTCATCACCCAGCTTCCCGGGGGAAAAGACATTTACGATGCGCTGCTCGACAAGCACATCCAGCAAGCTGTGCCGGGTATGGGCCTCGGCCAGGTGCAGACACTTCTGCTCTGACGCCCAGGTACAAGTTCACGAAAAGAAAGCGAGTTGGCGTTCAGCCTGTGTATTCTCTATGGATATCTGATTCTATAAAGCAAAGTTGGTGTAGATCCTGGATTCCCAAGCAGCCAATGCCGGCCAACCTCCCTTGTCTGACCTCTCGCCCGTCACTTGCGTTCCGACAAGGAACCTGACATCCCCAGGGTTGCATCCAAGAATCCTTGCGACATCTCCAACTTGTCGCTCGCTCTTGGAAAAGTTCATCGCCACCAATGCCTTCCGCTTCACCCCAGGCTGTCCCTCAATCGACGCGGCGCTCTCCTTGACATATGTCCAGAGCTCCTCATCCTTAGGGTTAATGTGCTTATGCGCACCAAACACGAATACATCCTTGTACAGCTTCCTCAGCTTCAGAACCATCCCGTAGAACGACAGGATCGACCCCGCGTCGTCCCGCTGCTTCGCGACATTGATCGACCTGTAGTCATCATGCACCCGCATCCACGGCTTCGCCCCGGCGCCGGAAAACCCGGCATTCGGCGAATCGTCCCACTGGAACGGGATGCGCGCGTGGTCCCTCGCCAGGATCCGCAGCCCCTCCATCGTCTTCCTCACCCTCTCCTCATCGCCGGAGTCGACCGCCTCGGCGTAGAAGTTCGAGCTCTCGATGTCCTTGTACTCGGCGATGCCCCACGACGCGGGCATGTTGGTCATGCCGATCTCCTGGCCCTGGTAGAGGAACAGCGTGCCGGACATGGTGGCCTGCCAGACGGCGATGGTCTTTGCGCTGCGCTCCCAGAGCTCGGGGGTGCTGGCGTCGCCGAAGCGGTCGACGGCGCGGCCGTTGTCGTGGTTCTCGCAGAAGGCGGTCGTCCACGCGTCGGTGCCCTCGATGAAGGACTGCCAGGTGGCGGTGAGGCTCTTGAGCCGCGAGAGGGGGAAGGGGTCGAAGAGGTACTTCCCGCCGAAGCCGTTGCCGTTGCCGAGGCGGATGACGGAGAACTCGAAGACCATGTCGAGCTCCTGCGCCGCGGCTGAGACGTACGGGATGACCTGCGACGGGTGCGGCGTGAGGGAGAGCTCGCCGACGGAGACGGCGTTGTAGGGCGCGAGGGCCTTGCGGTTCATCTCGTGGATGAACTCGTGGATGCGTGGGCCGTTGCACCACATCTCGGGGGCGGGCTGATGGGGGGATGTCGGGTCGGTGATGGGCGCGTCGACGTAGTCCGTCCGCTTGGAGTACTTGTTGACGGTGTCGATGCGGAACCCGTCGACTCCGCGGTCGAGCCAGAATCGCATGGTGTTCTCGTAGATCGCCTCGCGACACTCCTGGTTGTCCCAGTTCAGGTCGGGCTGGTCGGGCGCATAGAGGTGGAGGTAGTACTCCTGCGTCTGGGGATCCCAGGTCCAGGTCGGACCGGCGAAGTACCCGCGCCAGTTCGTGGGCGGATGGCGGATGCCGTTGGAGTCGTATTTCGCGGGCTTCCAGATGTACCAGTCGCGCTTGGGGTTTGCCTTCGACGATCTCGACTCTTTGAACCACTCATGCTCGACTGACGTGTGGTTGACGACGAGATCCAGGATCACCTTCATGCCCCGGCGGTGGCACTCTTTCAGGAGCGTGTCGACGTCCTCCACCGTGCCGTAGGGCTCATAGATCTTCTGGTAGTCGGAAACATCGTAGCCCATATCCTTCTGGGGGCTGTCGAAGATGGGGGAGACCCAAACGACGTCGACGCCGAGGTCGTGAAGGTAGTCGACCTCGGAGATCAGGCCGGGGAGATCACCCCAGCCGTCGTTGTCCGAGTCCTTGAAGCTGGCGGGATAGACTTGGTAGAAGAGGGCTTCTTTCCACCATGGCTCCTTGCCGACGTACTTGTTCTCATCGTCCCAGCAGAGCGACCCCATGATGGCGGGGAGAAGAAGACTAACGTGGAGTGGAAGGGAGGAAGGACGGGGCTGCAGTAACGGGCAAGGGTGACGGTGGGAGAATCGGCAGCGTGGCAGAAGAGCTGGTGTGTCAACGTGTGAACCGCGTCTGTGGAAGTGAACCGCGACGGTTTTTGAACAGCTCAGGGTCCCGGATCGGCAGGAAGATGATGGGCCTTCTGTGGCAATGGAGACTGGATGCGCCCGCCCCGCAAGACAGGGAAGATGTCCGAGTATCTCTCTGCGGAGAGCTCCTGTTCCTGGGTTCTGAGGCGGAGACCAGGCCGGCCTGGACGCCGGAGTTTTGTGGATTTCAGGTTTGTTTGTTGGAGCTTTGTCAAGTGAAAAACTAAGTTTGTTGAGCTCGACGGCTCATTTCTCTTCCCGTCTCATGATCACAAGTTGAGGCTTTGCTTGCTCGTATCGTCAGCTCGGCAACCGAGTGACAGACACCATCTCCAGACGGGCAGAACGCGGACTTCGACCCCTCTTCTTTGCCGGTGGCACCGCGGAGTCTCCGCGCCAGGGGCAAGAAACAGGATAAGCTCCGCTAGACTCCGGCACTTGTCACCCTTTGGGACGCCCCTCGAGTGCCGATCCCTGGCCGCTGCGGACTCTCCGCCTGCTTCCCCGGCTTTTCAACTCAAAACTCTGCGCGCCACGCCGTCACATGGACTGACACCGGCGCTACGCAAGGGCCGGAGTCTCCTGTTGGGTTCTCTCGCGTGGGAAACCTGCCAGAAAACCGGGATCTGCCCAATTTCCCCGGCCTCCCTCCACATGCACATCTGCCATTCTCTCCAGACACGCGGGCCTTTAGATGGAGGGGAACGCTGCTTTCGGTCTAGTGTTCACACGTTTGCCGACCTGGTCCCTTAATCCTGGCACAGGCGCGAGGTCTGGCTTGCCTCTGGCCATCTTTGCATAAATAGGACCTCGCCGGTCTCGCCAACATCGCCATCGAGCAACACCCTCCTCACCACCGCCTCCTCCTCACCGTCTCTGCCTCAATCGTTACCATGGCCGACGAGAAGACCACCACCGCCCCCCAGCAGGGCGTCCCCGAAGACAAGGAGGTGCACGCCACCGCCCATGACGAGGGACAGCCGACCACGGCCCTCGCCTCGGATGCGAAGCAGGCCGCCGCCGCCGAGCAGTCCATGTCCCTGCTGCAGGCCATCAAGACCTACCCCAAGGCCATCGGATGGTCCGTCCTCCTCTCCTCGACGCTGATCATGGAGGGGTACGACCTCGCCCTCTTCGGCAACCTGTACGGCAACCGCATGTTCAACGAGAAGTTCGGCGAGTGGCACGAGGCCAGCGAGAAATACGTCGTCTCGGCCGCCTGGCAGTCCGGCATCTCCAACGGCGCCCGCGCCGGCGAGATCTTCGGCCTCATCTTCGCGGGCTGGATGGCCGACCGCTGGGGCTACCGCTGGACCACCATCATCAACCTGTGGATGATGATCGGCTTCATCTTCATCCTCTTCTTCGCGCCCAACGTCCAGGTCCTGGTCGTCGGCGCCGTCCTCTGCGGTATCCCCTGGGGCGCGTTCCAGAGCGTCACGCCCGCGTACGCCTCCGAGGTCGCCCCCGTCACGCTGAGACCATTCCTGACAACCTTCATCAACATGTGCTGGGTCATCGGCCAGTTCCTTTCGGCCGCCGTCAACTTTGCGAGCATCAACCGCACTGATCGCTGGGCTTACATGATCCCCTTTGGCGTGCAGTGGGTGTGGCCCATTCCCATTCTCATCGGCCTCGCCTTTGCGCCTGAGTAAGTCTTTTTCTGTCTCTAATCACAACCCAATAGTCAGGGACTAATGTTCATTACCGTTCAGGTCTCCTTGGTGGTACATTCGCAAGAACAACCGCGAAGCGGCCAAGAAGTCCCTGCTCCGCCTCACCGCCCGCAACCAGCCGAACTTCGACGTCGACGAGACCATCGCCATGATCGAGCACACCAACGAGATGGAGCGCCAGCTCAAGGAGGGTGTGCGCTACCGCGACTGCTTCCAAGGCACGGATCTGCGCCGTACAGAGGTTGTCGTTGGTTGCTGGATTGGTATGTTATCCTCTGTCTGACCCAACACTTTCATACAAGGTATCGCTAACTCTGGGTGTGTTAAAGTCCAAACGCTTGGTGGACAGAACATTATGGTATGCCGCTCTCTTATCCATCCGAATATATGTTGAACCCCGTGCTAACTCTCCCAGGGTTACTTCGCCTACTTCATGATCCAGGCCGGCCTCAGCTCCTCCAACTCCATGGCCATGTCCATGGGCAACAGCGCGCTCGGCCTCGTCGGAACCGCAGGCTCCTGGTTTCTCATGAGCTACATCGGCCGCCGGACCATCCACTTCTCCGGCATCTGCTCCCAGTTCGTCATCCTCGTCATCGTCGGCTCCCTCTCCTTCGCCGGCACCAACGCCTCGACCTGGGCCATCGGCGGCATGCTGCTCCTCTTCACCTGCATCTACAACCTCGCCGTCGGCCCCGTGACCTACTCCCTCGTCTCGGAGCTCTCCTCGACGCGCCTCAAGAACAAGACGATCGTCCTCGCCCGCGCCGCGTACAACGCGAGCAACATCTTCGTCAACGTCATGACCAACTACCAGCTGTCCACCGCCGCGTGGAACTGGGGCCCGCGCGCCGCGTTCTTCTGGGCCGTCACCTGCTTCTGCTCCACGGTCTGGGTCTACTTCCGCCTGCCCGAGCCCAGGGGCAGGACATACGCGGAGCTGGATCTTCTCTTCGAGCACGGCGTCCCGGCGAGGAAGTTCGCCAAGACGAAGATTGACCCGTACTCCCAGGAGATCATGGATCAGAAGCGTCTGTCCACCGCCGAGTGAAGAACGATCAGCGGAAGAAAGGTTTCTCGAGGCCAGAAGCAAGTTTGTACTACTAGACCGGGTTGAAAGCGCCCAAGACTTTGAATGTGTTGTGGCTGCAGAAGAAAGTTCAGATACAACCAATAAGGGACTCAATTCAGGGTTCAAGGATCAACGGTCGATAATCTAAATACCCAGGGTGTGCGAAGACCATCCAGACGCCAGCTCAGGTCAAGACTTGAATAATTGACATGACCCCTCGGGCCCTCCCTCGACTTCAGAAAATCGAGACAGCCTCTTGCTCAACTGTGTCAAGCATACCTCATACTCCTCCTGAATGTTGTCGCTGATGCTATGTATGGTGATCTGTGTGGCTCTCGTTCTCCCTTCCAAAGTTCCAACACGGGGTAACGCATCCAGGCAACCCCGTTGCTGCGTTGGCATCCCGGATGCACGGTTCGTGTTGGTGCTTGGCCGGCCAGGCCTCGGCCAATAGCTTTCGGTCTGAAACGGGTCGTGGCACACCGAGACTAGTGAGGGGATCAGAACACGGGCGTCAATGCAGATATATGATGGGGACGAACTGACAAAAGGCCCTTACGAGTTTTAGCCTATTGAAGAGCCCTGCATACGCATGAGGGATTAAATGCATGGAATCGTTGATTCGAAAGTAATGGAGGCCTTGTATTTCTAAGCATCTCGAGTACGTAGTCCTACAAGTAGTACACGGACGGGCGCCCACACCGACCACCGAGGAGACACACCGAAACATCGTCGCATTACACCGAAGCGCATCTCACTTACTTCTTCTCGCTCAATTTGCCACAATGTCGGTTTACGTCATCACCGGAACTTCGAGAGGAATTGGGGTGAGTTCATCCCCTGCCGCGATGCATCATCTGTGCTGAACCTAGGCAAGTTCGAGGCGGTTCGGCAAATCTCAGAGGATGCCGGCAACCTGGTCATCGGCCTCGTCCGTGACAAGGCCGCAACCCAGGAGAAGGTAGCGGCAGAGCTGGGAGACCGGCCCAACGTCCACATCCTCCACGGCGACCTCACCAGCTACGATAGTCTGAAGCAGGCCGCTGCCGACACGGCGAACATCGTTGGCGAGCGCGGCGTCGACTATCTGGTCGCCAACGGGGCTTACTTCCCCCTCTTCGACGCCTATGACCCCATCGGCGTGTTGTACGTTACACTGCTCCCCTCTCATTCATCGGCTGATACTCACCTGTGATCAACAGGGCCAACAAGATCGAAGAGCTGGAGGATGTTGCATCGAAATTCACCCAGACCAACATCATCGGCAACATCCACCTCTTCAACCTCTTCCTCCCTCTCATCCTGAAGGGCAGGGTCAAGAAGGTCATCGCGATTTCCAGCGGCCATGCCGACCTCGACTTGATCAACAACGTCGGCATCGAGGTCAGCGCCCTGTACTCCGCCTTCAAGGCGGCCACCAACGTCATCGTGGCCAAGTTCAGCGCGCAGTACAAGAAGGACGGCGTGCTCTTCATGAGTATGAGCCCGGGTGCGGTGGACGTTGGTCATTACGACAGCGGTGAGCATCCCCGTTCCTATACAAACGAATATCATTCGGACTGATGCTGATGCGTGCCCGCAGCCACTCCGGAGCAGATGGAGGGCTTGTCGGCCCTCATGGGCCAGTTCGTGAGCTATGCGCCCGACTTCAAGGGTATGATCTCCGTGGAGGAGTGCATCCGACAGATAAGGTCGACCTGGGAGAAAGCAAGCATCGAGGATGGGTTCGGCGGTGCATTCGTGTCGCACTACGGAGACAAGCAGTGGCTGTAATGCCGGTTCCAAGGCTTAGATACTCACATTCAATGAGAATCCCCTCAGGGAGACGTGGTTCATTCCCGCCATCCCCAAGATGCCATGAGGGAGGTCTTCCCAGACCAAAGGGTGACTCGCAAGACCGGCGACTGTGGCCTCACAGACCGCTGCAACGTCCCGGCTGTCCCATACCCCCTCTCTCCTATTCATCGAGCGCAGGAGCTTGATGCATCGCCTCTGGACTGCGGAATCCCCCGAAGCCATGCAGATGTACCACAAGGTCCACACTATGTCCCCGTCGAAGGTAAACACCGGGCGTCCCGTATCCCGCCAGTGGTTCAAAACGTGCGTTCCATTCCGACAGAGCAGAGCCGGCGTGGATCTTTGCATTCATCCTGACCCAGGAGGATGTAGATGTTCATTGATTCTCGAACCGAGCCACGTGGCGAGCAGGGGTGAAAAGGTCACCAGCTTTGGGTGTGAAACCGAGGATGCCGTCTCCCTCCATATCGTCGTGTAGAAAGCGCGTTCAATGTCTCGAAAACGTAATTCGGCTTCTCTGACGGTCGAAAACGGCTCCTGAGTCCTGTCGACGTCGGCCGGGGGACAGTCGAACAGCAAGTCGGAAAAGAGATCGACGCCGAGGTATATCGACAGATATTGCCCAAACCGGTGGACCATGTCCATAATGACATGCAAGAGGCCGTCGAGGCTACCCCGGCCAATGGGTCCTAGAGCAGCGCCATGCGCCTGCTTCGAGCGGAAGAGCCTGATGATCTCGCAGCCTGCGCGTAGATGCCGGCGTGAGTCTCTGATGTTGGTATCAAGATACTAAATAATAAAAATACTTGCTACTCTGAAGTTAGTCTCTGGCCGTTCAAGGGCATGGGTGGGCCACTTGACACACCTAGTGACACAGCCTGTCCTGACTTTGGGCGCGCTGGACCGCGTCTGCCTCCGCCGCCCGTCGGAGCAGGACGACAGACGGGCCATTCCGAAGTGTGAGCCTCTTCCCGAGTTCCGATCCAGGCTTCTGCACATGCAAGGATTTGGATCGAAACGAACTTGGCGCACGTGGGGGTCTCAGGCGTTACTGCTATCCGAAATGGGCGCATAGTCCGATATCTAGGACTGCTACTACTACCCAGCGCCAGCTGTGCCCTTTTGCCAAGTCAGATTTAATTTCTACCACGTCGCCCGACCTTTCTGGACCTCACTGTGCCGCAATAATGATTGGGGTCATTTCGCCGCGAGCGAGGGGCACAGCACCTCTATAAATGTGAAAGTCCAATCCCATGCTCACCGCACACTGCTCAGCATCCCCGCTCCTCCCTTCCTCCTCTCTTCTCGCTCATCCACTGCCGCGACATTCTCCCTCAGACTCATCATGTTGGCCGCGTCCCTGTTGACGGCTCTGGCCACTGCCGTATCCATGGTGGTGGCTGTGCCGTTTGCTCCCGAGTCAACGGACGAGGTGATCCTGTTCAAGCGCGACAGCGTGCTCACGCCCCGGGACCGCGAGCTGGCCGAGTTGCACCACGTCAACGTCACCGAGAGTAAGTGGCAATACATCTAGTCTCGTCCGCATAGTCATGAAGCTCCTGCTGACTCTCCCCTAGTGTGGAAGCACTCGGTCATCAAGCGAGCCGACGGCGATGACACCACCATCTGGGTTCATAACAGCTACGTGGAAGAGGCCGAGGGCGTGGAAAAGCGCCAGACGAAGCTGTGGCACACAGGACTCTCAGGCGGACGGACCGACAACTGCGGCCACAGCAACTTTGTCGGCGACACCGGCCCCGGGGCGCCCTTCACGGGCGGCATCCAGCACATGGCGCGCTGGGGCGCCAGCGCCGACGGCCACTTCTTCGTTAACGGCAGCCAAAACCGCACGTGGTGGATCCTCGTCGTCGCCGGCTCCAACAGCGGCGCCAACGCAAGCTTCCAGGCGCGCGCGAGCATAGCCAACGTGGGCTGGTACATCAGGGTTGGCGCTCGCGATGTCGGCGACCTCTCGCGCGACACGAACAACATGTTTGCGCGCAAGTTTGGGAACAGCTGGAGGGCACGCGCGCGGGGTCACATGGAGTGCAAGAGGGCAGAACCGTTCCCGTTGCCTGGCATGCCCGGCATTTTTGTCGAGTGGCGCGTCGACGGAGTGGATCAGCGGGCGGAGTAGTTCTCAAGTACTGAGGACGCTGGAGGGGATGTTCAGGCGAGACTTCTCCGTTGTGGGTGCCAAAAGATCAAATCCGCGAGGTGGCCTGTGGCTGGGCTGAGTCGTTTTCTGGCTCAACATAAGTACTACTACAGTATTGAATCGGCTTGGGTACCTTTAGTTGTGTGATCCTTCTCCCGCCCCACGGGTTGTCCATTCCGCAGTGTTCCGAGTCCAGTCTTCAGATGTTAAACGGCTTCAAAGTGAGACCAGCTGGAGCAGCTGAAAACGAACGGTTTCTTTATCAAATTCTTGCATTAATTGTGGCTAAGAGTGTCTGACGGTTTGTAAGGCCAGAGAGTGTCAACAGCCGGTGAGCCTGTACTGACCACCCTGTTCCCCTTGCAGATAACCAGAAGCTCGCCGAGTCGCTCGCAGGCGGAAGCCTCCGGAAGCTGACCATCTTCGAAAACTTCAACGAAAAATACCCACATGTCGTTGCAGGCACCGATAAGTCCATTCGGGTGCCGACCCATTCCGTCAGCAAGCAGCTTGCGAGGGCCAGCCTGCAGCTTGAGGTGCTGTCCGCCTCATTCATGGTCGACGCCAGCTACTTCTTCAAGGCCCGCAAAGCTTCCTGGAAGTGGCAGAACTTGACGTCGCTGGCGCTGACCGCGAGGGTGCTGGCTCCCGGTGCCCGCATTGATCATATTGACAATATGCTGGTGGATGCTGCCGACGCCGCCTTGAAGATGCCGTTGCTCCAAACGATGGAAATATGGAACGGCAGAGAGGGCCTGGCGATGCTATTCCGCTACCAAAGGCCCCGAGACCCGGACTCAGCTGTCGTCACCTTGCGGGGGACATTCCAGCTCACTCTCAGTCCCGTCGTTACTCGGGCTTGGGATGCAGTTGCGCTCCGGCATCGCCACGGCAGACCAGGCAGAGTTGTCTTCGAGAGCAGCTTGGTCGATGCTGGAATCGTCGGATCCCACGGCGATGCGATCTGTCATCTGGGACTGTCCACGCAGGTGATCAGGCCCGTGTCGCTTCTGCAGATCCTCAAGGAGCACCAGTCTCGGGCGGGAGTCTACGATGGGCGGATGTAATCAGCCTGGCATTGCAGAGGCAATTCTTGGCAGTGAATCGACCGTCCAGGGGGTCAGGGCCTCAAGGGGCCATGATCGACAGCGAAGACATCAGGCCGCTAAACAAATCGGGTATCGCAGGTCGTCTTGTTCTCACTGCACCTACCTATGTAGAATGATCGTTTAGAGTACCAATCACAATTGCGGACTAGTGCTCCCGTCAGCAGTAACAGCCGAATCGCTGTCAGCATCGCGTGTGCAACTTCATCCTCATAAATAACCGCTGATCCCTCCTTCGCGGTCATTCTGCGACTCATCCCTCCAGCACCCATCTTTCAACAGCCATCAGTCATACGCCGCTGCCAAAGCAAAACGGAATACAAGATGGCCCCGCCGAACGTCCACAGCTTCTACCGCATCTGGTTCACCTGGGTAGACCCCGCGGTCCTCGCCCTGACCATCGTCGGCGTCCTCAAAGACCCGACCCTCTTGACCGACCCCTTCGTCCCGGTCGCTGTCGCCCGCCCCGACCCGCTGATGGGTTTCCTCTTCCACCAAATCGCCGCGCTCTACGGTTTCGTCGGCCTCATCCATGCCGGCCTTCAGCGTGCCAGCCCGGACATCATCGTCTGGAACTGGATCCAGGGCGCCACTTTCGCCGTCGACATTGCCCTGCTCGGAAGCAGCTACGCCACCCTTCAGCAACAGGGTCGTTTGGACGTGGGTGACGTCCGCGGCGCGGAGTGGGGGAGCATTGGGTTTACGGCGCTTGTTGCAGTGATCAGGGGGTTCTTCTTGTTGGGCGTTGGCAACGGGAGATCTACTGCGTCGGCAGGGAAGAAGCGGGCTTGAGGATATGGTGTCTTGATTCATCCATCGGACTTTGTCGTCAGGTCGAACATCTTTTAAGAGTTCGCACAGTCCGTCCGGTCTGTCGCCAAATCAGCGCCTGTTCTATGATCTATGCCCGCCCTGCATGGTTACGAATAGCCCAGACAACAGCATCAGTTCGGGATGTTTCGTCCAGCGTGCCGCCAAATAGACCAGATGAGTTACTTGTAAATGCCGGTGTGCCATATCGTCCATGAGCCAGTTGCGACACGGTCCAGCCAGACCAACATCCAGATGTTATCTCGGCAGGCTCTAGAACTTGAGCTCAGTCTCCCCTAGATTCAGCAGCTTGGGGACCAGACACCTATCCGCGCGCATTTAGATCCCTAAGTGCGCTCCCAACATTCAGATCTATACTTGGCCAGGCTCACTGGCGGTTCAAACAGTACTTTACAAAGCGGCTCAAGACCATGAAGTTAATCATACGTTTGAGGGTGACCGGGGTGAGCTGCCCCATGATCGAGCAGTCTTTCGTTCCTCAACAAGGATGTTAACAGCCGGGATGCATGAGCAGACTATCCCAATAGTCAACTCCGTCATTCTCATCGCCATGTCAGTTCTCGTCTGAAGCCAAAGAGTTGTGGAACTGTGACTTACGTCGTGACAAGCAGTAAGGAAATCCACCAAGTGCTATCTGTGTTGTACATATGCACAGCGACGAGAACGAGCCGCCACATCGTGAGTCCAACGGCAATGCCACCGATACCCATCACCAAGACAATCTTGACCTTCTTCGCGAAGGGTAGTCGCATCGACCAGGCCAGGGGTATCGGGGCCAACAGTATCACCGTGTCGGTAATGACGGCGATTGACGTGTCTGCAAGGTACAGTTTTGGCAGACTCGCGCATTTCCCATGGACGCTCGGGTCCCATAATGCGTGTATGGGGATGCAGACAATGATTTTCAAAACCTCAATGACGATGTAGCCGACCAGCAAGGCGCCGATGCCGATGTAAATGGCCGTAGAAACGCCTCTCCTGACATGGAATATGCGGGCGATGAGCAGTAGCAGGGAGACTTTGGTGAAGAAAGCGGCCGGGCAGTACAGCGCCGAGGCGACATATAACCACTTCAGGGGTCAGCAAACCAGCACGACAGGGTCTGGTGATGACGGACACGTGACGGGGAGGGCGGGCAACTCACCTGTAAGTATTTCGAGAAAGATTCCGGCGAGATGTCCCAAGCATGAAGACCGACGCCGTAACGGACCACTGTCAGAAATATGAGCATGGTGCGTCAAATCTTCCAGGAAGGGGGTCATACTCATGATGGCGCAAACACCAATTGCTATAAGCAAAACCTACACCACCTTTTGTCAGCGGCCGCATTCTCCATGGGACTTCTTGGTGAACGGGTTTACCCAAGCGAAAGCAGACGATACTAGATGATGTTGGGTCAGTGACATCCAAACATGGACGAGTTGTGGGATGAGCGATGTGCGTACCATCTTCCGCCAGTATCGCTTGAGTGATTCGAAGACGGACGTAAACTCGTGTGAGGAAAAACGCGGTTGCCAGCCCAATAAAAGCGATGGTGACGCCGAGCGCCAGTTGCTGTCTGGCACCAAAGGGCTGGTTGAGGTTTGGTGTAACGCCCGGCGGTGGGGGAATCGCACCCTCGAAGCTCATTGTTGCATTGGAGGCCCTATGAGGACACCTCCGTCCCAGGATATCCCATTGTGTATTATTCCCTTTCTTTCGTGGGAACTTCGTCGTATACACTGACGAGACCGGGAAATTTGTTGGAATGTTGTTGATAATTAAAGGCGGTGGGGGAGGTCGCAGAATCTGAATCCCTCATCAACCTGGAGAGCCCGCGATACAGACTTCAGCCATGATGTCACAGCATCCTTTTCCGCCGAACAAAGGCCACACAATCGACTGATACGGGGGGATTGGGAGGCGCTAGGCCTAAAGAACGGCAGGGACCCGGGAAACTGGGCGCAGGTCGGTCGACAGCCGATCGAACCTAAGCTGCTGGGGCGCCCTGTCGCCCCGGGAAGTGGGTGTGAATGGGCGTCCAGATGCAGTGAGCTTGACTCGCGCAAGTCGAGTTCGGGAGAGGTACTCAGCCCAACTACCGTACCAGAGTGAGGACATCGACAACCGCCCAGCTACAGGGTCCCGGGGGGATCGAGCTTAAGGTTCTCGATGGTTGAAGAAAATGGCTGAATTCGAGATCGGCTCAGTACCAAGCCCACTTCGCTACCGCAACGGCATCGCCGGCGCCGTTGAACCCCTTTTTGAAATGCCGACATCTGGTGTTGTGGGGGACTGAAGTACCCAATGTGCGATGTTTCGGTGCCGCCGCCGTCGTCCATGCTTGTCAGCAAATCAAACTCCCCTAGCAGGCCTTGGCAGACGTCCCAGCACCGCCGTGCGGGGTGAGCCAACAGCGGCGGTCGCTTGAAGTCACCAGCCACATCCTTGGCACATGCATGGAATTCGGCGCAACACCGAGCCGCCAGAGAACCAACTGCCGCGCAATCTGGCCTGGTCAGACAACCATCTGGGGCGCGGACGGCCGCCGTCCTCATCGCGCCCACCCTCAGCTTGAGAAGAGCTATCGAGACAACATGACCTCCCAGATCTGCATCGAAGACCTACCGCTGGAGATCCTGGACCAGATCGCGGCCATACTCCGCGCCATCCACGTCCCCAGCCTCGTCTCCCTCGCGTGGGCCACAAGGCGCCTCCGCGCCGCATGCCTTCCCACCCTCTTCTCGCGCATTCTCTTAACGTCGCGCCGCAGCGGCGATCGGTGCGTGGAGGACCTGGCGCGCAACGATCTCCTTCGCCATGTGCGGCGGCTCACCCTGAGGAAGAGGATACACGACGACCGGCCCAAGACGGACCTCGTCCACCTCCCCGGCGCACACGGCTTTGACCAACATGCCAAGCGCTTCACTCCACGAGGCAGGCGGTACAATCTCTCTAGTTATCAATACGCACGTCCTGCGAAAGACTACAAGTGGACGGAGGTGCTGAGGCTCCTCGCGGCTGTACCGCATCTTGTGGACCTTGACTTTGACTGGCAATACGCCTTCCCCCCAGCATGCGTGCTCCGTCACCTTGCCGACCACATGCCCTCGTGCCGGCTCACCGTACGACACGTCGAGTTCCGCCAGCCGAAGGTGAGGGGGCGTGTCACGGAAAGCCATGCTCTCGAAGTCGTCTTGACAACCTCCCCGAACCTTCACGAAGTCGTCTGCCTTTTTCATGAGACATCTCCGGGCTCCGACTTGGCTGACTATGTCCCCGAGATCCTGATGGGCATGGCAAAGGGGGGGACCCCGAATCTAACCTCGATAACCCTGCAAGCACACCGGCCGACCGGGTTTGCAACTTTGAGTCCGGGGAGCTCGTCCACCTCCACCGGCGGCGTCGCGGGCCGACAAAACGCTCTGGTGCAATCTCTCAGCCTTCTATGCAGCAGCTCACTGTCCCGATGGATGTGCTGCCTAGACACCTCTCTGCTGCAGAGCCTCACCCTCGGGCCGCAGCAGTTCGAGGATGAGCACCACGCCGTCTGGCTGGCCCAGAACATCGATTTTCCCAATCTGAAGAAAGTCGATATCACCGGCCCTTCCATGCCCATGTACAACCCCCATGTCACCCTGAAAACACTATTCAGCCGTCTACGACCGCTGGAGGATCTCCGCCTGCGCTCGTTCCACCATGTCAGGCCCGACCTGCTGACCAGCGTCATCTCCCGTCATGGGGCGACACTACACAGCCTCAGCCTGGACAATTTGTATGGAATGACCTTCGATAAGTCGGAGATGCTGCAGGTCATGCAGTTGATCGGGCGCTGCTGCTCGAAGCTGCAGGAGCTGGAAACTCCCGTGATATCATGCTCTGTCCCACACGAGATGGCCAGCTTCGAAGCCCTGGGCAAGATCAAAACCCTTCGATGCGCAAGCTTGACGCTGAACCTGCCGGTCCGGTTCCTGATGCACCGCCAGGAGTTTGGACCGGGAAAAACATCGCGGGAGGCGCGGCGGCCCCCCAAGATGGACGAAGCACACGTGAGGGCCATCTGGGACTGTTTCCACAGCCTTGATAGCCTGGCTATCGCTGGTTGGAGCCCCCATTACCGCAGGAGGGGATGCTTTTTACTGCAACGGAGCGTACGCGACGGGGAGACAGTCTTCGTTCTGGATCTTGGACCCGAGGAGGCCAATGAGCAGCAGAGAGCTCATGATGCAGCGGGCGCGGCTGCGGAGGCAGTGGCACCAGAGTGGACCGAGGATACAGCTCTTCGTCGAATCTGGCCTTCGTGGCCGGCAAGGGTGATCAACCGGTGCATATTCAGTTGCGCCGTGTATCTTCTTGTTGGGTTGACGAGGGTCCAGGCTGCTCTGGGCTGCGTGCGAGCTGCGCTCTCGAGGAGAACAGCTCGTAACCGCAGAACTACTGACCGGCGACATATGGGAGGGTCGGGGTTGAATGGCGCACTGGGCTTGTTTGGAACGCGTGCGCGGTGGTGGAACTAAGGTTGAACTTGATAGGGAGGCTATAAAGGCCCTTGGTAAGGGGGTGAAAGGATCAGTCAGAGCGGATACTTATTCCGCTGCATACTGTGGAAACCTGGAACAGGTTTATTGAGTGGTCTTGGTCTGCGTCGCAACTTGAAGGCCTGGAATGACGTGAGCCCAAGACAGTGATGGTCGTCGCCGCAAAGTCATGACGCGCGCTTAGCTGAGCCCATACCCAAGCCCCTCCTCTTGGCAAGGAAATACGCACTCTCGACAGACATGAGCCATTGGAACCAATCAGTAGATCACTAGAGGTACGCGGACAGGCGGAGTTTAGTCCCTGAGACTCGGAGACTACCTCAAGTCCTGATACCCAAGCGACTTGCGCAGATCAATCCCGCCATTGTGCTGTCAGACCTACTCAGAGCCATGTCCGACCACTTTTTACCTCTTGGCGCCTGACTGTAGGAGTCCTTGGTGATATGACCGTGATTTTGAGGGCATGAGCCAGATTACGTGCCTCGGGGAGTTATAAAAGGCTGTCTCTCCTCAGTCTTTCTGAGCCTAGTTCAGTTCGCCACTGGCAGTAGTACATCTCGCAACATCCCATCACTACTTTCCCCTCCTCCCTTTATTTGCCACCTGATCTCGCTATGAAGGCCTTTTTCTCCATTGCGGCCCTCTTTGCCGCCACGGTAACTTGACATCTACGCCTGTCGATGAACTACCCCCTCTGACCATTCATCAGGCCTTTTCCGTCGCTCTTCCCGAGGACAAGAGTGACTGGCGCCTCCTCTCCGAGGTTGAGATGCGCTCTGAGGGCCTCGAGTTCGTCGACCTGGAGGTGACCAACGATGCCTTTCCGGGGCAAGTCTTCACTGGTCCTATCGAGTCCATCTACCACGAGATGAAGTCCCTCAAGCCGGAGCTCTTCGCGAACGAGACGGAGATTACCGCGGACACGACCTCTCTGGAGAAGCGGCAGGCTCCGGTACGCTGCCTAAATCCCTTTCAAAGCTCGATCGGGACAACGAAGTCTGATGTTGTGATCATAGGTTACTTGCAACTGGGGTACCTGGATCAACACCTGGCTGGCCTGCCTCGAGGGAATGACATACCTCATGAACCTCGAAGGGTCCAGGTGCAGCGTCGGCCCTGCCCCCGCGTGTGCTCGCGTCAGCTGTTCCAGAGGCTGCGGCATGTTCCTGTGCAACAAGGTAAGTCTTGGATCCACTCTGCAGTCCGGAGGACCGCGCGTCCTCGCCGTCAAGATTGCTGATGCCCCCGCCTCAGAGGAGCGTCAGTCACTGGGTCTGGTGTACATCCATCCCCGGTGACATCAATACTATTGCGAGCACGTGCCAGAACAGCGGTGGCCAAATCAGGGGTCGCCAGGACTTTTCGACTCATTTCATCGGCCTTGGAAGGAACAACTGCTAGGCTGTCACAGGTGCTTCCCATTGGTTCGCCGTCGAGCAGGCATCTGATACCTAGCAGCAATGGTGTTCTCTCGATAGCTTGCAGTCCTTACTGTCGTCCTTTTTGCTTTGATGGGCCATGTTCTGCTGTGTAGAGTAGATGCGCTGGTGCGTTCTTTTCGAACCATTGCAGGGCAGTTGTGGCCCTTTAACCCCTTCAATACAGTAGCTGGCCAGCTCACTCCAGGAAAGGCCCCATGACGGGCAACGAACCATGATCTCATGTGAAGACAACAATGCCGATGCACGAAAAAGTGATTTCCATGTCAGGTATTCTTGCTTACTGGGCCGGATTTAAGTAAGATGATGGTTGGGCTTACTTGTCGGGGAGTTCGAGGATGCAGGTAGATTTCTACTTGCGCTTCCCTAATATGATCGTGCGTCGATGAACACTGAGAAGATGATCTTGTCGGTGCAAGCCAGTGCCCCCTTCCAAAAACAGAATGCCGGGCCGGTATTCCAAATATCGGTTTCTGTGTCTCCCTTTTCATGTCCTCAATGTTTATGCCTTGATTTGTGTTGACCTGTTGGGGCTATACTCTCACCTGCTCACCATGGCATCTCAATTACCTGCCATCTTATTGAAGCAGTGCTTTTGGGGGTATGCCGGTGCGGGATGTGATTCTAGCTGGAGGCTGCTGGGATCAAGAGAGTGCTGACCACGGCGGCACAAAGGTGGTCCATGGCTGTCGAGTCAAGGTAATTGGCCATCTGGGCAAGGGGCTGACGACAAGATGGCTGATCCATCTGCATTTAGTATTGCTCCAGAACTGTCGCGAGCCCGTTTGGCAGCCCTTGAGTTTATCTCCGAGTTCCGCGCGCTCATCTCTCGGGATTCTGAAGGCCAAAAGAGGGAGGCTGTGCCTGTTCGCTCATGCTTAACCTTGAAGCCCGATGGACGTAGTGATCTCCAGGGCGGCTGTGCTTGCCAGAACCCTCCGACAACCTCTTTTTTGCCGGAGAATATGCTAAGAATAGTAGACCATAACAACGGTGGGAAGGACAAGACCATGCAAGGCGAGCTGGGTCTGCGGCCAACTTGCCGGGTAGTAAGGGGAAAGGCAGAGTATGATCGCCACAGCCACGAAATTACTTGCCACGGCCCTTTCACAATGCTTGGCCGTATTTAGAATTGGCGAATTTTAACGAGTTTCGCAGGCTGACGTTATGGCCGGCTCCGCGTACCTGGATGCTTGGCAAGGGGTTTAACCTTTAGCTCCGGCTCATGGGTAAGGTAAGAATCGCATCGCAATATGCACAGCCCAGCCCTACGGACAGACAGATGCAGCAATGAATATAAAACACGTCTATGTTCGCGTTCAGTTCAACCCGATGTACAGACACGGCACTCATACTTCCACAAGATAATTCGGCATCTCAGTTTCCCCAATCCATATTCACCATGTTGTTCAAAGTTGTGTCACTGCTCACTGCGGTGGGCCTGTCATTCACATACGGTAAGTTCTCCCGGCTTTTGCAGTTGGACCATCAGGGATGAACATTGAACGCCCTGGGCATGTTGGATGCTAATTCCCGAGATTTACAGCCCAGGATGGCAATCCACCGACCCTGAACGAGACGCAAATCATGCAGGTCCTCCAGGAAATGGCCGGCGGATTCCGACAGTGGCCCGACGCGCCCATCTTCCACTGGCCTGAGGAGGTTGGCCTGGAGTACGAGAGCGTTACCTTCCCCTCAGAGGACGGCGTGCCGCTGGAGGGCTGGTTCATCCCCCGCGAGGGATCCGACAAACTTCTCATCATGAACCATCCCCGCCTCTTCAACCGGGCCGGCCTGGCCGCCCATCAAGAACCCTTCAACACGTGGCTCGCGTCATCGGGAAACAACCTTGATGTCAACTTCGTTCTCGACTACAAGATCCTGCACGAGGCCGGCTACAACATCCTCACACACGACTTCCGCAACCACGGTCTCTCCGGGAGGGCAAACGGCGTCATCTACTCGGCGGGGCGGTACGAGTCCCGCGATGTCATCGGCGCCCTCCGCTACGTCCGCAGCCGGAAAGACACCTGCAAGATGACACTGGGCCTGTTTCCCCGCTCCATCGGCGGCAGTGCAACCTTCTACGCCATGTCGAGGCACCCCAAAGAGTTCGAGGGCGTCCGCTGCATCGCGGTGCCGCAGCCCGTCTCGGTCAACGCGACGACCCAGGCGGACCTGGAGCGCCGCAACATCCCCCTCAGCTACATGGGCCTGCTGGACGACATGATCTTCTGGGCGACGAGCCTCCGCGTCGACCAGATGTCGCCCATTCCCTGGGCGAGGAGCGTGACGATCCCGACCTTGATCTGGCAAGTCCGCAATGACCACGTCACGACGCCGGAGGATGTCCAGGCCATCTTTGACGCCATCCCGATCGCGGAGAAGAAGTTGACCTGGCTTGACCACACGGAGCGGCGCTTTGATGGGTACCTCCACTTCCAGCGAGCGCCGGAGGAGGCCCTTGGGTGGTTGGAGCAGTACATGAATACGACTGAGTCGAGGCCTGAGTCGAGGCCCGAAACTCGGCCTGAGGGTCAGCCTGAGACTCATCTTGAGACCATCCCGGATACTTTTGCGTAGGATAGCATGATAGATGTCCTTAATTCTGCACTAATTCTGCATTTTTACCAAACATGACCTGTTGACGCTCCCATTGACTGAATATTCTGTTTGACACCGAGTGCGGAGAGCGCATCGACTCGACTACCGCCTCCGCTTTAGGCAGGACGTCAAGTCCAGACACCTCTGAACACTCGACTGACAGTCTATCCAGATGCAAATTCACTGTGGGATCTTCATATGTCGGAAAGTACGTCTGGATAATTTGATGGCCTACGAAATATGCGGGATCAAAGCCGCCCAGTCGGGGATCTCGAACACGCCGCGAGGGGCGTACGCCAGATTGATGAAGCACTCGGCCAGGATAAACAGCCTCGCGAAGAGGGTGAGCACGACCAAAGCCACGGCGGGAAGAGCCAGGAGAACAACGCCAAACGTCTTACCCACTCGCGGCGGGCGGCTGTACTCCTCCTCGTCAGCGAACCGCTGGCGCATGAAGTATTCCCTTGCCCTCGCCTGGGCCGGCGCGATGCTGTCTGCGTAGATCCTTTGCGGGTGGTATTTCGGCGGGCAGAGGAGAAGAATACCGGCCACCGGCGAGAAGAGAATGACCAGGGCTAGGACTAGGGGCACGCCGGCCGCGACAACACCGATCCACAGAGCGATGGGTGCCAGAGGAGCGAGGAGTGCCGCGGAGGAGATGCGCCACAGAAGCAGCTCGAAGCGGGTGCGGAACGGGCCATTCCAGGCCAGGAGATGGGGAACCGCGTTGAACACGCTCGAGAAGAAGAAGGACCCGTAGACGACGCTGCGGGTGTTGTAGTCCAGTCCCTCCGCGCCGACTTTGGAAAGCGACTCGACGAAGTACTCGGGCGGCAGTGCCGGGCGCCAAGGGTTCTTTTGGAACGCACGCCGGAAATGGGTCTCGATGAAGGAGCCGTCGTGCTCTGGGGATCCTACTCCGAAGGCCGCGAGGTGCTGGCACTCGGCGGCGAGCTGGAAGATATGGCGGAGGGAGTCGGGCACCGTGACCCTGACGTCTGCGATGGCTTTGCTGCCGGGAGGCCCTGGCACTCTGCCATCAGAGTTGAACACGATATGACGCCCAACGATTGTGAAGCGACTTGAGCGGAAGAGCACCGCTGCCTTTCCAGTAGCCCCCGGAATGCGGTGAGTGTGCGCAACCATGCGAACGCCGTGTTTCTGTTCCTTCAGGCCGAGCTGGAAGGACTCCGGACGAAGCAGGGCGGTTGAGACATCGGATCTCTCCTTCGCAGCCGGAGGCCCGTATTCCGCAGATGCCTCAACCGTTTTATCTGTGCTCACAATCGTTGATGCCCTGAGTGGCTTCCTCGCAATCCCATGTTTGACCTCTGGCGCTGGGGCATTGGGTGGCGCGATGTCGAGGAGCCCGACGTGGTGGTTTGAGAAGAACCTGAACCCATCGACTCTTGGCATGTACCCGATGCGGCTGCGAGCGTACATGGCCGCAGCCAGCCGCGCATGCTCTGGCGTCGTGATCGAGATTTCCGTCGGCACGAGGATGTCGAGCGGCTTCGCCCACCAAAAGGCGTAGGCGAGGAGGGCGAAGAAGATGTGTGCCACGACGTGCAGCTCCAGGACGGTCGCCGGCAGTCCCATGGCCACGCGTCCGACGAACTGGACGAAGAACCACGCGGCCTGGCACATGGCGATCAGGCGGGAGAGGGCGTCTGCCCGATTCTTGGCCAGGATGTCGGCTTCCGAGAGGTCGGGAATCAGACTCGGGTCTGTCTTTGCGAGTAGGATGACGGCGTCGACGGTCAGAGCCAGCTTTTCGTTTTTCCCTGACTTGGACATGGAAGAGGCTCCATCCTGGCTGTGGTTGAGGTAAGAGATGTTGCACACAAACCCTCCCATCTGCACGTAGTACGTATGGGTCAGAGTCCACGGGTGACGGCGGCCGTGTCGCGGTGTCCTGGCGTCGGCCTTGGCCCGTTCTGCGGCCGGCGGGCCCTCGACATCTTGATCCTGCAGGGCATCAGCGTACGGGACGGCCCCGGATGGTGGTCTCAGTCTTACATCTTTGGGTGTTTTCCCTTTAGTGAGGCGGGACACCCATAAAGCCAACTCTCCGGTCGGCTTGGTTGGCTTAGGCGGCGCATCTTGCAAGCCGTACTCATAGAAGATTTCCAATATCCTCTCTTGAGCAACCATCGCCGCCATCTTCTGTGTCAACGCGATGCATGCGATCTGACAACATAGTCAGTCGATCCAGAAACTAAATCAAAAGGGGAGCCGGGGCCTGTGATCGCACATACATATTCTGGAAACACCAACCCACCGAAGAGCCACTTGGGCTTTCTCATCCGGACCTGCCATTTCCCTTCGCTCTGGTCCGGGAGGTTGAGGTGCAGGACGGTCCAAACGCAGAGGGAGAGGGTGATGAGTGAGTTTGAGACGATCCCGAACGTGCCTCGCTCGCGCGGCGGTGAATGCCAGATGGGCGAGTCCAGGAGCGGCTCGTTTCCCAGCGGGCTCCAGGCCGTTGGCGACTCCATGGGATGAGGTAGGTATCGGCCGACGATGAGGCTCTGCGTGGTGTCGTTGTCGAAGTTTGCCGCTAGCAGGAGGAGTCGTGAGGCGACCGTCACGGTCATGGAGTTTCAGACGGCGCAAAATGCATCCGTTTCGAGATGCTTGTGTGATTGTTTCTATTTTGGGCTGCCAAGTAGAGGGTCTGGTCACGAAAGTCCCTGAGTCTTGGGGGTGGCTGGTGACAGTTGCATGGGCCTCAATACTGACGCGAGGATTTCCTCTCACATCTCACCACCAGATACAACACATGCTGTTTCTTGCAAATGTCCTCGACGGACGTGGCTTTATTCAGAGCGACTGAAATCTCTATTTATCTATGCCGCAGCTCGAGCATCTAGTACTCAGACAGCAACCTTGCGCTCATACAACCCCGCGTCTCCCTTCTCCGACGAGTCATCTCCCGCCGCCAGCGGCCGAGTCTCCCTGTCATTCAGGTCAACGGTCGCGCGCCATCCCATGTACCACGGGCCGGAGAACAGCTCCTCCATGCGCTCCATCGGAATGCCCTTGGTCTCCGGCGCCAAGAGGCCGAGCACGACCAAGCCGACCGCGCAGACGCAGGCCCAGAAGACGTACGCGCCCCAGATGTCCAGGCTGACGAACATGTTGGGCGTGACGCGCACGACGGCGAACTGGAAGAACCAATGCAGCGCCATGTTGGTGGCGTAGCACGCGCTGCGGATGCGCGTGGGGTAGATCTCGGTGCCGTAGAGGTACTGCACGGTGCAGAGGCCGATGGACCAGCCGACGGCGTAGATGAAGACGGACGCGATGGCCGCGTCCGAGGCGGCCTTGTTCTGGCTGTCGATCCAGACGCCCATGTACACGGCCATGTAGATGTGGGTGACGCACTGGAGGAGCAGGCCGACGCAGAAGCACCGCCGACGGCCGAAGACGTCCACGAGGCCCCAGGTGAAGACCATGGTGAACACGAGCTTGACGACGCCGTAGGCACCGCTGGTGATGAGGGAGGTGTTCTCGCCCACGACCCCGGCGTAGCGGAAGATCTCGGGGATGTAGTACGTGATGCCGTTGCCGCCGGACCACTGCGCAACGGTCTGCATCAGGGCGCCCAGGAGGAAGCGCTTGCGGTAGGTGGAGGTGGTGGCGATCTCCTTGAAGATGGCGAGCATGGAGGTGTTGGCGAGGATGCGCTGCTTGTCGCGCAGCTGCTCGTGGATCTCCTCGAACTCCTGGGCGAGAGACGGGTCGTCGGCCGGGGCTCCTCGCAGCTTCGACAGTGCTACGAGAGCGTCCTCCCCCCTGTCACGGGAAGCCAACCATCGGGGGGTATCAGAGAGGAAGAGGGATCCGATGAAGGCGATGCCCACGGGGGCGAGCACGATGCCCTGGACCAGGCGGTACTGAAGCGGCGTGGACGGCAGGGTAGCGTTGACGGCATAGTTGACGAAGAAGCCTAGATTTTGTCAGTTTTGATTGTCCCAGGTGAGTTGTAAGGGTACTGCGACGTACCAATGGTCAGAACAGTCAGAAGAATGACCATGTAGATACTGACGACCATGCCTCGGGACTTGGCAGGGGCAATCTCAGAAAGATACAGCGGCGCAACAACCGTCAGTCCGCCGGCACCGAGGCCACCCCAGATGCGAGCGAACAACATCAGGCCCAGGATGCCCGACGAGAACACCTGCATGAGGATGCCGCTGGCCCACAGGACGACGAAGCATTGCCAGCTCCTCAGCCGCCCAAGGCGGTCCGTGATAGCCAGCGCCAGGATGGAACCGAAAGCGGCGCCGAGAACGCCAAAAGATGAGATGTTGGCCTTGCGATCGGCCAGGCCGCTTGGGTTGTCCTCCCAAAGGCTGGGAATGAGGCCGAAGTCGCGCTTGAAGGAAGCAAGTCCTACGGAAGCGCTGAAGCCACCCTCATCGTAGCCTGGAGAGAGAAGGCATGTCAGTTTGAGATGAACATATTAAAGTGATTGATAAGGGTTCGCACCTTTGGGGATAGAGCCACAGGCGATGATGATGATGGTGGCGATGTAGTAGAGGTTGAAGTTGGCCATGATGACATGCGCAGACCCTGAGTCCGGCGCCAAGACTTCTGGTAGATGGACTCAATATGCCTCCGAATCGAAAGACACAATGGCTCGAGGTTTGATGGTCCGATGTGAGAGTATCCGGTCCCAAGATCTGGAGTGAAATGGTAGTCGCCACCTTTATACCTGACAGCGAGGTGGCTCTCAACGAGCGTCGACTGCTAGTTGAGCCAGACTGGATTTGTGAGCTGGTTCCCGTTATGGTTTCGCTTGACTCCGGGGCCCCGTTTGACCCCGCGACCCTCCAAATAAGAGTATCGTCGGTGTGATGGAGAATGGGTCAGATGGTTGGTCATGGCGGAGTTGAGCGCAAGAGTTTGACGAAGATTCGGCCATCATGGCAGGACGCGTCGGGAGTTCGCCGAGCCTACCTTAGTCAACCATACAATGATACGGCGTCGAGTCAGGAGGCGAATGTGGACCATCCGTGCTGAGAAATACGGCAAACGCAGAGCTCGGGGAACTCCCGGGCACGGGGCATTCAAGGCCGTCAATTTGATGTCGTTTGGGCTGTGATATGCTGGTGGTGGAGTTTGGCCTCCGAGAAGTCAGGGGAACCCATCATTCCCACGATGTCAGACTCGGAGCACACGCCGAGAGCACAAGGTCCGAAGACCCAGTTGGGCCACTTCTTCCCGCGGCCTTTGAAGCCGCGGGTACATTCTCAGATCCATAATCATATTCAATATCTCACCTGACCATGAAGACCGATCTTTCCTGGGGTTCGCCGTCCCCTCACATTATGTTGATCTCCCCTCGCTTCATCGCCCTCTCATTTGGCAACTATCTTTTGTTGATCCTGAGTTGAAAGCCTCTCTTCTCCATTGGCAGGCAGATATTCAACCATGTTGAGTCGCGTCGAACTACTCCAGAACCACTCGTTCCTCCGCCATCTGAGGACAATATGGACATTACTACGACGTCTACTCTCTCTATCGCCGTCACCCGAGGCCAGAGTCCTTCAGAAAGAAATCAAGAACGCACCATGCCCATTAGAAAGAATACCGCCAGGATCTTGGGACTCCCACATGCATGTGGTCGACCCGTCATCCTACCCGTTGACATCTGACGCCCGATACTGCCCAAAGACACACACCCTCGAGCAAGCTCTCACTTTCGAGCAGTCCGTTGGTCTGGAGAAGATCGTACTGGTTCAGCCATCGATCTACGGCAACGACAACTCCTGCATGCTCGATGCGCTACAAGCTCTTGGGCCCGAACGTGGCCGCGCCATCGTCCAATTCGAGCCCCAAACCATCCCCGAGAGCACTCTCAAAGACTGGCATCGTATGGGCGTGAGAGGTGTCCGTCTCAACTTCTCGTCAGTCGGTAAATCTCCAGATACCGAGCGTCTGAAGAGCTTGCTTCACCGCTATGCGCAAGACTGCCGACCACTGGGTTGGGTCATCCAGCTCTACCTTCCGATGGACATGATCCCCTACCTCGAGCCCATCGTCCCAGAGCTCGGCGTACGCATCTGCATCGACCACATGGGGCATCCTTCACTATCTGGAACGCCTCCGAGCAGCCCCTATGACCTTGCCGGCTTTCAGTCACTCGTCAACCTGCTAGAGTCGGGCACAACGTTCGTCAAGTTGTCTGCTCCCTATCGGCTGAGCAACACCAAGGACTACGACGACTTGGAACCGATAGCGACCGAGCTCCTCAGGGTGGCAGGCAAGACGGGCGTGGTGTTCGCAACGGACTGGCCACATACGCGGTTCGAGGGCCTCGACATCAAGCCTTGGATAAGCACCGTATTGCAGTGGTGCGATGGCGATGAAGAGCTTATTGAAAGGCTTTTCAGAGGGAATGCGGAGGATATTTGGGACGCAAAGCCATGCATTTGAAGCCATTTGTACTTATTCTGCTAGAACTACATCCAACAAGGCGTGCGTTGCATCTTTCAACAACATGAGACATTGGCCTCTTCATCCAGCAATTGAAGCTGTCCGCACCCTCCCACATGCATTTCCGGCACACAGTCTTTGTGACAATCGAACCTTTGCCAGAAACTCGCCGTGTTTCCCGCGTCCTAGAGGTACTTTGTCGCGATCTACATCCTTGGCCTATCCGGTCTCGGAGAAGGGGTCGGATAAAACACCGCAGTCAAACCTAGCAACTGGATTCATCCAACATCGAATGTATGGTGACGAATCCCTCGAATCCTAGCGGAAATCCATTTCGCACAAACCAAGGTCCTTGGTCATGGGGTCAGGGAGTTGGCGACGCTCAACCCCTGTGCCACTCGGCGAACTCCCGAGCTCCACCGGCTGGGCACCCCTCTATCCGTCTTGGACGGCCAGAGTCCGAGAGCTCGGTGTGGCTATCCCGCGGGACTCATTCGGGAGTTGCGCGAGGCTCACGAGAATGGAAGATGGGCAGAGACAGGCAATCTTGTTTCGTGACGTGGGATGGAAAGGCGGCCAGGGCGCGTAAAACCACAGTGGTGCGGCCCTTTTCACTCTGGTTCGGGAAGACGGAGTAAGATTGATTGAGCCAGGGAGCAATCAAACAAGACACAAAGTACGATGGACTCATCAACGGCGTTGACCAAAGTCGTGGCGGGAGGCATTGCTGGTGTCTCGGAGACGCTTGTGACAGTGAGTTGAACCCAGAAAGATGGTCCATCGAGGCCAACAAAATTCTCAAGATGCCAAATTCAAATGCGCCCTTCCATTGTCCTTATATCTGACGATCCATGCTCCCAGTATCCAGCCGAGTTCGCAAAGACAAGACGTCAGCTTTACTCCAATAGTACCACATCAGCCTCGCCGCCCAGCTCCATCGCCATCTTGCGATCAACATTTCGCCAGAATGGCCTCGGCGGCATATACGCCGGCTGCGCCGCCCTTGCAACATCAAATGCAGCCAAGGCAGGGATCCGATTCCTGTCTTTCGAGACAACGCGGTCAAGACTGGACACAATGGCTGGAACCAAACCGGGCCAGCCGCGTGCCGCTTGGGTCAACATCGTGAGCGGGTTGAGCGCTGGAGTGGCCGAGAGCATCCTAGTCGTGACGCCAGGAGAGGCAATCAAGACCAAGATGATTCACGCTGCGTCTGGTTCTGGTGGGAGCAGCTTTGCAAACCGGGGCCTCCTCAGTGCAGCTGGCCTCCTCGTCCGCCAGGAGGGCATCACAGGGCTGTGGAGCGGTTTGACACCCGTTCTGTGCAAGCAAGCTACGAACAGCGCGGTGCGCTTTACCACGTTTGCGATGCTCCAGGAGCGAGTCGCGAAATGGTGGCCCAGTCTCGATGGTGGCATCGGAACGACCCTCGTGCTTGGTGGTATCAGCGGCATCTTCACGGTGTAAGTGACAGCTCATGGGCAGGAAGCTGAAGAAATACTGACTGATGGCCCACGTCACAGATACGCTTCCATGCCTTTCGACAATATCAAGACGAGGATGCAGGGTGTCGACTCCAAGTACAGAGGAATGATGGATTGTGCGAGGCAAATTCTCGTCAGGGACGGGGTTCGGGCATTTTGGAGGGGCACATCGCCTCGGCTGGTGCGGTTGACGGTAAGTGTGCTCTATCTCGGACCCTTTGTGGTCGTGGTTGCTAATGGCATTATAGCTTTCGAGTGGTATCACTTTTACCGTTTACGAACAGGTGGTCCAGCTCATTCGATCAGCAACATTGGCCTCGAACCCCGCCGCCAGTCCGCATCGTTTGTAGAAGGACGCAATGCCTTTTCGACTACGGCCTGTCATTCCCGGTAGTGTCGATGGCCCCAACCCGCACACTGAGAGGCTCGATAGAGGACATTGTTTCGAAGATACTCTGGAAGACGTCCGGGTCGATGCTGAAGTCGTCTGGGTTGACTGGGTCCCCAAACGGAAAGTGGAATAGCTCCGGAGTATAGCTTGTCTCCGGCGCAAGAGGAACAGTGGATGACACATCTGCCGGGCGTTGATCGGGGATTCCGTACGCCGACATGGGCGGAATGGCGTCCCATTTCGGCAGTTCCAGGGCCGTGACGTCGATGTTCAGGGCTTCGAGCTGCTGGGTGATGAGATCGAGGGCACTGCCGATAACTGAAATACATTCAATAATCAGCCAAATTGAAACGTCGCTGGGCTCCTGGGGAGATCTTACCTGGATTGATGCGCTGAACTTGCGCAAGGGTCCTTACGCAGTACTCCAATCGCCGCAGCGCCTGAGAGTCGTTTGGGTTCGACTGAACCTGCAGAAGAAAGATCGACGTGGCGATGTACACGCTGTATGAGAGGGACAGGACGCAGTAGCGAATGCCAAAGGTCCGGCAGAACAAGTCGAAGATCGATATGATCGAACTGGCCGATGTGATGCACTCGATTAGGCAATTCTGCATTGGTTGGAAGTTGCCCTCGACCAGCATCGTCGTTTGAAATAGCATTGGCCGATAGAGCAGAATCTTGAATGTGTGATACAGGGCGCTTCTTTAGTCAGATTGGCGATACCGCGATATGCAGAGAGGCATTGTACTTACTTCAGCGTGACGATATGAGACGGCGGTGCCAGATGAGGCAACTCGCCCACGTTGATTTTGAGATGGGGAGGGAGCTTATCCCACCACTCTCGGAGCATCGGCTCCTGCTTGTCCAAGCAGTCTTGCATTTCCGCTTGGCTGTTAGGGGTGATCGGGTCGTACATGTGCACCAGGATCTCGTTGAAGATGAGCGACAGCTGACATGCCTGCATGAAACATGAGGTAGAATATGCCGGGGAGGGAGGATATTTCCAGCCCTCCTCTTCGACGATTCCGAAGGGCACCCACGGCTCACTTTCCGACGAGTCGTCCACTGTGAAGGCGTTAGCTCATCATCGCAGGCTTGAGAAGGAGTAAACTCACGAATGAGGCGTGGTGGTGAGACTGATGAGTGCTTGAGCGTTGGTGACCGCCCGAGATAGAGGCTCAGGACCTTGTCCCAGAAGAAGCAGCTCCAGAACAAGCGATGCCTGATCTCGACATCTTCGTCTGTCAGTTGTACCGAGCCGGGATAACGCTCTCCATCAACGCAGATTCCCAGGTGATCGATGATCCGGAAGGCATTGCCGCTGTAGATCCATGCCTGACCGCTGTTGCCCACGCTGCATTCTTGGGCGCTCAGCAGCAGAAAGGTCTGCACTGTAGGTACTGAACAGGTCGCTGGAACGGAACAGGAGCCACTCGCGAGTTCCTCGAACACCATGCCGCGGGCATGCTTGCCGAAGACGGCGCCTCCATCGTAGAGCTCGTCCAGCTGTTTCTTGACAGATGGATCACTGCGGGCCCATCGGATAGAGTGCGACAGGATAGCATTCATCAGCGTGTGGGAGTAATATGGGCCTAACGCTTGAAGGTCCCCTGGGAAATAGTCAGCAGGACGGATCAACGGATTCCTTCGTGTAAGAACTCACGGGTGAAAGCTGGCCGGTAGATGAAGTTGAAGAGGGGCTGGATCCAGCACCAGTGGATGTTTAAAAGGTATTGAAAAGGCTCCTGCCGTTTCGTCAGTCCATCTTGACCTCTCATCAAGCACGTGGTAGGTATCACATACCGGGATGTCGGAGTAGTTTTCCAGTACACGCTGGTGCCAGGCGTTGGCCACCAGCCTCTCTCGTCGCTGGACCGCTTGATTCGAGAGAGACGAGGGGTACTCTCTCAAGCCCCGGGCGCGCTCATTAGGCAGCTGAAAGAAACTGGTCGTCCCATGATATGTAATGCCGCCCTGTTTGTCGACTTTGACGCCCTTGAAGCTGTCGCCTCCAGCCGTAGAGCTGTCGCCCGCAGAACCTGGAAATCTGGCACTCTGGGCCGGGGAGTGCTCTGATACGCCTATTGAAGCCGGAGAGGATCCATGAGAGGGCCCCTCGGTGGATCTCGATGCTCGCTGGCCACGAGAAATTGCCAGCTCTGCCTCAAGCTCTCGAATCCGTTGTTCCAGTCGTGAGGTGTATGTCAACGTCGGATTTCTATCCCACGCCAGAGTGATCAGTCCCGAACACATTCGGAAGAGTACAAATGAATCTCACTCACTGCTTGTAGACACACTCATCGGCTCGGGCGATACATCGGTGGCACCGGGGCTGCTCACCACCGCATTTCACCTAGGGAGGGTCAGGATTAGCCACATGCTGCTGAAGCTGAGTGAGCGCTGGCTCATACCTTTCGGCGTCGGCACGAGTCGCACGAGAAGGAGAGCTTCTTGGTAGCCCTCGCCGACGACATGACACATGATGATGGCCTCGGAGGACGATGAAGTGAGCGTTGAAGAGCTCGGTGAGGAGCTCGGATCCCGAAGGTGGAGAAGAGGAAATCCGCCCGCCATCGGAGGTTGCCCGTTCTCGAAGGTTTGCTCCGCCTCACTTAGTGACCTCCACAACCTCCGCCGAGGGGAAAGTCACGTGTATCGTAATTGGGGATGAGACAAGCCGGTGTTGACCTTCTTCTTACTGTTTGCTACTGTTGACAGCTTGCATGTTGATTGATTTCGAGAAACCTCATACAACACAACGCTCAGCCGGCCACCCCCTGTTGCCACTCCGGCTACCAGCGGATGGGCACGGTCTTACCCATATGTGACTCTCACCATACGCGTTGGTCTCATGATTAATCTCGTGTTGATACTCAGTTGGAAGTGCCAGTCCCTCTGAAAATGGAAGATCTTCGAACACGTGTATTCTGCCTCGAAAGATTGCTCACCACCCAACATCACCTGTGAACACCCATCCCTCCAAAGATTTACGTCGCGTGCGGCAAAGAAACCACCGCAATGGCCCTTTCCCTACCACCTCTTGGTGTAGACCAAAAGGAGGCGTGAAGATTTCCTGCCCCCCCACTTCCTACCGAGCCCGTTTCCCAGAAGGGATCGGTTCCCAGTCCTCCCGGACGCTCCAGTGACGCCGTCGGCGAGGGTATCCCGTGGTCGACCGGACGGCTGCCCACAACACCAATACGCTCCGCCGAGATGAAACTTCTTAAGTGACGTACGGCTGGTAAGCAGTGCCGTTCTCCATGGCCTGGCGGTAGAGCCTCTTGTTCGACCTGATCAGGTAGAACTTCAGAGCCAATGCACTGCTAACCGAAAGCAAGCCCATGACCATCATGAGGATAAAGGCAAGCTGGTATCCAGGCTCCTGGGACTCGAGGAAGAAGTACGGGGCAATGAAGTTGCCGATCTGGGACAGGACGTTGACGATCGCCACTGAGACGGCGCGCTTCTCCGGGGTCTTGCCCATGGTACCGGCCACCATACCCATGATGAGGGGGTTGGCAAAGTACATGCCGCCGACATAGATGAATGATGCTCCGTAGCGGGCGTTGGTGTTCTCCGTCGCCAGGCAGATGATAAATCCCGCACAAGCAACACCGACCGGGATGGCGTAATGGAGGCCACGCTCCTTGGTCTTGTCGGAATGCCACGCGTTGACCAAGGACCCAGCCGCCGCAAAGATGTAGGGCGGTGCCGTGAGGACGAGGGTGAGAGTGTTGTCGTACCCGAATCCACGGACGATCGAAGGGAAGAAGTTCGAGAAGCCATAGGCCGCAGAGATGGCAATGTTCATCGCCACGAGCAGCCACATCTTCATATCGACCAGACTAAGCTTCAGGCCGTACCACACGCCAGCCTTACCCTCGCTGGTCGAAGGGCGATCCGCAAGGATACGAGCCGCAGCGACCTTCCTCATGTCTTCAGTCATGGTCCAGATGGCGCTGCCGGTCTTGGAATCAGGATAATCGGGCAACAAGAAGAGGGCGACAATGGCAAGGCCTGCTCCAACGACCGCGAGGACGATGAAAAGCCATTGCCATCCTGCAAGCCCGTGGGCCCTCTCCAGGGTCGCAAACACTGCTGCGGCGATGAGGCCAGCGCTGCAGAAAGCAAGCGTCTGGGCCGAATAGAGAATAGCACAGCGCAATGCCATCTCCTTTCTCGTGTACCAGCACGACATGACGTAAACGGCCTATTGTATGTCAGAATAATTTCTTCAGTTGTCGGAGCAGTGCAAAATCTTACACCAGGAAGAAGAGGGGCCTCAACTACACCCAGGAAGAATCGGACAGCGATCAGGCCTTGGTAGTTTGCTGTTTGTCGCATAAGAAGTCAGCCAAGCCGCCTCTTCATCAACGACTGTAGAGGGGCCCATCACTTACTGACGCCACAGGTGGCAGCCGAGACTCCAGACCAGATCATTGCCATGCAGCAAAGATACAAGCTCGGACGAACCTTGCCGATGATCATATTCGAGGGAATCTGACCTAGGACGTAACTAAGAAAGAGTCAGCCATGCATACCGAAATCAAGGCGCGTCGGATCTAAGCATACCCGAGAGAAAGAATGGACACGGCCGTGCCAAACTGGTAGCCCTGAAGGCCCAGGTCCTGATCCAATGTGCTGAGTCGAGCTTGTCTGGATGTCATTCGCGATTAGTCAAAGTCCGGCTGGACTGCCATCGGAAGAAGAAAGTCTCTTTGGAGTTGAGGGAGATAGGATCAGCTTACCCAATGGACGCGCGGTCCATGTAATTGAAAAAGTAGAGAACCCAGAGGCATGGCATCAGGGTGAAGTCGAGACGGCGGACGATCTTCTTCTCGAGGTCACGCCAGTTGGGAATGCCAAGAGCATCGATGACCTCTTCAGGGCTGGGGAGACGTTCGCCTTGCTTCAGGTCCTCGTTGGCTTCCTCCAAGTTGACGGGTTCCTTCTCGGTAACCTGACCGACACCGCCTGCATGCTCCAGGGTAACTGCTTCAGGAGCAGCCCTGTTGTCCGGGCCACCAGGCTGAGGGTTGACCTTCTCGTTGGAAGTCATGGTGTCTTGGGACGCTGGTGCCTTCGGGGGAACAGAGAAGAAAGGGGATTGAACAACAAAGGTGAGCTGAAGAGGACGGGTCATATGAGGACTGGGAGAGGAGATCCCGGGGCTCTTATACACATCCAGAGATCCGGAGAAGTCCCCGCGATATCCACCGCGACATTCTGGCCCCGGAACTTTGTCTTGCGCAAGCCGGGGAAACTGTTGCGAGACGCCGCATTACCAAGGTTAACCCCCTGGGCAAGACTGTGAAATGGGGTCAGAGAGGGGATGGTCTGGGGCTCGAAAGCGTGGTATAGACCAGATCCACAGATCGTCGATGGCCGTGAAAAGTTCCCACGTTGGTTTGTGTTCTTCATCGTGTTTCCAGGACTCGACGCCGAGCCAGCTGCCCCTTTTCCGACTCCAATCCCGGATTCCCACCCATACCAACCACCTTCGACTGGGACAGAACTCATACAACCAACTATGAATATTTACATCAATGTCGTCCAGCTCGTCCAAAATATCGTGAATAAGAGCCTCAATTGATAGCCTTCTGGATTTGCGTGCCGCATATCCTGAAGTGCTTCTTGGCACTAAACACCAAGAAATCCGCCGCCCGCTTTCGGTGGACCTCGGCGAACTCCCGGCCCCAAGTCCACATATGTCGCCCTTTTCATACGCGGTGAGACCATAACCTCACTTGGCAGCCGGTGTGATCCAGTTTCTTTTCTTGGCTATATTGGCGATCTTTCGTTCCCGCGGGTAGCATCCTGCCCGCTGCTGACTGAGAGGTATCGCTATGCCCAACCCGGATGGAGCTGTATTGGCCAAGGCGGCGTACCAAGACAGTCGCCCGAGAAAGTTTGACTGAGTGGAGGCAATCCTGATAGAGAACATCACCCCTAGGACATGTATACTTTCTTGCACTTAGCAATCAAAGGCTGTGAAGCCCTTTTCTGCACTGTGAGCTCCTTGTCTCCCGACCTTGTTCGGATCACGAGGCTCTGCTGCAGGCAATCAAAGCAACCTCAACTACCAAGCGCCTAATTCCGTCCACCTGGGTTGGAAACTGCGAAGATGTTTGTGACCAACCGCATGAAGTCCTGAGCAGCATCGCACAGATCCATGACCTTCCCAGCCAACAGCGGGCGGTTCGGTGGATCATGATCCGTGTTGGCTGCCTGATCGACTACATCTCCCAGCTGTCGACCAGCGCTTCCCTCCAGATGGAGACGGCGGCACCCGGGTGCAGGAACATCACGCTACGAAATTCTGTGCGGGGAGGGTACCCAGGTCATCAGCGCGGTAGCAGCCCGCAATGCATGCGCTGCTGTTGTACGCCTCTTCGAGATCGTTGAGGCCTGGGCACCGTTCACGTACATCTCGGGAGAACCGCTTTCCTGGGGTAATCTATGGAACATTGTGCAGGAGTATGACCCTTGGAATACCAAGTATTGCAAGACGCTGAGTGAGAGCATCCGTGACCTCACTCGGCCGAAAGACGAGTTCTCCATGATGGTGGCCGTATTCGACATCATGGAGTTAGCGAGGCTTAGCATTTCCCTCAGAAGCGAGTGGACAGACGCAGGGAACCTTACTTCAAGGGACTACACTTCCAAACAGTCACAGAGGTACTGTATGACGCGAAGAAGTACCCGGGAAAGGTTGTTTATGGCACGTCAGGGCTAGCCCCGATATCCAGTAGAAGCTCACAGACGTCCCATAGCTAAACTTCTAGACTTGTATCCCAAACAGTACATGTAGGTCAGTCTCGCTGCAGTTAATCCCTCTCATCGTGGATAGCTGTCTGCTTCTCTGCGTCCAGTGTCTTCGCCGGTGACCCGCCCCCCTCCTCTTCGGCGACGATGTCTAGGCGAACGCCTTTCTTTTCCGGCCCCAGGAAGAGGATGATGATATCCAGTGCCAAGCACGCCGCAACGAACGCGCAGATTACTATGCCATAGTTGTACCTCTTAACGCCCTGGGAGTTCGGGGGCAAGGGGAAAAACTGTTCCCCAATCGTCGCCTGGATGGTTGCAGCGGGACTGGACGCGAGGTTCCCGAGCTGGTAGGCAGTCCCGACCGCGAACGTCCTAATGGCGCCGGGGGCCAGCTCGAGCAGGTAGCTAGGTAGAACTCCGAACGCGCCCTGGATGAAGAAGTTGAGGAAGAAGGCCGGGGCAGCCACGGCAAGCGTCGAGGTGTACGTGTAAGGGTAGAGGACCACGGCGGCACCCACACAAGCAGCCATCATCGACAGCCGGCGGCCAAAGGTTTCGGACAGGTATCCGACGCTGATACCGCCGCAGATAGCTCCGATGTTGGCGATGACTTGGGTGATGGTCACCTGGTTCGCATCGAATTGGAACTGGTTGCGCAGCAAGGTCGGGTAGAAGTCCTGGCATCCATGAGCCTATACGACAGTCAGTTCACGAGCACACCCAAGAAAACTGACAAGAACATACCATGTAGTTGAATACTGTCAGAAGGGCAACCAGATAGAGTAGAACCAGCCAGTGTTGCTTGAAGGCAAGGCGAGCTTCATGCACAAACCCTTTGGTGCCTGACCCTGTCGTTTCCCGATTCTGGTAGAGACGGGTTTCGGGGAGGCACAGCCTGAAGATGATGATAAAGACGGGTGGAACGGCTCCAAACCAGAATAGAGGTCGCCAGGAATAAGGAGTCGTGTCCACAAGGGCCCGAGCGAAGGCGGTACAGAGGAGATATCCCATGGGATAGCCGATTTGGAACAGGCCTGAGAGAACACCGCGGGAGATATCAGGGATATCTTCGAGGGCTGTGGCAACAGCGTTGCCATAGAGTCCCCCCATGGCAATTCCAAACAGGGCGCGGCAGGCCAAAAACTCAGGATAGGTCCTGCAAAACCCTGCTCCGAGCTCAAAGACGATAAAGAGGAAATTGTTGAAGATGAATGGCCATTTACGGCCATAACGATCAGCCCAGACACCGAATATGATAGACCCGACCGGACGGAACATGAGAACCAGGGTGATACCCCAAGTAATTTCGGAATTGGTTTTGTTGAAATCCTTGGCGAGCTGACTGACTGTCAGGCTGACGGTGAAGAAGTCGAAGGCGTCCCAGACCCAGGCGCACCAGGCACACTGGTAACGGTTAGCTATGTCCGCTCCGTGTACAGTTTGAGAAGGAAGCGGCTTCTGTTAGAAAACATGCTTACCCAGAAGAAGAGCCATTGCTCCCTGTTCACAGCCCGGAGGGCCTTGATCGGGTTGACGGCTCGGTCCATGGGCGGCTTGAGTGTCGTGAACCGAGTCAAAAGGTATCGCCCAGGCGTCATGCCTCGTCCAGAGGACTGCAGGGCTCCTGCGGCTGCGGCTGCGTCTCTTGATTCCTCCATGGCCCGAGTTTGTGAAACCGTGGTGCTGGTGGAAAGCGAGGCCGGACGATGGACTATGGTGAAAAAGGTGAAGAAGATGTTGACTGTAGAGGGACGAATGAATTCCTGAGAGTTCGCTGACTCCTGGTAAGAGACATAGGGGACAACAGGGAGAGCTAGATATAGAACGGTGATAGAACTTCACATCGGATTGCCCGCCTTGTCTCCTGGTGCAAGTCCCCCGGAGTTCCAGGTTCTCCGGAATGTTGATGGAGGGAGCCCAGACCATTCCCCGCAACCGAAACTCTGGAAGCAGGCAAGCTAGGTCCCACCCCCACGACTAGTCGACTACCTAGTTCAATATTCCCCATGATGCCGAGAGTCATGCGGAGGCGGGGAAAGGGGTTTGGTGCCACGATCTTCTTTCTATTGGCTGTCAATTGGATTGATGATGAAGGATACCCAGCTATTGAACTAGATTGCCGGACAGAGGTCCTTCATGGCGGCGCCGGACTTCGCGCAAGCAATACTCCGGCGGCGCATTTATGATCATCAGCACCCCGGAGGTTCGGCATTGGCGTTCCTGTTGAATCCACTTGACTAGGACGCAGTTGAGGAGGGGTTTGCCCCTCCGAAAGGCAATGTTACTTATTAGGCCAAACACAACCAACGCCGTCAACCGAGGAGCGAAACTGTGCATAAGCATTCATTCCACAACAACACCATGTTGATTCTTTCCATCCTCCCAATCTTGGCCTCTGGGGCCGTGGCTGTATGGATACTACGAACAGTCTACGGAGCACTCTTTTCTTCTCTATCCCGTGTTCCGGGTCCCTTCACTGCCCGCTTCTCAGACCTGTGGTACGCCAACCGCATCTACCGCGGGCATTTCGAACTCGACAATATTGCTCTTCACGATAAATACGGTATGAAGGAGATTTCCCTTGCTCTGAGCACGACATACTGACGAGTACGCCTGTCGCAGGGCCTGTTGTCCGGTACGGGCCAAATCGCTGTAGTGTCTCCAGTCCTTTCGCGGCGAAAGTTATTTACGGCCATGGCAGCGAGTTCCCCAAATCATCGTGGTACGAGACCTTTTCCGTTCCCGACAAGAGCTTGTGGAATCTCTTTGGTGATCGGGAGGTAAAACGACACGCCGCGAACCGTCGCCAGTACCAGAACACCTACAGTCTGTCCGCCCTCATCAACTACGAGGCATACGTCAACGACTGCTCCGACATTTTCTGCCAGCGGCTCAGTGAATTATCGTCCAACCAAGGCCCGCAAGGAGGTACTATAGACATGGGTCACTGGCTTCAATGCTACGCGTTTGACGTTATCGGTATGATCACCTACTCTAAGAGAATAGGTTTCCTCGACTTTGGGCAAGATATCAACAACGTCATGGGTGAGCTTGGAGACCACCTGCTCTACGCCGCTATCATTGGCATTTATCCCTTCCTCCACCCCGTGCTCTATCCAATCCGCAACTGGCTGGCCGGCGCAGGTGGAAAGGGAAGGGAATATGTCATCAACTTCACCAAAAACATCATGGCAGATCACCACGCACAACCCAAGGTCTCGCAGTCGGAAGAGAAGCTACCTGCCGATGATAGAGAACAGGGCTCTCAGCTGGCAACCGAGGACTTTCTCTCCAAGTTCATGCAGAAGCACACCGCAAACCCCGAGGTTTTCACGAAATACCATGCCCTGGCGGGATGTACGTCGAACATGGTCGCCGGGTCGGACACGACGTCCATCACGCTTAGCGCCATCCTCTACTACATTTTACGCGACCCGGTCGTGCTCGGACAACTCCGAGACGAAATCGACGAGGCCACGAGACAGGGCAAGCTGTCTGAGCACGTCACGTTTCAACAGAGCCAGGACATGCCCTACCTTCAAGCCGTCATAAAAGAGACACTCAGGATGCATCCTGCCACGGGCCTTCCACTCGAGAGAGTAGTGCCCGCTGGAGGGACGACGATTGAAGGCTATTTCCTCCCAGCAGGCGTAAGTAGTTTGGTTTCATTTCTCTTGTTGAAAGACACCATTGGCAGGAAACTCCATGCAGCGGCGTTCTTGGTTCTTGATTCTAATCGAAACACCCAGACGCACGTCGGCATCAACACTTGGGTTGAGCACCGCAACAAGTCGATCTTCGGAGAGGACGCCAACGAGTTCAACCCGAGGCGGTGGCTCGACACTGAAAAAGACCAGCTCTCGGAGATGAACAGACACTGGGTTCCGGTATGTCCTCCCCGCAATTTGAAGCTTTTGGATCCCCGACCTAACGTTTTGACTCGCAGTTTGGCCTGGGGTCGCGAACCTGCATCGGCCGACATATCTCCATGCTGGAAATCTCCAAGCTTATTCCTCGGCTGATACGCGATTTCGACTTTGAGCTCTGCAATGCTGGACCATGGAAGACGAAATCGGTCTGGTTCGTGAAGCCGGAAGAATTTAATGTATTCACCAAGCCTCGCGTTGGAGCCAGCGTGAGGTGAGCGGGGGAAAGAATTGGTGGAAACGGGTGGTTGTCAACGGGGAGCAGGCCATCTCCATGACCGCCAGGATACCGGAACATGATACAGTATGTACACATTAGGTGCTTACCCCTGTATATGACTTGACGCAGCCGTTACTATGATTTTGATCATACGAGAACTGTCGCACGCCCGGTATTAAACCTCTTCTTCGCGCGCCCCTAGAGTCTGGCCTGGCGGTGTCAAAAGGCAGTGAGCGGTTCTTGGCTGTCACACAGAAATTCCATTCGGCGCAGTAATCTCAAGTCTTGGAGGGCTCCTTGGCCGCCTCCCCGAGATTCCATTCATTGTCGCGCGACGGCCGAGGCCCGGACCGTTGCTGCCCCGAGGCCCGTCATGCCGGGGGGGCATCGATGCCGCACCGGGAGACCAGACCTTACGAGTCGTGTCGGATCACATGAGGGCAGGAGATCATCGGGGCAGGATTCGATCTGCGGCTTGATTTGGTGCTCGGGCTAAGTATTTTGAATGCGAGGTTGGTCATTCCGGAACCAGCCCTCAACCTCCGTAACATCAGGAAAACTTGTCTCCGAGCTTGAGAAGATCAATAGCGAGGTTTCGAATGAAGTTCAACTTGTACGCCTCATCGTGCGGCATTGACCTCACCCACTCAGCGCCCTGATCCATCATCAAAAATGGGTAGTCCACCGAGTAGAGGATGCGATCATCTCCGATGTTGGCGCGGTGGAAGTCCAGCAGTTCGGTCCAGAAATTGCCCGTCGAGGTTTCCCAGACGTTGGTTCTCCAGTAAGACGAGAGCCTCTTCTTCATGGGCATTCCGCCGGGGACTTTGCGAGCGAGCACTGCAGCTCGAACGTCAGTGCTATCAATGCCTGTTTGGTATGGGAGGAGGGGGAGCGTACTCTCGTCCAGCCGCCAGAAATCGCTAGGAATACGTTCGCCGAGGTGCCCCACGATGATCTTCAGGTCCGGGAAGCGACTATCATTGGGTTAGCACGCAGCTCCGAGCTGTGGTTGAAGAGCGGGAGCACAGGGAACTCACTCAAACACGCCGTTGGTGCAGAGGCCGACAATGTGGTTGGAGAGTTGCACGGTAAACTGGTGGGGAGCTCCCAGCAGCCACCTAGCATGTGCGAAATCCAGCTTGAATTGCAAAGGACTGGGAGGTCGCGGATGAAGGTAGATTGGCACATCGAGCTCCACGACCACCTCCCAGAATGGGTCATACTCCGGCTGGTCGTAGTACAAAAGAGTGTCTGGTCGCTGTCAGCCCTGATATCCTTTGCTCTACATTTCATAATGGTACTTACTGTTGTCGTTGCCAGCCTTCTGGAAGTCATTCAACATTGCGCCGTGGAATCCGAGCTGGTGCACCGCCCTTCGGAGCTCCTCCCCTGCCTGCGTAGCATTATGCATTGAGAGAGCGGCAAAAGCACCGAACCGCATGGTATTGTTGGAGATGAGCCTTGCAATGTCATCGTTTGCCCTCGTCGCGAGCTCTTCCGCCAGCTTGGGATCGGGAATCCCCTGGATGCCGGGGGAGTTCAGGGACAGAACCATGTAGTCCACACCAGCCTGGTCCATATAGCGGAGCCTCTGATTATGCACATCTGCAAGGTTTTGGAGCAGGTCTTGATAGGTCTGTCCCAAGATTGGTGCCGCACTATCGAGACATGCCCGGTCAGCCAAGATTGATGTCTGGTATTGTTGCTACTGACATGGTGGGCTCAAACTCAGCATAATCCAAGCTGACAGCCTCTTCGAAGATGATCGCACCACCAGATGGTTTGGTGCAAGTCGCGCCAGCAAGTCTGCCGGTTTGGAAGAAGAAATGGACGATCAGGGTTCGGAACAACATGGTCAGTTTCTCTGTCCGAGGTGCTCGACATGCCGCTACGGATTGGATGGATGCGGTCCTTATTGCACCTCACGCTGGGTTCATCAGCCTTTAAATCAGCTTCCAGTCTTCCAGGATACTTACTAGGCCGGACTAGCCTCGCTCGCCCGGTATCTCATCCGCTCCAATTCTGAACCTGCGCATCCGACCCCACCCCCACGACCAGGACGATGCTCGAGTGAACTTTTCGGGGTAATGATAGCGCGGCGCACGACTGGTGACCCCATGCAACGCACAGGTTGTATGCTTCCGCAGCCAGAGGAGTGTGCGACCTTAGTATTCTGAGAAAATACTCCATCCTGAAGCGGAGTCGATGCGGTCAGCCAGAGCTAGCTGCGATAGCAGCCCCCTTCTTTTCTCAGGAACCAGGGCGATGCCGTTGCTCCAATGAGGACGAGATAATCTCCAGCTCGACTTCTGGAGGGCATAGTCCGAAGTATCCGCGCCCTGTGATAATGAAGTGATGCTCATTCAGCTCCGAGCGAGCCTGTAAACCGCCAATTTACGACTGCTACATGTACAACAAAGCGTTTGGCATGTTCGGACATTCAAAGACGAGCCTCAGCTTCCAAGCCTGAGCTGTCACATTGCTCGACAATTCCGGTGGCATATTTGGGACAATAATCTAAGGACAAAATCAACAACAACCCTGGAGGCAGGACGAACGGGTGGGCTGGGGAAACCCCAGCCAGAACCGTGGTTTTATTGCCTACAACTTGAAGTTATAGTACCTTGTTGAAGATCAACTGCACCACAAGAACCAGAACCCTGCCAGTGCCGGCAGTGGAGGTCGTTCCAGACCTCTTGACTGATCAACCGCCGTGACGAAACTGAGGAAACGCCGTGCATCTTGTAGGAGAAGAAATCTGAGGTTCGAAATACAAATAAAACCATTTCCGTACCAGGTCCGCTTCCTTCCACTACCAGAGGCTCCTGGCATCACCCGGCTCATTGTCTAGACATTATACTTGGTCCTGATGATCTCATACAGGACGCGCGACGAAGATCCGCAAGTCTGCCCTCCCTTGGAAGACGCCCTCCACACTCCATTGAAGCTCCGTGCCCTGTTCTGGGTCCAGTCGGCGTCATTGCGCATGTCTTGCGTCCCCAGCGAGGTATTGAAGATATCGCCGTTCTTCTTCCTCGCCCTATAGAGCGCATTGGCGCCAGTATTGGAACCAGCGATGGCCAGGTTCTGCCAGCTGCTACTCCGGATTCTGAACTGGCCGCCACTGTGGCCTCGGGCCCACTGGTATATGGCCTGAACACCTCCCGAATAAGGTCCGTTGGGTCCTGTGTGGTTCTGCCTATCGTGGTGGTGGCAGTAGTCGGAAAGGAAATCAGTACCGAAACCAGCGTCCTTGCCGAGGCGAAACTTGACCTGACGTCTAGCAATGCTCTCTTCAGGCTCCTCGTCGTCTCCATCCTCAACGAAGTCGCGAGCAACCCAGATCGTAACGTGGTCTCCGTCATCGCGCTTCAGGAGGGAATGCCGATACACTGTTGTGGTCGTCAGCATCTTCGATGGGTCAACAGTTGAGGACTGCTAGGGAACTTACTTTCGTTCAGGTCGATACCATGTCTCTCGGCAAGCTCAAAGTCACGAGGCAGGAGGACATCGTCGCGTTTGAAAAGGACTGTCTCCGTAAACCCGTCGGAAGTCCGAGGTCGTCATGGCTGTCGGCATGGCTGTGGCGAGGGCAGCCAGAAGGCCGCCGGTGGTAAGAATTCGAAAGCGCATCTTGAGGGGTAGACTGGAACGATGAGGTCTGGTGAAAGGTATCGCGAATGAACGAAGCAGATGGCTTGAGGCCGGACGCAGCAGACTTTAATACCCGTTCACGTACCTCTCCTACCAGTTTCCGTCCCCGCAAACATTCCCCTTCTTAGTCCTACTAAACGTCTGGTGATTACTGCACGGGTCTTGGTGATACGAGCGCATCGCAGCTAACGTCACAGTCACCATGTCCCCCGGCGGAGGCACAACAGCAGGCCAAGAGCAGTCGAGCTGCCCGATTAGAATAGGAATCGATAGTACCCCTTGGCATTCGGAGAGAGCGAGCCTGGATTCGTGCGGATCTCTTCGAGAATGCAGTGCATATTTACCTAACGTCGCGGTGCCCAGGCGGCTAAACTGGTCTGCACGCCAGGAACGCGTATAACCCCACATGACGCCGAGTCTTCTCTCCTCGAAAAGAGCTTGGTAGATTTTGATTCTGCCCTTCTAGTCATTGATCAGTGCCTGGCCGATTACGTGGGTGGAAAACTGACGAATCCCGCGGGGAACGCGGGCATTGATAGGAAGTTAGTTTTGTCAAAGTATGAATCTCACGTGAACAATTCGTCGGAATATATGCGAGGATCGATCTCTGGCCGCCATAATCTTGAACCATCACGCTGGCTTGAGGAATTCAGCCCAACATTCGACGTCGAGAATCAAACCAAAGGGTTAGAGACAGGGTTACCATTACGAGCCGGGAGAGCCTCCTTGACGATGAGACCACCCAAGCTATGGGCGATAAACACCATCGGACGCCGGTCGGTCCGGTTCTGCGAGTCACTGTCCCGTTGCTTCCGGATACTTTGCACCGAGATGGCAAGTCTCTCGCCGAGGTCGGCAATATCTACGGCTAAAACAAAACCTAGGTGTATACTACCAAACAACCTACTCCACTTCCACACTAAGAAGGACAATAATCGATCCTCCAGGGTGACAGTCCACTAAGAGACTTGGCAACTAATAAATCTAGCAAAAATTGAATTGGAGCCCAATCCAGTGAGTGTTAAATTCTCTAAGTCCAGTAGGCCTGTTCCCACACTGGTTCATGATAGCCCTGATGTCGTTGGGGATAGACGTGCACCACACCCACTTTACGGTGTTGAGCTATCTGACAGTCAGTCACGTAGTAGGATCAGGCCGGCCGGTCAGACGTACCTTGTTGCAGAGGAACATTCCGCAGTTCCAAGAACAGCTAACTCGGGCGCAACTGTTGGGCTGGACGTAACAACCAATGCCGTGGGCTCGACTCAGGGAGCCCAGTCCTTCATCACAGGCGCTTTTCGAGACACCGTCACCCTGACTGCAGGTGACCTGGTATTCATGCAGTCATCAGCATTATCCTAGCATGTAAAGTGGATGAGACGGCTGCAAAAGTGCTCTTGTCTGCTTACCGGTGCACCCTGTCGCTCCGCCAGGATAGGGGCGTTGGGCGTATCTTCAGCGATGTCGGTTTTGTTTACGGAGCTTGCCGGCTCCAGTGCGTCAATCTCCTCGAGAATGGTTTCGATCGTGCCGCTGAATGTACGTTCAGGGAATCTCGGATCCTTAGCCTCGAGGTCAACAATCGGCAGGCCTTCGAATCCAACGTCTTCTGCGGAGCGGAGTGTCAGGCCATCGTAGCTCTCAATGTCGGGCGGAATAGCAGAGGCGGTCTGGAGATGAAACTATGTAAGTTCCCGAGATAATGACCAACACACCAACGCGGCCAAACTCACGGCCGTGGAGAGGAGCCCAAGAAATGGGAAAGTAAGAGACAGTCTCATGGTATTGTCAGGTAATGCGTGAGTTGTAGAAGTTTTGAGGCTGACTTTGCTGGTGATGGGGTTCTAAGAAGACGACAGAAGCGTCCTAAGGGGCCCTTTATACCCCAAGAGGTTGACCTTGCTCAACACAACTTCCCCTTCTCGTCGGATGCTTAGATGCGTCCAGGAAGACAGAGACCTCTCAATGCATGACTTCATGGGGAGATTCTATTCTCTGCGGCCTGCTTTCGCCCCTGCATGGGGAAAAAAGCATGAGAAAGGTAATAAAGTACTCCCTCCGTCTGACGTAAGACCTTGGCTACGACACAACTGCGCCTAGATACACGTTTCTCCGCTTGTCAGTAAATTCCCCTGTCGGTACGACTAACCGCTTTGGCATTAGTTAGGTGCGGATCCTTAATGTCCCGTCTCACAGGGCTGACTGATCATAGAATATAGATGGCGAACTACCGCACTTCATCACCATGTGGCAAATGACTCATAATGAGTGTGATTACTCTGAGGTGGTCATTTGTACCTATGTCGACTGATGCTTACTGTTTCTGAGTCCCACTTATGCTCCTTGGGTGAGAATCCGTAGAAGGAAGTGCAAGACGAGACGACACAACAGACGAGACAGAGATCCATTGATACGCGAAGTCTAACGTTCTTATAGGGAGAAGTGTAGTGACTAGGCAGCGAGGCATATATTGAGCTGCCGGCTGGGAAACTTCAACTGTAAGTCACAGACCAGACAGGCTCACTGGCACCCGAATGCCAGTAAAGCGTGTCATCACATGTTTTTTCGGGGGAGTCTGGAACTAATAACCTGTGGAGTGCTGATGCCTAGTACGAACTCATTAGAGGGGACGAGTCTGGGGACAGGGGACCCGGCTCTGGCTCGGGAGGTGCCGCCAAGGATGGGATGGGCCTACTGTATAGAGAAGTTCTCCGTACAATGCTGTGCTCCAAAAACCCCGCCCCTGTTTGGCTCACCCATACGAGCAACACATGACGGCCAGCTTCGACGATGACACAGCCAAAGGCCGACCGCGTCCGGGCCTACAAGCCCAAGACGAGGCCTAGACTGAGTCGCAGAGACGTGCAAGTGGGTTTTAGAGCATCTGAAGTATGCGCGGTGGCAGCACAGCCAGCATGACGACCTCCTATGGATCTCGGCCGACCCTGGCTGCGGCAAGTCGGTGCTGGCGAAAGCTCTCGTCGATGAGGAGCTTAACAACGAGGGCAATTTCAGCTTGTGGTACTTCTCCAAGGACAACGAGGACCAGCACGGCCTCGCCACGGCGCTGTGCGCTGTTCTGCACCAGCTCTAATAGCATGGCCATAGCGTCACGGTGGCTTTGAGTGTCGCCAGAGTCTCCGCTGCCCGTCGGGGCCCACGCAATAGTGTACCAAAACCAACGCATAAAGTGGATATCCGAAAGAGCGTACTGTAATCATGCAGCATACTATTCTCCACGTGGGTGATGTATTGCCATGACTGATGCAGCTTATTTCTGACGGTTCTCTATGATTCATTATGATTCATCTACCGGCTGCTCTGCAGTGTTAAATGCCTCACAGAGCTCTCTATAAGTGACTTTGCGGCCGTGTTACGCACCCGCCGTCAAGGTTGCTAAGATTCATACAGTTCGGAGCCAAGTCCCAGAACGTGTTCTCCCAAGTGCCATGTATATGCATTCAGAGACAGGTTTCTCACCTGGTAGGTTGTCCAATTCGTCCTCCATACGAGCAGTGGAGCAACAACTCCGATACCTCCTATATTGCCTCATGCTGTTAAGCGCTCCCAGCCATTATCACGCTCACGTCAGCAGGGACATTTAGAGTCACACCTCCCATCTTACCACTTTGAGAGGCAAAGTGTATACTCGGAACTTTGCAGATGCACAGTCGGAGCCCCGGCGCTTGTGAAAATTCAAGGGAGCGCAAAATAAGTATAAAGAGGGGCCTTGTCAAGGGAGGAAGCGTGTTCCAAAACTCCTCTTTAGGAAAAGCTACACTCAACATTGGCCGCCGTATCAGATCCCATCATGAAGCTTACACCTGTTCTGGCGGTTCTCTTTACCCTGCTTGTCTCTCAGGCTATGGCTGATTTCGATGTTTTTCTCGAAAGTCGCACCTCCCCCATCATTGGTTTCAGGAACGAATGGACCGTCCACGACCCCGACCCGAGCTGCAACAAGGTTTGGATCGCCCCCTATTGGTATTGGAAAAGCGACGTCAGCGGCAACAAGCTTGGAGTCCGGTGCTATTCACCTGGCAAGAATGGGTGTAGCGAGCGAGGGAGTATCCATGACATTCGGGCGCTGGAGATGCATTTTTCCAACAATCCCCTTTATCACTGGAGTAAGTAGTTCGGGTTGAGAATTGTAATTGAAAGGGCTAACATGGGTTATTTTAGCCATCTACCTACAACCGGGCGCAAATTCAGGGCCAATGGTTGGCTGTAAGCGCCTATTACCTCTTCTTCGTCCTCTTTTCCACATCTTAATCTTAGCCCGCACTTCTACAGCGAGCCTAGATGCTCCTGATGCTAAATGAATAAGGCTAATTTGTCTGTCTGCTATTGTCTAGTGGATAACAAGGTCTACGGCGAATGTCTTGTCTTCCCCGGGCCCGTCGGCGATTATAGGTGCTACGTGGGTAGTAACGCCGCAGGCCAATTCCGTGGCGGATATCGAAAATTCCGGTGCCTGACCAAGTTTACAGTCAGGCAAATGTGGGATTCTGGTGGCGGTAGCACTATACCTTGGCGCGCAGCGGCAGCTTTCAACGAGACCACGGTTGTCCACGAGGATGAGGTCGATGTGTTACCCAGTTCAGAAACTGTTCGGCCTACGGGTGACGATGTTGAAATCGACGGCGTGTTATCAAGCTCAGGAACAGCCAAACCCACGTCGCGTTAACTACCGACGGCTTATTAAGTCAAGACAACTCGGGGCGTGCCTAGCTAGAAGTTACTTTTAGTCTATATAGAGTCTTAGGAACGTATTAACGGCGCATCCCGCTTCACGTAAGATAACGCACTTTAGTGAGACGAGAAATTATCCTGTGGGAGAAATATGCTTAGCAAACGTCTGTGTCGTCGACCCTAAACCAGCGAAATGCAAAGGAGCCATTTGTAAGACCGGGGAACTCTATGTGTATAGTATTTGTTTTGATATCCTAAACCACGCTCGACATTGTGGCGCCAAAGACACACCATGCCAAAACGCATGGCCCAGGGGAAGGCCGTGTTTGCGTCCCTATGTATGAAAGCAGAGTTCTTTCCACCCATCTCGGTCTGCGTATGTCAGAGATGTTGCGAATCGCCTCAAGTTCAGCAAGGGTCGCGAGCTCCCGGGTTTCTTCAATCCGCTTATCGCGAGACCTCTTCGTTGAGCAATGGGAGCCTTGCGCGTGCGACGCGCGGCTATGGCCACGAACCCCAATACAACCAGCCTCCCTGGCCTCGTCTTCGAGGGAGATGTGAGGTACGTCGCGGACATGACGAGCTTCCACTCACCCTCACTCTCCGAATCCACGATGTACTAACTCTGGCCGTTCAACCGCATCTCTTCCGCAAATTCGCCGAGCCGGATCCAGACCGCGGACCTCAGTTGGTAAGTGCCCTCAACCACCTGCGTCGCCAGGGATGTGTACTCCTTACTTACCCGCAGCAGATAGCTCAACTGCTGTTGCGGTGTTACTCGGACCGGACCTAGTCGATGGAACCTGCCACTCCAAGCTGTTCCCATTCACGCAAGGCCTCAACGGCAAAGCCGGAGTGACAGCCCACTAATCTGCCCTGGACAACATTCTAACGACCCTTTCTGCTTCCAAATCGATCATGGATATCCAGAAGAAATTTCCGACACTGCCGACGCCAAAACGCGCCGCCCAAACACTCATACTTCTACTCATCAAGGCATCACGCCACAAGCTTTTACAAAGACTCTGGGAAAACAAATCAGCCTTCTTCGCATTTCCAATATCTGCATCAAGACCAAACGAGACGGTCATCTGCCCGAAACCTCCGCGGGCGGTGGGTAGTTCCGAAATGCGAAAGCGACTCATTCACCAGACCACATCGAGGTGGAGGCTGATGGTACGGATGCCGAGTCGATCCTCGGCGACGAAGTCTCTACTGCAAGCACGTCCTCTGAAATTGTCCGTTCTGGATTACGAGTGGCGACACGGTCGTCGGTATCACAGCTTCAATGTAGGCCAATGAACTTGATCGAGGGAGTCAACGGTTTGTCTATGGGCAGAAGCCGGCTTGATCCTGACCTCGTGGTATGATACCCATGTATTTCTAAGTCCCTTTCCCTGGCTGGCTGCAAGACTACGCATGTATGATTCCCAGTTGCACTAGGCTTCTTCTTCATCCTGCAGAACCATTACGCCAGCATGTTCCGGGATTCAATATCACGGCCCCGGGGGCCGTCGCTGGTGTGCCAAACGCGTGTCTTTTCGTGTCAAAGCCAATCTTGTAGAGGGCGAAGTAACGAATGACCGCGGCAAGAGAATCTAGCTGGGCTGAACAAAACCGCGCGGTCGGCTCACGCTAGGCGAGCGAAAATGCCTACTACAGCTCGTGCTCCAGCTGAGAGACATGGGCTACGCCTCGCTTGCCAACCAGATTAAGGACTACCTCGCGGTTGACGCCTACTTACTTAAACTTCTTGGTGATAACCCTCTCGAGGACCCTCAGAGTTCGCTTTGGGCGGTGGGCAACGGGCCAATCACCCGGCATCACAGGGTCTGAACGAGGTCGCTGCATGTACTCAACTCTTGCCTTTCATCACTACGACAGAGCTGATCCGACAACCGCTGCGGCGCGGGCTCCCTGACACGAATTCAGCATTTGAGTATTTGCTCTTTTGTCAATCACCAAGATCACCAGTAAAGAAACCGTCCACCCATGCACGCTCGACTTTTCAACTCCAGCTCCCAATCAATCAATCCCGGCCTCGCCCGCCGGTGTCCTTTAGCTTCTTCCACACGCCTCGCCGCATCTGTTCATTCATGCCGTACGTCACGGCGTTGATGAGGCCAATGTACTGCGTCAACGACTGCAGAGCGGCAAGCCAGCGCGGCGACCCTCCAGTAGACTCGGCCAGTCTGCTGGCAATGCCAGGAATCCAGAGAATGATGTAGGCTATCGGGTAGCCGTTCATGAGTAGCATTCTCTTCACGTTGGGGGCGGCCGGCATGCGGGAGGCCTCGAACGGCGTGTCGTCGCTGGTTGAGGTCCCTTGGATCACGACTCTTGACTGACTTGTGCCCTTGACGGAGTTGAACTCGTTGCTGCTGTTAGCATCGTCCGGTGAATCCGGCGTGCGGGGCATGGGCTGCATCTCGTGGCTGACGGAGATGGATTGGTTGACCAGGATCTTTTGGGTATCGTTGTCGATATCGGAGTGGCCAGGGGCTTGATGTTCCTGCCCGACGCGGGTGCCGCGGGTGCCGTGGTTTGTCGAGATGCTTCTCAGGTTCTTGAAGACACGCCGCAGAGTAATGTAGATGTAGGTGTAGATGAGAATCGTGACGAAGAAGATGGCGATACGCCAACCGTGGGAGAGGCCATATCGCAGGTCAAGTCTGTTGGCCCGGATCCAGCACCAGTTGCCATTAATGTAGCCGTATGACCCGGATAAGAGACCGATTGTACCTGCACGACTGACCGTCAGCTATCTTCAAGATCTTCGACGTTTCCAGACGGAGCGAACTGATCGTACCAGTGATGAAGCCAGGGATCCATGCCAAGATGCAGATGCCGACCTGCCATTTGGTCTCCAGGTGAGCGATCGAGTCCTTCTTGACAACGGACAACAGAACGACAATGGAGATGATCAGGATGTTGAAGTCAACAGCCTGGGCATTTGACTGGCTGAACCAGCCGCTGACTCGGCATGCTGTATCCGGGGTAGAGAGTGGACTCGGGGTCCGACCGTTGGCGAGAAAGATCGCTCCCGAGATGGTGTTGCCGAGACCGTAGATCAAATCTATTACGTTAGTATTAGATGAAAATGCGATCTCCCAAAGATCTGATCAAATATCATGTTTTCTTTACATACCTGCGATCAGAAGGTTGACGATTAGCGAATGGCGGAAATGGACTGCCGGGGGACGGGCGATCTGGAACCCCAGGGCCGTCGCAGAGCCCAAGAAGGACAGGAGAGACCCGACAAAGGTCGGGATCGCGATCAGATGGTCGATCGGCCGTGACTCGGCCATAGCTACTGTTCAAAATGAAGAATAACGAGAGGCGGAGGCAGCATGCCAAGGGCGCAAAGCCAAGCAGAGCAGACCAGAGCAGAGCAAGAAGCAAAGCAGAGAGACGAGAAAGCAGCTGGGATCAACGGTTCCGCAGAGGATGACCGTGCAGGAGAAGCTAAGTACTTTCTTCAACACCCCGTGGACGACACTGCGACTAGAGTCCAGGAGGCCAATTTTCGAACTCCATGCTGGCTTGCATGCTTGATCCAACGGCCCGCCGCCAATGGGACGCCACCCGGGATTTTTCTCCCTCATCGACGGCTGCCCAAGACTGGTGATGGAAAGGTACGAGAACCGAGCCGTCTGCATGATCCATCTCTGCCATGGTTGTTGACTCGCGACGGGCGTTCGCCGAATCTCACTTGTGCAGATCCGGCATGTCGTGGCTTTTGAGCACTTGAAGCTCGAGAGATTTGCCGACTTGGCGGGTCCACTCCACCGGCACTAGGAATAGAGTGCTGGGACTTATTGGCTGGTTATGGGAATAGTCTGGAGCGAGCGACGGTTGTCAGGGGCTAAAGCCAACATTCAGGGGTTAAAACCCACATCCGGTGGTCCCCCAGGCATGGATCCCCCAAGATCGCGATGATAAGCCCGCAAGCCTGACAATTTGAAATGAGTCCGTTGCAAGTAGTTTGATACTAGTGCCGGACTGGACGATGACCCGAAGGATGGTTGCGCGGCCACTTCCTCGTAAATAGGCCCGTCGTCGCCGCATCTGGAGATGGGGAGATGCGACTCTGGTTGCGGGCGACGAGACGAACTGTGAGATCCATCTGCAGGATGCTTCACACCCACGCGACAACCGGCATGCCCTTCTGCCCACGTGACGCCTTAGTTTCTGCCAGGTCAACACGTTTGAGTGATTGGAAACAATGGAAAAAGAAAGCCAGTTCTCCCACCGGAGGCCTGCGTGGGATGTTCTCGTCGCTCACCATCGGTGGCCCGTACCTAAACGGCACCGGGAAGAAAGGGTTCCGGGCGATGTCACGCAGTAATATCCCCCCCCTCTCCGGTATACCCATGGCTCGCGGGGTCGATGAACAAAGGGCAATCCAGACCGAAGCATCCCCCGGTGCTTGTATCTCGCCACGACCTTCCCTTGTGTCCTCAGTCTCGGGCTGTTGCCGCTGGGCGGCCGGATGCTCTGGTCAAGGAAATATTCCTGGAGAACTTTCGCGACAATTCGTCACTGCATCTTGATAGTTGTCATACTCGGATTTGCAGATAGTGTACACTCACATCAGCAAGTCGCTGCACCTCGAATCTTTCCTCGAATCTTTCCTGGCACCTCAAGGCACCTCACCACTTGCCGAGCCACAGACAGGCTGAAGGTAAAGAAGGGAGCGGAAGCACAGGCCACGGTGATTTCCCATAGCCATGTTTGCCAGCCCCCCAGAAGATGCCTGACCATGGCCTTGGGACTTGGCCATCATCCGCCGTTCGTTCCGCCAGGTCGGAACTGCACAGCATGTGCAGGACCCGTCAGCCGGATTGGCGGTATCTTCAACGGGCAATGCCCCGTCGCGACCGCTTATGAGCCATTCATGCGCCGTTGAGCGTGGTGGGCCATGCCGGTTGTCATCGGATTTGGACCTGGCAAGCCTGGATCATCTCTTCTAGCGGCCATTTCGAGTGGGACAGAAGCCTGCTAGCACCCCTAGGCGAGGATTTATTGACTCGGTTCGACGTTGCCAAGCCCTATACAAGTCGTTCGCCTGGTGATTGGATACCCACCAGGCATCCTGGCTAGTTCCCGATTGTCATCCCGAGCTTCTGGTTTAAAAGGAAGGCCAATTGCTCACCTCACTCGACCGCCGATCTCCAAGCATCCCGTCAACCAAAGCTTCAACCACGACCGAGAAGGTCAATTACCAGCCGCCACCATGCGCTTCCAACTTCTCTCCCTCCTGCCCCTCCTGGTCGGGCAATCCCTTGCCCTGCTGCAGCCCAACTACACCACGAGCGCGGGCCTCTCCATCTACAACCCCGGTGACTTTTTCACCACGACTGGGCCATGGAGCTTGATGTCCCACGCAGGAGATACCCTGTACATTGCCGGTTCGTCGCTTCCAGCCCGCCAGGGTTTCAAGATCTCCTCAACTAACAACTTGTCAAAGGCATGCGTGGCATTGATCCCGCAACCAATGCTCTGGCGCCGACCGGTCTTCCGCGTGTCCGCCAAGCGTACAAGAACATGGCTGCGCTCGCTGAGATGGTTGGTGTGGATCTCGAGAACTGCCTCCGCATCGTCGTCTACACCACCGATATGTACAGGTACCGCCCGATGTGCAACCAGGTTCAGGTCGAGCTCTGGGGCGACGATCCCAACACGTACCCGCCCCGGACGATCATCGAGGTGGACCGCCTGAATGACGATGACATTGTGGAAGTAGAGGGCACTTTCCACGCTCCTCACCTGAACAAAGGAAAGGGGAAGTGCTGAAGGCAGCTCGATCTAGCACCAGTCAGCCAATGCATGGGACTTGGAATGGGATACCCAACATGATAGACCTCGTTAATGAATCATCATGATACAGTTTCTGTCCATGCCAACGGAAGAGCAAGTGAGATCCAACCGAGGTGCATGCAATCCATCGGAGAAATACCCCCAATTCGCAATGTGCCGCCGGCGAAATAGCTCTTCACGATCTACACGACACGGCCCCTCATTTCCAATCTACAATACGAGATTCTCTGCTTGCCAAGAACGCTGCCCCTGTCTGCCAGCATGATTTCTCCGTCCAAGGCCATAGCCGGGCCATCGACCCTCCCGAGTTCAGACTGCGTTGAAAAGCGGCGGCATGGCCCGGCCTCGACGTCCACGACTCCACGACAGCCTCGGTCTCGTTCTGCCAGCCATTGAGTTCTCTCATCATGATTCGCATAGCCCAAGTACTGGCGGTGGTGGGGGCACTCGGCACCGTCGCCTCCGCGCGCAGACTGCTTCGAAATGAGACCGATGCGAGTGTGATCCAGGGTGTCTACATGGTCGAGCTCCAGGACGGCGTCACCCCCGACCAGCTGGCCGACGAGCTGAGTGTTGAGGGCGTCACAATTCATATACGGCGCACCCTGGCCTCAAAACTCTTCAACGGCGTCTCGGTTGAAGTTCTCGACGCCGGGACCGGGACCGAGGGCGCCCTCCTCGCCGCCGACGCCGTGAGGCAGGTTTGGCCCGTCCGGGCGGTCTCGATGCCCCCCGACGACGCGAGGTCCTTCATCAAGGTCAGCGACGCTTCCGATTTCAAAAGCCGACGGGCTGTCGACGACTCGCCGTACTACCCCCACGTCATGTCGCAGGTTGACCTCCTGCACAAGGCCGGCTTCACGGGCCAGGGCATCCGCATCGGGGTCGTCGACACGGGCATCGACTACACCCACCCCATCCTGGGCGGCTGCCTCGGACCCGGCTGCGTGATCACGCACGGCTGGGACTCGGTGGGCCACGACGAGCTCCTGGGCCCCGAAGGCCCTCGCGTTCCCGATCCCGACGACGACCCGATGGACTGCGCCGGGCACGGAACCCACGTGGCCGGGATCATCAGCGCGCTCCCCAACGACTTCGGCTTCACCGGCGTGGCCCCCGACGCCAGGCTCGGCGCCTACCGCGTCCTCGACTGCTTCGGCTGGGGCACCGAGGAGACCATCGCTGCCGGCTTGCTGCGCGCCTTTGACGACGGCAACGACATCATCACCATGTCAGTCAGCGTGTCGGGCGGGCTCCCAGACAGCCTCTTGTCCCTCACAGCGACGAGAATCGTCGAGGCCGGCGTGCCTGTCTTCGTGGCCATCGCTAATACCGGCGAGTACGGCTCCATGTTCGAACCTGTGGCTCCCGCCGACGCGCGCCTCGTGAGCTCTGTGTCCTCCTTCGATCCTGTAGAGGAGCCGTCCGTATACGCCATGGCTGAGTATGCTATTGGCGATGGCGAGCCGGAAGAGTTCGGCTGGGCGCCTCTCCTTAACGGCCGATACGAGTTTGAGGGTGGCGCCGACCAGGTGACCTTTCCCCTGATCGATTTGAACGGCTTCGTCGCCGGCAACACGACGGTCACCGGATGCCAGCCGCTCCCCGAGAACGTGCCAGACCTGGCAGGGTATCTTGTCCTGGTCGAGCGCATTAACCAGGATGGATGTCCTTTTAGGAGTCAGCGCGAGAACATCGTGGCCAGGGGCGGCACCAACATGATGTTCTGGGGCACTGAGGAGGTGTAAGTATCACACCCAGATACTGCTGCTCTCGCTGACACGGCCTTCAACACTGCAGGATCCGGAGCATCATCAACGACGATCTGAGGAACTTCATGGCGACAACGACCACCTCACCAGCAGAGAAATGGCGCGAAGCCCTCGCCGCCGGCTCCAACGTCACCGTCACCATGACCGTCCCATCAAAGTCCCGGCCCCGGGTGATCTGGACCACCAACAACGAGACCGGCGGCCACGTCTCGAGCTACAGCAGCTGGGGCCCGACCTTCGACCTCAGAAGTGCCCCGTCCTTTGGCGGTCCCGGGCGCAGCATTATGTCCACCTACCTCCAAAACGGCCAGGGCGTTGCGACGCTGGGTGGCACGTCCATGGCCGCACCTTTCGTCGCCGGCGCCGCGGCTCTTCTCAGCCAGGCCCGCGGAACCCTCGACCCCGGCACCCTCCAAGCCCTGCTCGCCAGTACGGCGGTGCAGCCTCGAGGGCCGCACCCTCCCATGCAGGCGGGCGCTGGTCTCATCCAGCTGTGGGACGCCGCGAAGGTCAAGGGCGTGCTCAGCGTTCCCAGCATCTCCTTCAACGACAGCGACCACCACATGGACGAGGTAGTCTTCACCCTTCGGAACACAGGCGATACCGATGCAATCTACGAGCTGGGCCATACAGCCATGGAGACGATCTACGCAATGGGACGAGATGGTTCTCTCTCTCCAGCCCCTCTTGACACAGTGGACGCCCCAGCCGATATCACCTTCGCAGCCGGCCAAGTAACCGTTCCCGCCGGTGGTAAAGTGGATATTCAGGTCCGCTGTACACAGCCTCGGGACGTCGAAAGGGGTCGGTGGCCTATCTACAGCGGATACATCACGCTCGACGGCACCAACGGCGACGCCCTCTCCATCCCCTACATCGGCAACGCGGGCTCCGTGCGCGAAGGCACGATCATCAGCGAAGACGGCATCTTCCTGTCGCCAGACTTTTGGCCCGGAAGACGTCGTCACCATCCCGCGGCCGGGCGACGCCCCGCCGTCCGGGCCGTCGTGGGATGACCTCTCCATAACGGTGACGGCAATGCTGCCGGCGCGCGTCCTGCGCTACGACATCGTCGTCCCCCCCGCCGTCCCAAGCTCGAACGGAACCACCACCCCTCCCTGCGGACACCCCCGTGGAGAATGGCTGGGCCGCAGGACGCACGGCCAGATCTGGGGCTGGCCGTACGCGGTTTTCTCACGGGAAGCGTGGAGCACCGTGACATTTGCGGGCTTCCTGGCCTCCGGGAGGTCGTTGCCAGAGGGCCGGTATGCCATTCTCATCAGTGCCCTCAGCCTCTTTGCCGAGCCCGGCAGCGCGGACGTGGAAGACTGGCAGACCGTGGAAACGGTTCCTTTTGTCCTCAGATATCAAGACTGAGCGGGGATAGAATTGAAGGTCCGACGCCTTGGGGCCTTTGTGACCACATACCAGACTCCAAGAAGGTAAGAATGTCTTTTGTCCCAGGAGGAAGAGCGTGCAGTACTAGCCCCTGAAGAGAGGGTCGCTCCATCCATGCCAGAGCAAACACGGCCTCGAGTGCTCAGATAGAGACACTCTTATATTAAATGGGAAAGCGATGAGATTTCTGGCCGATGGAAGACCGTTGCTCGAGGGCCGGTATACCATAATTATCAGCGCTAATAGGCTCTTCGGCTATTCCAATACCAAGCCTGTTGAAGATTCGTAGATTGTAGATGTGGTTCTTGTGCTCACTGGTATCAGGCTTGAACGAACGAGTACTGCCGCCTCTAAATTTAGTGCCAATGCCGAACGGGCACCGGATCGGCGTATAGCCAGGTTCTAGATCACCTCTCAGTCGAAAGACGGCCCAAGTTGAGGAGGTGCCGGATTTCTCGATGTCGATTTTCATAATCCATCCCGCGAGTCTTGTTTGCCCAGCCGCCATCGGCTCATACTGACAGCCGCAAAGCAGCCACCTTTCACAAGCAGGTTTTCTAGGCTGGGCGAACATATCCCTCATCGGAATGTGGTCTTATTCGTCACTTGGTCTCTCTTTCGACATCGGCTTCTTCCACAATACGACTCGAATCCGTTCTCTTGCATCTCCTTCAGCCCGCATGGCTCAAAGTGGCGCCAATATTGGAGCAGAGCGAGGAGGGGGCTTGCAGAAATACAACATGCTGTGGTTGGTACGTTGGCGGCATGCGTCGCCTGGCCTGTGTCGATCGGCGCATCTTGGTTGCTACTTTGGTGAAGAAGCATCCGTCTCGGAGATACATGTACCAAGACTGACGGATCCGCGAAGATCTTGCCCGTCCTGGAAGCTTTGCAGGATGCGAATTCAATGCAGTGTAATGTCTAAAACCGGTAGCATTGGAGGGAATATCCACCAGCGGTCAAAGGTCAGACGTGGCCCGGAGTTTCTGGTCCATTCCGCCTCGTATGCCTCGCGCTCACGCGAGACGGCCTCGCCACAGAAGGCAATTGGTATCCAAACCCATTCTCGACAACGATTTGCGTGGCGTCAAGCTCAATAATTGTAGGAGGACTCCGAGGCCAGCAACGGAAGGCTGCGGGGGAGGGGCAATAGGGCGTTCTTGGCTCAACAGTCAAACAGGAACCGGGCGTCTTGGCTTTTCGATATATCGTTCTAGACTGGCCGCTCGCTGCCGCTCGGCCTACCGTGAAGGGTCTGCCGATCGCGGGGTCCCTATGTTCCTGAGCCGACGTACCCGTTAGTTGGGTCAATCCACCGTATCAGGCTGTGTTCCTCCCTGCCAAGCATGTGAACACGCGCTGGAGAAGCTCCAGCAGGCAATGACCCGCGCGTTCCGACTAGAGTGACCGCGCAGATGACCACTCGCCGCCGGATCGCCGGAGTTGCCTCCGGCGCCCAGTCTCCAGAAGGAGGCTCGTGAAAGCCACCGCAGGGCTTAGACAAATCAGGGGCGGTGGTGGAAAGCGGGGAGCTTACGAGAACCAGTTTTATCGCAATGTTTGTGTCCTCTTTTGTGAAACCCCTCGCCCTCACTCGCCCGTTGGTGGTCGGCGGTTCAAGACGCCATCACTGTCCGTGGGGATTCCAAGCCTGAAGCTCTCCACCCCCACCAGATCCATCTTGAGCTGACGGCCATTCATTGTCGCCCTCCCCGCACACGCCCCCCATTCATACGGCAGAATGACATCTCCCGGAGGGCTGTACAGGAAGCTAACCGGCCAGAGTGACCGTCTGAACAACGGGTAACAGCGGCGGTTATTCGCGAGGAGAGGGTTTGGGTGACGTACGAGGCCTTTGAGTTACAACACTAGAAAACCGGATCCGGATCTTCACAAACGCGTCCGACTTGAGACTCCAGGCGACCGTCCATGACGTGACGGAACAATAAACGCATGCGGGTCGACCTTGGCCGTCGGAAGAGAGCTCGAGCTCGAGCTGGAGCTGAGAAACTCCTAATACTTTGCGATTCCCACGAGGTGCCATCCGTGTATAAATACGGCGTAGATCCCCGGTATCCAGAGGCAAGATCCTAAAGCAGCTCATCATCCTCAACGTGATACTACAGCTCAATCGCACCAGTGACTTCTCGCCACCTCTTTTTACATCGACTTCTCACTCAAGGTGATCCCATGTTTTGACTGTGGAGGACCTGGAGTTCTGACCGTGACTATCAAGGTACCAAACAACAAACACACTGAAAACACAGGGGGCTCCTTTTAAATTCAACATCAACAATCATTCAACATGTCTCAAATCAGCCGGACTTATGCTACCAAGGATGTCAACGAGATGAAGGCCATCTACGACGACTGGGCGGCCACCTACGACAAGGAGCTCGCCGACTCCACCCAGGACTACATCGCCCCGGCCGTCGCCTCGGCCTACGTCTCGAAGATCCTGGGAGGCGGCGAGATCAACGAGAACATTGAGATCCTCGACGCCGGCTGCGGCACCGGCCTCGTCGGCGTCGAGCTCGCCAAGAGGGGCGCCAGGAAGATCGACGGCATCGACCTGAGCCCCGGCATGCTCAAGGTCGCGCAGCCCCTGGGCGTCTACCGGACCCTGGAGCCCGTTGACCTCTCGCAGCCCGTCGCGCGGGAGAACGGATCCTATGATGTCGTGGTGTGCGTCGGAACCATGACGCAGGGCCACGTCGGCCCCGAGGCGCTCGATGAGTTCGTGAGGATCCTCAAGAAGGGAGGGTTCGTCGTTGCTACGATCCTCGGCTCCATCTGGGAGACCGAGGGCTACGAGGCCCGCGTGAAGAAGCTCGTCGCCGAGGGCAAGGCCAACTTTGTGAGCGCAGAGCTGGAGGACTACCGAAGGGGTGCGGGCGTCCAGGCCCGCATGCTCGTCCTCCAGGCCGCCTGATGGTGACTTGTCGTCCGGGAGTGAATGCTTGTGCAGTGTGCTTGCGGGATCAGGTGACATATGCTTCCTGTGTGTGCCGAGTGCTTCGCGCTGCTGGGATGGAAATGATATTCAGGGTCTTCGATCATCTCCTTACCGTCTTCGACAACGATATACCACCGACCGATCGCCATGACATCAGGGCCCGGCGGGGATGAACCAACGACAACAACAACAAGAAGTCTTACGTGGACAGGCCGGATACAGAGGGCCCAAGCCACCTACGAGAACCAAGAAATGAAACTATGCAATTCGCAACGATGAATGACTGTAGTAGACTGTCCGGACCAAGAAGCCCAACCTGCCCACGATCGCTGAGATCGATGATGCAACTCCAAGGAGCCCTCCCTCGTGGAAGAATGCCCCAGGCGCTGGCGAGAGGCGGAGCAAAAGCGAAGGGCGGGAGAAGAATCGCCCGCGAGGGCTGAAGATCAATTGAAAATATTTGCCAAGGGCTCGAGAAGCGTCCACGGGCATGTCTCACCGGGTGATGGAGGGGCTGGTTCCTTGAAAGATCGCCTGGAATGGAGGTTGATCCATTCTTCAGCACCCTTTCTCTGGGGCCCGGCCGCTGGGAGCTGGCCTCCCTCTGTCTCACCCAAGGTTTGAGGGGTTGGAATCTGGGCTAGGCACATTCGTGAAGCTTCATGAAGGGCGGGGGATTGAAAATCAGGGAGTCTGGAAAAGAAAGCCAGCCTTTATAAATGCTTCGTGAGTTGCTCGTCTTCATGGGATTTGGTGACTGATACTCGTCGTGATACCTGGTCTTTTCGCTCGCTGTAGTAAAAACAGGACCCTCAGTCATGCATTTTCTCCCAGCTCTCGCTTGCTTCGTTGCATGGGCGGCTGCCTCGCCGACCCTCCAGAATCTCCCGGTCGGAGACGGAGACAAGTTCTCTCTTGAACAAGTCGAAAACGTCAAATACACGAGCAGTGAAACGGGGTTGGATTCTCGTCTGTGGGCATACGTGAAATACAACGCGCAGATTCCCGACAGTTTGCAGGAGGCAATCAGGATCGGCGAGCATGTCAATGCCAGGTTCAAGTCGCTGGTCGGCCGGAGTGAGTACCATGGTGACCCGTCGGTTGGCATCTCACTGACCTCTCCTGGAGAAGACAAACGCGCCAAGTTCGGCACTGCCATGGCATTCCCTCCCCTGGATTTAGACATTCAATACGTCGTACCGATGCAGATCGGCCAGCCAGCACAAACTGTATTCCTGAACCTCGACACCGGTTCTGGCGACCTGTACGTTGGCTGTCGTGTTGAGATAACACCCGTGTCATTGCTGACTTGATTCGCGTAGCTGGACCTTCTCTTCCGATACTCCCCGGTCGCAAGTTCGAGGGCAGGCCATCTACGATCCCGAAAGTTCCAATTCATCGGAGTTACAGGAAGGCCAGAGCTGGAGCATTAGGTACGGCGATGGTTCCGGTGCAGCGGGCATTGTTTTCGAAGACCGCGTTGCGATCGGTGCAACGTCCTTCCCCAAGCAAGCCGTCGAGTCAGCGACCAGGGTGTCGGGCTCCTTCACCCGCGACTCCTTCTCATCGGGCATCCTGGGGCTGGGATTCGGGCGAGGCAACACCATTTCCCCTCGTCCCGCGAAGACATACTTCGAAAACATCATGCCCTCGCTGGCGGCGCCGCTCTTCACCTCGAACCTCCGGGCCGGCAGGCCGGGCAACTACAACTTCGGCTACATTTCGCGACGGGAATTCGAAGGCCCCATCAAGTACACCCGCGTCACCCAGGAGAATCCCTACTGGGAGGTGTCGATCGACGGCGTCCAGGTCGGTCGCAACGGCGAGTACAGGAGGGCGAAAGACTTGCTGAGCCGCGTTGTCGTCGATACGGGCACGACGCTCATTCTCATCCCCGACGAGCTCGTCGAGGAGTACTACGACCAGGTCGACGGAGCGAGATATGCTCTATCGTGGGGCGGATACATCTTCCCCTGCGAGACAGATCTGCCAGACTGGTACTTCGGCATCGAGGACTACCGCGGCAGGGTACCGGGCGAGTACATCAACTACAACCAGGTGAACGCGACGCACTGCTTTGGCGGGATCCAGAGCTCGGAGGGGATGCCGTTCAGCCTGTTTGGCGCCGTGCTGCTGAAGGCGCAGTTTGCGGTATTCGACTACGTGGATGTGCGAGCACGGGCGAGGGCGAGGGTTGGATTCGCCAACAAGCGACTGAACTGACGAGGATGGGAGATGGTCGTGGGTCTGGCCTTCCGGCGAGGAGTCAGCGGTCGCATGACGGTCAAGGAGTTCGGCGCAAGCGTGATTGATTGGCCAACGAAACACGGGACAAGCATTGGGGGCATTGATATTTCTGGGTAATTGGCAATACTGGCATTTCCTGACATGCAGAAGTTTCTTACGGCAAAGCAAATGCAGATATGACTGTTTTTTCAGTGTGACTCTCTCGCTCAATCGTGCCTGAATGAGATGATTGCCGGCTTTCGACGGAAGCGGCTTCCGGAGAAGTGGGTCCGGCCCGGGCCACTGTACGGCACGCTTCGGGGTGGCCAAGTGGGGTTGTCTTTTCTGGGAGCGCGAGCCTGTTCCCATGGGAAAGTCATCTGCTCAGGACAAAATACAAATCAGAAGTCGACGATAAGACACGGGCCTGTGAGACCGATTGCACGATCATGCCTCTGGCCATGCGGACGGGCCAGGCCAATCATGGGCGGAGCTGGCGCTGGAGGATGCCGCCCTCACCGGATTCGGACCCCGATGGAACCTCTGGAAAGCTCGTGCCAGTTGGGGCTCCCAACAAGACTGGGTGGGTGCCTATCGGGGAGGCCTTCAGCTGCCCCCCCAAGCCCCCTCGGCTCCCGTGCTTCAGTGAGTCACGCGCCCAGGAGCGCCCCCGAGGCTAGGTACACCCCGGACCAAAGTCGCCAATCGTGTCGCTTTCGTCACCACCATGTTGGGACAACCACTTCCCGGTTGCGATAGGTGTCAGCGCCCTGCCCGTCTTCCTCATACACTAGCCGTGTGTCACCATCCTGGAAGAAGCCGGGGAGTCACTATCGGGCAAGGAAACGTCATGGAGGAACCTGGGGCGGCTGAGGTCATTGCTGCCTCCCAAGGCAGAGCACGCGCCCGCCCATATAACCGTAATCCTCGAAGCTTCCGATCTCTTCTGAACGCCTCTCGCTGCTTCTATCTTCTGCCTACGACGCCCTTGACGAGCAACATCTACATGCGCCCTGTGGCCCCGTGTGACTGGCATCTTCTCTTCGAACACGTACACGACAACTTCTGAACTTCCGACTCTAGGAACTCCTCTACTTAATCCGAGACTTCTTCCACCGAACATCCATCATGGGACTCGCACTCCATAGTCCGCCCCCGGACTCCATCTTCCTGAACCGCCACTTCCCGCCGGAGCCTCCCCGGGCCTCCAGGTATCGTGGACGGGATCGCAACCTCCTCAGGGCCGTCCTCGAGCGCCCCGTGACCGGCGATGACTCCCTCGCTAGTCAGGTTCACCTAGTCCGGCGACGACGCTCCCACAGCCTCGCCCGACGACCACGAGCCAACCACTTCGTCCCCGGCGTCCTCGACTCCGAGGACGAGATCATCCGCCTCGCCCGAAGCACCGCACATCTGCCCAGCGACGGGTCCCGAAACCGAGTCCCCTCCCTCGAAAGACAAAACGCCTTCCGAGACGCCAGCACCGTCAGAGCCCCCCCGGCACGGTCCCTCAGCCAGGGCTGCGAGGCCGAGGACCCCGAGATCGCAGAGCTGTACCGCCTTGGCCTGCTCTATGACGACGAACACCTCCGAGGCTCCGGCTTCGACTTCAACGCCATCGTCCGCGATGAGCCGACTTACACCGTGAAAACCCGGCCGACCAGGCGATCCAGGCGAGCCCGCGACGACGCCATCAAGCTGTCGATGGACTGGACCTTCTCGGGCCTCGAGGACGACGACGAGGTGGCCCGCTACCTCGTCGATCCCGCCCGGGCCCCCAAGCCGACTGACACCGACGGAACACCACGACGGGGATACCGCATGATCTGGCGCTCTGCGCCGGTCGTGGACGGGCCCCAGGACACGCACCCGGACGACGCGCCCGCGCCCGACCGGGATATTTCTTCTTCCTTTGCTTCCTTGCACCGATCTACGCACTCTGATTTCACGTATGACTTTGACGACGACGACGAGATGGAATGGGCGGTGTTGTCGCCGGGGGGCGACAGGGAGACGACGACCGTGGACGCCGCCACCGGGACTTGGGTCGTGTTGGGAGACGGCTCGTAGCAGGTCCGCCTGAGAGATTGCCCCGTGCTTCCCTCGCATCTCCGGCTACCATGAGGCGAGCAACGCGCTCGCTGCGGACTGGCCCTCATATCCCCGCGACCTGGCGATGGTGGAGGGCGTTCTTCGGAAGTCGTCGAGGGCTGTACGATTGTTGGACGGGGTTGTTTTCTCTTGTGTTTTAATGCTATGTACTGGTAGCCCATCATTATTTCTGTATGCATATGAGGCTCTAGATCTGCGGCGTGCCGCTCATTCAGAAGCCTGGAGTTGCTCTGGGTTTCAATGATATTCTGTTCCTCCAAGTACTGCTCTTTGGATTTCTCTGGTAAGCTGGATGGATCGTGCTGGTGCCTGGGTTTAGATTGCCTTTCCAGCCTGTAGATTGTCTGTAGTCTGCCTCGTATTGCCAACCTGCTCCTTCGGGAGACATTGGCTTCGCTAACTCAGGTTCTTCAACGCGGATCAGCCTTGGTGCCTGGTGGCGTTTCCAGGTTCCCGCGACCCCTGTCAGCTGCCAGAGAAGACGTCACGACTGCTGGGGGTACCGATGTCTTGCTTCAGAGCACGGGCGATCGCGGGGTTCAACCCTTCGCCAACCAACAATCCCTATGATGCCACACAAGCCTCCGGAAGGCACAAGAGTAATGCGATGATGACCGACCCAAGCGAAGCCTCGGCGCTCAATATCCGTAACCAAGACCAGTGGCGCGACGCCCTCAGCGCACGGCGCCCGGTTCTCGTACACCTAAACGCCGATACGACGTGGCTCATCCAGCTCCCTTACCCCTCTGCGTGTCAACCACCCACGGGACGCACGCATTACAACGTGCTGGTCGATCCCTGGCTCCAGGGACCGCAATCAGATGTCGCATCGTGGTTCTCGAAGCAATGGCACGTCGTGCCCTCCAGCGTCCAGACCCTGGCGGAGCTGAACGAGATATTAGGCGATCTGGAGAACGCAGGGTCGGATGCGCGTGAGGCGTCGTTCATCGACGTCGTCGCCATCTCTCACGAGTTCACAGATCACTGCCACGAAGCCACTCTCCGCGAGCTGCCGGCCGCAACACCCATCTTCGCGACCGATAAGGCCGCCGAACTCATCCGCGGATGGCGACACTTCGATAAAGTCACGACAAACCCCGGGTTCTCCGGCGAGTCCGCCGACTGGAGGCCATCTCTGAGCATCGCAGGCCTGCCGCCCTGGGTCGGCATCGGTCGCGTCATCACGCCCGGCAACGCGCTCTATTACCACTCGGCCGTCATGATCGTCTTCGATCTCGGGCACGGGTCCGCCGACGGCGTAGCATCGCGGTCGGAGACCATTCTCTACTCGCCCCATGGCATCCAAGCGTCGGACTTGTCGCCCATCGGGTCTTCCGGGCTGGAAGCCCTCGCCCTGCTGCACGGGTTGCACGACGTCGGCATCTGGATGACTAAACAGCTGAACCTCGGCGCCCTGAACGGGATACAGGCCGTCGGGGAGAGCGGGGCGAAGTACTGGATCGCGACGCATGATGAGGAGAAGAAGGGCGGCGGGTTGATTGCGCCGCTGTTGCGGCGGACGAAGTACACGTTGAAGGAGGCCGTGGAAGCGGAGGAGAAGCGGATGGATGGTAAGGTGCCGGACTACAGGTTTGTTGAACTCGGCTCGGGGGATGCCCTGGCTTTACTCTAGACCAGGGCGTCCATCATGACCTGCATGTTGCTCTGGAGCGTTCTCATTATCTTATTTAATACAGGGACTTCGACCGAAGACCGAGGGAAAGCAGAGCATGCTGAGATATTGAGTGGAAACGTCTACATTTCCCTCGCGGCTGACGTTTTGTTCTCCGCCGTGACCATGAGTCCGGGAGGCGGTTTGGGTAAACGGATGTTCACGAACCTCACTTCTACTGCCTCTGCCAACTCTGGAGTTGCAAGGACCCAGAGTCCCTGGAGTCTCCCCAACCCAACCGGCCTGTCAGTGGCACCTAAGCATCTTGGCCACTTGGTCATCCCCAAGGCACTGCTCACGAGACGTCTCAGGGGACGTTGAGAAGCTGCGCCGCTCGGCTCAGAGATGAGATCAATGTGCCAACGACTGCTGCAAATGGGAGAGCGTCGCAACCCGTGATGGTCTGACCCTCGTCGCGTTTCCAAACCCGATGGCATGCCCACACGACTTCATTCGACCCTTTCCACCGCGACGTAGCCAGTATCATGCCGACAGTAACGCAAGTGTCCAACCACCCGGTGGTGAACATCGGCCCCCTCACGACGACATTCACCGCACCGGCATCATGCACCCCCGGGCTCATGGGCGTCATATTGTCGACATACCCCTTCCTCGGCCCCAGGGGCGTCGCGATGGAGAGCTGCTTTACCTCTCGCCGGAGCTCGTCGGACTGCTGGCCGTCCGGCTCCGCGCTGGACGAGGACTGGACCTCCAACAGCCGCGTGACGGATCACGGCGCGTTCCCGATCCGCTACTACTCGCCCGCCAGCATCTGCCCCTCGGGATGGGCTACGGTCGGGTCCGTCGTCAGGGACGGCGCCGACCAGGTCACGAGCACCTGGGAGTTCGAGTCGGCAGCGACCTCGTGGTACAAGCAGGCCTTCGGTCCCAACGGCGGCGGGTTCTATGCTGGTCCGCACCACGTTTGGGCGCAGGCCCTGGACCGAGGCGAGACAGGCATTGCATGCTGTCCGAGGTCTGTCGCCGTCTTTCCTTCTCGGGCTGTGAATGTCCGGAGTAGTACGTGCTTGCTGACGAAGATGTTGCTTTCAGCTCGTACACGCTCCTCGTCATAGCAGGAGGCTGCTACAGCGTCGCCCCTCTGGCCTCGTACACCGCCGACACGGCCTGCGAGTCCACGAGCAGCTGGGACGGGCCGACGAGAACCGGGGGCAGCGCCGTCCCGTACACCACCGAGACCGTGGAGGATTTCGGGGAGAGCTGGACCGTGGTCTTGGAAAGCACGGTCGGGCTCCCGGAGGGCGAGTACGTGACAGAGTACGTGAACCAGGGAGTGTACAAGGAGGACGGCCAGCTCTACTTCTCGCGGGGGCAGAACATCATGATCGTGGAGAACAGCGACGGGGAGGAGGTTACATTGGGGTTCTTGCCCGTTTCAACGGTTGACATGATCTTTCTCGCGCATGGCGGGACTGGATCCGGAGACTCTCCGACCGGGAGTGGCCCTGAGAGCGAGGAGTCCGGAGCCACGGAGTCGGGAGGGTCAGACGAGAATGCGGGTGGGAACCATCGCACAGGGCTCGGCAGGAAGATTGCCCTTGTTCTCGGGACTTGGGCTGCTGCGATGGCGATTGGGGCAGCGCTCGTGGTTCCTATGTGAATCCGAGGATTATTGATCGTAAGAATCCGTCGTTAATGCTTGTTCTCCGATCAAGCCGACTTCGAGCCAGGGGGCGGTCGTCGCAGACATTGAGAGTCGCATGAAGCAGTGGGTGGGAACTCAAGTAGGCAGTCTCGTCGCTACGTTTGTGTATTCTACCTGTAACACCACTTGTGCTGGGTTATTAAAAGAAGTAAATATTTTCAACCCCCACTGTGGTTTGAACCGGAGCCGGAGCCCAAATCTAGCGTACAGTCGCTATTCGTCTGAGTAACGGACGGTGAGAGCGGTGAGATGTCGTTCATCTTAAGGATCTTGTTGACGTGAGAGCCACGATGAAGACTCAAGCCCTTGGACATGAGAGAGCTCAGAATGGACTGCCTTTCCGGGATGCACTAATCTGCCGATGATAAGTTAAATCCCTGATCAGAACGAACTCCTGTGTTACTACCCATGAGTTGTCAGAGTCTGGTATTCTTCAACACCCGCCTCATAGATGTGGCTTGCCGGCGCTTCCTCGAGGAGAATGGGCCACACAAGCCCTCCCTTCACTTGCTTCAGAACCACCCAGACACCGACTCTGGGACTTCGAGTGCCCCAGATTGGTCACGCGACCTGGCAGCTGACCGGAGGCATTCCTATGTGCCAGTCCTCTCTCCTTGATGTCATAGCCGTCGGGCGTGATTCGAATACTTGCACGGCCATTCGCTCTCTGCGACGAGCTCCCCCGCATCGGTAGTCGATGTCGGAATCAAACCGCGGGGAAGCCTCCACGGACCCCGACTCTTGGTGGGCGGCAGGGTTGCTCGCTGTCTAGCGTAAGGGGAATAGTCGGATTTGCGCCGCCTGTCTCCAGTCTCTCCCCAGCAGACGAGACTGGCACGGGACTTCAGAGAGGGGCCCTTGTCCCTGACGGAATCGTGCTGCGGCAAATGAGGGGGCGCGGATCTCAAATTCGGCACGCTCCATGCCTCAGTCGGCAGCACTATTTACATCGGCGGCCGGCAACCTGGGTTGACATTGAAGCTCGAGCTTGGAGAATCACTTGGAGCCTGGACTTTTATCTGAGACTTTGAAGACCCGGAGGACGTTGTCGACACCCCAAGAGCCTGAAGCACCCGTCGTTGAAGCTCCAGCAGCATCCCCAGCCAGCAGCAATGGCCATCGCAGGCTACGTCCTGTCGCCATACACGGCCGTGGCCGCTGTAGGCCTCTACATCCTCTACCCCTACTTCGTCACCTACTCTTCCTTCCGAGACATCCCAGGCCCGCTCTTGGCGAAGTTCTCTGATCTCTGGCTCTTCTCGACCGCTCGCCGGGGCAAGAGGTTCGAGATTGTGCACGAGGAGCACAAGAAGCATGGCAAGATCATGCGAATCCAGCCCAACCACATCAGTATCAACGACGATGCCGCGATCAACGCCATCTACGGCCACGGAAACGGTTTCCTGAAGGCGTACGTGACTCTGCGTGAAAATGACTGAGACCCCGGGTGAGAGCTGACATACTCCCTCAGTGACTTCTACGATGCCTTCGTCTCCATCCGACGAGGCCTGTTCAACACCAGGTCCAGGGCCGAGCACAGCCGCAAGCGCAAGATCGTCTCGCACACCTTCAGCGCCAAGTCCATCGGCCAGTTCGAGCCGTACATCCACCACAACCTCGAGCTCTTCGTCGAGCGCTGGGACGGGCTCATCGCCAAGGACACCGCCTCGGACGGCTCAGTCCACGTCGACTCCCTCAACTGGTTCAACTTCATCGCCTTCGACGTCATCGGAGATCTCGCCTTCGGTGCGCCCTTCGGCATGCTCAAGAGCGGCGCCGACATGGCAGAGCTGAGGGCGTCTCCCGACAGCCCGCCCATCTACGCCCCGGCCATCGAGATCCTGAATCGCCGCGGCGAGGTCTCCGGAACCCTCGGGTGCATGCCCAGTGTCATCCCCTACGCCCGCTGGCTGCCGGACCCCTTCTTCAGGAACGGCATCGCGGCCGTCAAGGACCTCGCCGGCATCGCCATCGCCCAGGTCCGCCGGCGCCTCGACAACCCTCCCCCCGCCGAGCGCAAAGACCTCCTCGCCCGGCTCATGGAGGGCCGCGACGACAAGGGCGAGGCCCTCGGCCGCGAGGAGCTCACCGCCGAGGCCCTGACGCAGCTCATCGCCGGCTCCGACACGACCTCCAACACCTCCTGCGCGCTCATGTACCACGCCGTCCGCACGCCCGGCGTCATCGCCAAGCTGCGCAAGGAGCTCGACGCCGCCATCCCCGCCGACGTCCCCGTCCCGACCTTCGAGCAGGTCAAGGACCTCCCCTACCTCCAGGCCGTCATCAACGAGACCATGCGCCACCACTCGACCTCGGGCATCGGCCTCCCGCGCCAGGTGCCCCCCGACTCCCCCGGCGTCGAGATCTGCGGCCACTTCTTCCCCGGCGGCACCGTCCTCAGCGTGCCCACTTACAGCGTCCACCACTCCCCCGAGATCTGGGGCGCCGACGCCGACGACTTCCGCCCCGAGCGCTGGGAGACCGTCACGGAGAGGCAGAAGAACGCCTTCATCCCCTTCAGCTACGGCCCGCGCGCGTGCATCGGCCGCAACATCGCCGAGATGGAGCTCAAGCTCATCGTCGCCTCGTGGGTGAGGCGGTACGACGTGCACCTGAGGCAGGACGTCATGGAGACGCGCGAGGGTTTCCTGCGGAAGCCGCTGGCGCTGGAGATCGGGTTCAAGAAGAGGGCGTAGTAGCAGATGCGATGCGATGCACGGCAGCACTTTGTTGCGCGCGAGGGGGCTCGGCTGGCATGCCGAGAGGTGTTTATCGCGATGCGATTGGGTTGGATACTTCCCGTAGGCACGGCATGTACTACTATAAAATTCACTCACGTTTACATACGCTGTATGTACGGCGCCCCCGGATGGCTTCCGCGGCCATGTGCATGAGAAACACGGGCGGGTGATGCCGTGATATCTCGACCTCGTGTGCCGTGGTTATCTCTTCCTCCCACGGGGCGCCTCCAGAGGATGAGCCCGTCCTGCTGCGGAGGGCAACCCTGTATTCTGACAAGTCACCGGCATTACCTTCTCCATTGGCTCTAGAACGAGGCATCGCGGAATCGGCAAGTGGAGAGATTGCTCGCGAAGGCTCACGGAGAGGCGCCCTGGCTTCGACGGATCGGGCCATAGCCTGGATGGTTCCCCGCTGGCCGCGGCGTTCTGACAGCCCACGCTGGCGCCGCTTGCGACGACGGCATGGGTGAGGGGTTTTCGTGGTCCAGCGGTTGGTTCGAGGTCTTCTGTCCCCGTATGCAGATACAAGGGTGGTGGTGAGGTGTCAGTCTGGTGCGCGACCGTCCCGGGCACTTCAGCATCTGTCTCGGACTCCCGTGTGATGCACAGTTCAGGCCGAACGAGCGGGGGATGATGCGAGGGGCTGTGGAGTGACGCGGTGGTGCTGCTCCAGCGCTCGCGATCGGTCTGCTCCCAGCTCAGGCTATATCCACGGACGGACAAAGACGGCGGACGCCCTGTTGATTCGCCGGCCTGGTGAAGAGGATGGGCCAACGGGCCCCCGACAGGGCTCGGAGAGTTCGGAGAGGGGGGGATCTGGCCATTATAGGGCCCGCGAGTACACCCGCTAGCTCACCGAGGAGATCCCTGGAGCCGGCGGCGGCGCCAACTCTGAGGACGCACGCGTGGGAGGCGCTGGTTGGAGGCGACAGGGGCATCCCAAGTCCGCCAAGAGGGCTCTAACGAACGGCCCTCGAGGGGCAACATGTGGCATGACAGGGGATGGGGGTGGATAATGTAACGCTGGTGAGCTGCGGTGTCTTCGGACGATTCCTACTTGTTGTTCAATCTCCCCGGACTGGCCGACGTCTGCGAACTTCTCCGACCTGCCTCTGCCTCCCTCCCGAACCGTTGCGATTCCCGTACAGATCAGATCACCCACAATGGCCGACACGACGACTCCCGCCGCGCCCGCCGCCGCCACCGCCGCCACCCCGGCGACCACGGCTCCCGCGGCCACTGCTCCGGCCGCGCAGCAGGGCGAGGAGATTGCTGTCGCTGAGACCCAGGTGCGCCGAACCGTCCGATCTGATGTCTCGCTGCTCGTCTAGCGAACTCGCGTGCGCCAAGCGAGGCTCTTCAGTCCGTGCCTAACATTCTGTCGCTTCATCCAGGACGGTGACGAGGTCGACTCTTCCCTTGGCGACGACGAGTAAGTGGCTGCACTCGGCCTCCCGGAGCCATGCGCCGGCGCTGACATTGTCTCTCCAGGTCGCAGTTCGAGTCTACCGCCTCGATCGCCTCCAGCATCCTCGAGTACCGAACGATCCAGGGCCGCACGTTCCACAGCGAGCGCCACAACAGCGAATACTTCACGCCCAACGACGAGCAGCAGAGGAACTCGATCGATATCACGTAAGAGCCGTTGCGCGAGCGAGGGCGGATGTGTTCAGCAGCAGGACACGGGCTGACGGCCGCATAGCCACCACTACCTCCAGCTTCTCCTGGCCGACAAGCTGTATCTTGCGCCCATCAAGGATGATATCGAGGTTTGTCTCTCCCGTCGCGAGGCCTGACATGGACGCAGTCTCTGACCTCCCGCGCAGAAAATCCTCGACATCGGAACCGGCACCGGTATCTGGGCCATGTAAGTCCCCTACCCCTCGCCTCGAGATATATCCGCAGCTCACACCCTCCCAGCGACATGGCCGATGCCTTCCCCAACACCCAGATCATCGGCACCGACCTCTCGCCCATCCAGCCCGCCTGGGTGCCCCCCAACCTGAAGTTCGAGATCGACGACTGCACCAAGGAGTGGACCTGGCCCGACAACACCTTCGACTTCGTGCACCTCCGCGTCCTCATCGGCGCCATCCCCGACTGGGGCGCGTTCTTCAAGCAGGCCTACCGCACCCTCAAGCCCGGCGGCTGGATGCAGTCCGCCGAACCCGAGGTCATCATGCTCAGCGACGACGACACCATCCCCGCCGACTCCCCCTACCACACCCTCACCCGCCTGCTGACCGAGGGCGGCGCCAAGCTCGGCAACAGCTTCCGCCCCGTCACCGAGAACTTCCAGAACAACGCCCTCGAGGCGGCCGGCTTCGTCGACCGCCACGAGATCACCTACAAGGTCCCCGTCGGCGGCTGGGCCCGCGACACCCGCCTCGCCGAGACCGGCCGCTTCGTCCAGCTCACCCTCGAGAACGACATCGAGGGCTACACCCTCTTCATCTGGAACAACGTCCTCCAGTGGCCCGCCGAGGAGTACCAGGTCTTCCTCGCGCTCATGCGCAGGGAGCTGCGCAACAAGAGGCTGCACGCCTACTTCAAGTTCCGCTACGTCTGGGCCCGCAAACCCGAGGAGGGCGAGGAGGTGCCCGCGCCGGCTGCAGCTGCTGAGGCGGCGGCCGAGGCGACCGAGGCGACCAGCTAGAGCGGAAAGATGGAGAGGGGGTAAAAGGGGGACGACAGCGGGCATTTTTTCACCAACGCGAGCAGGCATAGCGACTTCAGAGAGCAGTGACAGAAAAGATTAGCCATTTCTATTTCTCATTACAACTACACCCGTCAATATCATTTGATGATTTTCCGTTCCTCTCACTCTAAGTGCTGCTCTCAGCCTCGAGCGCATCCGCCATCTCCCCCAGCGTGTCGAACTTCCAGTCGTAAATCTCCTCCGCCCTGTTCCCCATGACGGCCCCCGGCCTGACGATCCAGCTCGACTTGATCCCCATCTTTTTCGCGGGGTGGTGGTCGTGGTACTGGCTCTGCGCCGTCTGGATGATCTGCCCCCTGTCCGCGCCGAACTTCTCCCCGACCTCGCGGATCATGTACTCAAAGTTGCGCAGGTCGGGCTTGTAGCTGCCGACGTCCTGCGCCGTGATGATCAGGTCGAAGGGGAGGCCCTGCAGCGGGCCGGCGTTGGTCCTGGAGAAAGACGCGCGGTCGACGTTGGACAGGATGACGAGCTTGAAGTGCTTGCCCAGGCGGCGGAGGGCGTCGACGGAGTCGGGGAAGGCGGGCCAGGAGCCGACGGAGGCGCCGAAGGCGGCGCTCTGCTCGGCCGTGGGCGCGGCGAGGGACAGCTTCGCGGCGATCTGGGGGTGGATGGTGGCCAGAACCTGGTCGTAGGGCATGTCCGGGGTCTTGCCCTGCTGGGAGGCTTCGCATTCGTGGTAGACGGTGAGGAGGTGCTCGCGGGAGAATGACGCGTTGTTGGCGTCGAGGAGCGGCTGGAGGTTGTCGAGGCAGCCCTTTTCCCAGTCGACGATGGTGCCGAAGCAGTCGAAGGTGAGAACGCGGTAGTCTGAGAGGCGAGACATGGTGGTGAGGCCGATGAGGTGTGTGTATGAGACGGGAGTGAGGGACTGGCTCTGTCTGTTAGTTGCTGTGGTTCAGCGGACGAAGAGGGACTCACAGTTTACTCTGCTTTTATATTATTACGATAATGATGGGAAGACTCTTCTCGATCTTCGAGCACCTTCGATATGAAGTTCTAGAAACCTTGTAAGGCCTTCCTAACTCGGTGAAGCCCGATGGATGCCATGAACGCCCTTCTCGTTCCCCGCACAGCTCTGTGCCTCTCATGGCGGGGCATCTTCAAGCGTGGCGACCGGTCCCGGGACCGGGAGCCTCCAAGGCCGGTCCGGTGAGCGCAGAAACCGGGTACACCGGGATCGAAATTCGGGCTTTGCTGCCGATGGGTCTGTCTATGTCATTCATGTGTAGGTCGAAAAATACACAGAAACCATCGTGGAATGAATCATATCGCCATAGGTAGAGATATTCGCGACCAATGTTGCGGTCAGACGGCGAGTTGTTTGGCCGCTTTCACCCGGAGAATGATTCAGGCCTTAGGCCATCCGGGAATTCCGACTTTTGACTTTCTGGCGAGTCGAATCTCCCTCTCATTCTAACCACCACTTTGCCATCCTTCATCTTCATTCGTATCCGTGGGAAGACAAAATGCCGCCAGCTGGCAATCACATCCGCTGGGCCATCTCGGCAGCAGCCATCATCCCGATCATTCTGCCCACCGCCTACATCCTCTACCTGAACCGGACCGTGTCGAAGCAAACCTCGTCGTCCACAGGGCGTCGCAAGCGGTCAGGTGGCGACACTGGCACAACCGCTGCATCCTCTCCCACTCCATGGCTTCCTGCCAGCCTCCCCGACGACGTCAGGCCCGCTGACTCGGACTGGGTACTGGCGTTCGAGCGCGTCGTGTCCCGGCCCGTGCCGGTCGCGTCTCTCATCCGTCCTCCCAACGCCAGCTCATCTGAAAGCTCGTCCCCATCAGATCTGCTGAAGCTGTACTCCCAAGCGGCCCAGATCGCATTCAGCTGGACGCCCCAGGCCTTCGCCATTCGGGCCTCTATTCGCGAACCCGGCCTCAAACGAACCTTTGACGAAGACGTCATCAAGAGCCTGGAGTTTAGATCCGGTGATATCGCCAATGGCGTTTACAAGGTGACTTACAGCGGTCAAGGCGAGACTGCAGCCGCAGAGCGCGTGGAGCTCGCCCTTGAGGCGCCAAAGTCCTACAAAGGGCCGGTTCCTCGAGGTCTGATTGTGAGCGAAATCCAAGTCGTCGGGCCCTCGGGCACGGTCAACCAGGGCGATGGTGACCATGTGGTCTTCGTAAACGAGACTTGGATGTGGCGGCGGGACACCGAGCCTCCAACCCTGATCGAAGGCTCCGTCGGAGGCTGGCTTCACACTCTTCTCGCTGGGTGGTTGGCATTGAAAGGCATGAAGGCCGTGGCACCGAAGGAGACGGTCTGAGCAGCCAACTCCCCTCAAAAGCCAGCACTCCCTTCTTGGCGGAACGAAACTGTACGATAATGAGCACAGCAGCGATGTAACATAGATATATTCCAATCTCGATCAAAGCGGTCCAGCCACTCAGGAACATATGAATCGAGGCACACACTTCACAGCTACTTGGGGGCCGGCCGATCATCCTCCACCTGATACCGCTGCGTCGCCACCGCAAAGTCGTCATGCGACGCCGTGACCTCGAGCTCGCCCTTCTGGAACTTCCCCTCCGGCAGACGGATGAATCCCTCCGCATCAGTGTTGCCCGTGAACTCCGTCTTCCCCTGGCGGATATACACGAGCGCCCCCCTGACCGGCTCCGGGTCGCCAGGAATCGGCGGGCCGACGGGCACCCTGCGGTCGATAATAACCCGAATCTGGGGCACGCGCAGGCGTATAATCCCCGGCCTCAGGATCAGAGGAGGCAGCGCCCGGCGATACACGCGCAGCTCCGGATCACCAAGCAGATTCAGCGTGAACACCTGCCAGCGGGCGTTGAACGCCCTCCCCGTGCCGCGCGTGGCCATCGCCGTCGTCCTGCTGTCGTTCAGCAGCCCGAGGTGGCGCGTGGCGGCCAGCCTGCTGAAGAACGCGCGCTGGAAGTCGTCGCCGACGCCGATCCAGGAGAACCGCGTGTTCCCGACGTACGCGACTGCCCCGCCGTTGGGGTTCTTGATGAGCTCCTCGCCCATGGCGTCGTCGACCTCGAACGAGCTCGTCAGACACGAGTCCGCGTACGCGACGAACCCGGGGAACCCGTTGGTCAGGCTGCCGGCGACGGCCCTGCTGAGCCTGCAGCACCCATTGCTGTTGCCGTGGCCCGAGAGCGAGACGATGGCCGGCGCGGCGTTGAGGCCCGAGATGAGGTTAGCCTGGCTGAGGAAGTCGACGGGGGCGTCGAGCCGCTCGGCCGTCGTGAGGTCGAACTCGTCCTCGTAGTACCGGTCGAAGCGGTCGATGCCGGGGAGTTCGGCCTTGATCTGCGCGCGGAGCGCCTCCTGGTCGCGCATTGAGCCGTCCTGGCCCGTACTGTTGAACTCGTAGAGCGCGGGCGTGCGCTCGGCGACGGACCCGTGGACAACGACCCATTCGCTCGGAATCGGCCAGCTGATCGGTCCCCAGGGGAGGTTGATTCTCCTCTCGCTGGGCGTCGCGTCGGCCCCCGAGGTGGCGAAGTACCAGCCCCGAACCGCCGAACTCGGGTCCCTCTTGAGCGGGAGGATGCGGCGGTCGTTGTCGGTGATGCGAGCAATCAGCCTCCAGTCAAAGTTCTGGGGCACGTTCTCCAGCCTCAGTACAGATCGTGAGTTCGGCGCGTCATGGAAGTACTGCTCGATCGCCGGGGGGTTGTTTGCGGTCGATCTGAAGACGAGACGATCGGCCCAGTCGGCAGACGCGATCAGCATCTTGCGCGGCCAGTTGCGATTCGGCGAGCGCCAGAAGATCGCGCCGAGGCGCTCATATGCCAGCGTCTTGTCGATGAAGGTGTTCGCTTCGGTGGCGGACTCGACCGGAGCGCGGCCGACACTGAGGTCCGTCTGAAAGATGACACCATCAAGGTCTCTTCCGTCGATGCTGAACTGCCCGTAGATCCCGTTTCCGGAAGCATCCCAGTCGTGCGGCGGGGTGTAGACGTAAGGAACCCTGAAAGACACGATGCCCCTGCCGTAGACTCGGTGGCGGATTACCCAGCTGCTGAGACTGGCATAGTAGAAGTCAGTCGGGAGTGTGTTCCAGGCATAGAGGAATCTCATGGGCCCATTGACCAGCGACTCCGGTCCCTCGACCCTGACGAAGTTCGTGACGGCGGTCGTGCGAGTCCTGTAGTCGTTGGCAGTGGTGAAGTACCATCCGGGAACGGTGCTGCTCGAGTTGCCCGTGGCATCATAAGGGATGAGAGCGCCCGTATCCTGACGCGTGAGCAGGTTCCTGTCGCTGCCACCCCACCACTCGCCGAGATCCCTGGCGTGGATCCGGAGGTGCGCTCCGGTCCAGAACGAATTCTTAGGCTCCGGAGGGTTCACGGTGCCAGGCGGCTCGACTCTGCCGAGCGTCGACCCTCCAACCTGCCGCACCGGCACGATACTGACATCACCGCCGAGGAGCAGCCAGCTGACGCCCCAGCGCCGGCGGACCAGCTTGAGGAACCGGCGGATGACCTCCTGGAGATCGCGGGATCCGGTGCGGACGTCGCCCCAGTTGCCGGCGACGATGTTCGTGATAGAAACCACGCGGGTTGAGATACCACGAGCCCGCTTGGCCTGCGCGAGACGCTCGAAGGCCGCAATCATGCCCGGACGCGGATCAACAGGGGTGATCGTCACAGGGTCCCAGGTCACGTCGTCAGTGATTATGAGGTAGTCGCTCCTCAGCTCGATGATGGGCCAGTCCCTCCTGATGATGGGACCTATGATCGCCGGGTTGATGACGGACGATATGGCGATGTCCCGAAGCCGGGTCGCCTCGGCCAGGCCGCTGATGAACGGCTCCGGAGGGGTGACCACGCGCTTCTGATCGAAGTCCTTGCCGTAGAGTTGCTTGAACTCGGCCACGGCCTCGTCCCGGTCGATCAAGCAGGGCTTCTCGAGGGTGTCGACCTCCAGCCGCACCTGAGTGCAGAGCTCGAGCTCGCCCTTGGGACTGATCCGAACAGGGGCGATCTCGATGACGGCGATGTTCGTGGCGCCGATGGTCTCGAGGCCCACGGCGCTGACCACCGGGGGCGGGTTCTTGATTGCGTCGACGTAGGCTTTCTCGTTGGGGGGCACGACTTGAGGAGGGGGCAGAGGCTCCTCGGCCACCGGTGCATGATCAGGGCGTTCGGGCTTCCTGCACGAACACTCAGGAGAGCAGTGCAGTCCCTTGCTGTCGCCATGCTCGCCACCGCCGGCACGCAGGGGCTGGACCGGGACGACGAAGGTCGAGGGCTCTGAGACGCACTCCCACTTGTCCGTGACGATCTTGAGCGTGCCAGGCCAGAAAGGTTGCGGGACGGCGAGTCTCAGCTGGGTGACTGGGAGAGCGGGAGCTCCAGGCTCGCCGCTGTTCTTGAAGTCAGCTAGCTCGATGACGGCACCGAAGGGGGTCTTGGTGATCTTCAGCTCCTTCTTGCTGAAGTGAAGGGTCGCGGCGACCGACCGGCCGCCGGCGACGGTGTGGTTCTCAGTGCGCATGGAGTCTGATGAGGGACGTGATATTGGGATGTGAACCTGTGAGGTGAAGAGAGAAAGGGGGATGCGAAGTTGTTCTACAGAACGTCCAAGGTGTATATATAGTCAACGAAAGCCATATCCTGATACTTTGTCCAGTTACCGTGATGAACTTGACTTCCCATGATCTTCGATTCAGCCTGGCCACGGGCGGGCTGCATTCTCTCGGGATGTGACTGTGGCTGCGGCTGAAGCCGACGGGAAGCACTCGTGATCCCCAGGCACCCAGTAGGCAACAGCGCCCTCGACACGATGGCTTGACCACTCCCCTCAGCCGTCGGAGAAGCTAGTAGTGAGGTTGTATTGTGTCTGACCTCGAGTTACACGACTTGATGGGTGCCTCGATGCACATCATGCGCTCAGGGTGGTAGTGTTGTTCGATGCCGGGCCTGGGCCCATGGGAGGCTGATGTTGATCTTGTCGAAGTACCCAATCCCGTCATCTATCAAAATGGACATTATGAAGTCTCAAAATGGACATTACGAAGTCTCAAAATGAGCCTTCAACTCCTTCATGATCCTTCGAATCTCCGTGTCGAACTGACTGGTGATGCTCCCTGAGAGCGGCCCAAAGATCCACGGCAAGGTCAGTGCGACCTCCCTCTGGACTTCGCTCTCCTCTTTCGCCATTTCGACGACCCTCATATCGACAATGACGTCGATTTGCAGTCCTAGAAACTCAGGCCAAATCTTCAAGGGCTGGTGAAAGCGCACATGCCGAGTCGCTGCGTCCAGCGTGAGGACCTCGCCGTATCGCGTGCCGTCGGGGCTTCTCTCGACGTACTTGGTGCCGACCTTGATGGGATTGTCCGAGATCTCAGTCGTGCCCTTGAAGGCAGCTGACTGCGGGAGCCATTTGTCGTAGTTCGGAAGATCGATGATAAGCGCGAAGATGGCGTCGGGGTTGGCCGCGATTGTCGTTGAGACGCTGATTGTATGAGCACCCATGGCTATTCTGTTCTCCGCGTACAAAACCAACCCGGTCTTGTGAATGAATCTCAAGACAGTCTTGTCGAAATCTAACGGTGAGCAGGGAGATGGAAAAGGGGAATATGACAGACACCACCGACCACCCTGATATCTGGTGCGGCTGAAGATGCGCCCGCTGAAGCTCACCGCGGGACCGGTAGCCGGATCCCGGCGGCCCCTAAACCATAAATGCCTTCGACAGCAACTAAAGACGATCAGATGCCCCCAAGTCACTTGAGCATCTCTGAGACAAGGCCGTTCTTATGATCGAGATCATAAGAACCGAAATTTGAGAAAATCCCCGGGGATTGATGGCTGCACCACGCCAAGCTCCTGGCCAGCTCCAGCGGCAATATTGGACGCCACGGCGGGGGAAGATCGGCGTGCCACAAGCCAAAGCGCTGGCGGCTTTCACCACGGGCTGCAGTCGAGGAGCGAGAATTCCACCGAGAATTCATGACTTCACCACTCCTCCTGGCCTATCATTTGGCCTGATCAAGCTTCACTGCAGCTACCCCGCGACAAGATGGGAGGCTGGGCAAAACGGCGGCGGGAGGATCATCTCTTCAGGCCTATGCCACGACATTTGTCTATTGCACGACAAAGAGACATAAATAATTAGGATTCCCAGCCCGAGATCACTCAGCTGTGGTCATTCCAAAGTCGTCGCCCGGCTCATCAAGCACAATGGACAGGTACAAGTTCTCGTCCAAGCCCGTCGCCGATGCGGCGGCCACGGTGAGCGGCTCCAACTACCGCTTCACCGTCCTCAGCGACCTTGTCCTCCGGTATGAATGGTCTCACGATGGCGTCTTCGAGGACCGAGCCTCGACCTTCGCCATCAATCGCCAATTCCCCGTGCCCAAATTTACTGTCAGCGAAACTGACAACCAACTCATCATACGCACACCGTCACTCCAGCTCACCTACGACAAGAAGCGATTCAGCCCTCACGGACTCCATGTCAGCTTCACCAACAAGATGACCCTCTGGGGTTCTGAATGGAGGTACGGCGGCCCGTCTGACAACACCAACCTGGGAGGCACCGCGAGGACGCTTGACGAGGTCAACGGCCGCTGCGACATGGGCACCGGCATCCTCTCGAGATCAGGCTACGCCTCAATCGACGACAGCGAATCGATGCTTTTCGACGGCGACGGCTTCGTGGCCCCCCGCCGCGCCGGCGATCGCATCGATGGTTACCTCTTCTCCTACGGCCACAACTACAAGGGCGGGATGAAGGCCTATTTTTCCATCTCAGGAGGCCAACCTCAGCTGCCGCGCTGGGCTCTAGGAAATTGGTGGAGTCGGTATCATGCATACAGCGCCGAGGAGTATCTCCAGCTGATGGACGAGTTCGAAAACAAGTCCATCCCGCTGTCGGTTGCCGTCATTGACATGGATTGGCACCTCGTACACGACGACCGCGTCCCTCACACCGGCTGGACGGGCTACACCTGGGACAGGAAGCTGTTCCCCGATCCCGAGGCGTTTGGCAAGGCGCTGCACGAGAAGAAGCTCAAGATCACCCTCAACGACCATCCTCATGCCGGCATCCATCACCACGAGGACTCATACGAGGAGATGGCCAAGTTTCTCGGCCGCGACACCACGGACAAGGCGCCCATCCTCTTTGAACCGACTTCGCCTCAGTTCATGGATGCATACCTCAACATACTCCATCGCAAGTTGGAGGAAAACACATGCGACTTCTGGTGGATCGACTGGCAGCAGGGCGCCTACTCTTCCATCCCCGGCTTCGATCCCCTCTGGCTCCTAAATCACTTCCATTTCCACGACAATGCCCTCCAGAGCAAGAAGCCCAACAACGCTCTCATCTTCTCCCGCTACGGCGGGCCGGGCAGCCACCGCTACCCGGTCGGCTTCTCGGGAGACTCCGTCTCGACCTGGGAGTCCCTCCAGTTCCAGCCCGAATTCACCGCCACGGCATCCAACATCGGCTACGGATGGTGGAGCCACGACATCGGCGGCCACTACGGCGGCTCCCGCGACGACGAGCTGGCAACCCGTTGGCTCCAGCTCGGCGTCTTCTCGCCCATCATGCGCCTCCACTCCTCCAACAGCCCCTGGTCCTCCAAAGAGCCGTGGCTCTTCAGGGAAGAGCACGAGAAGGTCATGGCGCGCTACATGCAGCTGCGGCACAGGCTCGTCCCTTACATCTACAGCATGAACGTCTCCGGCGCGGCAGAGCACGAGCCCCTCGTCCAGCCTCTGTACTGGACCTTCCCCGAGCGGGAGGAGGCGTACCGGAAGCCGAACGAGTACTATTTCGGCAGGTCCCTCGTCGTGGCGCCCATCGTCCAGCCCAGAGACAAGAGGACGAACCATGCATCGGTCGACGTATGGGTTCCTCCTCAGCGCCATGTCGACATCTCCACCGGGGCAGTGTACGACGGCGATCGGGAGATCAGGATGTACCGACCCCTGGAGCAGATCCCCATGCTCGCAGCCGAGGGCAGCATCATCCCCCTGGACGGGAATCTCACGCCGGGAAACGGGTGCAGCAACCCCGATGAATATGTCGTCTCCATCGTTGTCGGGCGGGACGGCGAGTGCACCATCTTCGAAGACCCTAACGACGACCCATCCCACGATGCTTCCGTCAGAAGCTCGCGCCAGATGAAGGTCAAATTCGACCAGGCCTCCGGCAGGCTGGAGACGAGTGCTCACCGAGGCAGCTGGACATTCAGGTTCCTCGCTCTCACGGAGGTGCCGCCTCAGCTCTCGGCATTTGTCAACGACAGCGAGATCAAACCAGAGGTCTACCTCGATACATATCCCGCAAGCTCCTGTCTCCGGGTCGTCATTCCTGGGACCGTGGGCGGGGATGCCACGATCGTCGTCGACCTCGGCCCCGAGCCCCAACTCGGCGTGATTGACTGGACCAAACACGTGGAGAATATTCTGTTGGACTATCAGATTGACTACCATGTCAAGGATCAGCTCTGGGCTATCTGGCAAGCGAAGCAGCCGGTGTCTAGCAAGGTTGGTAGGATCTTGGCTCTCGGCCTTGATGAGGCCGTGACCGGGCCCATCTTGGAGCTCATGTTGGCGGACAGTCGGCAGGAGTGAACATCACACGGCATCACAGACGTTACTTGCGAGACGGAATGCTAGAACTTTGTAGCTAGAGCCAAGCACCCACGCTACAAGCCTTTCAATTATAGATCACAGTCAAGCTGCATCAGATTCATCTACGACGATGTGCTGTCCCACCCGAGCCCATCGCTCAGTAGTCCTCACAGACATCATCAGACTCAGTCGGCTCAGGAGCAGCAGAAGAGCTAGTAGTCGGCTCCGGCACCTCAGAGGAGGTGGTCGTGGTGCCAGTAGGCGTAGGCAGGCACGAGCAAGCCGAGCTGACCCTCGAGATGACGTTCTCCTGGCACGCCTTGTTCGCATACTCGGGGACCTCCGTGACGTTCGCGTAGTTCCCGCCGAGGAAGCCGCCGCAGAACTCCTGGGACTCCTCGAGCCGGCCCTCGATGCTGTTGGCGCGCAGGGCGCGGAGGCAGTTGTCCGCGTTGCAGCTCTTGGGCTTGCACTTGGGGCGGTTGGTGACCTTGACGAGGTAGCCGCCGCGCTCGAAGGTGTTGACGAAGACGTAGCCGGACTTGAAGTTCGCGTAGGACGCCCAGCTGCCGGAGAAGACGGGGTCGCCGCCGCCGGGGGCGCTGTCGTCGTCGGGGAGCACGTCGAAGTAGGCGACCTCGCAGACGGAATCGCCAGTGGGGTCCTCGGGGATGGAGGAGACGTCGTAGATACGCAGGCCGGCGCCGTAGTTGGACTGGTACAGGAGCTTGTCGTAGGGGTTGATGTACTGGTTGTGGTCGATGGCACGGACGGTGCCCTTGAAGAGGCCGGTGTTCTTGGGCTTCTCCAGGTCGCTGATGTCCCAGATGTAGGTTACGGGGTAGCCATCGACGGCGGGCTCCGTCTGGTTGACCTCGTCATACCTAGCCAGGTATTAGCATGGCACCCATGGCGTATTGAGGATAGTCACTTACTCGTCATCCATGACGATGAACTGCTGCCAGTCCTCGTCGAGGACGACACCCTGGTGGGTGTACTGGTAGCCGACATATGACGTGACGGAGATGATGGACGAGTTGGCCTTGTTAGTGACATCGTAGCTATGATTGATCAGCGTACTGCATCATGAGTTTACACACGAAGAAGTAACGAACATAGTCAAGGTGTCCTCGTTGTAGCCGTAGCAGATATCACGGCCCAGGTAACGGGAATCGGGTCCACGGCTAGCAAAGTCAGCTATACTCATTCTCCATGTCAGGACAGTGACGCTCACTAAATAAGGCATTGGGCCTGGGATTGGTTAGCGATCTATTCTCAATCATGTAGGAGGGTACGGTCCACGTACATCATGAACGTAGCCATCGTCCTTGTTGCATCCGGTACGGACGGGGTTCGAGGGGTCGGTGAGATCGAAGAAGTAGAGGCCGCCGAGACAGTCGACATCTCTGGGACGGACACCAACGGAGATACCATAGCCAACCTCCTCGTTCACCACGACGTTGTGGGAGCTGCCAATGGGCAGGTCGTTGAAGTGGCCGGTCAGGTCCTCGTCGTTGCTGAAGGTCTTGGGAGCGTCCTCGGGATCGATGTCCAGAAGCTAGGATGGTGGGTTAGCTCTTGATCTCCTCGACCCGATGGTGATGCACTGACCTTGCGCATGTCGAAGATCTGGACACCATGGCCCTCAAGCTCGGATCCGATGAGCATGTAGTTCCTGTAGGAACGGATCTCCTTCCACAGCGAGCGAGGGGCATTAGGCGCGTAGCTGGGCAGGTAACCGACGACGAAAAGCTTTCCCTCAGGAAGAATTTCGACCAGAGACGTGCCATCGAACTGACCAACAGCGACGAACTCTCGGCCAGAGTCGGGGTCCGTCCAACCCCAGGTCGTGGAGCCGGTACGACCGTCGGCATTGGCGGTCGGGCCGCCGAGCTCGGCGTGGTTGATGAAATCGTACAGGTCCACGTTCTTGCAGCGGAAGCTCTGGCGAGGATCACCGGGGACGGCGTCGGCCTTGCCGTTGATACACTTGGTGTAGTTCAGGCGAGGCCACTGCGAGGAGTCGAGCAGACCGGCCTCGCGCTCGGCCTCCCAGTGGGCCAGCTTCTTGCCGATGAGGGTCTCGTGAACGACTCCACTGTCGTAGAGCTCTTTGGGATGTCAGTTTGATGTGTTCATCGACAGGAGGTGGGTGAACTCACCGGAGGCCCTGGCGGTGTCCTTGGGGAGCTCCTTCGCCATGACGGCGGTGGCAGCGGTCAGAGCCGCGCCAGCGAGAGTGCTGTAACGCATGCCAAAGAATGTTACTTGATTCGACCTGGGAAAACTTCAGGGAGCTAGCTCAACGATTCACGGGCTGTGGGTGGCTTGAGGCTGAAGCAACAGAGCAGCTGGTCGAGCGGGATCTGCGCCGGGTGGAGGAAGCATGTTTATGATCTCTATCCATTGCGATTGCGTGATGCTCCCGGAGCTCCTGAACGGAAACACTGCAAGCACCAAGCAGGAACTCGTTCGATTCTCATTCGAATTTCCTCATCCTGGTCAAGTCGTGGCGACGGATATCCGCAGGCACGGCAGGGCATGGACCTGCTGGACTAACAAGACCGCCGCAAGGTCTGCTTGGAGCATGTTACCGAGCCATGTACGCAATAAAACCACCCGCCATGAGGCTGTAGGCAAACTTGATGACCTTGATGAACAACGTGGATCTGATACCGAGAATGGAAGGACAATAAGACCTTGGCGAGCTCGACATCCTGATGCAATTGACGAATGGGGCGACGCTGACATCTCAGTGATCAACAGCCGGAACACGCCCCGCAAGCCGCTTCGCCAGGGCACCCGAGCTGGTGGCCAAGCCGCTGAGCCCCTGAGCGCTAGCGTCCAAAGGGGAAGGTGATGGCGGGAGAACCAACGTCGGTGAAGCTTTTCCGCTGACACGAGTCTGTGCCCGGTAGCTCGTCATCTATTCCCCGTATGGACTCATTCTCAGGCTCATCTCAGGTTGGTTGAAAAGGGCACCGAAGAGTTCACCTCTTGGCATTTGTCAAGTGCTGGTCTTGCGGATGAACTGGAGCTGAATGACATTTCACATGGCAAAGGGCCGTCAGCCAATTGGCCTGCTGGCCTTCGATTTGGGCCATCAGTCATTCAGGGATTGCACCCTCTCTGAACGACGCTCCTGGGCCTTACTAATTCTGTTGACCTTGACGTGAGAAAGTCGCGCTCGATGTTTCCTGAGACTCTGATGGTCCCTGAGAAAGCGGGACATTGAACTCGCCGTATGCGGGTGTCTCATGAGTACGTATCCATGGATGAAGCATGGGCTGCGGAGGAGAACACACCAACACTTTCGACCTCAGATTCACAGTTTTAATAGTTCAGCTACCATTTTCGACGGGAGCCACTTCGTTCAACGAATGTATTAGAGAATGATATACAACGAGTTTGCCCAAGCATCGACCTAAGCGCACCTTTTCTAGCTAACGGGGATGAAGGTGTGCAACTATCCCTGCCTACATGTACCAATTGTAAATTACGGCAGGGCAAAATCGAAAGGGAGCCAGACGGCCGCAGTCCTGACTCAGGCTTCATGTTCAATCTGCAGATGATTTCTTTGAGATATTGAATCATAGTAAGTCAAAGTATCGGCCAATAAGCAATAAGATGCATTTTCTGATGCAAGTGTCGAAAGGCTCATCGTCGGCAGAGAGCCTAGCCTTATGAACCACACCCGGACAGAATCATCGGATATACTTTGTCTGGATTGGGATGGTCAGAAGAGAAACACTACGATGTTACCTAGCTATCTACGCGTACTACTTGACTTGTTGTGTCTGACTCAAAGATTCGGCTAGCAGCAGACTGGCAGGTATCGAGGGAGTCCAAATCTGATATCAAGTCCAGGAACGCAAACTACCACGACAAGACCGGTGTTGCAGCTGGTAAGATCTAGGAAGAAAGAGAGGGAGCCTGACGTCGCACGTGAATAGAGAGTCTCTCCGGAAATTGAGTAGTAGCCTCAAGCCATATTGCGGTGCTGTTTAACTTCTGAAATTTGGACATTCCGCCACGCCCAAACACGGAAACACACGGCGGCAAACACCGCCCGGTCAAGCTGCTAGGCCCTCATCACATCATGTATCATCTTGACACATACCTCACCTCTTTGTTCCCGGATTGCGAGATGATCGCGAGCTATGGAGCAAGCTCATTCCCTCGTTTTAAGTCTGGGAACTGATGCATCGCTGTGGAACTTTCCTCGACGCTTCTCAATCCAACAACGTCCGAGATTAACGACATCAACCACACACGCCCGGAAGTAGCGGCTGGAGGCTAGCAAGGTCACAATGCATCGTCGTCCCGCGCTGATCCAGTATCCAACGCAATCGAGGCAGAACTTGGTTAGGGCGTGGACTAGAAGTGCATCGTGTCCTTGCAGTAACGTAATATGATAATCAGGCTGTATCTTGTGTCCAATGGACACTCTTCGAGGATGGAATTTGATGAGGAAGTGGCCTTGAACTGTATCTCACGTCCATACTGGTAAGTCACTTGAGGTGGCGTCCAATCAGCTTGCTCCGAGAGTATATCTCCAACAATCTTTAGACTCGAATTGCATGTAGTTAGGCATTGGCCAATGAAACTCCCGCTGGGCTGCTTAGTAGTTACCCATGTCACAATTGCACTTCCCGAGACGTTGTCCACCGTAGTCTATGCCTGTGCCTTTGCCTCTGGTCGAATCATTCTGACTAGAGCTATCCTAACCCCAAGTCGGACCATCTCCATCACATTCCGGCATATATCTCACGCGTCCTCACACAAGGCTGCCGCCAGCCCACAATATGACTTCCAATATCGAGCCGAAGGTCTCCCATTTTGCGTGAGAGGCCATATAGGAAGTGGTTCCCTGTCATTCCCCGCGTGCCTTCCCTTACGTTCATTGTAGTATTTCCCAGAGCTCTGCGCCCAGCAGTCGGCCCCTGGGTTAGTCGAAGACGTCAATTCGCTGCTGCGGGGGAAGACTTGCTATGAGTTGCACATGCTAGGCTCAACTAATACGAGATCGTAATGAATGTGCTTCCTGTAATCGCAACGAAAGAATATGGAGTAATGTGCCAAAGCACGTCCGTGACACTCTTCTACTGAGAAATCTGTTCAACCCGTTCGCCCTCCGCCACCAGAGCCTTTTCATTTTCCTCCTTCCTCGTCAAATACTCCTGCAATCCCCCCAGTTGCTGCAATCTCACCTCCCGTCTCTCTTCCTTCGTAGACTGTTGCGTGAAGCCGCCTCCAGCAAGTTGCATCTTCCGCAACTGCTTCGACTGGATGGCCTGTTCGCAGGGTTATCAGTCGGCAAATACAGTTATTCAGTATTGGGGCGGGATTGCTGACCTCTTCGACAGTCCCGTTCACCACGTATCGTATGACTGTGACCTTCTGCTTCTGATCGAGACGAAGAAGTCTGCCTATCGCCTGGTCCTCTGCCGCGGGATTCCACTGGGGCTCGAGCAGATGCACCCGATTAGCCACGGTGAGACCGTTCAACCTGTTTCATAACTCGTTAGTTTCGAGAGTCGGTGCGTCCAGACCAAAGGCAGGTAAATTACCCAGCTGATCCAGTTGAGAACGTCATCAGTAAAACCCGAGACGACTGCTTGAGCTGGAACTCCAGCATGGCAATGTTCCTCTTCTTCGCGGGGACGTCGCCGTCTACCCGAAGGAACTTGATACCTTGATCGGTTAAAGCCTGGCTGACTATGTCGAGAGAGGTCTTCCAGAACGAAAAGACGATACTTGTAGAAGGTCAGCCTTTGAACAGTGTAATTAAGGTCCAACATACCATTTGTCTCTGAGAGAATGCTTGCAGATATCCTCCACGAGATAGTTAATCTTCGAAGGATACCTTTTGCCCGATGGTGAAAGCGAGGATCCGTCGCTCTCTGATCCTGCGTTATGCTGTTTGCCGCACAGAGGACACTTGCCGGTGGCACTGCTCATACAAGTGTTACAGATCAGCCCCAGGCCGCATTGTGTCAAGAGTCCGGAGTTTTTGTCTCCCTCGATGTCAAGGGAGTGGATTTCGCTGGCACATCTCAAGCAGATGGCGTCGCCCCTCTGCTGTAGAATACTGACATGCTCATCAGCACGAACGCATCGCCGCAGTGGAAGCAGGCCACGCCTGTCAATCCCATTGTTGCAAAACATGCGCAAGCGAAGCAAGGCCTCCATGGCTCGGTAGTGCGTGGCTTCATCGTCCTTCCCGCTGCTGAATCGTTGAAGTTCCCTCTTGCACGCCAGCTCAAGGTCTCTGTACTGCTGTTGCTCATCGTCGCTGAGAACTGGGCGATGCTGCACGGTCTCGAAATTGTCGCCATTCTCCAGCAGGGACCGTTTTCGACGCAGGCACATCGAGGACATGATTTGACGGAGGTTACGAAACTCGCCCTTTTCGGTTCCCTTTCGGATTCGCACCGTCGCCACGTGTTTTCTGAAGATAGCCGGTTCTTGAAACTGCGGCATCCGCAACACCTGGATCAGGGATCCAATATCATCGAGGGAATTTTGGATCGGAGTGCCCGTCAGACACCATCTAATCACTGCCGCGAGGCTCTGGACGGCCTTGAACTGCTTGCTGGCGCTGTTTCGAATGATGTGCGCTGTTCTTGTTAGAGCATAAAACTTTCGGCATCCGTGTAATTTCACCTACCTTCGTCCAGAATCAAGCGAAACCACGTTGTCTGATACAAGACACTATTGCCGCGCCGATGTTCTGCCAGGGCAGTTCCGTATGTAGTCAGGACAATGTCCTGCTCTTTCAACTTGTTGTCGTCTTCTCGTCTGCCTGACCCGTGATATCGTATACATCGAAGGGTTCCCGGGCGCAAGTGTCTGCGTGTCTTGTCAGTATGTGATACACCAGCGAGAAGGAGAACAAACTTGTCGATTTCCTTGATCCAAACAAGTAATAGCGCTTTGGTGAATGTCAGTAGGAAAGAGCTCGACCGGGGATGTGTAACTTACGCTCAGAGGGTACAATCACAAGGGTGGCCTTTGATCGTGGGTTGATGGCCTTTGTTCCCGGTGATGACTGATTCTTTTCCGATCCAAAAGCTGAAGCTTGCTCCGAAGAGGAAAGAATAGTCGCAATCGATACCAATGTCTTGCCCAAGCCCGGGTCGTCTGCAATGATTCCACCCGCAAAGTCATCTGGGGTCCTGCTCTTGACGCCTGTGACGATGTGCTGAAATCTGATCCGAGGTCAGCAAACATCCAACGCTGATGGAGATGCTTCTTGACTCACAGTTGGCCTCCCTGCGGGTGGTCTATTGGCTCCCACAGACTGTTTTCTGTGATGGTGTTGGACATTGCGCTTTCTCGACGCGACATAAACTCCACACCTAGTTGTTGATGGCTGCAAGTTGGGTCAGTAATTGATATGGTAGTGATGATCCAAAATGGCAAGATAAATTCCACTTACGCATGTAGTGGAGAGGTAATGCGGACATCCCGATAAAAATCTGTGCCCTCGGGGCGATGAGCAGGTGGTCGAGCGAAGATCTCCTCAAAGTCCGACAGAAGACTCCCGAGCTGCTTCACGGTGGCAGTCTCGTCTCTCACCCCCGGATCAGATTCATCGGACAACCCAAGAGATTGTAATACCTCTTGAAGGCTGTTCCGAAGTTCTGAAATATCCGTTGGTTGTCCATCAAATGCCAACTCCTGCGGGTTCTCATATGGGATGTTGACAGTACCACCCAGTGGCTCTTGGAGGAACAGTTGCAGAGCTCCCAGCTCACTTGCCAGTAATGACCCGATGTGTTTCGGGCCAGACAAAACAAGATTCACTAACAACTTGAACTTTTTGCGTGGATCTCGATTCGTTTGCACCTCCACAGTCCTCGACTCCCAATCCTCAAGAAGAATCCAGGCGTCAACAGAAAAGCAGCCTTGGGCTTTGAGATTCGCAATGACCTGGGCTAATCTATGGCCTAGACAGCCTACCTTGTGGTTGCTCTTGGTCTGGAGAAGAATCTTCTCTTCTTCCCTAAATGTTTCCATCAAGATGTACTTGTTACCATCATGGAAGACATGTGTTATGGGATCATAGTTCTTTGGTGGCCACCTGAGCTGGGCAGGAATGTTGTACAACTATTGCATTGATCAGCTTCTGCGGGGGTTCGATGAATTGGGAGTCCTCACCATTCCAAAGCAAACGTTTTCATCTGGCAGGGAATTGATTTGGGGTTCATCGCCAGTCAGTACCGGGAAGGAAGAGAAAGCGTTACTGCCAAGCTCTGTTCCAAGGGCACTTTCTTGCTCATTTCCCCAGGAGAAGAGATCATGATCAACGAATGTATCGGGGGCCACACTGGTGCCTTGCGGCGTGAATGCGTCCCATTGACTGAAGTCAAAGGATGGTAGGGTCAAATCCTCATGATTGCAATCAAGGCGAGGATGCTTGGTCGTCTCATGTCTGATCTCGTCCTCGAGAAACCAGTATGGTCTTTTGGCGCCCTGTTCCATTGTGCTGGTACATCAGACATGGTGATCAATTCTAGGCTACCCAGGATTCCAAGGTGGCTTTAAGTGGTGAAAATCACGCAGCGCTTTGGCGGTGACAGAGCCTCGCGGGGACAGCGGCGAGCGCTTAGGCTCATGTTGTGCGACCACCTCTGAGCTGAAAGCTGCAGGCAGAGCCAGCGTTAAATGATGCGATTCGTTGCTCGAAAGGCAATTATGCAGCAAGGCAGCCAGCGAGGCGGAGCTCCAAGCCTCATTCATAGCCCGTGAAACCAACGTGAGGCGGTCAACAATCAGGCTCTGAGAATTTCTTTTTCTTCTTTATTGTACCTGATCAAGCTGGGGCCATTTCTTCTCATACCGCTCTCATTGCGGCGCCTCATCTTCTGCTCTTCCAGTCCGATGCACAAAGATCAACAAGATGGCCCTTACGCCAACAACCGTCGCCGATGAACTTCGAGGCATTGTGAAATCCTTTAAAGCCAAGTCGAACTTCAAGCCAAAAGAGCTGGAACTTATGAATGTCAAGTCACTTGACGAACTCAAATCGGTGGCGACAGCGATCCAAGAGGATCAAAAGAAAGGCAGGCAACAGCAGTACATGCAACGCCTTGAGCCCTTCATCAATGCCATGTTGCAGTTTGGTAAAGTTATCGAAGTGTTTCTCAATGCGTCTGAGATCTTGTGTTTCGTCTGGGTATTTACACCTATGCTCCGCGGGAATGGATCTTGAAGCTAATGGTGATCATAGGGACCACTGAAATTCCTCCTTCTCGTGGGTTTTGCCATGAATATTAATGTGATATTATACTAACACCAAGCAGTTGACCGCATCGCTGCCTGCGGCCTATAATTTCCTGCTGGAGACCTACCAGCAAATCGCCGAGGAAATCCCCCTGTTGGAAGCGTATTCGTCCCTCATCAATGATTCTGAATACATGCAAAAAGGCCTCGTCCTCGTCTTCGCGGACATTGTGGACTTTCATGCATTTGCGTTGAAATTCTTCCGGGGGAGAGGTGTGTTCCCTTTTTTCGGGCAGCCTTTCTGTTTCTATTCGATGATTCCTAATGTTTCAATGGTTCGACCATTTAGTTTGGACGCAGATGTTGCAAGCATTTTTGCCAAACTTCGATACAGAGAGGGACAGGTTGAAGAAGAATCTACGCCGTCACAAGCAGCTCATTCACGAGGGTGCATCATTGTTGCAACTCCAACACGGAAAGGCGCAGTTCCAGGAGCTATTCCGACAACTAAAGGCGGATCGTGAAGAGGCCCGGGAACGAGGACGCTTGGCCAGTGATGCCAGCAACAGACAACGACGAGCTTCGGTGACTGCATGCCTGCAGTCCGCAGACAATTTGTTCGCCCACGAGGGTCACGTCTCGGCCAGATCTTGGAGCTCCCATACGTGCCGGTGGATTCTCAACGACAACAATATAGCCAGCTGGCTCCATCCCCTCTATTGTCAGGATCCGCTGCTCTGGATGCACGGAAAGCCCGGTGCAGGTAAGACCAATTGATTTAGTGCCCTAACTGCCTGAGTTCCCGAATGCTGATGTGCTCACCCAGGTAAATCTGTGCTGGCATCCTTGATCATCGAAGAGGCCAAGAAGAAAACTCCCGACTGGTCGACTGGCTTTTTCTACTTCTCGTACAATAGCAGTGGGAGAAACAGCTTTTTATCCATGGCCAAGGCTCTTCTTCAGCAACTACTGACAGATGACGAAACGCTGCTTGTCTACCTGGACAACGCCCTGGCAACATACGGGTGGCAGCTGAACAGTCTAGCATTGGCCAAGGAGCTGCTGAGCACGGTCTTGGGTAGACAGAAGACCTACATCATTCTCGACGGAATCGATGAGTGTAAACGCGATGTCCGCAAACAGGTTTGCGGGTGGTTCAAGGAACTTGTCGAGAGTCTTCCCCGAGCCCGTCGAGACGACATCCGCTGCCTTTTCATCAGCCAAGATGACAGTTCTGCGAGAAAAGATTTTTCAATCATGCGGACACTTGAAATTAAACCAGCTGCAACTGATCACGACATCGAGGCCTTCGCCCGTGCGAGACAAAGACAGATCGAAGACACCTTGGGCGTGTGTGGTCTGGGATCTTCCGACCCAGGTGAGCAACAGGTTGACATTGCACATATCGTCAAGATCAGATCCAACGGCATGTTCATCTTCGCCAAGTGCGTCCTCGATGAGCTTGAACAATGCTCCACCAGAGAGGAGCTTCAAAGGAGCTGGTCCATCGCCACATTTCCGGAGGGCATGAATGATGTGTATAAACCCCGAAACAATCGAGTACTAGGTGTCTATGATTGCTAATGACTCCTTCAGCTACACGCGAATTCATCGCCGCCTAACGGAAGACAGCGACAAAGCTCGAAGTCGGCTCACAAACACACTCCTGTCATGGGTAGCTTTGTCACAGCGACCAATTCGATGGTTTGAAGTCCAAGCAATGATCTCGATGAACCTAGATACCGAGTCAATAGATGACAACAAGCGACTCATTCCCAGTCCGAAGGAGTACTGCGCTTCCTTCATCGAGGTTCGCTCGGACGAGACGATAGAACTTGTCCACAGCACCGCTAGGGAGTAAGTCGCGATGCCCCGAAGCATAGATGATGCGAAGATCTAGCCCTAAATGGAGAAATAGGTTTCTGGTGACATCAGTCATCGAGTCAGCATCAATGGTGCATCGAGACTTATGCATTCGCAGCATGAGATATCTCAACTTTGGCATCTTCTCCGAAGTCTCTACTGAAGACCCCGACGGGTCTATTGACTCCGACCAAGTCCATGGCCGAATTCGGGCCGCCTTCTTCCAGGGCCGACTTGCCTTACACGACTACGCTGTGGCATGCTGGATTCCACATCTGCTATGCTGGGCGTCTGAGGAAGAAGCCCCCAATGATCAAGACGACGATCTCAGGGAAACCATGGAGCTTTTCTTGGATGAACACAGCATGGATTCAGATGACAGCATCCTCGTCAAACCAAAGGCTGCGACGAGGACCCTGGACTATTTTCGGGACTTTGACTTCTATGACAGACTCGTCCAGGTTGTGCTCTGGTTCAAAAGGCGACAAAACAGCGGAACCAGTGGGATCGGGGGCACCCCAATCGATCTTCCAATCATCACGGAAAGGGTCAGATCCGCCATCGAGACAATAGTCTCGTCGTCTTTCAGCGAACAAGATGCTCAAGATGCCCGCAAGTACAATGGACAGAAATGGTTTAAATGCCCAAATGTGTACTGTCGACACTTTTGGGATGGCTTTGAGACCCTGGAGGCTCGCAACCACCACAATGCGCGTCATGAGAGGCCATTTTATTGCACTTTCATGAGCTGCACCTTCGCAACGTTTGGGTTCACCTCAAAAGACCAGCTCGAGACCCACATACTTCAACAGCATGGAACGATCAAGCAACTGGAACAAGACGACTTCCCCTCCATGGGTGATCCCAACGCAAAGGGCGCCCGCCGCGATACCCCACGCAAACACAAATGCCATCTCTGTCCCAAGGACTTCACTTCAAGGGGTAATCTGAATGCTCACTTGAGGACTCATACGAAACAGAGACCGTTTGATTGCTCCCATTGCCAGAAGCAATTCAAAATGCGCAGTGATCTAGTCCGGCACATGGAAGGAGGGACTCATCGACAGCAACCAGATCACACATGCCGGGGTGTGCTTAAAAGTGGCGATGCGTGGGGGTGCGGCGCAACGTTTGATTATAGTGGAACCCTAACTGAGCACCTGAAAGGGGACTGTGGTAAAGCACTCCGGGCAGAGGATCAGGCTGAGCAAGAGGCGGTCGCGAAAGCGCAGGGGATACCTGTAGGTGTCAGGGAAAGCTCCTATTTAGGCGTTGTAGTGAACAGGGCGGTCACGGAGTGACCTCACTGGCCGATCTTTGGCGCAAATGGCACCCTCACTCCTTATCATCACAGTAGGACTTCAAAGTTAGAAGTAGATCTAGTACAGCGGCAATATGCAGCGGATTAAAAAAAACACACCATGTGGCTGCATGTCCTAGCATGGACCTGGTATCCGGTATAATACTTGAAGGACCGACCACGACTCCGACCGCTGAATCGCTCGCTGGGCTCCCTATTCGCCCGGCTGGCCCGCCGCCCAGCATGTTCCAACTCCAGACGTCAATCATAGTGGCCCTACCGTAAGTGCCCGTCATTTCAAGCGAGTAAGGTATTCAAGCATCGCAGAGTGTTGATCAAAGGGCCTTTCTTCCACTCCTGGATTGGCGGGAATCGGGATTTCTCATTCGAAGTCCGGTGGACGAGTGGCCTCAACCACGTGCTCATTGATCGGGTTGTCTCAACTTCACTTTATTCTTCCCGATGTATTCCTGCATCTCTTTGTCGGAATCGCCGCATCCAAGGCTCATTGCCAGGAGGATCACTTCATCCTCGTGACCACCCTGCTTCGCAATTTTATGGTTACACTGCCACTGAGGGTGCCGATCGGCTGTGGTCGATGGGACAGGGGTAGCTTCACTGCCACAGGCTGCGCCACGATTGCAACGCTTGATGGCCTCCACCAAAAGTGTGGGGCCTCGAATATGATCTCACCAGCGTTCCTGACTCCTGCCTGAGATTAAAACAACCTTATCGCTCACATCTGGGTCGCAGTGCCTCACATCATCGAGATATCAACCGAGAGGCAAATATCCAACTTCATTGCACCGACCGCGAACTCCATCTCGTTCACCCACTGCCCATCATGGGCCGGACATACGTCAAGGGCAATAACTTGCTTCAGATCCACGTTGAAGCCCCGACTTTCTCGCCTGGTGACACAATCATCGGATTTGTCTCCCGCAAGGTGCCGACAGTGAGCACCCGTGCCACACTCAGAATCACCCTCTGCGGCCGGACGAAATCGAAGATCGTCATCAGCCGCGGCAACAACAATCGCAGCTATTACCGTGGACGATTCAATGTCATTGACGAAAACGCGTTCGCGCAGAAGATATTCGATGGGCCTGTTCACATCGTCGGTACCCCCGGGGGCGTCCAGGAACCTGCGATGTGGCCCTTCGCCATCGATCTTCCCACCCACTGCAACCCGCGAACCCTAGCCAACGCGGCTAAGCAGGAGGAGAGCTACCTTCCCCTCGATGCCGCTAACGTCACGACTCACCCTCTCCCCGACTCCTTCTTCATGGAACATAATGGCTTCAGCTCTAACAGGGAGGGCTTCGTGGAATACTTCCTCAAGGCAAACCTGACATACATACACCAGGGCTCCAGTCACAACCACGAGGCATTTCTTCCCATCGACATCAGATCAATCAGTACCGAACCACCCATTGCCGATTTTAAGCTGCGGCGCCATCGCGTCTTCGGCATGGCATCCTCATTCAAATTGCTTCCCGGCATGGAGGAAGCCGAGCTATCTTTCTCCCAAAAGCGTCAGCAACTCTTCGGCTCAGACAAAGTACCCAGAATCGGTGGGCATATGGAGATCGACGTCCCCCGGCGTGTGCAGCTAGACAACCCGAATCCAGTGCATATCCAGCTGCGATTCGTGCCCGACACCAAAGCAACAAGCAGCGGGCTCCGCGGTATCCCAGCCAAGATCACCCTCGTCTCGATGCATATGATCATCACTTCGAAAACTGAGGTCCGTTGTGACGGAACTTTCAGCCCCCACGAGGCTAGCGACGAGGAGGAGACACAGCTCCGCGTGTGGCCTCCCCCGGGGCGGAACACCGGCGAATCTCTGTACATCCCCTGCACGGATGAGTGGCCACACATCGACGTCGGGGGAAAGGTTGGCTTCAGAATCCACAGCGCCGTGGGCAACCACAGAAGGCTTCATCCGGACTTCACAACATACAACATCAAGCACTCGCACGATGTCAGAGTTAACATCGTCATCGCGATAGCTGACAAGGAGATCAAGATGGGAGCCTTCAGCAGCTTACAGATTCTGCCACGGAGCCAGGATGCTGCGGGGAGCGCGTCAGTAGCCCAGCCGGCGGCTTTGGCAGAAACCAGACTAGAGGAAGATGTACCACCACCGCCTTTCCAGGGCAGATCAGAGTCGTGGATTCACCCGCCTGCCGAGGGAGATGCACCGCCGACTTTTGCGCAAGTTGAGAAGGAGGATATGGTGAGGCAGAAGAGCAAGCGTGATAACATGGCATCGAAGGAAGAATGATGGCGGAGGAGATAGGGATTCAATGGTTCTATAAAGGTGGAATGAAGTGTAAATGCTCTAGACTTCTCTGCGATCCTCATAATGCAGTCGTGAGTTCCACCAAGGTCCATCCTCGAAGCCAATCTGTTGGCGTTTGGGCGTTGGAGGGGAGGGCGGTGACGTAGTCTGGTAGGAGGGCGCCCGAATACATGGCAGCTTTCCAACGGATTCCCAACTCTGCTTGGAATCACGCCTCAATGGAAGCCTATCGGACACAGAAATGCGGGAAACTCCTCCCGTGGCAGATCTGGGGCATAAACGACATGACTTCGAGGTCGATCGTCAGAGCGGTTTGGGGGCAGACTGGCCGTCTTATCTCATTTACATAGTTCTAATAGATAGATGTCGGTTACTACTAGCAATGCAACTACATGGAATTCAATTCCAGACATTCTTCGAGGTCCCTCCTCAGAACAACCCTTCTTGGACAGAGTCCCCAAGTACGAGCCGCACTTTTCGCGGCGCTGACACCTCACCACCAATCTGGCGAGGCACCTTAGTAGTGGGGGCCTAAGGCTTCTGGCAACGGCCCGGGGACTCGTGAAATTCTGAAGGTACGGACCTACTACATGCAATTCAAGTCTAAAAATTGACAGAGGTCAATGCTTGGGGCCATTCTACTGACAGAGATGCCAAGCGCGTGGACGCCGGCCAAGGGGCTAGGTCGAGCATGGAACTCCAGTCCAAATTCAACGGTGACATCATCGGTGCGGAACTACATGGAATGCAAGTCTCAAAACTTTCGGGCTCCATCATCCGAGTGATTTCATTGGAGGATGAGGCTGTGTCGTACCGAGACATTTTTATTTGGGATGGGTGTACCCTGGCTTTTCTGAACGGCATGGCATGCAAGTGAAGCCACATATTGCTGCAAGCGACTCGAGTGGACAGAGCTGGACGTTAAGGGCGCCGTAACCCGGGTCATCTGGGAACATGACGACATGGAATTTTGGTTTAGAAATTCACAGAGGTCCATCATTGGAGAGATTTTATTGGCTAGAACGGTGCACAGCCCAACGCTGATTGGGTGCCTCACTATCCTAGGCACTACATGGAGTTCAAGTCCAGAAATTTTAGAGGTTCATCATCAGAGGCAATCCATTGGAGACAGCTGACCAGGGTGGCTGTCTCGTACTTGTACTCTACAATTCCAGCGTCACGGCTATCTTGATGTTCATGATGGGTACTCCATGCAATTCAAGCTAGAAATTCCTGTCCATCCTCGGAGCGATTCTACCACAAGATCACTACCTGACAATGCACGCCGAAGATAAGGTGCTGCCTTAGCCTGTACATTTACTGAGTCGATCGGGAAGACTTCGTTAGACTTCCGGCATCCATGAGAAAAGCGGCCACCCAGGTCGCCTGGTGTCTTGTCACGAATGTGATGGTTGTGTCCTCCCCAAATTCCAAACTACATGGACATCAAGCCGAAATATTTTTGGGAGGTCTATCCAACGAGGCATCCTATTAGACGGGGCCGATTTTCAAGGCAACCTGGCAGCTTTGACATGGATTGGATGGATCTGCCTATTATGCTCTGCAGCTCTCTAAACGGCACGCAATCCATGTCGAGAAATTCTTAAACGTCCATCCTGAGAGCGATTTTATTGGACTGCCCCACCGGCCGGTGTCATGAATACTCATCGATGGATGCAGAAGGAGGGATGCCCGGAATACAGTCGCTCATTGGACGACTGTCTTCTGATTCCCGTTTAGTCTCAAAGAATTGAGGGTCCTTACCTCCCCCTACCTGCATGCCCCTACTACATGCAATTGAAGCTCAACAATTCTTTGAGGTCCATACTTGGACTCATTCTATTGGTTAGTCACACCAGAAGCAATCGGGTGTACCTGCTCTGCCCTGCAGGCTGTCATGAGGGTGCGTTCAGTGGGAAGCAAGTCCAGATTTCTTACAGGTCCATCCTCGGAGACGTGCTAATGTATAAATTGAGTACCTGGTAATGCAGGCCGATGGCACAAGATATTTTCGCCCGGAAATATATAGGTCTATCTAGAAGACACCATTGGATTTCGCTGATCCGTTGGTAGTACCTGGCGGCGGCCAAACTCGCTGGTTGTGCTGCTGCCATGGATGGTCCGCATGAAAGCGTGGTTGCCTCCTTGGTCCACCCACTAACACCTTGCCCAAGAAGGCGAACAGGTCAACTACATGTAATTCAAGTCTAGAATTCATTGAGGTCCATCATCCGAGGAATACTATTGGATCCATGGATATAGATGTAACCAGGGTAGGTTGGTGAGTGTCGGTAAGTGTAACTACCTGCAATTCAGGTCGAGAGACTCTCAGAGGTCTATCCCCAGCGTAATTCTGGGGCGCCGACTCCACTAACGTCGGGAAACGGTCCCGGCCCGGGGTTCCCAGCCGCCCACTAAGGCCTCCGGCCCCTAACACAGGGCCTCCAACTACGTACAATCCACGTCGAGAAATTGTAGGACGTCCACCCTCAGAGCGATTCTATTGGACTGTCCCACCGGTGTCTTGTCACGGATGGTTGACGTGGGCCGCGAAGCATCAGGCTACTACATGCAATCCAAGTCCAGAAATTCTTGGAGGCCCTTCCTTGAGGGAGCTTCATTGGACAGGGCGCCCTACTACCAATGAAGAATCGACTTCTTCGACTTCGCCACTGAGCTGCCTTGCATCTATGCCTTGCATCTATCCAATTGAAATCCAGAAAGTCCTCGAGGTCCGTCCTCGCAGGCTCTTTATTGGCCCGAGTATGGGTTTTAGGATGTGGAACTACGCGCAATCCAAGTCCAGAAATTCTTCGAGGTCCATCCTCGGAGGCTCTGCATTGGTCAGAGCGCACTACCACGGAAGAATGGACTTCTTCGACTTTGTCACCGAGCTGCTCGCCGAATCTAGCGCCGCATCCTTGACCGAATCCATCTTGATATGCGAGCTCGGGAAGATCCCGAACTTGCCCTTCTTATTCGTCCCAATCCAATACCACGCATCCGGATCATCCCCTGCGAGAAAAAGGTCAGTCAGCAACACTCCTCAAACGTCAGAAAAGAAAGGGCCAACTCACACTCAAGGTTACTGATCGTCTCCCCCTTCTCCAGCCCAAGCCACCCCGTCCCCGCGCCCCCGCGCATATCCCACTTCCACCTCGTCACGCACGACCGCCGACTCACCGGCGCGGCCTGGCTCGCCATCTTCCCCCTCCGCGGGGCGTCCAGCTGCGCGGACCGCGCAGGGAACGCGCCGAAGTCCCCGTCGTGCCACCCCGTGCACCACTTGCCGCCCCACTGCTCGGGGAACTCGATGCCCACGATGCGCGCGCCGCAGAAGAACTCGAGCACGGGTATCGTCGTCGTCTTCTCCGGCCGCTCGAGCGGCTTCTCCCCCGGCAGCTGCACGTGGTCCTTGACGGCCGTCATGGACGGGAGCAGCGTGACCTTGGCCATGTCGGCCTCGGGCGGGCCGCCGGGCGCCGCGGGCGGGGAGGGGAAGTGCAGGTCGAAGTCGTTCGCGGAGAGGTCCTCGGGGGAGAGCGTGCCGTAGAGGACCGCGAGGCCGGGGAGGTCCGGGAGCGGCTGCGGGTGCCGGGCGACGTGGCGGAGGAGCTGGGCCGCGGAGGCGAAGACGGTCGCGTCGCCCTCGCGGGGGGTCAGGCCCGTCTGCGCGCAGAAGGGGCAGCCGAAGTATGCCTTTGTCATGATGGTTGTCGGGAGGTGGGTTTTGTAGAGGAATCGCCTGCGGTACCGCATGCCGTGGGACTGGAGAGTCGCGATGGCTGGGAGAAGTCAAGTCAGCGAGAAGACGTCAAACACCACCGCACAGGTAAGTCGACTTACGGTCCTTGTCCAGGTCCTGCTCCAGCTGGGCATACTTGTGCGAGAACTCGCAGCGCGTGCACTGCGCCATGGGCTCCTGGAAGCGCGCGTTCGACGCGGAATACATGCCCCCGTTGCCCATCCCCCCGGTGAACTCGGCGATTTCAGCGGACTTGCCGGCGCCGCCGAGCTTCTTGACGCCCTCGCCCGGCCCGCTCTCCTTGAAGAGGATGGCGCCCTTGCAGAAGCCCTTCATGGTGATAAAGGTGCTCTCGACGCCGAGGGACATGTCGACGCGCCGCCAGGAGGGATAACCCGTGGCGCTCGTGTCGTGGGTCGTCGCGGTGTGTGTCGATTGCCACTCCTCCACCAACATCAGTCCGCTCTGCTGCTCGGCGAGGTTCATGATGTTCTTCTCCCGCAGCTCGCCCTGCTTCTGGATCGAGGAGGACCGCGGTATGGTATTATTGAAGGCCGTGTTCGAGTGGCGGGTCGGCGAGGTGTAGCTCGTGGCATTCGAGAAGGCAGAGGTTCGGTTGCTATTCGAGTGATGCGGGCTGGTGGCGTCGAAGTTGGAGCTCTGCCGGTCTGAGCTCGTCGCCGTGAATCGCCGGTCGTTGTACATGGTCGGGCTGTCGTGGTATGGCTCCTGGTCGAGGAACGTTGTCTGCAGCGGCGCGGCGGTGTACTTCTTCTCCGCTGGTATTCTCAGCGTGTCGGCGAGCCTCATCCTGTCCATGTCATCCCTGACCAGCTCCGTGTGAGACTGCCGGTGCGTCAGCTGCGGTATCCGGTTGTGGAGGCCAAAGTCGAATTTGCCAGAGTCGCTGTCGCTGAGCCTCTGCCCTGGCTGGGGACTGGGAGGCGGTCGCAAGGGCGTAGGCCTGTATTCCTGTGTTGACGTCGGACTGGGGAGTCCGTTGTGGCCAGCCGACCCCGATCTTGACCTGCCCAGCTTTGGCATCGTCTTGGGCCATTGGGATGCCGGTGGGCGCTCTCTGCCCTGAGTTGAGGGTCGAACATTCGACTGAACGGAAGAGTGCTTGGATGACCGGGACTCTGGCCTCACAGCCGGCGCATTAGGAGGCAAGGGTGGCAGAGGCGGGAATGCCGTTGGCCGTGGCGCTGGCGGAGGCATCGTCGGCGTCTCTACCTTGGGCGTGACCGGCTCAGCCATGATCTTCCGAATGGACTCCATGACGAGCAGCGCGAGCGCCTTGGTCGCAGTCTGTAGCTCGCTGAACTTTTCCGGGTCGAACGAATCAATCTCGATGTAATCGTCAAAGTCGTAAAGCATACTGTCGAGGGCTCGCTGCCTCTCGAGGATCTCCCCTGTCGGGCGGGATGTTCGTCAGTACGGCCACATCAGATGGTCACGCGACAGCGAGTCGCCCGGCCTACGTACCGTTCTGAACCATCAACTGCTTGACCGCATCGTAGAACTCGGCGTCGCGGTTCTCCAGCAGCGGCCGGAGCCTCTTGTTCGCCCTCTCGCCCTCCTTGACCAGCGACTGGCCGGCCTTCAGCATCCGCCATCCCACCTCCTCGTCCTCGTCCGCCACATCCTCGGCCTGCGTGATGGCGTCGTTCCCGCGTTCGACAACCTCTCGAAAGATGCGAGTGACGAGCTCTTCGGCAGCTGCCATGTCGCGTGCTCGGGCTCTCCAAATAGATCAATGCGTGCGCCGTTGAATAATCCAGTTGCGCCGGCGCGACGACCGTGCGGGCGAGTTGCGCGGATTGGAGCCCTGTCCTGGTAGAAACCGACTGGGTGGTGATCGGCACTCTGATCGCGGGGTCGAGGGTATCGGTGCGTAATCCCAACAGAAATCAGAATCGAGCGCGCAGAATGATGACAGTCGTCCGTGTATGCTGCCCTGGTACAGTCCGTAGATCTACAATCGCACGAGCAAGGAAGAGCAAGAACGCAGAAGACACGACATCACGGAAGACACCATGCGCCCCCTCCTTGATCGTCGGGGTAGAGCACGAAATAAAGCGCCAGCCAGCCCAAATCCCCCTTCACCTGACAGCTTGGCAGAGCACTACATTCCGTAGTGTAAGCCCTAGCTCCAACGGAAGCTGGCTCGAGCGACCAACGGCATGGCAACCCATGGCCAAGGGGCCGTGATGGTGTCCAGCGGACGGAGACCTTGCCGTTCTGCGAGCCATGGCTGGAGGGCAAGGCAGTTCTCGGCGCTTCAGGTATGCATCTGGAAGGTGAGAGGCGGGAAATAGACCGAGCCGAGGCGTCCCAGGCGTGTTCCCGCCGCCTTGGGGGCGCCAGTGGCTGGCGGGAAGATTGCGAGATAACACCTCGCGACGGCAACCTGGCCAATGGCACCGGTGCTGGTCCCAGGATCATCGACAGGCTGAACCGCGATCCAGGGATGGGCGGATGGGGTGATGGGAGCCCTGGCGACCGTCATGGCGAAGATGCGCGTGTTGGCGGCGCGGACTCAGGGGTTAGCCCCGGCGGAAATTCAGGGGGGCCCGGAGGCGATACCCTGGCGGCCCCTCCTCCTCTCCGCGCCGCCCAACGGCTTCTGGAAAGATAATTATCGGCCGGTCATTTTCTCTGCCCACAAAGGGCCGGGCGCATATGAAGAGGTGGTCATCCAACGAGCCAGGAGAATCGCATGTCAGGTCGCGCCAGCTCCCACCCGGAAAGGTGGTTATATCGGCGCAGGTATTGCCCCCCCGACAGGGCAAAGGAGATGGGCTCGATGTCGAACTGCACTCTCAGGGTCTTTACTGGCCACGTCCAGCTCCCCGCCCTTATCGAATGATGTGGACAGCTCCGCTGAACTAGTTCTTTACCCCGGCTTCCCACCACGCCGTGGCCCTGCTTATCCCTGCTAGCTGGCGAACTTGATAGCACCCTGGAAGCCAGGATGCCAAATGCGATCTAACGCGAGACGGCGCCTTTTGTCAATTCCGCCATCGGAGCCTTGTTGGACGACGATACCCGAGACATTGGCCGTTGAAGAGGGGGGAGATGCGCTGGAGCGGTGTAGAGGGCCAAAAGGAAGGCCGTGGAGTGTATCAGTATCAAGCGCTTCGGCAGAGAAGGCTGGGTTGGCTCTGGGCTCCTGATGCTCTCCATGAAGATCTTCACTGTGAAATTCACTGGCAACACCCGTCGACTTGTTCCCAGACATCCCCAGATCTGTCACGCCAGCGTCACAACCAGGGATACGACGCTCCCACAGCCGGCCGAGTCAGTATTGTCTTGGCCACCGACATTCTGCAAGCCACCGTTGCTTTCCATTTGACACTACCAACGCTAATCCTGCCGAACGATCCTGTGCCGCTCTCTCGGCTCGCCATTATTATCGGCAGCACTGGCAGAAAGACGCCAAGCATTCTGCACGCCGCCGCTCATCCCGCTCCCCTCCCCCTCCCCTGCCTCCTCCCTGTGAACGCCACACTGGTCTGGCCTTCTGTGGCCTCCCGGTAATTACCCCAAGGCATACGAGAGGCACAGCACTCGCTCACAGCCCGAACGGCCAGGTCTCGTCGTACTCGACGTCCCCATGCGGCTGGTGAACCTCCATCGCGGCCACATGCCTCGTCTCGTCGAACCAGACATACCCGTCATACTGCTTCGGCAGCACCGCCACCGAATAGTGCGACTGCCTCTCCGTGTCTGGCCGGTAGATGACGCCGATGAACCGCTGCAGCCTCGGCCTCATCAGCTCCCGCCGCAGCTCCTCGTCGCAATGCCCCTCCCGCAGGTCCAGCGCGAAGTTCCTCACCCCGACCTCGTGCATCAGCGCCTCGCAGCTCCCCGGCATCCCCGGCCGGACCTTCATCACGCGCATGTCCCCATCCCACCGGTCCGCCGCCGCCACCGTGCCCCCGTACCCCCCACACCCGATGATCCGCGCCTCCTCCCCGAACGTCTGCTTGCACAGCTGCCCGATGTTGAGCTCGCCGCGCGCGCTGCCCATGTCCGTCCCGCGCGCGTCGCCGACGTGGCTGTTGTGCGCCCACACGATGGCCTTTGCGTGCGGCGAGCGGTGCTTGAGCAGCCGCCCCAGCGTCTGGAACATGTGCGTGTCGCGGAGGTTCCACGATTCGTCGCGCGTCAGGTACATGGCCTTGTAGTAGTTCTCGGCGTCTGGGGATTGTCAGCGTGCGCATGGAGGTCAAGACCATGGTGACCGTACCGATGACGAGCCGGGCGTTCTGCTCGCCGCTGTGGAACTCCTCGCCGTCCCAGTGGACGGTGGTGTACTCGAGGCGCTTGCCGAGGAAGTCCTTAAGCATCTCGATGACCTCCTTCTCATACCCCTCGAACCCGGCCGTGAGGGCCTCGAGCCCGTACTCGTGGGGATCCCCCGCCCACACCATCAGCTTGCCGTACCGCTTCCTCGCCCGCTCGGCCATCTCGGGGTCGATCTGCTCCAGATACTGGATGACGGCCTCCATGGACCTGTTCAGCGAGTACAGGTCCAGCCCGTAGAACCCCACGGCGTCGGGATCGTGCACCTTGCGGCCCTCGTTGTACTTCCGCAGCCACTCCACGAACGACTGCACCTCCTGGTTCCGCCACATCCAGGTCGGGAACTGCAGGAACGCCGCCGACCGGCCATCCTTCTCCGCGTCGCCCTGCGGCTGCACGCTGGCCTTGGGCCCCGGGCGGCTCCGGACGTACCGGTCCACCGCCTCGGCGTCCGGCCAGTCGGCCTCCACGGCGACGATGTTGAACCCGTGGTTCTCGATCATGTACTTGGTGATCTCCGCGCGGGCGGTGTAGAACTCGGACGTCCCGTGCGACGCGTCGCCGATGAGGAGGACCCTGCAGTCTCCGAAGCTGTCGAAATACTTGCCGAGGGTGTCCTTGCAGTCCGAGGCCGACTCGAAGGGGGTGACGTGCGCTCGGAGCAGCTCAGCAGCGCTGCGCGCCGGCCCGCCGTTCCCTTGGGTGTCTGGCTTTTGACTCATCTTGGGTTCACTTGCAATGAGGCTGTGAGAGCATCGTTGAGCCACTTGGATGACGGTGTGGTTCATGCGCCCGTGGTGAGAGACATCGAGGTTGTGAGTTCGGCAGTTGAGAGGACGTAATCATGAAATCACAGCAGCTGAACTCACCCCAATGTACGACATGTCACGGGCTCTCAACTTTAAAGAGCGATCGGTCGGCGTCAGTCTCCTTCGGGGTTCGGATGGTGTAATCCTGATATCATCCAAACATCGGACTACGACTAGACCACATCTGGATCCTTAGGAGAAAGACTCCCACGGCGGTTCATGCATGAGCCTGGAAGTTCATTTATTCATGTTTTAAATAAGAATGTGAACAGTTCCCGAGACGTCTGGGCTTATTGACAGGACTCAGTCCTCGCAGGTCTCGGGGTCCTCCTCCTCGGGCTCCTTGCCCCAGTTCAGGCCTACATCACTGGTCAGCTTCACTCCAGACTCGTCGGAAATTCACCGTCACTTACAGGGCTCGCAGAAGGTCTTGCGGTTGGGCGACTCGGGGTAAATGTCCTCGCCGAAGGTCGCGTTCAGCGTCACGGCACCAACAACCTCCATCGTCTCGAGACGGATCCAGGTCTCGACCTCGCCCTTGGCAATCTTCTCGGTGTCGAGAAGTAGCTGGCGAGAGCCGGGCTGCCAGTCACCGCCGCCGCCGTACCCGGTGCGCTGACCGTAGCAGAGGAACAGGCCGTCGCCCTCGGGCTGGACGACATACTCGGGCATGGTGTCCTTGGTCCACTTGGTGCACCAGGAGTTGCCGTGGTGGTGGCCAACGAAGACGCCGATCATGCCGGGGGTCGACGACACGGCCTTCATGAAGGGGATGTCCTGCCCGCCGTAGGCGCAGCCGGGCTTGCCGTCGGCGCACCAGCCGTCGGCCTGGCCGGTGTAGAAGTCGTCGTTGATGCCGGGGTTGCGCTTGGGGTCGATGCCAACCTCCGACTGGATGGTCATGTACGCCTTGAAGGGCATGTGGACGAAGGTGATGGCGGGGATCGTCTTGCCGAACTTCTCGGTGATGCGCTTGTTCTCGGCCTGGAACCATTCGACGACCTTCTCGTGGACCCAGTTGGGGCGGTTGATGTAGCCGCCGTTGTCGTTGAGCTCGCCGTGCTCGTGGCCGAAGCGGCTGTCGAAGAACCAGAGGATGACCTCGGGCGTGCAGCCGCAGCCCGACGGGCAGTCGGCGCTGAAGATGGGGAGGTAGTAGTTGGTCGCGCCGTAGTCGGTCGAGTTGGTGTTGGGCACCATGGAGCGGGTGCGGCCGTTGGGCCAGCTCTGCTCGCGCTCGAGGATGGCGTCCGTGTGGCGGACGTAGTTGGACTCGTGGTTGCCGTAGGTCGAGGCCCAGGTCAGGTTGCGCTCGAGGAGGGGAGCGACGAGCTGGTCGAGGTACTCGGTCGAGTTGTGGGCGAAGACGTTGCCGCGGGAGATCAGATCACCATTGAGGACGACGAAGTCGGTCTCGGACTCCTCGTTGAGGACGTTGGTGACGACCTGGGTCGTCATCTCATCCTTCAGAGGGCCGAAGGTGGCCGGGTCTGGGACGTCCAAGTATTAGCACCGACATTCTGAGGTCCTCATCATTGAGCTCTGCTCGAGCTGTGCTCACTCACCCTCTCCGTAGTGAAGATCCTCGAAGATGGCAATGCGGAACGTTCCATCCTCGCGGAAGGTCAGAGGGCGTCCGGGGAGGTTGGCCAGCGCAACGGCCGGCAGAGCCAGGGCACTGAGGAGCGAGCGCATCATCTTGTCGACCTCGGTCTTTCGACAACGGATCAATTGAGTCGGTGGAAACGAGGGGCGGCACGGTCAACTCGGAGACCGTCAGCAGAGCCGCTCGAGACGCCATCGTCGTCATTATATCTCAATCCGAACCGTGCTCCAGCCCCGCGAAATGTCGCCCACGTGCGGACTCCATCGCAACAAAGTCCCGGTGCCTTGTCTGTCGTACCGATGCAACGGTGCCTCCGCCTGTGCCTGGCGAGGTTGACAAGGAGCAAGGATCGTCGATTGCAGCAGTCGACTCCGCACTCTCGAGCATCGGCTCCAATCGTGGCGCAAGGAACAACACGTGGCTTACAGCGCTGTCAGCGCTGTGGGCTGCCGATCCGGAAGACAGCGATGGGAAAGATCCCAGAGACCCAGAACGATATGCAGTGCGCCGGGAACGTGTCACTGCCGTAGTGTTGGTTGGATCAGAGGCTTGCGAGTGCTGTCTTGGCACCTCTTCCCAAGGCTTCTGGAAGACAAATTCTGCCCTTTCACGCCGTCATGATGGAACTTTGGCAACGCACTTTGAGCACGCCTCTCGGCAACATCGGATCTCTTCTCTTGGCACCATTCTACCTGTTTGGCCTGCAAACTGACAGGAGAGATTCCATATGACCTGCAATTGTGCCAATCTTCCCCTGCGCTATGGCTGGGCCTTCTCCAAGTCTCGTTCCCTCTGCCCAGCTGTTGGCCCAGATATTTGGATCATCGCCGTCCCCCGTGCATCTGGCGTCTCGCCAAGATTCGGCTTCGGCTCTGATGGTTGACCGCTTGTCTCTGCGGTGGGCGGAGGCCCCGGTGTTGTCGGGTCGGGCGGGGGCGGAAGTGCGTGTTGGCGTCTTCGACGAGAAGTGTACCTGTAGATTAAGAGTAAAGGTATTCCCAGAGGACTCAGCAGCATCACGGTCGTGAAGATGACCGCCGTCACGACTGCCGGCTCGAGGCCTCGGGTTTCGACACCTAGTTATCGCAAAACACTTCAGCGGGTGGACCAAAGAGTCAGGATGCTGGGGACTTACCGCTTGCCCTGAGCCTCGACGCATACACAATGGCCGATGCTGCCTCCGTCACCAAGAACAACCCCATCAGCCCGAGAGTGGTAAAGACTCGTCCGCCAACCCGCATCGACGCCAACAGATCAGGGAAAATCAACATCGAAAGGATTAGAGACACGCTCGTGACAGCAGCTGAGTCGACTGCTACTCCAGTAGCTGAGGATCTATCCACACCTGAGAGTTTTCGTCAGCTGGTTGCTCTTCGGAGTGATACAGGGGACACTTGCTCTCTGAAACGCGTTGAGAAGACAGATAGAAAGCCACAAGGATGCCTCTTCCAAGGGTAATCACAACAATGGCGAGGAACGCCGGGAAAAGCAGCTCCCACCTATCAAGCAGTTCGCGGACCGGCCTGATGTAGCGATGTCTGCTTTCGGTGATCCCCATCCTGCGCACGACCATCCAGTCGATGACTTGGGGAAGTGACATGAAGCTTCCTGAGATAGCCCCCGCAGCGGCGCCGTGACTGGGACCGAACGGAAAATCGGCCTGGTCCGCGTAGAGGTTCTGCCATGCCAGGCCGGCTGCAACACCTCCGAGCACCGAAGATGCCACGGTGTAGACGGCTCGGCGCACCATCCGTCTCACGACGTATTTGCCCCAGTACGTCCGTGAGGGATCTCCCCGGGCTTGATAGAATTTAATCTCCTCTTCCGTCGCATCTAATCTGACCGCCCAACGCATCCGGCGTATACGGCCCAACCAAACTTCCAGTCCAGCTGGCGGGTTTGTTGGCCCAGGAGGGGCATTGCGAGGCGCTGGATCAGCGTCGTCAGCGCTGAACTTGGTGAACCTGTTCGACCCGAGAATCAGTCGCCGCCAGGGGACAACAAGCCTCCTGCTCAGTTGTTGGAGTGTGGTGCTAGCCTGCGCACTCTCCTGAGGCATGGGCTCTTCCCTCTCGGCGCGCCCCTTGGCTTCTTGATAGGAGTCGACCAACCGCCCCCACGTTACTTCTATGGGAATGTGTGGATTATACTCGTGACCTTCGAATTTCCAGAGATCTGAAATAGCTGCGGTGCTGGTACTCTCGGGACATTCGAGCAAGCGCACTGTCCGTCTGCCGTAAATGGCCAGTATGAAGGCCAGGTTGGGGCCGTGTCTGAAGTCATCATCGTCGAGAAATCCCCGGAGAGCGTTTGCGAATGGGTCTTTAGTGCTCATCTGCTCCAAGTGAACGGCCAGCACTTCCCTTTCGAACTTGCGAGGTCTATAGGCGTACTGGTTGAGCCATGCGAAGAGTGAGGGAGGGAGGACAATCCTGCCCTTCGCGGATGGCATTGCAGCAGCGATGGCCTCGTAGTCTGTCGCGAGGAGTCTCACATGAGCGCGTCCGGAAGAGCAGGCGATGATTGACCCGATAACATGCAAATCCCCGTACTTGCCCGGGGTACACACCCATGAGCCGGAGTCCCCTGGAACTATAGAATTTGTCGGGCCAGCTGGTTGCGTTAGCAAGGTTATCAAGATGACAGTCCAATGTCAGACAGGGCCATCTGGACTTACCATATAATGCAATTACATCCATGGTCCAGACCTTCTGCGGAAGTCTGTTTCTTTCGACGAGAAACGAGGCCGCTGGTCCCATAACACCTTGGTGGAGGCCGCTCACCCCAGCCACGACAATGGCATCCCGGCCAGAAGGGTCGCTGCATACTGTGGTGACATAGCGCGTGTTCTCCTGAGTTTCATCGCCGGCTGTGTTCATGTACTCCAGATAATTGGGCAGTTGGGCATCTCTGCTGACCGGGAGCAGTTTCAAGTCGTGAGCCCCCAGAGTTGTGATGCCGCCGGCCCACGGTTTTGCTCTAGCTGCAGCTCGCAGCTTGGGAATTGCTTCTTGGTCAGAGTCATCCGCATTTTGCATTGCGTCTCTTTCGATCAGGTACGCCGGCTGCACTGTCTCCGGGAAGTCCGAGTCCTGACAAGGAACAAGAGTATCGAGCTGTGAACCGTCATCGCTTGGTTGCGGCGTCGGGGGACTGTGAGCCGTCGTCATTGCGTACAGCTTGCCATCGACTTCAATCACGCCCCCGATAGTCGAGATCCACGTCCCATGGAGGGCGTCCTCAAACCTCACGACTCGTCCACAGTAGGTGCCGCTTCCCTCGAGCGACGCCTCATCAACAGCCGAGTTCGACGGCCCAGCAGGGCGTCGGATCTTTGACGCCTCATAACAGAGCTTCCAAGGCTGGTACAAGTACTGATATCGAGACTGGGACATGACCCTGTGGAACAGCTTTATGTCGGACTCGCTGGTAAATCCCTCGATGCAAAGAAAATACTCATCACCCGGGCGGTTTGGCAGTGTGACTGCGACCAAGTATGGTCGCCATAGCATAGGTAGCTCTTTGCCAAAGAGCGTCCTCTGATCCTGAACCCGGCTGAAGAACGTCGCGAAGGCAAGGAGCTTGTCTTCCTCCTGCCGGGTCGTGGGAGCTGGAACGGCGACATAATCGAGCCTGGCCAGGGTAGTAGCTACCCGAAGGCGCTCCCAGATGGGAACAGGGATCCGGACTTGCAATTCCGACATTCGCGGCAGACTCCGGATTGAGACTCTCGGTGCCGGAACATCCAGACCTTTACCCTTGCCTGTGGGTGACCGTTGGCTGGTGGTGGGTGGTGTTGCAAGACGCGGTGGTGGCTCCACCACTGGAATAATATTTTCGCCCTTTTCAGCTCCATTGGATGTATCATGGTGTGATTGAGGCTCCTGGATGAGATTGCAGGAAGCGATCTTGTCCTCATCTACCTCAGCGGCTTTACTCTCGGTCGTCGCTTGTGCCGGGTCGGATGGGTCGTCGACGACCGATGGATGGGACTTCGCGACATTCGCGACGGTCTTCGAACCCTTGGATGGCTCTTCTTGACATGTTGGCTTGTCCTCAGGACTTAGGACTGGGGCTGGGGTTGGTTGCGCGGAAGGCGCCTGTTGCTGTATTCGTATGGTCTCGGAGGGGATCGGTTTCGGTGCAAGCTCGGCTTGCGATTGTTTTCGACTCGATATCGATATGACCTTTGTGTACCACTCTTCCAGTTGCTTTATCCTTGAGGTCACATTTTCGACTCCATTCTCGAGGGAGGTCTTGTCGAGGTCTTGGACTGGCGGCTGTCGCACGACTGTCAGCAAAATATCGTCGCGACTCGAAAGGAAACTCACCTGGGGTGGCCGAAAGAACCTTCTTGTTCTTGTCCTTAGCATCGTCGGCTTTGGAAGCAATGTCCTGTGAAGGACCTCAGCCTACGGAGGGCGCATTGAAGGAACTGGTGGGCGGGCTGGAGAACAACGGCAGACCGCGACAGATTGATTCGGGCGGAGAAAATCGAACGCTCTGCTCACGCGACCGAGGGCTTGAAATCAATTGGAAAGAGCTGAAAGACCCTGGTCGCCGCCTCCATGTGAGCCGAGCCTGACGATATCGGCTGTGGCGATCAGGCTGGCGGTTGGACAACCAGTCGAGCCCGTCCAGCCCTCTCCAGCTAAGACAAGGTGGCGTTCCGACCCATCGCGTCGTTGCCTCGTTTTCAAGTTACCTATCACATCAAGCCTTGTTTCTCGCCATAATCCTCCCGCGTCAAGCTGGAATAGACCATGGAACGGGCATCCTCAATCTTTCCGGCTCCGACGAAGGGTTCGGCCCGAACGACTGTGGGTCTTCGGCCACGGGGTGGCCCCGACATCCCCACTCAACCCGGAACTTTCTGGGGACACGCCGTCATGGGAAGAGCAGGTCTATTTACATCTCACACATCACTACTGGTCAAAATAATAGTCATACATGGTCTATCGACTGTCTAACGCTAATATTTAATTTACGATATGGTAATATAGAGCTTAACATCAATACTCTGCCCCTTGCTCCCAAGCCAGAACGCTTCAAACAAACCGGTCGCGCCAAAGGTCAACATCGCCACGTGTCGAAGCCACAGCGATCCGCAGAAATGCCTGCATCTCACCTTAGTCTTGCTTACTCACGGAAGAGGGGGAGGCAGCACGCCCGCGCGGTGTGGAGGGATGGGAGTCTGGTCCGTCGGGATCTCCGAGAGCCCCGTGTGCTGCCGGGCCATGCGCGTCCGCATGACGATGACGGCCTTCTCCTCACTGCGCTGTGCCGCCGAAAGTTGCGCGTGCGCGATGACGCGAATTAGGTGCGTGGCCATTTCCCCCTTGCGATGGAGTCCCGGGAGGCGAGTGCCCCTGAAGTTGGTGTCGTCGAAGCAAGGGCGCGCAAAGTCGCAGTTGTTGGCGGTGCAGTAAAAGTAAGCCGCGAGGTGCTCCTGGTCAGCGTCGTTCTCGTGACTACGAGCGTGCGCGACTCGGGCAGCTCGGTCGTTGAAGACCTGATTGCAGTTCTCGGCATGGCAGGGATAGGTTTTGGGATCTTTCTTGACAGGCTCATCCTCCTCGTCAGATTTCTCGTCATTATTCGGGAGAGGAGTGCGCTTTTTCGAAGGGGGGGCGCCTGACTGCGAGTTGGAGCGCTTGCGCTTCCCTGTAGTAGTCTTTGCCGGCGCTAGCTTGAAATGAGGCATGCTTTGTGTGGCTGCCGACATTGTCGCTGAAGGCATGTTGCGAGCTGCAACTCGTGCGGAGGTGCGACGAGTACCCTTGGACGGGGCCGAGGCTGACTTGGCACCGGAGCGCTTGCGCTTCTGGGTAGTTCCCGACATCGTTGTTGAAAGTTTACTGGCTTTACGGTTGATAAGCGATAGTGAGAGACAGCACCTCCTACTGCGCCGTTACGGACTGATTAAATAGGAGTCCGATCGGGGCTCAGAACGCCATGCTAGAATCTACAACAGTACTCAAAGCTCGGAGGATGCTTTCTGGTCTCTAGTAGCCCCATTTGCGGCATTGTGTAGAGGTGAAAGGAACCTTAAGTCGAGAACAATGGAGCAGCCTGCGATCCAATGGTGCCGAACGTCGACTCCAACCTGCAGACAAAGTTGAGCAAGCATCAAAGGGAGTAATGGGTTTGATGATGACTGTGGGGCGGCTCGGGATGACCTCAGGGTATTGTATCAACGGCTTCCGGGACCCGGTGCAAGGGTTCGAGGCCAAAGACGAGGTCAAAGACGAGGTCAAAGACGAGGTCGACTCCAACATTGGCGGCGTTGCAAACAAAGCCTCCCGACCAAGCGGCTGTTCAGGTGACTTCAAAAGGCGGCTAGCTCCTAGAATCAAGTGTCTAGGTAATCAGGGCGATCTCTTTGCCAGACGATTGAGGGTGATTTGACGGGGGAGATAAGAGGTTCCGACGCTGGATCTGCGCATCAGGTCCGATTCTTCTTGACCTCAGCACCCTGCCAGAACGTAGATCGTGGGTATTCCATTTCCAAACTCTCAGGGCGAGCGAACCACGGATTTTATGAGAGGATATGGGTTCCTCCGGAAGCCTGGGCCCGTTGACGTAAAATTGCTTCCCACACAACCTCTCCAGCGGGCATGCCGACCGGTCTCCTATTCCGGACATCTTCACTTGGAGCCCCATGTAGTCCACCGAAACTTCTCAAGATTCGGGACCGGTCTAGATCATCAAGCCTCCATTGTCGGCCGTCCGTCCCTCGTGACAGGCTAGGCCGTGTGCATAGGCCACAACACACGCGCAGGGCACCGCTCTGTTGGGCCTGGCTGCATTCATCCTGTTGCTTTGCTTTCACACATCACGTTTCAGAGTGACACCTGTCAATCAGTCTTAATTCTCTTCTCATCCAACCCCAAAGACATACAATGCCAGCTGAGTGGCAAGTCCAAGGAGGCCACAAGACTCCCAACGCGGCCCTGACCACCCCGTTCTTCCGGGACGCCAGCTCACGATGGTACGAAGAGTTCCAGCGCCCGTCCGCAGTTGAAGGCCGGGAAAATTTATGCTGCATCATGCGCCTTAAGCCAGAGCCGGGAAGATTTCAGCGGGACTCGAACGCTGTCCTCGACTTGAGGATTTAACCCATCCATTCTTATAGATTCATCAGCCTCCGAAACCATGCACTGTCCTGTTCCGAGATTGATGAGCCGCATGCATAGACGAACCAACCTATGGCCCCGCTCTTCATCCATTTCAGACCTTCCGGTCCCTGACTCGGCTGTTCCGTGGATGTGGTTTCGGATCCGAGTCTGTCATCGTCAAATGTGGGTGATCATGGGACCATGATCCCCATGTAAACTCCGATACAGACGGAAATTGTTTTCCGGACTTGATGCGTTCAGCAGTCTGTTTCCCTCTTCTTAAGCCCTGTGTCAGGCCGACTCTCACGAGTTGCGACCAAAATCATGGCCCAGTACGAATGGATTGATGCGTCCGCCGGCACCTCCAGTCACCGAAGTTATTTCCGACATGTTTTGTCAAGCTCCGAGTCGGAGGCCCACGACGAAAGTTTAGTAATGATAGTGACTTGATGCGTTTGCCGGGTCTTCCGGTGTTACGATGTGGGTTTGCTTTCGCAGAAACCTCGGTCAAGTGCAGGTATGCGACGCGGCTCAAGCGGTGGACATTCAGGCAAAATTCGCCCTGCAGCATGCCAATAAGAAATAAGCTTTTCGAACACTCCTTCGGATGTCATCCACGTGGACTGAAGAGATCCAAATATCGAGCCCGGACTCTCTGACCATTGGCCTCCATTCCGAATCTCGGATGTCTTTGTCCAAGCTGTGGTCGCGGGAGCCAATGAAAGCAGTTCCAGCTCGGAACCCCGGCCGTCGCATTTTGCCAACCAATGGAAGCTATTTCCAATGACTCGGGAGTCCCAGGCTGTCAGCAAATCTGGACTCCGGGGCTCCACGGGTTCTTCATGCCCCGTGCACGGGGTCCCCATACTCGGAGCACCGCATAAAGGAGGCCGGCTCCCGTCGACTCTGGAGAAATCTTCCTTGGGCCATCTGCCAAACTCCTTCCAAGTAAGATCGTCGCAATGGGTCTGTTCAACCGAAAGAAGACGGAGAAGACCTCCACGGAGGCGGCTGTCGGCTCTGGCCTCGCCTCGGTGCTGCCGGACCACGGCAAGCCTTGGTACCTCGTTCCGCATCTGCTGAAGCTCAACCTCCTGCTGTTGATCCCGCTGGCCTCATCCGGCGCCATCGGTTACGATGGTGAGTTCTGCCCATGTTCCGATCAATTCAGCCAACATGAACGCTGACGCGATGGCTTCCCCAGGCTCTATGATGAACGGCCTCCAGACCCTCCCGCAGTGGCAGACCTACTTCGGCAGCCCTGAGGGAGCCCTCCTCGGCGCCATGAACTCCGTCTATCCTGCCGGAAAGTTCTTCGCGATGTTCCTCGTCACATGGGTGACCGACCGCTACGGACGAAAGAAGGCCATGCTGCTTGGCGCCATCACCTGTATCGCCTTCGCCATCATGCAGGGCGTGTCCCAAAACATGTCAACCTTCATCGCCTCGCGTGCCATTCTGGGCTTCTTCACCAGTTTCCTCGCGCAGCCTAGCCCTATTCTTATCACCGAGTTGGCATACCCGACGCATCGCGGCAAGCTGACGGCCCTCTACCAGACTTCCTTCGTAAGTACCAGAACAGACAAGACGAAGGAGATTTTCAACTAAGCAAGCCTGTAACAGTATCTCGGCGGTATCATCGCCGCGTGGACCACCTTCGGAACCTTCAAACTCGCCACATCCTGGAGCTGGCGCATCCCCTCCATCCTCCAGGGTCTTCTCCCCTTCTTCCAACTGGTCTTCATCTGGTTCCTGCCCGAGTCGCCTCGCTGGCTGGTCGCGAACGGCAAGCGCGAGGAGGCCCGCAAGATCCTCGTCAAATACCACGGCGGCGGCGACGAGGACTCCCCGCTCGTCGCGTTCGAGATGAACGAGATCGAGTCGAACCTGACGCACGAGGCCGACGTCATGTCCCAGCACTCGTGGCTCGACCTCGTCCGCACCCCGGCCAACCGCAAGCGGACCTTCATCGCCTTCTGCGTCGGCTGGTTCGCGCAGTGGAACGGCGTCGGCGTCATCTCGTACTACCTCTTCCTCGTCCTCCGCACCATCGGCATCACCGAGCCCAAGGAGCAGACCCTCATCAACGGCCTCCTGCAGATCAGCAACTGGCTCTCGGCCGTCTTCGTCGGCGCCATGATGGTCGACCGCCTGGGCCGCCGCACGCTCTTCCTCACGTCCACCGCCGGCATGTGCGTCAGCTACACCATCTGGACCGGCCTGACCGCGCACTTCACGCAGACGCACAACGAGGCCGTCGGCCGCTCCGTCGTCGCCTTCATCTTCATCACCTTCTTCTTCTACGCCATCGCCTGGGCGCCCCTGCTGGCCGCCTACACCGTCGAGATCTTCCCCTACACGCTGCGCAGCCGCGGCGTGTCGGTCATGTACATGTCGACCTTTGCCGGCCTCGTCGTCGGCAACCAGCTGAACCCGATCGCCATGAAGAACATCGAGTGGAAGTACTACATCTTCTTCTGCTGCCTTCTGGTGTGCTTGTTCGCCCTCATCTACTTCGTCTTCCCGGAGACCAAGGGCTACTCGCTGGAGGAGATCCGTCTCATCTTCGAGGGCCCCTCGGAGGGCAAGGTGATGGACGAGGAGGCGGAGAGCGCTTCGCCCAAGAAGGACGGGGACAAGAACCAGCACATCGAGCTCACGGAGAAGTCTGCCGAGCGGGCAGCCTGAAGTATGGATAGACAGGGAGCGAAATAGCGGGTGAAGCTGTGGTGTCTTGCGGATTTAGAGACTGTACTATAGCAGAGATATCTGCAAATGTAGAGTATAGACGAAGAGAAGAGAGCTGGATGGTGGACAGACAGTAAATGATATCCATCAGCCTTTGGATCATCCACAACCTCTACATCGGACTGATATTCCGATTATTCTCCCCGTGATGAGTCAGTGACCGACCGGTCCACGTGTCTTGCTGTCTTAAGCTTCGTCGTACTCGTAACCATTTGCATCAAAACCTACAAATAAATCTAGACTGTTCCACGGCCAAAGACCTACCCTTATCCGCTTGTTACACTGTGTTCAGCTGCGTCCTCCCGCAAAATACAGTGAGGGGAAACCGTGCGAGGGTGAAAAGGGGGGAAGATCCCGCTGCGGGGTCCGACGGTCAGCCTTTCAGACTACGACGCCCTCTCAGGTCGGCATCAAATAAGAAGACGGGATGACGTCTGAGGCCATCATGTCCTCGTGACGATGGGACGAGATGACGAAATGACCTGGGAGGAAGCGAGGGGGAGCTGAGGGAAGCTAGGAGGAGCTCGGGGGAGATATATGAAGACGGCCGCCAGCATTCCGGCCCTCCCGCGATCCGACTCCCTTCCTACTCCCATCCCACCATATAAGAGACAATCACAAGATCAATCAAAGCCAAAGCAAACCATCTCACCATGCCTCACCATCCACATCACGAGACCGGCATCTCCGATGAGGCGGCCGTCGAGGCCCACGACATCATCGATCGCGCCGAGGAGGAGGAGCACAGGGTGAGCGGCACCACCCCGCGGCATTTGACAAACAGGCCCTTGATTCCGAGACGATGCTAACACTGTCGCAGATGCATCCCGAGGGGGGCACCATGCCCGAGGGCAGCACCACGCAAGCCCAGATGGGCGGCCTCGGCAAGACCCAGCCGGCCGGCGGCAACGTGCCGCATCACGAAAAGAAGTCTGGCTTCGAGAAGGTCAAGGAGAAATTGCACATGAAATAAGTGGGCGGGTCTTTCTCGTCTTGATTGATTGCGAACGTGTAGTTCCTCTGTATCAGGAGCAAAAGTCGAGGACCGGGAAAACCCAGATTGCCATTGTCGTCAAGCCTTCTCACTGTGCCGACGCAATTCGTCCCATGTGCTATCGATGTCTTTGACTCTGGCGTTTGTCTGGCACTGCCATTGGACCACTCGACCTCTCGTCTTGGTCGATTCCACACCGATAGAGTCCATGCATTCCCCATGGGTTCTCCAGGGATGACGGTCCCCGTGGTCGTCTCCGTGGATTGAAGCGATCAACAGAACACACCATGACAGTTTCGCATTCCATGCCATACAGAATTCATTTCACAGCCATGTCGATAGGGACTTTCGCCTCTCCCCTATCCTCAGTATTACTGATCAGGGCTGATCAGGGCCTCGGCACTGCTGCATGGCGTTTCCTGCCTGATGGCACGGGCCATGCTGCCTATTTTCAGGCACATGGGGCGCTCGCTGCATCGCGCCAAAAGCGGGGTGTCGCCGCCGCAGAAGAAGCGCCTCGTGTCGCGAATCTGACGAGATTGACCTCATCTATCCTCAGCAGAGGTGTCGTCCCTATCTACGATACCCTCACAAGGCCGTAAGGCTACTAGTCAACCCTCAATTTTTCAGGCTGCTTGGCATAGCTTGAGCCCGCCTCATCACCTCCCCGAAACCCCAACCATGGCAGCGACATCGGAACCGCTCAAGAGACCGGGCTTCGGCCTGCCTCTGAAGGAGATGAGTGACGACTGGAACTGCAGCAGGTTCCCAACCCTGCTGCAGGAGGAGTGGTCGGCGGCGACGTTGACCATTCGAGAGGTCTTCATGCTCTGGGTCGTGGAGCAGATCACCAACAAGCCGAGCTGGAACACCAAGGTCTTCGATGACGAGATCCTCGCCAAGTGGAAGGCCGAGCTCGAGCAAGCCCCCTGGGAACAGGCCACTGGTTTCGCCCACGGAGGTCCTTGCTCAGACAAGATGTGGGATCATGTGAGTGCTGCTCTCACGCCGATGTTTTCAGGTTCGAAGGTGCTGACTGGACAAGATCGTCAACGAGCTGCAGAGCAAGGCGAAGCTGTACCAGGACACGGGTCTGATCCCAATCTTCGAAGTCTCCGCCGCTGTCATCAAGTCGGACAGTATCATCACCGAAGACCTCAAGCAGGAGCTCAGGCGTGCTGTGTCCCCTCTCGAGGATGTGTCGGACGAAGATAAGGACTGGCACCCCCGCAGCGACGGCAAGGTCCTCGACCTCGTCCATCCCTCCCTCTGCCCGCTTGTCTACGGCCGCTCGCGCATCGTCTCAGACGAGATCATCTCCTTGGATTCCTGCCTGGAGCGGTTTGGCCTTGGAGAGACCATCCCGCAGCCCGCCGAGGTCCCCTTGGCTCGATCCGCATATCACTGGCGGTACACGTCCGGGGCGAGCCTCTGGTCCAACCGCTTCCAGTGGCTCCCTTGTGAGGTGGACATCGGCGGCGAGAGCCCTAAGATTGTCAGCTACATCAACAATCTGCACCCGAAGCGCCACCGCGACCTCTACGGCGTCATCGAGAAGTTCATCGGGAAGAGCCTCCCGCTCTGGGACTTCATCTACCGGTGGCCGCAGGAGGGCCGGTCCAGGCTGCGCATATCATGCAAGTCCGTTATGAAAACATGTCAGGTTCCTGAGATCTGCGATGAAAGTGACAACGGGTGCGACCCGATGTCCCGGCCCCTCGATGATGGCGAAGAACGGGTCGACGAGGATGACTACTATGACCTCGAAGACGACGACCCGTTGAGGGCCAAGGACAACGAGTGGTTCCATAGGACGCACCCGTGCGACAGGCCGGAGCCGACCAACTTCAATGAGCTCCCCGAGATCACCAGCGGGGATTTCCGCAAGGAGGACCTCTTCGCCATCAATTCCCTCAGGGCCAGGGAACAGAATATGAGGGCGGGGGGCCTCTTTGCCGCGGCTTTGCGCGGGGCCAGCGAAAAGAACACAGAGGCGGTGCCAGGGCCGCCGCCGCGCTCGCGCGTCCAGGTCATCGTCAAGCTGGCCAACATCCACCTCACCCCCGAGAAGCCTTCCTACGACGGCGGCGCTTGGCACATCGAGGGCCAGCTCAACGAGCACATTTGCGCAACCGCCCTCTACTACTACGACAACGAGAACATCACGCCCTCGTACCTCGGCTTCCGCACCGTCGCCAACGAGGAAGACCTCATGATGAACCTCGGCTACGAGCAGAGCGACATGATCTCCATCAACGGCACCTTCGCCATCGACGGCAACGGCAACACGCTCCAGAACATCGGCCGCGCCGCCACCCCCGAGGGCCGCCTCCTTGCTTTCTCAAACGTCTACCAGCACCGCGTCGCACCCTTCGAGCTCGCCGACAAGACCAGACCCGGCCACCGCAAGATCCTCGCCCTGTTCCTCGTCGACCCCCATATCCCGATCATCAGCACCGCCAACGTCCCCCCGCAACAGGAGGAGTGGTGGCTCGGCGAGGACGGCATCGGCCCGCGCGAGGGCGAGAGCGCCAGGCTCCCGAACGAGCTGGTGGAGATGGTGAAGAAGAACATGGACTGGGCCATGTCGCTCAAGGAGTCAAAAGAGACGAGGCTGGAGCTGATGGACGAGCGCACGAGGATGGATGCGACGGTGGACTCGGTCGTGAGCGAGGCGGAGTGGAACTTCTGTGAGCACTGAGCCGTCTCAAGACATCGCCGTACTTGAATTAGAAGTACCTACTAGTACCACCCCAGCGCGTGCGTGCCTTGTTCCAGCGACTGTCCGCCTACACCAGCAATGAAGATCCCCAGACCAGAAGCCCCATCGTCGCTCCCACCCACGCCGCCGGCCTCAACGCGGCACCCGCGCTCTGTCGTTCTCGTACCCCTCGATGCCGTCGATCTGAAACATGTTGGTCTCAAACCACCCAAATGTCCCGTCCGTCCCATTAGGCGTCTCCAGCTTCGCGCTGATCTTCCATTCCTCCGCGCCGGTAAAGTTGGCGACGGTAGGGGCAGGCGACTGGCCGACGACGTGGCTCTCGAAGAACGATGCCGGGTCCTCCCACGTCCAGCTGCGGACGCTGTGGTGATCCAAGTCGGCAATATCCCAGCCGGCGCCAAACTCGGGCCAGCTGAAGGACAGCGTCAGTCGCGACCATTCATACTCTTGGGCAGACCGGTCCGAGGGGAGCTCCCAGGAAATGGTCAATGGCTCGGAGAAGTCGACCCGGGGGCCTGTCGGACTGGTGAAGTTGGCCGTCACGCCGGTGCTCCGGAGGTCGCCGGAGAAGGCTCCGTCTTCCGCGCTGACGAGGGAGAAGAGGGCGGGCAGAACACACAGGGCGGCGGGGGTGCGCATGGTGGCAGTGGAAGATGACGAGTGAGGAGTGATGGTGGTAGTGGCGCTGTCGCTGTTCGTGTTGGTCTTGTCTGGTATGGTGCTACAGGTGTTCGTGCGAGAAGACCGCCACTTGAAGAATGGCGCGGGGATCCCACAGCCTGCGCTTTATACTACTCCTGCCGTGTGTCAACATCGTGTTTTGAGGCCAGATAAAGTACAGCCTGGTGCCAAGCGGTCAGCTTGGCCCGGACGATGTCGCGTGCCTGGACCGCGGGCTAGAATATTGGCAAAATCACACCTTACCAGCCTCGAATACTCGTAAAGACGCTGAAATGGGCGAACCTATTGAGTCTCGAATAATTATCAGCCCTGCAACTGTTGCCCAGGGTTCGTTGGGCCTAGCGCTTCGAGATCCTCCCATCAAGTGACCAGTAGCAGAGGTTCGCTGGCGCAGCGAATGCTGCCAAGATTCGGTTGGGCTGACCTGACACTTACCATATCCCTTCCACGACGGGTGAATGCTGCAGTGCTGACGCCTGAGCCTCCAACTCGAAGCATTCATGTGACCATGCCAAGTCTTGGTGTCTCTAAGTGATAGCTTAGCTGTTGCATATAGATTTCCGAGCCCGCCATCTGATGTCTGAAAAGGGGCCCCCAAGGGAGACAGCGTGGGAGGAGGGCCATCTAGTCGCCAAGCTCCGACTCCCCTGAACAACTCTTCCAGAGTCTCAAGAAATGGTTTCAATGTCGCAAGACAGAGGACGACAACATAGGCACGATCTATAAGTCCTACATCGCCACATGCTTTGACTAGTGAACAAGCTCCCGGCGAGAGTACGACCCCCTCGCATCAATAACGATGAATGTAATGTTACCCATGCTGTGGATGTGAAAGATGGACATCATGTTGGTCGGGAATTCATGAACAGCGGCCCAAGTCCTCGAAATTCAAAATTTGTCGTTCGGGGCTCTGAGAGATAGTTACCTCGGCGATGAGACACTATAATCCGCCGCCCCTGATTCCGCATCATACCCTCAGATACTCAGGTTCTGGTCAATTCTTGCAGCCCTGATTCGGACACATAGTTCCATCACCTTCAGCCACCGCAAATAACGCTCCGTCCCGTACACATACGGGTTGGGAGTCGAGCACTTGTTCCCCTCACACTGCCTGCTCGCCAGCGCGTCAAAGTGCTGCAGACTATGATCCTGAGCCTGGTGGTTCGTGAGCAACACATCCGCTCCATGCCTTTTGGCGGCCCGAGCAAATCTCTGCAGCGACAGAATCTGCTGCTCCTTGTCTGCGGCGGCTGCGGGAACACCGCCGCCGCCGTAGAACCCGGCAATGTGCTTCTCGCCACGGTCGTACATGGGGATCAGGAAAGAGAGGGTGCCCGGGGAGTGTCCCGGGGTATGCATGATTTTCAAGGTCGTGTTGCCGACCGTGAAGTCTTCGCAATCATGTAGAACACGGTCCTTGGTGGGCACCTCGTGATTGGTGATCTTTGCCAGGCCCTCCCACGCCGGCTCGGAGGCGTAGACAGGCATTCCGTAGGTGCGCTGCAGCCAGGCCGCGCCGCCGTGGTGATCGCGGTGCTCGTGCGAGATGACGAGAGCCTTGATGTCAGAGCCATCGTAGCCAAAGGACTGCAGGCCCGGGATGACAATTTTCTCGGCCTGCTCCGCGTTCCACATGGAGTCAATCACGATCAGGCCGTCGCCGGTGTCGATGGCCCACACAGAGACACTGGAGGCGCCGACGAAGAAGACCGAGTCGAACGGCCGGGCAGGCGCTACAAACCCGTCCATCTGGGCGCCCGACCCGAGCTGAGGGTACTTCTGCCCAATGTTGACGCAGCGGTGCGCGTAGTCGGACCAGAGATCGGGTCCAGCCACGCGGAGAGCTTCGGCTTGCCAATAGGAGAGGTTGTCGGCCTGGGTATCGGGGAACTCCGTGATGGGAAACCAATCCGCGAACTGTCCATCCTCCTGAGCGGCCACAAGACTGCCGAGGGAGAGAGCGAGCAATCCCACGGAGATCTGTGCGTACTCGAGTTTCATGATGAGATGTGGAGGGTGGAGAGGGGGAGAAAGCTCGGACAAACAGAGGTTAACGACGTATCAGAGGCTTGCCTGTGTATCTGAGCAGTGCATCAACGAGGGTTACCGGATGCCTTTAAATACTCTTTCTGGCGATCTCTTTTCTTCGATGAACCGTTTCCCTCGACTCCGGGTCCATTCCTCCCCCGCAAACTAGCCATCACTGCCGGAGGTTATATGGTCCGCGGGTCTGGGGTAGCCGAAGCGTTGCGGGGTGAACAGAAGACGAAATGATGAGACCTCGAGTCAGCCAGCCTTCGATGCAAAGAGGCCATTGTCGGATTTGCGGTGCAATCTTGCCCGCGGGCGGAGTTTCCTTTGCCCGAAAAGGCACCGTACCCATGAACGTGGAGCATGAGTGTTCCCTCTGCTGTGATCCACGGATGTCGGCATGCATGACAACTTGGAACCGACTGGGCACCATGGAGAGGATGTGGAGACGAGGGTGGAGGAAGCGCGGGGAAACATGCGCGGTTCGGAGAAACATGTGCGGACTGAATACTATGGGGAGTGATTGGGACAACTCTGGACATTGAAGTCCGGGGTAAAACTGGAAGAAGTCACCTACTTTGAGCTTGGAGTTCGCTCAAATTTCCTGAAATCCGGGCCTAACATCTTTAATGGAATTCGACGGAGTCCTTCTCCTCGCATAACTTGTAAAGCTCAAGGAGTTCGTCGCTCTGTGCCATCGCCGCTCCTCTGCCTCTTTCAATTGCCGATGACGCATATCGTCCTACGGACTCAAGTTGTTAGAGCCTTTGGCCGTTTGATCGGGGCTGTGTATTCGGCCTTCCGTCTCTTATCTGGGCAAGTCAAGGCAAAGAACAACAGCTCCAAACAAACAGGCCATGCGGCCGCTGGGCGGTACGATGTCCTCGGACCCTGGTTTTCGCGGCGATCATGTCCATGGGAGCTACCACGAATCAGCGGCAATGGCGGCAACAGCGCCAACGGCTCTGTCTCCTGCGCTGAGGCATAGGGCAATGATAGACGCGGTATTTCCGAGCAAGAGGCGAACAAAGTCTTGGCTTGAAGGTCCTGGTCGCACCGTTGTGACCCTATGGTGCTATTTGGGGGCCAAGCAAAACCTGGTGCCGGTGCTCTGGTGTGTTTTAGGGATGTGATGACGTCCCGTCAGCGCAACTGTAGCGCAAGGCCAGCGCACATTGGGCGTCCGTCGGACCCATTTGCGATCGTCGCAGAACCGAAATCCTTCGAGGGGACCCTGAGAAACTGGGCAGATGGGGAGCCAAGGCGCTGGGTTATGGGTCTACTATCTATTCTGAATGGCGCTGCCTGCCTGCATTGCTAGTGCCTCTCAGCTTGATCAGCATCCTTGGCAGCCCTCACCCCTGTCTACCATGACGGTGGCTTCAGGGGTCTCGGACCCTGCGCGACCACAATTGGTGACCAGACTCCCAACTTAGAAAGACTTTCACTCACCCTGGCCTCAATGTCAATGAAGAACCACAACTTAGGAACGATCAACGGGGCGAATGACGTCTCTTTCCGCCAGGGCTCTCAGTTAATAGAAGAAACACAGCGAGACGGGGCCAAATGAGAGAGGGCTCATGACGGGAACGCGTCTATAAATTCAAGACCACGGCCGCCTTCATCGTCACAGACCTATTGCAACCAGAATCAAACCCCTGGAGTTCTCGTACAATCAAGTCCGCAACATCTCCTCGAGTGGTTAGCCCCAATCTCTCCAACTCATCAACTCATCATCAAATCAACCAGCAACCATGAAGACCTTCGCTGCTTCCAGCGCCACCGCCCTTGTCATGGCCCTGGCCATGGCCGCCCCGGTGATGGCAGCGCCAAACCCACTGGCCAGGCGTGACACTTGGGTCAACGAGGAGAGTGAGGGTAACGTCTTCATCGAGGTTGGCGACAACCTGATCCAGTATGGCTCTGTCGTGCCCTCCGAGGCCCTCAACGCCATCATCGACAACTGCGGAGAGTTGGGCTGCAAGCCCGGCGAGCCTCTCCAGGTCCCCACCAACCTTGCCGGAAACATCATCGGGCAGCGCACCGTTCTGCTGCTCTCTGTCGACGGCTCCTTCTCCAGGGAAGGCCAGGCAGGCGACAAGGCCCACCTGGTGGAGATGGCCAAGGGGGTCATGTACGAGATGTACAATCAGGGCAAGCACACCCTCGAGGAGCAAGTCTTGTGGTTCGAGAAGCCGTGCGTTAACAACAAGAACGGATGCGAATGTAAGTGTGATGGCGGGTTTCCTCACGCGTCCCAGCCCCCGTGAACCCAGCTAACTCGGTGTGTCAAAGACCGTGACCCCCAGCGCGATGACCAGTGGCGCGCCACTGACAATGTCAACGTCCGCTACGAGGACCAGGAGACGGGCTTCAAGTCCTTCCTGAACATCGGCATCACTCTTGTGGATACCAGCTCCGAGGGCGGCCTATGTGGCGAGCTTCTCGGCGTCGGTAGCGCAGTGGCTGGCACCATCTCCTCGATTGCGGGCCCTGCTGGCATCCTCTTCAGCCTCGGCACTCTTGGGTGTGCCCTTGGTTGATGGGCTTGGTGGACCATTGATGGCTTTGTTCGATTTATGAGTGTAGAATTAGTGTTTGGGCAGAGCGCCTGCAGATCGGAGTTCACTTGATGGATAAGCATACGGTTATTGAGTGTAATATCATTGATACCTTGAGCCGCCTGCAAAACTCTCTCTCCATGTCCTGTACCAAAATTACGCCGTTCGGCTCTCGTTAAGCTTCCCAGAAGAGTCCTATTCGTTCCCGTTCCCCGTCCGTCTTCCGTATTACTCCTCCAAAATATTGTCATGACCCTCTCTTGGTGTTTCGGTTCATTCATGCCAACTGTAGATTGTCGTCATCATATCGCACCGTTTGAGCAGAGCGGCTAGCAATGCATACGGAAATGATCCAACCCCCGGGCGACGAGGAGACATCAGTCCGCAGCACAGAGCAACACGTCGAAATACGTGATGCATTTACTTAAGGAGGCTATTTCAGTCACCCCCCTTATTGGGTCAGCTCCATGTTCACGTGATCCTAATGCTAGTTCCCTTTGGTTGTGCCCCAAGACCGCGGCTGCGGGGTCGGTGCAGTGGGTTAGCTGGGGCAGAAATGGGGGCGAAGTGATCTCGCCCCGGACTGGTCTTGTCGTCCTGCAATCAATCATGTCACCTCCAGATCCTGCAGCCATCCGTGTTGTCATGGCCGACGGCTTCGCATCCAACGGAGAGATCGCGGTGGCTCCGAGCGCCTCCACAGATTCTCAGCACAATGTCTCCGGTCAGCCACCAAGAGGATGGCAATGCTCTGAGTGTTTCCAGACATTCAAGAAAAGGGAGCATCTCACCCGGCACGTTCGGTCTCACACCAAGGAAAAGCCGTTCGCCTGCAATATATGCCCAAAAGCATATGGACGGCGGTATGTTCAGTCCTCGGTTCTTCCTCCCCTCTGGAGTACATATCACCTGGTTGATTGCTGGAGTGGCTGCACCAGCACGACGGACTCGCATCATCTGCAATCTGCTGGCCGCCCCGGGCTTGAACCTGTTCGCTAATTATCAATGTTTTCTTGTGTAGCGATTCTCTTTTACGCCATTCTCGCTCTCATTCCATCAAACGAAACACTCGTCAGGCGTTTGCGCCAGACCTCTCGCCAACGGGGGAAGGTCAGTCCTGCCAACCAAGCCAGAACCAAGATCCAGGCTTACCGCGTCTGGCTGGTCTGCTGTGCCTGCCCTAGACATATGAACCATCATTCCTGACACGGAGTTATAGATGTCTCCCCACAAGACTCAGCGGATGCCTCGCTAACCAGAGTCCGGCGACACTCCATGCGTGATGACGCCGCTTCCCCTGGTTCCCTGTCATCTTTGGTCAACGGCGCAGAACTTCCGACCGAGACGCGCCATCAGCCCGACCACATGGATTTGGATGTGGCAAGCCAGGACGTTTCTGGTCAGCTGCTTGCTCCAGCATCAGAAAGCGGTTTAGGAAGCGCCTGGGGGTTCCCCGCAAATCTGGCGTTCATGGCAGATGCTGGCCAATGTCAACACGAGCCCGCTTGGTTGCTGGGAGAGGATTTTGACTTCAGCGCGCTCGACCGAGGCATATACAATCCCGATATTCCCGGAGGCGATGACCCTCTGCAGCTCGGCGTTGACCAAGGCCGATGGCCTACATCCAACGATGGGCCGTCAAGTCGTGGTGAAAGGAGTGGTCAAGACAGCAGTGAAACGCGCAGGATGGTGCAAAGTAGGTGGTACACACGGCCCACCGCCGACTGCTCCGCGCCACGCCTGAGTTCTGCGTCTCAGGATAGTCGCCAGGTGGATGAGGCATATCGTGCAGGCCTCTCTCATCGGTTGGCGCCCAGCCCGCAAGACAGTGCCTTGCCGTCCGCGGATTTTCTGGTATGTCGCATCTGCAATTCCCCGATTACACAAAGCCGCAGGTGCTGGGGCTGATGACCGTCTGCAGAATCTGTGCATCAAGCAATACTTCGCCAAATTCCAGCCAATCTTTCCTATTATCCATGCTCACTCGTTCCGGCCATCCTCCGAACGCGCGCTGGTTCTCCTATCTATCTGCTCCGTGGGGTCACTCTTTATCGGCTCCCCTGGTTCCCAAGCTTGCGGCAGGGCAATTTTCACCAAGCTCAACAAGGCCATCCTCGCTTCGGTATTTAGCCATGACTCCCAGGAATGCGTGTGGATTTGACTAACTTGAACAAGTGGGAGACATACATCCACCAAGGTGGCCCTGAAGCCCTGGCCGTCGCACAAGCTGCCGTTCTCGGGCAAACCTACGGCATGCTCTCTGGCCAACCCAACGACCTCTTGATGACCGAGTCCTTTCATGGGACAATCATCGCGTGGGCGCGCCAGGCCGGCATCTTCCGGGCAAAGGATCCCCTGAGCTCCGTCGACTTACTTGACCCGGGCGATCTGGAATCGACGTGGAAAAGATGGGCGCAGGCCGAGGAGACCGTCCGAGTGATCCTCGCATTGTACATCCACGATGCCGAGTTTGCAGCCGTCTTTCATCACGAGCCTCTGCTTCGGCATGATCCCAGCCGGTTACCGGTGTGCTGCTCTGACCAACTGCTTGCCGCGCCCACAGCTGCACAGTGGTATGCGTTAGCAACTTCAGCGACGTCCTCACTTTCTGATGATGGGCGCCCGGGGATTACCAACTACGGCGAGACCCGGGGCTTATTGTACTCCTACACCCTGCTTTCCGGGCACTACGCTGCCATATCAGAGGCAAGATGTGGTACAGACACTGTCTTCGTAGACAGCTTGGGGAAATTCCGAGAGAATCTCGTGGCTTGGTCGCAGGAGACCCTCGGCAGCCAGTATCTTCACAATACTTCCAGCAGCGACCCTTTCTGTCTCATGATCCTATGGCACGAGGCTTTCATGACACTCTACGCCGACTTCAATTTGTTGGAACGAGTCATCGGGCGCGACGGCGCCGTCATCCATCAAGAAGACGTGGATCGTGTTGGTCGCTGGGTTGCCGACCCGCACGGAAGATATTGCGCCGTTCACGCGACTCTCATATACAAGCGCCTCGAGAAGCAGATGATCAGCTTGGAGCCCGCGATCCACGTACCCAAGGCGCTCTTCCACGTGGGCATAGTTGTCTACTGCCACGTCAAGTTCTGTACCCCGACAATCACATCTGGTGGAGACGTCGACATCCCCGAGCTTCGTTCGAGCGGCCTGCCTTCGACGATGATCAACGAGCTCGACTCGAGCATTCTGTACGGAATCGCCGATCTTCTGCGTCGGCAGGGACACTGGGACATCTCCAGACGATTCGCCTCCATCCTGGACGTTCTGATAGACGATTTGATGGATCCAACGATGGGTTGTTGACGAGAGCGCGGCATGCAAGATAATAGACCCGATTTCCTGGCGCAATTATTTGGACGTCATGCTACTGGTGAAGAGAGGGCGTCCGGACATTCATATTGTGCAGCGGAGAGTGTGATGATCTGGATTATGGGACGACAACTAATTCGTGGGAATTGACCGCGTTTCCAGACCTGCGTTCCGTCTGGTGATAAAACGTAGGAGATAAGCTACCTATAACATAGCATGTGCAGAGAGAACCCATTTGACCTTGCTTCGTGACCCTTTGATCGACAGCGAGAGGTCCGCAGTCTAGAACTTGTGTACCCTCGAGTTCTGCGTCATGCGGCGGCAGCTCTTACCCCACAAAGACAGGAGAATCACGCCCAGCAAGGTGATGCCCGCGGTCATCGCCATCATGAGCATCACGGGTGGAACGTAGCCGTCCTTCAGGGCCCAGTCATTGATGAAGTAGGTCATGCCGAACTAGTAACGGCTCGAGTCAGCCAGGGGGAGTCCACGGACGAAGCTCGTAGACCTCATCGGTCTGGGTCTTGAAAAGACACGAAGAAACGGAGGGGGGGTCGCAGTGCTTACGCCGAAGGTATTCTTGCACACCGTGGCGATGGCCATGATCTCACCCGAGATGGGCTTGTAGCAGTCGATCGCGTACGTGATGGCAATGGTCGGGATGGCCACGACCTGGACACCGACAAGGCCGAAGCCGACGATGATGACGGCGGGCCAGGGCCATCGGTTCTGTATGCCGACACCAAAAGTCTGGCGAGCCCGGCGTGGTCAGCACGATGCCACAGTTGCGCGATTCGGAACGTGTCGCAGGCTAGCTGGACTCACCACGAGGCCGATGATTGCGGCCAAGATCCAAGGAATCAAAGAAATCAGCCGCATCTCAGGCTCCCGGACGCCCTTGTTCTTGATTGCGGCGCGTCGGGTGACGCTGTCGGACCAAGGTCCCGCAACTGCGAGCCCGATCATCCCTCCGGCCACGAGGGCGAAGTTGGCGTAGCCGACCTGTGCCGGCGAGAAGTTGTACGGTGGCGCGGACAGGGCGGGAGACTGGAGAATATTGACCGCGAGCAGGGAATTGGCCGCGGCGCCCATGGACATGGAGGCCCAGAAGATGATCGGGTAGAAGAAGATATACGCCGGGGTGATGAAGTGGCGAAAGACCGACCTAAGGGCGGCCCTGTCGACCTCTTGGATGAGGTTCAACTGAGCCCTGCTCGGCTTTCCTCTCCCCAGCTTCGGGTAGGATTCAGCGGCTCCGTTGTCGGGAGTAGGAGGTGCCGCTTCCACATGACCGGCCTTGACTTCGGACTTTGAGGGCTCCAAGGACCCTTCCAAGCGCGGCCCCTGTACTGAGGAGGCCTGTTTGCCATATAAGCGACGGGTCTCTGGGAACAGAAATAGCGTGCCGATTATGCTGAGGCCCTGGGCGGCGCAGCAGACCCAAAAGAACATCCGGAACGATGTCTTTTCGGTAACCGCCCCGGAGATGATGGGACCAAGGAAGAGGCCTATGAAATAGCACCAACTGTGCCAGCGAAGGTCAGTGTCAGAAGCTCCGGCTGCCGCTCCGAAGGTAGGGTGGCATGGGGTGCAGGTGCCGGCTGGGACGAAACTCACAAGTAAGACCCGACATATTTGCCCCGTTCGTGAAGGAAGTACATGTCCGTGACAACAATGTTCATGACACTCTCGTTGGCGGAGGCACCCGTGCCTGCCAGAATCCGAGCACCGAGAAACTGGCCGTACGAGGTAGCGGTGGCCTGCCAGATGCAGGACGCAAAGTTGAGCAAGGCGCAGATGATGAGGGTTGGGCGTCGACCGAAGATCTCGCAGCTGGGAACGATGAAGAAGTTGCAGTATCCGAGAGCAATGACGGTCACGCCGGTCTTGAGAATGCAAGGGTCAGCAGGTGCTCTGTAGCAAGGGGATCACTACGAGGGTCTTCTGGATGCGGGACTCACCAGCAAGGCCACATCCGACAGCGAGATTGACCACTCGTTCATGAAGATCGGGGTCAACGGGGCGATGGACAGTGCCGGGATGACACTGATGATGACGAAGATGCCCTGGTTGACATGCACCAAAGTCTTCCACAGAGGGCTCCAGTTCTACAAGCCTCCCTTGTCAGCATGCTTCCCTCCGGACACGAGGTCCGGTAATATGGGTAGAAATGCAGTGCCACGTACCAGCGGATCGTGCGGATCATCTGTGGGTTTTGGCACCAGCATGACAGATACCTGCGTCCCAGACTCCTGATCTCCCGTCTGGTAGACCTCGGCCATAATCTCTGTGCCAGGCACGGAGTCAGGCATGTCGGGTTCAGTATTCACGGCCATGGTTTGGAAAGATAGAGACTGCGTGAGAATTGCGGGTGCGTGTATGTGTGTGTTGACCGAAGTGCACCTTTGTCTCGCGAACCATCAACCGGCCATGATGCGGAACCGGGCTTGCATTTCAACACGCGAGAGATCATACTAGGCATGCTGTGAACTGCTGGCCTCCGTTGAATCTCGACACATAGAATATCTGCCCCACAATATGCGCCGCCATCAGGCCCGCAACAGAGCTTATGGGTGGCCTTAGATGTGCTCGTGATGCCAATAGTGCGGTAAGCCTGCTTGACTGCCAGCCCGTGTGAAGGGATGGATGGCCCCACAAAGTGTCCCGCAAAACGCCCCGCGCGGGGCGAGTCCCACAGGGTCCCGCGGGGTTCACTTGGGACAGCCCCCGCCTAAGCCACGACTGATGGAGGTAACCGCATCAGTGATAGAGCCAAGATGGGCAAGCTGCAGGCGGTCCGGGGTTATGGTTAGGGAGAATTACGCACATAGTCACGACACGGTCTGCCATTTCGCCATGGACGAGGACTCTCGTGGGCGAGCCTGGCTGCCGGCTTCAGGCTCGGGACAAGTCTAAGACGACAGCGTTTACGCACAGAGACACAGGTCATGGATGACATTGGAAAACCAAGTAGTTGCGGCTGGTCTATCTCCGCGCCCGTGCGCTTATGGATCGTGTCTAGGTAGCCCCATACTTGACCCTGTTGACCAAGGTCCCAATATTCTCGATGTAGACCTCGATTGTGCTCCCGTCCTCCAAGAACACCCTCGGCTGCTTGAAGTACCCAATGCCGGCCGGGGTTCCGGTGAGAATGATTGTGCCCGCCTCTAATGTCGTGCCGCGGGAGAGCATCGAGATCTGCCTCTGGATGGAGAAGATCAAGTCACCCGTGTGTCCATCCTGAACCGTGCGGCCGTTGTAAATGGCTTTGATCTTGAGAGCACCGGAATCGCCAATGGCTTCGGGTGAGACAAGCACCGGACCTGTGTTCCGAGCCATTACCGTCAGCGCGGTTCCAGTGAGAGCGAAGAAGATGAAAGAATGGAGAGAAGGGGGGTCTCACCGATCGGGCAGCTGTCATCCAGACCTTTGCCAAAGCACCACTGCTTGGTCTTGAGCTGAAGCGTGCGGGCAGAGATATCGTTGGACGCAGTGTACCCGAGGACGTGGTCCAGTGCCTTATCTTCGGGAATGTCGCGGCCGGAGGTGCCGATGACGAGGCAGAGCTCTGCTTCGTAGTCACTTGTTCCGTCCTGTGCGCATTTTGGAATGGTGACGTCCTCTGGATAGGGGCCGATGAGTGCAGTTCGGGGCTTGGTGAAGAGCTCGGGCTCTTCTGGAAGCGGGAATCCTCCCTCCTGGTCCGTCCATCATCAGCTGCGTTCAAAAGTACCTCGCGGGCTTGTGTGAATAGCGCACCTTGGCATGGTCTTTGTAGTTCAACCCGAGGCACCGGATGTAGGAGCACTGATCTCGCGTGACTGGCGCCAGCAACTTTGATGGCCAGAGCTTTAGCGAAGCAAACACGGCGGCATGGCCAAAGAGTATGCACTCACATGCTTCACGGTGAGCACCTGACCTGTCACCGTCCCGGTGAAGATGTCTCCGTCGATCCGGTAGGCCGTGATTTCGGTGCCTGCGTGGCTGTCCAGGCCGGCATCGCGGGAGGGGTCGACAAGTTGTCCGAGGTAGACCTGGCCGTCTTCGACTGCCTCGAACCGGATCAAATGTGTCCACTTGGCCATTGTGCTGTTGACGTAGAATGGGAGAAGAATCAGTGTTGATGATGATAGGCACCTAGTGTTTCGCGACCTTGGACCAGGTTCGCAGAAGCCCGAGTCTGGCGTTCGTGTTCTTTTGTTGTTCGGACCAAGGCTAGTTCGCGCCCTCCCGCACATCCCGACTGACAGCCGCCACATGCCCCGGTCAACATTGTCTGTCCCGCGTGTACCTGCGGGGCGCTGCTTCCCGTCCCGCCGCACTGCCCCGCAGACCGTTCCCCGCGAAACGTGGAACCGCATCACATCCCTGTACCCGAGTTGGACATCGGATTCGCAGGCTTGGGAATATTCGAACTCCCAGTGGTACTTGGTTACGGCACCAGCCAGGGGTCGTCCCCGCAGGATGCAATGCCTGCGGGAACCCTCACGCCAACTTCTGGGGTGTGTTAGCCTCTGGATGACAAGGATATTGAGGATGGGAGTCTGGAGCCACCGCGATATAATGGTCAGCATTTGTCACAGTTGTGGACTCATGATCATTGGAGACCACCAACAGGTCGACCTGACGGAACCTCAGCTTCCCTGAACCAAGGCAACAGCAATCTCAGCCTCCCGGCACCCCGATCATGGCGGAAAAGGAATCCTCGTTTGATGACACGACGGATGTCGTTTTGTGCGGCTTTGGGCCGACGGGCGCTATGCTGTCGACGCTCCTCAGCCAATTCTCGGTCCCGCATGTAGTGCTCGAAAGGGACCTGGAGGTGAATGTCGATCCCCGGGGAATCGCACTTGACGAGGACGGGATCCGTTATCTCCAGGCATGCGGCTTGTACGACAGCATCTTCACCAAGATCGGGCAATGTTGGTGACCCCCTGTCCACCATTCCTCCACCCCCCCCTGGCTAACAGCACGTCTCTCAGGTATGGGCAACTTCAGATTTGTTGGTGGCAGAGACCGCGATCTCTCCCGGCGTCCCTTCATGATGATGGACTACAACACGGTGCGTACCTTGTCGTCAAGCCCGCACGATCGTCTACGACATCCTGAGTTCTGACGGATACCACAAGACCGAGGGCGGCACCGGTCACCCGGGCTTTATGTGCCACAAGCAGCCGGAGATCGAGCGTGGCTTGCGATCTCGCATCGAGAAACTCGGTGTCGCCGACGTTCGTCTGGGCGCGTGCGTGACCCATCTCCGAGAAGACCAAGACTGGGTCTATGCCACGTATGCGGACAGATCTGGGCGCGAGCGTACCGTTCGCGGCAAGTTCCTCGTCGGAGCAGACGGAAAGACCGGGTTCACGCGCAAGAAGTACCTGGAGCCCAAGGGCGTCACGCTTGAGAAGATCGCGGCCGTCTCCTACGAGAAGGACTGGGTGGCGTTGAACTGGCGGATCTCTCTGCCGACACCCGAGAGCCACCCAGACTTCCCCCTCTGGGCCCTGGGCTACACGCCTCAGCAGGTGTACGACGCCTTCTTCCCCCGGGACTTTCGCTTCCTCTGCAACCCGGCCCGTGCCGCCGTCTGTGGCCGCTTCGGTCTGGAGGAGGATCGGCTCTGGCGGTTCGAGTTCGTCGTGCTACCCGGCGAGGACTCGGAACACATGGCGACGCCAGGCCAGATCGCCAAGGTCGTGCATCCGTACATCACGCACGCGGGGAGCAGATACCGGCTCGCCCAGCGGGAGATCGCGTATCCGCCGGACTGCATCGAGGTTCTTCGGTGCCGCCCGTTCCGCTTTTCGGCAAGGAGCTGCACCCGCTGGTCGCTCGGGCGGGTTATTCTTTGCGGTGATGCCGCGCACGTCTTTCCGCCGTTCGGCGGGCAGGGCATCGCGTCGGGGTTCCGCGACGCCATATCGCTGGCGTGGCGTCTCTGCATAGCGTCGAGGTCTTCGTCTTCCGGCCTCCGTGCGGTGGACCACGAGAAGCTATTCGAGGGCTGGTACTCGGAGCGCAAGCAGCAGCTCGACAAGTCCCTCGCCTCTACAGTCCAGAACGGAACGTACGTCACCGAGGCCAACAGGCTCAGGGTGTTCATCCGCGACTGGTATCTCTGGATCCTCCAGCTCGTTCCCAGCTGGAGGCACACGTTGAGGCTTGGAAACAGGAGCGAAGGGCTGTTCAAGTACCGGTGGGAAAAGGACACTGGCATGGCGTTCCTGCCGCAGTTCGCAGGAGGCTCCAACTTCCCGCAGGTATACGCCCGTCGCGTCAACGCCCCCGGCGGCGGCCAGGGCAGAGTCGTGTTCACTGACGACATCATCTTCGCCCCGTCAAAGCAGGGACTGTTCCAGGTTGTCGTGGTTGCGTCGACGATGGAGAAGGCCCGCGAGCTTGGAGCTGCCCTGAAAGGGTTCGGAGACGCCTCTGGGGGCGTCTTGAGAGAAGAGGAGGCGACCATCCTGCTCAACAAGACCGAGTGCCCCGATGCCGGCTCCAACACTTCCCGCGATATCTACCGCCTGGCCACTGCCGCAGAGTTCGTCACGGACCCGGACCTTTGCAAAGGGCGGCCGGAGCCCATTGGCTATGACCCGCATCGAGCGGCCAAGGAGGTTGGCGTTGACAAGATTGTTATCCTACGGCCGGACCGTTTCATTTTCGCGGTCTGTACCACGAAAGCAGACGCTATACATGCCGCAGCCAGGCTGCGTACACTTGTATTGCGCGGGGAACTGGCCTGAGGGAGTTGATCAAATCCTGGTCGTTCATCGTGGGTGGCACGGAGGTGGAGGGTTCGGCGAAGTTTGGAAAAGTCTCCGGCGACACAGCGGCATGTCCGTCCGATCTACCAGCTACTATGTAACTTATGTGTGTGTCGGAACCAATCACCTCTCTCTACATCATCTCTTTTACGAACTATGTGAATGAAAGTTGTCCCGGGGTCTCCTATCGTCCTTCATCGTATTCACCAACTCTGGCGCAACCTGTCACTCCTGCTTCCCCCGCAGCTATTTTACCCATTGTCTTATCATGGCCATGATTACTTTAACAGCACCGCGGCGTACTTACCTATGTGACGGCCAACCTCCAACACCCCCAAGCCTTCGCTCTTATGTGCTGAGACCGTGGGTCACAGACTCAGGGGTAGTACATGTGGTCGCGCTCCCGGGGTTCGTCATCAACGCTGAACATGGCCGAACAGTCCTCATGCTCGCATGACCCCAGGAGCGCGGGTGTCTGCGGTGTCGTGTGTGGTGGTCGCCCCGCCGTCATCTATTCCGTCCACGTCTCACACTGCACGGAAGAGGAGGCATACTTACTTCAGTGCCTATTAACTAGTTACTTGCTAGTAAGTAGTATTGGTACCTGGAGTTCTGCGGCAGCGCAATGTCCCCGCATCATCGGTGCCCCTCCGTTTTCCCTTTTCCCCGCCACATCTCCGCAAACCCCCAAGCGGGATGTGGGCTAATGGAACCCCAACTGCAAAATTGAATGGTTTCCGCGATCGAAACCTGGCAGGGTCGGTGGAATTCTTCCAAGTACAAATCATCTCGTGTGCGTGCTACTCACTGCGGACGTCGTCCCCCAGAAGGAAAAAATCTGGAGGCAATTTGAACAGCAAGAAACACCATGTCGGTCAACAAGGTACCTGTGATCCCGTTGATCCTTTCAACCGACTCGCTGCTCCTCCTTGCCACGTCTCAGGCGCTGATAACATGTGAAGCAGTCAGAAACGGTCCCTCACAATGTTGGGGCCTCGATTCAAGACACTCAAGTCATTGGACCCAGTGGGCAGAGCATCCAGTCCTGGCGAGAGGAACGAGGCATCCATTCCTCGGAACAAGTCAGCGTCGTCAAGCTGGCCCACATGCGCTACCAGCATCCTGAACTGGACAGCATCGTCACGTTCCTTAAGGACTTTGGCATGGTGGTCGTCAAGCAAACAGATGACCGCGCATGGTTCCGGGGCACCAGCTCTGACAGCTTCGTGTATTACGCGCAGAAGGGCCCCAGGAAGTTTCTCGGAGGGACCTTCGAGGTGGACACGTACGATGACCTCGTCAAGGTCTCAAAGCTGGACGGTTCTGGCGCCATCCAGTGTCTCGACGAAGAACCCGGCAGCGGCTTCATGGTGACCGCCCACGACCCCGAGGGGAACCCCATCAACTTCATCCACGGCCAGGTTCCAGCCGATATTGCGAAGCTGCCCGAGAAGCTCATCATCAACTACGAGTCGGAGAAGCCGCGGCAGAGGAAGTTCCAGCGATTCCAACCCGGCCCTGCCGCAGTCCACAAGGTAACGTCCAACATTCCTTCCTTCTCCTCTGCCTCTTGCGCCAGTCCCCAATACTGACTCCGCCTCTGCCGCCGGGTAGCTCGGACACTACGGCCTCTGTGTCAAGGACTTTCCAGCACAGCTAGACTGGTACACCCGCAACTTCAACTTCGTCCCTACCGACCTGCTCTACGTCGAGGACGGGCAGGGCGGGCGCCAAGATGTCGCCATCTTCGCCCACATCGACAGAAAGTCCGACCTCGTCGACCACCACACCATCTTCCTCACCAAAGGTCAGACCTCGCATGTTCATCATTGTTCTTTCGAGATCCACGACTTCGACACGCAACAGCTCGGCCACCAGTGGCTGGCTGACAAGGGGTACAAGAGTGTCTGGGGTGTTGGGCGCCACATCCTCGGTAGCCAGATTTTCGACTATTGGTGGGACACCACGGGAAACATGGTCGAGCACTATGCAGACGGAGACTTGGTCGATGACCAGACACCCATCGGCCACCTGCCTGCCGGGAACGAGAGCCTGGCCGTGTGGGGTCCCAACGTTCCCGCCGCCTTCTTAGACTGAGGCTGAAGTTTATCTCGAGTCTCTATACTTGAACTAGACTTCCTGCTTGCCATGTCAGCTTAGCCAAGGCGTGGTGTGCCCTGCCGATGATTTGCTTGCACTTTGAAATACCTACGTATCGAATGGAAAAAGACCTAAGTGTACTGTCCCGTGTTCTTGATCGCCTCCTCTAAAATTAATAAAAACGACATACTGTGTATTTTACCGTTAAGCCAATCTCACTTCGTTCTATATATTACCTATCCCGCCCGTTGCCGCCGGTAGATCCTTGTATTTACGGTGGCGGGATGTTAGCTAATATTACTTATTACTATCTGGGATGAAGGGGGAAATACGGTAGAGTAAATGTAGTATATTAAACAAGCTTTTACTAGCAGTCATTCTCAGTAGATGATTGTAAATTTAAGAGATATGCGGACAATGGGACCAAGCTGCCTCGCAGCGGCCTTGGCACTAGTTTGGAGAGGAAGGATCGTGAGTACCCATGAAGAGTAAGGCCATGGACGCGACGGGAGCGTAAGGCGAGATAGTACTGGAAGGTGATATCACTTGCGAACCTGGAACTTGAGCGTAAGGGGATCAGGTATGGTGGTAGGTCCCCCAGACATTGCGGGGTACGGGGGGATTGGTCCACTCCATGGCAGCCTCAATGCGGTGGGAGGGAAGTATTTGTGGCCGACAACAAGCTTGGGAACCCTCATGCGGCGGGGCAGGTATGATTATCGGGATGTATTACCGAGATATCCCCGCCTCGAGGATTCGAGTATAGGAAATCATCTTCAACAGACGGCTGAGATGCGGAGACTGTGGCGGCTGTCTACGAGGATTGCATGAGCATGGGCGGGACTCTGCCCTCACGAAATAATCGGTGGGAGAAAAAGCTCCCCACATACCCACGGTTCGCTGTAAGAGCTCCTGAGTCTCCCTGTTGTGGAAGTTGGATGGATGTACCTATTATTATCTCCCGAACTCTGCCAACCGCCCAGAGTACCGGACGTGAGCTCCATTTCCCATCGCCTGGGTACCCACTCCCCCACAAAGTGTTCCCGCTTCCCCGCAAAACAGCGTGACCTCATAAGCAGTCCCGTGTGAACCTTGTCTCATCGAGCCCCTCTCTCGTCCATGTCCGCCTGAACAAATTCTCCCTACCACTGAATCAATACCGTCACAATGGCAATTTCCACAATCTTGATTAGCATTCTTGAGTCCACGAGACGAATTTCACCCTCTCTCTTCAGTGACCACTCTCTGCTTGTTCCCCTTGTCCTGATACCTGCCGCAAGCTACGTCGCTTATTCCTTGCTCGAGGAGGTTGCGTCCCCTTTGAGAAAATATCCAGGGCCCTTTTTCGCGCGTAAGGATATCCCCGTCTCAATTCTGATATTGCCTTTACCAATCATCCGGAGTGAGTAATTCGGAAGAGCCATGATAGTAACATGAACACTAGGATGGACGAGACTCTGGTACCTGTACTGGAATTCGACCGGCGACTGCCACCTCGAGCTTGAGAAGCTGCATAAGAAACATGGCCCTATCGTCCGTATCACGCCGTACATTATCGATATCGATATTCCGGAGATGATCCAGACAGTCTTCAGCAGCAAAGGGGAGTGGCTCAAGGTTAGAAACAGTGGTGGAACTCCCTTGCGGGCAGAACTGACATTCACACAGACACCCTTTTACCACGGTAGCAGCGCACTTGTTCATGGGGAGGTCGTCCTGAACTTATTCAGTCAGACTGATCCCAAGAAGCATTTGAAGGAGAGAAAGCCGATCGCGAAATACTATTCACCTGCTGCTACAGTTGCTCTTGAGTCGCACATCGATCCTGTCATCACGAAATTCTGCAAAGATCTCGAGAAGCGTTTTATCGACGTACCCGAGGCTCAACAGGAATTCGATCTCGGTCAATGGATTCTCTTCTGTAAGTGTTGAACTCTTCGTTGCAAACGTGGGATGGGCAACTTCCTTTTACCACAACCTCTTTCTATGTTCTATAATGCTGACGCTTGATCGCGATTCCATAGATACTTGGGATGTCATCAGTGCCGTGACATTCTCCCGGTCATTCGGGTATCTAGACAACGGCTATGACATGAATGGCATCCTCTACGCCGCCGACAAGGCGCAAGACTACTTCGTCCTTGTCGGAGCAATCCCTTGGCTGGACAAAGTCTTGGACAAGAACCCAATCTATCGAATCGGACCCCCCGGTTTCAACGCTTCGACTGCCATTTCCATCCAGCATCTCCAGGACCGCTATTCCGGCGCCGATAAGGATTACCACGACCCAAACGTCCCCGACTTCCTCGATCACTTTATCAGCGCCAAGAATTCGGACGCTGCAAATGTCAACGACTCCCAGGTCATTTCATGGCTCATGATGAATATGATTGCCGGTAGCGATGTATGCTGGTCACCATTGGAGTGTTTTGAGAACTCGGTTAACAAAAAACATAGACGACCGCCATCACGATCCGGAGCGCCCTTTACTTCTCCCTTAACAACCCGCGCGTCTGGGATAAGCTGGTTTCAGAAGTCCGCTCGCAAAGGCTTGTTGAGCGAGACATGATTCCCCCTTCGTATAAGGATGTCCGGGCCATCGCCTACGTGGACGCCGTGATGCGTGAGGCCATGCGCGTCCTTCCCGGCGTGGCAATGTCTCTTGAACGCTATGTCCCCCCCGGTGGCTATACGATGCCCAACGGCGAGTTTCTTCCAGCCGGTACCATCGTTGGGTGCAGTCCTTACATCGTCAATCGAAACCGCTCGGTTTTCGGAGAGGACGCGGACGACTTCCGGCCGGAGCGATGGCTGAGGGACGAAGGCGAAACTGAAGATGCCTTCCAAGCACGACTCACCTTGATGAACAAGACAGATTTGTCATTCGGGGCGGGAAACAGGACCTGCATCGGAAAGAACCTGGGCCTGTACCAGTCCTATAAGGTCGTGGCTACCCTGATCAGTCTGTACGATATTGAGCTATCGGAGAAGGCGTACTGGAAGGTCATCTGCAGCTGGTTCCCCAGACAAGAGGGTCTTCGGGTCAGGATGAAGAAGAGGCAGTTTTGAAGAACGGAGAGGAGTCTTGCTTGGGGCATCTGTAGCGGAAATCCGAATAACTTGGCACACTTGGGCGCACAATCCGGCACTCTCCCGTAACATGCGCATGTCGCAGCTAAAATTAAAGGTTCTCGCCTGCCGTATATTTTGTTGCGATTTTCAAATTCTCCCAATGTGGGAGGGAGGAAGGATGCTCGGTTCTTAGTACGTCTCACAAATCTCGTACTTAGGTGCCTCTGCGGCGTATGGTATCAAATCGAATATTCCTCGATACTTGGGTCAAACACCGCCGCATGGTTTGCGATTATGATTCTTCGGTGGAGAGCATGCCTCGGATGGGATAACTGTGTTCACCCATGATGTGATATCAATATCCAGTGTTGACCCAGGCCAACGTAAGCGATGAAAACAGGGGTTTGGATACCGAGGAGGGAGATATTCCGCCATGATTGGACTTGAAAAGTTTCTTGTTGAGATGACTGAGTCTTCTTCTTCATATTATCCCCTATTCATACTTTGGCGTACTATGGCTCTGTCCGTTCAATCTTGACTTGCCTTGTCACACGCAGAAGTGCAGATGGCATCAACCTCAGCTCCCTGAAGCGGATCCAGAGACCCCGATTCCAGATCCAACCACGAAAGACCTTCACCACTCAAAACTGAATATAAATCGGCAGCAATCACCATGCTGCCGGGAATGAATGATGTCAGGTCGTGGGCATTTAAAGCCCAAGACCCCTGGGCACTCGACTCCTGCCCAACAGATTCCGGTTGACGGAGAGGTGATGGGTAAGTATCAAAGGCCAGCGAACCCATGTCCTTGAACATTTCTTTTTCAGCCGATCTGTTGCCTGATAGGCAATAGTCAGTTTCGCAGTTGAGTCTCGCTTTGCCCTCTCCACCCCTGGGGTGGATGGGCACTCCTGCTGACCAAATATCGTGCTGTGTCTGCTTTGCATCTTGCATCTTGCATACATCCAGAATTCGATCAAGAATGGAGAGGTGACGGGCTGCTTGGACCTCGTGCACACCACATCGCCGGAGAATTGACCACGCGGAGGTCAGGCTCTCCTCAACAGGCAAGGATGGCCCAATGTTCCCCAGCATCGCTAGACAGAGAATTAGAGAGGCCGTGAAAACACCATGGCTGATGAGAGGGATGCGCTTGGGCACCAACTCCCTCGATAGGAAGATTTTCCCCAGTTCGATGAACCGGATGGCGCAAGTGACGCAGGAATGGCCGATGATGTCGGCGGCGAAAGGAGAGTATGAAGGCGGATTCGCCTGCTGGTCAACTTGATCAACCTTCGACGAAAGAATTTGAGAAAGAGCCGGCTGCGACATGGTCATTATAGACCAGTAGTAGACCATGGTTTGATGCCTCTGGCCAAAAACAGACGGGATGTCCGGTTCTTCATCGCCTTTCCACGTCCCGGCCGGCAGTTTGTCAAGCCCAGAGGAGTCGCCGTCCGTCTTGATGGCCTTCAAGAGGGAATAGAGCTCCTGTAACGCGGTTCCGCCTGTCCCGGTGCTGACTGACTCCGCCGTAAGCGAGTTGAAGCCCCAACACGTGCTGGTGGCCAGATCAAGAACTCGCACGGTTCTCCAGAGCAACGTCTCTGGTTCGCAACTGGGCGACGACTGCGGTTGATCTAGCCCCAAGATGCGGGAAAGATGGACCGCGAACCCCAGATGCATAAAAGCCAACCGGGGGCGGGAGTCGGCAAGCAGGTATACCACAAGCAGGCAGTGTGCTTTGACGGAAGACACGCTCATGTCCTCTACTGTCAATGCTGTCAAGCAACGGCCGTATGTGAAATACTGATTGGCGGTCTCGTCCCTATCATAAGGTGACGTCTGATAGCCGATGGCCAGTGCCAAGTAGTAAACCGCGCTGGTGCCGCTGAGGTTGTCTTGAGGCTCCAGGAGCCATTTTACTAGGCCGTCCTGTAGGAGGTCTGGGTTGGTGGTGTAGAACACAGAGCTGGTTGCGGCTCTGTACCACCGTACAAGGGAGATCGCCTCCTGCAGCGTCGGCTTGGGAGGGGGAGTTGGCACTGTCCGTGACAGGGAACGGCCTTCAGCCAGGACAGCGCCTGCTTGCCTGCCTCGGCGCAGCTGGTTGGCCGCATGCAACTCCGATAGTAGGTCAGGGCGGGTCAGAATACTGCGAGAAATGCAGGAGATGAGGGCCGAGTTGGTAACGTCCCCCGCCAAGCTATCCTCGGTACTGGGTGGTGATGGTCGTGGCGGTGGTGGTGGTGGGTGTCCATGTGAGGCGACGGGTGGTTTGGAGTGATGACGACTCCGGCGGCTCTCTCTGCATTGTTCGTGCGGTGTGGAAGCCTCCTCTTTCTTCTTACTGGTGGAGCCGGGGAGGGACGGCTCGCAGTCGTATTCAATGCCTTTTCGAATGCAATTCTTGCAGGGAATTTCCCCGATACACTTCAGCTTGCGTCTCTGGCAAGATGAACAGGCTCTGAGACGCCGCCGACGTGCACCCTTCTTTGTCGCTTTAGTTGAAGTCGGGCGCGAGACGATCTGGGGAGGAGAATCACAGCTCGGGCTGGGGGGAGTGAGATAGTTGCTCAGGGGAGATGGCGTGTATAGCAGATTGTCCATCCCAGGCTGTGCGATCGGACTGAGGTGCTGAATTGTGGAACAAGACGCTTTTCTTTTCCATTAGTAGGTATAGCGGTTGGTTGGCAGTGGAGCGGCCACCGAGTGGTGGGAATTCCCCAGCCAGTATCTTTTATTTTCCATATCGAACTCTCCTGATTGCCGATATATGTCCGCCGCCCGGAGGTACTTCTCACCTACTGGCATCAGTAGCATAAACACCCCGGCGCCCCGAGGAAAGGATCGAGACCTGCTACCTGGTACTTACAGCACGGGTGAAGATCCGTGTCATGGCGGACACGCTCTACATTCTCCAACGGATTCCCCGCAACAGACATCCATCATCCACGCACGTGCGGTGGGCATCCCCGCGGGCCGCCTTTCGAAGATGAGGGACCAAACTGTGGGGAAGGTTGTGGCTGCCCCGCGATTTCGCCTTTAGTCTGCGGGACACATTGCATGCTGAGGGCTTTCGATTGTCTCCCACAAAAGGCCGCCATGAGACGGTCATTTCCGCGGGAGGGGGCCAATTTGCCCCGCGGCAGGAGAATTTAACGTGTGGAAGATGTAGATAGGGCCGGCAATGAGATGTCTGCTTAACCTTTGCGTGCACCAAGATGAAGAAGCTCTCCACTGGCACGAACAATGCCGAATTCCCCTGGTTGACGATGGCAGATGGATTTCCTGCGAGGTCTACTGTGAATACTCCTTGTCGCATAACCTCAGGCCGATCCCGCGATTATCTCAACTCCTCCAAGTCTACGCGTTGTGCGGTGACGTTTTGTTCCCATGATCCCAGCTCTCTCATGCATCGGTGCCAAAAACCAGTTACCACCTCGATCAACGCTCCCATGTACAGACCTCCAAGACTCCAGAAGACGCGCTGGAAGTTGTTGGCCCAACCTGTCGATACGATGCAGCATAGTGTCGAGATTCCGGAGCCCGCCAGGGCGCCTATGAATCTGGTCTGAGGCCGATCGGGCTAGGCCGTCTGGCCTCCGCCGCGTTTCCGAGGAAGAACCCCACTGCGGCTATGGCGACGAAGTACGAAATGACCGTGGTGCCCTCCCGGTTGCCATGGTTGATCCAGTCGCTGTAGGCTATGGCCCCGATGACGAGCCAACAGAACATGGAGATCAGCAGTGTCGCAAGGAAGGTGGTGCCATTGAATCTGGACTGTCTGTCCGAGGTCAGTGCCTGAGTCGACTTGTCCGGCATCGTGGGTTGATTCATGGATCGGGGTGGGACAATTCACATCCAGGGGACCGAACGTGTATGATAGAAGGAGAGCTGTCGATAATGAGGTTTTGAATCCTTGCAGAACTGCCTTGCAGACTGGCAGACTGGGGGGAGAGTGACTGGGAGAGTCGACCCGGCGTCGCCCTGTCATGGGCTCGTGGACGAGAATGAGGCTGGCCCTGAAGGTGAAACCAGCCTTTGACATCAGTATCAGGACCTTTAGGGGCGTGGGGGCAGCCATGGCGTTCAAATCCGGTGACAAGTGATGTTGTGGCGAAACTTTGATGCGCCGATGCCTCAAGTCTCCTGCATCTGGCCGAGGAGGCCAACGCCCACCGAAATGCGACTGGCTGCCCTTGTCATCACCCAAAATTGTTGACATGCTGCGGGGGCCAGGTTTCGACTTCGAGTCTCAAGTCTCGCTGCACTCACCTCTCACAGCTCCACGTTGGCGACTTTCCGGGATGGATGACGATCATCATTCAGATCTTCATGGGCCCCGAGTACTGCTGTAGATTCGCGAAGGTTGGCAATGATCGCGCACAAAAATATTCATTTTAAAGCTATGTCCAAGTACGGAATGTTTACTTCGCAGCCTCCGCAATACCAACCAGCTGCAGAGCAACGTCCTTGAACGTGTCTTCCACATCAGTAAACTTCAGCCCCAGTACCTCCCTTGCCGGAGTTGCGTCCAGAGTGAAAAAGCCCTTTGGCAGCTCCACGCGGGTTGGTTCGCCGGCAGGAATTCGGTCAGCGAGTTGAGGAAGGGCATCTCTGAACATGTTAGCGATTTTTTGGTTCGAGACTCCTCCGCCGCCGACCAGAAATCTCCTCCCGCCAGCTTGAGGCGTCGATGCCGCCAGAACATGAGCGCGCGCCACGTCCCGCACGTCAACAACCAAGTGAAGGCCTTCGGGTGGGATCGGAGACGAACTCGTCAGGGTCGGCTGGAGGAAGTTCTGCCAGAGGTTGAAGTTGCTCTGGTTAAGCTCCTTGGGCGACGTGTACACTGCCGTGTCGACATACGGCCCGTACACCATGGGCGGGTTGATTGTGACGAGGTCGAACCCAGTTTTGCTCTCGGCCACAAAATCCCAGGCCGCCTTCTCGGCGAAAGTCTTACTCGCGCAGTAAGCGACATTGACGATCTCGGTGGCCAGGGCCTCGTCCCTCGTGATGGGGTTCCAGTCCGCAGCGCTGTAAACCTTAGGTGGGTCTGTCTCCTTTGGCTCGGAGAAGTTGATGACGGCGGCCATGGAGCTGGTGAGGACCACCCGCTTAACGGAGGGAGCGACACGCGTGATGGCATGGAGAATTTCGGTGGTGCCTTTGACGGCTGTGTCGATGAATTCCAGGTTGGAGGAACCAGCGCGGTAGTTAAACGGGGACGCAGTGTGCATGACCACATCGAATGGGCGGCTAGAGGTGATGGCTGCATCAAAGGCCGAGGGAGCGGTGATGTCTGGGACGATAGCAAACTCTAGCTGCGCAGGGACATACGCGCCGAACGTAGTCGAGAGCTGCTCAACCTTAGACTGGCTGCGAACGATTGCCCTGACGAAGTGGCCAGCCTCGAGGAGCTGTGAAAGGATATGCTGGGCGATGAACCCGTTTGCGCCCGTAAGAACAATGTTGAGAGGCATTTTGGTTTGCGATATGAGTCCAGGAGATCGAGGCGCGGGAGAGGAGGATGGAAGAGTGAAGCGTCTTGTGGTGATTGAAGGTGTTTGCGGCAAGCAGAGGGCTTCATCAAGTCTTTATCACGGGTGCTAAATAGGGCACCTAGACACTGTACTTGTTCTCCAAAGATCGGAAGGCTCGGCATCTTCGTCTCTCGGGCGGATTCGCCGCAACCATCTAATCACAACTTGTATTCTGCGGCGCTCGGATGAGTAGCGTAAATGCTAGAAACGCCTTCAACCGGATTGGAATCACTAAGGCACGCGCAAGCGAGCATGGTAGCCAGCTTGCTTCGGATTTTTGGATGATTCAGCTGCCTCCACTGATTGACGCCCTATTTTTGGCGACGGTTTCGAGCTACTCCTCTTAGTGTTCCGCGACTTTTCTGTCTCCGCTGGGCACTTACTAACACAAGCCCGAAGACGGTATTTCCGGGCGATTACTCACTGCCATGTTTAACAACCTTGGTAATGACAGCAGCCCTGCAGAGTAGAAGATGATGACGAACTCCTGAAAGGCAGTATAATGCCGCCGCTCAGCACACTCCGGTGACATTATGTTCCTGTACATAAGCGACAGCTGCCGGCTCTGCCCTGACGAATTGGCCATCTGTTTATACCTCCTTCACACTCCAGCGATTTCAAGCGGTCGACATTAATTCCAACCTTTACATTGACGATGAGTGAAACGATGAGGGCCATTGGTGAATAAGCCTCACTTCCTTGCCCATTCAAGTCACTAACACCCATCTCCAGACATAATCGGTGGCAGCGGCCCAAAAGAGAACTTATTTATCAGAACGGATGCGCCAAAGCCCTCTTTGGGCCACGGCGAGGTCCTCGTCAAGGTCAAGGCCTTTGGCATCAATCGCATGGACCAAATCCAGCGCCTCGGAGAGTATCCCTTACCACCACAGGCGCCCAAGACCCTGGGTGTGGAATTCAGCGGAATTGTTGAGACGTTTGGCGATGGCGACCATGGCGACTTCAAACAAGGCGATGAGGTCTTTGGTCTTGTCTATGGAGGTGCCTATGCCGAGTTTGTTGCGGTAAACCATCAGATGCTACTTCACAAGCCTACCAGTCTGAGCTGGGAGCAGGCTGCGGGAATTCCAGAAGTAAGTTACGTCCAAATCTTCGCATCCCCGGCGTCAGGAGCTGACATCTTCAGACCTGGATCACAGCAACACAGGCCTTGTTCCTAGTCGGCGAGTTTGCTGCGGGCAAGACGGTGCTCTGGCACGCCGGGATGTCGGGAGTGTCGATTGCCGGGATACAGCTTGCCAAAGCCGCCGGTGCTGCAGCCATATACGCCACAGCAGGATCCCAAGAAAAGTGCGATTTCGTCGTTCGTGAGATCGGCGCTACGGCTGCATTCAACTACAAGACCGAAGACTGGGCCGCGCGCATCAAAGAGGCCACGGGAGGGAAGGGCGTGGACATCATCATCGATTTCATCGGCGGCAGCTACTTCCAAAAGAACCTGGACGTCGCAGCCCGAGACGCCCACATCGTCCAGCTGGGGCTTCTCGGGGGAAGTAGGATCGATGGCGCGGATATGGAGCAACTGCTCTACAAGAGGATTCGGATCCAGGGAAGCACCTTGCGAAGCCGAGAGATCGAGTACCAGCGAAAGCTTCGGGACAGGCTCGAAGACTTCATCCCCCGCTTCGAAAGTGGCGATCTCAAGATTGTCATTGACACGGTCCTGCCGTGGGAGGAGATCCAGAAAGCGCATGGAATGCTCGAGGCCAATTCCAACTCTGGGAAAATTATCTGCACGATCTCATAGGAGCTCACCATTGGACTAGCTGGGCGTTGGTAACTCCTTAGCTGTTGAATACCAAGCAATTTGTCGATGTCAAGCGACCTGAGAGATGAGAGATCTTGTGTTGTCATGTTGGTATCATTGAAGCAAAGGGTTGCTACACCTACTTGCTCAGTGCGTGTCTGCAGAGCTGTCAGGAGGAAATTGGAATTATTGGGGAATGTTCCTCAGTCCATCAAGTACTGAGCGCTCCTGCAAACATTCACGGGGTGTGAAGGGGACTCGGAAGCATTGATTCCCGTCGAGTTCGGTCCATGGGCCCCTAGTCTTTGACCTTATTACGACTCTCTATGTACCACATCCCTTCACTCAACGTAGCTTACGATTATTGGGTACACAATGTGTTACTTTCGTAGGGATAATGTTGCCATAGCCGCGGACGGCATCCTCAGTCAGCCCTATTACAGGGGCTTATCCGGGGAATCAGACGTCAGCAATTACAACAGAAGTAATTCTTGCGACCGGAGATATCGCTTGAGGTCCGGTTGGGCAAGTTGATTTAGATGCTGCATTCTTTGACTTGTAGGTAGCTCGTCCAAGTTACTCAACCAGCAATATGACTTATCCGTGGCCAGGCAGGGGCTTATCCGTACTATGGGTGCTTTCCGTTGATACCGGCCAAGGCGGGGTAGTTCCATCCACGGCATAATTATGATCCTCTCTAATTTCTCCACGATCTATATACGACATTGATGGATCTCGGAGGAGATTTCCCCGTGGGGATGTTCCCCGTGGGCACGACTCGGAGCGGTATAAAAGCCAGACCTGAGTCCCGCTGTTCCGTCACTGACGTCCTGGTGATTCATTGCCCGACCTTCTCGCTCCTGGCACAATGTTCCGAGACAAGCTCGCCCTTCTCACTGGCCTCGTCAGCTTCATGGCACCGGTCGCCGCCGTGACTCTTTTCGCGGCCGACTCTGGCGGCAATGTGACGACCCTATCGTTCAAAGAGGGCTGTGGCAGCGGCAGTCTTACGGTCACGTCGAGAACATCGGACTGCGAAGCCAACCCATCGTGGCTCACCCTTGATCGCGAAGGTCGGATTCTGTACTGCTACGACCGCGGCACCGCCAGCGGCAACTCCGCCACCACTTCTGGCTCCCTCAACTCTTTCTCGATTGGCGAAGACGGGCAACTTACCCGCATCAGTCGCGTCAGGGGCCCCTTCAGCGGTGTAGCAGGCGAGCTGATCGAGAGCCCGACCGGTGCGAGGGGATACGTGAGCGCATCGTAGTAAGTATGGTGTTTTTCGAGCGGCTCGTGTGCGGTGTGCAGCGGTGCCGCGGAAAAGCCACGGAAAAGGACGAGGTGACTGACACGAACCCCAGCAACAGGAGCGCCATCGGTGTATTCGCGGTGGGCGACGGGGGTGTTCTCCCGGGCACCGGACCGCTTCAGGAAATCTTCCCGACCATCGAGGAGACGGGACCTGTCCCGTCCCGTCAGGACAGAAGCTTCTCCCATCACGTCATCATTGATCCCACGGGCCAGTACGTGCTGGTCCCCGACCTGGGCGGCGACAGGATCCGCGTCTTCACCTACGACGACGAGACAATTGCGCCCCTCCAAGAGGTGGGCGCGCTCGTCGCCGAGCCTGGCAGCGGTCCTCGCCATGGTTTCTTCCGCACCGCGGCCAATGGCGACCTGTTCTTCTTCTTCAACGGCGAGCTGGACCAGACGGTCTACTCCTACCGCGTCGAGTACCAGACCAGCGGCCTGACCTTTACCAAGGTCTTCGAGATTCCAGCTCTCAATGCCGACCTGCCGGCCACAACAGCCCCGGCTAGTGAAATCGCCATGAGTGTAAGTCGCATTTCCAACAGTTGGATAATAGTTGGCTGACAAGTTGCACAGCCCGATGGCAGGTTCCTTGTCGTGTCCAACCGTGAGAAGTCGTTCCCGACCTCTCCCGAATTCGGCAGCGGACCTTCGGATACTCTGTCGACGTTTTCCATCAACGAGGATGGTACCCTTGATCTTGTTCAGCTTGCTCCGTCGGGAGGTTGGCTGCCTCGTCAGTTCTCGTTCAACAAGAAGGGCGACATGATTGCCGTTGGCCACCAGCCAAACCAGACCGTTGTGATCTGGAAGAGGGACTTAGAAACAGGCAAGATCATCACGGAGGAGGAAGGTGGAAAGCTAGGCCAGGTCAGGCTCTCCGGCCCTGTTGTGTTCTCCTTGTGGTATGAGGACTGAATGCTTGGGGGCAAAGCTGCCCCCCGAGTACCAAGTAATCAGTAAGTATTTTGTCAAGAGCTCTGCCTTTCACAGCGAGCCAGCGTGTTCTAAAACACAACCGTCGGGACGTCGGGGTCTTTCCTTCTCACCTCATGTCCGGCTTAGTGATGGCCCTCCCCCATAGAAACAAGACTTCAAGATCGTACCAAAGTCGCGGGGCCTGTATTTGGACCGAGATTAGGGGCCCAATCTCGGCCTTCAAGGATGTACCCCACACTTTAGCGGCTCGTCTTATCTGTGGAGGCTCCGAGTTAGGAGAGTGGAGGAAGGAAATAGTACGGGCACTACTGCTGATTCGTGCTTTTCTTCCTCTCTCGAACTCTCGCGCCCTTCCTGAACACCATCTTCTTCCCGAACGGGCACGCGACCACATATTCTTCCCTTCAGTATCAAATCAAGCGCCATCTCATGAATACACCAACGTCGAATCATAGAGTCCGACGCCGGAGAGTGGCCGAGCAAGACCGCAAAAGAGCCCCCCGCGCCTGCGATCGGTGCAAGGCCAGGAAGCAATCCTGTGTTGAGACAACATCAGGTGTCTGTCAACGATGTGTTCGAGGCTCTCATCCGTGCCGATTTGAGCGTGAAAGGACACCCCCCAGCCATGGCCTCCCTCACGGCGACGAAGGGGCAGCTTCGCAGTCTCGGCGACATCAAACACCACGGCAAGACGAAAGTCAATTAGGTTTGGGTGTGCCCTCCGACAGTAATACCTCCGAACTTTTCATGTGGCCGCGCTTTCTCTCAAAACTGCGGGATGCTTTCTGCCTCGACCCGCAGCCCGCAGGAGAAGAGAGGGATATGACACGCCTCCGAGTCTCCCAGACACCATCAGCTCAGTCTGAAGAGGAAGCCCGCCGGCTGAAGAAAGTGGTTGACAAGTTTCCGCCCAAGTCAATCGCCGACTTCCTGCTGTCAGTCTGCATCTACCACGGCACAGACAGCCTCCACTACTTCGACCAGACACGCTTCGTGTCCGAGCTCGACCGCTTCTACGCCGATCCCGAGTCCCCTTTGCGCCGCGATCCAGGCTTTGTCTGTCTTGCCCTGGCAACCTTCGCACTTGGGAGTCAGTGGACGACCCTGGCAAAGCCTCAAGACGTCGACGAGGCCGCTTGCCCATCTGAAGGTTCTGATCCCGGCCGTATGTTCTACCAGCTGGCCCGCGTTCTTATGGGCGACATCGTCGACCGCGCCTGCGTCAGGTCCGTTCAGGCAGTCTTTGTGCTGGGAGTCTACCTCATGCCCGCCAGCGCCATCGGCGCGTCCTACGTGTATATGGGACTGGCTCTACGAAAGGCCCTTGCTCTCGGTCTGCATCAAGAAACAGACGATTCAGCCTTGGGCGACGAGGAGAGGGAGGCCCGGCGACGACTGTTCTGGTCAGTCTGGTGTGTGGAAAGGTTTGTTAAAATAGTCCGTATGTCCGGACCTAGGCTGATCAAAATACCTAGAAACGTTGCTATCAAACTTCACAGACCTCGGTCCGTCTCACAGGACATTATTTCAGTTCGTCTGCCGAGCCCGCTGCCCTCGGACGCTCGCCAGATTTTCAACAACGTCCAGCATCAGATCGCCAACGCCCGCTTCGTGAGGATAATGGACACCCTGACTCCCTCTACGTGAGTACATATGGATTGATAACCTCGGAGACATCATACTGACGGAAAGAAGTGCATGGCAGAGTGACACGCAGCCTCTACCAGAGAACTACGAGGCGCGCCTCAAGTCTTGGAAGAGGGCCTTGCCACCCGAGCTAAATCTCCGACATATCGACCCGAAGTCCTCGGACTACAGGGCGGTATTTCACCTCTACCTTAACTACTACTTTGCATGGATCGCGTCGGGGAAAGTCTCCGTCGTGACCATCGTCCGAGCGCGGCTACGATCCGTCCTCTCGACGGCTTCCCAGGAAACCCTAGTCGACGAGAGCACCGAGAGCCTCTCCAAATCTTGTATCACGGCTGCAAACAAGATCCTTGTTCTTTTTGAGCACGTCGTCAGCAGCGGGAACCTCACCCGTTTCTCCTTCCCCGACTTTCAGGGCTGCAGCATCGCCACCATCATCGTCCTTCTCTCGGGTATCCTGGAAAGAGACGCTACCTACCACGGCCGGGTTGAATTTGGCCTAGACTGCCTGCGGAAAATGTCGGGCGGCAACCCGACCGCCCGGACGGGTGTCCTTTTTGTGGAAGCCCTCAAGTCGATCACGGACGAAGCCCGTGCCAAGTTGGAAGCAAACTCTCCCGGTATCATCGACGAACAACACGATGAAAACATGCATTATCGGCCGTCAGATTACGCAAACTGGGCTCATTGGCTCTCAAATACGGAGAAACAACAGCCTGGTCCCCATATTGACGACTCGACAGGGCCCACGGCCATGGAAGTTCCTGGCATATCCGTGGACGGCGGCATGGCTAACCCAGGCGAGGATGGAGGAGGACGTCTTGATGCCTCGGTAATGGCATCACCTCCCTGGGACGAAGCCGCAGCGTTACAACTGCAAGGGCTTTCTGCCTCGGCTTTCGGTATGGCCATCCCCCTGGCCGGGATGGGGGAGCCGTCTGCCAGCCCTATGGACCTTCACTTGCCCTCGGCAGCGTTCAGCGACGATCAACTTTATCTGATGGGCTTGACTGGCATGGATGTTCTTGACTTCACAGAAGACCTTCCATAGAACTTGCCATCAATTCGGAGACTCTTTCATTGGGGCAATCCATACTATTTTGACAGCTATCACGCAGACGCGGTGCGTACAGGAGGAACACCATCCTCTCTCAGACCCTCCCACCTGCTCTTATATATCCGTCCCTCCTTGAAGACGCCCAAAACATTGTCCGGATTGTCAAAGATGCTCACGTCTTCCAGCGGGTCCTTCTCAGTAATGAGAATGTCAGCCTCGAAGCCAGCCTTGATCTGACCCAGGGATTCCTCCTGGCCCATCATCCGCGCCGGGGTGATGGTCGCGCTTTGCAAGACGGCCAGGGACGACAGCACCCTCGCCCGCAAGCAAAATTCATGCGTCTGCGCGTTGCCCATGGGGCCAAGAAGATCCGTGCCGAAGCAGATGGACACCCCGGCATCCTGGGCCGTCTTGAGCGCGGCCAGGCCGGCAGACAGCACCGCCTTGTTCTTGATCATGGACTCGGGCGGCAAATAGCCCTCCCACTTTTCCGACGCCATCTCGGAATACGTGACGAGCGTCGGCGTCAGGAACACACCCTTCTCAGCGCACAACTTAGCCGTCGGTGCATCGATGAAGTTGCCGTGCTCGATGCCCATGACGCCGTTCTCGACGCAGTGCCTGATCGCCTTGGGCGTGTACGCGTGCGCGGTAACGTACGTACACGCGTTCTCGGCGCACTCGACCATGGCCTGGATCTCGGCCTTCGAGAACTGCAGCTGCTCGAGCCTGTCGGTCGGGGAGCACACGCCGCCGGACCCCATGATCTTGATAAAGTCCGCGCCCGTCCGCATCTCCTCCCGCACGCCCTGCATGCACTCGGCTATGCCGTTGACGACGCGGCCGGGCCCCGTAGTGTCCCCGCCGCAGCAGACGTGCTTGTCGTGCGGGCCACGGAAGTCGGCGTGTCCTCCCGTCTGGCTGAGCGGGCGGCCGGCCAGGAACAGGCGCGGGCCGGGGAAGACGCCATCGTTGATGGCTTCCTTGAGGGGCAGAAGGGCGCCGCCGCAGTCGCGGACGGTCGTGAAGCCGCGGTGGAGCATCTGGGCGCAGACGTAGGGCTGGCGGAGGATGGAGACGTCGTGGGGGTTGCCGAATGCCTTCGAGAGGTCGCTGAAGCCGGGGACGGCCATGAGGTGGACGTGTGCGTCGATCAGGCCGGGGGTGAGGAATTTGCCCGTGCAGTCGATCGCTTGAAAACCCTCTTGGGCCGCAGAGGTGATGCTGGCATCGGTTGAGTCGAAGATCGAGTCGATGCGGCCATCTTGAAGCTTCACCGCGGCGTTCTTGCGGAGGGACCCGGAGGCAACGTCGACGACTGTGGCGTTGGTGAGGATGTACCGGCGAGGCGGCGCCCTCAGCCAGGGCTTGAGATCTGCTTCCGTAACCATTGGAGTATCCTTGATATATCTTCTTAGTACCATTGAGTAGTATCCTCGAAGCGTCAAATTTCAAGTGAAGGGAGGAGTTGGGAATAGCTTGTATCACCGCATGCCGGGGTCTTGAAATAGCTGACCTGTGTTACTCGACATGGCGACTGCCCCTTCGGTAGTCTGGCCTCCTTGATCAACAAGGTTCCGAACACAGGGGTGACCGATGACTATCGGCAACCTGCCATCTGGTGTCGGCAACATGTCTCGGCAGCCTGTGGCAGATTGCCGACGCCCAAGCGTCGGCTAGCTGCCCATATCAGTCCATTATCATGACTCGACCCATGACTCGAGCTATCGGAACGACGGCAGCTCCACTGATACCACGCCTATCTCGTGCCTGCGTCCGAATTTCCCCATACTCCCCGCGCATCAGCATGCAGGTCGGTACGTTACCGTGCTGCCATGACATCTGGCCCAAGCTTCGATGAGAAGGCGACAAGGAGACGGGAACAGGATATATGATCTGCTGCCCTCCTTGCCGATCTATCATCGTTTTCGTTCCAGACTCAATCAAGGGCTCAAGTCTTCACTCAGCACCATCTCTTGCCACAAAAAATTCTGAACACCGACCTTTTCTCTACCTTATCAGTCAACGCCATGTCGGCAGCGGACCAAAAGACAGACGGGCAGAGCATCCAGCTCGGCACCGGCATGGAGCAACATGATCATAACGGGTCAGACGAGAAGGAGGGCCCGATCGACAACTCCTACCCTCAGCCCACGCTCGAGGAGGAGCGACAGGTGCTGAGGAAGATCGACTTGACCATCCTTCCTATGGTAGGCAGATCCCAATCATTGACCTACGCGAGACATTGAGACTTACAATTATACGTGACAGATGTGCTTCGTCTTCTTCCTCCAGTATATGGACAAGCAGAGCTTGAGCTATGCGAGTGTAAGTCACCGTCATCGTTGCAAACATCGCCGGCGCCCTGCTCATCATACCGGAACAGGTGTTTGGTCTTATTCCCGACCTGAAATTGACCAGCGTCCAATATTCCTGGACATCGTCCATTTTCTTTATCGGTCAGCTCGTTGCTGAGTACCCCTTCATCTATCTGATGAGCCGCCTCAACCTTACCAAGTTTGTCGGCGGGACTGTGTAAGTGTGCCCTCTAAACACGCTGCCAGGAACATAGCTAATAAAGGGGGGAATATTCAGCATCATCTGGGGCGGTGTCTGTCTCTGCCTCGCCGCTCCGAACAACTTCGCCGGCTTCGCCACCGTCCGCTTCCTCCTCGGCTTCTGGGAGGGCGCCGTGTCCCCGGCCTTCGTGACGCTGACGGCCATCTGGTACCGTAAGGAGGAACACGCAACTCGCACAGCGTGAGTCTCCTGTCTATTTACCAAATCTTCTCGCCCCAGGTTCACTGACGCCCGTACCCCAGGCTCTGGATCACCATGAACGGCCTCGCCCAGGTCTTCGGCAGCCTGCTCATGTACGGCATCGGGTCCAATAAAGCCCTCACTCTCGCCCCCTGGCGCACCCTCTTCCTCGTTGCCGGCTCCATAACCGTCTTCGCCGGCGTCCTCTTCTTCTTCCTCATGCCCAACGGGCCCAAGGAAGCCTGGTTCCTAAACGAGCGCCAGAAGCAGGTGCTCTCGATGCGCATGGCCAAGGACCGCGAGGGCGGCGACAAGAAGTCCTTCTCGACGGCCCAGCTCAAGGAGGCACTCCTGGACGTGAAGACTTGGTTTGCCTTCTGGTTCGGTATCCTGGTGACCATGCAGTCGCCCGTTTTGACGGTAAGCGGATGCCCCATCACCCGCGGTGGGATTTTGCCCCTCTGACCACTTGAATATCACAGTTTGCATCACTCGTTATCAACAACATCGGGTATGATCGCTACCAGACAATGCTTCACACGGCCCCGTCCGGAGCCGTCCAGATCACTCTCCTCTGGATCGGTGTCCTCGGCTGCATGCTGTTTCCCAACAACCGCACATACGTCGCTCTGGCACTTTGCATCCCGCCTCTGATCGGCTGTGTTCTGCTGCTCAATCTGCCCCTCGATGCCGGATGGGGTATGATCGCTGCCTCCTGGCTGGTAAGTCCTCTTCTCAAGTCCGATTGTCCAGCTTTAGACTTACCAGTCCTCCGCCAGTCATCCTGCATCACCGCTCCCTGGTCCATCCTCCTCTCCCTGACGGCCTCCAACGTCAAGGGCAACACCAAGCGCGCCATCGTCAACGCCATGTTCTTCATCGGCTACTGCGCCGGCTGCATCGCGGCCCCCCAGCTTTGGACACAGGCCCCGCGCTATTTCAACGGCGTGGTGACGGGCATCGCGACGTGGTGCACTCTCTTCACCGTCATTCTTGCGTATCGTTTCGTCTTACTCAAGGATAACAGGGAGCGCGATGCCCGCGATGCCGAGGCGTCTGATGAGGGTCGGACGCCCGTCGTCTTTGATGAGCACGGCAGGCCGGAAACGGATTTGACGGACAAGCAGGACAGGGAGTTCAGGTACTCTGTGTGAGCAGGCTGCTATAAAGAGGCACTTCGAGCTGGATCTGTACCGCACTGGGAGTAGATGGTGATGGGACTTTACAGATGCTTGTCTCGCCGTATTCTCTGGCTGCGCTACTAGTTTCACAAGACTTCATTGATATTTTACATATCCGCAGTGGCGTCAGACATATGTCCTGCCCTTGACTGGAGCCGAGATCCGTTCAGACAGGTCCACGGTCAGTCTCGTCCAGTAAGACCCAGGGCCCTCGGCTCTCGTTTCGTCATCAACATGCAGAACCGAAGATTGCGCTGATCTCTTCCCGATGGCGCCGCCCGGTATACTGAAGGAGGGTCGCTTCTCCTCAGTCTCCCCGTACCGTAGCTTCAACTCGCCGTGACTCTTTGCGATCTGATTACCTGGCGTGTTGCTTCCAACGCCATAGAGCAGGGGTGCATCAAACGCCTTTGCGATCTCGACCGGCGACATTGAGAATCGACGGCCGAGGCGTCTCCAGCCGGTGAAGAGGAGGCCCACGAGAATGGTCGCGCAGCTGGTGATGCTGACGGCGATGACGGCGAACAACAAATCCACCCGATAAACTGTGACCAGCTTCGTCTCCTGCCCGGCGACTCTTTGCCGTGGGCTTGATTCCGTTTCCATCAGGCGGAGAGCCTCTTCCATTCGGGGACGCGCCCCTTTTCCATTGCTGTTGATAAAGACGTTCCAGTAGGCGTCCATCTCCTCCAACCTCTGCGGCGTCGACGGGATGGTTCTCAGCGCATACCGTAGGGAGAGTTCGTGGAGAGTGTCGGTAAAGTTGGCGAGAGGATCCAGGAAAGAAGCAGAATAGCCGGGGTTTCCGGACCCCTCGGGCCCTTTCGGTCGAGTAGTGACGCTTGTCTGGTTGAGAGACTGACGTGGTCCGATCCCGGATATGGTGTGCGACCCCTCCGAGCTGTCGAAAAAGACGTATCCGCCGTACAGATCCGACATTATCTGCCTGATCCCGATATGTGTGAACTGGGCTTCGCCAACGATGGGGGCCGGGATGGACTCGGTCCCCCTGTTGCGACGCGACAGTTCGGGGCCTTTGAGCGGCTGGATCTTGACGATACTTCCCTCGGTGATCTCGATTGGGATATCCACAAACGCCGAGGTAAAATTGCACCTCTGCACTGTCAACATGTCGCTGTCGGCGTCTTCTCTGAAGTAGCTTGTGTAGTTCATCCCATTGGGTGGCATTGTTGAGTTGAGCCAAGGTAGGCCCTCGAGTTCTAGTTCCGTAGCCGAGTCTGGATTGAGGCTGGACACTGCCAACTGATAGTCCAAATTTAACCACCTGCAGAAGCTCAGTTTTTCGGAGTCTCCGGAGCTGTGGTCGATCCCGGTTGTAGTGCAACGGTGAATGTTGTGTCCAAGGACAATGGTCTCGAAATCCGGCAGCGTGGGCGCTCCTACGGCCGGGACATACTCTTTGCTGCAAGTCCTGCTGAAGCTCGCAACGGTGACAGTTGTCGTGCAGGTCGAGGTGAGCGGACAGCTCGTAGACCGCAGCTCAATAGGGCGTCTCTGATTCAGCTCGCTGACGATCTCGCCGAACTCGTCCTGGTACGGCGGCGAAGACCAGACGTGTCCGGACGTGTGATCGATGAACTTTGTGGTCAAGTTCCACATGGGCTCTCGTCTGACAGGGAGATCCATCTCAAAAGGGGTCCTTGTCTGCACGAGATCGACGGATACGGCTCTCTGCAGCAAGGGACCGTTCCCGGCTAACAGAATAAGAATGATCCCGGCAGCGCGTAAGGCGGGTTGAAAGTCGCGAGAGGGTATCTTGAAGCGGGACATGGAGTCGTGACCAAGTTCCCACACGTGGTGTAAGGTGTGGAGGTTGGCACCAGAGTCTGAGAGTAGGAGTGACCACCAGCGCGTTTCGACGCCCGTCTGGAAGGTAAATCGAAGTATCATGCTCGAGAGCGTGGCGAGAATCGAGAGATAGACGCTTGGTGCAATGGGCCAGGTGTCCACTGGCTTGCCGTCGGCAAAGCGGACGACGAAGAGTGCGAGCCCAGATGTTGCGAGCGACGCCGCGAGAGAGATGAATGACAAAATAGGGGCATTTCGGAGTGATCCCGGCTGCCACGGGCGCGATTGTCCGTGGCGTGGTGAGGATGCCATGTTTCTGAGGTCCCCGGTCCAAGAGGAGAATGGAAAACACTAGAGTCAGTGAACAATGCAACGAGCCGGGTAGACGGCTCATGCCTTTTCACGTCTACGAAAGAACCATCCAGGCTGCGCAGTCTGCCCAGCCGGGCGGATTGGAGTTTTTGGTCGCTGAGACGGCTTGGTACCACCTTAAGCGCCCAAGATGCAGGTCACGAAGTAGCCGAAACCGTGGTTGGTTGCTGAGAACAAAAATAGTACTACCCCTGAACCAGAGCCTCGGTTCTGGGTGTTTAGCCGCCGGCCAATGCTGGTCGTGGCTCTGGCCTCTTGGCGCCTTTTAACCGCGCCAGCTTGGTGACCCCCAGAACGGCCCGCATTACCAGTTTACTGGGAATGAGTCTGAAAGATTTTGAGTACTCCTCTGGAGGTAGATCGAGTGACAAGTGAGCTGAGATGCCACGCTGCGGTTCGAAAGGCTGGCGGGAGGTGGATGGACCAAGAACTGACACAAGAGCAGACTGCGCTTCCAGGGACGGTGGCGCAGCAGGAGCTCGCAAGTCTGTTCTATTACTAACCAACATGGAGGATCTCATCGCAGTCGCCCAGTGTCTCTCTGTGACGGGACTGGATGGATCTGAAGGGAATGGTCTCAAGAGCCGGAGACGTACGTTGCGGGGCTCGGTTCTCGGCAACGGTGAAATCCGATGAGGCCGACCTACTACTACTAGTAGTACCGAGACCCGAGACCCGATCACCCACGCACCAACGCCAAAGCCCGCTGGTCCAGCCGTGCGAACCTGACCACGAAACTGACCATACCACGCTCTGCGACATGCGAGGATGCGGTCCAGTCTGTCATGCGAGCCATGCCGGTAAGTTCTTCGATGCAGAGGCCCAGGATATTGCTGACTCCTCCTCAAGCAAAGCCAAGGTCAAGTGCGCCCACAATGGCTTTGCGCCGTGTAAACGATGCAACAAGATCGGAAACGAAGACTGTCTTCTCGCATGGCCAACGACCAGCAAGGGCGGGCACTCCGCAAAAGAAAGGGCTCCGTCCAGCAATCAAATCAACGGGCCCTCACCTGCAAACACGGGCCCAGTCCCGGAACCTCACCCTTCTCTGCCGGTTCCCGAAACTTCTGGTCGCATCCGGTCACCACGATGCAACGACGACGAGATGTTTGACGTGGACTTCGAGCTGCAGCGGCTTCCATTGGGAGCAGTCATGAGTGTTATGGATGCTTTCGGAAGCAACTTTTCGGAGCTGCGGATGCTTCATCCAGTGCTATTCCAGAAGTACTTCGCAGCCGAACGTTCTGAGGAAAGCAAGGCCCTCCTGGCCGCCTTGCTCTCAGTCACATGGCAAATGAGCCCCCCTGCTCGCAATCCGAATACGAATACTCCAATTTCTTGCGGCCAATATGCTGTTTATGCTAGCCGTCGCCTGTCCGTTCATATGCTTCAGCATCCAGATGTCAGGACCGTCCAGGCGCTCCTCATTCTTACAATATACGAATGGGGTACTGGAGCATTTCAGGAGGCATGGATGCACCATGGTTAGTCTTGTCCTCCAAAGTCTCCCACCAATGACCACTGACCATAACAGGTATTGCGGTGAGAATCATGCAGTCGCTGTACAGCTCAAGAGTGTCCCGGCTGCCTCTATACGACCCCCCAGGCGGTGTAGCAGATGACCTGACTCAGGTTGTCGAGAATGCGACATACTGGTCATGCTTCTCTCTTGATGGAATCATCAGTTCTGGCACGTATGCTCCTCGCATGCTACCGATGGCCGAGATGTGGAAGCTGAGGGTGCCGTGCCCCCCCACCGCTAGTGATTTCGCGTTTGGATCGAAGCCAGCCCTCCAGCCACCTGATCCCTACCGGATCGACAGCTCCAACTTACCTTCCACTCCGCGGAAACATAATCTTGAGACCGTCTCCGAGATTCTGGTGAAAGGATTTGATCTCTACGCTGAGGTCATGGCTTTCGTTAACAGAGGGGGATGCCGCGCTGCAGACATGCCCGCTGGCCGCAGCAATCCATGGGACGCAGGCTCACTTTGGGCCAAAAGCTGCAAGAGACTGGAGAGATGGAGGGACACGCACATACCTCAGCTACACTATCCAGAGCATAGTGTCGCTTCACACCTAGCTTTCGGATCTGCTGGGCCATTCATCGTGCTCAATCTTCTCTACTATCAAGGGTATTTCTTCCAACCCTTGCCGGTAATGGTAGTTCCAAGCAAGTCTTACAAATTTAGTCTTCTCATGCTACACCGAGAGCACCTGCCGGTCATACCTTCGCCCGGCGCAAAGCCGCAGGGGCCAACGGACTCACCGCATCTTGAAGCACCTGCACCACCCATGTGGTGGGAGGAAAGCGCACGGAAGCTGTTTGATGCCGCTTCATGCATAGCCAGCATCCTTCAGGAAGCGCTGGACTGCGGCACCTTGATGCCCACCCCGTTCACAGGGTTCTGTGCTTTCTCGTCGTGTTATACGAACCTTTACGCTCTCAAATTTCCCTCAATGGTCAACGAACAACGGAGATCACAGCAGTTGATGGATTCGTCACTGAGATATCTTCAGGACTTCACCACAGTTTGGAGCCTCGGCCGAGGCTGGGTAAGTTCGAGGCCCAGTCCGTATCAATTCACCTCAAGCCCTAACAAATTCGAACCAGGTCAAAACCATTCAGAATGCGTCCTTGCTCTTCGATCAGCGAGTTGCGGGAGAATGGCACTCTTCCGGGGGGGCTCGGCTTGGGCTGGAGATTTTCGAGCTTTCCTCTCGTGAATTTCGGGCAATGGACAGGTCAGAGCAGCTGGAGCAACTACGTGAAGCAGGACGAATGCCGTCGAAAGATATGACCGGAGAGCTAACCGGTGATATTGAGCTTCCGTCCCACCCAGTTTCAGTCGACCTGGCAGCAGGACTCGATGCTTTTTGGCCAGACTGGTGGACTACGGATGTCGACTCTCCTGGGGCGGGCCCAGTTGGTTGAGAACTAGATGTGCTAGGGCCCAGTCTGGCTCGCCCACGGGAAATGCTTCGGACTCAATTTCTTTGTTGCTCAATGATCTCTACTCGTACAGGCAGAAATCCCGGGAAGGTAAACGGTGTAGCCAGCAAAATATTCGCGAGCGACAATGAGGGACATCTGTCTGGGCGCCAACTGGTGGGACTCAGTCGGTTTTCGGTTTTCAGTTCCGACCGATGCTGATAAAAGCCATGCTTGCCCTTCATCACTTTGATTTCTTTTTGGAAAGCACACCACTGCTCCGAATAACACCCCCAAACACATCAGATCGGACGTCTTTTCCGCTCAGAGATGCAGCCTCCCTGTAACGGAGCTCAACAAGGCACAGATATCCCCCAGGACGCAGCAGCGGAGCGAGCTCCGGCGCCCGACGGCGGATATGGCTGGGTCTGCGCAACCGCAGCAGCCGTAATCAACGCGCATTCTTGGGGATTCAACTCGGCCTACGCCGTATTTCTTGCGTACTACCTCGATACGGGACATTTCCCGGGCGCGTCACCCCTTCAATATGCCCTTGTCGGCAGCCTCAGCCTCACGTCGCTATTCACCATTTCGCCCATCGCGACCATCGCCGTGCGCGAAATCGGCATACGACCAACCATGTTCTGCGGCGTCCTCTTGGAGACTGCCAGCCTACTCTGCGCCAGCGTCGCTGGGGAGATGTGGCACCTCTTTCTCAGCCAAGGGGTCCTCTTCGGCTTCGGGCTCGGCCTGCTCTTCATACCCACGGCCATGGTCGTGCCGCAGTGGTTCACAACAAAACAGTCTCTGGCAAGTGGAGTTGCGCTTGCCGGCGCAGGCTTGGGCGGTGCTGTGTACTCCCTCGCGACCGGCGCCATGATCCGCAACATCGGACTCGAGTGGACGTTCAGGGTTCTTGGTATCCTGGCCTTCGTCGTCAACACCACTTGTGTGCTGCTTGTCCGTGACCGCAACAAGGCCATCGGATCCAACCAGGACGCCTTTGACACGTCGCTTCTGAGGCGACGTGAGTATTGGCTCCTTTTTGGCTTTAGTGCCTTCACCATGTTGGGCTATTTCATCCTCATCTTCAGCCTGGCCACCTACGCGACGAAGATAGGCCTCCAGCCTTCAGAAGGTGCCCTCATCAGCGCTCTGTTCAACTTTGGCCAGGCCATTGGGAGGCCTCTGATCGGGTACTTCAGCGACAATTTTGGGCGGATGAACATGGCCGGGTCGATGACGCTTGTGGCTGGTGTCCTGCCGATGGCGGTTTGGGTCAACGCAAAGAGCTACGGCTTGCTCGTCTTCTTTGCAATAACGGAGGGTCTTGTTGCTGGGAACTTCTGGGCTACGATCGCACCACTAATGGCGGAGGTCGTTGGCTTGAGGGATGTTCCGTCGGGACTGAACCTCATGTGGCTGGCCATGGCTCTTCCGGCAACGATCAGCGAACCCATCGCCTTGCAGATTGTCTCCAGCACCGGAATCTACCTGGGAAGTCAGCTGTTCACTGGAATGGCATACATCGCGGCAGCGGTCTGTATGGTTTTCCTGGTTTCGTGGAAAAGGCGTCAATCCTTGGAGGGAAGATGAGGACGCTATCGCGGGCGGGGTTCAAAAGGATTATGGGTAATGATGCCTGATGGACTTGGTGTAGGGATGAGCGCGTTCAAGTGATATATGACGTCTGGTTCAGGCTTTTCTTTGAGTTGGAAAGTGAAGTGCAAATGAACATGTTCACAACTTAACTCAGTGACAATTTCAATTTGAGCCAATAGACCACGTACAGCAGCTATCTTATAGATAGCCTTTCCTCACTGTTAACCAAAACATATTCCCTCGAACAAACTACGCCCACAAGTTGTTTTCATAGAACGAACCTCCACCTGTCAATGATGTCTCTTATACTAGACATCAAAGGCTCTTTTACCACTTCCCGTCCCAACAATCGCATTCTCCCTCCTCAATCAAGCGGACGCAGCGAGCTCATCAGCAGAGGTCTGACATTCCGAAGGAAGTACATCCCAGAAGCTGGGGCCCTTGGGCTCCCAGCCAAGGCGCCTGGCTCGCGCGGATTCGGCTCGGCTGTTTGAACCCCAGATGTAAAGGACGAGTCCGGTGTCTGAGAAAGGGGGCTTCAGGTTCAGAGTTCCCGCTTGCTCCGCAGTGAATGAAATTGCTTGAACCTCGGCGGGTAGCCAGCCCTGCTTGTGGCCAAGATCCGCGATTGCCACTGCGGCATCCTTCCACTTGACTCCACTGTCGACTGCGAAGTAGAAGCCCTTCATGGTCGCCAGTCAGCATGTATCCCGGGATTTCATGGTCGTTGTTTCCGTGTGAAATGCCACGTACCTCTTTTCCGTAGTCCAGCCCCTCGCCGCCCGCAAGATGTTTGTCGATGACGAGGAGGAACAAGCTCACCACGTCGCTGATGTGAGTCAGCGCCCGCACGTTCTGGCCTTCGCCGAAATAGAAGGCCTTCTTTATCTCGCTGATGACCGAGACATATAGGGGAACGATGAATGAGCTCTTCTTTCCTGGCCCGGTACCCCGCCCGTAGATGTCTGGAGGGCTGATGGAGATGGTCTTGATCAAGTCGTTGTTGGCATCCGCGATCAGCTTGTCCACGGGGCGATGAAGCACGGATTCCGGAAGATCATAGATCTCCTGTATGTCGTCGATGTCGTTCCAGACACGGGGATTGTACTTCCCAATGTTCTCCCCAGAGCCAATGTCCGAGATGCTCGCGGTGCCGGTCAGGTGCAGCAACAGGCTCTTGGTCTTTCTCTTGCTCAAGCCCGACAGGATAGCCTTCACCGAGCCAAGATGGTCGCTGTCTCCAGCGTGGAGGACAATGTCAGCCTTTTCAGACGCTTCCGTGATGACGGCCGAGTCGTCAAAAGTCCCTTTGACGACCTTGATTTTCGGGTACTCCTTGGCGAAGGCCTCGCTCGGATTCCTGAGAAGAGCCGTGATTTCTATGTCAGGACGGTCATTGTAGATTTTGTTGAGAATGCTTCCTCCGATGTATCCGGTCGCGCCGGTTCTGTGTCAAGGGCCCAAATGTAAGTTTGTGTGCGTCGCTTCCGGCACTACCCATCATCCAGGTTGAAGACTTAGAAGACGTACATGAACAATTGCGTGGCCGACATGGTGGTGAGCGGTGATGAACTGGGATGCGAATGTGATGCCGTCAGCTAATGGCTTCACCGTAACCCTGATGTCATGACACTCCATGCTTAAATAGGAGTGTCGATGGTCTGCGGCTGGATGATACGGACAATGGACCGAAGCTGACATATACACTGCGGAGTTTCTGACAAATCCGACCTGATCCTGATCCACATTTTCCTGTTCACCCAAGACATGGATCCAAGCGTTGAGGTTTCTATCGCATTCTCGATGGGCTGCATCAGAAAAGATCCGGGCAATCCCTGGATTCGATGTGGACCTGACAATGGCGGCGGGGCTGCGATGCCTCAAAGTTATCGACCAAAGTGCCGAAAACAGTCCAGGCGGCGCTCCTCATTAGAATGTGCAAGACACCACCATCGTCCTTGGAGCTCGCTTCGCGGGTCTGTTGATACAAGGCTTTGCCTCTTCAACATCACTCTGGTACCATTGACGTATCTTTTGATACCAGGGCTCGGTTAGTGTGCTCAAATGATCACTGCGGTGCTTCTTTCCAGGATATCCTTCTCTTCTTCTTCTTCTTCCGTTTCTCCTACCGCCGATCACGTTCTTCAGAGAGCTACTCTACATAACAACAACCCTGATCACTCCCTGTCTCTCTCACCGCTGGTGCATGCCACACCCTACTGCCACACACCCGCCGCGTGCTCAAGCTCTCTCGACGCTCCTGTGAAGAACCCACTCAACCCATGGGTTGGGGAACGGCCAGAACGACTGCCCCTCGCACCGCATGCCGCCGTGGGCCTGGATGCGCCACCCGTTGCCATAGTTGCGCTGGTACCTGTTGCGCGTGTCGCGTGTGATGTCGGCGATATCCGTTGACCCGACGCGGACGTAGCGCTGGTCGTCGTTCTCGTGGACGCCGATGCCGAAGCGCAGGTTCGCGCCGCTGTTGGTGCCGCCGACGATGAGGTTGACTCGCTTCGGGTTGCCGCAGCAGTAGCCCGGCATATCGAAGTAGCCGTGATTACGCTGACCCCAGGCGATGATGGCATTGGCGCCGCCCGTGAAGGCCGCACCCGGGTGGACGGTGTTGTGGATGTCTGTGTGGCCGCAGCGGTCGCCGCTGTTGGAGGGGCTGCCGGGGCCGCCGTGGAAGCGCGAATACGTGGTGGTGCTCTGGCGGGCAGCGAGGGGCATGGGCACGTCCGCGAACTCGTTGGCCACCCAGACGGTGTAGTCGTCGCCGCCGTCGCGCTTGAAGACGGAGTGCTTGAACACTGCGGGCGGGTTAGCATTGATGGCTGGACAGATACTTCAGGGGAGGGGGTTCGCTGACTCTCGGTGGTGTTGACGCCGTGCAGGTCGGCCAGCTCAAAGTCCCGAGCGGTCAGGACGTCGCCGCGCTTGAAGACGTGGTGCTCGACAATGTCGTCCAACGTGGTGTCTCTCTGCTTGAGAGAGGCACCGTCGGCGTCCGCGGCTGGGTTCGGGACGGCCGACACCAGGGAAGAGAGGCCGACAAGGGCCGTGATAAAGACACGAGGAATCATCATTGTGTTGAGTGTCTGACGCTCGCTGCAGGACTGAAGATGGGTGTGAAGAGTCTCAGGAAGAGAAGAGGCCATCGGGGGGCCTCATCTTTATAGCTAGATGCTGGGGACTCTAGAAGCATGTCTTTGCTTCTTCTCTGGAAAGCATTCAAGTCGGGAAATTCGGCTTTCTCAGCGGTACTTTCTTGTTCTCGTGCCTGTTCGGTCCGCGTCTACGAAGAGGACGCCGCGTGAGCGTGGCTCGGAGATCACCCCCTTTCAGGTCTCTTCCGCGACGCCAAGGTCAGGTCACATTTGGCTGGATAAATGCGGCCTTCCTGAAGTTGAGACCTACGATATGTCATGAGGAATAGGCGTCATGGTTGGCCAGTTTACGAACGGAACAAGCCCCTTGTGATTCTATAGCTACCTGATGCTGCAATGATCAACCACGGCCAAGCAACGTTGTCAAGTGACAAGGAGTACAGCGTAATTAAATGAGGGAACGCCAAGGCACGACCTTCTTCTCTCACCGCAACCCCCCCATGCCATAGTGGTGGTGTTTCGGTCCCGAGCCGTGGGCCGTGCCGCAAGGCTGCGTCGACAAGCTGGCAGAGCTCCATGGAATTGGTCCAGCCCTCACGCCACCGTCTGTCACAGTGGGACGACCGTGTCTGTGCCGCGAGGCTACACCGGTGATCCCATGAAGCTCTCGTGATCTATTGGCTTCGGCCCGGCGGCACATTGGCACCGGAGTCGTGCCGCACAGGAGACCTGTCGTCGGACGCTTTTGAAAGGAACTTTGGAGACACAACAAGCCACATTATGACGCTGCGAGGGCGGGATGACTTCCCGAAGCGCGCGCGCCGGGCGACGCCCAGGCAACAGGAATCAGGTTCTTATCTTGTTGGAACTTGGTTGAGAGAACGTCGCGGGAAGGCCGATTGGGTAGGAGCGGGATCTTTCATATGTTGCCTCTCGGTGGCGGGCACCCTTGCACGGATGGGCCGACTCAGTATGCCAAAGGTCGAAGTCAGGACATAGTAGTCCGGGAAAACATGTTGTCTTCCAAAGTGGAGACCAAGAGAAGGCGAGTGAACGAGGTCCTTGAGCTATTTTGCCGTCATACGACGAGTCTTCTCAGATATAAAACATCAGCCCCCGCCGTGTTATCTCTCTCTCTGACTTGTTTGATCCGCCATCTCCAGCCAGCCGGCACATCTTTGACTCCCATCCCTCACCACTTGTTTATCCAGAGCCCGCAACGGCAGCTCGACCCAAGATGCACCACAGCGCTCTCTTGCCCGCCATGCTGGCGCTGTCCCGTGTGGCCCTCGGCATGCCCGCCGCCGGCGGCCTGGCCGACGCTGGCTCCGTGCTCGAGGACCGCGACAAGTTCGAGTTCACCGAGCACATCCGCTACAAGAGGGACGACGTCCTCACCCCCCGTGACCTGGAGCACGCCAAGCGCCACGGCGTCGACATCGACGAGAGTATGTCATCCCCTTGCATGCCATAGAGCGAGTACCTGACTAACGTCTCTTCTAGTGTACCGGCACTCCGTGTTCAAGCGCCACGACGGCGACGACTGGACCATCTGGGTGCACAACAGCTTCAACGAGAGCGTGGCCGACGCCGATGAGTCAGACGAGGCCGCCGCCGGGCTCGAGGCCAGACAGGAACGCTGGAGGGAGGTCGGGCACTTTACGAGCAACAGAGACCGCGCTCTCCAGTGCGACGGCAACGAGAGGGGTTGGACCAACACCGTGAAGTCCAGCTCGGCCTTCACGGGCGGCGGCAACGCGCTCATCGCGTGGTCGCGCGCCCACTCCGGGTACTTCACCATGGGCCAGTACTGCTGCAACGACACGGGGCGCAAGAACGTCATCATCGGCGGCAGCAACAGCGGCGCCAACCTGCGCTTCGGCATCGGCGTCCACCCCGACGACTGGCAGAGGGTCACCTGGATTGGCAGCCGGGACATTGGCCTCCTCACGGAGAAGGTCCGGGCGGGCAGGAGGAACTTTGGCAACGGGTGGCGCATGGAGGGCCACGGCGAGATGCGATGCAACAGGGCCGAGCTCATCGGGCCGCGCCAATGGGTCGCCTGGGTCCTCCACCGCAGCGTCGAGAGGGTCTGAGCGAGTCAGCTCCAAACACACTCGCTATGACATGGAAGCTTCCGTAGACCGTACTGTCTGGCCCCGTCTCAGAGGCCAATGCCTCATAGTGAATACCGCTCGTTTGTATAGAGGTCGTGCATGGAGGTTGAGGTGACCAACTCCGGGTGATAGTAGTGTGTGGGCGCTGTCGTTGAGTGCCTGATGCCTGCGACAGGCAAGGGCGGCCAAATTGCGGGGATCAATTGTCTTTGGCAAAGTGATCACTGAATATAGGTTGCATTACGTGGGTCTTCCATCCCTTGAACATTATAGAGGCGGAATCTAATACGATCTCGTTCACCTTGCTCCTGAGTACGTGACTTGACCTGACCAGACTCGCAAGGCGACCCAGATGTTCGCTTCGGTATAGTCAGTGGCTCGGAGCTCGACATCGACAGTTTGGATTAAGTTAGCCCCGCTTTCACGTTTGTCTCTGAGCTGGGGGCCTCGAATCCAATGAGAATAGATGCCCCTGGAGATTAAGCTGAAGCGAGAGTCCAGAAGGTCCATTGGCGCTTCCCATCCTCTTGGAAAAGAATTCGCCGAAGTATGGTTGCCGGAGCCCCAACTTCTTGCAAAGCTCTTGGTAGTTCGGTACTCGTCGTCGACTCGCACTCTGACAATGAACTTGAAAGAGCAAGGCTCGTGGTGCTCGTGGCCGAGATCTGCAAATGAGGCGGTGGAGCCCTAGCCCCGATTTCTCGCAATATCAAGGTATGAGAAGTAACTAACAGGCCGGGCCAATCTCGATGACTCGACATCTCACCCTTTCGCTCTGCATTTGGCGTGTGAGGAGGGCCTTGAGAAGCGCCTGGCCGCCAACCTGAAGTGTGCGATCGCACGCGTCCACCACTCCCCAAGGACTGGCCTTCCGCCCGGTATAGAGTCAACTCCAGCATGCAGACCCTTAAGCATCAGCGGGATCATCATATTATCGTGCTCCAAGAGATGAGCACATCTGAAGGCTAATCGCCTCTCCACACATTCGGTCGCCAAGGCCGGCTTGGCTACCAATCTTGGCGTCAAGACACGTGGTTGGTGCCAGGGTGAGAGACTGTGCCGCTCAAAAACGGAGATAAAGCCCACGGGGCCCCGAACCGAGTGGCTTGACGCATCATCATTACATCGTGGCTCTTTTGGCTCCAGAGCGGCATCCGAGGAACCTCACGAAGCGCAACAGGTCTTTTTCCAAGATGCCCACCACCGCGCTCGACGGCTTCGACTATCTCAATGCCGGGCCACTGACGACGACATTCACAGCCCCTGCGTCTTGCACAGGCCGCATTGGCTTGATCCCAAAGGATACGATCTTCGACCGCATAAAAGCCTTCCGAGTGGATGAGAGCTGCACAGGCCCGGCCCCGGGTCTCTCGGACTGTTGGCCGTCCGGCTCGGCCGTCGATCAAGATTTCCCCACAAGGTGGCCGCCGGCGGTTTACTACCACTCACCCGCCTCCCTCTGCCCAGCAGGTTGGACCACCGTCGGGTCTGTCGTCAAGGATGAGGATGGCCATCTTGCGACCTCTTGGGACTTCGGCATCCAGTCATCAAGATTCGTGTCGTACCAGAAGGCCCGCAGTACGGAGACGTACACATACAGCGGGGACAGTGGCGTCATGCTGTTCAACCATGACCCGTGGATCAACTGGCATGCTCGGTGGGCGGTTGCCCTGTCGCCCGGCGAAACGGGGATTGCCTGCTGCCCCAGGTATGAGATATCACAAACACAAATACAGCGAGCGCGTAGTACTGACCACGTCCGCAGCGGCTTCGCCCCGATGCTAGCACAGTCATCCTGCGTCAGCTTCCCGCCCACGACCGCGTGGACAGCCACCACCATCTGCGAGAGCATTTACTCTTTTGMCCCCCCCTTCTCTTGGGATGCGATTTCCACCGCCACATTCGCCGATGAGGTATTCGGCTTCAACGTCACCTCGGAAATGTTCTTCTACGGGACGGAGGCGCTGGCCCTCGCAGGGTTCTCAACCATTCGCACCCTCCATACGGGCACGTATAGCAATGGGGACATTGGTTTGTTCTTCGACCGCGATGGATGGGGCGACATCGAGCCACCTGGAGTCGCTAAGGACTTCATCCCGGTGGATTATAGCAGGGTGATCTTTCTTGCTCATGGTGGTCCGACGCGTGACTCTGGTAATTCTAGTGACTTGTCCCCCATAACAGGAGGCGAAGAGTCTCCTGCTGCTTCAGAGACGGGCGAGGCGGAGAACGACGAGAACGCTGGCGGGGATCGTCGCGATGGGCTGGCGAGTAAGATTGGGCTGGTCTTGGGGACCTGGGTCGTTGCGATGGTACTCGGTGCAGCCCTTATCGTCCCGCTGTAACTGAGTGTTCCATCTTCGCGTTGTACAATTTCGGATTTGCTGCAAATGGATACGGCCCTTCTGCTCCTGGGTCTTCGGCGGCCTCACTCACGGGCGGTCTTCTCTCGGGGTTTCTTAGCCATGCCAGGTTGTCATGGCTCAAACGCTCGGTTGTAGGTCGGTGAACTCGTGATTCAAGCAAGCGAGGCTGGCCGCCAAACTGCAACTCTTTTTTCTCCGCTGGTCCTCAGAAATCCAGAATCATCCATGCTTTACCCTTTACACGGTGTACCATGCTGTGCGGTGAGGGGCGCGGGAATCAGGCTGGGACTTGGCGAATATCCAGCCCCCTTGGAATCTTCCCATTTGCTGCGCGGTTATGCAGCCACCGGTCACACTTGCGGCAATGCCCCTCGTCATCACGTTGCATGATTGGACAGGCATTTGCAGTCTCATAGGTGAGGGTGATACAAGTCTGCACTGCCTGGCCACAGAGAGTATGTGGGCGTTCTTGAGGACGGCCGCAACTTGGCTCCGCGTTGTGGAGGCCTGGATTCCACTTGACAAGGCTGCAGGCACCATCCGCACATTCTGGGGCTGGTCATAATCGCAGGCCCCGGTTGGGCTTTTCTCTCTCTCCCTCACTCTCTCTCCCTCTCCTTCTCCTTCACTCTCTATCTTTCTCCCTCGCCCTCTCTCTTTCTCTTATCGTCCCTCATCAGCTTGGCTTCCCTTGAGCTCATGTCAGACCCTCTGTCGATTGCGGCCAGTGTGGCCGGACTTGTCGCCCTGGCCGACAAGGTCTTCCGAGATGCCTTCAGGTACGCGCGAACCGCAAAGAACGCCAAGGAGGATGCCGCCCAGCTCGCGAGCGAAGCACAGGACCTGGCCGGGATCCTTCACCGCTTGTCACTCCTTGCCTCGGTACTGGAGTATGGAGCAGGGGAGTCGGTCCTCCGCCTAACCCATATTATATCCTGTCGCAAATTGCTGCTCCGATTGGACTCGGCCATCTCAAGGACACGAGCGGACTTCGCCAGCGGGAGGAAGCGCGATCACATCAAACGGTCCCTTCAATGGCCTTTCACCACGTCCGAGACGAAGGACATACTGGAGCAGATCACCAGAGAAAAAGCCGCGCTCACCGTCGCCTTGACTGCGGACAGCATGGATGCTATGCTCCGCCTGCTATCTTGTCAAGAGGACCTACAGAAGACAATGACAACCTTGGCCATGACTGTCAGCGAGGCAATCGAAATCTCGACAAACATTCGGCTAGACCACGAGAAGCGCAAGATTCTGAATCATTTCATGGTCGTGAACCCTCAGGACACCTTGGATCTGTGCAGAGAGCTGCGACACCCCATGACCGGTCTCTGGCTGCTGGATGGAAAGGACTTCCAGCGATGGATAGTCGAGAAGAACTCTGGCCTCTGGCTGAGTGGCATCCCCGGCGCGGGGAAGACCGTCCTGGCCGGTGCGATGATCCTGGAAGTCTTGAAGCTGAGCTCACACACAGTCGGGGTGGGCTACTTCTTCTGCCTACACAGCGACGAGCAGACACAGCAGCCGCTGCTGATATTGCAGACACTCGCTGCGCAACTCGCACGCCAGGACGAATCCGCCTACAAGATCCTGGAAGCCTTCTATCACAAGACACACTCTCAGGACGGGTTTTCTGTCAAGCCCTCACCGCGGAATATCAGGGGCGTTCTGGAGGAGATGGCTGCCTGCTTCGACCAAGTCTACTTGATTGTCGATGGACTGGATGAATGCGCCGACAGCGCTGGGGATGTTGCGTCTCTCCTTTGCAACATCACGGACGAGGAGCACTCAAACATCTCACTCGCAATCTTGAGTCGAGACGAGCTGGTCATCCGGGAATGTCTCCAAGACTCGTTTACTTGTGTTGACCTTGAGGCCCAAAAGCAGGATGTCCGAATGTACGTTGCCACCGAGCTTGAGCTCCGGTTGGAGAGGAAGCAGCTCCGGCTCCGGAACATGGCTTTGAAAGACGAGATCATGCAGGCTTTGCTCGAGAACTACGGCGGAATGTGAGTCTCCCCAGCCGGCCTGCCCCCTGCTTTGTATTAACCGCCATACAGGTTTCGGTGGGTTGCTTGTCAACTTGATCATCTTTGCCTGTTACCAAGCGACAAGGAACGGCGACAGGCACTCACAAGTCTTCCTCCAGATCTCAACGCCACTTACGCCAGGATCCTCCAACGTGTCGACAGGAAGCCCGACTCTATACGACGCATAGTACGGCAATGTCTGCGTTTCATCGCCGCGGCCAAACTGCGTCTGACCCTGTCTGAGCTGCGAGAGGCTGTCTCTATTGAGGAGGGGATGACAACGCTGGAAGATGAGGACTGGGTCGACGATGATGCGGTGCTGCTGCATTGCAGCAGCCTGATCCGCGTCAAGGGGAAACTTGGCCCAGATGCCACCGTCCATTTCTCTCATTTCACCGTCGCCGAGTACCTCCGAGGCACTGTGCTTCGGGACAGTCCGCTTGCTTATTACCATGCCTCAGCAACAGTGGCGTCGAGAGCCCTCGCCAGGGCTTGTCTTGGCCTGTTGTGCATCAACGAAATGGTCACTCGGCCAGCCGAGATCGAGGATTTGAGCCAGCAGCTGGTGCGCAGTCAGCGACAGCACCCGTTCTATCGGTACGCCGTGATGTTCTGGATGGACCATGCCGAGGGACATTGGGAGGACGATACCGTATCCTCCCTAGTCCAGTGTCTCTTTGACCGGGCGGCTGGCAAGATTTTGATTTTTACATTGGCATATTCTGCACTCTCCGACTTGATCGCCTCGTTCCTGTTACGAAGTATTGAAGATGACCAAAGTGGGGCGCCGGCCTCTCCTGATCACGGAGGCGGTAATAGGTGGCAGACTCGGGCCACTGGAATCTTTTTTAGTAGGATTAGGGACCTCGCCTCTATAAGGAGGCAGGGTAAGAGCGCTTATTAATATCCGCAACTGGATGAAGAGATGGCATTATATCTATGCAAACTTGCGTATTCTGTCCCCTCTCTAGGCCCTGCTACGGTGTTTATTGGCCTCTTGGGATGTGTGAGATCTATATAAGTGGTTGGTATAAATATCATGCCCGGGATCTAACTGCGTGTCCGCTCGTGAATGACAAGGCCATTTTCAAGCTATTCATTGGAGACTTCATGGCTGCTTTGTGTCGTAAACTGACTCTCTAGTGAACCAAACGCATATCGTAGAAACGGCCCCTGTGATCACTCGGAAGGTCGGACAGTTGCCTCTGTATCACCTTGTTCCGCCAGATGTAATAAAGTTTGCCGAGGACAAAGAGAACGATGTTGAAGACGCAAAGCGCGACAAGGCCCTTATTGGCCGTGTAATCTTTGGGAGGCGAGACGTTAGCACAGATTCGACCCTGAGAATTTCAAAGTCACTCACAGTACGGCTTATCCTCTTCTCGGTAAAAGTTCACCGCGGCAATACTACCAATCTGATACGTCATGTTGTAAACGGCCGCTGCGACGGCGCGCCGGCCCACAGACTTGGAGTTGCGGCTCACAAGACCAACGAAGATGGAGTGCGCGTAGGGAATTCCGTTGATGCCGGTGAGGAGAGCGTAGCGGACCCAGGGGCTAGCGCTGGGCGTGATGGCGACGAGGCCGATGAAGAAGGGCAGCATCCAGATGTTGCTGATAGATGCGACTAGGAAGCGCTCATTGACCCTTTCTGAGAACCAGCCCAATATCAGCACCTATAGACATGCCGTGTTAGATATGGTTCAGTTGTGAATTTCCACGCCAGAAGATGACCCACATTCATAGCGAATAGAACAAAGCTCGGAATGGCGAGCAGGTTGGAATGGAAGACTGAGTAGCCCATGTCCCTCAGAATCAAGGACAGATAATTGGCCGTCGGCTGGAAAGGAATCCAAGCAAAAATTCCAATCTGATGCGGAGAGCCTGATGTTAGTCTCTGCGCCGCAAAAGGAAGAACGAAAGCACGGAAGAGCTCTTACGATGAAGATTGGCCACAGATCAAAGTCGCTCAGCGTCTTCCACAACCCGAGAAGCGTGACAGCCGTTCGGTTGTTGAGGTCGCCCTTTGTAGGGTCATCACGAAGCAGACGGTTGACGAGGATCTTCTCCTCCTCTTCCGTCCACCATTTGTTGGTGCCGTCGGGACGCTTGAAGGCCAAAGCCGGCTCGCTGATGGACGGAGGCATGATGAAAAAGGCAATGATCCCAATGAGGACGCACATGAGTCCTTCGATCAAGAAGCTGCTCCATCTTAGCACATGTCATGAACCGGAACTGGTGGACAGGGGTTGCACCTACAGCCATTGCCAACCAGCCCATCCTTGGACGCCACGCATCTCCAAGAGACCTGCAGCGATAAGGCTGCCAGATATTTGTGTGATGGGTATGCCAGTGTAGAAGAAGCTCAGACGGATGGGTAGCTCGTTGCTCTTGTAGAAGTATGACAGGTACAGAATCTGCGAGAACCGCGTGTTAGCTATCTTCATGTCAAGCACCACGATATCAGGGCCACGGGGCACTCACCATTTCCGGGATGAATCCACCTTGAGCAATGCCCAAGAGCGCACGGAGCAAGAAGAAGTTCCAACGGCTGTTCATAGCAGACTGCACCATGCAAAGCCCACCCCAAAGGACGATGACAGCAGGGGTGTAACGGAAGGGGCCAATCTTCTTGCTGATGAGGCCGCCGGGGAGCTCGGCAGCGAGGAAAGCTACCAGATAGATGGTCTGGCCAGTGTTGTAGTCGTTTGTATTAATGTTGAGGTCGTCGAGCATGTTATCAGCGACGGCTCGGTTGATGTTGCGACGGATCAGGTCGAGCGAGGAGTACATGACCCAGACCCAGACCATGACGCGCCAGTCCAGCTGCGAGACGAGAATACTAATCAGCATCACTGTATATCCCAGTGTGGTATGGAAAAGAATGAAACGGAAACGCAGTAGAAACAGCCAAGAAGGTGGTTGAAGCAAGATGGACGGCACATGGTACCTGTTCATGCCGCGATGTGATGATGAAGAGAGAACGGGATTTACCTTTTTCTTGACAGCTGCTTCTTTTTCCGGAGACCACTCGAAGGATGGGTCGAACCTGTGTCTGCACTCGTACTTGGCATTCTCGAATATGTTCTTCCAATATTCTGCTCTTGCCGGGTGCGAGAAGACATGTGGCTCGACGGACCCCAGTTGAGAGCCGGTCGACGGCGGGAAGTCATCAACGGCATACCGGTCGTCCGAAAGGCTTTCGGGCGTGCTTGGCACTTCTTTGCTGGAGTTCGCCTTGCTAGAGTCTGCCATGATGGGAAATTACAGACCGGAACATAGAATAGTGAACAGATAGAGCGCGGCCGCAGATAAGATACAGAATTGGTGATATTGTAGTCGAAGGGACTCGCACAGGACCTTTTGCATCCGGAAACCCAAGAGCAACCTTTCTCATATATATGGAAATCTGGTTTGATATACGTACTTGTCTTGTACAAGGTACGTCGTGGCCTTGAAGTCAAGGCAGAGAGTTCGGCAACCCTTTGGCCGGGAACATACGGCCGGGTGGAACGATGAAACTACGCCAGAAAGCTTTACCACCGGAGATGCTCAAACCAACAATCCGAGATCGGATGCAGTGTATTGACAGTTGGTTCTAATGAGATGACGCCATCCGGGGTCGAGGACTCGCAATGAGGGGCTAGTCCGTATGGTGTGGATGGATGAGCATGGAAGAGGGTACAGCTCAACAGCAGACAGTCGATCGAACCCTGGCCTCTGACAGATGCAATCTTTTCTTTGCGGATTGTCGGCAACGTAGTTATGAGCTACCTCAAGAAGGCTCCAGTCGCCATCAGGGCGGCATACATCATGATTACGCTCGTTCGAGCCAGAAAAAGAGTAGGAGAAAAGAAGAGAACCAGTGTATAACACATTATCTATTCACTCGCCGTTTTAAAGAAATACACGAGTCTATGATTTGAATAACACCGGCCCCTGGCATGCTATCAACTTTTCAAATGGCCCAACCCTATACCCTTCATTGTCCGTCTTGTCATCTCGCCTCGGGAGAACTCGCATCATATTTCAGCAACCCAGGCATATGCATTCCATGCGAGCCGCATACCATATATTGCCCACAGGGCCGAATTCAGATTTTGCATCAGGACCTCGTTCCGACAGTCTTCAAGCTTGGCGGTACGACCCTGGTCTCTCTAATGAGTGCTGCGCATTTGTCTCGGGCTGGCCATCAAGGCAGCGATCAGGCCGATGGCCGCAACAGCTGTAGACACCGCAAAGGCGTACTTGAGACCGTCAAAATAGACGTATCGGGCCACCAGCTGAATGTCAGGAGGCAGAGATCGAATGGTATCTACTGAATGTCTGATCCCGTCGATAATCTAAATTTTTGAAGGAAGTCATCGCGTCAGCTTCATCCTCAAGTCCCCGGCGGTTGGAAAAGACGTACCCTCCACTTATCTGGCACCTCACTCAAAGCATCCGGCAGGCGAATGCTGAGCGTAGTTTGCAGGATGGCCGAGGCTAGTGAGACACCCCAGACCATGCCCAGCGAGCGTACGAGATAGACAGTCGAGGCGGATACCGCATGATCTAGGTCATAGAATATTAGACACTCTTCCATCTGATAAATGTACCAAAATTGCCAAAGGTCACTCACCAGCGTGCTCAAACGAGGCCAGAGACGTGAATAGAATGGATGGGTACATGAACCCTTGACCCAGGCTGGCAGGGACAATGAATACGTGGTATTTCCAATCGGCGTCCTTGAATGCCAGCAAGAGGATCAGCCCGTTACCAATCATCATGAGAAAGGCGCCCAGTCGAATCATTGGAATCAGCTTTCCCCAGCGAGACATGACGATACCGGCGAGAAGGGAGCCTATCGGCGTCGAAAGCGAAGGAATCGCCAGACGAGCACCAGCCTTCGCTGCAGATTCGAGAAGGATGACCTGGAAGAATAGCGGCATCATGAACAGGAACTGATATTCCGAGTTAGTAGGGCCAGCTTAGGAGGTTGTTGTCTTGTAAGAGCACTTACACTGTACGCGGCGATGCCTGCACAGACATTGGATATTTGTGTTAGGACAGGAAGCCGCCCTGTCAGCATTCGCAAGGGTATGATGGGAATTGCTGTCGTCCTTGCCTCAATGACAATGAAGAGAGCAAACAAGGCGATGCTTCCGACGAGGGAGCCAATGACCCAAGGGCTGGACCACGGCAGCTCATTCCCACCGAGGCTCAGACCGACCAGCTGGACCGAGATGCTGATGATCAGGACCAGAGCACCTGTGAAGTCGACCCTCTTCCCTAAGACGGCAAGGCTCTCGCCCGAAGCGAGCCCTGGTTGGTTTTTGACAGCGAGGATGCCAACGACGAGAGCCAGCAGGGACACCGGGACCTGAAGGAGGAAGCACCACCGCCAACCGATGTGATCTGCGATGGCGCCGCCAAGGGAGGCACCGGACATGGCTCCCAGGCCGAAGATGCCGTTCTGCATGGCTTGATACATGCCACGCCTGCGGAATGGGATCATGTCTGAGTTGATGATAGTAGCTAAGACCCAACAGTATCAGCGCCTTCAATTCTTTTGCATTATCAACATGATTGGTCCATACCCATCGTCATCAACCCCCCGCCTCCAGCACCGGTCAAGGCGCGCATGCAATTAAGGGTGATGATGTCGGGTGCGAGACCGCATCCAAGGCACCCGGCAGCAAACATTGAGGTAGATATGAAGAAACATATCCTCCGACCGAAGATGTCCGATATGCGGCCATACAGCGGCTGGACGGCCGTGCTGGTGATGAGGTACGACGTGGTGAGCCAGGATGCAGTATTAGCCGCATTGAATTCGGACCCGATGACGGCGTAGGTTGATGCTGTAATAGTACCGTCAAAAGCGTTCAGAAAGACGTCGGACATGATGGCAATCTGAATCCATATGAAACCACGGGGCGCCTTCCAGAAGGCTTCATCCTCGGGTGGTCGTGGTCCCAGCAGGGGCTGATCCTCACGGGCAGCTTGGTCCTGTATCCCGGACCTTGGGTCAGCGGTTGATCGGCCGGATTCCTGGTCCATGGCTGCTTTGGGTGGTATTGATGCTGATTGCGGTGTTTCCCGGAGCTTCAAACTTCAACTCAAGGGTCCAAGGTGTGCGGCGATGTTGTAATATCGATGGAAATATTCGTGATAGCTGGCCAGATCAGCAGAGATTTTCCACTGGATTGATGTCACACATGCAGAAGCAGCCCTATGCGCTAATTTACGGTTCCTGACAACTTACCTAAAATCCATCCAACTAAATCATAGTACAGACCTGAAGCCGGCCAATTATGAGATCGTCATATGTCGCGATGTCGTTGCATTCTGGTAAATTGGATTGGGCCCCAAATCCCGAGTCAAACAGTGTTACATATTCCCACAGTTGATGGCACTCTCCTCAAGAACGGCATCTACTCACCACTCCCGGAAATGCATGATTATTGCGTGATGTTGGGCCGACCCGATATCGGCCAGAAAGCCATGCAGATCAGCCCTGGTGTGATGCAGATCAGCCCGATGTGACGCAGACCGGTCCTGATGTGATACACACCAGCCCTGACGTGATTGTTCTGGGCCCTAAAGATGTGAGGAACAGGAAGTTTATCTACTCTACCAACCGCCTCTACTACAATTCGTCTCGGCATCGCCATAACATTGAGCTTCCGCGACAAAAGCTTACAACAATAAGACAATCAGTTACAAGGCAATCAGTGGAGGAATTACTTATTATTTTCGTTTCTAGGGCTCAGAGACTGCATTGAGGTGAATGTACCTTTTCTTCGCCTAACATGGAATCTCGAGCCACTGACGCAGGCAGCTTCTCGCTCGGCTCGCTCGGCTTAATCTTCTCAAGATGAAGTCCGCTCTGTCGTCTATCGCCCTCGGCGTGTCCTCGATGCTCGCCCAGCCCGTCTTGGCTGATTGGCAGTTCCGTTCCCGTACAGACCTGGCCCCTCCTCGTCTGAACATCACCATTCCTGCCACCGACGCTGTCGAGCCCGGGTATCTGTTCCTTGCCCCCTTTGCTGGGTTCCCGGATACCCCCACCGAGCAGCACGGCCCCCGTCAGGCTGGACCATACATCTTCAAGGATAATGGTGACTTGGTCTGGTCGGGCTATGCCATCTACAGCATCTGGTCGACCAACTTCCAGGCTGGTCGCTGGAGGGGCAAGGATATCCTCTTCAGTTTCGAGGGAGACCACAATGCGGGCTACGGTCATGGCCACGGTCACATCACTTTTGTCGATCAGCACTATGAGACCATCCGTGAGCTGCGCGCTGGCAACCATAAGCTCGTGGATAAGCATGAGTTCCACATTGTCAACGAAGAGACTGGCTTGATCCAGATCTACCAGCCGGTTCCCAGGGATCTCACTGCTTGGGGTGCTAGCCCTGAGCAGCAGTGGATTGTGAACGCCATCATCCAAGGTGAGTCTGGAAAGAGCTTTGAGTGGCTCATCTACCTTATGAAACCGGTAGTTAGTCGGGTCGCTGACATGTCTGTGAAAACAGAACTCGATATTGCGACTGGTGAACTGCTTTTCGAGTGGGCTAGCTTGGATCACGTCCAACCTGATGGTAAGGTTCCAGAATCACAACGCTTTCTCATCCTGATCAACGCTAATGCCCCCCGTAGAGGCAGTTCTTCCTATCAACCCCGGCCAGGCTGGCTCAGGTTACAACTCCTCGGACGCATGGGACTATTTCCACATCAACAGCGTTGACAAGGACGCCGACGGTAACTACCTCATCTCTGCCCGCGACGCCTGCGCTGTTCACAAGATCAACGGCACCGACGGCTCCATCATCTGGCGTCTCAACGGAAAGCGGTCCGATTTCAAGATGGCAGAGGGCACCAAGTTCTGCTTCCAGCACCATGCCCGCTGGCTCTCCCAGGAGGATGGTGTCGAGGTCATCAGCCTGTACGATAATAGCGCACATGGCACCGAGCACAGCGACGGTTCAGAGGTGCATACCGCACCGACGTCTAGCGGCAAGATCCTCAAGCTGAACACGACTTCCTGGACGGCCGACCTTGTGGGCGGATACTTCCCACCTGATGACCTCCTCTCCAAGTCCCAGGGCAGCACTCAGGTTCTCCCTGGCGGCAATGTACTTGTCGGATGGGGATCCGAGGGTGCTGTTACCGAGTTTACCAGCGACGGCACGCCCATCTTCCATGCGTATATGGACTCGGGTCTCCTCGGTGAAGGTGTGCAGAACTACCGCGCCTTCCGATACAACTGGACCGGCCTTCCCAACGAGGACCCTGCTATTGTGGGACTGGAGAACGACGACGGCACCACCATCTACGTCTCCTGGAACGGCGATACCGAGACGGCTGCTTGGCGCTTCTATGCTGCTACCGATGAGTTTGGCTCTCGTGAGCTGCTTGCCGAGGTTCCCCGCCTGAGCTTCGAGACGAGCCTGCATGTGGACGGCAAGAAGCTCAGTGCAGTCTCGGCCGAGAGTGTCAATGCCAAGGGCAAAGTTCTTGTCAGCACCGCTGTTACGAAGGTGGAACAGGAAGTCTTGCCTATCCGTCCCAAGCACGACACGGTGGCCCCAGGCCAGGGAACGCCCGCGTCTCAGGTGTTGATCGGAGATAAGAGCACCACCTGGTCTGAGTACGCAATCCTGAAGATCAACCGTCTCCGCACGATGGATCTCTAGAGAGTGCAGCATCCTGTGGAATAGCTTGAAGATGTGAGCGAAGCTCGAGCTGTGAGGGAGCACATGCCCTTACGTACGGAGCTTTCTTACATTGAGATCGTCCGTGATGATACTGGTCATGACCAGGGCGCTTCACCCGATATTGTATCTCTCATACCCTGGTTTTATTGGGACTTTAAAGAGGCACAGAGGTTTTCCCGCTGTAGAGTGGTTCCTCATAGCCGGCGGTTGTTGCTATCCGTTATCTATATAGAGAGTACTCCTGAAGGAAAAACCTAAATAGACAATACTTATAGCTTCAATTAACGTCCTTGTGACGCAAATAAGTGTATCTCTCACTTACTCATATTCAGGGTAAATGTCAAACCACGTTCATGCGATGATTGGATGCTCACTTCTCTACACGGTACAGCCCCAAGAGCTGGATGGGTTGCTTGATATCATTAGTGTACAAACGGGCGTATAGATGGAGTCAGAAGAAATATGATGCAGAAATCGGCTACTTGTAAAACTCAAGCTGGCTTTGTTGGATTTCTCCGGTCGGCGACATATTGGGGCCCGGCAACTTATGTCGAGGGTGGCCGTCAGCGCCGTCATCATGCAGCATCGGACATCGGGGATACGATCCATGTAAGCTCCGAGCCATGAGTCAAAATGCATCATCAATAGACAATGTCAGCATAAAAGCGCGCCATTTGAGTGAGCGCGAACTCATCATTTGGGTCAACAAGAACTCGTGCCCAGACACACCGAACTACGAAGTCCGCATTCCGCGCATCACCGCCAGAACAGCACACACAGAAACTCACTAGGATGGCCTCTGAACAACCTCAAGTCAAGCTGTACTGGTATGTTCTTCAAACAGCTCACCCAAGTGGCAGTTGCTGACACTGCGCAGGCTAGACGGATCCCGCGCCCAGAACATCGTCTGGCTCCTCGAGGAGCTCAACGTCAAGTACGACGTCAAGATCTTCCACCGGGACCACCTGATGCAAGCGCCCCCAGAGCTCCGCAAGGTCCACCCCCTCGGCAAGTCGCCTGTCGTAGAGGTTCTTCCGCCCAGCGGGTCAGGGTCGGAATCGGTCAAGCTCGCCGAGAGCGGCTTCATCGTCCAGTACCTCTGCGACCGCTTCCCCGAAGGAGAGCGCCTCGTCCCGCAACGCTGGAAGTCAGGCCGGGAAACCGAGGCCTGGCGACGCTACCAGTACCTCCTGCACTACGTCGAGGGCAGCCTGTTCCCCGTCATCTCTACCTCCCTAATCCTGGCGGTCTTCAAGTCCACCAACGTCCCGTTCTTCGTCCGCCCCATCACCTCCTTCGTGGCGAACCAGATTATCAGCGCAACCGTCGCCGCGGACGCTAAGAAGCACTTGGGGATGCTAGAGCACTTTCTCGAGACGACTCCGGAGGGGGGTCCGTATATCTGTGGCCAGTTCTCCGCCGTGGATATCCTGCTAAGCTTTGCGCTGATACTCGGGGAGGACATTTTCGACTCGATAAGTGTGGATGGTAGTACCGTGAGAGATACATATCCATTGGTATGCAAGTACATTGCCAGACTGAAGGAGGAGCCTGGCTACCAGCGGTCTATAGAGAAGATGAAGGTCCTCAACGGCGACATCGAAGCAGTGCCGTAGTATTCGGCCGAGGCGGGAAAGGAGCCTTTGCTCCTACACGCAGGTACATGTCGAGGACTAGAGTCAAAGGACATTATGAGTCTTACTATTCCGGGAACTACAGGGGACCGTCATACCACATCATGCATACTCTTCTCCCAAATACACTTTGAGCTCTTCCCATCGGAGAGAACAGAGCTCAACCGCCGCCAATTGGGAAACGGGCTGGTTAGCTGGCTCCCGTGCTGCCGATTCTCTAGGCGTCCTCCTGCGCCCAAGCTTCAATCGCATTGTTATGATCTACCCAAGCGTCCCGTGTCCAAAGCTATCATCTTAATTTCAAGCCACCTTTCCAGTCGGGCCGCGTCTACTAACAGCCCAATGCGACGGACATGAGCCCATGAGACAGCCCGATGACGTTCCTCATCTCAAGTAGATTCCATCAAGCTTTCAAAGTTCAACGGTAACCATGCGATCGGAGCCAAGCCTTGATTGGACCAACTCCACGGATCGGAAAACACCCGGGCTGCGTGTCTTGATCGGATGTGGTGCTTCCGGCTCCCTAGCTCCCCGGATGCCGGACGGGAACCAGCGACTAGCACCAAGGCTCAGGACACATCCGGCACATCCCATCGCGACGGCTTCACGCTCGGAGGTCATTCCTTCTGGAATACTAGAGGCTGCGCGTCACGTCACCGCAACGGCAGGGTTCAGAGTGAGGCGCTGTCAACGCCAGCTGCCCGAACGGGCAGCATCGCTGGTCATGATCTCCGATAGTGTGTCTTACACGCCTCCCTAGCGCTGCGATCTTCTCGTTGCGAGGACGTAGTTGTTGACCTTAGCCTTGAAACTATCGCATCACATCCCGCTCACACATGTTCTTTGGGGAGAAGGAATGACCATGGCACCGTCGGCTCATGCGCGATGCCTGGAGGGAAAGCAGATCACCGTTGGCAGTATCACTCGTTAAAAGCAGCATCATGGCAGCCGTTCTCCAGCCATTCCATACAGCACACCCTCTCTCTACCTTGACTTACCAAAATTGTGTCACTATATTCCGACTCCTCATCTAATTGCTAAGATGCGTGCCTCAGTCTTCGTTCTGGCCCTCGAGGCCGTGTACACCCTGGCCAGCCCTGTCGTGAAGAAGGCCAACTATGATCCCCTCCCCGGCGGCGACATTGACATCCTCAACTACGCGTTGACACTCGAGTACCTCGAGCGCAAGTACTACCGTGAGGGCCTCGCCAACTACACCGAGGCGGACTTTTTGGGTGCCGGGTTCACTCAGGACTTCTACAAGAACTTCCTGGTCATCAGGTCCGATGAAGAGGTAAGTCATCAGTTCCTGTGACTTACACAGGCATCTCCCATTCCTCTCATCCTGTCCATACTAACCACACCTCCAGACGCACGTTGAGTTCCTCGCCGGCGCCCTCGGCGACAAGGCCATCCCCGAGCCCTCCTTCGCCTTCCCCACGACCGACGTGAAGTCCTTCGTCGGCCTCGCCGCCATCCTCGAAGGCGTCGGCGTCTCCGCCTACCTCGGCGCCGCAGCCGTCATCGTCGACAAGACCTACCTCACCGCCGCCGGCGCCATCCTGACCGTCGAGGCCCGCCACGCCGCCTACGTCCGCGCCGCCATCGGCCAGAAGCCCTTCCCCAACCCCTTCGACACCCCCCTCGACTTCAACCAGGTCTTCTCCCTCGCCGCCCAGTTCGTCACCGGCTTCGTCCCCGGCACCCCCACGCTTCCCTTCAAGCCCTTCCCCAAGATCAACGTCAAGACCTGCAAGGGCTCGGGCGTCGTCTTCGTCGGCGCCGCCGAGGAGGCGAAGAAGGAGGGCCTGGTCAAGGATGACGAGAAGGTCTACGCCGTCTTCTTCTCCGGGCTGAACACATACTACGAGCCCGTCGAGCGTAAGGGCAACGACGTGAGTATCCCCCCTTTATCCCACCCCCTGCCACTGTTGAAGGGACCCCGATCTAACCTGACATCAAATAGTACGTGCTGAGGAAGCTCCCCGGCGCCTCGGACGGCAAGCCCGCCCCGGCCGGTCAGGTCTACGTCGTGCTGAGCACCGCCAGCGGCAACGGCAACGCCGTCTCGGACGAGAACACGATCGCCGGCGTCGGTATCCTGGAGCTGTGAGGGTAACAGTCGCTTGATGGGGGTTGGATGCGCTCAAAAGCCTCGCGGGTTTTGCGTCGCCACGCTTCAAATTGTCCATATTTAATCAAGGGGCCATAGCAAACCGGGCCAGTAATGAAATGAATGCTGAGTTTTGATGCGAATTATATCGCACGTTTGCCGTCCGAGTATCTCGTCCCAAATGAAAATGGAATACCACCAACACCATGCTGTCAAGACCGCATCCCGTCCTTTGAACTCAACCTCCCGAACTCAGGCTGTCAGTCGGTCACCCCCCGGCCTCCGACATATGCCCTCACCAGAACCTCAGCGTCAGGATTGCAACCCATATCCCGTTGACCACCCTGCCCAGGTTCTTCTTATCGCGCTCCGTCTGATTCAGACTCGCCTTCTTGTAGGGGTCGTACTTTGGCGGCGCGGCGATGGAGACCACGTCGCCGTTTGCCTGAAAAGAAGATGATTGTGCTGCCGCTGAAGCAGAGGCTCGCCTGGCCGCTCGGGATTCTCGTAGCCTCTGCTCCTCGGCGGGGTCGACGGGCGGCAGCAGTGAGTCGTACTTTTGCTTCGGTGCCTCCTTTTTATCTGCCATGGCGTGGGTTTGTGGATATGTTTGGATTCTTGGCGGGCAGAGTATGAGTGTGGCGAGATGGAGTCTGCAGGCTGTTGTTGTGTGAGATTGATGTGGCCTCCGTTGCGATGATGATTCAACGGCGTCGCGTGGATTGTGTTCTTCTGATATGGAAGCTGGGCTTGAGAGCGAAGGTCTGTCGTCAAGCGACCCTTAAATATTCGATCACGACGGACGGCCTCCGGAGGCGAGCAATCTGGACCCAAACGTATCATTGAGCGTGGCTTGGCCATGCGAGGAGTGGGAATGGGTTGTGAGGCTTGGCCATTTTCAGGGGTTGTATGGACTGGGCACCCCTGAGACGGGACGCGAGCTGCACCCAGCCACAGCCACAACACCACCAACTGAAAGAACACCCACAGTGACCGTGCTGTATCCTGAGGGATGGCACGATCGCAGGTGTCGCTGTGATTGAAAACTCGGGGGCACTGAAAGCAGCCAAGATTTGATGGTTTCCAAGGGGCCTCGGGCCTCCTTGATCGCGACACTTGCTCCGGGACGTTACAGTCCTGTGACTTTAACAGGTAGGTACCCATTCTCGGGAGGATTCAAGAAGCACCGCATTGAAGGGGTTGAGTTGGTCGTTCGCACTGATGGTCTCTAAACCGCTCCTGGAGCACTTGGTGATTTGCAGCAGTCAATCGTCTCCTCTCACAGGAGAAGAGGGACGAAAAATCAGTCGCTGGAAAAACGGTTGGTGTGTGCCAAATGTGCCTCGCGAGGCGCCTGGCACCCTTCAGAGGCTAGAGGCGGCATGGGGCCCAGACTCAGCGGGAGACAACCTGGTCAGGATCGCCTCTTTCAGCCCCTCAACCGAGTCCACCATCTCGACGCCGAACTTCGCGCACACGATCTGCACGTTCCCTCTCTTCCAAAATCCCTCGGGGCAGACGACGATGGCCTTCCCGGGGAACCGCGCGCAGAGCCCAAGCTCGAGCAGGCTGACGGGCGCCTGTGTGGCTGGGTGGAAGTAGACGACGACGAGGTCGGCCTCGTCCTGCTTCTCGAGCTCCCACTCCACCTGCTCGCGGTACGGCGCGAAGTCGATGTCCTCGCGCCACGAGCCGTCCCAGTCGGCGCGGTAGGGGTTGTAGATGGTGACGGGCACGTCGGAAAGGGAGGCGGAGAGGGTCTCGCGCCAGTCGCTTGCTTCGACTCTGCTCGTCGTGCCGGCGAGGAAGACGGATTTGACCCCGCGCGGGACCTCGCTTGAAGGAGCGTAGATGACTTGATGCTGCGCCTTGGCCATTTTGAAGGTCGCAAGCGCACTTTTCGATCGTGTTGGGAGAAGAGAGGCACAGAGGTCGGGGCGGAGAACACAAGCTTGGAGCATCAGGCCGGACGGTTCTCTGATGAGATGTCGGCGAGGTCAGTTGGCCGCGGGGTGAGCAGCCGATGCGCGACTTGTGACTTGCACTGGCTGTGATGATTTTCAGTCGGACTGGCTCTGGATCAACTCGGTAAGTGATGCGGTCGTCCAGGCCCCGGCGGTGTCCGTTCCATGTAAGTGCCGCTGGAAGGATCGGGCCAACGGTGTTGTTTGCGAAGAACAGTGAAGAGTCCATCGGGGTGAGACCTGCAGATGGTGACATCGAGTCCATGGATGAAATCACCCCGCGAGGGCTTCTTCTTTCGGGCACCGAGGACGGACTGACAGCTGGCAGCTGGCGGCCACAGACGGCCGTACGGGACGGGATGAAGAAGGAAGGAACTGTGAAGGAAGGTTCTGACAGTGGAGCGCCCCCTGATGCGCCCCCTCGGAGCCGGCGCAACCCCGACCCTAGCGCACGTATCCACGGATGTCATTGGCCGCCGCCAGCCGAACGCCCAGGGGTCCAATCACTAACCGTGCCGGACCCCAGGTTCCGGCGTTCGCTTCCCCGAACTCGACAGTGGATGCCACCTCGGTCGAGGTCATCACCACACTCCCGACACCACATTGGTGGCCACACCAGATTGCCGCTCAGATCTGCCTGCGCCGGCCGCCGCATGATCACCCCACGCGTCCGGGTTCACACACACGATCGTCGTATTCGGCTTCCGGTTTTGATGTCCCTGCGCCGACCGATTTACCCGCGCCGCCCATGACCTTTCTCTGAATATAGTTCTCTCTCCTCCCGTCTTCTCTTCTCCTCCCCCTCCTCATAGACGAAACACCTTCCCGACAACAGACAACATCCCCTAGAGCGCGCCCAACACCAAACCCCACGACCGGTACCCTCCCGCCCACCGCAGCCATGGTCTCAACACGCTCCTCCTCCCGCGCCCTCGACTCCTCCGACATCCTCACACCTCCCCCCGACTCCAAGCCCTCCGCGCGCCGCCGCTCCCCCGCCGCGAAGACCGCCGCCGCCGGCTGGTCCCACGCCCCCTCCGTCCTCACCCTCGCCTGGCTCTACATCTCCCTCCCTCTCGTCACCTGGGACACCTTCTACGTCCTCCTCCGCCCGCACACCATGCCGGGCGGCGCCATCCACTCCCCCCTCTGGGTCCCCTACGCCCTCTACGGCGAGATCGACGGCGTCTACGGCCTCAAGGCCTGGGACGCGAAGGACGGCTTCACCGGCGCCCAGAGCGCCCTCAACGTCATCGAGACAGTCATGTACATCGCCTACCTCTACATCTGCACGCGCCGCGGCGTCCTCGTCCCCGACGCCGACGCCCCCGCCCCGCGCAAGGTCGTCGCCGGCCGCAACGGCGCCCTCGCCGTCCTCGTCGGCTTCTCCGCCGCCGTCATGACACTCAGCAAGACCGTCCTCTACTGGCTCAAGGAGTACTACTGCGGCTTCGACAACATCGGCCACAACCCGCCCTTCGAGCTCATCGTGCTGTGGATCATCCCCAAGTGAGTAGTACTGCTGTGCGCGACGCGCGCGAATCGCGCGGCTGACTGACAACCGTACAGTGGCGCCTGGCTCGTCGGCTCGACGTACATGATCTTCTCCCTGGGCGAGGAGATCATCAGCGGCCTCACAGCTGCGTCCGAGGCCCCGAAAGAGGAGTAGACCGCGTGAAGAGAGACCATGTGCTGCCCGGCGCAGCGGGATGTAATATTGTAGACGTGGCGAGTGCTGCCGCCACGCGACGCATAGGCCCACGACCATTGTCGATATGGGCGCATTCATGGACATGCGGGCATTAGAGCGATGATTTAATGTGTACAGAACGAAACGACGGGTGAGGTAGTAATGAGAGCCTTGATTGCTTCTTATATGGCGGGCGGCCTTGCTCTGATTCGACGGTCACTGATCAGGGTAAGACGACATGAGGATTTGCCCGCTCATTGGGGCCATATGCGACCCGGAGTGAGACCGCCTGTCTAAGACCTCACGAAGCACACGGGAGAGCATCACATCCACTCAATCAGATACCATCGCTCAGGATCAACACCCATCATATTAAGCTCAAAACGCACGCTGAAGCCAATCCAACACCGGGTATCGTACAAAGAAAAAGTCCCCATCCTCACACCCAAGTGGTAGCAGGCACGGCCACGCTCTTACACCGTCCGAGACCGCTGCACTTGAAGATCAACCCATCATCATCCTCGTCGTGTTTCTCAGCCCTGCGCGCCCCGAAGACGCTCTTCGCGTACCCCTCCCTCGGCGCGCTCGACAGCCGCACCGACATGGTCTTGCGGATAAGTAGCGGGTCAGGGCTCATCTCCGCCTTGTCCCGCTCCTCCCGCACGAGGTCCTGATACTCGCGCGCGTAGTTGTTCACCGTCGCCCTCCTGTCGGGCCCCGCGCTCGTCGACGGCCGCTGCCGGGCCGCCGCCATGGCGAGCTCCGACGACGACACCATGCTGAGCACCTCGCGGCGCCGCGAGCGGATGGGGATCGGGCTCAGGATCGGCGGGCTCTCAACCTGCTGCGCCGCCCTGACGGGCTCGACCGTGCTCGCCTTCGGGCTGGACGACGGGAGCGACGAGTCCGCGGTCCCCTCTGAGCTCATGTGGCTGGGCGCGTCCGAGTACATGCTCGAGGTGTACGACTTGGACGAGTCCGTCGAGGACGAGCGGTAGATTGTAGCAGCCGCGGCGGCGGCGGCCGTGTCGATCTCAAGCGGGCGCGGCACATCCGACGACGTCTTCTTCACGGCGTGCGTGCCGTTGCCGTAGCCCTGTACGACGATCTCGTGGTACATGGAGCTCCGGCGGGACGACTCCGCGTCCAGCTGAGGATGCGGGGGGTCGGGCCTCCGGAGGAAGCTCCAGGACCGGTGGAAGGTGCTGCTGCGCGGCGTGGACTTTGCGCTCTGGGCGTTGGGGGATCCGCCCACGATGGACCACGAGTACTGGGGGGCCACCTGCGGCGGCTGCTCTACCTTGTTAAGCATGGAGAAGTAGTCGATGTCGGGCTTGATCTCCAGGCTCTCGTCCGCCTGCGGCGACTGCACCAGGTACTCCCGGTCGGACAGCACCTGGGCGAGCACGGAGCCTCCGTTGTCCATGTCGGACTCTTGCTGCTGCTGTTGGGTCTCTTCCTGCCAGGGGGGGAGGTTCTGGATGGACACGGCCAGGTTGTAGTCCACGTCGATGTCGCTGACCTCGGGCGGGATGTCGGTGCAGTGCCGGAGGACCTGGTAGATGCTGTAGATGAGAATCCACCGGACCTTGCGGGCGTCCCCGATCGAGATCTTCTCGTTGCGGTCGACCTTTGACGCCGGCGCCACCGAGAGCTCCTCGAACTTCCTGTAGGCGCGCACGAGGTCGTTGTCCAAGACGCCCATCTTCATGTTCGTCGCTCGGACCAGCGCGGCATACGCGATCAGCCGCTGATCCGGCGTCAGCTTGTCACCTCGGAACAGCCAGGTCTGTCGTCTGCTGGTCGGGGAGCTCAGGACCTCGGGCAGCAACGGTAAGGGGTGATCGAGAGTCATGTATCGGCGTCGCGAATCGAATGCCAGGACATTCTGAATGACGGAGACGCCGCCGAAAGCCTTGGCCGAGACGTCGTCCCCGGAGGTGGTGGTTTCGTCGACGAGGAACTCGTACAGCGCTCTGAAGTCCTCGTGCATGAGCTGGTAGATCCTGGGCTCAAACATGGAATCCCGGCCATCGACACTCTGTGGTGGGTAGTATCCAAACTTGGAGCTGTAGAAGGAGAAGAGGAAAGACCTGAATCGATCGAGATGCGCCCGGCCACCCGGAGGAAGCGAGGCGAACGGCTCGCACAGCTCATCCTCAAGGAACGTCCGGAGCATCTTGCCGGCCCTGCTGATTCTGAGGTCCATTTCAAGCCGGTTGTGGCGAATGAGCCTCTTAGACCCCGGGCTGATATACTGCTTTGTATTAGATCTCAGTCATTCGACGACAATGGTGGGGAGAACTCACATAGTACTCCGGGCTCGGCGGCAGGTGTTCGCTCATTCCCGTGCAGTGGCAAAATGCGTGAATGTACACGTCTCTGAGGCGGTGAACCTCAGCGAAGTGCAGCACGGCCAAGGCGTGGTTCGGGTAGTCGTCAACGCCCAGGTAGCCCTCCTCGTCCATGTAATCCAGAAGGTCGGCAACATGGTCCTCGGTTTCGTTCCTAAAGTCGGCCATGGTGTTGAGCAGAGCGATCAGGGCGTTCCCGAGATGTTCGGCGACAAGCGATCGCCTGAAGACCCAGGCGAAGTAGTTTCGAGTCGCGAGGTGATAGTTGAATGCATCGAACTTGTCCCCCGTTGGCGGCGCCGGGATGTAGAGGTCGACCCTTCGCGTGGGATTATGTTCATGCCATTGATCCAGGTCCTCGAACTCTTCCAAACCCTGGCCAACTCCTTCAACCGAGAGGGATCTGTGGATGAGCGGGTGGCTTGATGCTGAGAGCAGAGCCCCGAACGGCACCTTGAACGCCGGGCCTCTTTGCGACTGTCCCTTGCCGTATAAGTGGATGAAGCAGTTTCCGCCGCGAAACCACAATTCAGGGTCCTATTCATGTTGTCAGCTTCCCAATTCAATTCGACCGGTCTCAGGACTCGTTTATGACTTACCCGCCTCAGGCTGTCCCAGTTGGTGCAGGACCTTGCTGCACCGTCCCATCTCTTGACCTTCGTGCTGGAGGGGCCTCGTCTCTCCATCGGAACGCTCTCGCTGAGACTCCGTGACTTCCAACAGGGTTCTCGTCGGGTTCCAGAGACAGGCAGCGAGAGTCGATGTGAGTGTGAATGTTGACGCGACATTTGGAAAAGAATCCCAAGAATGTCTTGGGATTGAGTGAGCGGCGGGAATATGAGTTGTCCGATTACACCGGTGTTGGGGGAGCGGCTGAGGCGTGGTGCCTGAGCTGGATGCGTCCAGACTCCCGGGGCGACGGTCCAAATCCAATAGCGTCAAAAGATGCGTCGAGACCTCGCGCCGACGACCAATGGCACGTGCGTCGCCTGCCCGTTGCAAGGGAAGGCTTGGTTTAGACTGTGGGAGCTGGCTGCTAGCAGGCCGGGGCACGCATGGAACCGGCAGGCTGGGCTGGCTGGAATGTCGGTGGGAGCAGCTGGAATGTTTGTCGTTGTCGTGGGCCCCGAGTGAGGCGGCAGTTGAGTGATTCACTGATTAGTCGATCCACGCGGATTGGGGAAACAGAACAAGCAACAATGCCCTTGGCGTCTTGTGCCTGGGGATCTGCCGACGCTTATTATATGTACCTATGCCGGTCACCTCAGACAAGAGTCGCACAACCTGGCCTGCACCCGGCGATGCGAGACTAGCTGGTTCTCGCTCAGCGCTGAGGTTGGTGAAGGGGTCCGGGTGCCCGCGCGCGATGGCGTCAAGCCATGTCTACGACCGGACCGCGGCGGATGTCCCAAGATCCCTTGGCCTAGCGCTGCCCCGGGTGGGTGCTGGCGGCGGGGAGGGGACATCGAAGGGTTGTGCGATGACGTTCCCGCAAGCGTCGCGAGTTGCAGAGGATGTGCCGTTGCTCATCCGCTTGCAGGCTGGGCATCCAGCGATCCAGGTCGGTACCGGTTCGGGTGGCCATCTGAGACATCGGTTCCACCCCATCCATCACCGACATGGGACCCGATGTGACGATGCGAAGCGAGCTCTATCCTCCGCACTGGGAATGCCGTCTCCAAGAGGGGCCGTTCGCAGCGCATTGCGTCGCGGCGGACTGGGAGAATCTCGAGGACGGCTTGCGGAAGTTTAGGTGATGGTGGATGGACCCAGAACAACCTTGCCACGGATCCTCTGTTACCCGTGGCCAAGCCGATGGTTAGGCCCGAGATCGACAGCCAGGGTCCCCTCTCGGCCTCCGGGCGGGCTCTGGACCTCCTGATTCGCGGGCAACATGGAAGAGCCAGAGGCCGAGTCGGAACGTGCTGTATCCAGATATCAATGACGTTCCAAGGGCATCGCGATGAACAGGCTTTCGCGCACAGCCAAGAGCCTGGCGACAGATGCGCGCCGATCGCGCCAAGATCCATCCCTCAACGTCTTCATCGAATGCCAGCTACGCTGGATCTATTTTGCGGCTGAGCCTTCGTTGGAGTGATGAAATCGCCAAGCAAGCCATTCGACGTGGATCGGTCAGCCAGCCTCCCAGCTCGCGGCTGGCGACCCGAAAGCCGGACTTCAATGTCTTGCCCTGCCCGCATGTATAAAGAACTGACTTATTCCCTCCCTCCAGGAGAGTTGGCAGAAACGCATCCGCAAGCAGCAAGTCCCTCCGCGGACCGTTGGCGACCAGGCCGCCAAGACAGGCACTGAAGCCAAAATCCAGCCGCTGATGGCAGGTCTCGCTCCTTGTACAGTGATTGGAGGCACAATCCGTCATATTGAAGCAATAGGAAATGCCGTGACCGGCAAAGCCACTGCTTGGCGAACCGCGAGATGTGTGCCATCGCCGTTCCCGGTCGCAGGTCTCCCAGCTTCAACCCGACATGCTCCAATGTCAACGATCGACCTTATCATTAAATTACCTGTTCTGGTGGACTGTGCCAACAGAATAATCCAACCTAAATCACCGATATTCTTGGCGACGGACGGGTCGATATTTGACAAACGGGTGACGGGTCCTCCTACAGAAGCTCGCAACACAAATGCAACGTTTGGCCCAAATCCCATCCTCGCCGCTTACTCAGTGCCAGGCAAGCGATGCAGTGCCTTGAAAAAGAGCTCCACGCTTGTAAAAGGTGTATCGAGAGTCGCTTTATACACCTCGTCGTTTGGTGACGGCGAACAAAACGCTTTCATTTTCCACATGAAGTAGAGTACTGGTGCGTCACGCCTTGATCCCCTCTCTTTCCACGTGTAGCTCTCAACGTATGTGTCTTTCCCATCGTTGAATACGTGATGCTTCTCCGGCTCGCAGGGGAACTTGCCCTTGCACAATCCATACCGGTAGCGACCGTCATCTTCCTGGGGGAGCCGGTATTCGGCGGGGAGCCGCCCACTCCGGTCAATGAGCCACATACGAGCCCACCGAGGGATCTCGGCCCTTTTCCGTGCCCAGATCGCGCGCATGGCCAGGCCCCTGTCTGAAGCTTCCGAAAGGAACTTGAGGACTGATTCTCGGGTCGTTCCTAAACCCTCATTCCAGCTGTCATCGAACTCAAGAGCAAAGTTGATGTCCGAGGCCTGGGGGAGATGGAAGAAGGGAAGGCGAGGAAGCAACACGTCCCATTTCATAGAGGCGCAGGCGACCATGTCCTGGGGTGCGAACCGGAAGCATATAATGTCGCGCTTCGAGCGCACCTCGAGGTAGATATTAGACTCTCCCCGGTGTCGTGCCGTGACCATGTCGTTGCGCTGAGCTCGGCGGCACTTGGCGAGGCGGGAATGCTCGAGCAGGGCCGCGCGAGACTCTCTGCACGCGGTTTGGAGACCGGCGTCCCAGAAATATAGGAATCGGTTGGCCTCGGTCCATGAGCATTCCGACGGCCTAGACTTCATCGCACGGGGAATAATCAAATCCTTCCGTCCATTATAATAGGAAACAAACGACGGTGGTGGCTCTGGAGGGTAGTCCCTCATCATCTGTTGCAGAAGGCTTTGCTGTTTGACATCGTTGTCGTTGTTGTAGAGCGTGTAGTAGTGTAGTCTCGGGGTCTGGTCGGTGCAGATTGCCAGCGGCCAGATCTGCCAGTGCAGCTCGGGCGGAAGTTTGGAGAAACAGTGGAACTGTTGTGACGGACTGGACGTCTTTGTGTTGAGAAGCTGAGTATCGGAGTCCATTTCGCGGTATATGAGGTGTTTACTTGTGTTGGTGATGGTGCGGGCAACATCGTGGGATACAGCCAAGGACAACCGGTCTTTATAACTTCAAATGGCTGACCAGATGACTCATGAATGGCGCAAAAAATATGTTTCAAGAATTTCGTGAGGATGGGAGGCGTTGGCTCTAACCGCCACGTGCGCGGTGGCGTATAAGAGAAAATAGTGTCGAGACACTCTCCTATGACTCGGAAATTAAAACCATTCAAGATCAGCAGAGTGCACAGTATACTATTGTTTGGGAGACAACATCAAGAAGCGAGACATCTAGCCAGAGAAGCCGACCATGGTACTAGAACCAACTCTAACCCCTTTCCCCCCGGCCCCTGACGTTGGCCATGACAGGGATGCTATCTACATGCGCGTAGCCGTTAAATGCAGTCTTATGCAAGAAATTAAGAGTGATACTATGCAAGGGCCCCTCAGATACTGCTGCTGGCAGTGCAACGCATCATGGCAGGGTAAATTGCACCACTTGTTGGTGACCTGGCAGCCCTGTGAGTGCCAGTAGGGAGCCAGTCCATTGGTCGATGTCCGGAGAGCGGCCAGGAGGCCGTTGAGACAGAGCGCAGTATTGCTGCGGAGGCGGCGCCCGCCACGTCTACCGTCTTTCAAGGCATTGGCCATACAACCGGGCCTCGAGGGTCGACCTGCAGGAGCGATTGAGTTTTAAGCAATCCCATTAGCTGTGAGAATGAGTCCTGTCTTCAGTTGTTCGACCTCAAAAACTCCTTCAGCGCTTCCTCGGATGCTGACATTACAATCTGCCTCGCCCTGTTGCCCAGCTTAACATGCCTGGCCTCAAAGAGCTGATCTCCAGACGTGATCAACATCTGCCGTCCGTCGATGCCGATATCGACGTCCTCAACCACATTAACGCCGCTGGATGACGGTCCTTCATCGGCAGGGGAAAGGACCGCGAGACAGTGGTCGGTGCTTTGGGGATTGGTGGCAAGCCTCGGCTCGTTGTGAGAGGATGCGGGGTCCGCCGCTTCCTGAGGGAGCGCCCTCCGGGGGAGGTAAGACCCGGCGTGCTCCTCCTTGGAGCGGAGGTGGAGGGCCAGATCGTCTCTGCACCTTCTCAAGGCCAGAAGGGTCATGATCTCTGCAAGTGTGGCGTGCTCGGCTGGCCCGTCGTTCTGCAACCTCAGCTCGTCAAGCAGGGCTAGGCCCTGGTCGCAGATGTTAAGACACTGGTCAGTCCTCTTCCGTTCCCTCTCAAACCAGTGCCTATCCTCCGCCGTGAGGACGGGTGGTTGACCGTTAAGTGGGGCGAGATACTGCAATTTCATGTTCATCTCCTCGAGATGATGCTCGGGGTCCTGAGTCGTGGCTCTGATCATGTCGTCGAGGGCGGTCCGTGTGATCTTGCTCCAGCGGCTGGTCGCCTATTAGCCAGCAGTCTCCCATCGAAGCGGCGATCTCTCAGGTTGGCATCTCGTTGGCTTTTATCCCGCCAGCATTTCAGTCAGTCCCGGCCGCTAGGGCGGCGGTCGTGCACCAGTCGATTAGCCCTGAGCTCGTGACAAGCCTCCCCGCACTAACGCAGGGGAGCTCAACCGACACAAAGAACGATGTCTGCTCCCTGACCACATGGAGGGAGTCGAGGACGCCATCGAGGCTCGTCGGTTCGTTCCGGAGCTTGCCGCACGGCGGGCGGTGATCACACAAGCTTTGCACCGTCTGGTACTGGTCGACTTTGCTGTGGCGACAAGGACACCGACCACTTCGACGAAATACTCAATGGGTCCGCCATCTTAGAGTGAAGGTGCTGCTCGTGGTGAAGTGACAGGTCTGACCGAAGTCGCAATCTGCCAAGGCAAAGTCAGCGCATCGCAGCTTCGTCACAAACAGATGTTTGTAGCTCAGTGGATGTGGGATTTTGCGAGTAGGCCACCGACGAACCGAAGGACCACAGCGGCCACCCAGGACAACGCCCAGTACGTACCCTTGGGACGTCGGAAGCATCGCGCGCCCGCGGCACCGACCACTATTGGATTTCTGCGCATCACTTCCGCTGCTCAGCGACGACTGAATGCTAAGCTCGCGCAATATGCTTCGGACCGCGTGATGCGGGCAACGCTAAAATCATCCAGGAGGGTGCCTGGGGGCCCGTGATACACGGGCAGGGTGGCCACAGGACCATTAGGCGTGATGCTGATGGCATGGCCCACCACTGATATCACGATGGACATGCCTGGGGAGCACTTGGAACCCCGGGCTTGCGAGGGACGCAGACATGTGCAGCCCTGCTGCCGAGCAGAGGGAACGGCGTTCGCTGTTTCCCTTCTGAGTGCACTGACTGGTCGAGGGCGTTTGGTCTCAACGTCGGGAAGCTGGGTAGATAACGGCGCCTTCATGGACGACTTGCGACCATCCCCTGGCCTTCTGATCCATTGTTGCGCCGCATTGGTGCAGTCCAACATTCCCAAAGAGCTGAGAGGAACAAGTATCCGTCAGCGGTAGTAGGGCGCTCGATGGTACATGACTTGCCGTCGTCGAACTTGGGAGGCGAGGTTACACACTGCCTCGTTGATCTAGGCACGGAGGCAGCCAATTTCATCAGCTACGCGCTCCTCGTTGGATGTTTTGCCGCGATCCTTGACACGGTACCGAGGCACGCCCAGGCTTTCTCCACATTCATCCGCTCTTCCCTCGGCAGATTGACTCGAAGAAAGCATGCAGCTCCACCGAAGGGAAGCCTCTTCAGATACAGTCGCGGGTGTGGTGTCCTCCTGGTTCGGCCATAGCCGAGCTGCCTCCCTGTAGCGCGCGCTTGAAGTTTGATAGCTTGGCGGCTATTGCATACGATCACCTACGGATGATCCTAGATCTGCTTTTTGGACCGGCTCTGGCCATGGGAGGCCGGCTATCCCTAAAAATGGGGCGCTCAAAGTCGTTAAGCATGAGTCGAGCTATCTTGCTGCAGCAAATCCTGTTTGGATCATAGACATCGTCGTGGGCCAAACCTTATCGACCAAGCAAGTCGTCAGGGTGATGCTCGAATTCTGGCTGGGGGCGTCCACTGGTGCTGAGACGCTGACCAGGTTACTTCGCGGCTGCGCAACTGGACACCGACTAGTTAGCATAGTCTCTGATCGCAGAGGGAGAACTTGTCTACCTTGATGTGGTTCTGTTGCGTCCTCGACATGTTAGCACATTTCCCATAAAATACTAGGATTCTTGATGGACTCACGCTGGGCGGAGGGGGAGGTGGAGGACGCGAGGGGGCGCGCCATCATATCATCCTTCATCGACATGTTAGCATAGCCCCTACAAAACACGGCTTATCAGTTTTCGATCACCAATGACAGAGCGGGATGGGGACTTCCTGGTCGCAATTTAGAACTATACACTCACGAACGCCATGATTAGCTCTCTTTCACCATTGACATGGACCTTGGGTATGTCGAGAGGGCTACTTACCTTGCCGGCAGCGGTGGTGGCGGTGATATGTGGTCCAAAAACGAGACCATGGTCGTCTTCAGCTTCCAAAGTATTTTGGAGAGGAGGGCTTCATAGATGCAGGTGCGTCCTTGGTTGCACCTTCCCGTCGTTCATTGCACTCATGGCAGCAGGGCGGGTTAGTGACCGAAGCTTACCGAGTGGCTGGATCAGGTCACAAGCGTCGAGGGGGAGTGTTCACCGAAAGCGGGGTCCGCAGATGACGGAGATGTGTCGCCTGAAAGCTGTGGAGGTCTTGGTTCAGGGCCATGTTGTATATCACTAGAAAGGATTGGATCACAGTTCGTGATGTAGGAAGTCGGCAATGGATGTTATAATGATCGTCGTTCGCAAATGCGTTGACTGCTGGAACAAGGAGCAGGCTGGTAAGCGGGGTTGTCTCATCACGTGAGGCCAGGACCTGCATGAGGTATCTTCGAGACACATCCGCGCCCAACAAGTTGCGCATTTCAGCTTTCCCAACATCGCCATGGCTGACCCTTTGAGTGTCACTGCCTCCATACTGGCTGTCGTGACGGCCTCGGTCGTGTCGATCAAGTCCCTCAAACAGACTGTCGAGCGGTACCGAGGTCGCGATAAGACCCTCCAGAGACTCCTCGGTCAACTCGATGACCTGATTAATATTCTGAAGACCCTCGAGGAGGTTGCGCAACTCGAGGCGTCTATGCTTGCGCTGCTTAAGGGCCCTGTCGACCGGTGCAGGCTGCTATGCCACGAATTTCAAATCGCTATGGAAACCTTCGCCAACAAGTCGAGGGCCGACTATCGAGATTGGGCGAGGTTGGAGTTCATGAAGGGCGACATCAACGAGTTCATGGACACGCTCTCAGGATATAAATCGACCATCTCGGTCGGCCTAGGAACTATCACTTTGTTCGTCATCTCTGCAATGCAATATATATGTGCTAACCTACCACCGATTAGACAGACAGTCAAAACTTCCAATCAAATCCTCGACCAATATTGCGATATGATTCAAGATACCACACACGAGCTCAAGATCCATATGGGACGTATCGACGAGAAAATGGCGCGACTCTCGCCGGAGGATCCAAGTCCCTCCGAGGTGAACCTTAGCGATGAGAAGGAATTGACGAAGCACTGCATTCGGATCTGCGAGGATGCCATGTCCTACATCGGGTCCTTGGCTGATCGCGAGAGGCAACTATACACCGAAACGCTCTCGGAACATGCAACGACAGGCGCTACCAACGACCAGCCCAGTGTTTTCCTGGCCCAACAAGAGACACGCAAAGTCCTGGATGGCAATCGTGATAGCCTCGCTGAGCTGGTCGGTCGTCTACAGGAACGGCTGGAGTCGCTGGCATCTGACGGGCATCCTGATCGGGAACGGGCGAGAGCGCTCCTTGAACAAGACATCAAGGCGTCCAAAGAGAGTCTCGAGATCTGCAAATTAGCATTGAGCGAGGTCAACCGCCAGAAGATCTACACAGTTGGTGAGGTTGTTGCCGACGGCGATAGCGACCAGGTCGTTGTCACAACCATGGCAGACCTTTTCGATGTCAAGAAGGCGATATCCAAGGGGAATTCAGCGCAGCTGGTTGGCTCAATGTCGGAGGCAGCGCTTCTACAACTATCCAGAGATCGATACGGCAGCCGCTTCGGGGCCTCGGAGAGATCACAGGTGGAGGCGACGTCCTTGCCAGGCCAAAAATCAGATCCCCGCACCTGGGAGCGAGGACAAACCGCGCAACAGCCAGCGTTGCCTATAAGATCTGCCACCGCCGTTCCCAACGAGATGAGAAAGCGGACGACATAGGTTACCCTCAAAATGACCGAATCGTGCGGAATAGGCTGCCATGAGGGCGTTATTGAGCTATTTCTCGAAAAGGCGATGAGAGTTTCCCACTTCCGTGCGCTGAGACATCTTGAGCTCGCGATCACGTGCAATTCCCCCCGCGCTCCTATTTCTCACCGGCCAACCAGCCTGTCCCCCAAACATCCATTCCTCGGCGCCCATGTAGCGCAGCCGAGACCTTCAACATGACCACTCCCTTGAACGATCCCGCCTCGTCCGAACCTGCCACGATCGATTCGAGCCGCCTGCAGGCACACCAGGCAAAGCGCAGAGCACTGGACGACAACCGTGATAGCGTTGCGGAACTTATCGGCCGTCTACAAGAGCGCTCTGCCTCTGATGGAACCCCCCGCAGCGAGTCCGAGAAGGCGCAATTAGAACAAGTCATCAGCGTTTCGAAACAATGCTTAGAAGTATGCAGAGCTCTCTCTAGCGACATGTCGCATCAGCGGGTGCAAATCACCGGAGAGGCTATCGCAGATACACAAAGCCAACAAGACATTTTCATCACTGTCGGAGGCTATCTCGAAACTCAGAAGGCGGAGTCCAAGAACGGTTCGTCGCAGTTGATCGGCTCAACGACAGACGAAACCATTCGTGCAATATTTGCTGGGCGCTATGGCGATCACTCTGGATCCGTGGCCTGGACCGATACCGATGTCGTGGCGCATCCCATGGCTCGCATCGCTAAGCCTCGCTCCCCGCCTCAACCAAACGTCGACCAAGTACGGCAGGAATCACCACCCGCAATTAGGCCGGGACCAAATGAGACGCGGAAACGAATGGCGGAGAGCGAGTAGGCACCCGAGAGTCTGGGATACAGCGCCTTTGTTCACCGAGTCACTCCTGGTGCATTCCATGTTGCGTTCTATGTTCGCTTTCGACGAAAGTAGCTCAAATCTGAAGGCCGCCACTGTTCCGTCCGTGTATCATACACTTGACTACCAAAGCAGCCAAATCCTCAGGAGCGACGACCAGGTCGCTTGTCCATTCGTCGTCTGGGCCTTGCCAAGTTTCCATGCTTTCAAACATGTCATACGTCGTCAAATATTGACCTGATCCCCTGTCTCTCACCCCTGTCGTGAGAACTGACACCGCAGAGTCCTCGGCTGCAGAGGAAAATTCGTTCATTAGGTCGATGATGTCGTCCGCTTTGCCTTGCCTCACCGGGGACCCCTTGTTTCCACCCCATAGCTGGTCGTGGTATCAACCGCGGCAGCCAGCCGATGTCGCACCAACCATCTCGTCCTCAAGCATGGAGCTATGTGACGCGGCTCCCGGCAGCGACCTTAAAACCGTGGCACCTCGCGTCGGTAAGCAGCCGTGACGCTGTTGGCACGCCGTTCGACGCGTGCTGGATGATAAGAGGGTCACGATGGCATCGCCGGCTGGTACGGCGGCCATCACCCTTCAGCTATGGAGCCCGCGGCACTCATCGTCGGTATTCTCGGGCTTGCGGGCCTCTTCGGGGCAAGCCTAGGGGCGGCCAACGGGGTGCGGGCATACCGGTCTTTCGACACGGACTCGCGTACGGTTCGTAGCCGCTAGACTCCGCTTCGAGCTATGGAGACGACACGCCCGCCGCGCCGGCGAGACTCGGTTCGGACCCGCGTACTAATCCGGGGACGATCAGCAGCTGGCAGTGGTGCAACACATCGTCCTGGTTGTCCAGGCGCTTTGCGGCGTGTCTGACACGGACGCGCAAGCGGCTCTGCACCTTGGTCGGCCCCGACAGGTAACCTCGCCCGTCGCGTCCGTTGGGGGCACCGGCAGGAAGCTGGCCTGGGTCCTTTGGGGCCGGGCAGATCGCACCAAGCAGGTGGAGGACCTGGAGAGGCTGGTATAGTATGTTCGTGGTCTGGTCGGCACGGCCTGTCGCGTGTCGGAGCAGGTCTCGTGTATTTCTTCCGCCTCTTGATCTTTTGTGACGCTTCTTTCACGTTACTGGCGAGCTGGTGGCCCCTCATCTCGTATCGTCAGCGTCGACCATGAGGTTGCGCAGGATCATGAGGGAGAAGAGGCCGCTGACGCCGTCGCCGTCGCCGTCGAGGGCGAAAAGGCGGATATTGTCGTCGGGCATGGTGAGGATGGGAGATGATGGGTTGGGAGCGGTGATGTCGCGTCGGGCTGGGCGGCGTCGTGGTCTTGGACGCGCCGCGAGGAAGGAAGCAGGATTCAGTTGCCAGGTACAGGCTCGATCGTGTTTCGTTGAGATGATTGGCTGAACCATTCTTGCGAGGCTGAATTGCGAGCCTGCCTCCAGTTACGCGCCGACCAGACTTCAACCATCATGCGTTGTAACATATTCCCGACGCAGACCGCCTTCGCATCTAGGATTTATTTGCTGCATAGCATCTCATTCACGACTCGAGGAAGCTGGCCTTGTATGAGTAGCTCCACCTTCACCGCCGAAGGCGCGCTACCCATACTCCGTCCCTCCCTGTCATGGACAGATTTGGCGTGCTGGCTGCCATCGCGACCTCCACGATCATTGCGCTAGTTTGGCTTCGCAGCATATTCCCATCGCTGGTCGACTTCAATCAGCCGCGAAAGGCATCAGTCACGTTCCGCGTCCAAGGAGTGCCTCTCGAATGGGATAACGACCGCCTACGCTCCTTCCTCACTGACCAGACCAACTCTGCTGGTCCATGTATCTGGTCCCTAACTAGGGATGTAAAGGGTGTAACTCAAACGGCCACCGTGACTTTCCGGAGTGTTCCGCCTTCGCTTCAGACGATCAACTCCTGCGAATTGCGCCTGCCAGGGGAGTCCGCCCGCACGCGATCCATCACGCTCGATGACGGATTCCTTGGGCTCACAACCCTATATTCTCCCCCTCTAGAGGACCACAAAGTCGAGTAAGAGAGTAAATCCACTTCTTTAAAGTATGGGCGCTAAATTTGTAGTATTATCGCGATACATGGCTTGGGAGGCCACGCATTTGGGTCATTCAAGGAGAGAAACGGTGACCACATGTGGCTTCGAGACTCCCTCCCTCATGGTTTAACCCACGATAACCGCCCGATGGCTCGGGTGCTGGTCTATGGTTACGAATCGCCTGTCCAGTATAGCAAAAGCTTCCAGAACTTAGAGGACTTGGCCAACGCCTTCCACCCTACCCTCCAAGAGCTGGTCGACGCTTCGACCGGCCGGCCGATCATCGTCATTGCCCATAGTTTAGGAGGCCTCATTGTCAAGCAGGTCGGTGGCAAGTCTGTTTGCTTGGAGTGAACGCTGACGCATGACAACAAAATCATAGATCTCTATAATGCTCTCCAAGTCGAAGGACGACGACGACCGGAGGCTACTTCGAGCTATTTACGGCATTGCCTTCTTCGGGGTTCCACATGACGGCATGGACATTCAATCACTTATCACGATAATTGGAAACCAAGCGAACCGATTCCTTGTGGAGTCCATTGGGAAGCATGTCAACTCGCAGATCCTCAGCATGCAACAACAAGAGTTCCCCACAGCACTGGGTAGCGAGGGTGACTCGGAGATTGTCTGTTTCTACGAAACCGTCAAGTCGCCAACGGCTCGAAAAGTAATGGCCTATTCTTTCACTCTAGTAGACCCGCTAACCCAAGAATAGGGTTGGAGTGGCAAATTGGTGATGGACGGACCAAAGACGATTCTCGTCACAAAATCTTCGGCCACGCATTGTCAACATGGGGAGGGCGCCCTAAAGCATACCTGCCCTATCAACCGAACACATTCCGACATGGTCAAGTTCAGGTTACATGATGAGGAGTATTACAAAACTCTTCAGAGGCTGGACGGGCTTGTTCGACAATCACTTAAAGCATGGAATCGGAATGAGGTTTTGGTAATTGAGTGTAAGCGTTGAACATTACCCACCATGATGGCTGATTCTAATCCATGTGGATCAGCGAATCGACGTTGTGGTCCCCAAAATCCACGACACGACCTTCGGGATTCGTCTCGAGCTCAATCGCCGAGAGTCATCCGGGTCCGCGGCGTCAAAGGTGGCCATGGAGCGTGGCAAATAGTTAGTACTGCCAATGCTGATGGAGAGATTCATACTCAGGACATGCATGCTGGGAACAATGCAGTGCAGTGTGTTGGCAACGGTGACTTCTCTCAGCTTCTTGCCAACATGAGGCCTGCTCAGAGAGCAAAATACGGCGACGAGGAGCCGGTGGCGCAAGAAGTGATGGAGGAATGTACCCCGGGCGCGTTTCGCCGGTAATTGACACTCGCGCTGAAGTCGCTTCCATTCATACCTTTTCATGACAGTTGCCCGGGGCGCTTGTGGTTATTGAATCTGCCGCGCCTATGTTGCGTTCATGTTCTACTCGCCGAGTCTACAACCGACCTGACCACTCTTTTCGTTTCGTGTATGATCCTTGACTTGTCCTTGACCGATCTCTGTCAAGCAATCACGATAACTACTTCGGTTGCAATGGCTCCGAAATCATCTCATTTCCTGGATTGAATTCCAAAGAGAGGAGCCGGCTGAAAAGGGTAGACATCTGTACTCGATTGAGGAAGCGATCGAATGCAAAACAGAGGAAGATTGCTGTTCTGCTGTCTCCACTGGTGTCCAAAGAGGCACCTCTGGCAGCGTCACAGGCACTTTCAGTAGGGTCTATCGCCCCCCAAGCGATCGCGGGTGCCGAAGGGCCAGACCCAGACCGTTCCGGGTTGGAGTCCAGCCCGGCAGCCAGCTGAGATCAGTGTCAGCCACGGCGCCATTGGCCAAGCAAGTCCCAGGCGACGCCGGAGACAGCTCCTTCATCCGCATGTTGAAAGTTTAGTGTCATGTAAAGGCAATTGCAGCTGTCAGGTATCACAGCATCAGAGTATATGTTCCAGGTGCCGTCGTTCGGGTCGTTTAGCATCGGACCACGGACGCCGATTTCAGGGGATACGAGTCCTTGTATTGGGAGAAGACGGCAGGCTGCTGCGTCATGAGACCCTGGGAAGAATAATCATCAGGAAAGTCCAAGTACAACTGCGGCCCGAGTGAGACATGAAGAGGGACGGAATGGGATGAGCTCCCGGCGTTGGTGTTGAGTGGGAAGGACACCCCGATAAGATAAGCCAGGCTTATCGATAATAATCTTCTACAGTGCACATCCACCACGACACGGCCTCTTCAGCAAACGCGTTTGACGATCACAACCCTCCGGCGTCCCTCCCGGCGCTGTCTATGAGCTCAGAGCAAAGTCTCAATGGCTGAGCCATGGCACCGTTAACACCATACACGTACATACAATGCCCCTGCTCCGACTCGAGCCCCGAGGCCGACGCCTCTCCAGCCGAAGGAGAAGTCGACGACGATGACCGCACCTTCGACCCTCGGGCGCCCCGCGCCAACTACAGCTTGTTCCCCCTCGAGTATCTCATGTACTGCGAAGACTGCCACCAGATCCGGTGTCCGCGCTGCGTCAACGAGGAGATCGTCGTGCACTACTGCCCAAACTGTCTGTTTGAAGTCCCCAGCAGCACCCTGAAGAGCGAAGGAAACAGGTGAGCGAGGAGGGCTGTATCTCAGGGGCAACCAGAGACTGACCCGGACCAGGTGCACACGAAGCTGCTTCCAATGCCCGCTATGCGTCGGCCCTCTGGCCGTCACGAGTCTCGAGGCCCCTCCCGACCCAAGCCTGCTGGCCGCCGAGAGCGCGGCGCCTCCAGGCGGCCCCTACATCCTCGCATGCTCCTACTGCTGCTGGAGCTCGACAGAGATCGGGATCAAGTTTGACAAGCCGAACGGGATCTACCAGCAGCTTTCCAAGCTTCAGAATGGCGGAAAGCCCCGACTGACGGCGAAAGAGTACAAGGAGCACAAGGAGCGGAGGAAGGAGGATCCAGACACGCCGCCCCTCAAGAACGACGACATCGACGACGACCTACACTTCTCCCGTCTCAAGTCGTTCTACCAATCGCAAATGGCCGAGGCGAACCCCCAACCCGGCGGGCTGTCATCCATAGGCGACCTCGGTTTCTCGTCCCCAGGCTCCCTCTCCCGCATCATGAGCCTCTACACCAGCGGCCACGCCGGCCACAACCAGCCCAGGGGGAAGGTCCATATCATGCGGGAACCGCTCGACCTGGACGAAGGCCTCAAGGTGACCGATCTCGACGAGTCCGCCAAGATCGAGCAGCTCCGCCGTTCCACCTTCGACGACACCGTCTCGCGCGAGCAGAACGCCGCGCAGGAGCCACACCCCGTCCGCTTTGCCTCCGACCTCCGCCCCGTCCCCTACCTCCTCCGCACGAAGCGCTCCAAGCGCTGCCCGGTCTGCAGGCACATCATCTCCAAGCCCGAGTCCAAGATCTCAAACACCCGCTTCCGCATCCGCCTCGTCGCCGGCTCGTACATCCCCACCATCTCCGTCCGGCCCCTGCACTCCGAGGCCGCGAACCTGCCCTCCTCCCAGCGCCCGCCCATCCCCAAGGAGCTGTGGCTCTCGCCGCTCAGGCCCGCCCAGTACCTCCTGACCTTCAAGAACCCCATCTTCGAGACCGTCAAGGTCAGCCTGGCGACGCCGGCGAAGACGCCCGGGCGCTTCGCCAGCACCGTGACGGTCATGTGCCCGCAGTTCGAGATCGACGCGAACACGGACATGTGGGACGACGCCCTCAAGGACGACGGGGACAAGAAGCGGCGCCGGGGCGAGGAGGGCGGCACGCAGCAGGCCGAGCCCGGCAAGATCTGGGAGCGCGGCAGGAACTGGGTCAGCGTCGTCGTGGAGGTCGTCCCCGCGTCGCTGCGGCTCGACCTGCTGCAGCCGCCGCCCGGCGGGGACCCGAAGGACGTCGACCGCAGCCCGCTCAAGGAGGACGAGGACGTGCTGGAGATACCAATGTTCGTGCGCATCGAGTGGGAGGCCGAGCCGCGGGACGAGGTGGGCAGCGCGCCGGGCAAGGAGAAGGAGGCAAAGGAGAAGCGCGAGCTGGCGTACTGGTGCGTGCTCGGCCTCGGGCGGATCGGCCAGGCGTGAACGATCCAGGAGCCATCCACATCACAATTCTCAGCATGCAGCACGCAAATGGTTTCACTCGAGAGGAAAACAAGCTACGATACCCCTTTTAAGGCACATCACACCGCGCGGAGCGAGCATTTTGAACAAGAAGAAAACAAATTCATGACCTTCGTCAACCATGTTTGGCAGCCTGCTGAAATTTGTCAAGCTACATCTCTAGACGCCGAGCCCTTTTGTGAACGAGACCAACCCCGGACGGGATGTGTGAAGACCCCATCGTGATTCCCTTCCACGCCCGCCCCGTCTCAGAAGACCACGCGCAGGCCAGAAAAACAAGGGGGAATAATGGTCCTGCGCTGCCTGTCGGAGCCTCGGGGAGGCGGGAGAATGCCAGAAATGCCAAACCCGTCTTTTTTTGCTACCCTTCCGTCACGCTACGCACATGGCGATGCGCTTAGTAGTCGGAGGAGGCCTGGGGGAACTCGAAGGTGACGCCGCGGCCGGTGAGCTTGCGGTAGACCTCGGAGTAGGTGTCCAGGCGGTAGTCGACGCCGCCACGCTCCTTCTCGTCGAGGATGACCTTGAGGAGCTTGTTGCCGTCCTCCTTGGTGCGGAGGCGCTTGCCGACGATCTCGACGGGGTAGACGAGATCGGTGAGGATGGCGTCGTGGACAGCGGTGAGGGTGCGGCTGTAAGGGCGCTTCTGCTTCTGGCTGTTGCGGGCGCGGGCGGAGCGCTTGGGGCGGGGGAGGATGCGGCGCGAGGCGAGGAAGATGACGTGGCGGTCGGAGAACTTCTTCTCGAGCTCACGGGTGAGGCTGGGCGGGTGGTCAGATCAGGGACTGCATCTCGGTAGGAAGAGGAGAAAAAAACTTACCGCTGCTGGACACGGTGGAAGCCCTGCAGGGAAGGGACGGGGACAAAGACGACGATAGCCTTCTTGCCGTGGCCAACCTCGATCTAATCAAGACCAGAAGAGTCAGCGTGCGAGCTCCAGGACGAAACCTTGGACCGCTTCCCGTCCTGTTCCGCTGTAGAGAGAATGTGGTGGGCATTTCTCTGAAGCGTGCCAGATGTGAAGATATTGCGCGCCCTGTGCGCCCCAGCGCTGGAACCACCTCCTCGACCGTGTTGCCTGCGCCGCGGCAGCTGCCAATGTCCCTTCTGAGGGGTGAATCGAGACCAATTGTATTTCAAACAGGTGACTCTCGCGTCTCAGGGTGGGTGGCATCGCATCGCCGCGTCGCAGGGCAGGTCAGGTCGGCTCGGATCGCTTCGCGCTCGTGGGTGCGGCAGGACGACGTCCTTCGTCTTCGGCAGGAACAGGATGTTGTGTCGGAAGTGGGAACGCATGTGCGGTCCCCATCGGTCAGGGGGTTCTTCAAGTGATTCTCACCTCACGGGCAGAGACGAACTGCAGAGGGCGCAGGGCGACCTTGAGGTCGGCAGTGTTGGTCTCGAGGTCGTACAGAGCCTGAGCGATGCTCTGCTCGAGCTCAGAGGGGCCGGCCCTCGAGGGGCTGTTGGGGGCGATCTTGTTGAGGGCGGCGCCGGACATCTTGACTGGTCGATGGGTGGTTGATCGGGATGAGGATCTCACGAAGATGGCGGGCGGGCTGCGACGAAAAGTTGGGAGGGTACGAGGAATTGGGCGGAGCTCGCTTGAGGGTTTGCAAGCCCTGGCGTGGGCACAATTTTCAGGTGGGGCGATGGGGCCGTGCGTCCTTCGGTGAGCGCAGCTGAGGTCGATTGACCGAGAGCTTTCCAAGGTGAGCGACGGGACCCCACCATCTGACCGAGAACATCGCGGGGTCCCATCGACGGCCTCTTCTCTGAGAAGCGACGTCATGGTGCCGAAGAGGCGATGCTTGTTGATACTGCTTTTGAGAAAATCTGACACGAAACATATCTTTGCCGGTTTCTCAACTTCTTTCCGAACGTCACTATCTCCATGCCATTGAACTATCTGCTCACCTAATTCTAATGTTGACATTGAATACGCTGTATCCCGAATTCATCCCACACTGATCCCGCAGGCTCAGGCCGAGCTTCATCTTCAAGTCTCAATAACCCCAATACTCATAATGGAACTCACAAACGTCATCCTTCCCTTCCAGGACTCCGTTGGCCGCTGGGATATCCAAACCACCAACGGCCAAGTCTCCTCCATGAGTCTCTCAGAAGCTCCCTCCTCAACCCCTCCATCTCTGTTGCTCCCGAGTCTCTGCCACGCTCACATCCATCTCGACAAGCCCTACCTACTCACCTGCAACCACCCCCCGTCCCCCTCCCACCCAGACTACACCGACCTCGCCCCCCAGTCCGGATCCTTCCAGGAAGCCCTCTCCAGCACCTCATCCGCCAAATCCCGCTTCACGCCCTCGGACCTCCTCCTCCGCGGCTCCCAGCTCCTCGCCTCAAGCCACCGCCACGGCGTGACCTCCCTCCGCGCCTTCGTCGAAATAGACCACACAACGGGCACCGCAGCCCTCGAAGCCGCCATCACCCTCAAGCAATCTTTCTCCCACCTCCTCCACGTCCAGATCTGCACCTTCGCGCAGGACCCCCTCTTCTCAACGCCCCACGGAGAGCTCAACCGCGCCATCCTCGCCGCGGCGCTGGACGACTTCGCCCCCTGGATCGACGCCCTCGGCACGACGCCCTACGTTGAAGAGACGGAGGAGGCCGGGCTGCAGAACATCCGCTGGGCAATCGACACCGCCCGCCGGCTGGGCGTACATCTCGACTTCCACATAGAATACAACCTCGACGCGGACGAGGGCGGGTCGCTGGGCCACATCGACGACGTGCTGGACCTCCTGGAGGCACAGGGCTGGCCGGCCGGCGACGGCGCGAAGACAGTTGTCCTCGGGCACGCGACGCGGCTGAGCGCCGCGTCTCACGAGACCGTTGCGCGTCTGGCAGGGAGGATACGAGAGTCGGGGTTGCCCGTGTATCTCGTGGGCCTGCCGACGAGCGATCTGTACATGATGGGGCGGCCGGGCACCGAGGAGGAGGGGGTAACCCTCTCCCGCCCCAGGGGAACGTTGAATGTCCCCCTTCTCATCAGGGAGTACGGCCTCAGCGCCTGTCTGGCTGTGAATAATGTCGGGAACCCGTTCACGCCGCACGGGAACGGTGACCCTCTGACCCTTGCTTCATGGGGAGTTGGGCTGTATCATGCCGGGAGCGTCCATGATGCAAAGCTGCTGTATGAGTGTGTGAGCACGCGGGCGAGAGAGGCGATAGGCCTCGGAGGTAGGGGTGATGATGCATGTGAGATTGTGGAAGGAAAGACTTGGCCGCCCATGCTGCTTGTGCAGAACGAGGCCGCGATCAGTCTGCCTGGGAAAGGGGCTCAGGAGGTGATGCGGGTGGAGGCACGACCGCGGCTTGACATCAAGGATGTGGTGTGGGATCCGCCAGAATCTTGCAACCGACGTGTCCTGCAATGATTAGCCCACATCACATCATCGTAGACGCTCTGTCATTGGGACTTGCATTGAGTTGTCATGATAATTCATTCATTCATCCAGTCTGCCAGTGTTGGCAAGGCCACGCTCACGGCGTTTACATGACCATATTAACAGTCCAATATGCCGAGCAAGGACCGATGAAGACAACTTATGTTCATGGCATTGTCGGCCTAGTCCAGCTTGGGCTCTAGCCCCTTCTCGTCTGACTTCGACTCATCCAGCTGCTTCACCCTCTTGATGAGCCCAACCGCAACTGCCGCGCTCCTTCCTTCCTCGACCTGCTTCGTGAACAGGACATCGCTTCCGGTGGCACGCATGGACTTGCGCCTCTCGCGCTCGGCGATGCTGAGGCCGAGACCCTGCTGCTTGTTGGCCTCGAGCTCCTCGAGCCGCTTGAGGCGCGTGTTGTACCGCTGGTTGCGTTCCTTGCGAATCTGCTCCGAGCCGAGCTTCTCTAACACGAAGCGCACCAGGGACCGGAAGACGAGGAAGATGTGCTCGCTGATGAAGATGGTGATGGGCAGAGCATACCAGCCGCCGGTGCCGATCTGAGAAGTGCCGAAGAGGTGCACGATGGCGGCTGTGGAAATGCTGCCAAGCCAGGTGAGCAGATCGAGCGAGTAGATCCATGGGCCGATGCCGTCGGTGCGGACGGGAGCGGGGCGCTGGTGCTCGATGCAGATCTTGAGGAAGTCTGACCGCAGCTCGATCCAGTTGTTGATGAGGAAGCCCAGGGGAATGAGAGGCCACACGGGCGAGAAGAGGGCGAGGTATCCGAATTGGAGGACAATCTCGCTGATGTCTTCCTGCACATCATATGTGGGGAGGGTGGACTGGACGCGGGCGCGGTGGAGGAAGTCAGCCTCATCCGTGTCGTCGCGGACAACGGACATAAGCATGGCGTCCTTGGAGTGCATGCGGCGGACCTCGCGCCACCAGCCGCTGAACTTGTGCTTCAGGAAGGGGAGAATGTTCTCTTCGAAGAAGCCCGAGAGCTGTCCGGTGACGACGAGGGCGATGACTTCGTTGCGGAGTCTGTCGGAGTCGGCGGCGAAGGAGGTGTTATGGAATGACTTGCCGAACTTGCCCAGGACCTTGCCGATAATCGTCTCCAAGTAGGGAATGACATCGTCGCCAAAGGGAACATAAACGAAGGCCGTGAGAAGGATGGGGAGGTAGTTGGTGATGATGTTGAGAACGAAGATCTTCTGCGTGAGGGACATCTCATGATGGTCGGCGGTCCGGTGGTTCTCGAACTCGGTAAGCCGGTCTGCAAATTCCTCCAGGTACGTCGTGATATAAGGGAGGGCAACAGCGAGCAGCACGGTGGGCAGATATTCCTATTGATGATCAGCACATTGCAGACCAGTAAGATACGCATGAACCCACCAAGTAGTACTTGTACGGCCCTTCGTAAGACTCGGAGATGAGGACCTCGATGGCGAACACGCTGACGATGATAGCACCGAGGATGATAGCAGAGAGGGCGACGAAAGGAAGCTGGAGGAGCTGGCGCATGGCCTGCTTCTTCTTGGAAAAGTGGTAGTGCTTCCGTCCTCCTTCGTCGGTGTGCACAGACTCCCACTTGAACTGGGGGCGGTTGACCTTGACGTGGTGAATACCCCTGACATTCCAGCGAATGCTCAGGTCGACCTCTTGCAGCTTCCAGTACTCCAGGAAGACGGTGCACCAGACGCATGTCAGGATGGCGTACGACAGGGAGTATTTCGAGAGAAACTGCCAGGCGAAGACGCCAGTGACGGCAGGGAAGATGAGGAAGACCAGGTACGTCTGGATGAAGGCGAAGTAGAACGCCACCTTGGAGCCCCAGAGGTCGCGGATCCTGTCGAGGTCCTCGTGGTCGAGAAAGATGTGCTTGCTGAGGTGGCCGAGCAGGTTCTGGTTGACGCGCTCGTTGTGCAGGGGAAAGATGGCCTCGACGTTCTCCCACTTGCCCAGGCCGGGGGTGACGCCGGCGCCGCCCTGCTCCTTTGACCAGTTGACGAGGTGGTAGACGGAGAGGATGTCCTCTGACTCGTAGTGGCCGTCCACGATGGTGTTCTTGTGGCCGCCGGGATGATCGGGCACGATGCCGTACAACCAGTCCTTGACCCTGGACTTGTACACCAAGTTCCCGAGGAGGTCGCGGGGCGCCTTGACGAAGATGAGGAGGGTCTGGTCGTAGCCGGCCCTGACCTCAGTCTGCAGGCCGGCTTCCTCGAGATCCGTGAGCAGCATCTCGAGCTCCTGGCTCGCTGTGTCCGAATCTGAGGCCCTGTCAGATGTGTGCTCGGGGACGGGGAGGCGGGGGTGAACCCTGGACTCACCAATATTACCGAAGTTGTACTTGACGACATACTTGTCATTGTACGTCTCGCCGGCAGTCCCGGGAGGGGACATCATGATGGTAGGTACCCTGATGAGGCCTGCCATTTTGACGTGAAATGGGAGTGGTCACAAGGAGAGGTATGAGAAGATGTCGAAGGGTTGAGAGCGGGCCTCGGACGTTGAGCGAATGGCCTTCAGAAGGCACAGGCAGGCGAGGCTCCGGATCAGCAGCAGGAGTGCTAGGCGCCCGCCTGGTCGAATAGAGTCGAGTCGAGTTGGGGTCGTTCTGATTGCGAAGCAAAGCACTGGATCGGACGGGGCAGGAAAAGCAATTGACAGCAAGGCACTCGAGGAGGGATTGAGGTGAAGTCAAAGATGAGAAAGCTCCGATTCTGCCAGACAAGACAGATTCCCCACTGCCTGCTGCGAGAGGTGACGTCTGCCTCGGGGAGATCCTTTTTCGGGCCCGCGAGTGTGTGGTGTCTGGGCGGGCTGGCGAGCTGGCGAGTCTGGCTGGACCTGAAGCAGGTCCCCTCTTTACCGACGGGGGAAGAGGAAGAGCCCAGCGAATCCAGCCTGAGAAGAGACGGACAAGAGCCGAGCTGGTGTCCTGACGCGTCAGCGAGGCACCAAGAGCCCACCAGCGGCGGCCCGCCAAGCTCCCGTGTCACCCGTTTGCCGCAGAGCCGCGCCTTGGATGCCGGGTCAGGCCAATCATGGAGTCGTCGGCGGTCATGGCGTTCCCACTTCAGCCGCGATGCGCCGTTGACAAGCCAAGGTCCTGGGACAAGCGCCGAGGGGGCATGTCGAGAGCCGGTGCTGTTGTCGTTGTAGGTTGAACGTCTTCAATGACGACTGTGGAAGGAGTGTCAGTGACGGAGAGAGAAAGGCGCCAAGCCGTGCCAGAATGCGGGACGACTGGATTCGCCCTGTAGGGCAGAGCGATCCGCCAATCACGGCGGCGGGACAGGGTTGAGGCTCTTGGCCAGGCACTCCCCAGCGTCCCTGCCCGCCCATCACGTGTGCCTTCCCCACCTCGCAGAGATCCAAACAGAGCCTGATCTTGCGCTAACATTCGCGGGAGCGGCTTCTACTCAGAGGAGATGGTCATCCATCGTCCGTCGGGTCCCTTTCTCACTCGACGCCTCGAGGCCGAGATGCTGCAGTCAGCTTTTCTCACCTGCATCACCGACAGCCCTCGACATGCAGTCCCTTGACGCTGCACTGGCCATTGATCAATCACACCCATTCAGCCTCACCGCCTCTCGGAGAAGGCGCCATTCGTCGCCATGAGATGAATTCACATCACCAGCTGTGGGCGTCTGCCTCTCGGCCCCCAATGCTACTTGCCCCAGCACTAGGACCAGGATTTGGCTCAGACTGCCTCTGAAGGACGAGGATCTCGTCCACCAAAGCCGACATCCTGCCAAGAGCCATTCCAGGTCCGACGTGGAAAGCCACCTGCGCAGTCCGAGCCCAGGTTGGCAGGTGATGGCCAGCCATCCCCAACACCATGCAGTCCCTACAGCACCAGCTATCTTTGGAGCTCTTGGTGGCTGGGAGCACTGGCGGTGCCACAGCAGGCTGAACTGCCCTGTCGACAGCAACCTGCAAGGATCATTCCACTACCCCACCTGGAACCAAGGGTTCTCTCTCTCCTCTGTCCGAACTGCGGAGAACTTCCGGCGGTTCGCTGAGCATCGGCCGACGATGTTGCCATCGATGTTGCCATATCGCTGGCACCTGCGAAGGATAGTCCACAGGCTTCTCGTACAGTCACACTCGAAGTCGCCGTGGCCAGCTCTAGCATGACTCGATATCAGGGGAGATGGTGCCTGAGACACGGCACTTGGGGATCTACATACAGCGCCGATCGACTCGCTGCTGGTCCGGCTGGTGTCACCATTGGCACGAGTTCCCGTCAGGCCGCAAAGCGTCGACTCGTCAGAAGGAAGCTCCCGGTGACTTACTCGATCTCTCTGTGCTACCAATCTCCTTCCGCTGATCGCCATTCCTCGGCCGACCATCCCCCCTCACATTCCGCCCGGGTCCTTGCATAGCTCCCGCTAAAGTCCATCCGGAAGGTCCCAATGCCTTCGAGCTACCCCTGGACCGTTCTCACGGCGGGAAAACATGGCCGCCCACGCAGAACATGACCGTTCCGAGTTCTGATGTGTCCGGGGAAACACTCGATTGCCTGAATCGACCCTGACTCGCCCAGCGCCCTAGGACTTTGACCATCCACCTGCCGCTTTCGCAACGTTTGCCGGGGTCATGCTATCGGCCTCGACGTCACCAAGAACCGGCCCCCGGGCTGTGAATGACATCCGCAGCGGGGAAAGCAACACTGCGCACGTAGCGGTGCCTGGTACGACCCGGGCGATGCATTGTCCCATAAATTGATCGTCCTCCCTCTCAAGACGAGGAGGTCGCCGTCGTTGCTGTCCCAGGTGACGTTGCTGTTCTCGTCCTCTTACCACCGCCACGATGAAGCTCCTCACCGGTCTCGCCGTCACTCTGCCCCTCGTCTCCGCCAGGAGACTGGCTCCTCGTGGCGAGTTCGTCTCCTACGACGGCTACAAGGTCGTCCGCGTCGATACCCACGCCGACGCCGAGTCGGTCGAGAGCCAGATTGCGAAGCTGCACACTGTCAACTTCAGCCCCGGCTCCAAGGACCACCTCGACCTCGCCGTCGGGCCCGACGATGTCGCGACCTTTGAGGCCCTCGGCCTCGACTTCACGGTCGTCCACGAAGACCTGGGCGCCGACATCAAGTCCGAGGGAGGCCTGAAGCCTTACTCCGGGAAGGACGATGCTTGCCCTGCCGAGCTGCCTCACATGGATTGGTTTGAGTCCTACCATCCGTACGACGACCATCTCGAGTTCATCAAGGACCTGCATCTTGCTTTCCCCAAGAACTCCGAGATCGTCCACGTCGGTGAGTCGTACGAGGGCCGCGACATCAAGGGCATCCACCTCTGGGGTGAGAATGGCAGAGGAGGCAAGCCTGCCGTCTACTGGCACGGCACCGTGCACGCTCGCGAGTGGATCACGACCATGGTGAGTGTTCGGGACAGCCCCTGAGCCAGATCGGCCCGCTAACACCGAACACAGACCGTCGAGTACATCGCCTACCAGCTCATCAAGGGCTACCTCACGGAGGATGAGGAGGTCAAGGACTTCCTTGACTCGTACGACTTCTACATCCTGCCCGTGGTGAACGTCGATGGTATGTCTTCCCTCCCAAACCCATCCCGCAGTCCACCCCCTCTGACATCCCCAGGCTTCGTCTACTCCCAGACCACAGACCGCATGTGGCGCAAGAACCGCCAGCCCCGCTGCAACGAGGCCTGCGTCGGCACCGACCTCAACCGCAACTGGCCTCACTACTGGGACGTCCCCGGCGGCGCCTCGACCGACCCGTGCGCCCAGTCATACCGCGGCCTCGCCCCCGGCGACACCCCCGAAATGCGCGCCTTCGTCAAGTACACCGACAAGGTGGCCAGCGCCAACCCCGACGGCATCAAGCTCTTCATCGACTGGCACGCCTTCGGCCAGCTCATCCTCCTCCCCTACGGCGGCAACTGCTCCGCCCGCGTCGACAACTACGACCGCCAGATGGAGCTCGCCGGCAACACCGCCGCCGCCATCGAGGCCGTGCACGGCGCCGCGCACGTCTACGGCCCCGTGTGCGACGTCCTGTACGCCGCCTCGGGCGGTTCTATGGACTACGTCTTCGACGTCGCCGGGGCGGACCTTGCCTGGGCTATGGAGCTGCGCCCCGCGAACGCTGCGGGCGGCGGCTTCGTCCTGCCCGCGGACCAGATCCTGCCGACGGCGGAGGAGAACTGGGCCGGCATCAAGTACCTGCTCAAGGCTATGTAGGGCATATTCTAGCAAGATACAGAAATTCAACCTCATCGTGTGGGAGCCAACCATTCGCCCAGTGCCAAAGCCATGCCTATACTCCAGTGGAAGAAGCCGAATTAAGCGAGTAAATCCCTCCTCAAGATTTCTCACCACAGTTATTCTCGTGCCAAGCTTGAACATATATGAGTTTGACCATTCGGAGAAGATTATTGTCTGATGGTCCTCCCTGATCAAGGGGCACCATCACCACATCTTCGGTCATATTAACGGTACAGCACTTATATTAACAGGATCCTAGATACGATCCATCCAAATCCAGTCAGAGGACATTCCTATCTGCCCAGTCTCATCCCATCATGTCAGAGGCACATCTAGGAGCTGCCATAGCGAATACACTTCTGCCCCGGATCCACGCGGCGGTTCTCGCCCAGGCAGTCGGCGTACTGGACTTTACACCTCCTCTTGCGCTTCTTAAGGTCCTCGTCCTCCTTGTCCCCAGGACCGTGGCCAGGACCGTCGCCTCCGCGGCGGTCACCATCGTGGCGGTCACCCTCGCGGCGATCACCATCTGGGCCATCACCGTGGCCGCCCCCATCGCGGCGCACCTTATTACCACCCTTGCCGCCGTCCTGGTTCAGGTTGGCAAAGACGGCGATACACTGGTCGTATTGCTCGATGCACGCGAGCGAGCACGCCTTGTAGAGGTCCTTGCGCTCGAACGACGGGCACTGGCTCCAGTGCTTCTCGGTGTAGCACTTGAAGTGGTTCCCGCGCTTGTGGTCGTTCTGCTCGTTGTTGCAGGCGACGATGGGCAGGTCGATGCCGCCGACGGGGTTGCCGGGGCCGTAATCATAATCATCGTCCGTGGGCTGGATGCAGGCGTTAGTCGGCTCGGGGATGGTCGTCGGCGGAGGGGCGGTGCCCGTGGCGGGAGGCGTGGTGCCGGGCGGTGGGGTGTTGCAGGGGACGGTCTTCGTGACGGGGGGGCTGCCGCCCCTGGGGGGGTTCTTGCGGAGGCAGTGGTGCTTGGAGCAGGACCCCTTCTTGTGGTCGCACTCGTTCCCGCAGTACCTCTCGACGGCCTTGCACCAGCGGACGTAGTCGAAGCACTGCCAGGCCTTGCCGGCGCCGGCGGACTTGAAGCAGGCGGCGGACTCGAGACGGCACTGGGCGCGGGCCTTGGTGCAACTGTCCTGGTCGTCCCAGTCGGGGAGGGGGGAGCTGCACCAGTCGCCGCAGCAGTAGTGGTCAGAGGGGATAACGGTCGTGCACACACCGGGGGCGGTCGTGGTCTTGGTGGTCTCGTACTTGGTGGTGGTGACCGGGGGCTGAGTGGTGCCGGGCGCCGTGGTAGACGTGACGAAGGTCGAGCCGGGCTTCGTAGACGTGTACGATCCGGGACCAGTCTCGGTGTAGGTGTCAGTCTTCTGAGTCTGCGTTGTGCCCGTCGGCTGAGGCGTGGAGGTGGTGCTGCCCACGACAGTGGTGCCCGGGGGGTTCTCCGTGCCGCAAGGACGAGAAGACTTGAAGGACTTTGCCTCCCAGAGCTGAAGGCGGTTGGCAGCACCGCAGAGCAGGTCAAGGTCGCCGGTGCAGGGCGTATCACACTGGCCAAAGGGCACCATGATAGAGTCGGCCTGGAGGATGGTGCCGCACCAGCACTCGCCACCGTGCTCGAGACCCGCCAGGGGCAGGCCCTGCTTGCTGCAGGAGTTCAAGCACAGATCGGGGGTCATCTCATCGAACGGCAGGTCAATCTGGAAGGCGAGGGCACGCTTTCCCTTGGTCAGATCCGAGAAGCAGCCTTTGGAAGTGTAGTTGGCGATGTTGATGTAACCCTTTGCGAAGGTCGGGTCGACGTAGACGGAGAGTTCGTTATCGCCACCACAAGTCTGCGCGAGATTACCTCTGCAGGCATGGTCACACTGGGCCTCATCCGCGGGCTTGGCGTTGAGGACATTTCCGCAGTAACAGTCGCCGTAGTACTTGAGGGCGGCGTAGCGGAAGTTGTTCCCTGCATTGTGTTAGACCATGTTGCGGTTGTGAGAGAGGATCGATATCACGCATGGTGCTCACCCTTGCAGATAGCTTGGCATGTCTCGACGGTCATATTATCCGAGATGACATTGGACCTGAAGGGAAGGACCGTGCCGTCGGGGTCGTTGTAGCAGCCAACGTAGTCGAAAGGGGTGAAGTAGCTTGGGCATTGAGGGTACTCGGTGTTCCAGGCGAGGGCCGGCTGAGCCAGCAGGGCCGCAAGGACTGCCCCCTTCCACCATGCGAGGAAAGACATGGTGCTTACGGTGTTTCTGGATCTTGTATGGTTATTAGAAGATCCCAGAGGGAGGCCTTGCTTTTGGGACCAGCAGGGAAGGGGTGTGGTTTAAGTAGAGGTCGGCCGGCGGGTTCGAGGCCGGGCCTGTATGCTCCTAGACATACATTCAACCCACAGGGCGTTGATGCGGGCGACTGTATCTGAATGGACACGTTTTCATTTTGTTCATTGTTCCCAATTGGGAATTGTACTGAAAGCCGAGATTGAAGCCGCGGGTTTCAGGGGGGCGAGGTTTGCGACGACGAGGCTATGATCGTGGACGAAACAGAATCTCAGCCACCCAGAATCAGCCACCAGACTTAATATGGAGAGAGCGTTTGCTAAACGTACCGTAGTATGTAGTAGGTACTTCCTGGTTAAACAACTCCCGATTCCAGAATGTGGCTTGTATCAAGTGGAGAGCAAAATCATGATGAAAGGTTAACGGAGTTGATTCCCATAGGTCAGGTACTTCCATGTAAGCATTTCAATTTTCCTTGAGTGTGATAACTAACTCTGCGATGCTTGATAACTTCGAGAAACTGTCTACCATGATCATACAGGGTTACCTAAATAACTGAGACTCAGCATTGGCAAGCACTTAGCCCCTTACTCTATCCTGCATCCGATTCTCAACGCCGCCAATCTGTCCTCCAAGCTCGGTCCAGCGGCAGTCGCCACGTTGTCCCGGCTTGTGGCTTCGCCTCCGCCCTGGGTCTCGCCCTCATGCCGGCCACCATCATCATTCTCGGTAGAGCCGCTGGCTTCAGACACTCTGGCGTCGCTCATGACATCGCTCTCAGGCCGTCCCTCCTCATCCTCGCCCTCGACTCCGCCACCAGTCGAGGATGCCCGAGATGGCTGTTCGCCCTCGTCCGAGCCAGATAAATTCAGGCCCTGTTCTGGCGATGGCTGCGACGTCTGAAGAGGCTGGACCTCCTCCTCACATGCATCTTCTCCTCTCGTCCGTCCCACCTCCGTCCTCAGCGCCACCATCTCGCCCCGGAGCTGCTCCATCTTCGCGAACAAGCTCGTCAAGTCCTCCCAGACCGTCTGGACCTCGGTCTTCTCGCCTTCGAGACTGGCCTGCTCCCGCGTGATGTCTTCCCACAAGAGCTCCAAGGCGTCTTCCCGCTCCTGGGCTTGCGCCTGCTCCCTTGCTGCTCGGCTCTCCTGCTCCTCGAGCTCCCTTTGCCGCTTCTCGACGTGTAACCGTTGCAGGTCCAGCTCCGCCTCCCGTTCCTGGACTCGAGCTTGCTCCCATGCTGCCTGAGTCTCCAGGTCTTCGAGCGCTCTTCTCCGTTGCTCGAGGAGCAACTTCTGATACTCGACTTCCTCTGCCCTGCGTCTCAGGTCCTCCCGAGACCGCGCTAGGTCTTGCTCAGCCTGCTGGTGTCCCGTCTTCCCCCCTTCTTCCTCTTTGAGCCTCTTCTCACGCCACTCCCGAAGCTCCCTCTCCTGTATCTCAAGCTCGAGACTACGGCGCTCGAGCCATTTCGTCTGTCTGTCAATGTCGTCGTTCCTCCTACTCCAAAGCTGCCTCTCCGCCTGCATCGCCTCCAGAGTCTCGCGTAGCTTAATCTGCGAGCTCTCCAGGCTCTCCTCCTTGGCTTTGAGGGCGTCTCTCGCCCGGCCGAGCTTCGCCATGGTCTCCTCGACGGTGCGCTGGAACTCCGCGGCCGAGGGCCCGGACACCTCCGTCGATGACGCCTCGAGGCTCGCCATCTCAAGCTCTTCATCGCCCGCGCCGTCGCCCTTCTTCGGCTTCTGCCCCTGAACAAACTTTTGCCCGTAGTAGATGGCGGCCGCGGCCCCCGCCAGGCTCCCCAGCGCGCCGATCGCCTCGAGCACGATCTCGTACGCCTGCTTGGTGCTCTCCGCCACCTCGACGGCCCCGGACGCGGCGGACGCGAGGACATGCGGTGCGTTCGAGAAGAGTTTCGGCTCAGTGTGGGTGAGATCCCTCGACATCTGCTCGAGGCTCGCAATCGAAGCTATCGCGCCAGCTTCCCTTGGGCCGGCATCGCCTGCCCAATGCACAAAGGAGCTGGCGAGCACCGTGTTGAGGTGCTCATCCAGGATCTGTCCCTCCAAACGAATCATGACATCGTGACCAATGGCAAAGAGCTGGGCATAGTTGGCCGTGGCCTTCCACTCGAGCGGCCCGTCCTTGCTCCAGAACGTGCGCGCTCCGACGGGATCACACCCGAGCTGCTGGTCGTCGTCCTGGAGGGAATCGGGTTCAACGCCTTCCCCGATGACCATTCCATGGGCCTCGGGGTTTGGCAGCCGACTACCACCACTTTTGGGGACGGCCTGGAGGCGCCTGGCAGCAGGTTAGTGACCACGAAAGAACATAGCCCTTGTTGTGCTAGAGCACTTAGGGAACGAACAGGCACACCGAGAGCCCCGGGTGCGGGCGCAGAACAACAAATGTCGAAGGCTTGGATGGCTCCCCAGCATCCTCATCGCTGACGATTTCGCTGGCGAGAGGAGGCAGCTGCGTCAGTTGCCTGGCTTGACAGGAAGCACTGAAGATCTGACGCGCATTCTCAGCTTCGCTCGAAGATGACTCTCGCGGAAGAGGACTGTGCTCACCAGCCCAGGTTTGTGGTAGGACGAGAGGGTGAGAGGCTCGCTCGGATCAAACTCTGAGCCATCGTCCTCACTGTCAAGGTCCTTCTTGAGGGCCAGAGCCCTTGCGCCTAATGAAGCGCCCGCGATCGAGAGCGGATCCATGTCGATGGACCGAGATGAAGACGTTCGGATTGTCCCTCACTCGAGTTGGGGTGAGAGCCCATGATCACAAAGTGAGGCTGAGCCCAGCCCCCGGCACCCGTGGCGAATCATCGCAGGCCGGAGCCTGATGCTCTGCCACCCTGGATTTACTGGTTATTTAATCAGGCTGTGCAGTTGTCGATTGATGACTGCGCCGAGACGTGGTGAGAGATATCGCGAACTTCCTCAGCCAGGAGCAACATCAAGTCCCGCCACGCGCTCCAAGGTCGCATTCTTTTAGGCAATGTTCACGGATAGGTGTTACGGAAGCCCTGAGTGATTCCGGCAGGAGGGTGGCATATACCTACTCTGCCAATCCATACAACCTCGTGTCTTGACCACCTCTTCACTTACACCTCCATCGTTCGATATTCTTGTAGTCTGCCCGGCCAGTCCTTCTAGGCCCTGAAGCTGGGCATCTCGATCCAGGCCTCTTCGAGCGCCCATTCCTCTTCTGGGCCGGGGATTTCTCCTGGCCCATTGGATGGTCCATGGATGCCCCTGTCCGGCTCACACCAACACTCTCATATTCCTTCAGTTGGCCAGCACCGACACAACCGCATCCCTCCATCTGCATTCTGGGCACCCGCTGGGCATCCCATTCCGTCAGGCCGAGCGCCCAAAAGCAGGCCGCCGCCCGTGCCTGACAGGGGTTCCCCGCGTTTTCCCCCGTTCGATGTCGCCCTCCTCCACACCATCACGGGCCTCGACAGGGGTCGCGAGTGCCATCCCCCAGATTGCCCATGCCCATTTCCGGCGCCATGCGTGCGGTGCGTGCCACTGAGTGGCCCGGGAGAGGGATGGCTCGGCCGAGGTCCCACGACACCAACAACCGGTGAGAAAGGGGGAAGCATGTGGCATGTGCTTATGCTTCTGCCCCTTTGTTTCCACGGAAGTTTCTCTTGTGGTTCTCTCTCCCCTTACCCAGCTGCGATGATGCGACCAAGCCATGATCATGGCAGTTGCAGGAGATCATGGAGCTAGATGCGCGGACAGGAGATTCTCATGCCAGGCACAGAGTATCTCCAGCAACGTACATAACATCACTCGATCACATGACAACAGAGTCGCCGGTGATGTTGTCATACCTTCATCTCACCCCGATGACATGCCGACCTGGCCGCCAGGATCCCGGCCAACCTCGACGCATTGTGATCCCTCCAATCTCCCCATCCATCCTGCCGCTGGCAAACAACTCCTCCGGCAAGTCGGCCTCCCAAGAAGCCTGTTCCTCCAGAGCCCATCATCCTTCTATGACACAACGTAACATCGCTTCCTGGTTCTCCTCGCCCACCCCCGGCCGTCCTGATTTCCTATGCAGCCCCCCTCGCCGTTGAAGCCGCACCCCCATCAGCATTCGTATAAACAACCGCTCATGCAATGTGACTGCTCCCTTACCTTGCCTCGCATTGTTGGTCGACTCGTCCAATAGCCCCGGTGGTGATATCCCGATCCGGTAACAGGCCACCCCTGGCCCTACGACGTCGAGCAGAGAAGTCATGTGAAAGTCATTCCAAGGATCGCCCATCCATGATGAAGAGGCACAGCAGGCATGGCCGGCATGTCATACGCGGGCCCAAGACTTCGCGGGGGATGTGAACGGTGAGCTGGACTCTGATATATGGGCAAGGCCACCCTCTTCTTCTCGTCCCTCTTGTCTTTAGGAGGTCCAGCGTGATCTCTCTCAGCTCCAAGGGCACTCGTTTCCGCCAAGAACTCTCGTTCCTGTTGCTCCCGTCCGGTTCGATCAGAGCTCGGAGTGTCGATCGTTCTAAAACCATGAAAGCTTCCGCTGTCCTCGCCGTCGCGGGCCTCACCGCCCGCGTCGCTGCCCAGGTCTCGGCCTGCGTGTCGCTGACCAGCCTGTTCCCGGCCTGTGCTGTATGTTTATATTTCCTGTCCTCGGCCTGAGTGAAAGAGACTAACATGGACTCAGACAAGCTGCATCTCAGTCGCAGCCACCCAGGTCGGCTGCACCGCGGGTCTCGATCTTGAGTGTGAGTAATACCCCTGGCTTCACCCAAGCGCACACCTCTCACTGACACCCGTCCAGGCCGCTGCAACCCTACCTCATCCAGCGCCATTCAGAACGCCGCTCAGAACTGCGTCCTGGAAGCCTGCCTCCCAGACATCGACGCCATCGAGAGCGCCCTCCTGGCCGGCCCCCAAGTCTGCGCCTGTGTCAACAACCCTCCCACGCCCACGGAGCCCCCAGTCTCCTCCAGCGAGCCCCCTGTCACCTCGGACTCGGCCTCAGCCACGGCCTCGGACTCAGACTCAGAGCCGCCATCCCCTCCCTCGTCTCCCCCCGTCGAGGATCCCACCTCCACCACCTCGTCCTCCACCGGTCCCGTCACCTCCCCTCCTCCCGGCCCGGGCGAGGACTGCGACGAGGAGTCCCCCTGCGAGGACCGCGCCGACGCCGTCCCCGAGTGCGGCAAGTCGTGCATCTTCTCCGCCGGCGCCGCGGTCGGCAACTGCGCCAGCACCGACTACGAGTGCCTCTGCGCCAACTTCGCCGACATCCAGGGCGCCGCTGCCGGCTGCGTCATCGGCGGATGCGGCATCGCGAATGTCGGCCCGCTGCTCCAGTCGGTCACCGCGCTCTGCGGCTGCGCGGCCTCCGCCTCTCCGACCACGCTCTGCCCAAGCGGCACGGAGCCTCCCGTCTCAGAGCCGACCGAGGAGCCCTCCGGCGAGCCCTCGGGTGAGCCTTCTGGTGAGCCTTCTGGTGAACCCTCTGGTGAACCGTCCGGCGAGCCCTCAGGCGACCCGACGATCACCTGCGCGCCCGTAACTACGCGCGACTGCGGCGAGGTCCGCTCCACCGCCGTCCCCTCCTGCGCCCAGTCCTGCTTCGTCTCCGCCGCGCCCAACGTCGGCTGCGCGGTCACAGACTTCGGCTGCCTCTGCGAGGCCGAGGCCCAGTCCACCCTCTCCAGCCTCATCATCCCCTGCGTCCTCGCCGGCTGCCCGCCCGCCTCCCTCACCGCGGTCATCACCGGCGCCTCCTCCGTCTGCCAGTGCGCCTCCCTCCCCCCTCCCACGGGCACCGACTGCCCCCCCGAAGAGACGGACACCCCCAAGCCCCCTCCCGAGGAGTCGACCCCCTGCCCCGACGAGACCGACTCCCCGAAGCCCCCCTACCCCCCTCCGGGCGAGTCCACCCCCTGCCCTGACGAGACCGACACCCAGAAGCCTCCCTACCCCCCTCCGGGAGAGACCCAGAAGCCCCCTCCCCCGCCCCCGGAGGAGTCGGAGCACAAGCCGCCCTCGACGTTCACGACCGCGTCGTCGCCGCAGCAGGAGGAGGAGCCGACGCCCACGGAGCCGGAGGTGTTCCCCACCGCCGGCGCGGGGCGGTTCGGGGCCGTCTCGGCCGGCGGGCTTCTTGGCGCGGCGCTGCTTGCCGTGGGACTGATGTAGTAGCTGCGTTCACGATCGAGGGGGAGTCGTCGCCTTGGCGAACACCGGTTGTTTATATTCTGACATTGTGACATTTGTTGAATTGGGGTGTTGTGGATTGGCGTCGAATACATTCCTGGCCAGTGCGGAAAGGGGCTTTTCTCAGGCAGTGGACTCTGTTAGTGGTAGTCGGTACTTAATGGATGGAGCACTTGAAACCCATGATGTCCATATCGCGAACCAGGGGGTGATGTATGTCCGAGTCTGAGTTGAGAAGTCCATACTTAGTACTACTAAATGCAAGGTCGAGTATCAGAATTCATGCCATGCAAGTCTCCCGCCCGCAATTGGGGTAATTCAGCGGTTATGGCATCATCCAAGCGGGGGCTCACCTCACCCAAGAACTGGGCCGATCTCGACTTATAAGACCCCGTCTCACACATCACCACTTCCAACCCCTTTCCTCTCACAGCCAAACTCCAACAACTCAGCAGACACCGCCCAAGATGCCCCTCCTCGACCACCTCGTCCTCCTCCTCCCCCACGCCGCCCTCGCCTCCCCGCCCCCCTGGCTCTCCTCCGCTTTCACCATCCTCCCCGGCGGCCGCCACGCCGACAACCTGACCGCCAACACCCTCATCCTCCTCCCCGACGGCGTCTACCTCGAGCTCATCGCCTTCCTCCCCTCCGCACCCTCCCCGAACCACCACCCCTGGTCCCCCCTCCCCCAGGGCCACATCATCGACTTCGCCTTCTCCCTCCCCTCCACCCCCTCATCCACCCCGGAGTCCCTCTTCGCCCCCGTCCGCGAGCGCGTCAACTCCTCCTCCCCCGGCGGCATCACCTACCCCGCCCCCCGCCCCGGCGGCCGCATCAAGGAAGACGGCACAGAGCTCAAATGGGCCGTCTCCTTCGCCGACGCCGACCCCCCGCTCACCCCCGGCACCCTGCCCTTCTGGTGCCTCGACCGCACGCCGAGGGACCTGCGCGTGCCGTTCCGCCAGCCCGGGAACGCCGTCCATCCCTCCGGCGCGAGGGGCGTCGCGGAGCTGGAGGTGCGGGTCCCCTCGAGGGCGGCGCTGGAGGCGTACGCCCTCATCCAGGGCGTGGAGGGTCGCGAGGGCGTGAATGGTGAGCGGGTGTGGGAGCTCGATGTGCCCGAGGACCAGGGGAAGAAGACCCTGCTGAGGGTGCGCGTCGGGGAGGAAGGCGAGAAGACGGAGCGCATCAAGCTGGCTCTGTGGACCGAAGGGGGGGGCGAGGCGAGGACCATTGGAGGGGAGTTGGCGGATGGGGTTGAGCTGTGGATAGAACTGAAGCCATTGGCATAGGCACAGGCTGGCATCACATCCATTACAAACGCAGAGAAAGAAAGAGACTCGGGTATTCAACTTTTTTTATTCATTTATTCATTCATTCTCGTGAGAACCAGCAACAAACTCCGTCCGTCTAAACGATAGTCAAGACTTTTGGGACAGCACCCCCAAGATCCCTGCCGGCCGTAGTCGCGATTCACTCATCGTTTATGTTGTGGATAAATAGCCCCAGACATTCAGTGTCTAGATCCCCTGCCCGTGCCCTCAGACGAGGCATCTACCGGCAGACGTAGCCGCCATCGATGATGATGTCGGATCCGGTGGTGTAGGAGGAGGCGTCGGAGACGAGGTAGACATAGGCGCCCTTGAGCTCCTTGGCATCACCCTGGCGGCCCATGGGGATCATGGACAGCCACAGGTCCTGGGTCTCCTTCTCGACGAAGTCCGACAAGCCGGTGTTGATGTAGCCGGGGGAGATGGAGTTGACACGGGCAAAGCCGCGCCACTCGTTGGCGAGGGACTTGGCCATGTGAATGCAGCCGGCCTTGGCGACGTTGTAGGAGGTCTGCTCCTGGGGGAAGTTGGCGATGTGGCCGGACATGGAGGAGGTGATGACGAAAGAGCCGGTGCCGCGCTCGCGGAAGTGCTTGCCGACGGCTTTGGCGCAGTACGCGGTGCCGTTCAGGTCGATCTGGATAACGTGGTCCCACGCGGCGGCGGTGCCGTCGATGACGCCAGTGTCGGCAGTAGCGCCAGCGCTATAGGTATTGTCAGTTGTGTTCTCCTCGGAACGCCGGGTAACAGGTAGAAACTCACTTGGCGATGAAGGCGTCAATCTTGCCAAAGTCGGAAACGACCTGGTTGACGAACTTCTCGACGTCGTTGTAGTCGGCAATGTTGCACTTGTAGGCCCGGACCTTGACGCCGTAGGCCTTCTCGAGGTCCTGGACGTTCTTCTCGGCACCCTCCTTGCGCGAGGAGTAGGTGATGGCGAGGTCGGCGCCCATCTCGGCGCAGCCGCGGGCAGCCTCGATGCCCATGCCACGGGGGCCGGAGGCACCGGTGACGACGACGACCTTGCCCTTGAGGGACAGGAGGTCCTTGAGGGAGGAGGCCTTGGGAAGCTCGATCATTTTGATGGTGTTGGGTGGGGGTGAGTGAAGTGAGGGCTGGTGATAATCAATGGGTATCTTGCTGGGATCAATGAGACGAAGAGGCAGAGAAGAATGGATGGATGGGAGGGAGAAAGAGAGGAGAAGCAGGAGACAACTTCCGGGAAGAGAGAAGGGGGAGGACTAGGTTTTCAACGGTTTGTTGAAGCTGAGCCGGCGGTACCGGTGGGCACCTTTGGTTGCGGCCATCCACTGAGAGTAGCCCGAGGAATCCATCTCGTGTCTGCCCAGGTCTCGGCGGGTCTAATCGGACCAGCAGGCAGGTCTGGATGGATTGTGTTGAAGTGACGGGTGAGCGGCTTTTGCCATGCAGTACGTCACGGCCGCGCGACGGGGGGCCTCGCCCTGGGCTTGTGCCTGTCGGGCTGTCTTTCGGGTACTGATTGTGGTGAGGGGAAGTGGAAAGTTGACGATGGAGGAGTCTTCAATTTGTCTCTGTCGAACTTTTTTGTTTGCCCCTTTTGGACTTCTGGGTGCTCCTTCCGCGTAAAGTCCAGTCAGGGCCATCACAGCTCCTGGATGCACCTTCTGCTGCCCGCATGGGATTCTGCTTCACAGGCAGAAGGAAGGTGCCCCTCCTCTCCTGCCGTCGCAAGGTGCAGGAGCTACCTACCCCGCCGACGTCATTCCGGCCTTCAGGGTGTCCCAGCGCGCGATTAGTCTGCCGCAGTGGACTTGGCGCCCTCGCATAGCGCCCGTTAGTCAGCGAACTGCTGCGCCTGGGCCAATCATTCTACAGGGAGCTCTGCGAGTTCTCGGTGCAACTCCACCGCCCAAACCAAGACAACATGCGCCGTCGACTTGCTCCCGACACGACTGAGCGTGAGAGGCATCCAATTGACAGCCCGTCCAGCAGCCCTTGAGTCCCGACCAAGCCGCCCGCTCTGCTTTCAGACAGACAGAGAGCTGACCGACACTGCTCAAACGTGGCCGAACCACTACAGTCAGCCACTTCTAAGGGTCTCGTCAGCATCTAACTTTCAGTACTAATCCAATGCTCATGGCGTCCTCCCCAAAACACCGAGGCAACCAGCCATGACGACCGTCGACATCGATCGAGCATCAGCATCGAAAATGCCGCTCCCCTGGCGCCCGCTGCTCACGCCAAATCGGCCTCTGCCCTGATCATCGCAAAACACCCGGCCCGCTTCTGGTGGACCGCCGCCCATGTCCCGTCGAGTAACCGGCTTTCCTGTGGCTCCAAGACACGCGACTCCATCTCGAATCCAGTCTTTACAGCGGGGACCGCATCCCAGCTTCCAACTTCACGCTGTCGCACCAAGCCATGGCCAGTCAACTCGTCAACCCAGCGTGCTGCTCACCCGCCAGGAGGAGCCATCTCCAAGACGCTCCTTGGCTCCCAAGCTCCGTGCCTCGGGATTCCCACTCGTGAACCACTCTTCCCCGTGGGAAACGCCCATCTCGTGCCCATTTCCCCACGATGCGGGACGGCCACAGGACGGGCACCTACTCAGCAGCACGCAGCGGCGCATAAACCGTCTCCTCTCCTGCATACAGTACATACAGAACTCACCCCGCCGCACCCGGCAAATCACCGCCCAGTCCGTGCCGCGACGCCGGCCCTCCGGGGCCTGCCCGTGGTTGGCCGGTCCCTTGCAGGGCGCTGACTCTCCTCGGAACTCCGCTTGGACGCTCTCCCGCGCGCGCCGGCTTACTTCATCCAGCGATCCCAGTGATCTCCGGGGAAATATCCCACTGAGCGCGACCCCTCGATATGTGGAGTGCCGTACGCACCCGAGGACATCATGATCTGAGGGATGGACTCACCAGCCGATGCCCCTCTCCTCAGGAACACGCGTAAATCTCGATAAGCGGACGGGTGGCTGGGCCCGGCTTGCATGTCTACATCCTCCCGTAATGCACAAGAGGTAGATCAGGAGGGGATGTGTGTTATTGTATCTTCCTCAACGCCGTCTATCGACCTCCCGGCAATATGTAGCCTAGCAACCCCATGGCGCTGAATACCCAAGAAMCCYCCCGCCTACCTCCGGTGATCCCGCCTCGCCTCCCTCTCGAACCGCCCCGCGGCCGCATCCGTAGCCTTCTTCTCTCCATGCCGCCCCTTCGTCTCCCTCTCCACGATCCCCACGGCCTCCTTGACAACATCCTCCCCCCTCCTCCACGTATACAGCCTCACCCCCTGCGCGTCCAGCACCTCCTCCGCCCTCTGCAGCCGCCTCTTCCACAGCTCGACCTTCCGATCCACAGCCGCCTGCTGCCCCTGCCCGCTGAGCGTCGGCGACGCACCCGCCGACGCCGACGACGACGCCGTGGCCGTCCTGCGCGGCGGCAGCGGCTGGACCCCCGGGTACGACGACTGGCGCTGCTCCGGCGGCGGGAGCGGGTCAAAGTCCACGTCCTCGTTGCCCGAGGCCTGCCGGCTCGGCGGCCCAGACGGCGTATCCCTCCGGCGCGCGGGCGGCGGCGGCGGCGCGAAGGACTTGCCCCCCGCCGACGAGGTCCATGACGCGGGCGACCCGTCGCTCGCGCGGCTGGGTGGCCCGGCCGGCATGCGCGCGCTGCGGAGCAGGTCGTTGGCGCTGCTGTTGTTCGGCTGCACCGGCTTCCGCGACGGCGGGAGGGGCGGCGCGGCGAGGCCCTTCGAGTTGTGGCTCCGGGCCTGCGACGTGGTCCTGTCCTCGTCTGACGGCGCGCTGCGCAGGGCCGAGGGCTTCGCCGGCCTGGGAGGGGGCGGCTTACGCCCCGCCGAAAGGTCAGTCGTGCTCGCGGCCCGTCGCGGCTGGTCGATGTTGAGCTGCTGGAGCATCGACAGGTTGTCGAGCTTCGCCTCCTGCGGCTCGTCTGAAAAGTCGATCAGGTCGCCCATCACGGGCCCTGCCGTCTTGATCGCGCCCCTCGGGGGCAGGCCTGGGCGGTTGTGTGCCTCGTCGCTGGCGTCGCGGAACCTTGCTCCCTGGGCGCTCCCGGTGTCGAAGGACGAGCTGAAATATCCCGTCTCCTCGGGCGTCGTCACGTCTCTGATGAAGATGGCAATCACCCGACCGGGATGGTTCGTGGCAAGCTCGGTGTAGACCTCGAGGTCAGCCTCGCCGCTGTCACCGACGAGCAGGAACCTGCGCTCGGGGAAGTCTCGCAGCAGCCGGAACAGTGTGCTCCTCTTCCTCTCGGCGACGGGCTCGAAGATGCCCTGCAGCATGCCGCTGTACTGCTTCAGATGGAGCGACCCTGGCGGCAGCCCGGCGATCATGAAGTAGCTCGCCAGCACGGGGAAGAGCTGCCACGGGCTGTTGGAGCAGTAGTGGATGCTGACGCCCATGTCGTGCATCTTTCCGTACCACTCCTTGACGCCGCCGATGGTGAGATCGTGCAGCTCGCGGACGAACGTGTTGCGGAAGATCTCCTTGGCGCCATGTGAGATGTTGGATCGCTTGATTGTGTCGTCAATGTCGCTGATGAGACTGACGCCTCTGGGCTCGATGATCTTGACCTCCTGCGTCGTCGAGAGGTCCGAGTTAGCCAGCACCCGAACGTGCGTGGGCACGAATTCGAGCGCCGCCCGGAGGTTGAAATGACCAGCATCGTCCGTCTGGACCGTCCGTGATGCGGATTTGGAATCGTTGTAGAAGAAGATGGTGATGGCCTGCTGGACGAGCGGTGTCGTCATGAACGGGGCTATCCTCGCCATCAGGTTCGCGTTGGCCACAACCAGTTCAGCGTCTGACAGCTCGCTGGCGGTGGTGTACTGCTTGGCCGTCATTTTGGGCGAGCCCGGCACGGAGTTTATGCTCGGCGGCCGGCTTGTTGTTTTGAAGCCTCCGGCGTAGCCGTCCGGAGGCTCGCTGTAGCCGCCATGATACGCGACCCTTTTCTCCTCCTGGCCCTTGGACTCGATCTCGGCCGCCTTCTTCGCGACCTGCTCCTGCTCTCTCCTGTCCTCGTTTGCTTCGTGCATCGCCAGGAAGCCTGACTCGCCGGCTCCCGGCCCCGCGGCCGTCTTGGGCGCCGGGATACCGCTGAGCTGTCGTGCGAGGCCGATGAGCATGCGGTTCCTCCTCGTCATAGGGCCCTTGTGCGGCGAGTAGATCCATCCCCTGACGTCCACGTCCACAATAGCCCTCTCGTCCTCGTCCTTCTCCCACGCTCTCCTCCAGTAGTCCTCATCCTTGATGCTTCCCTGTGACGCCGCAGACGGCTGCTCCTGCACCTGGCTCCAATCCTGCTTGACGTGCCGCTTCGCATACGAAGGGAACAGAACCATCTGGTCGTCCCCCTGCACCGTGATCGCCACGTCGGGGAAACTGCCCGGGATCGTCGTCTTCGCGTGCCCATCCTCGTGCTCGCCCGCACGTGGTATGTGCGAGTACCCCTCCCTGATCTCGTTCACGGCCGTTGCGCCGGCCTTGTACACGTTATTCGCCATTGCGGCCAGCTTTTTCCGCCTGTACCCCCTCTCGCCCGCGTTCGGCTGCTGAAAGGTACCCGGGTCCGCGGCGCCATAGCTGTTGCCGCTGCCGCCGTAGCCTGCGCCCGCGCCGCCCCCGAAGCCAGGGAGCATCTTGCCGCCGCTGCTGCCGCTCCGCAAGCCGATGCCTAGTGTGTTCGTGGTCGTGGGGCCTCCGCCTCCGCGGCCCCTCGCATGCCTGGACTGCCTGGACGCTGCGGCCGCCTGTGGCCCGAGGAGCAACCGCCGGCCCTGGCGGCGGACGATGTCGACGAGCCTGCGGCTCTCGAGGCGCTTCCGCTGGCGGGCGAGGATGTAGCGGTAGATGCGGGACTGGAGGCGCTGCTTGATGCGGGGGAGGGTGTCGAGGTGGAAGGCGAAGAGCTTCTCGCGGTAGAGGGTGCGCAGGGCCTGGGGGAAGAGGTATCGCAGGAGGCTCAGGCGGTGACGAGGGTGCGCGTGCGGGGGGCCGAGTCGCCAGCGTCGAAAGGGATTCGGCGCCAGTTTGCCTGTCGCAGCTTGCTTGCGCGTCGGTCGGGGTGCTTGGTGGTCGGGTGTCGGAGAAGGCCAAGGCTGTTGTGCCTGGCAGACGTGGAGGGTGAGCGGGAGGAGTTGTGGGAGGCGACTGCTTATATGCCAGGGCTTGTGGTTGCTGACGACGGCCAAGGTACAGTGGCCCTCAGAAAGTATTTGGAACAGCTGATGTACTGCGATTGGCGGAGGCTCCCCGAATTGGAAGGCCCACCTCAGCTGCTTTTTGGTGTCCGTATTGCTTTGAGATCAGGCGGTACCTCAGCAAACTCGTCTTCCAAATACTTATTATTGACTGGACTCTTGTCGGGTGCTACGGAGTACCAAGGCGGCAGTCGGAACACAGGTTGAGGTGTCAGCTTTTCGCTTGTCGACTCGACCGTGAGATGGAGGGAATGCCAGGACGTTTTCTCGAGACGGGATGGATGACGGCGTCTTCTGACCTCGGCGAAGCTTACAGATGATGGACGATCGCCGCAAAGTGATGGAGGCACATGATCTGGCGGGTCAGTGAGGGCATCGAGCTGCCATGTCTTGTCGAGGTTGAGCCGCATTCCCCACGGGACCAGCTGTCGAGAAGCTCGTGATAGGGCCCGATCAAGTGGCGCTACCGGGTGTTAGCACGCGCGGGGGTTACGTCACCCCCTGGAGGTGCTAAATTTACAGTGACAGGCCTGAATAGCTTCATCCTGGAGTCAAGTGCCCTTAGAGACACCCGCGACAGACATGACGGATACTCCCGACATCACGGAGAAACACAGACTAATGCATGCCTTAGCTCTCTTGGTATCATTCATCCCCTGACTTTTACACAGCCGCCGCCCTACCGCCGCCCTGCACCCGCTCTGCCGCCTCCCCTGACCTTGCCCTTGCCGCCCCTCGTCGGCGCTTTCATCTTCTTCGCCTTGGGCTTCCTCACGTCCAGTACGGCTCCCTTGCCATCTCGCTCGGCCCGGCCCTTCTTCCATCCCATGCCCGCCGCCCCCTCTTTCCGCTGCGTCTTGGCGTCCAGCTTCTTCTTGTCCTTGTTGCTCAGCTTGCCGGCGCCCTTCTTCTTCATGCCCTCCTTGTCGCCGTTGAGCTCCGACTTGCCCGCCTCCTTTGCCGCCTTCTTGTCCTTCTCGCTCTCGAACCAGGTCCTGCGCGGCCGCGACTTGATCTCGTCCTCGTATCGGATCATGTTCTCGCCCTTCTTGACCTGCATCTCCACGTTGGCCAGCTGCCGCTCCTCCTTCTCCTCCTGGATGATCTCCTCGATCTCCTCCTCCATGTCGTCCACCTTGGACTGCCACATGTCCGCCTCGGCGCCCTCGATCACCCGGCTCATGATCTTGGCCCCTTGCGCCTTGCCCGCCTTGACTGCAGACTTGACAACCTTGCGATCAGGCTCGGCGGCGAGTGTGATGGCCGTACCGCTGCGGCCGGCGCGGGCCGTACGACCGACTCTGTGCACGTAGATCTCGAGGCTCTGGGGCGCTTCGTAGTTGATGACGGTGTCGATGCCCTTGATGTCGAGACCACGGGAAGCGAGATCGGTGGCAAGGAGGTAAGACACCTTGCCGTCTCGGAAGTCCTCCACGCTTTGAATTCTCTGTGATGACATGTCAGTAAAGATTCCGAGGCTGCAATGAACAGGTGACATACCTGAGTCTGGTTCATGCTACCGTGGAGCTCGGCGCAAGACAGGCCGAGCAGGCCGAAGACGATGCGGGCCTTGTGAGCGTCCTTCTTCTGTCGGAAGAAGATGATGACCCGCTCCGTGTACAGCTTCTTGCAGATGTACAGCAGGTATCCCATCCTCTTGTCCTCACGCCCGGGGCGCAGTCGCACAAACTCCTGCGCCAGGGTGACGACCGTCTTCTTCTGCGAGTCCACCATGATCCTGGCCGGGGTGTTCATGCCCACGCGGATCAGCCTGTCGACCGAGGAGGTCATGGTCGCGGAGAAGAGCATGGTCTGGCGAGACTTGGGCAGCGCCTCGAGAATCTCGTTCAGCTCGTCGGCGAATCCGTCCTCCAGCATGCGGTCGGCTTCGTCGAGGACCATAATCTCAACGCCGTCCACCCCAAAGCTGGCCGAGTTGCGCATGTGGTCGATGAAACGACCGGGCGTGGCAATGATGACATCCGGCCGCAGCTTCAGCTCCGCCTCCTGGACCTTCAGACTCAGACCACCGACGGCCAGGGAGAACTTGATATCGGTGAAGGCGGCCAGCTTGATGGCAACAGCGTGGCACTGGATGGCCAGCTCACGCGTGGGCGTCAGGATGATCACACGGCTCGTGGGGACCTTCTTCGGCCTGTACAGCAGACGCTCGAGGATAGGCACGATGAAGGCACCCGTCTTTCCGGAACCAGTCACGGCGCCACCGACCAGATCCTTACCCATCAGGGCAATAGGAATGGTCTTGCTCTGGATAGGGGTGGGTTTCGAGAAGCCGACACTGGCCAGACCCCTGAGGATCGGCCGGGACAAGGACATGCCCTGGAAGGTCGATTTGATGTTCTGTTTGCCAGGCTTTGCAACTTCCTCCGGCGCGAAGAAAGCGTCCCGCTTTGCTTGCTCTTCGGGGTCCTCTTCGTCGTCGTCATCCGACCCATGGCCGTCCTCGGGATGGGCCTCGGGTGTTGCAACCGAATCGTCATCTGAAGCAGCGTCGTCGTCGTCGTCTTGTGCGTCTCCGTCGGCTTCCTCATCCTCGGAGTCGTCTTCGTCGTCGTTCTCAGCGGCCATACCAAAGGCATCGTCCGCCAGCACGCCGTCCTCGTCGTCGTCAAGGTCGAGCTCCGCGTCGCCCGCCTCTTCTTCCGCAGCTTCTTCGGCCGGCTTTTCCTCTCCATCAGGCCCCTCCTTCTTCTTGTTTAGTCGTCGCTGAATAATGTCGTCCAGATCGACGCCCTTCTTCTCGACATGTATTCCAGGCCTTGCGCCGTCGAATCCCCAGCCCTCGAAGTCGGCGTCGCCGAATTCCTGGGCACCCTCTTGCAGGAACTCAAAATCCGAGTCCATAGCACCATCGTCCTCATCGTTGTTCCCCCAGATACCCTCGGGGGCCTCATCTTCGGATTCTTCGGTCTTGCGCTTCGACTTGGCGCCCTTGGCCTTCGCGGTTTTGGCCTTCTTCTTTGGTGGCGGGGCGGAGGGCTTTTCCTCTTCGGAAATCTCGCCCTCGTGGTCGGAAAGGGTGAAGACGAAGTCGTCGTCGACCGTCTTTCTTTTCTGTGCAGGAGCCATCGTGGGTGGTGGTTCAATGGTCCGTCGAGAGAGGAGGTGTGCAAGTCGTCGGATCGCTCGCTGGTGCTAGTCCAAGCTGCCCGCCAATTCTCCCAGAAATTTTTCCTGCCAGAGCAAGGGTCACTATTTTCTGCCGCTTCTGGTGGCATTGGCGGTGAGCGGGTGGATCTGCACTCGACTGATAAGTGGACTTATCGGAGGTCACGTGTGGTGTCCAGGCGGTCACTGCCCCTGAACACCAACCGGCGATTTGCGAATATAGGAGAACATCAGCCCAGGGGCGAGGCACTATTTACGAATGTTTAATGTGGGGATTCACTTTCCAGGGCCTTTAAAATGACCGAAACACAACCCAGTTTAGGTAGAAAACATCTGTTGTGCGGCGACTGAACTCACGCACGCCTGAAGTGAATACATCCTCTGTTTTAATGTGATGGCGCACCGGACATCAGACGCGACTCCCGTGACTGCAGGTTCTTAGCGAACCTGCTAGCCTGGATAGGGATCTCTTCTTAAGCCTACAATGAATCGTGTAGACCTCTGCATCACAACCTAGACGTTCAGTCTCAAGACATCGCGAATAGCCTCAGACCAACGCCACGTCGCCAACATCAAGCTGACTTGCGAGGTGTACCCTACGGCGTGGTTCCAGCCTCCTAATCGTCATTCTGTGGTTTGGCGGCTGTCGCAAGATGGCCATGAAACTTGTGGAGACTCACTGCTCTCGTTCGTGTTGACTGACGCCCAGAGCCCGGGGTCGTTGCGCCCTCGTCGATGCTTATACCGCGATGCGCTTGTCAGATCGCGCAAGAGGGGATATGCCGGCCGCTTGTGGCCCTGGGCCATCTCGAAGGTGGTACAGGCGAAGCAGGTTCGCCCACTGGAACAGACCCATCAGGTAGGTAGCTTCGAAGAAGGCTTTCCTCGACATGGCCACGGTCAAATCCACAAGGTCGAAAAAGAATGAGAAGAAGCGTGCCAAGTAGCTAAATACTCCCAACAATGCTGAGATGAGGATGTCGGATGGGGACAACTGGTCATGGGCAGATCGGTGACCCCTGATTCCTTCAGCCAGCTCTGACCCTGCTCGGCGGGCGGGCATTACGTGGAAGGGCGCCTCGTCGAAAGAAAGACAGAAGAAGGGCATGGAGTCTCTGGCTTTTCAATAGATATCTGATCGCCGCTTGACTTGCATGATTGTGAGAGACCGCCTTCCCAGTTGCCGTTGTAATGTGAGGGGCATGTTTGTGGTGTCGGGACTCCGTACTTGCTGCCACAGTCCTGCGTGGCCCCCATTGGGTCTGAAAGCAGCAAAAGAGACTTGAGAAGATCTGAATGAGAGGCAAGTCCTATGTTAAGGTACCTAGAAGTCAGGTTTGTTTTGAGAACGATCCGTTGTAGGAGTCTGTTTTGAGGTTCGTTGTGGCTAACAGAGGCAAAGCCACTCGGTTGTGGCGCCCAGTCTTCTCATCTCATCCACGGCAGGTACCGATTCACCCCCACCAGGTTGATTGGACGACCGCGACTGTTGCCACAATTTTGGTCCCTTTCTTTCGCAACAGAGAGAGCAACAAGGAAGCCTTTCCACCTCCAAACCCAACCCGCGAACCGTGCCTCCTTCAACGCACCCTTCCAGGTCGTGTCGCATTGCAGCGTTTGCTTTCCTCATCCTACGGTCCACTTTACGTCCTTTCGCGCAACTTCTCTTCCACATCAGACCCTCCAAAACACCGCCACGATGGGCGAGTCCAGGTACGGATTTGACCAACTACCCCGCGCAGCACGCACTCCGACTGCGTGCGCTCGCGCTCTTTCGCGTCATCGAGGAGAAGCTGATGTTTGGTGTCTCCTTACAGGCAAGAACTCATTACATGGCTGAACAGCCTCCTTCAGCTCAACATCACCAAGGTTGAGCAGTGCGGCACCGGGTAAGTCGACTCCGTTGTTCCCACACTGGCAGCGGCTGGCTGACCACGACCGCTACACAGCGCCGCGCTTTGCCAGGTCTTCGACAGCATCTTCCTCGACATCCCCATGTCCCGCGTCAAGTTCAACGTCAACAGCGAGTATGCATACATCCAGAACTTCAAGGTGCTTCAGAGTAAGCCGCACTCCCCCAGCCCAGCGTCCTGACGCTTCAGACTCCCCTCTGACCCGCACCTGCAGATACCTTCGCCAGGCATCAGATCGACAAGCCCATCCCCGTCGAGGGGCTCGTCAAGTGCAAGATGCAGGACAACCTCGAGTTCCTCCAGTGGACCAAGAAGTTCTGGGACCTCAACTTCCCCGACCACGAGTACGACGCCGTCAGCCGGAGGAAGGGCGGCAACCTGCCTGTCGGCGGTGCCGCCCGTGTTTCTGCTGGCACCGGCGCCGCTGCCCGCCGAGGTGGCGGCACCACGCCCACGACCGGTCCTCGCGTCGCCAAGGCCGCTGTCGGCCCCGGCACCGCGGCCCTGCAGAACGAGAACGCCACCCTGAAGGAGACGGTCGTTGGTTTGGAGAGGGAGCGTGACTTCTACTTTAGTAAGCTGCGGGACATCGAGCTCCTGGTCCAACAGGCCGTGGAGGATGATCCCCAGCTGGAGAAGCAGGAGGACGGACTCGTCAAGCAGATCCAGCTGATCCTCTACTCGACCGAGGAGGGCTTCGAGATCCCCGCCGAGGACCAGGTCGACGACCAGGAGACCTTCTAAGCGGTCCGGACGAGCCGCCACGGTGGCGCACACGGGGAGGAGGCGCACGAGATGGTTGTTCGGTACATGGCGGTGTGCGAGAGTCCAAAAGGGCTGAGAGGATGAACCCAGCCCGTATACCCCGAGGGGATCTCATGCGACCACTTTGGAGGGCTGACCTCCTGGCGCAGAGTACATATCCCTCTTAATGAGCCTCATGATAGAGAAAAGACGTCTTGACACTGCCATCTGTGGTCCCCTCAAAGGTGAACGCTCTGATATCCTAGCTTTCGGGGCCTGATGCTTCAAGCCAGGCAAGCCATCCCGGCATCGCGAGATTTTGCCGGGGCGGATGGGGCTTGGTCAGTCGGCTCAAACTGGCTGGCTGTTTGTTTGTTTTGCGCCACGCTCAGCTTCACCAAATACGTTCACGAGTCAGTTGGCCCCAGCGTCGTTCCACCAGGGTGATCAGGGTGACGAAGGCCTGCAGCACAGGAGAAGCCCACACGTTGTACATAGGTATTTTTCAATTTCCAGTATTTGCAGCGTGTCTGTTTGTCTCCATTTGCCAACCAGACAGCTCCTGCCGCGTGAACAAAATCACCACCCCTTGGCCGCTCATCGAAGCGCCCTGAAGTCTTCGGGCTGGACTCCTCCATGTTTGGGGAACCCCAGCGTCAGTGGCTGATTCGTCCCAGCCAGACGGGACACTTCTGTTCGACTGCCAATGGCTGCTGCATGCGGCTGACCCACCCAAGTTCTCCAACGACGGCCGGACCTTCAGGCGCCTGCACGGGGCTGTCTGGTGCCTTAAAGCTCACGGGACCCCGAAACAGGTGCGTCGGCCTTTTAGTCGTCGTCATACCCTCCGTCCACCGGACATCACCAATTCCCCATCCTGCGAATTCGACTCCCAACATCTCGAAGAGAACTCCCAAGTGATACGAAGAGAACCGGAATCTCCTAACCCCAGAATACCTTGTTCGCCAGTCCACAGCCCCCCCAAAAGGTCACACGCGAGCTGGCAGGCCACCCCGTCAAGATGCCGCCACCGGCCGAGATATCTATTCCGTCGACGATCGTCTCCTCGGGAGAATCCAAACCCTACACCCTCTACAACATCACCCTCCGCCTGCCATTACGCTCCTTCGTCGTCCAGAAGCGCTACTCCGACTTCGCTACCCTCCATGCCTCGATGACCTCGGACGTGGGCTCACCACCGCCCGCCCCCCTCCCGGGCAAGAGCTGGTTCACATCCACCATCAAGTCAGCCGAGCTCACCGAAGCCCGCCGCCGCGGCCTCGAGACCTACCTGCGCACGATCGCAGAGTCCCCCGACCGCCGCTGGCGCGACACGCCCGCCTGGCGCGCCTTCCTCAACCTCCCCTCCGCCGGCTCGACCAACAACTCGGCCGCGTCAGCCCACGGCCTCGCGCCCACGGGCTCCCCCGCCGCCTCCGCCGTCGGCTCGGACCCGACAACCTGGCTCGACCTCCACCGCGAGCTGAAGACCACCCTCCACGACGCCCGCCTCGCCCTCTCCCGCCGCGACGCCGCCGCAGACTCCTCCAACGCCTCCGCAGCAGCCGAGTCCGGCGCCGCCGCCAAGCGCGCCCTCGTCAAGGCCGGCGGCATGATATCGACCCTCTCAGACGGCCTGCGCCGCATGCACGAGTCCGGCCGCCTCGGGGACGGCGAGATCCGGCGCCGCCGCGACCTCGTCTCCTCCGCCCGCGTCGAGCGCGACGGCCTCGAGCGCCTAAGCACGTCACTCTCTCCCGCGCTGCAGCAGATCCAGGGCGGCGCGGCGGCAGCGGGCGGCCGCGAGGGCTGGGCGAGCTCGAGCGACAAGGCGGCCCTGCTGGGCGGTGCGTCGTCGGGAAGGGCGCCGCGCGCGGGCGGCAGGGTTCTGGGGGCGCCGCTGCCTGAGACGGAGCGGACGCGGGAGCTGGACAACGAGGACGTGGCGCTGCTGCAGCGGCAGATGATGAGCGAGCAGGACGAGCAGGTCGATGCGCTGGCGGCGATCGTGAGGCGGCAGAAGGAGATGGGGCTGAAGATCAATGACGAGATCGAGGCGCACACGGAGATGCTGGACCGCATGAACGAGGACGCCGACCGGGTCGGGGGCAAGATGCGCGTGGCGAAGAACCGGATGAAGAACCTGTGATGCAGTGTTCGGCCGGCGAGTTTTCGGGTATCTGTTTCTTGAATAGCATAGCGTTGTTTCTTGCCGACGACTGGATGCCGGCGTTGTATATGTTGGGAAGCCTTGTAATACTCTGGGAATATCATTCTGCTGCATTTACAGGACCTTTCTTTTACTCTGCAATTTTACTCAACAGGTGGAGGTCAAGTAGGTCATCAATTGATGGACAACACATCGCTATCCAAAGCGCCATAGCTTAAACTACAGAGCCATTGACCTGAGATCTTCCACTGTTGAAAGGAGAGCATCGAACTCCCGAACATTGCTCTCACATGGAATGGGATCTTCATGCCGGATGCAACCAGCATGGCTCAGACGCCCGCCAGTGCATGCCTCCCCATGCTGTACCACGTGTGACGGCGCCGACCTGCTGGGTTCTCCACAGCCACCCGGCTCGGGGGACCCGAATCACGAGGGCCACGCCGCCCAAAGTTAGTGCAATATTTGGAAGACAGTCCTCCCTTTCCATGCTCCCAGTCCATCCTGTTTACTGTGTGCAGCGCATGTTCATCCACCAGACACCGGACAACGGGACAGCTCCAACGGTCGAGGGCGCCAGCAACAACACCACCCTCCATTGGCGGGCCGTTCTGCAGCTGCATGCGCCCCACACTCGGGAGGCGCTACGTCACTTAGCGCGTCGGGTAGCAAGGGTCGTCCCGTCGGTTGCCGGGCAACGCGCCTGCGAGGTTGTGCGGAAGTGGTTGCAGTGTGTCATTGAGCGCCCTGGTGGTGGTCGAGATTGGGTTTCATTTTAAAGTGTCCTCGCGCCCAATTTCAACGACGGGCGGCAGAGTCGTCCCCGAGGGTCTTCGTCGACCGCTCGACAGGCACGGAGAATCAGTCCATCCGCGGAGCCAGGATGATGCCTCGTCCAGTCGATGGCAGCTGGCGCTCCCCACACCCGCCAAAGCCAACCCCCCGGAGCACGATGCGTCCCTCCGCGATTCGCCGCGCGGGTGGAGCTGGGGGCGCTCATTCACCGCCAGAGGAGCGCAATGCGAGCCTGTCAGAGGCGTGGGATGGGGCGATTCCACGGTATTGGACTGTTCGAGCGCGAGAGAGTGAGGGGTTTGCGCTGCATCTGCGTGTGAGCTGCAGTCGATGGCGCGCTTTGGTTCGTGATGGACGCGGTCTGCGTGCAGGCAGCAGGACTCGGTTTGTTTTGATGATGCGTGGCAAGATGGACTGGCTGGACAACAGTTGAGGGGATCGTTGATCATGTCTCCCGCTGGTCACCATGGATGGGATGGATGTACGAGTACCCAGGCAGGCAAGGGTCCGTTCTTCAGCGCTGTGGTTGCATCCGAGAGGCCGAACACCTCCACTGGCAGCACGCCTCCATGATGTGATCCCGGCGCTGATCCATGAAGACGATATGTGTTGCTTGTTGACTTCCAGACAGCCACAGAGTGAACCATTGCGACGGTCACCCAAAGTCAAAATCAGCCTCGCAGGGATGATAACTCGAGCGGTGGTAGTTTCGTCTCAATGGCTATCCCTCGTCCTGAGAACAGCAACAGCCCTCTGCTGAGCAATTGCCGTGATACCCCAGCCTACAGGGTCCCCTTGCTCTCAGGACTAGCCACCAATGGCTTTCCACTGATCCGGACTCGGAGGGGTTGTCCTTGAGGGATTCGACGACTTGGGTTGAGCGTCATGTCATGCGACTCGTCCCCCAGGTGACGCGCCGAGTCGCCATCTTCAGTATTTCGTAATTGGGGGGCGAATTGCCCCTACACAGACTCGATCGAAGAGAGGAATGGCTGCGCTTTTCCAGGGACACGGTCACGCTGCTGAATGACAGAATGATCAGCGAAGGTGTCTTCAAGTTTCCAAACAAATCTACGGAGAAGATGGTCACTGTGAAGTGGGGGGCAGGGCCCACTAAAGGTCCCCTGCGCCGTCACGCTGCAGCCGGCGAGCGGCGGTCAAGTCACAAAAAAAGCGCTAAACGTGGCAGGCGCCCACCCTCTAGGCAGCTCCTTCCCCCTATCACCTCATAAGTTGCGTTGCATTGGACGGGAGCAGAGCGAAAGTAAACACGACCCGACCCCAGTCCCCCCTCAACTCAACCATCCCGACCCTCCGAAACCTCGACAAAATATTCTTCACCTCCTGATCATTCGACTCGACTCCTCCCACGACAACCTCGTCGTCCCAACCGACCTGCATTTGGTTTCTACTAACCCACAGCATAGCGAACGTCCATTCCGTCGATTCCTCCGCTTCATCGCATTCATACTCGCCGGCGACTTCCAACAAATTCAACAACGCTCGCACATGGTGGCATAATCGTCAGATTCCCTCCCGACGACACGACTTACTTTCTGCGTCTGCTTCTTGCATTGTCTCCGGAGCCCGGCGTTGCTTTCTTTTGTTGTAAGTTCTGCCAAATTTCGCCTGCGACTGGCCTTCGTTGTGTGCAAGGCAACGAACGTCGACAGCCCATCCTCATCCGTCCGCCGCATCCGACCCTAACTGACTTGCCCTCCGGCAGCTGACGACGTGACGACTCTCCCAATGGCCTCCTCAAGATACCACTTTGCTCTTCCCTAATCCGCATCCACGAGGTCCCAGTCCGAGGACCCTGAGCCCGAGCTTGTGAAGCCCGAGCTTCAGCCTTGGACACTGAGTACGAGCGCCCTCCATCGCACTACAACGGTCACCCCTGAAGGCCGCCATCGTGCCTGACAACGCATCACAACAACCCAGCCACCATGGATCAACCGCCCCCTCCACCCCCGCCACATGGCGACAACCCAAAAACCACCAGCGGCGCGGGTGGCGGTCTCGGTCCTGGCAACTACGACATCTTTGTAATACCCCAGCGCGACAAGGGCGGAGGTTTCATTTACCTGCCCGCCATGAACACGAACGGTCCCAGCTTCGCGGCCGGCTTCGCCTGCGCCCTGATTCTCGTCGTCATCTTCCAGAGCGCCGCCCCGGCCTTCCAGGCCTGGTGGAGCAACTTTGAAGGCATGGGCACGACGGGCATGTTCACGCTGGTCCTGGCCGTTGGCTTGGTCGCCTGGGCTATGGGCCAGTGGCAAGCCCAGGCTGCTCCTGCCAACGGAGCCTCCTCCGGCGCGGGAGCCTCATATAACGGGCCCCCTCCGGGCGCCAGCCCCGGAGCTGCTCCCAACGCCAACTCTGCGCCGCCACCGCCACCTCCGCCGCGCAACGACCCGCCACCGAACCAGAACAGCAACGCGAGAAACGACGGACCGAATTCGTGGCAGCAGCCACCTCCCGGCAGTAAAAGCAGGACAGAGGAGCCTCCGCCGCAGAGTGCCTGGGAAAAGGCACGTGAAGAAACGAAACGAAAAGGGGAGGAGCGCAAGAAGAAAGAGGAGGAGGACAAGCGCAAGGCCGAGGCTGCTCGGCGACTACGCGAGTTCCGGGAGAAAGAGGCCAGGGAACGCGAGAGGCGGGAGCGCGAGGCCAAGGAGCGAAAAGAGAAGGAGGAAAAGGAGGTACAGGAGAAAGAGGAGCTCAAGAGGAAGCTGGAGAAGGAGACCGCAGAGCGCGAGCGTCTCGAGAAAGAAAAGGCAGACAGGGAGGCCAAGGAGAAGGAGAAGGAAGAGACGCGGAAGAAGGAGCTCGAAGAACGGAAGAAAGAGCTCGAGGAGAGACGGAAGAAAGAGGCAGAAGAGAGGAAGAAGCGCGAGGCTGAAGAGGCCGCCCGGACGGCCCGTCAGGGAAGTACGTATGCCTACTCGGGGGTTGGCGAGAAGACCAACCCGTGGCCGAAGGCTCCTCCACCTCCTCCCTCCTCCGCCCCCAAGTCATCCCCGTCGCCAACCAAACCTGCGCGCTCTACAGCTTCGTCAAACCAAAGCCAACGGCCCCCGGCGCCGTCAGCGAGGACGCATCTCAGCGCCGAAGATGATGCGCACTCGTACCGACCGTACGACCAGCCCAAGAGGGCGCACCGAAAAGCCCAGTCGTCCGTGGGCTCCGAGTCCTCATGGGCGCCGTCCGCGACCACGGCACACACGACGCCGCCGCCTAGCATGCGCGGGCCCTACACGACCAAGGATCCCGACAAGATCGTCATCAAGGCGGTGTACCTGTTCATGAACCAGTTCGCCAAGACGCCCGCCAGCAATCTCCTGTCGGGCATCGGCTCCGTGACGGACGGCCTGATCCTCCGCGTCACGACGGCCGGCCTGTTCATCGACGACGACGTCCGGGGCGTCCCCCAGCGCGAGTGGGACGTCAAGGCCTGGACGCTCAAGTCGGTCGAGGTATGGTGCCCCCCGCACTGCTTGTTTGCTTCTCCGTCCTCCGCGTCTGCTTCGAGTGCGAATCAACCTTCGAGTTTCCTTCACAAGATGGCGGCAAGCCAGTTCGGCCGGCACCTGGACAGGGGCGCGTCCAAGTCGCTCACGGGCGAGGAGGCCGACGTGTACCTGAACGAGCTGCTCCGCGCCTGCAAGGACTGCTGCCGTCTTGGCCTCTGCGATAGCAAGCTGCGAGATGCTAACGCGTCGACTTCTGCCGGGCAGACTGGGGAGTGGAAGGCCCGCGGGCTGCACCTGCTCCGGGCAACCATCCGGGACCAGGAGGGCAAGCGGTACCTCTTCGTGCTGGACGACGAGGAGGCGTGGAAGCTGTCGACGGGGCTGCAGCGGCTGCGCAAGGGCAGCCAGGCCAAGACGCTGACCGTGGGCGGCATGAGCGCCTCCGACGCGCGGAGCACTCTCGACATGCTGGGATGGCTGAGCTGAGAGGCGGGCGTGTGTTGGGGTGTATTTCGGCTACAATTTTCGGGCGGGGAGGAGCAGAGATACCAAGAGCATTATGGTCCAGACCAGTGTTTGTTTTATGTCATGGCGGCCCCAGGATATGGGCGCCGGGGATGGAATGTGAAGCAATTTGTTGCATAGCAGAGCGAGGAATGCATGTCGAGCGATGTTGGAGTCCTACTACTACTCGTGCTATTGACCGGCGTGCGGGTGAATGATACGAATTCCGCCGGAATTCTTTTCTGCTCGGGGCGTCTCTCTGCGGACTCTGGCGGGAGTTCTCCGCGCGACTGTCTGTCTACCTTGAGGGCCAATTGACGAGGCAGACCTCGGACTACGCGTTCATCATGAGCTAGAGGAGCTCCCAGAGACTCCGTCAGTGGTGTCAGTTCCTGTCATCAGTCTTAGCAATGGATCGATCGCTGTAGCATGCCCCGCCATATCGTGAGGAAGAGTCGGACCTCCGCAGTCGGCACCGGATCCGAAGACGACGATGGTCGTCCCAGGCGTCCGGCTACGTAATGACTTGTGCTAATCCTGAGCCTTCGGGAAACAAAGTGACGGCCATCCATATGACACAGGCAGACAGGATGCTATCGTTGGGATCCGGGGCGGGCCGGGGGGTGCCCCTGTCGTTCGGCCGGATGAAAGAAGCTTGGGCAGATGTTCGGCCGTTAGTGAGCTGCTTGATCAGGCCTAGTCCCAGGGCAGGGATGGAGGGGCATCGTGCCTTATCTCGCGATCGGACGGTGAGGTCATTCCCGAGCTGGACTTTAGTCTCGACAACTTGTGCTCGCTCTATCGAATGCTAAACCCAGGTGGTCACGAAGGCTTGGAGGGAATTGAGATAGTGACGAGCCCGGATTCTGTGAGCAAGTCTTCCCAGTTTTTCACTCAGAACACCGCGGCCAAGGACCGTTTGGGCGCAACTCGGGGATCGCCACGGCTACAGCTACCCTATTACATAACAGCAGTGCAATGTTTCTGGGCCTTCTATGCACAGTACGTAAGGTCCCTAATAAGTAGGCTGGGAACCCCGCAGTCATTGCCCGATGATAAGCATCGCGGAGAAACGGTGCCCCTCCCCACACGACTCACCGGACGGTTCTTCTTATCTTTTGACACCGCCCGAGCTGCGCCGCCAAGACTCAATATTGAAGTTGCCCGACACCTCCAGGTCCAATGCGGCGGGGAGCGAGATATCGGCAGCTTCGGCTGGGAGAGGGCCCCTTCCTTAGCTCAACCTCGCCGTCGGAGAAGACTATCGCCAGATGGACGACCCAGTGGTTCAGCTTTGGAGGGTCGAGGCGAACCCCACGTGGCTGGGATCGAAGGGCGCGTTCCTGGCTAGAGACGCGGTGTTCCTGGGGCTTGGGGCAGCTCTGTGTTGATCTGCCTCGCGTCAATGGCTGAGCACTTTGGATCAATGGTATCTTCTCTCTCGGCTGCTCGTTGCTCAGGCCTCCCTCCGCCTCCCTCCGACTTGACCGGAAGGCTAGCTATTACCAACCTGAACAGAGACCCTTATCTAGATCCCAAGGTGACGGCACCGCATGTCCGGTCCCAAAATCAATAGTTCCTGTCAGCCACCAGCCCAAGAATAAACCCCACGAGGCATGGCGCCAGAAACAAGAGCTCGGGTCCAGGAGGAAACGGGGGGCCTCGGCCAGGGGAGCCCAGCTTGTTCACAGCTTCATGAACTGCCATCTTCTGCCCGCCACGCCCGGGACTGATAAGACATAGATGCAGGACATGACATGGCTCACGAACCCCTGAACGCCCAATCACAAACCCCAATGCCGATCCCCGGTCCGCCAAGCCCCTCCGACTCCGAGCAGCGTCGTCTAGCTCTGGATCAGACCAGGCCAAGCTCGCTCATGATGGACGACGACAAGACGCGGTGCAACGCTGGGCCCTGGTCGACCGATCAACACCCCTCACTGCCCGGTCCATCCGTCCCTCTCTCGCTACTACTATAAAGATGGCGCGGGCGCCCATCCCTCGTCTGAGACAGCTTCTGGAAGAGGCAGAGGCTCTTGTTCCCCAAGCTTCACACCCCCCAAGCCGTCGCCATCCACCATGATGAGGTCCCTCACCGTCCTCGGCTTCGTCGCCTCGGCGGCCGCCCAGCTCGTCACCACCGGTGCTTCGTTCAAGCTCGGAGACGTCTACTACTACGTCTCGCCCTACTCCCAGGGCAAGGGCCTCGACGGCGGCCTCGCCGTCAAGAACATCCCCCAGGCCTTCGGCTTCACCCCCGTCACCGTCGTCTCGGACGAGGTCGACACCGACTCCCTGTCCGGCCTCTTCGGCAACTGGACCGCCAAGGACGACGTCTTCCAGTCCGCCTTCCTGTCCACCGTCCTGCTGGCCGGCCATGACGCGCCCTGCGTCACCAAGTCGTCCTTCCACGCCGACGTCAAGTCCCTCGTCGTCCCCTACACCGGGTCCTCCTCCATCCCCTCCGGGCCCTACTTCCTCGAGGTCTCGACCGGCGAGCTCTACCAGGCCTTCCGCCTGTACATCGACTTCGGCAGCGCCTTCACCGAGTCCCTGCTCCAGGCCCCCGACGAGACCTTCCAGCCCCTGTCCGCCCAGATGCCCAGCTCCAACTCGCTGACCATCGGCGTGCCCTCGCGCCTGTACTACACCCCCACGGCCGAGAAGCCCCTGGCCGGCGTGCGCATCGGCGTCAAGGACATCTACGACCTTGCTGGCGTGAAGAAGTCCAACGGCAACCGTGCCTGGTGGCACCTGTACCCTGCCGCGGAGAAGACCGCCGTCAGCATCCAGAACCTCATCGACGCCGGCGGTATCGTCGTCGGCTACCAGAAGACCTCGCAGTTCGCCAACGGCGAGTCGCCCACTGCCGACTGGGTCTCGCAGCTCTCCCCCTTCAACCCCAGGGGCGACGGCTACAACGGCCCCTCGTCCTCCTCCGCCGGCGCCGGAGCCTCCATGGCCTCGTACCCCTGGCTCGACATCGCCGTGGGATCCGACACTGGAGGCTCCATCCGCGGCCCTGCCGGCGCCCAGGGCCTCTTCGGCAACCGTCCCTCCCACGGCCTCGTCAGCCTGGACAACGTCATGCCCCTGAGCCCGACCCTCGACACGCCCGGCTTCCTCGTCCGCGACCCGGCCATCTGGGACGCCGCCAACAAGGCCATGTACGGCGACAACTACACCTCCCTCGCCGGCAAGGCGGCCAAGTACCCCAAGACCATCTACACCATGGGCTTCCCCAACTCCAACTCCGCCGCCGGCCGCATCTTCAACGACTTCGCCGCCGCCGTCGCCGCCTTCATCGGCACCGAGCTCACCCCCTTCAACATGAACACCGCCTGGGAGGCCAGCCGCCCCTCCGAATACGCCGGCATCTCCCTCAACACCCTCCTCTCGCCGACCTACGCCACCCTCATCACCAAGGAGCAGATCGAGCTCGTCCGCGAGCCCTTCTACGCCGACTACGCCGCCGCCCACGACGGCCGCCGCCCCTTCGTCAACCCCGTCCCCCTCTCCCGCTGGGCCTGGGGCGACTCCGTCCCCGACAGCTGGCACGCCGACGCCCTCCGCAACAAGACCGTCTTCATGGACTGGTTTAACTCGGAGGTCCTCCCCCTCGCCGACGACGACGCCCAGTGCACCGGCAGCATCGTCTTCTACCCCGGCTCCAGCGGCACCCCCTCCCCGCGCAACCGCTACTCCGCCTCCGTCCCCGGCGCGCCCCTCGGCTTCAGCACCAGCCGCATCTCCGTCTTCGCTGAGGTCCCCGACAGCGTCTTCCCCCTCGGCGAGATCCTCGCCCCCTCCACCATCACCGGCCAGAGCGAGATGCTCCCCGTCGCCGTCAACGTGCTCGCCGCCAAGGGCTGCGACGGCGTCATCGTCAAGCTCGCGCAGGACCTCGTCAAGGAGGGCATCCTGACCATCCCCAAGGCCGGCGGCACCCTTGCCGGCGGTGAGGTGCTCTTCAGGCGCGACGTGGAGGAGACCGATGCGTGGTTCGAGTTTTGATGGGCTGGTAGTCTAAGTACCGTATATAATACATGACTTTGTCTCTCGTGGACATTCCTAAAGAGAAGTTCCGCTGATTCCCATGTCCTGCCTGTCCTGAGAAGCCCAATATCCCGTTCTGCCGTGCTACCTGACCCGGCCCTTGTCTCTTGTGCCTTTCCTTTGACGACCTCTGTGGCGACAGCAATGCTGTCGGCGTCCCTCGGAATGACCGTATTGAGGTTCATGGACGTGTACGTCCGCTGGTATGTGTCCTTCAAAAGACCGATGAAGGTGGCATCATTGGCCCCGAAGGCCTTTGAGGACTCGGGAGTAGCCTGGTACGTGTCCTTCTTCAGCGCCTGGGGGATCTGGCTTCGAGTTAGCTGGCATGGCTTCAAGTGAGTGCTGGCGGTGTTAATGGGATCCGTACCGATGTCGAGACAAAACAAATCTCTGATATAATCCAGGAGCGGCGGCAAGCCCATTTTCCTCTCTCTCTTCTTTCATTCGCGAATATGACCTCAATCAAGCAGATAAAGGTCCTCCCTGTCCACCACATCCAGCAGCTCCTGCGTCGCCCTCGGTATCCAGCCCAGCTCATGCGCGAAGCCGATGGCCAGGACCTCCGCATGGCGCGGCAGCCAGTCCTCCCAGTCCTCCTGGTCGTCGTTCAGCTTGTAGATGGCGTGGTCGGTGGCGGCCATCACGTCCACGACGACGGTGTTGCCGAAGTACAGCGTCATGGGCCGCTCCGGGTCGCCGACCTGCTGGTATATGCCCTCGAGGACGATGCTGACCTCGAGCTTGAGCAGGCCGAGGGTGTCGAAGTCGTCGCCCTGCACTTCGAACTCGGCCTCCATGGCCTCGTACGCCCTGCTCCGGGGGACGATCCGAGACTCTCGTTCGTGGAGGAGGAGATACTCCTCCCGGCTCATCTGGGGCTGAGTGTTTGTGGACATGTTGATTTTACTGGGATGTACATGTTAGCTGTGAGTCTTGAACTCGGTGAAGGGGTTGTTGCAGGGGGGTCGTACAGCTTCTGGTGGTTGGAGGTTTGGTTTGAAGTTGGATGGGATGCAGATTTGGTCAGTCTGGAAACCTGAAGGTCTCCTCAGGGTTTCTGAAAATTGAATATCGTGAGCGTGGCTCTATTCGAGCCGCTTTCTGGTCGAGCCGCAGGGCAACCGGCCCTGCCCTGCGGCTGGTGTTGTGCCTGTCGGCACTGCGGCTTGGTCTGAGAGCATATGCGCGGTCACAAACTGCCAAAGAATCCTCCGAGGGCATGGGCTTTCGAATATGGAGGTTGAGATCAAGGAAGCGGGTGCCCGTGGCATGAACCGGTAGGCCTCAGCAGCCGGGCTCTTGCTACATGGGGGTCGACACCTCAATGATCTAAGTTGCTCGAGCGGCGCTCCTTCAGCTTCTTGTAACAACTTTCACAAGTGCGCACCTCGTGGTCCTCGGCCTCCATCACACATCCAACATTACCAGCGCAAACACCTCAGCATATAACCTATAGATAACATAGTCACGGCGAGCACCAAGTACAAGCACAGTACATATATAGCCGACGTGGCGGAGAAGAGGAACAAGTCTCGGCAGGACAGGGCACCAGCTCAAGGAGCAGCTTTATCTGCCTTGGAAAGGTGCCTGCAGCCCAAAGATGTCGATATGAGGCAGTACCAAGCTGCCCTTTGCGACGTCCTGACTGCTTTCGGAATCAATGGCGAGAGAGTCACAGAACGAGAAATTGCCGAGATTCGGGAACGCCTACATGAAGCCGGTATGTTAATCGACGATACCCTAGATATTTCTCGAAGACTTTGATCTATTCCACAGCGCCCTCGACAATGTCATGAAAGCTCAGGATGCAGCCGCAAACCACGGTCCGGCAATACTCCGAGCCTACGGACACTCCAGAAGGTTATCGAGGCCTCACGTGTGTGTCTTATGTTCCGCGCCGACTTTATGGTGGCCCTGTTTTCCCAAATGAGAAAGGTGAAAGCTGAAAACAGACTGAACGACAGGCAAAAATCCCGAGTTATGCCATCACAAAGGCATCTCCCCTTCCGATGTCCGAGATGTAGTCGTCATTTGGTGTAGCAATACAACGTTTTGGTGAAATTGCTGCCCGCCTCCGAGAATCTGATATTGGCATCAAAAAAGTTGATAACCCGCGCATGTGATGCAACAAGAGTGATATGCTCATCGTCGGTCCTCGTCTCAAGTAATGTTTCAACCACAGGTTCAAGGTATATGTAGCACCACACCACCACATTCTTCCTAGTGAATTCGCATCGTATATAGCCATCGTCTCAATCAGTGACATGTCAGCGTCAGCCAGTAAATCAGCATATAACAAACCCATCATAGACACATGAAGTGTGTTTTTATCTAACAACACCATCATTGACGTCTCACTGCGGGACAGGACTTTCGGCAGGCTGAATACTGACAGCCTCGCGGTCTCACTTCCCAACCCGACCCAGGACAACGTCCACCCATGAGCCACACCCAATCATGACGAAAGGCCAACATCTCCCGTGCACGAGGAAGAATCTCACATTCGAGAATGACACTGACGAAGACGAAGATTATGAGCCAACCGAAGAGACAGCTCCAATGGCGAACGCCCTGTCCTAAAGTCGCAAGGCTCTGTATAGTATATTTCACAACTCATTGAAGGGAGCCGTGAAGGGGGGTTTGGCTGTGTTGAAACCAAACACTGCCTTGGCCGCCCATAAAAGAGGTTCTCGGGATCTCCTCAAGCTTCCCCCAGACGGCTCCAACTTCTACCGAGGCGATGGACACATCAACGACGTCTTTAGGCAGATCGAGACTCTGAAGCACCAGCATGTTCCCATCCAGAACCCATACGTGTCCACGAAGAAGCTGACCGCCCCTTGGCAGAACGACCTCCAGTCTCCCCAGCCCGAGCAGGATTTGCAAGGCCTGCTCGACCAAAGAACCCCTCGCTTCAACCGCAGGCGCGCCATCAGCCCGGCTTCAGGCACGAGCAGAGGTGAGGGATCTAGCAGGCAGGAACCTTTATATTGTCTGCTTCTAATAGGAGTTGATATGTCTTGGAGGCGTCAGGCACTGGAGCATGCAAACAACGGAAGTAGGATCTATGAATTTCTTCTCACCTATAGGACAGAGGCTGATATTTTGAAGGATAATCATGGATCCTCCCAAGGTTTGTGACCAAGATCTCATCCGCTTCCCGTCGGGCACGAGCACGCGTGCAGGTGCGGGGAGGAGAGACGCGGGCTTGTAAAACCCAAGGCGTTCGTTGACCTCGGCCACCTGCTTCACGACATTTTATACCCCGAAACAAGATCTCATATGGAGAAGACCGTGTTTTCGACTCTACAGATATGACCGTACTGCGTCTTGAAACGAGTCCTTCTTCCGCTCGGTAGTCTTGAATAGCTCAAGTAGAGGGAGCTTAAGAAACAAGGTAGACTATCCTCGGTCAGAAAGTCCCAGAGGTCCTTTAAAGAGCAGAGTCGGGTTTCTCCTCAGTATCAGAAACGCATCCAGAGGATCGTACGGCAGTGCTCAGTCGAGCACAAAGTCGCGCCGGTCCCCGAGAGACACCAGCGAGACCTCTTCCTCGCTGACGATACCGTGTTCTTTTACGGCAACGAAGTCTTCCACAGCGACGGGCAGTTTAAACTCAGGGAGAACCGCACTGAGGGACTGACAGCTGTTGCGTCAGACACCAATTACACCAACAGTCAGCCAGATTACACACCACAGATACCCAGAATCCAGTACATATCCACTGCCACGGAAGAAGTCCAAATAATGATTCACTCTTAAATGCTATCGATACTCCAGGGGATGCTCAAAGGCCACCATCCACCAAAAGCCAGCATCAAAGGATTCAACCCCCAACCCCAATGCCCGTCGCTTGAAGAAGACCAAGAAAGTAAAAAAGGCAACAAAGAGGATCTCGCTCGTCTTTTTAGCTCGCATCGCCAATGCCACGCAGATGCCAGCGCTCGCCGGGACGCCCTCACCACCTCCTGTAGGCGCCGCCCGTGGATCGTCGCGGTCGTATCGGGACGGGCTCCTAGGCTCCGCCCTGATTCTGCCGCCTCTCCATGTCGCTCGCCAGGTTCATGTGCATGATCGCCTCCGTCGTCCAGTCGTCCTCGTCCTGCGCGCCTCCGGACCGCCGCCACTCGTCCAGGCTCTCTCGGCCATCGATGGCCGGCAGCCTCAGCTGCGGCGCGCCGCCGCCGCCGTGGGCGCCCGGCTTCGCGCCCACAGCCGGTGGTGCATCCTCGCCGAATTGACTAAAGTTGGGAAGATCGTACCCGTGGCCCGCCTGAGGATCGACCAGTGTGCGCCCTTGCTGCGTGCCGAAGCCCTGAGCATCGGCACTGGGAGCCAGGGCGCTATAGGCCTTCTCGTCGTCTGCGGCCATCTCGGCAGGAGGCAGGCTCGACATCTGTCCCATCTGCTTGTCCATCTCCTCCTGCTCCAGAATCTGCGGCGCATGCTCGACCTTCCTCAAGCTGGAAGACCCGGCCATTGGCACGCCGGTGCTGCGCTGGCTTCCGACCGAAGCCCGGTTAGGTTCGCCCGCCTCAGCGCCGCCCGGCTCGCCAGGCAGGGCCGTCGGGTCCATGTCGCGGATTGCGAACTGCGCTATTGTCCGCATCTTGCGCGTGACCCAGCCGGCGAGGATCTTGCCGCGCTGCTTCTCGCCCAGACGGGACCGGGGGAACTCTCCCTTGTTGACAAATGCGACAATATCGACGATGATCTGATGCTCGTTGAGGATGGCGTTGACGATGACGGGCACCATCGAAGCAAGATACGCCTTACGAGCTACTTCGACGAGAACCACGACGAGACCTCCCGCCTGGAAGACGGCACTGTGGCGTGTTAGCGTGGGATCGATCATCAGGGGAGGGGCAACATACCATCCGCTCGGCACGACGCTGCGGTGGCATCGCTCGACGGAGTACTCAATATCCATTGGGAAGTGGCTCAGACCGTTGATCTCAAACGTCTCCCCGATACTTCCAAGCACGAACAGGACCTGCATGTCCACCTGCGCGCCGTTCGGACCGATAGGCCTGCTGACATTGTGCAAGAAGCCTAGATCGCCCGTGCGGACGTAGGGAATGTTCGGGTCGCCGTCCATGGTTCGGCCATCAAACCTCTCGGCGTCGAAGGCGTCCTTGGACCCGTAAAAGGCCTTTACGCATGCCTCGGAGTCGACCCAAATTTCGCCATACTCGCCATCGTGGCAGAGAAGCCTGCTTTCGGGGTTGACGATGGCAATCTGGGTCGACACTGGTACCATGCCCGAGTCCTGGATCAGCAGCGCCTTAGGGTCGCTGTCAGGGTCAACGGGGATAATCAAGCCTCGGCGGAGGGCTTTGGTGTCTAGCCACAGCTCGATGGGCTCGATGCACATGTACGACCGCGAGGCGATCATGGGGTTGAGGACGTGCGAGTAGACAGTGTTGATGGCCGTCCTGTCGAGACCGGTCGCCGCAAAGTGGAGGCGAACCTTCTGGAAGACATCCACACGCGGTCGCCCATCCGCGGTGATCATCATGTTCTTGAGCTCGTGCAGCGTGAAGCCCTTTCCTTGCGTCAAGGCCATAGCGTGATCCAACATCTGGGGCGTGGCATAAGTATCCTTGATCTTATATCGAGACAATGTGACGAAGAGCGACATGGGGCTCTGCGCAAACTCCACGGGTGAAAGCAGGTACGTCGGCGTGCCGATGTAGATACCCATGAGCGCTGAATGGATGAAGCCCAGGCCTGTGGTGCTGCGCACGCATCCCAGCACAGGGCGCGAGCTGGTCATCTGGCACGTCTCCTTCTGCACCTTGCACATGCCGAGGATGGTGCTGTGGCCGAGCTGCACTGAAATTCGCCGCTGGTCAGGCGTCCAGTATGTCCAGATGATGACGGGGTACCCGGGCTGGATCCACGCCGGCTGCATTGTGATACCGAGGTCCCGCAGACCACTATTCTGCTTGGGCGGCTTGGTGGTGTTGAAGTAGTTCGGGATGGCGATCTTGAGGATCTGAGCGGATTGCTTGAGATGGCTTGAGACCTGCTTAACCTTAATAAGATGGTCAACTTCCTGGTTCACCAAGCAAGCCTTGACATTGTAGTCGGCCACCACGTGCAGGAACGCCGGAACGTCTTCGTTGAGACGGTTCTGGTCCAAGGGGGCGATGGGAATAATGACGGCCCCCAGGTTGATGCAAGCGTGCACCGCAAAAACGAACTCCTCGGAATGGGTGTACATGAGGATGATGTGGTCTCCCGGGCGGATCTTGACCTTGTTCTTGAGGTAGAGAGCCACTGCTGCGACCTTGGTATCGAACTTCTTCCAAGTGATGCCCTTGCCTTCTCTACCACGGCCATCGATGGTGCAATACGAGAGTTCTTCTGGCTGACGAGCAACTCGCCACTGAATGAGGTCGGTGATGCTGGAGAAGTTGTTCAGGGGTGTTGATGTGCGGTCGTCGATGACGACTTCACGGCGGTCGATGCCGGAGTACTGCTTGTCTGCGGGCATGAGGATATCAGCGCGCGAGTCCGACGCCGCGGGCGACCAAATGCCACCGATGGGGTCGACACCGATGGGCAGGTTCAAGACCGCATGTTCGACGCCGAACTTGACGTGAACACACGGCAGGTTGCCCAGATCAAACTCTCGCCGGCAGAGCATGTTTCCGATCTCTCTACGACCGTTCTTCACTACCCTGGGCAAGGAGTTTGGCGCGGTGATCAGGATGCAGTATACCCGTAGGTGATGCTCCTGCATCAGAACCTCCATGCATCGTTCGGCAAGTGACTCGAGCAGAGGGAGGTCGAGTTGTCTCGGTGGCTGGCCCGATGCCAATGGTAACGTCGACGCAGCCGGCGACTCCAAAACCACGACGGGGAGATGCTCCTCATTGACGAAGACGTCAAAAGCCGAGCAGTCATAGATCTTGGGCACGTTTTTGACAATGCTGACGACGATGTGCTGGACGAAGAAGTAGCGGTGCTCGGCAACCTCGGTGCCATGTTCGACCCATTCCACTTTTTGCCTGATACGATCTTCGTAGAGGCCGAGCACGAAGATCTTGCCCTCAATGACGGTGCCGAGGAGCCCAGTCCGTAGAAATTCCGGCTCGACCGGCGTCGGCGTGGGTTCTCCGGCTTCGAATTTGTAAGGCCGGGCATGGAAGATCTGCTCTGTGTGCTTAGGCAGAGCCCAGAAGCCTCCGGAAAGAGATGGTGAATCAACCCAAATCTCACCCACGGAGTGAGGTGAAGCCAGAAGACCGGTCTCGGGATCTACGACAGCGAGCGTAGCGTCGGGTATCGGGTATCCAAAGGCACCCACCCGCACGGTGCCCTGGTCGGCTGATCTCTTCCTTGCCTCGTCTCCGATGGCGACAACGACGACCTCGTTGGTTTTCAGCGCTTCTCGGTCCAGGAGAACCTCGCCGAGTTCGGTCTTTGCCTTCTGTTCCGTCGTCGTGGTATTGCCACCGAGAAGACTGCCGAAACCGTTCGAAGGCGTCGGCTTGACCTCCTTTTCTTTCTCCTCATCCGTATCCTGGTCTTCGCCCAGATCCAGCTTCAGCGGGCAGCCCATCCTTTCCTCGCCTCCAAGCCAATCACGAATGCTGATGACCATTCCTCCGTGCTCGGGCAGACAAAGCATCGGGGCCACGACCTCTCGAGCTCGAGGGTTCCGCAATGGTCTCAGCCATCGGTCTGCAAGAACCTCGTGGAACTCGCTATCGACGGTCAGCGTGTCGATGAGACACAATTTGACCGCCTGGAAGTTCGGCTCCACGCCCTTTTTGTAGTTTCTCGTGGTCATGGGATCCTGCTGGTAGTTGTAGGCCGCACGCTTCAGACCTGGATAGTCGGCAACCATGAGGGTCGCTTTGTACTTGGTGATGAGGTTGGCATAGAGACCCGGCACCTCGACGGCCTTGTTCTCCAGCCAGACAGTGGTGTGGCCTCCATAGACGGCGAAGAGTACCCCGAGGATCATGCCGACGCCTTGTCTCGGGTCCAAGTAGGAGAGGAGGATCTCGCTCCCAGCAACACCCCCGATCAGCCGTCCGTTCTTGTCCCTCAGGGACCGGCTGAAGGTGTCGCCCGGCCCGTTGGCAGGCACCGTCGAGATGATGGCACTCATGCACGCCATCTGGTGCATGATTGTTCGGTGGCTCAGGACGACGCCCCGCAAGTCACCGGTAGGGGCTCTGGAAAACTCGATGTATGCCAGATCCGGGACGGTGAGCGGCGGGATCTCATCCTTCCTCTTCGGATGAAAGCTTCCGAACTCGTTGGTCTTCCACCACTCGACGCCCTTGGGCCAATTGAGCTTCTGCGTGGTGATATCGCGCTGGAAAGCCTTGAGGTTTTGGTCCGTCGTGAGGGCGAGATGGGCCTGTGTCGTGGTGAGAATGTGGTTCAGCTTCTGGTAGTCCTGCAGATCGTTAATCGGCACGGCCACCACGCCAGCTATGAAGCAGCCCAGGAGCGCAATGGCGAAATCGATAATCTCCGAATCGCGATAGATGAGCGCGACGCGATCTCCCCGGTATAACGAGCTCTTGTCTCTTATGACTTGGGCCACCTTCTCGGCCCGCGAAGCTAGTTTGTCCCAGGTGATCGACGCGATCTCCTTGCCCTTGCTGTCCAGCACCCAGTACGCTGGGGATTTGGAGGTTGTCCGCCCTCTGTGCCGCAGCACCGCCGCGATGTTGTCGAACTTGGACATGGGGGTGTTCGAGTCGTGCGGGTCGTAGATGGCGAAGGGGACCTCGCGGGGCTCCAGCGGCATCTGATATTCGAGGACCTCCGGCGGCGGCAAGTCATTGGCGGTCAGCATAGGCGGCGCCATGGCAGCCGTCGGCGAGAATGCCTCACTCGATGAGTACCGCTGAGGCCGGCCGTAGTCGTCCCTTGGTACCTGCGCTTGCGCTTGCGCCTGCTCGGTGGCTTGCTGGCCGGTGAAGCCAGAGAAGTAGCCCGTCGAGTCCAGCATGGTGCCGGAACGGCTGTCATACTGGCCCTGGTATTGCTCTTGATGGTATTGGTCCTGGTGGTACTGCTCTTGCTGGTATTGCTCTTGTTGCTGGTACTTTTCGTGTTGGTACTGGTCGTGCTGATACTGGTCATGTTGGTATTGGTCCTGGTACGGATGCTGCTGATCGCCATAGTCTCCTTGCTGGTGCACATATGTGCCTTGCTGGTCCGGGTTGAAGGCATAGTCTCCTGAGACCATGGTCCCTGACCGTGAAGAAGGTTCGCCTGCCGGGGCGAGGAACAACGAGTCATGCTGCCTCATCGACGGCCTCTGATCCGCGAGAGGGCCACCAGGACGCAGCAGGCTGGTCGGGTTCAAGTCGGGAGAGGCGTAGCCGCCAGAGCTGTGTGCGTAGGGTGACTGCGATCTATGGGATTGCGAGGTCGGGCTGCTGGGATCAGAGTCCCTGTTGCCCAGCGCGGCCAGAGCCGCTGCCCTGTGGCCTTCATTCGGGTTTTCGGTGGGAGAGTGGATGCCGAGGCCTCCACGGGCGTCGGTCTGGGGTATGTCGAGTGCGCCGGGCGCGCCGTATCTGGAGAGCAGCTGTGTGCGACGCTTCTGGTATCTGGGAGGAGAACATGTTAGAGGGATTGGAGTGAGGGGTTCGGTCGACGTGTGTGCGGGCTTACCCTTTCTGGGTGATATCGCCTTCCTGTGAGAAGCATGGCAGTTAGCTGGTGATCGAAGAAGGGTCTGGCTCCGGCGCATGCTGGATGTCTGCGCCGTGTGGCCCAGCACGGAGCTCGTCTGCGTGCGCGGGCGGCGTCGAGACGCAGACACCAGCGCCATGTCGCGTGAGGGCAGCATTGAGACGCACCTCGAGTTCTCGCTCGAGCTCGTCGAGCTTGTCTTGCAAGTCGGGGTCCAGTTGCGCAGCCATGGCAGCTGTCGGCGACGAGTAGCAGTGCAGAGTCGAGCTTTTGGAGCACGACGAGTGCGTGGTGGAAGGGCTTCGGCAGAGAAGAGGTGGTGGAGGCACTGTCTCTGCGTGGGAGAGACGGATCGGCTGGCACTGTGATCTGTGGTCCAATGAAGCGGTGCCCGTGACGTAGGAGTCCAGGGGTTTTGCGGGCAGGGTGGTTGCGGGAATACGAGAGGGGACTGGGTCAGGTCCAGGTTCAGCAGGTTAAGGCCTGCCAAGGTCAGGCCAGGCTAGGACAGGACCGGGGACGAATGGCGTGCGATGGCGCGCCGTTGGAGATGCTGAACAACGCTGGAAGTGCAATGGGCTGTAGATCCCCTCGACAAAGAAACATGTAATTAGCGAGCCGGCCTGGCCACCAAGCGGGTGTTCTTTGCTATCGAACGTCCCTGTCCGCAACTGTCTGGGCGACTCGGGCGAGATGAGTCCACGGCTCGGGGCTCCCTCGTCCCGTACACAATCTTGTTGACCGCTGACCAGGCGAGATGAGATAGGAGGGAGCCGCGCAGGTCTGAGGTCGCACGAGCTCGTTTGACGATGTACTGATCTCGGGAAGCCGATATTGCCTGCCCTTGGCAGGTGCCGGGCCAAACGGAGATGTAGAAAGAAGATGAGATGAGTCTTCCTGACCACGTGTTGGAAATCCCTAGGGGCGAGAAACCAGAGGCACTTTTCGAGGCAGATGCTTTGCGACCCCTGGGGAGAGGTCTTGGTCTTGGTGGTGAATTAGAAATATCAAGCCTCCATTCGATCCTGATTTCCATCATTTTGGGGTCTCTGAAAATGCATGCACTGTTGCGGAAGGGACATCCCGACCAGCACAAAGAGGGTACCTGCCCCGCCAATTCATCACCAACAGTGGACTCGGCTAAATTCTCCGTTCGATTCATTAGCCACCTCTTCCCCAGCCACGTCCGTCAACCAGCCACATGATCCACGCATATTTCACCTCGCTCAATTTTTTCGGGCGTCGAACATCAACTCTTTCACCAACATACATCCCATTGTCACATCACTGGCTGGCAGCCGGGTCCTCGCCTCTCAGGCCGCCGGACGGGTCGTCTCTCGAGTCTGATCCTCGAGATGTCAAGGCACATCTCGAGTGGGATTTCAATGGCTGGACAAGTGTCCTGACCCGAGGATGGGGTTTGAATTCTTCAACGACATCGGTATCTGCTGGACAATCCGTTTGTCCATACAATGGCACTGCATCTTAGTCCCCAAGCAACCCGACAAAGGCTGTCGATGGCGCGCCATCCCAAAGACTCGTCATTGTCACCAGATGGGCTCTTGGTGAATGAACCACCGGAGGCCCTCTTCACCAGTGTCGAGGGCCTCCTTCCCTGCTTCCGGTACGTCCAATGCCTTTTCCCACACAATTTCACCCTCTTCCATGATGAGATACGCAAATACACAGACCTGTTCGGAATTTTCTGTCGAGCAACTTGCATCACTTCCTGACTTTTTACCTCTTTCTCTCTCCCTCACGCATCGAGTCTTTCATCCAGAACCTATGGCTGACTCGACACAGATTCCCACGAATGACCCCTTGAAGGACCGGCGTCGCGGAACAGTGCAGCCTCGTCGACGATCTCGACATTGGCAGGTCCTTGTCTGGGGAACAAGTCGCTGGCGACAATCTGCCTTGATGGATGTTATCGCATCTCAAAGAAGTTGTCCAGACAGAGGCTCTATGAACCATACACACCAACAATGATACTCGGACGCTTTGTCCACTCTTTATCATACATTCTGTCCTCGTGCCTGTTTTTGAAGTTGCCATGAAGATTACATATACCGAAATCCCCTTCGTGATTCTCCTGGTCTCAACATCGCCAAATCCAATCCCAGTCACCACTCGATTCAATCTCAAACCCTCTCTCACAACAAGAAACACTTCGCTTCCAAACAAGCAGGTCCCCCTATCACAACTCCATTGTGCCGGCTCACGATGGATCACTATGGTGGTCAGTTTCCCTCCGATGGGAATGGAGATGGAAACCAAATGAATTGGCCCCCGGTCGAGAACGGCAACAACAACAACAACTTCATCCCAGGGCAGCAACTCTCCAACATTGATCCCGGCCTCCTACCCAACAACGGCCAGGGCCAAGAGACTCCCAATTACCTTGGTGCCGACTTCAATTCCTCCTTGCAAGATTTCGTCGCCAACAACCAAGATTTCATCGGCAACAACAACTTGGTCAACAGCCCAACCCATCCTCAGGCCGCCTCTTCTTCTCACCAGGTCGCTCCCTATCACCACCCTCAAGCTCAGGGACAAGCTCACTACTCTCAACCTCAGGGACAACCTCAATACTACCAGTCTCAGGGACCAGTTCAGTACTCTCAGCCTCAGGGACAAGTTCACTACTCTCAGCCTCAGGGACAGCTTCACCACCCTCAACCTCAGGCACAATCCCACGTCCAACTTGCTCTGCCGGGCCCCCCGCCGCCTCCTCAGCCCGTCACGTCCTACTCTGCACCTCAGACTCGAGCCCTTCCCTCGAGGATTACTACTCCGGCCCATCCTGCCACAGCCGTCCCCAGTCGCGTCGGGACGCCCATGACCCCGACACCCTTGACGGCGACGCCCATTGAGTTGTCGGATGAAGAGGCCGACCTCGCCGTGCTCCCAAAGGGCAGGGCCAGAAAAAAGGAGATCGACTTCAGCAAGGTCTACCTCGCGACTCAGATGCCTCAGACCCCTAATAAGTTCCTGGATAGGTTCGAGTACAACCGCCTTGGCGAGTGGAAGAGCCACCTCTTCTTCACTCACCAGGAGATCGAGCAATACATGGACGCGCGCAAGACACGGCGTCTCCCTCTGCGCGTCTGGATTCAGAACTCTCCGGCCGGCTGCACCCAGCGCGGCGGCCCCGACCCTCGCACTCGCAAGTGCCGCTGGGACCGCTGCCCCGACAAGAATCACACGATTCTCAAGGGCTTCTGGCGTGTCGCCTTCGATGAGCGGCCCGATACATCCGGCGTCGATACGGACCCCTTCACGAACGCAGGCTACATGCACCTTTGGTGTTTCGAGAGGGCATTCGACCTCATCAGCATGATCGCCAACTTCGACGTCAGGCCCGACCTCCGCACCCTCCCGAGGGAAGTCCGCGGCAAAAACCCGATGGCTGTTGACCGCGACCACGATGAGATGGTGCAGACGTACAGGGACTGGAGGAGACGCCAAGTCGGGCTCTACAACGAGTGGATGAAGGTGCTCCAACACAGGGCGGAGCAAGGCATCGTGGGGAACAGCACCCGCCGCCACCGCGAGCCCGAGGACTACCTCTGGTCCGTCCTCACGGAGACGCATCTCACCCTCGAGACGGTCGGCCGCCAGGGCACCCGCGACAAGCGCGGGGGCAACTCCATCGACAAGCACCGCGGCGATCTGCAAAAGTACACGGACATGGTCGAGAAGCGCAACCTCGAGAACAAGAAGAAGAGGGCAAAGTTCGACGCGTGGGACAAGAAGTACGCCGGCGGCCGCAGCCCCTCCACCAGCCCCGTGCGCCGCTCCCCTCGCAGCACCAAGACCAAGCGCCCGTATGTCGACGACGAGGATGATGACTCCCAGTTCCAGCTGCAGCCCGCCCCCAAGCGGGCGCGCGGCGACGGATCCACGATCAACACCGACGGAACTACCTTCGGCACGCCCCGTGGCCAGATCAGGTCCTCCCCGTCCACCCCGCAGCGGCGCTCTCCCCGTCTCCTCAGGCGCACCCGTCAAGACAGCAACTTTGGAGACGCCGAGCCTGAAATCCTCTCAGAGATCGTTGTCGCCACCGGCCCCGCGAACACCGGGTCTGACGATGAGGGCGGCACCTCGCGCCGCCGCTCCCCCAGAATCGCCCAGCAGCAGGAGCCCGCCAGCAAGCCCACTTCTCCTCTCGAGGGCCCCCCTCCCTACATGTCTGAATTCCCAAATGGTTTCGCAGACGTCGAGATGACCGAAGATGACTTTACCTTTGGTGACAACACCGCTTCGCTCTTTGGAGAGGATGACGGCGAATATCCCCCCCTCCCCTAGACGCCCCATGCCGCGTGTCTGTCTAAGGCCCCCTCCCTCTTCCACCACAGACCTGGTGCAACAAGAGAACGACACAAGCGGCTCTTTGTCGCCTTTCCCTCGAGTAGTCCTCGGGGTGTTGTAACCCCAGAACTTCGCGACAAAGGCGCGTAGAAGCCAGTGCTTCCGCTTCTGCATCTCTTTGTATATCTCTCGGCGTTGGTATGTCTGAATTTCTTTTTATTTGTCCTTCATAGCATCGGTTTACCACATGATTTAGCATCAGCGCAGCGATGTGTCTATTGCACGGCGAATACGGGACAAGTGTTTTAGAATTCGGGTCTCTGCACAGCGAGCATTGCATCTTTTTTATGCTTTTTGGGTAATTGTCTGAGTAAAGGTAGCGAGCATTGTATCTCATCTTCTGTTTTTTTACAGACCAGTTCTAATAAAATGATGATTGCGTTCAAAGTATGCCGATTCGGCCATAGCATGTGCTCTCCCCCGGCGTGTCTACGAATCTACAGGTGCAATGCCAGGTAATCAAGCGCCGCTAAGGCCTGTATAATCAATTACAGCAGATTTTCTCGGTCCTTGAGTATCGTGATGTCTCTAAAGGTCTTTTGGTGCTTGATGGTGATAGAGGTCATGGCACTGCCACCACATGTGCCCCAGGAGGAGAGGAGGTCGGCTCCAGGGCACCACCGGTCTTCCATACCTATTTTGCAACGGATGCCGAGCTTACTTCCCCTCACATCACGAATATGCATGCACTGGCGGAAACGAGTGATTTGCGGCCCAGGACCGAGCAACTTAGAGCTCCCGGGTTGGAACATCCGGCGCCCCCGACTCGGCATGGGAAGATCATCCCGCAGCACCACCAGCCGGTCTTACCAAATCCCAAGAGATTCAGCGGCTCGGTTTCTTGCTCGATCTGGGAAGGCAACCACCGGTCACCCGCCGAAGGATTCCACGTCGTGGGGGAGGAGACGGCAAGAGGTTCAGATAAGCTCATCATCTCTCATACCTCTTCCTCAGAGAACGCAATCGACTGGCCCCAAGCTGCCCATTGGATGACGTTCCACTTGCATGCCGTCTGCGGGCCCAATAACGCCAGTTGTCATACGTGCGTAGTGTCCTGAAGCTCTAGGATCGTTGGGGCAGGGGTTTCGAGGCCGCTGCAGGGACTCCGCATCGGCAATTCCGAAGTCACGATGCAACGCGGGCGGTCGACGTCGGGCTCAACGGTGCGCCCGAGAGCCTTTCGGGGGGCACAGCGCAAGCGAGGTGCCTGTAGCCGAGGACAAGAGACGGGCTTGCGACCCGGACGGGCCGGTGCTTTCATTGTTCCTCAGCGGGAAGCATCTGATGTTGGCGCGGCGCACATTTTAGACAGGTCTCCGAGTGCGAGGGACAGGGGTCGGTGGGACAGGGAGGGCGCTGGGTGCCGCCGAACCCTGATGAGCGGTTGAGCTGTCCATAGCTGTAAGAGCTGCTGCAGCCACATGTCGAAGGACGACGCCTCGATCCATTGTCGGCTATCCCGCCTGTGCGGTTTGGGACAGTCTCGGGGAAAAGAGAGAGGGGCACTTGTTGTGCAACGGAGGCGGACGCGCAGCCCGCCCGCGAAGCCCGTCCTTGGCGGGTGAAAGAAGAGGAGGACGAGTCGGGGTTGATTTGTGATTCTGGAGCTTTAGCAGCGGGAGGCAGCCGCAGAGTCGCAAATGATCACCAGAGGATTCCCATCCACGTGGGCCGCCAGGTCAGTGCTGAATTGATCGGCCAAAGCCGGTACAAGCTGCCTGTGCTGAAATCCAGTGCATGCACAAGTACCTACCCGCCCGCCCTCAATACCCCCGTGCCACGCCTTCGGGTCGCGCTGTCCCTCCCCAGAAGCAACCTAACCCAAGACCCCGCAGAGGGGAGGGCTTGCTTCCCTCAGCCGGAGTGGCCGCGCATCCATCCGCCGGCAGCAGGAGCGCCCCGAGTTTCGGAGGGGCCCTGGCAGCTGCCTTGCCCTGCATTTCTTCAGCCACCAGTGAACCTACTCATTGAGCGCAGCAGGAACGTACGAGCCCCGTCGGTCGGGGGTGCCTATTACCTCTTCCAGTAATAGAGGTACCCCAGTCAGCTCCGCCGGTGGGTGGCAGCCTCGACCCGACACCGCGACGCCGATGACAGCACAAGACAGGCAGGGACAAGGCAGGCACACACCTGCTCGGCAGTGTCGAAACAGTCCCATTAGAGTTCGACTTCCTTCCCTTCCCTTCCCATCCCTTCCCTTCCATCCCGTCTTTCCTCACTTTCTCATTCCTTCGCCATCCGACTTGTCACTTTCGCAGGGCCCAGCCCAACGAAACGGCCAGACTCGAGACCTCTCCAAAGTTTAAAGAACGGTGGTCTCGGCAGAGGAACGTGTCCCGAGTCCGTACTACCACCACTCCCGGCCGACTACTAGTATACACTTGACGCACCTGACTCGCCCACCTCCTTCACCGCGCTCTCATCTACCGTACAGCCTCAGCCTTCTCTCACCCCGACGACGACTTTCGAAACACCAACCTCTCACCTCTCGCGACCTGGGCGCCTTGCGACATCGGGTCGAGTACCAGTGCTGCAGACCGAACGCGACTCCAGGCTTACTCTCACACGCCCCCTGCCCCTGTTCTTGGCCACCCTCACCAGGTCGAATAACAGCCCGCGGTCGCTTCAGTACTGTCGCTGTCGCTGACGCGCAGCCAACATCTTTTTTGATCCTTAGACGCCGTCTGTTGCGCCTACATCACCTAGAGCCAAGTCCAGCAAGCCTCTTCAGCCTGCATCGCATGCGCGCGGCAGATCATGGGGGGTGTCGAGAATGGGAACCTGAGAGGTCCAGGGAACGGGCACTCCGCCAACAGCCACGAACGTCGGTCGCCCGTCGCCCCGGCCCTCCAAATCATCGTCCTTGTGAGTACAGTCGTTGCTATACCCCAGACTCTCGGCCGTTTCTTGTCCTGGCTGCGCGAGGACAAGCGACTGTCGCCGAGAACGCGTACCTGTCGCCCCTGCCGCCCCGTCGAAACAGACGTCATCCCACCAACCTCCAGGTTGTCGGGATGCGCCCGTGCATATGGAGGGTGCAGCTCGCCAAGAAGCCTTGGAGCAGAGCCGCCTTGTTGTCCTCTGTCCCCTCCCAGCCTCGCGAGTGCGAATGCTGGCCTGCCACCGCCCCAATGTCTTGCCGCGGGACAATAGTGTCTCGGCTAAGCACTTTCTTCTCATCTCCGTGGGGGACACCCTGATCGTGAGATGTGACATGAGAAGCTTGGTTCGCCCCCCAGCGGGGTGACGGCCCGTGGCAATCCACGGGACAACATCGCTGCCTCTTATCACATCACCATCATCGTGGCCATCGCTAATGGCTTCATAGGGATCCAGCGGCGGTCCTCTTGAGGACAACACGACCGCTCTCCTTGTCCGCGCAGTCGCGTCCAAATGGGACAAGAACTGCATGGTCGCTGTTGATGCCGGCGTTCATCTTGCCGCCATCAACAGAATCTTAGAAAAGACTCTGCCAGAAAACATCGCAGATCTACCCCTACCTTATACCATTGAGACCGGACCTTTTGCCGGTTTGGAAGTGAATTCGCCTGTTGCCAGCGCAAGCGCTGCTCACGTCGCCCGCTCTCTCGTCGACACGTACCTCATCACCCATCCTCACCTCGACCACATCGCCGGTTTTGTCATCAACACGGCTGGTCTCCCAGGGCGCCCCCGGGCGAAGCGGCTCGCTGGACTGCCTTCTACGGTAGAAGCTTTCAAGAACCACATCTTCAACAACGTCATCTGGCCTAATCTGTCGGATGAGAACGGGGGCGCCGGCCTCGTCACCTACCTCCGACTTGTGGATGGCGGCAGCCCGGCGATGGGCGATGGCGAAGGCAGGGGGTACATCGAGGTCGCGGACAGCTTGTGTGTCAAGGCTTGCTCTGTTTCCCACGGAGAGCCCGTGCAAACTGGCGGGCCACGCGGCTCGCACTCGTCCGCGAGCACGCCGGCTCGATTCTCCTCATTCGATGCCTCATCCATGACTCCTTCCCACTCGCAACAGCATGTTCATCAACACCTCCCACGAAACTCACACATTTCATTACCTCGCTCAGTTCAACAGTATCCGGCATCTTTCCTGAACGCCGGTCATCGCACACCCTCGTACCCCGCGATGCCTCAGACTCAGTCCGCTCAGCAGTCGCCGTCTCTGCACGCAACCGAACCGCCACATCCTCACGTCTACGACTCAACGGCGTATTTCATTCGAGATTACGCAACGGGTTCTGAAGTCTTGATTTTCGGAGATGTTGAGCCAGACAGCCTGTCACCGTATCCCCGCAATCTCGGCATCTGGCAGGAGGCCGCGCCTAAGATTGCCCGGGGAGATCTTCGCGCCATCGTCCTCGAATGCAGCTATGATGACAGTCACCCTGACGACCGAATGTTCGGTCATCTCAAGCCTCAGTTCATCGCAGAGGAGATGCGAACCTTGGCGGGCGAGGTCAAGTACTTCAGAGACGTCGGCCTCGCGGGCGTCGAAACGCAAGAGGGGGAGCATGGACCCCGCTCTGCCTCCCGGGATAAGAAACGGAAGCGCAACAATTCGGGACTTCCGGGCTTGCAAGAACTGACAAGACGCCGAACTGGGGGCAGCTCGGGCACCGAGCCTGTCAGTCCCAAAACTATGCGCAGTCGTCTCAACTCTGGGACGGATGACAACTCGGGAGTGGACCTGCCGGACATGGACACCGATGCCGGCGCCTCTGTGCCGACGCCACATCTTGCCACGCCCACCGCCGAGATGTCTCTCCGCGACTTGGAGGTTGGCGATCTGGATCCTGCGTACTCAGATGCGGTCCAGGCACCGGCTGTCAATGGAGGGGAATGGAATCCCGATGGACCGCAGCAACTGCCTCTCGAAGGCGTCAAAGTCGTCATCTTCCACGTTAAGGACACGCTGGACGGCTCGGATCAAGGCGCCAAGATTCTGGCGGAGCTCGAGGAGCACGAGTCCAAGGAAAGAACAGGCGCGGAATTCATCATCTCTTACCCTGGCCAGGGCATCTACGTCTGAGATGGGAGACTTATCTTGGGGGTATTCAGGCGTGCTATATAAGGGTGGGATGGTCGGGGTCACGGCGTTGGATCTGTTTGGGAATATGTCAAAACAGACGGCAATACGGGTATGATGCGAGTGCGTCCGGCGTTTTGAGGCACGCTACCTGTCGAGTTGATATTCAAGTTCATCTTGGCTGAAGCCTGGATCTTTCCGACGACGCAGCGTATTGCTTGGGTGGCGTGTTTGCTCCGCGGGGACTGACATGCAACGGGCAGCAGTCAGAACATGCGGTTTTCAAGAGACAGGCAGGCAATCCCATCTATGTCGTTGTGACACCCTAAGAAGCAGCCATGCATGCGACAGTAAAAGTGAGACCCGGCAGCTTGGTTGTTAGTGATGGTCCGGGGCCGGGCGCCGGTCCGGGCGTGGTGCGGGGGAGACACGGGTGCGTGTGCGGTTGTCGGCCGAGGTCGATCACGAATCCATTTGACATGCCGAGGCCCAAGCGGGATCGTCGGTTTACCACCACCAAACCCTCATCTCACAAAAAACCCCATGGCAGTCCCCTTCTTCACAATAAACCAGTTACATCCAACTTCACGAGGCCGCAGTCATGGCGCCCTCACTCGCAAGCCAGCTCGCCGTCAAGGAGGTCGGGCAGGATGAGTACCTGTCCCTCAACGTCCCGGTGCGCATGGGCAATGCACGCCCGATAGCCTACGGCGGGTCAACTTTAGGTATGGCAACCAACGCCGCGACGGCGACGGTCCCGGAGACGCACCGGCTCTACTCCCTCGTCGGGCACTATCTCGGGCCAACGGCGGTCGACCAGCCCGTGCGGTTCAAGGTCACGCGCACGCGGTCGACAGCGTCGTTCGCCACGCGCAGGATCGAGGTCCTCCAGCTCCAGAAGGACGGCAAGCAGCGCACGGTGATGGAGCTCATCGCGGACTTCCACGTCGTCGAGGAGCCGCTGCTCAGCTACTCCGCGCCGCCGACGATCAAGTACACGCCCCTCGAGGACTGCAAGCCGGACCACGAGGTCGCGGACGCCATGGTCGCCGCGGGCACGATCACGCCTGGCCAGCGCGACGCGGCCTTCGCCTCCTTCGCGGCCAACCACGCGCACTTCGACTCACGCCTGCCGCCGGAGAGCTACTCGGGGCAGAACCTGCACGGGCTCTCCAAGACGGGCGCGCGCGACCCCTCGGCGCCCATCACGGACAAGCGGTCGGCCGAGTGGTACCGGTCGCGCGACGCCTCGCTGACGGCGCGCGACCAGCTCGCGGTGCTCTCGTTCCTCATGGACGGCGGGCTGTCGTTCCTCCCGCTCTCGCACAGCGACATGTTTCTCAACGAGGCCGGGCCCTGCTCCTCCCTCGACTTCGCGCTGCGCGTGTTCCAGCCCGCGCTGGACCTGCGCGAGTGGCACTTCCGCGAGCGGCACACGTCCGTCGCCGGCCACGGGCGCACGTACACGGAGAGCAGGCTGTTCGACGCCGCGGGCAACGCGGTCGCGAGCATGACGCAGCAGGGGATCTTGCGGCCGCTGAAGCCCAAGGCGGCGCTGTGAGGAGGGCGAGGTGCAAGTTGTATTGTAGCGTGTGATTATGATAAAAGAGAAGCATGAAGCAAGCAATTTATTACCCGGGCTTACGGGGCATTAGCCGCGAGGTCAGCTCTGCTACGAATCACCAGCCATTCCCAAGCGGTCTCCGTGTATTCCATGGCTTTGTGTTGTAAGCCAGGCCCGCCACTTTCATCCAGCAGCCCAGTGTATAAGTGGTCTCCAAGTTTCGAACCATCTCATCCTCCAGTCAAACTAGCGTCCGGACATGGCCTAAAACCCTCCACTTGTGCCCCTCCCGGTCCCCTCCTTTTGCCTCCCCTTTCCCCTCCGAGTCCCCCACCCCGACGGCCCGGACAGAGTTTTCTCCCACACCACACACGACATAGACCCTGCTTTCCCAAGGTTTTTCAACAATCAGCGGCCGCGTGGCTCAATTGGCAGAGTATCTGACTACGACCCAGTAGTTACATCAGGAGGTTCCAGGTTCGAGCCCTGGCGTGGTCAGCTTGTTCTTTTGCCTCGTCTTCCATTAACGATAGACCGGGCTTCTTCTTTTTTGTTCCTGTCCTTTCTTCATGCTGTCGAGGGGCCACCATCAGGGGCAATTTTTTGAAGTCGGACTGCTTGCTGTTCATGGCCGGCAGGATGATCATTGCCAGGAGTTGAGGACTCCCCTTTCATCACGCCTCATATGCCACTATAGATAGAGCCTGGCGTCAAGTCGACGGCGTACTCTCATTCATCTATAATAATGCCATGTAGTCTGTTCCGCGTGTCCCGGATCGAGACGCATCTCTCACCCCGTGCCTCTCCCACACGTTCCTCGCCGACGACGCTGAGCAACACACATTTTAATAATCACCCCGAAGCAGTGGAACTCACAACACGTCCCTCAAGTCCGTGTTGATCACCAGATCATCCCGTCTCTTCAGGTGCACCACAATGGTAAGCCCTTCCACGCCCAAGCCCTCATCAGCGGCATCGTCTCCCGCTCCCATATCAGCAGTTTCTTTGTCAGGGTGGCTCCTGCGCGAGGACATCTCCGCTTTGAGCTGTCGAACCTCCGCCGTCAGACCAAGGTACTGGTCCTTCTAGGAACATTGATGGTTCGTTGGCATGATGGGCATGGGGCTGAAGATCTCAGAGCCCCTCTGGACTATCCGTTCCGCAGCGCGCTCCGATGGCGGCGAGAACTTGTTGATACTCGAGTCGGACGCAAGTGCGTGCTCAACCTCGGCAACGGTCAGAGGCCTCGCTGGCTTGGCTCGGTGTGGCAGAAACAGCTCATCCGGGTCGTCGTGCTGCTTGGCAGCAGACTCGGGAACAGGCGTCCTCTGGCGAGAGCTTTCCATTAAGCCCACCATATCCGCTTCGGACTCAGGCCCGGGAACATTGTTTGGGCTGCAATTCTTGCAGTCCTTCTCCTCCCTCTTTGGATCATGTGCCGCTTGTTCGGCAACTTCAGCCACTGGGTACGTGACTTTTCGAAGCTGATGGCGTCGGAACTCCGGAGAAGGGGGCTTCTCTCCCATGTCGCTGAGCTTGGGGACCCTTCGTAGTGGCTTATGATGCCAGGGGAGCGTCTGCGGCTTGCCCTCCGAATGAGGCATGGGACGCTCAGATACTGACTGTCGAGGAGTTGACGGGCCACTGTTCATTGGCGGAGTGGTGGCTGGACGTTGGACATGGTCTCCCAGACCCTGAGTGTGATGCAGAATTGCTAGAGCATCCCCTGGCTCTTGTCCAGGTTGGGATAACCAGGGAGGCGGGTCTGAAAGTCGGGCTTTCGGCGCAACACCTCGGTTCTCTGGAGAGTCTAGGCTCGGTGTGTGCGGCCGCGACCAGTCCTTGACCCGATTCAAAGGATCCTTGCTGATGGTGTGGCTTCTCCTGAGAGAATTGACTCGCATCAAGGGGTCGATACTGATGCTGTGAGTCTGGTCTCTCATTGCTGAGGGTGAGACTGCAGAGGTCCCGCGGCTGGACCGGTAGGACGCTGAGGTTCGTCTCGACCCGCCACTGAGCAGTGTTTTGGGCCGAGCTTCTGGCCCTGTGTGCTGGTGGTCGTCTGCAGCTCCTGCGGCAAGGTGCTCTATAATGTGACGAGAATTGTACAGGTCTTCGGCATGATGATACAATTTATCAATCTTCTTCTCCACCGAGTTCATCGACTCGCAGTGAGGAGGCTCCGGTTCAAGCTCTGGGAAAGGCTCCAAGGAGTCAAGCCTTCTCAGATTAAGCTGACTGTCGACCCTGCGTGGGTTAGGCTTCGGGGCACTATGCGGAGTGTTGATCCTCGAGACGTGGGCAGACCTCTGTTCAGAGGCAGCTCGCTGGTTTGGCCCGCAGTGGGACATCCGCGAGGGTTTTGGTGCTCTGATGGACGCCTGGGTCAGTGCCGGCTGTGCAGCGACTCCCTTGATCTTCTGATCCGCGAGGACGAAGGGGTTGTTTCGAACGATGCGTGATGCTCCGATGTTCCCCAGGGGCTTTCTCGGAGCGCTTGGGCTGTCTACAGGCGCCTGAGGGGTCTCCTGCTTCGACTGTTGAGGAGGGTGGTTGCTGGCATTGGCCACCTCAGATGCCACCGCATGCGAATGTTGCACGACTGTCTCGTTGTCGTCATTCTCGGTCTCAAGCCCGATGCCCGAGAGCTCACTGTTACACTTGACGCAGGTCGAATGCCCGCAAGACGAGCAAAAGTTCCCGGCGGTCACAGGCGCGCCGCAAGAATGGCATACCTTGACAATCTTGGTAATGCTCTTGTGGCCGTCGACTGCTGCGGGGCCTATGTCTTCATCATCCGACAGCTAGCCGGACGGTCGGTCGATGCCGAAATCTTCAAAGAGCTTCCTCGCGTCCTGCCTCCGAAGAGTAGATGTGCTTGCCGGGTAGTCCATCGAGTCCAGGGAGACCAAGGACTGGCCGGAAATGTGGCGCTGAGAGGCGAGGGGATCTCGCAGGTCTGGGAGAGTAAAGCTGGATGTGAGGCCTGGGTCGCGTCCGTTGTTATATCCCAGGAATAGATACCCTGTTGATGCTGCTGGACGAAGATGGCAATGATGATGATCCTCTGGCGGCCCACGGCGCCCACCACGGCCACGAAACCACAGCTCAGTCAGCCCGTGGTCTTCCCTGTGATTCCTCCGCCCGGCAGGCAAGCCCAAGAAGACGTGTTCTGGAGGTGGCAGGATGTATTCTTCGGCGTACCGGTTCCGCTGGGCGGGCTGTGCGAACGTGCGCTCGGGTCGGCGCCCCTAGCCCTGCCAAGTGTTCTCGCGTTCGCGCTCTTCGAGGGGGGCAGGGAGATCCGCGGTCTCTGGGTCCACGAGTTGGCGGATGCGAGACGATACCAGGCCCTTTGGGGTGATGTTGCTCGAGATGCTCGTTCTGGTGGGTGTTGGGGTGGTTGCTGTTACTGTGTAGTTATCGTCGTCCTCGTCATCAATGAAGGGAGCTGCCATGGTGAGAGACACGGCAAAACTTGCATGTGCAAGCAGACTTATGGATGATGATGTTGGCGTCGGGGAGCGGGATGGAAACCCTCGTCTGCCCGACAATGAATGCTGCGGATTATGTTGATGAGTTAGGGAGTGGAGAGGAGAGGATTGCCTCACGAAGAGGACAGGTTGGTGGAGAGAAGAGTCCGAGTCTGGAGAAGGCGGGAGGCAGGAAGAACCCAGGGGCCGCCTGAAACCTGGACACGGCAGAGGCGGAAGGTTCGAAGGACATCGATCAGTCACTGCAGGAACGGCTCAGCAAATCAAAACCTCATGAAACATAGCACGCGGCATTCAATTAAGCGGCGTGTCGCCGTCGCTATGAGAACACGGCAGGGGGGTAGGTAGGGAATCGGTGTTTTGATGATGATGTGATGATGTACAGCGTCTCCTGCTCTAGACGGGACCTCTAACAACCCTCGCTGCGAGCGCTCTCCTTTACTTCAGGGAGGCCTGGAGGCTCTCGAGGACCTCAAGCTCGATCTTGGCCTCGGCGATGTCGACCTCGCTGCCGCCGCCGTTGACGACCTTGGTGGCCTCGGCGATCTGGTTGCGGACGGCCTCGGCGCTGAAGTCCTCGAGCGGGTAGCCCTCGACGGCGTTGATGCTGAGGACGGAGTTGGGCTGGACGACGGCGAATCCGCCGGACACTGCACCACGGGTTAGCATTCGCTCCAATTGTTTTGTTGTCGTCGTCCGTCGCATCGTCGGGTGACGTAGTGGGCGGTACACGTACGGAAGAACTGCTTGCTGCCGCCGCTCTCCTCGATGACCTCAATCAGGCCGGGCTTGAGCTGCTCGATGGAGGGAACGTGGTTGGCGAGGACACCCATCTCGCCAGACTCGGCGGGGAGGTTGACCTGGACGACATCCTGGGACTTGAAGATAGACTGTGGTGCGCGTGCGGCAATTAGCTCGAGCTCGTCAATTGGCGACCCTCCGTCTCCTGCCCGGCACTCGTGGCATTTCCCTCTCTGCTCGGGGCGGTCTCCGGTATCGTACCTGGTGGGGGAGCGACAGGCTCAGCTTGATCTGTTGGGCAATCGGTCAGCGGTCTGTTCGTGATGGCTTCGGCCGGTCGGAGGGATCCGGGGGAGCTGGCTGCTTGCCTTGTCGGGGATGGCATCGGCGTAGGTCCTGCGCTGCAGAGGAGCCCGGATGGCGGCGGGGCGTGCTCGGAGAGCGGCGCGCGCGAGGCGGAGAGAGTTCATGATGGGCTGGGCGGGCAATTGACGGTGGTTGCTGGAGGAGCTTCTGTCGAGGTCGGATAGGAATCTTTCGGTTGTCTCCATTCGCGATTCGGCTAGCGGGCGGAAGATTTGCCGTCACGGGGGATGTCAGGTGACCCGCTGTTCTGCTGACTCATCTCAGCCCGGCCAAGTGAATTGGAAGACCTCAGGACAGTTGATATGGACGACGAACCCTTGGACAACAAGCGATGCAAATCCCCAAAACTCCAAAAAGATGCAGCAGCTCTTCTCCCAACCCGACGAGAGTATTCTGTAAATAATCCCCGTGCCGAAGCCGGACAGACCGCCGCACAGTCTACTGGAAGTTGGAACGGGCCACGCCCACGAGCTCTCCTTACTGTTGAAGAGAAAGGATACGATTAGTATCTATGATGAGCCATAAGACGGCTCGTAGGTTTGTGTTGAATCCAGTGGCTGTAGGTGATGGTCCCAATGATGATGCAGGAGAGCAAGGACGCGATGGCCGCCGGGACGAGGGTTTGACCGCGAACTTCGCTTCTCATCGTGATACAAACCTTGCTTTCAACTCTCAACCAGACAAAAAATATGATTGCGATGAGGACTTTAAAAAGAAAATGAAGGATCACCCAAGCTGGAATTGAACCTGGGTGGCAAAAGGGTTCGACTGGCCGATTGCATCAGCCTTGCCTACTCCCCTCTGACTCTCACAGGGACATGATGGTGTAAATAGCGGTTCGACCGCTAAGCCATCACGCCGTATTGAAAACCAATCTGACAACAACACCCTATAAACCTACCTACTGTTGCCTGGTCAGAGGACCAGTGACATACATCCATCAACAAAGGCATCTGCCATGGCGACGGCCCTCTTGGCGACGACCCCGCTTTGTTTCGACTTTTGAGAAGCATGGCTCTGCCTGCATTAGACTAAAATAAAGATGCAAAGAGTCTAAGAACGTAGTCTTCGCTTTGCGCCGGAGATGCGACTCGGCACTTGTCACGGCTGGTTTCGGGAGGCTTCACCTCAAGTCCAACATCCAAAGAACGTGAGAACAACAGCCGGACTGGGATACCACCCCACAAGCCGCCGTGCCCCGGCTCGCGCCAGAAGGTTTGGAGGCTGAGGTTCGCCTACATCCAGACAACGTTGCTTGAGTTGTTGCCAAGTACTTGTATTGCCACCGATGTTTCCATCGCCGAGCCGGACACATCCAGCATGGCGTCTCATTGCTTAAAGGAGGTGAGAAAGGTCCATCATCATCAGATCCTTCATTGCATTGAACTGTACTCCAAGTATTCGATTCGCCTCATGGGAGTATCTTCGTCTGAGTAGGGCCGGGGCGGACTGGAGACGGGCAGGTTGCCGTCGGACGGTGGACTCTATGAGCCCCCTCACCCGATCAGAAGTTCAACCGAGTCAGTGAAAACCTCACGGGCTTTCCGATGAGAAGGAAAAAATGCAGATTAGACAGTAAGAGGATGGGATTCGTGTGACTATGCAGCTGTCTACAGACATACACGGCGTCAGCCCATGGAACTCATGAGCGGAAGATCAAGACCAAGTTCAACGGCATCGAAGGGGACGAGGGCAGACCTAGGCCAAATGCAATAATGCTAATGTATACCAAGACTCTGTGGAAGAATCGGTACTGAGCCAATAAATCCACGCCATGAATGCTGGACAGACGCAGCTCTCCATGTAGTCCGGGTTGAGTAACATGGCGCCTTCGGACGGTCAGCAACAACAGCACCACAAGTCCCATGCTATTGTTAAGAAAAGCGGAATTTGACAAGTATCGTTCTTTTCAAGACTCGGGGAAAGGTCAGGACAAGGCGGATGTAGTTGAGTCGAAGCTTGCCTGGAACTGTTGTTATTCTGCCCGTGTGCGAGAACATCTCACGACGACGGTTGTCCCATCGCGATGGATAATTCAGATAGCCCGATGAGTTTGCGATTCCGCATGGCTGTGATTGTCCCAGCATGTAGCGGAACCTCCATCGACCGGATTCACTTCACCCTCAGATATCACAATGTTCTTCGGGGCGCCTGCTCGAATCAACGCAGTTGAGTGGCTAAAACGGTCGACCTCGTCACTTCGTCAAGCAACACCAGCCAGCATCAACTTCTTCCCGAATGATCACCACATGCCTGAACCTTCCTGAGAAGCAGGGGGCACCACAGCATGCACTCGGTCCAGATGACCACCCATCAACCAATCGCCCTCCAAGCACACCACACTCCCCAGAGGTCGTCGAACAACCTCCCTCGCTTCTTCCGGCACGGCACCTGAACACCATCCCAGAAGACATGGGCGAGCCCCCAGACACGCCATCCTCCCGCCCCCGGACTCCGTGATCTGGGGGAAGCAAGGGTGCGTCTCGCTTCGGGACTTTTACCTCGGCGATCACCACCGATCACCACGCGGTGTAGCGGTGAATCGCAGGGCAGGGGGGCCTCGTCCTGATCGGCGGGGACGCGCAGTCCCGTGATGAGCCTCACGGCCACCTGGCATGGGACGCGCGGGATGCGAGGCGTCGTCAGAGGCGTCTGAGTTGTCCTGCGCTTGGCGGGGTAGCACCGCCATTCTCGAGACGTCACGACGAGCCGCAATGCTTGGTATACTGTACACTGGCAGATGGGATTCGTTGGTGTCGTTGATTGACATGGCGATGCTGAGCTCGTCGATTATTGCTGATCTGGCAGATCGCACCGCCATCCGCTTACCAGAGTCGGTTGCCCTCTCGACAGTCGCCCCAATGTCAAATTTAGCATCAACAAACACAGCCCAGAAGCCAGCGTTCACCGCAAAGCGGTGTAAGCTTTCGCTGATCTGCCAGTTGCGGTGCGGTAAGATCCGCCGTGGCAGCTGACAGGGCGCCCTGAGAATGTTCAAGGCCGGCCTAGAGCAGCTGAAGCTCAAAGTTCGCGACAGCCGCCCAGGGCTGGAACTGCATCTATCAGGCCCAGGTCCAGTCTCACCGCCCGAAGTCAACGCCGGAACAGGCGGCTCGCTGGGTTGGACCGATTCCGGCCCTCCATATCATTACTGTAAGGTCGTGACATCTCGCTACCTCGCGATCGAAAAGCTTCGCCAAAACGGTGACGGAATCCAAATGCTCGACATCATCCTCTCCTCGAATGCCCCCCGACTAGCACGCTCGTAACCAGCATAGCGGGATGCCATGCGCATGAGTAGCTCAACCACGTCAGCCTCGCAACTGCAGGCACTCCCTGCTTTGTCTCGTCTCGTTTTACCTCACCCGCAGATGCCGCATACAATTCACCCTGGTTCACCCTGGACGTCGCAGTCCACGATGCTAGCGTCCTTCGGGGATGCGGGGTCCAAGCAGCTTGCCAGTCCTGGCCGTCGCTTGTCCTGGGATGTCGAGGCGGGGTAGGTCGGAGATGGCAGCAGGCTTGACCTGGAAACGTAGCGTGAGCTTCTCGGCGTGGGGTTGTCCATGCCACTCTCTCACGATCTCCCAAAGTGCGGGATATATTGGAAAGGAAAAGTGTCACGAGCGCAGATGTCGTCGCGTGGCCGGGAGGTGTCCTGAACTCCTTCCGGCCGGGCGAGTCGCACATCGGATGACATTGGCGTGACCTGGCAGCCATCCTCGCGGGAATATCAACCCACAGGTCTTGCTGGGAGTCGCATCCTCAGATCCTCTTCTATGTGAAGGACATTGTACAAGGCAGTACTAGTTCTCCTGCTTCTGTCGTGTGTGATGCCCAACGTCTTGTCCGACATGCGATAGTTGCCAGACACGGCCATATCCCACCAACCGCTGCGCAGGAGGCTGAAGGAAAACATGCGGACAGTACGTGGCATGCACGGTATGCTCCGATGTAGTACGAGCTGCCGAGCAAAGTTCATTGTTTCCGGGCAGCAACGCAGTTGCTGTTACAGGTGTTTTGCCAGGAGATCGACACGGACGGACATGGCGAGCCCGAATGAACGACGCGCCGCCCTCGCCTGCGCAGAGTGTTTAATCCTGCAAGTCAAGCCATTCTCCTCATCTGGATAATCTCGTCAGGCGACCTTCGATTTGATGCTAGCCGTTTGCCGTCATACGTGCTGCAGGGCGGCACACCTCGCCGGATCACCTTGCGGTTCTGCCCGTGGTGGTTGGCATGTGTAACCCAGACACTGGACTCCGTCGGGTTGAGACGACAGCGCAGCGACATGCGACCTCCTGGACGGTCCCACGGCCACGGTTGGCGTGCGCTACGTCACCACCTCAATCCGAAACCTCGATCCTTTATGCTTAAAGTCGTCGCCGAACCTACGCTTCCGGCGGTCCTCAATGGGAAACAACTGAAGTTAATCATCTGCCCCGGATATACTTTCAGACGGGCTCCGGAAAAGCAGAAGCAAGATACGCTGCTGCGTCTTCCCCGGGCCTCGAGAAAGTGGCCACAGTTCCCGTGATGGGAAGGCCCTCGATCGGCTGGCACCCCCAGTTTGGGGTTGCTGCGCCGGGGTCTCCTCCATTGACACTTGGCGGGTTCGTGGCACGGGAGGAATGAGGTCTCAGCTGCAGATGCAGGCATCGTCGGTTGCAGGTTGCAGATGCCGCCCCTCTCCGATCCAGCCAACGGACGAAGCCAAGAGGGGGGCTTCTACGCGTCCTGCAAGAGAAGGTATCCCGCACGGGCTCTGATTCCAGTTGAGTGCAGTCTCGGATATGCAGACCAAGCAATCCAAGGCGACTCGCGGGGGGCATGGCGAAGCATCTCCGTGTGCTACTGCCGCTGCCCTGCCAGGCCTGTCCTGGGAGCCACGGCCGCTGTAGGTGAGACGACGGCGCTTGCAAGGTCAAAAGGGATGAGATGAGACGGTTCCTCCCATGTTTCTGTCGGCGCCGTGCAGGATGCATCGCTAGCTGTCCTTGAACGCCGGTGGGCTGGTTCTGAAAGCTGCTGATCTCACCATCCATCCACAGGCATCAATTGATGTGTAAGTCAGGTCCTGTCGGTCAGCAGCGGCTCACCCGCAGCTGCCTCTCGTGACGGGCAGCAGGATGATCTGTCATCTGCAATTTGCCCTGCTGCCCCAGGCCAGCGGTGAGAACGGCATGGACATGCCGATTGTGTGCGGCGTCGTGAGGGGATCGTCTTCACCGCTCCATCCAGCTCTAACAACCAGGAGCTCCGCTGCCGCTGCAGTTCGGCCCCGGAGATTTTCAAGATGGGGGTGGTGGATGTTCTTGGTTCGATGCCACCCACCGTTTTCACTTTGGTTGCACCGTTTCGGCGGGATGAATCGAGGACATGGAGCAGCAGGCACGCTGCTGGCACTTCTGCTGCATGACCGCCTCCAGCTTGGCCGAAACCTGGGTCGTCTTGATCCAGCAAAGCAGTAACCCAGCCCACCAAACCTGAACACTGGAGAGTCAACAACAAACATCAACAGCTGGGGAGAGAAGATCCCAATTCCAACCAACCAGCAATGCGCCAATGGTCAGAGACATGGAAGCAGGGCCGCCAGTTCCCCAATGCCCCAACACCGGCGACCGGGCATTTTGATTTTGGCGAGGCGGGTCTCGGCCGCCCGTGGAGCATCCTGTTTATTGACTGGAATAGGGTCCAAAGGCGAAAATGAAGCCGAAGGTTTCATTACGACAGTGAGCGGTGTCAAGTCGAAGTTAGTGGCTCCCAGGTACCGGAGTACGAGGCTGACGCCCCATCCGAGGACCCTTTGGGGCATGCGGACGCTGAACAGTACCTGGCTCGCAGGAACTCGGCCCATGGGTGATACTGCTGCACAGTAACTGGTGAGGTACCTCAGCACTGTCTGGGGGCCCTCAGTCTCCAGCAGGCGAGGAGATCGACCACATGCCGGCCACTCAGATGCCGTCTCGATCCCGCAAAATCCCGCAGCCGCCGGAATAGTGCCTGCTTGGCGTCGATGCGAAGCCGAGAGGGGCACTGTGAAATTACTGTCCGGGCGCCCTCTCCCTGCCCACTGGCACTGCAAAGGGCGCTGTCGTAGCTGGAGACATTGGCGCGCGCTGGAGCCTCCGAAGGACGGCTGCAGGTCATCAAACGACATGACTAACCCCCACCGTTGCGCGATATATTGTCCAGCCGGCCCTGTGTCCTGTCGTGTCGTGTCGATTCGTGGGCCTTGAAAATGCCATGGCGCGCAGCGCGCGGTGGTCCGTTGCGAGGGCGAGCGGAAGTCACGAGAGGCAAGACAGGAAACGGTCGTCACTCCCAAGGTGGGAGGGCGATGACGAGCCCGAGACCGGGAAACACGTCGGAGATGTGCCCGACACCCATGGTTGTCGTGGCCAAACCGGTCCTGGCAAGGCTGAGGTCATTGTGGATGTCGAACTCTCGAGGTGGTGGATGGAAAGTGACTCCCGCCGTCTGACTGATGACCGAGTCATCTGAAAAAGGCCAATCCCAAGACTGCCAGCGGCCCTTTCGCCCTGAGGTGGTGACGGGTGACCACTGGAACTGGATTTCCAGCGGCGCCCAGAGGACCATTTGGGGCATTGCCCGGGGCCCGCAATGGGCGAAGGACGGGCAAAAGGCCCCCGAAGAGTTGAGACGAAACTTGAGAGAACACGCGGCATGCCCTGGGCGACGAATGATCAGGCCAAGCCACCAGTGGGAGGCGAACGACGAGCCCGCCAAGCCCGCTCCATTGCCGCCGACCATCACAAGTCGCTCGCTCGCCGGCGCGCGGGTCGTTAATCGGCAGGGCACTGTCTTGCGGCCCCTGTCGGTCGGCCTCATCAGGGGTCCTCTGCGCTCTGGGGTCACCGAGGAGCTGTCGATCACCCTGGTCTCTGCTGCACAGAAGCCAAGCGCCAAGGGCTCATTCGTGGAGAGATGGGTCGCACAGTACGTTCCGTACGATCTGCCGTCTTCTTCACGGGCCTGTAAGACATTGTCCATGTCATGCTCGTACGTATTACTCGTGATAATGAGGTGTCTCTGGGTGCTGGCGCCCAGGCGGGCGAACTCTCCTGACTCCTGCTGCTCCTTCTGCTCGAGGAGGAGGGCAGGCCGTCGAAAAAGTTAGCAGCGGGACGAACAAGGCCAATCGAGATGCGAGCGAGGGAGAAATTTTTCGAGGACCCGGCCACCCACTTGTTGGTTGACCGAAGCTGGCCTTTCGTCTGGTCGGGGCCCGTCTGGAGTGTGTCTTGCGGGTGAACAAATTCTTTTCTTTGATGCGAATGGACGGGCGGACCACCCCACGCACGCCCCAACGAAACGGATGGGGGCAGAAAACGGAGGCCGAAAGACGGACGAGTACTGCGAGTCGTGGAGCAAATACGCGTGTCCAGCCACTGAGCTGCGCCCCTCGCCGGCGAAACGGAGTCGCCTCAGCCCCTCCGTAATGCTCCGTAATCCGAGTTTCGTACAGCCAGGTTCCCCGACTCCCGGCCCCCGTGGATCGCGCTTGCCCAGCAAGTTGGCAGCAGGGCAAGACAAGGCGAGGGCAGGGCAGGCGCTTTCACCCCCCCACCTCCCTCACCACAGGCAGGACTCAGAAACCGCGTTTGTCCCTTTTGGTCACTCGACTCGACCGACCATCGCTTTCACACACCCTCGCCGCCCTCCCCATCCTTCCTTCCCGTCCTTCCCTCCGAAAATACCTACATATCGCAACGGGGCCGCCTCCCACTTCGTTCTGTTCACCTCTCCCAGTCCCTCCTACCTACGGATTCTCTCCCACCCAACACCCCGTGGCTCCTGGCCCGACATCCTCCAACAACAGCCGGCATTGCTGTGAAGATCGTCCCGGAGTCTCGCAATCGCCCACTTGTGACGCTCCGGCCACCACACGTCCCGACGTCATTGGCACCCGAGCAGGCTGATCCCGGGTGCTTTGTTAGCCAGGATTCTCAACCCGGGGAGGACCCTGAATACCTGCGTTGTTGTACAGTGTACACCAACCGCCGCCACCTAGTCCCCTTTCTGCTGAGGCGAAGCCGGCTGCGCATCGAAGACCAGCCAGCCCTGCGCCTTTAAGCCTCCCTTTCACCCACCGGCCCCGCGACAAACAACTCTGTTCAACTACATACACCGCAATGCTTGTCTCGCTCTCATAGCAACACTGTCCCTAGGGACACACGAAGACGCCGTTTGCTTTCCAGCCAGCAAAGCCACTACACGGACCCTCTCGCGAGAGGATCTCACAGAATTCCGATACATCACCAACTCGACTTACATCTTGGTTGCGCGCAAAAGCCGTAATACCACCCCATCTAAACACCACACTTTCTCTCGTCTCTTCCGACCTGAGACCACCACAATGACGCACGGCTCGATACACAGCACGACGTCAAACGTCCTCTCCTGGTCCGCACAAACGCCTAACCTCAGCTCAATAGCGGACGAGGAAGCAGGCGACGTTGACGAGCCTCCCGATTCAAAGGTGCCATACTCTCCTATCAAGGATGCCTTCAAGAGGAACCCCGTCCACCGCTCTGGGGACTACCAAACCCACTCCCTCCTCACCAGGGCCCTCCACAGCACCTCCGAGGACGACGCCGACGCCCATACCCACTTCTTCGCCCTGACGCGTTCGGCCATGAGTAACGCCAGCCTCGCTTCAACTGCCGATCTTACGAGCGACACCGGTCTCACAAGCCCCTCGCGAACAAATACCCCAAGCCCTCCTCTGCCAGAGCTCAGGTTCACCAACATCAACGGGGAGCAGATCGGTGCTGAGAAGCGAGCCCCTGCTCAAGAAGTTAAGAAGGAGCCCAGGAAGCGCTGCATCCAGTTCGCCTGCGCCGCGAAGCCGGTTCAGAAGCCCACCCCGAAGCCCGCTGAGAAGCCCGTCGTTGTCGAGCAAGCCCTTCCCGCTTCTGCGCCCAAGCCAGCGGCCCCGCGCAAGACTTGCATCAAGTTCGCTTGCCCCGCGCCTCGATCCGCCTCTACTCAGAACACTCCTCCCGCTCCTGAACGCCTCGAGACCGCCGCGAACCGTCTGCATCCTTCTCGAGAGACGTCGCCTGCCACTGTCCGCAAGATCCGTCCCACCTCTCACTCGCGCTCGCCACGCCCACCCCGTTCGCGACGCTCGTCTCGTGGTGACACGCCCCGGAAGGCTCTGCCACAGAAGAAGTACATCACATGCAGCGATCAGGACCTCCACCACGATGCTGCCCGCTTCCACGAGTTCGCCAGCGACGATCACTCTGACGAGGACTGGATGAAGGAGAAGCTTCCGGCACAAGCCCGCAAGTTGACCATCAACGACACCCTCGCCCGGGAGAATGAGATCCGCAGGATTGCTGCCGAGGCTGAGGCTGAAGCTGAACAGGAGGAAGAGGAGCTTGAGCTTGACGAGGACGAGGCGGACAACACTCCTGGCATTGACGATGAGGACTTTGACGACGAAGATGACGAAGACGACATCGACGACGGACTCTCCGGCTATGCTACCGAGGATGAGGAAGAGGACGACGACTCGGTTGGCTACCACACGGATGAGGAGACTGGCTTCGCAGCATCCGACGATGAGAACGATGACCTGCAGCTCTGGACCCCCGCTCAACCCGCCGCTCGCCTGTCCGGCAGCACTTCCGTGCCTCGCCGCTCGTCCCGCCGCTCGTCTCTGGCTGCTCACGAGTCGGACTCGTCCATCGGATCCATCAGCAGTGTCCGCGCCGTTCGCTCTGGCAAGGTCCGCCGCATGAAGATCCGCCCCAGTACCCCTGAGCTGCCTGACAGCACCGATTTCGTCTGCGGCACCCTGGACGAGGACCGCCCAATGGAGGAGGCCTACATTTCGTGCATGGCCGCCCGCCGCCGCGAGAAGCTTCACGTCATCCCCCAGGACATCGACCCCAGCTTCCCTGCCTCGGACCCCGAGAACGAGGACGAGGAAGAGATGTACAATCCCGTCAAGCACGCCAGCGATGATGAAGATGTCTGGCTTCACGGAGAAATGGACGACCTCCACCACGAGGACCGTCGTAGCCGCAAGAAGAAGGGCGACCACCACTCCCCCAAGCGCTACCACTCCCCTCCTCCAAAACGTCATCTCTCTCCTCCTGCCGCCAGGGCTCGCGGTCGATCCCCTCCTGCCAAGGGCCTATTTGACCGCCGTTCTCCCAGGCGCGTGAGGTCCCCGCCTCCCCCTCAGATGCTCCGGTCTCCTCCGGCTTCTTTGCGCAACGGGCCTCAGGCCATGAACATCAAGGAGCTGGGCTCTCGACCGGGTCTCACTGTGACCAAGTCACTGCCCCGCCCCGCAGCCCTGTTCAACCTGCGTAACATGCGCCGCAACAAGCCGGTCCAGGCGAACGCCGACAACGACGTCCATGTCCGCACCGCCATTGACATTGTCAAGGGCCTGGAGAAGAAGCGCCAGAGGCGCAAGGAGAAGTACTACCAAAAGTACTGCAACCGTGCCCGAAAGGGGCAGGTTCTGGAGCGCAAGCCTGTGCCCGGAACGGGCTGCGAGAGGATGCGCGAGCTGGGCCTGCTCATGGCGGGCAAGATCGACCACGGCAACTACGTGCTGTCGATCTAAGCATCTACTCGACCCTGAATTTCTTTTGTACCATTGCATCGGGCCATTCAGAGCCCAAACGGCGTTACTCATGGGAAGATGCAGGGGCATCATCACATCAGCATGAGCATGACTTGCATGAATTTTCCCATTCTTTCCCCCCCTTTTTCTGGATTGTACATATTTCCTGACACACGGTCATGGGGGAAAGACTCCCTGACCTACATGGTGTGCTTGTATACATTGGGCGGGGAGTTTCTATACCCTGGGATGGCTCATTCACTTGCATTTGCTGGGAGCATCCATGGCACGGTAGCCGAGGAGTATCGGGAATGCTACTACGAGCGATTGCTCTATTCACCGCGAAATTGTTCAAGTTGTACGCGTGACGTGAATGGCAATGTGATGTCGGATGACGATGCTTCGTTTGCCCCAAGCCTCTCTCCTCCGAAGTGAGTCATACATTCGGTTTAGCGATCATCGAGGATCATGTGAGAACCAGATTCATTGCGGAATTGCTGTTTCCATGGCAAAGAGGACACGGTTCTGAAGTAGTCATTTCTTGTGGTTGGCTCGGTGAAGGTGTCCTCACCGAGCAGGTGCCTGATTAATCAGGCCCCCACTTGGCAATCGCCTCGGCGGGCGGCCAGACCTTCTTCATCCTGCCAACTTTGACCTCTCCTATCGCCGGCGTCCACGCACCCCTCGAAACCTCACGACTTTTTTGACGACTTTACGCCCGACGAGACCCCCGCGCCGCATCCCGCCGGCATTCCTTTCTCGAAGCGAATTTCCCTTTCCCGAATTTCACAGTCCGTCCCATCGACGTCGCAGCCATGTGGATCGTCAACTGGTGTATGTTGTTGCCCTTTGGGGGAGGGAGCGCCGCTGCGTCGTGGCATCACCCGCCGCCCGCCGCGGGAAGAATCATCAACGTCGCGGGAAGAGGCTGACACTGGTGATTGGTAGTCTACGATGTCCTCTCCAGCTTGGGCCTGCTGAACAAGCACGCCAAGCTGCTGTTCCTGGGTCTCGACAACGCCGGCAAGACGACGCTGCTGCACATGCTCAAGGTGGGTTGATCCCGGGGCAGTCCGCCGACAGATACCAGAGCGTGCACATCGATGGATTCTGACCTGGCCACCCGCAGAACGACCGTGTTGCCATTCTCCAGCCGACTCTCCATCCCAGTCAGTAACCCCCCCTCTCTCTCCGCGTGTCAGCGGCACGTGTCCTCCCGCCCGCCACCCGCTGACTCCGTGCCCCCCGCCTTAGCCTCCGAGGAGCTCGCCATCGGCAACGTGCGCTTCACGACCTTCGACCTGGGCGGCCATCAGCAGGCGCGCCGCCTGTGGAAGGACTACTTCCCCGAGGTGAACGGCATCGTGTTCCTCGTGGACGCCAAGGACCACGAGCGGTTCCCCGAGGCCAAGGCCGAGTTGGACGCGCTGCTGAGCATGGAGGAGCTGCAGAAGGTGCCCTTCTGCGTGCTGGGCAACAAGATCGACCACCCCGAGGCCGTGTCCGAGGACGAGCTGCGCCACCAGCTCGGCCTGTACCAGACGACGGGCAAGGGCAAGGTGCCCCTGGAGAACATCCGGCCGATCGAGGTGTTCATGGTTTCGGTCGTCATGCGCCAGGGTAGGTTCCCCCCGCCGCGGATGAAGAGGTGACGTGTACTGACTGCGTGCAGGCTACGGTGACGGCATCAGGTGGCTGTCCCAGTACGTCTAAGCGGGATGCGATGCATGGAGGCAGAGCAGGGCCGGCCAGACGGGGCGTGGGCTCGCTGGACCGGGCGTGGCAGGGCTGCTTCAAGGCCGTAGCAGCGAAGAAAGCGGTGGACGGGGAGGTTGAATGGGGGTGAGGGTGGTTAATGGCGAGTGGTGGCGGTGATGCTCCGTATTCCTTATTTTCTCGGTTGGGGATTGCCTCAGCTTTTCGGAGTTCGGCCAGCCATTCAGCCCGGAACCGGTGGTTTGTCAGTCATAGATGCAGCAGTTTGTTAGAGTATAACGGAACTCGGATGCGTTGCTTTTCACCATCAAACTGAATACCTTGCTGTCGACAGAGTCCGACGAGCGGCCCTGCCCGGTGAGGTACCCGGAATGCGATGGCGGCTCGGGCGCTGTCAGCACTGTAGCAGCGGCGATCAGATGCTAAGGTCGCCCCCGTGCCCCAACGAAAATGGCCAGACCACATGCTAACGACGTCATCCCACGCAGCGGCGGGCGGTCCCCCAACTTGCCCCAATCCGTCGACCTTCCGCCGCCGCTTCGAACTTCCATCACACGAGGCTCCAAAGCCATTCAACACCACCTGACTCTTAGACAACACTAGGCTCGCGAGTCAGAGACCAATCGCCGCACGAAATACCTACACCCAGTGACAGACTCACCACCCGAAGAAACTGTCCCGATCCCGTCCCCGGGCTACCATGCTCCCTCTCTCTTCGCCTTCAGCCCGGAGCCATGGCTAAAGTCCCGAGCAATACCTACGGCTTCCCGCCGGAAGCCTTCGACCCCAAGGGGCTCCCCGACTACTACACCGAGTTCACTGACGATGCCGATATCGAGGCCTTCGCCGCGGCCCTCCACGCCCCGGACCCTCTGCAGAGTCCCGTCGAGGACACCACCACGCTGCGGTCACCCGGGGCCTGGAGCTTCAGCACCTTCAACGTCACGAAACGCAACTCTATAATACCTCACACCGAAGAATCGGAGGCAAGCCAGGTCGCTGCCTCCGCAGCCGCACAAGCTGGCGATGTCGTCGCCCCGGGCCTCGCAGCGCCGAGCCAGAACGGCCCCCTGCCCGGCGGCCACCCGCCGCCCCCGATCACGACCAGCCAGTCGAACATGTTCATCACGGCCCAGAACGACTGGGCCCCCGTCAACGAACGCATTCACCGCAAGCGCTCCCGCTCCCGCTCCAAGGCGGGCAACAAACGCCGCAACGGCCGCGCCAAAGACGCAGCCCAGGCCCTCCTCGGGACCCGGACCAAGGACGAGACGAGAGAGGGCTATCTCTACGTGCTGCTCAAGTGGCCCATGCTCTTCTTCGTCGGCGCCTGGCTCCTCGGCCTCGCCCTGACGTACCTCTACACGCGGCTGTACATATGGGTGTACGAGCACTTCGTCACCTGGCGCGGCCGCCGCCAGCAGCTGCGCATGGAGATGCGCAAGACGAGCACGTACCGCGACTGGATCGCTGCGGCACGCGAGCTGGACGACTTCCTGGGCAGGCAGCGGTGGAAGGAGGAGAACGACTTTGCGTACTACGACTCCAAGACCGTGCGGCGCGTGTGGGAGCAGCTGCGAAAGTGCCGCCAGCGTGCCGAGGCCGCGGAGGGCGGCGGCAGCGCGGAGGACAACGATGACGACGGGGAGATTGACCGCGTCAAGGGGAAGCGCAGGGGCGAGGAGAAAGGCGGCGTCAAGGCGGTCGAGGAGCTGCGGGTGCTGCTGCAGGCCTGCGTCAAGAGTAACTTTGTTGGCGTGGAGAATCCGAGGCTGTACAGCCAGACGTATTACGGGACGAAGAATCTCGTGCAGAACTTTGTCGACGAGAGTGAGTCTTCCCTTTTCTTCCCGAGGGGGCTATCGATGACTGTTGGCTAACTGACCCGTGTAGTTGAGCGGAGTATCAAGTTCCTTTCGACGACGAAGCAGATCTCCATGGAGGAGAAGCGGGCGGCGTTCAAGGGGATGCATGCCAACTACGGCCGGACGGCGCTGTGCCTGTCTGGCGGAGCGGCCTTTGCGTACTACCACTTTGGCGTTGTCAAGGCCCTCCTGGAGGCGGACTATCTCCCGGATGTCATCACGGGAACCAGCGGCGGCGCCCTCGTTGCCGCCCTCGTCGCCACGAGGACCAACGACGAGTTGAAGGAGCTCCTCGTGCCGGCCCTGGCAGGCCGCATCACCGCCTGCCGAGAGTCCATGCCCACCTGGGTTCGGCGCTGGTGGAAGACGGGCGCCCGCTTCGACTCGGTCGACTGGGCGCGGCAGTGCAGTTGGTGGACGCACGGCTCCATGACCTTCCGGGAGGCCTTCGAGCGCACCGGGCGCATCCTCAACGTCTCGTGCGTACCGGCTGACCCCCACTCGCCCACGATCCTCTGCAACTACCTCACCAGCCCCGACTGCGTCATCTGGTCGGCCGTCATCGCCTCCGCCGCCGTCCCGGGCATCCTCAACCCCGTGGTCCTCATGATGAAGCAGCGCGACGGCACCCTCGCCCCGTACTCCTTCGGGCACAAGTGGAAGGACGGCAGCCTGCGCACCGACATACCCATCAAGGCGCTCAACCTCCACTTCAACGTCAACTTCACCATCGTGTCGCAGGTCAACCCGCACATCAACCTCTTCTTCTTCTCGTCGCGCGGGTCCGTCGGGCACCCCGTCACCCACCGCAAGGGCAAGGGCTGGCGCGGCGGGTACGTCATGTCGGCCGTCGAGAACTACCTCAAGCTCGACATGACCAAGTGGCTCAAGTTCATCCGGCACGCGGAGCTGCTCCCGCGGCCGCTGGGGCAGGACTGGAGCCAGCTGTTCCTGCAGCAGTTCAGCGGGACCATCACGATCTGGCCCAAGACGGAGGCGTCGGACTTTTGGCACATCCTCTCGGACCCGGAGGCGCCGCGGCTTGCGCGGATGCTGCACGAGGGGCAGCAGCGGGGGTTCCCGATCCTCAAGTTCGTGGGGAACAGGCTGAAGATCGAGAGGCTGGTGGAGAAGGGGCGGCTGGAGACGAGGCCGTGGGTGCGGAGGGGGAGCATCGAGACCATCCTGAGCGAGGACGACTTGAGGGATCTGCTGCGGGGGAGCACGGACGTGGAGGAGACGACGGACGCGGACGGGGAGGACGTGGGGACGACGGCGCTCGAGGAGGAGGACGAGGTTGCCGTCATGAGCGACGATGAGGACTCGGCGGCGGACCCGGACGCGAGGAAGAAGCGGTAGGCGGGCCATTGGCTTACATCGTCACTTTCCTGGACTAGCATGGCGTTCGCATGGCGGGCGAGATCATTAGACCTGGAGTAGAATGCAGCATGATTCAGCGTTGAAGCGTCCGTTTTGCTTCGGCGGTGATGTGTGTGCACCTTTTTTCAGGGGAAGTCATGAAGTCTCACCAGCATGCCACAGTTGACATGGCCAAGTGCTGTTGAGCAGGGTTATGAATGGTTTCTGCAGATGGCTATTGTTGGTTTTTACACAATACTAGGTACTCAATATGGGCTCTATTTACGCAACACAGGCGCGTCTTATTGTCGATGGCTTCATCGCAAATTCACAAGATTATAGAAACCAATACTCTCTATAGCTGAATAGTTTCCTCCACTCGTCTCTGCTCAGACTTTCCTCTCGCCGAACCTGTCCGTCGTCCAAAATTTGTGCTTCTCACCACGGCTCCTCACGACTTCATCACCAACTGCAACCGCGGCGTCGGAAACTTCCACTCACTTTCACTCCTGCTCCAACTTGAGGCCTACGCTCTTTCTTGATCCGTCTGGCAACAGTTTACGGCTGTCGATCACCTCCTTCTATATCCAAGAATCAGACCAAAGAGTTCCTGACACTCGAGGACATCCCAGAACCTCAAAACGCTCTCTACGAAACAACAGCACTTACCCATACAATGGACCAACCCCAAAACCAACCCGAGCCGCATGTCCACCACCAAGCCGCTCCCACGGAGGCAGACCTCGATCAGATGCTCAACCTCATCCGCTCCGGCGACGACAACAAGGAGAACATGCCCCCCGCCGTCCTGGAAGCAGCCCGTGCGTGCCCCGAACCCTCCTCCTGCCACCTGCGCTTCGTGACTGACCTCCCCCAGCCGAAGTCAGCGCGCACATGGGCCGCCCGAGCCGCCCGGCCTTCCAGCCCGTCCCGCCCGAGCACGCTCTCGACAGCATCGACTTCCTCCCGCGCTTTGAGGAGCTGGCCCTCGACGAGGCGCCCACGGAGACCGCCGAGGGGCGACCCGGCGCGCCGGAGGGTTGGGACCAGCACAGCAGGCGGTACGAGCGGCCGCTGTCGGCGATGGGGGAGGGCGATCCGTTCCCGTACGGGCGGAGGATGGCGCGGCCGCTGCACAGGAGGGGACGGCTGGTGGGGGAGGAGAACTGGGCGATATGGGTGGATGACCAGGAGAGAATGGAGGGGGTGGAGGAGGAAGCAGAGGCGAGGAGAAGGGAGAGGAGGGAGGAGAGGTCGATGGCGCCGTCGCCGGGGGCGGAAGAGCGGTCTGTGCTTGGTGATATCAGCGGTGCCGAGGAGGGCGAGGAGGGGAATCAGCGGGTTTACGCTGAGGTTCTGGTGAGGGAGTTTGACAGGGAGACGTCTCAGCAAGGGACGAGCAGGAGGCTCAGGCGTCAGAGGGGCACGGGGGGGTTGAGGGAGGAGGCGATGGAGAGTCCTCTGACGCGCGAGGTGCGCTTTCACCGCCAGTGAAAGACAAGGGGCCTTCAGGGGGGTCGGTCTGGAGATCGAAGGAGTGCCATTTCTGGTCTGTGTTGGATAATTCTGAGATACCCCGGTCATTTCATCGCTGGTTCTGATTTGACACTTGGTGTCAGTCTTGCTCGTCTCCTTTGGAGATCTGATATGTCTGGTTGGCATCGTCGCAGACTTACACGAAGAACAGCGCCCCGTGGCGCACATGGGTTGACCCGACCTCGCCTCAAGCCGGTACGTCTCCCGGCTGGAAACAGCGGCGAGCAGCCCAGATAGTCTCCACCTCGTTGACGATTCTCCGGGACTCGCCAAATCCGGACTATCGAGGTAGTTCGGTAGAGGAGTGTGAGCCATGGGTCCCTAACGTTGTGTTGGCAGTAGACCAAGAAGTCGGCCTCGACGTGGAGATCAGGACTGAGCGGTCTCCGGATGGCAATGTTCAGCGGCTGGTAGAGGATGCTCTCCGTCGTCATGCGGGTGAAGATCTGGGCCAGCGGGTCATCGTCGCTGGCGAGCATCTGGTGCGTCGCAACTTGATCAGACTGATGGCACCGGCGACGTGCTTCCGGGCGTCGAGGTCCGGGTCCGGGCCCCACTGCTATTCCATGGTCAGCTATCGTGTACTATGGTGAACCCAGTGACGCACCTAGTAAGTATGGTAACCCCCAGGGTGTCAAGCCCGGGCCGGGGCGGGGGGGCCTTCGCTCCGGGCCCGCAGCGCGGCAACAGCGCTGATTGGGCCATTTCATCTTGAATGGACGGCTCAGTACTACGGTAGTAGGTTTGTCAAGGAATCACGCATGCCGACATGGACTTCACGCTGTAAGGACTAGTAGTAGAAGACAGGAAGGGGCGGGCGGCTCGCGAGTTCAGGTGGCCGACGTCGTATATGGTGACTGAGGGCGGCCTCGAGGACTCGTACCGCGCCAAGCACCCCGATCCCGCCAAGAAGCCGGGCATCACCTTCTCTTCTCGGTCATGAGACGGCCCTGGACAAGAAGGTAGAGGATCTACGCGGGACGTCGCAGCGGGGATTCCGGCGAGGCCAGATCCCAGCTCTTCTCGGTCATGAGATAGCCCCTGTTCGTTTCGCAGCGGCAAGACGTTGGAGACTCGCCTTGGAAAGCGGCACATCATTGGACAGACTGCGGCCGGGACGAGGCGAGCATGCACGAAGCATCCACCAGCATATGCAGTTGGTTCTTAGTAGCCTTCTCAGCCCGTCGGCGCAGCCTCCCTCCTCTTAACCAGAGATTCATCTCGGTTCCGCAGGTCCGGGTATGTATTTGAGGGGGTTTCCTTTCCCCTCCTCCAAGGTGAATGAATCGATCGATGCACCTGGCCGCTGCCCGTTGTCAAAATGGCCCTCGCACGAGACCCTCAACCGATTTTTGACCAGTTGAACCGAATCTTACTGCCTGGCTATGAGGGCACCTTCGGTTGCCAGCTATCCTCAGAGAACTTGAACGACTGCCATGGAATTACCACAAAGAAACGGCGATGCAGAAATCGGAAGAAAGCGGACATGGAACACGCCAGAAGGGAGGCCCTCGCCGCCGGTCTTGATGCGGCCCAAACCGTGGAGGCGCAGATCGAGCTTGTCCAGGACTACGTCGATTTTCTTCATTGCGGCCTTCACAAGGGAAACGCCGTGAACAAGATAAAACAAGACTGGACGCTCCTGGTCACGGAAGATCATCGTCAAAGCCGCGACAAGGAGACCGATTCTGACTCTTCATCTCTCGCAGAGGAAGACACGACGTTGGCATCATCGAGCCCCGACCCTGACGCTTTTGACGACTCCCTGGCCGATATTCTGCAGAAACAGCAGCCGCCAGATCCCCGCGTCGCTGCGGGCCTCGCCGCGCTGGCGGACAGCCGGAATGGCGGCGCCGTGACCAACAACACCAACGATATCCACCTAGTCAACCTCGGCGTTGCTTCTGCCGCAGGGCTGTGGCGCCGATACTCCGTCAGGGACAAGTCGCCGCTTAGCAGGGAGCTCTACAAGCCCCTCACGCCGTCGGAGCACAACCAAGTCGGCACGGTGTACATCCTGAAGCACAACCAAGAACCGGACTTGTGGAAGGTCGGATGGACGACACGCGGCGCGCAGGTCAGACTAGCGGACTCGGGCAACTGCTACGGGCCCAACGTGACGATACACTACGAGACGTCTGGCGGGCCGTTTGCTGGGGCGTTCAAGGCCGAGAAGCTGGCGCACGCGTACCTGGCCGAGCGCAGCCTTCACATCAAGCGGTGCAAGCACTGCGGAAGGGGCCACAGAGAGTGGTTCCGCGGGCGGTGGGACGAGATCTACTCGGCCGTGCGCATCATGGAGGGCCTCCTCCGGCTGCCCGGGTACGAGCTGCGGGACGGCCAGATGAAGCTGTCGGCGCAGGTGCACGAGATCTTCGAGCGCAACTGGACCAGGTCCATGGCCGACCTGGAGGGGCTGATCGAGGATCTCGGGGCGGTTCCGAACGCGGCCCGCGAAGGCGCTCCTCCTCCCGATGTTCCCGCCACGATAGTCGCGATGAAGGAGCTTACCGTCAGCGAACAGGAAACTGACGGCAAGATGCAGCGGCGCTCCGTGGTGGCCGTGAGCGAGGTCGAGGTCAACGGTGCCGTGGGCAAGCTGGCAGAACTACAAATAACCGCGGCTGAGGTCACGGTGGAAGCCAGCCCCAGCCACGCGCTTCCTGTCGTGTCCGAGAAAGAGCCCGCTTCTCCCGAAACAAAGTCCCGCATGGAAGCTGCTGCAGCAAATATCGGGCGGAAGGCAGGGGAGATCGCTGTAAATAGTCAAATGGTCTGGGAACGCTTCGGGGGTCCGCTGGTGCAGGGCTTCAAGCAGGGCAAGGAGGCAGGTCTGCAGAGGGCAGCCGAGAGAGAGAATACGCCTGAAGTTGAAGCCAGCACGAAGATTGCTGAACAGAGCCCGAGGGCCAAGCGACTCAGGGATAGGGTGGCGAATGCCTTCGCCCGAGACATGAAAGGGAAGAATTGAGCGGACAGAAGTACACAAGAAATCGTCCAGTAGCTGATTTTGTTTAATATATTGCTTGCCCTCTAGCCTTATCTAGGACTCTCCTCGGACGGCGACATACTTATAGAGTTATAGGTAAGCTGAAGAAGTGGAACTAGTAGGGGCTATGATTTGGGTAGTTATCTATATGTATTTGGCAGTAATAGTTGGAGAAAAGCAACCGAGACTCATCAATGCCAAACAGATTCCAAATAAGATGTCGAGGTGGGAGAAGCCGAGGCAGGCCCAGAACATCGACACATAGGGCCCCCAAGAGCCCATCCTTACATGTCGCTCTCCATGTACGCCCGTACGACCCAGAAGAATCCCCGCGTCCTGACCAGGAACACCAGGAACACCAAAACAATAGGCAAAATGATGATGATGGCCGCCAATGTCAGCCAGGGGCTCGAGAGTACCCGCGCCAGCAGCATCGCAGCCATCATCCACATGCCGATGCCAATCATCTGCCGGTCGGAGAAGTCCCCGCCATGGACGCCGGACAGATACCCGCCGCCCTCGAGGTTGCCGATGGCGATGACCAGACAGACCGAGCCGAAGATGAGGAGCACGTCGAAAGCGAGAATGCCCGTCGTTATGGGACCTATTCCTCCGTCGGCAAACGAGGCCGCGAACGACACGAGGCACAGGATTATGGTGACGATGATGAACCCCACCATGACCTTCCCGAGCGTCTCGGCCGCGCCGTGCTTTATCCACGGCTTGTCGATGGCTTCCTGGCATTTTTGCAGGAGGGCATTTTCCGTGACATTGGCCTCCGCGAGGTCTTCCAGGATCACTCGGGCCAGGTTGATCGACGGAGGGAAACGGCTGCTGCAGGACGTGCCCTCTTCCCATACTCGACATGTGCCTGAGAAATGGGCCTGGGGTCAGCATTCGATCCGAGGGCGTTGGACTGGGGGGGGTGCTCGCTCACCGGAAACGCCTAGCCTGTAGATATCAGGGATCAAGTCGGCCGTTGCGTTGCCGCACTCCTCGCCCCAGATCAGGGTTAACGTTGACCGCGGCCAGTTCATGACGCTGTAGTTGCTTTCCATCTTGCTCCGGCAGCCGGCGAGCACGCAGATGGAGAGGGCGATGATGCCTGCGCGGAACATAAGCCTCCGCACCCAAGACCGCGAACGACGAACTTACCGAGATTCCAGAAACCAACCCATGCTACGAAGATCATTGTCGCTGTTGCAGAGTCCCGTCTTGGGACACAAAAATGGGTTCTCAAGACATGGGAAACGAGTTGCTGGAAGGCCAAGGCTGGGGATAGGGTCCTTTTTTAAAGATGAACTGATCGACGGGCGGTCATTTCTTGACCGATAAAGCTTGTTCGATGCCGTGCGCCACTAATGTATTCAACGGTTCCTGTCTGAAGAAGTCCAATCGTCTTCGATGTGGCGCTTCGTTTAGCCGCTCAGATCACCTTGAACGGGCCTTGCCGTCGACGGACCCCTGCCAGCTGAATGCGGGATCGGGTCCTGAGACTGAGGGTAAGGCGTACTCTGAGCCAAAGTCCCCTGCAGGGGGCCCTGAAAATGCCCTGAACCCCGTCGATCCTTTGCGTGGTAATTAAGCTAACCTGTATTCTGGACGGATCATCACGGCGCCCCGACGCCACTCGCTAACCGCGGCGCACGCTGAACAGCATCCTGTTTACCGGCCTTTCGCGGCTGCCAGTCCCACCTGCCGTTGGGTTGACTCTGACTTCACTGCAAATAGCCTGCTCGATATCAGATCCAAGAAGCGGGGGTTGGCTCACCCGGAGAATCGGAGTGGCTCCATTTTTCCCGGGCCGGGCCGGAGCCGGAGCTAGAACCTGCCCCGCGCCGGGCGTGGCAATGGATGAAACTAGGATCACCATCACCGGTCATGAATTGGCTGTGTGAGGCCATGTCGGTAACTTCCATTCATGGGGCGGCCCCAAAAGGCAGACTTCAGATCGGATGGCATTTCTCAAGCTCGCATCATAATCTAACATGAACAACTCTTACTGAGATCATACACCACATCACCGTTACTAACAAGGCGCAAAGTTACAGCTCGTTCACATAAGGAGCCTCCACGCCCGCTTCAACACCGCCTCGAGAGCTCGCGCCTCCTCCTGCAGGGCGCGCGTCCCCCCTCGCGGAGCGCGATGATCCTCTCCACGGCGCGCTCGGCGGCGACCATGACGATGGCCTGGGTGTTCCCGGTCGGCAGGTCGGCGTGGAACGACGCGTCGACGACAAACAAATTCTCGGTACCGTAGACCCTCGTGTCGAGGTCGACGACGGCGGTGCCGCCCTCGCGCCCGTCGTCGGTGCCCATCTTGGCGGTGCCGACCATGTGGATGCCCGGCTGCACGGGCTCGGCGAGCACCGCGGCGGAGGTGGCGTTGCGGCCGCCGCTGAAGACGAGCGGGCTGCCCGGGCGGCGGGCCATGTCGAGGAGCTCGTCGATGGCGAGGGCCCAGGCCTCGCGGTCCGTGTCGGTGTTCGTCCAGGGCTGCTTGGTGAAGAAAGTGCTGCCGGCGGCGTTGATGGCCAGGGTGCCGCGGGAGGTGAGGCCGTGGCTCATGAGGAGCATCATCTCGACCGTGTTGTTCAAGGGGGCGCTACAGTGGGACTGGACCATGATCTCGGTGCCGTCGGAGGTGGTGATCCGGCGGAAGGTGTCCAGGCGCTGGAAGGACTGGGTCAGCACGCCGGAGCCGGCGTTGAAGAGGTCGATGTCCTCCTGCGAGGGGCTGGTCAGCTGTTCGGGGCCGTACGTTGTCAGGCCGGCGGGAACGTCGAAGCGGAGCTGGTACCGCGAGTGGTCCTTGACCTCGACGCCGACGGGGAGGTCGATCCATTCGCTCTCGTCGGGGAGGGTGACGCGAGCGGTTCCGGCCTTGACCGTCTCGATCTGCTCGGAGGGGCCGATGCCCGAGTTGAAGAGGACGCGGGGCGTAGACATGACGCCGGCGGCGAGGAGGACGCTGCCACCCGCCTTCAGGTTGATGATCTGGCGGCCTTGGGCGTTCTCGATCTCGACGCCGGTCATGGTGGCGCCGTCGCGCAGGACGCGGATGACCTTGGTGTTGAGCTCCAGCTTGAAGGAAGACTTGGCCTGGGCTAGGGGAAGGTATGTATGGATGGGTCCGGAACGGAGTCCATTCGCGATCTTGGACGGTCAGCTTGTGCCTGTCACAGTAATAATTTAGTTCACGAGAACTCACATTCAGAGAAGTAGGACCAAACGACCGCTCCTTGTCGTCGGGGCTCTCGATGGCGTCGGCGTATGTCCACCCGTTCTCCGCGAGCCAGCTTTGTAGAAGGTCCGACACCTCGCTATCGTAGTACTTGCCGTCGCGAGAGGGCGACGTCGTGCCGGGGTTCCTCGCATACAGGCGCGCGGCGGCGGGTGCGACGTCTTCCCACTTCCACCCCTCGGGCCAGTTCTGGTCAAAGTCCCAGGTGGGCGGGCGGATGAAGGCCATGCCGTTGACAGAGCCGCCTCCGCCCAGGATGCATCCGGCGATGGAGGCCGTGTCGGTGCAGAATCCCTCGCCCTCGGTGGCAAACGGCAGCGCGTTGAAGAGGCCGGGGACATCGTAGTACGTCAGGGTCTCGTTCCAGGGGGCGAGGCGGGTGCCGCCCGTCGAGAAGGTCGAGGCCCGGCCGCGCTCGATGAGGAGGACGGAGCGGCCGGTCTCGGTCAGGCGCTGGGATGTGACGAGGCCGGCGGGGCCACCACCGACGACGATGTAGTCGTATGTCGAGTTGGAGACCGGCACGGTGCCGTTGCCGGCCGGAGGGGGCGTGCCGCCACCGTTGTCGGGCGGCGTGGAAGTATCCTCTTCGGCCAGGGCAGCCCACTCGGCGAAGTCGGTGGACCGCGCGGCGGCGAGATCGACACCGAACAGGCCGAACCCTGCGGCGTGGAAGTTCAGGGCCGATGCAGGATTGCTCGGGGCATTGACGGTATTCGTAGAGCGGCCGTAGCCGATGGTGGCGGAAGCGGCATCCGCCGCGAAGGTGGTGTCGTCGGTCTGGATGCAGCCCTCGCACAGGAAGGTGTAGGTGTAGGTAGTGCCGTCAAACGAGGTTCCCTCCGGGATCGTCCTGAGCGAGGCGGAACCAGAAAAGACGCCGGGGGTGGAATAGCCCGTGGAGAGGCGAAGAGAGCTCACAACCTCGTCCTCATGCGGCCAGGCGATGACCATGAGACTGCCGCTCATCATGCCGCCCAGCGAGACTCCGGCCCATCCCTGCGTGCCTTGGGCGCTGATGCGTCCAATGAAGTCGGTCGTGGGGTTCTCGGGCAGGGCGATTCCGAAGCTGTAGACGCCCTGGGTGACCTGCTGGTAGGTGATGCCGGTGTCCGGGTCAGTGAAGGCCGTGGACGACTGCTGGGCAGTTGTTGTGGTGCCGAGGAGGCCGAGGCCGAGGGCGACAGACGCCAGAAGGCTCTTGGGGGCCATGGCACGCATTGGATGAACTTTCGAAGGAAGGACTGAGGTCAGAAGCAAAGAGCGTGTGTGCCAGAAAGCAAAGGAGTGCCAATGTTCAGACCGCGAGCACTCGAGGCCCTTCCTATAAGTGGAATGCCGCTGGAGTCCACATGTACATCCATCCTCGCCGCCGTGGTTTCGAATATACAGGAACTGGTTTTCAAGTCCGACTGTCCATGTCCATGTAGACGGGCATTGAGCACTGCATGGAGTATTTGCGGAGTTTCGACAACCGTTGTAAGTCCCAACAGCCAATGAACAGGTGCATTTTGCGAGCCTGGATCACGAATACGAATAAGCCGATTCGCTCCTGACTCTCAGCAGGGACTCTAAGTACCAGGGTTTCTCCGACTTGGCGGGGTCGACACAAGTCCTTGTTCCCTGAGGGGAGAAAGTAGGTAATAAACACGAATCATACAGGTCTGCAATGCGCTCCTTGAGAAGCATGCCAGTTACCCCTTTTTCGGAAGTCGCTTGCCCCTTTTTCGGCTCTGCAGATTAGTAATGGAAGAGACCTGGTGCCCCGCGGCCAGACTAAGCCAAACGAAGCGACAAGACCGAAACCGAGACCGAGACAGAGCCAGAGGCCTCACATCGCCAGTCTTAATTAACGGACTACTACGATTTCTGAAACTGTCATCCTTGATACGGACGACGGCTAAGTCTACTGGGGCGACCGAACGGGCAGCACGACGAGCCCGAGACCGAACTTTGTCATTGCTGTGTCGAAGATGCCCCAAGAAGCGCCAAGAATTAATCTCCGGACTGTCCCTGCAGATCTACCGCACGTGGCGTGCTCACAAGTCGACATTTTGCGACGACATGTATGTAAAGGGCCCCGTTTAAGCCTGCCAGCATGCATCATGGTTTGGTGCGGTAGTTGCGCTGGAGGCCCCGGGCCTCTTTGTCTTCGTCGAAGGTGTTCAGTACATATAAGATGTGGTCTTCCCCAGACGTCCTTGTCGCTGGAGGCCCCGAGGATGAGCTTTTGCGGGTGTGGCACTTGTACTCCTGGGTGTCAGGAAGGATGTCATGGGGGCGACTCGGTAGCCTGTAGAACGAACAACCATTCCCGACCCTTGAACTTCAGCCCACCAAGACGCCCACAGCCCACCAGAAAGCCGGAAACCACGGGTTGCTCGCCTTTTTATTTTTTATTTTTGCCGAGACTACACGATGGCTGCCCTTCTCTTTAGATCGACAGCGGCCTGGCTTGGCCGCAACGCCGACGAGTAGGCGGGCGGGCGGCCCTGACAGAGACCGCCGTAATGGTATGGATCGTCCTCGGCTATTCCAGCCAGACCTCGGTTTCGACGCGGGGGATTTCCAAGACAAGAACAGGACGCCTCCAAATCCAACATCCTGGCAACTTCTTCGCCTCAATCCATATCCCGCAACACTCGAGACTTGAGCTTCAGCATGCCGCTAAGAGCCAGGCTTGCCAACAATGCCCTGTCGGGCCAGTGTCCAGTCCGTACGACCCCTCGTGGCACCGGATTGCGACGTTCAGAACCGACGATCACACGCTGACCGAGTGTAGCTTCTCCCGGGAGAAATGATGGATTTCGGCCCACGACCAGGAGACGAAGTGGGCGATGTTCTGTTCAGCGTGCGGTCGCGCGTCGGAACGGTGCAGCTGAACAACCCGAAAAAGCTGAACTCCCTCACCGCATCCATGATCCGAAAGATGATCCCAATGCTAAGGGTAGGATGTTTGAGCCACCGACCAGGAGCCATTTACTCACGCTAGTATTATAGGAATGGGAGAAGTCCGACGACATCGACTTTGTTGTCGTGACTGCGAGTGGTTCCAAGGCTTTCTGTGCGGGCGGAGACGTTGCTACGCTGGCACGGCAGAATCTGCTCGGACCCCATGGGCAAAGGGAGTCGATCAAATACTTTGCCATCGAGTATATGCTCAACCATTTGATTGCCACGTACGAGAAGCCTTACATTGCAATCATCGACGGAATTACCATGGGTGGCGGTATGGGCCTTTCGTGTCACGCCCCCTTCAGAGTCGCGACCGAGAAGACAGTATTTTCCATGCCAGAAACGGATATCGGACTCTTTCCCGACGTGGGAGGCGGATTCTTCTTGTCTCGACTGGACGGTGGCCTGGGGCCATATCTCGCCCTCACTTCCGATCGATTAGTTGGAGTCCAGACATGCTATGCCGGGATCGCGACGCACTACATGCACTCCTCAGCTATTTCGGGCCTTCTCGAGCACCTTACCTGCGGCAAGATTCAGTTTTCGAAGGAAATGAGCCATCTCCAGCGCCTGAAACTCATCGACACCTCTCTCAGTCAGCTTTCGTCGTCTGTGCCAAGTCATCCTGACCCGATTCTCCTAGCTGGGGAGAAGCGTGCAGCAATTGACGAGGTTTTCGAGCTCTCAGCATCCGTTCCCGACATTCTCCAACGCCTGTCAAACATTGGGGATGGCCAGACCAGATTCAGGTCAGACCAGGTCATTGCGTGGGCGAAGAAGACACACCGTTTGATCATGACTGGGAGGAGCCCGACATCAATGGCGGTGACGATGCAGCAATTGAAACTCGCCCAGCGGTGGACGATAGAAGAAACATTCAGGCGAGAGCATATCATTGCAGCCAGATTCATGCAGCATCCCGACTTTGCCAGCGGCGTCAAGTCCAAGCTCATCGACAAGCCTCCGACAATCCCGCAATGGGATCCCCCCAATCCATCGGAGGTTTCAGATGGTCTCGTCAATGAGTTTTTCTCGGCCCCTGAAGGCCTTCCGAGCTTGGAGTTCTTCGACCAGGGATCGAGACCTGACTACTCTGAATACCCCCATGTGTGGACATCGCTCCCTTCAGAAAATCGAATCAAGGCGTTCTTAACGCCAGTCGCGAACGATGTCTCCAAAGAGGAGATCATTCGGCGCGTTGTGGATGGGCTTGCGGGAAACACAGAAAATTCTGCCGGCTTGGAAAGGAAGGTTGAAGAGGTATGGGAGAGGATGAGGATGTTCACTGCCTAGGTCAACGTGGGTCCTTTTGTTCCTATGAGAGTATGATGCACACGATTGTGAATGTCAGGGTATTTGGTGATTGGCAGACACTCGACAACGGACATTGAGGTTGGCTCGCGATCTAGGTAAGGCCCTACATGAATGACTACTGAACCAATGCTTGTGGCAGAAAGGCTTGATGCCTCGAATATGGATATCTTCACGAGTTGTGCTGGAAGGGCTTGCGTCACACTTCGTGATGTGGTCAAATGCCATACAGCTCAGACGGCAGCCTCTCAATTTCGTACCTCTCTATTCCGATATCCAGAGGCTCGTTTACAGAGGCTGCACAAGTGCTGGGAACGGCCGAAACTTATGAGCCGGGCACTGGTAAGCACCGGGAGTGGTGTCCATGTATCGCTGATGGTATTCCTCGGCATCAAACCACTCTCCCACCTTTGTGATCTCCGTGACGATAGGTGTTTCGGGGTACCACTGTTTTGCCACCTGCTCTGTTACCTCCCTGGCAATTCTTTCTTGTTCGTCGTTGTGATAAAAGATGGCAGACCGATACTGAGTTCCCTGATCCGCGCCTTGGGCGTTGAGCGTTGTTGGATCGTGTATCTTGTAAAAGAATTTAAGTAGGTCACCATACGATACGATAGTGGGATCGAACACGAGCCGGACAGATTCGGTGTCTGGCATTGTTTCAGTCAGCTGATGCCAATTTGGTTCAGACGAAGCAGAGTAACAAGAGGGGCGAACTGACGACCCGTAGTGCCGGAAGCGACACGCCTGTAAGTCGGAGCATTAGTCTCCCCTCCGGTGTAGCCCACGACAAGGTCGGTGAGCCCCTTGCCATTGCCGAAATGTCTCCGATATAGATGCTCAATTCCCCAGAAACAACCTCCGGCAATGGTCGCTGTCTGTGTGCTCGAAGCGTTGTTCTCGCCCATGATGGAATGTGGTAAAATCCGTGGTGGCATCGGATTTCTGGCGTTAAGTTCAAAACAACGGTAGTCGCATGTCGGCGGCTTCATATAGCAGTACGTTCCACCCGCGCAATATGTATACCGTGTGGTCGGTGCCCCTGTTCCGCTGTTGCATCATCTTGGAAGTATCTGTCTGTGATGGCGGCCTGGAGGCGGCGGGCCCGCCGTGGCACTCCCCAGAGCAGGTAGTACGACTAGAGTAATTAAGGTACGAGAAGAGCTGCGTGGCCGGCACCGCAGCCGCAGCATCGCGGCGGAGGTGTGAGGCGGGGTGATCCCCCGCAACCCCGCGCCTCCGCCTCCGTCTTCTGAGCCTCCTGTACCAAACCTGATGTATAATGGAAGCCAGCGACTGCCCCCAGCCAGACCGGAATAGTAGTAATATATCGGACGACTCTCCTTCCTCCGCTGTCCACGTTGCCGAAGTGTGTATCCTGTGCGACAGTGAGGGAGTCTTGGGTCTAAATATGGATAAAACCTTTTCTTGAATTAAAAATGATTTTCTTCTTCTTTTTCAGGTGTTCAGTTTTCAATGCTAAGTCTACCCATCGCAAGACCCGCAAAGGCAGAAACGACTTGCCTCTGGTCAGCTCCTTTCAGCAACTCGAAGTGCCTCATTCGCCTCCTGAGGCCGTATTCTTCGTTGTCAATTTCTCCGCAGCGTCCCGTAGGACCGAACGCCATTCTCTTGTCCGCAGCCCACGGCGCTTCACCGTTCATGAACAATATCCATCTCCGCCTCATCTCTGCACCGACTGCCTCGGAAGCCGGGTCAAATGACAGGTCATACCCCCCGAATAGTAAAACAAGATCGACCGCATGGTGGGCACGGCTGGAAGGTTGCCACGGGTTCGGCTGATCAATGATGTACTGATAGGCAGATCTTCCATCTCTTCGCCATTGCGTCCAGATGTCGAATGCCGGCATTGCGAAGCAACGATCGTTGATAAAGTCCAGTGCGCCCAACTTGCATGACGTTGCTCTGCTGGGGTAGATGCCATAGGCACGCTTCAAACCAGTTGACGTTGTGATTTTGTCGAAGCACTCTGAGATTTCACTGGCGCTTGCCGTCTCAATACCGTTTCGCCAGATGGCCGACTGTTCATGATGTTTAGCCGTGCCAAAATACAGGGGAGGGCAGGGATTAGCCAACTTACGTCGTACTCGCAGTCGCCAATCATGAGGGCTTGGACGCCTTCTTTTTTCTTCTGCCACCCCTCCAATCCATCGGCAGCTTGAAGCCACAGAGCAGTAATACCACTGTCTTGCAGATGATGAAGCAGTGACTTGACTGGTATTTCCAGGAGGGAAGACCCATCTGACTCCTGTGCCTTCTTGGACAGCCGATCTAGCATTGACTTGCCCGCCTTCGGCGGCATGGGCGGAGAGAGGAACAACGACCCGGACTGGAGAATGACCCGTTTGACAGGGGTCCCGATGATGGCATGGGCATGGGCATAGACAGCCCCCGCGCTCTCACCTGCAAGGGTGATGTTGTCCTATACGATCTGTTAACGACCGTGGAGTTGGGCACGATGCACAGAGGCTGGACTGACCGGGTCGCCACCGAAGCCTGCGATGTGTTTCCGAATCCAATCCAAGGCGAGCGCTTGGTCTTTCAGTGCCAAGTTTGTTGTCTCTCCGTTGCCAAATCCAAAAATGTTCAGTCGGTAGTTCAGGGCCACCATTATGACTGGTGTTCCAGTCTTGACGGAGTCGGCCACCATGCGTTGGGGATCACAGATCCTGCCAGACAGGCTGCCAAATGTCGTCACCTGGGAGCCGCCTGCGACCAGTTAGAACAGGTAGATGGTGGACGAATAATTATGCGTCGGCGGATGACGGTGCGCAGATTCCGAGCATGCTACTAACCATATATCCATACAAACACTGGTAAGCATCGCGCCCTCTGTTGGCCTCCTGGAACTGTGACGGTGAGGTTAAGGCACTCAAACTCGTCTTGAGGTTCGAGAACATCGTCTAGTTCCTCTGGAACCCGAAGTAAGATCGCAGGCGAAATGTAATTTTGAGGACACACAGGCCTACGATGACGAGTCAGCAACGACAGACAGGCCTCCCGGGGGGAGACAACGTACCCAAACGCAGTACAATCCACCGGACCTAGGGCGTCTTCGGGCGCTTCGTGAAGCTGGGCTTGCTGGAATCTTGCTGGGATCTTGCCGTACTTAATGCCCCTATACTGTTCAATAGTGACCCCATCGCGAACCCAGGTGACCCCCTTGAGGCGGGTATTCAAGGAGGAATGCTCCTTGATGGTATGGGTTGGGTGACCACAAGGCATGGGGCTCAAGTGGGAGGCAATCGCGGCCAGTCTTTGGGCAGACATTGTGGACATGTTCCAAGATTGGTAAAAGCCTGGTTTGCCTGGGTATGCCAATGGCAGAGTGGGGGTATTGCAGGTCAACGCGACGTCCTCTGCGTACGCGGGCGTGGAAGTTTGGGTGTATAGTAGGAACGGTTGAAATGGGGGGAGGGGAGCTTGGGTATTCCCATGGCCTCGGCTTCCAACACAGCAAAAAGAGGCAGGCGCAATCAAGTGGCGTCGCGGGGACCATCAACCCTGTTGGTCACCAAGGCCGAGGGAGGCCGGCGGGCGGAGAAGCGGGGTGGGGCATCCGAAAACCCGCCATCCCGCCCGCCTTACCCCCGAGCTTCCCCCGACTTGTCTTTCCCCGGAGCTTGGCTAATTCGCCTGGGGTGGTATTTCTTTCTGCATCGGCTGAGGACACCACCGGGTATCTTGGTCGCAACCCATTTCAATCTCTCAAGTTTCTCTCGAGTCCAACATGCCGAGGTCTGCCGTTTCGGGTGTCGATACATCCCTGTCCGAGTTTGAATGGGAGTGGAAAGAAAGTGACTCCACGGAGTGGTTTGGAGGCCTTGGATTTCCCTGGAACGCCGGAACGAGGGAGAACGGCTGGGCGGACTGCGAAATACGATGCAGATTTGCGACGCCGCAGAACACCAAGCATCTGTTCAACGCCTTCCTCGTCTTCGATGGACTGGATCAGTCTGCGAGTGTCAAGATGAATAAACATACGATCCTAGAATCGGGAACCGAGACTCAACAGCAGCGAGTTGATATAGAGGATAAGCTACGCCCCGAGGGTCGGGTGAATGAGCTCATGTTCTCATTTCATTCCAATAAATCAGGTAATTTAGAACTATCCCACCACCTTTCCGCGGCTATATGAGGAAATGCTCAGTCTGGAAAGCAGGTACAGCAGGTGCCCGTCATTCTCTTTGGCATGATATTCGGCTGCAGCTTTTCCACGCAAGAGTCACCGACATGCAGGCATCAATGAAGTCTGTGGCTGGCCAACACGATGTAACCGGCTCGATCCATGTGTCACTTGCTGGTGAGCCAACTGCACTTGAGCTCAGCGTTTGGACGAAGACGGGGCGCATCTACGAGACTTTTATTGCGCTAGGCGTAGGTCAGTTGTCAGTCGACGTTGATCTCAAAACTTCGCGTCCCACGATGGGCTCAACGGATCACAACGACGACTCCCTCTACTCCATAGTGGCTCAACTACAATCGGCTGAGGGTCTCGCGCATGTGGCATCTCTTCCCTTGCAATGCCTAGTCTCTAGTGGAGGAGAAGCTTGAGAAAACGTCAAGTCTAATTGTGTACGGTGCGGCTTGGTGGAATCTCATGTAAGGCATGGTGCCAAGGGGGACCCTGGGATGAGCGTGCCTTTGTTGCGTGTTGTCTAGACCCAATCAAGAAAGTGGCAAGTTGAACATGCAGATTGAGCTTCCCGGTCACGACCTTGGAGAAAATCCAACAGAGGACATGGAAAGAAACGAGCGTGCTCGTGAGAGCGATAGTGCACCATCTCCGCCCACCTCTGTTATCCCGTCCGAGTCGTGACGACATGAACAATGGCAATCTCACGCGGACGGCGTCATGTGGATTGTAGCTGGCCTAAATTTCTTACATTGTTCGAAAGTTAAACAGCAGTGTCGGGGTGCGAGACGTTTTCAGCCGTCTGTTCCGTATAATTGTACACTTGGTGGCCATCTGGACAGCACGTCTCCAGTTACAGCTTTGCTCCTTGCCGAGTCCCTTCCCGTTTGGCCACATCCTTGAGGTCTTTCTTCAACATCTTACCTGAAGCGTTCTTTGGAATATTATCCAGGAATCTTAAACCCCCTCGTAGTTGTTTGTGGCTTGCGACCTTGGCGGCAAGCCATGACTTGATATCCTCTGCGTCTCGGATGCTTTGCTCATCCATAGGAACCCCTGTCACTGGGTCGCACCCCTCGCTGCCACGTTTCGCATGAACGATGTATGCCCGCGGGACCTCCGTGTGGATTGACGCGTCGTAAACGCCGACGACTGCGGCGTCCTGAACCAGTGGATGGTTGATCAGTTTTCCTTCAAGCTCCGTTGGAGTGACTTGGAAGCCCTTGAACTTGATAAGATCCTTCACCCTGTCCGTAATGAAGAAGTTGCCATGCTCGTCCTCGTAGCCAACATCGCCAGTGCGCAGATATCTTTTTCCGTCTTGCTCGACGATGGTCTCTGCTGTGGCCTTTTCGTTCTTCCAGTACCCTTTGAACACGATGGGTCCGGCAACCCAATACTCTCCCACTTCGCCGCGGCTGACCTCTCGATCGCCTGACATGAACTTGGCAGAAAGATTGGGAAACAATTTGCCAACACTACCGATGGAGGCATTCCATTCATTCCAAGGCTGCGTGTGCGTCATTGGCGACGCCTCAGAGAGGCCATACGCCTGATTGATAGCGATGCCCAGCCGCTTGTGGACCTTTTCAACCAACTCTGTTGGCAAAGGAGCAGCCCCGCAGGTCAGCATGCGCAGGCTGCGCAGACCAACCTTCTCGGCAAGTGGATCGTGTGCCAGACGGACGATGACGGGAGGCGCGACATAGACGAAGCTGATCTTGTGCGTCTGGACCAAGTCCAGAAATCGCTTGAACTCGTAGTCGCGGACTGCCACCATCTCGATTCCCCGGTAGAGACTCTGGCAAACGAGCCCAACAAGGCCATAAATGTGGAAGAATGGGAGGATTCCAAGTATCTTGTCCTTGCCAGATTCGTACGAGGAGCCCACGGAGGCGGTAATGAGGTAGAGTTCCGAAACGATGTTCCGGTGGGTTAGCATGACCCCCTTAGGAAGGCCTGTGGTGCCCGAACTGTAAACGAGAAAGGCCAGATGTTCCTTAGGGGCCAATTTCACCCGACCCCGAAGGGCCTGGTCGTGTGAGGGTTGAATATCCGTCCAGTGTCTGAATGTGGCGGACTTCTGACTTCCCATAAGGAGTATAGCACTCAGGGGGAGTCCAACACTCTCCGCGGCTTTGACAGCGTTTGGCAAGTGTGAGTTCGTTGTCACTAGGACTTTGGCTCCAGCGTTGCGAAGCTGAAATGCGAGCTCAGCGGGCGTGTAACCTGGATTGACTGGGGACACGACGCCGCCTGCATACTGCGTTCCAAAGATCACGGGCCCGAAGTCGACATCGTTAAGGGAATAGATCGCAAGTACGTCGCCAGCTTGCCAGTCGTGATGCTGGTAAAGACCCTCGCCGAAAAGGGTTGCGGCGTTTTGGACGTCCCGGACATCATATTGTCGCGACGGGTTATCCGCAGACCGATATATCACTGTCGTCTAGCTGTTAGCAAGCTATCGCGTGAGAAGGCACCACGGATGAGTAGGCATGCCTTGTTTGTCGGGGAATCCCTTGTTCCTTTCGAACATCAGCGACCAGAGGTCCACGTCGGGGATGTCGACTTGCGGGAACGACGAATCGATCGGCATCTTGGTACTGCGCGGCCAAAAGAAAGCAACGATCGATTGGATTGGGCTGTGGCCTCGAAATGAGAGCTCGGCTCAGGATGGATAATGTCCGAATGAAGTGTGTTTACTAATGATTTGTGAGATGCCTAGCAACTATGGCAACTGGAACTCGGACCTCGGTGCGTTTCTTGGGCATGGATAGTGACGGGTTGTGTTCGTGTCCCCAAGGCGTAAAAGTGGTGGCCGTTCTTTGTGTGGGATCGTTGGTGGCTACCCTCAGCGGGCATAGGTCCGCCTCCGCCTCCGCCTCCGCCACGACCCCCGCGAACCCACGCAGAACATGGGGGAAGACTGGATCCATGGACGCCGCCAAAGCCGCCCCCCGCTCCCTCCTTTCGTCCCCGGAGCGGCAATTGCTTCTCCGCTTGGCCGACATACGTAAGCTTGCTAGCTACATGGTTTGCTTGATGTCACGCCTTCCACGAGTATAACCATCTCCGTCCTCGGGGATTTAAACAACCTGCGGTGTCAGCGAGGGGTCACGATGAGCACCAGTCCAGTCCTCCTACTCAAAACTCATCAAACCAGACTCCACCCCATTCCTCTTTTCATCGACTTCTGGAGACATGGATTTGAAAGAACTGTGGCTCGAAGATGACGGGGATGGATCTATGGAGAACTCCAGTTCCAGATCGAAGTCGTGCAGGGTAGCAGTTATGCACACGCCTTTCTGGAAAGACCAGAGCTCTCAGTCTGCGGCTGGCTTGGGCCATACGCCGAATGGCCTGGAAGTCAGTGATGCACTCGAAGACATCACTAGGTCACCCGCTTCAGAAGAAGACGCACGAAGCCGTCGAGCAGCCTCCTTGGCTACCAACCCCTCCTTCGACGAGGATGACGCGAAGTCCCTGCAGGAAGAGACAGAAACGTCTGCCTCAAGAGACCGCGACTACGACAACGAAATCTTGGAAGTATTGAGGGCAACTGCCCGCGAAAGGGATTTTCTCAGGAACAAACTGCCTCAGCGTAGTGGCAGCGCCGAGCAAATCACTCCCGGACTATCCCCCGCCCCGAAACGACGCCGAACACGCCAGAGGGAACTCACCGATGAAGACCGGCGGTACTTGGAGATATGGATTTGGAGCGCATACGAATCTGTTTTCTGACAAGTATCACGATGCTCAGCCGTGGCATGAATCGTGAGGTACAGTCACGGAAGGAAGAGATGATGATCTATGTAGCATTATATCATATTATACCAGAGCCGTGCACAACATGCTAATTGCGATCAAGAGTGTAGCGCAAAATGCCATGCCTATTGTATGGGGACGATGATTTATCATCGGACGGAGACGTTTTGGTGCTGGAGGCGTGCCTGGAAGCTGACCCCAAAACTCGAGTCGTCCTGATGCCCAGTCAGAATCAACCTAACCGCATCAAGTTAGAATATCCATGATTCGATCTTTGAAGCGGAATCTTACCACCAAGCAATCCGCGCGGGGTGATGCGGGCGGGGTTCTGAAATAAAAGACGGACATCCGCCGCCGCTGTCCGCCCGCCACGCACGTCCAAGTCCCCAAGCTTCTTTCCAAGTTGGCCCCCCTCCCTGAGGCCCATCACCTTCGACATGGCTTGCTTGCATTGCCGGCAACGGTGGGTCCCACCCCGGGAAATCTCTGCGGCATTTGCGGAACGAGACTCATGTGCCACATTCTCAGAAAGCGGCGATGTGACGGAGCCAAGCCAATATGTGGCCTGTGTCAAAGGAGACAGCTTCAGTGTGTCTATGTGGACAGAGAGCTCGTTTCAAGGTAAGTACGGGTCGAAGTCGAAGCTTGGTACCGAGCCCCTGGTTTGACATCCCCGTCGCTGACTGTTGGTCTCTGAACCAGAGCCGCGAGACCTAGACGAAGGTCGGACTTGGGCAACCAGTCTGCTCAGGCCATTGAGCATCTTCTACAGTCACACACCGATGTCTTGAGACGCCTCCAGAGAATAATTCATGCCCCTGGCTCTGAGAGACATGTCTCTGGAAGAGAAGAGTCTGTCAGAGAGGACTCTGAAGGCGACGACTCCAGTGGCGAGGACTCCAGCGTCGAGGACTCCAGCGTCGAGGACTCGGGAGCGGATCGTCAGAATCCTGCCAAATCAACGCTCCCCACACCTCAGGAGGAGCCGGCTTCAGAAACTACCACTCCAGTCACTACTCACCGTCCCCCTCGAAGTCGTGAGAACCCGGGTCAGCCCAAAACAACGCCGCATTATATGCGACGAGAAGACTCAGAAGTCCCGCCATTTACCATTCCCCCGGGACACGAAGCTAGCAGCAGTAGTCTCCTGGGGCTACCCCAGGTGCAAGCGTTGGTCGGAGACTTCCCACAGGAATACTTCTACCGCGTCGAGACTCGGCACTCACATGCCTTCAGTTTAGCTCTCGGCGGTAGTCCCGCCGAACCATTGCACGCCCTCCCACATGTCGCCCGCGAAGCAGCCGATGCGCTGGTAAGCACTTTCTTCGAAGAAGTCCACACATTCCATCCTCTCTTCGACCAGCAAACATTCTTTTCATGCTACGATGCAGCCATGAATCATGGACTGCAAGATGATGAGCTGTCTGCCGTGATCCTCTTGGTCTTTGCACTGGGTGCATTGGTGCGGGATGGTCCCCGCGATTGGTTGCCTCAAGGACATGGAAGCAGCAACGATCCTGTTCTCTGTCTACAGTACTTCAAACATGCACGGCAGATTCTCCTTGCCACTTGGGCGCAATCTGTGGGGGGCAATCTAGTCCTTTCTCAGGGACTGTTCTTGTGCGCTGTCTTTCTAATGCACCTCCCCCAACCCCTCCTCGCGATGAAATTTGTCCACCTGGCATCGACAACCGTCGAACAATATCTCATCAGGTATACTCAGCCTCTGCTTACCATCCCATGTCAGTGATAACCAGGACATAGATCAGCGAACGCGAACCAGCCTCCAAGTCGGCTTGAGGAGACGCTTCGACTCAGCTGGGCTTGTTTCGCTGTCGAAAGGTATGACCAACCCAGACCGACCTCACCCAACGCCAATCTTACAGCTTTATGACAGCGACCTTCTCGCGGAATTCCACGAACCCAGGAGTGGCATCCAATTTCTCGCGGATAAGATGCTTTTTCCGAGCTGCGGAACCCCTCCGACTATCATTCGCCTATGCTTCCTTGCCGAAATATCCGCGCGCTCCCTTGTGAACCGCATCCATTACGCCATCAACTTCACAGATAGCATCAACACATACATCACCAGCACAGCGACCGAGGCTACCAATGGCTCTGTAGACGGCAACAGCATGTCTGCGCTCCGGAAAATATGCGATGAACTTACTCGCCAGCTTCAGACTTGGACCGAATCTCTGCCTGACGAGATCAAAATTGACATGACTCCGGATCCATTGGATGACAGCATGCAGTCCGCCTTGTTACGCTGCCGGTACTGGTCCTCCAGGAACAAGATTCACAGGCCGTTCGTGCTCAAGGCCACATCAATCCCGACAGGAATGGCGTTACCTACAGAACTCGTCGAACAATGCCAAGAATGCATATCGAGCTGCCGGCAATATCTTCATTGCGCCGGAAAACTGTTGATCAGAAGAAGCCCGTACCTATTTACAGCATCACAGGGGTAGGTCGATCTCAAAATGATGTCTCATCCTGCGCTCCATTTGTCGCCATAGCCCCATCCCACATAATCACGAGGAGTGCCATGCTAACAACAATACAAGCACATTCGCCGCAGCCTTGATGCTGTGTCTCTCAGCCTTGTCGCCTGCCTTGCTTGAATACGTTTCCGACTTGGACTCCCTTCTAACTCTGGCCCTTGACGCGCTGCGTCCTTGGACTGATGCCGAGTCAGCGATTCAGAGTTCGTATGAAATACTCAGCACGATGCGCAACAAGTTTCGACATCGGGACCACCATTATTTCTGAGAGTTGGCAAAACGTCGAAGCGGAATATTACTCGCATCATTTTAGGCAAGCCGTCGATTACTTTGCCAGAGGCGTGAGCTTGAAAACTCAGTGCATCCAACACCTCAGACCACCTTTGTCATGGTTCCGTCCGTATACACAGTACTCCCGTCCTCCTCGTAGGACCTCCCATCTACAGCTTTGGTACGCTTCTCTGCCGCTCGATATTGACCCCCAACATGGCTTGACCAATCCTGTCCACTGTACGCAAGATCCACTGGTTACCTTCATCGCTAGCAAGCCATCTGATGGACTCTTCACGCATTCCAGCCATGTCTGTCTGGTAAGAGCCATCGTCCAGTGACTTTCTTAGGCCCAAAATATGAGAAAGAAGTTGTGGGCCAGCACCCGTCTGAGCACGCAGACATGAAACGGCAACAAGAGAGGTATGGACCCTTCCAACGGAGGCCAGTGTTCCTCTATTCGCTGAATCGGGATCTGAAAGGAGAGCCGAGTAGTGGCTGCCAAGTATGTATACTGGTAGATCGGGATGAGCCAAGGCGAGCTTGTCGAGAAGTTTTTCGTGATGCGGCCGATAGATTGAATTCCACAGACCAAGGCCCCTCGACGATGCGTCAGCCACGTTGTCTGCTGTGAGGTTGCGACTGTCCCTGGTGCACAGTCTCGCCGCGATCTCCTGAGGCAGCGACGCACGAAAGGCATTTAGGCAGTTGATCGTCCTGGGAATGCCATTGAAGCTGATGCATTTCAAGATTACTTCCCGTACGTACTCCGCAATCTCAACTTCGCCGTCCAGGCTGTCGGCGCTGCGGCACGCGACCTGGTATAGAATTGACACGGAGTCTGGGGAGTTGAGTGTTGCAACCGCGGCGGCCTAGGGGGGAGTCAGTTAGTAGGCCGACACGGGACATCGCCAGGTATCAAGACATACACTTATGGCAAGCCAGGGCCGCCAACCCAGATTCCGTGCATTTGAGTCTCGCTCGATGCTCCAAAATACCTCATCAATACCAGCAGGGGGGCTTCGGGGACGAGACTGAGCGAGAGGCTCGTTGATTAGAGCCTGTAAGGATGGAGAGAGTTGGGACATCATGAAGTCTCCGGAATCGTTTCGCTGATTGCTTCAAGTCCAAGTGCCCTGAACAGATCTTACATGCCAGCATACTCTTTTTAAACGGTCAAGACAACAAAATAGAAATGAAACACGGGGCAAATGCGGCGGACCATTGACCTCACTATTTCCAGCCCCGCGAATCTTCGCACTCCGCGGTGGTCGGCGAACTCCTCATGTGACCTCCTGAGGCCGGCGGGACGGTCACGGTGCCCGCTCCGCCCCCGCCTCCCCCTAGTCCCCGCATCACATCCAGGGGCCGCCCCCCTGACGGACGAGGAGCCAGTCCCACAGAGCCCAGCCGGGGAACTTCAAGTTGAGGCCGACGACCGAGTAGCTCCTTGAAGTTGTGGTGCCCTTTCTCTGCATTACAAGGCTATTTTCTCGCTTTATTTTGCAACCCCACGAACGCCGCCCGCCCGCCTCGTCACCAACAAATCTCGAACATGTCCGCAGCAACGAAGACTTACACCAGAGAGGACGTCCAGCAGCATGCCTCTCCCGACTCGCTCTGGTGCATCATCGACAGCACGGTTTATGACCTGACCGATTTCGTCGGTGCGCATCCCGGCGGCGAGGCAGTGTTACTCGAGGTGGCTGGGAAGGATGCAACTGTCGCCTTCTACAACCTGCACCGTCATGAAGTTCTCGTCAAAAACGACGACTTGATCATCGGATCGATTGAGGGGGAGAAATCACAAGTCATCACTCCAAAGCCTGGGGATCTGAGCCAGGTTCCGTACGGAGAACCGCTGTGGCTTGCGCGCCCGTTCCGCAGCCCCTACTTCAAGGATTCACACCATCGCCTGCAGCAGGCGATGCGGGAGTTCACAGACACTCATCTGTACCCGGAAGCACAGGAATGCGAGTCTACAGGACGCTTTATCAGTCAAGTAATGATTGACAAGATGAGCGAGCTTGAGATATTACGCATGCGCATGGGCCCCGGCAGACATCTCCACGGTGTTACTCTCATGGGCGGTGTTCTCGAGGGAGAAGACTTTGACTACTTTCACGACTTGATCGTGACTCAGGAACTGGCTCGGGTGATGGCCAGGGGGTTCCAGGAAGGCAACATGATGGGCATGACCATTGGCATGCCCGCCGTACTGAACTTTGCCCGGGACGAGGCTTGGCAGAAGGCCGTCTGCGACGACGTCTTCAGCGGGCGAAAGAAAATATGCCTGGCCATCTCAGAGGCCTTTGCGGGTTCAGATGTTGCGAGAATCCACACCACGGCTGAAAAGACTCCGGACGGACAATTTTATGTTGGTGGACTTGCCCTACAGAGTTGTTCTTACGCCGCTAACACCTCATCTCGACAGATTGTCAACGGCTCCAAGAAGTGGATTACAAACGGGAGCTGGTCGGATTTCTTCGTCACTGGTGTCCGGACCGAAAAGGGACTCAGTGTTCTGCTCATCGAACGAGGCGAAGGAGTCGAAACAAAGCCCATCAAGACATCATACTCCGCAACAGCTGGCACAGCGTACGTCACCTTCGACAACGTCAAGGTCCCTGTGGCCAATCTGCTGGGAGAAGAGGGCCAAGGAATGCGCATCATTCTGAGTAATTTCAATCATGAACGATGGATGCTCGTCTGTAAGTATTTCACGTTAGGACCTTGATGAAACCCTCACATACTAACAGCTAGAAAAGGCTTCAGCACCCGTTGGGCAAGAATGATCGTTGAGGAAACTCTCAAGTGGGCCAACCAGCGTCGTATATTTGATCAACGCCTTGTGGACCAGCCTGTGGTCCGTCAAAAGTGAGTGTATACGCCCTGGCCTATCCGCAGTACATGCGCTAACAGGCAAAGACTGGCCAAACTGATCTCGCTCTTGGAGGCAAGTCAGGCATGGCTGGAAGCTGTGACCTACCAGATGTGCCATATGCCATACGAGGAACAGGCGAAACATCTCGCAGGGCCGATCGGTCTGTTGAAGATGAACGCCACCCGGGCTGCCCATGAGATCGCCGATGAAGCAGTCCAGATCTGGGGCGGTCGTGGAATAACGCAAACGGGGATGGGTAAGTTTGTCGAGATGTACAACAGGGCATGTAAGTTTGATTCTATCCTCGGAGGATCTGAGGAAATTCTGGGGGACCTCGGTGTCAGACAGGCCTTGAAACACTTCCCAAAGTCGATGCTGTGACATGGTAGGTAGTCTCAAGGGACTGGCAACCAAGAGAAGGACTTTGAATAGTAACTATAGAAGACATCTATTCTAACAAAAGTACATTCACGGCCAATATTCTCTGCTTGATAGATCACTCCTTAACCAACTCTAGTGCTACATCACGGAACTCATCAGCAAACTGCAATTTGCTCGTCCATTCCGACGGAATCTCCTCGATACCATCTCGAGACCCAAGGAGGCCCCCGGCAACAGCCCCATTGGTGTCCGTATCATGCCCAATTCGCACAACGTCCACCAGTACGTCTTCAAGACTCCTCTGATCCAGCACCGCGGCGACGGCCAGGATGAGCGACCCGAGGACAAAACCACCAAACTTCCCTTTCAGGTCGCTCGGCGGTCCTTCTCCGGCCGTGTCGGGTATCGAGAGCTCCCTTCCTCGACGTATGGCAGCCGTCACAGGACCTCCGTCGCCTTCCAGCTCCAGCGCAACAGCCTCCCCTGCGGCCACAGCACCGACTGGTGAGGTGCCTGAGATGAGCTGGGCAGCAATGGTGTTGTAGGCTGCGCAGGCGACCGTGCACCGCGGGTCGTCGTGGGTGACGCGACTGATACGCATCGACTCTTCGACGAGGAGAGAAGGGGAGGGCTGGAAGAGCGCGGTCGGGATACAGCGCATGAGGCTTCCGTTCCCGGCGCTTCCTTCACCGGAACCTGCTTTTGACGGATCCCGCGTCCTCTTGTAGAGCCGGAGGCCCTTGGCCGTCGCGTTTCCGATGTCCACGGGCCTGGATCCCCGAACGCGGTCCGGCCAGTCCCCTTCGAGCCACTTGACGAAGTAGTCGGCCGCCATCTTCACCACGTCCTTCTCCTCCTTCGCGGAAGACGACTCGGTTGCTGGCTGGTCAGACTGACTCCGCCTGAGGTCACGGTAGGCGAGCAGGACGGCACGGGTCATGTCCGTGTCGTCGGTGGCATGGCCGGGGGGCCATCGGAGAAAGCCGCCGCCGATGATGGAGCGGAGACCCGATGGGTATTCTGAGCGAATGGAGGTCTGCGTGCGGAACTCGAGGGCCGCGCCGAGGGCGTCGCCGGCATGCACGCCCAGGAGAGCGCCGATCGTGCGGGATTGGCGCGGCGTCAGTTCTGACATGGTTGGCTGAGTGGTTGCTGAGCTCTACGTGTTGTTTGTATCTTCTGCCGTGGAAGCTCCGTTGCTGTGTTTCTGTGGGTGGAAAGATATGTTTAAGTACCTGCTCCTGGAGGCAATAGGCAACAGCCAGAATGGAAACCCAACTTCTTACTGAAGTTCATTGCATAGCCACAAAGGTGGGAGGATTTGCCCTGTTTGTTTATGCACATCACGAGGGGGCGTCATTAGGCCAGCACCGTGTCATCACCTGGATCTCTGTCTGAAAGGTGTCCAAAGGTGATCAAAGCGGACAACAACGTCGAATTTGGCCGAGTCTCCCTTCCTTCAGGAGACGTCGCGAAGAGGTTGCTGAGCCTCAATGACGCAGCCAGCCGACTGTGCACCGCCACGGTGTGGCACGCGCTAAGAATCACCCCGCCATGCCGCTGGACCTTATTATTATGTCAGGAAGGACAGATTTCCATTGCCGGCGGCCCAGCTGGTTCCGGGGTCCGTGCGCACCCCTGCGGCCAATTAGCGGCGGCAGCACCTCGAACTTGCCATTCAGTTCCATAGGATCGAGCTTCCAGGTTCCTTATAATATTTCGAGGCCACGATAGTCAGTTGCGCATGCGACAATCTTGACAAACCACTCGTTCACCACCGCCGCGCCGCCACCATGAGCTCCGGGTACTCCTACGACGAGCAGGTCCGCAACCCCCCTCTCCCGCTCTCTCGCAGGCCTTTCTGACTCTCCCTCCCAGGCGCAATTCTTCCCCGTCTTCATCCTCACCCTGACGGGCCTGGTCACGCTCCCGCTCACATACACCCTCCTCTTCCCCGCGAAGGACATCGAGGCCAAGGCGCCCCGGATCAAGTCCGACTACAAGCCCAAACATGAGGCCCTGATACAGGCACAGCGCAATGCGCAGAAGCGCAGGCAGCGGAGGGTCATCCGCGCCCTCTTCGTCCTGGCCGGCTGGGCCATCATGGCCGGCATGATCTACCTGATCATCACCACCCAGCGACAGACAATCAAGATCTGGAACCCATACGACATCCTGGGCATCTCCGACGTGCGTCCATTCCGCCTCCCTCCACCCCTACCCAGCCGCCACGCCCGCTAACCAGCTAACTCCCTCCCAGTCCGCAGATGAGAAGCTCATCAAGAAGACCTACAAGAACCTCTCCCGGAAAATGCACCCCGACAAGGTCAAGCCCGACCCTGCTAAGAACGAGACCATCGAGTCCCTCAACGAGATCTACGTCGAGATCTCAAAGGCCTACCAGGCCCTCACCGACGAGGAGGTCCGAAACAACTTCATCCAGTACGGCCACCCCGACGGCAAGCAGAGCATGAGCATCGGCATCGCCCTGCCCAAGTTCATCGTCTCCGACGGCAACGGCAAGTTCGTCGTGCTCCTCTACACCGCCCTCCTCGGAGTCCTGCTGCCCTACCTCGTCGGCTCGTGGTGGTACGGCACGCTCAGGATGTCCAAGGAGGGCGTCCTCATGGAGAGCGCCAACAACCTCTTCCGCGGCTACCAGGACGGCATCGACACCGGCGGCGTCATCACGGCCCTCAGCGCTGGCAAGGAGTTCGACAATGTCCTGAAGGGCGACAAGGCCGACTCCGGCCTGTCCAAGATCGAGTCGAGGATATCCGACGTCGGCCTGTCCACCAAGGACAAGCACGCCCTGGAAGATCTCGACAACGGCGTCCGCCGCAAGGCGCTGGCGCTCCTGTGGGCGTACCTCGGCCGCGTCGACCTCGACGATCCCGCCCTCGACAGCGCCAAGTACGAGGTCGCTCCCATCGCCCACTCCCTGAACCGCTCCTTCTCCGTCATCGCCCTCGCCTTCGGCAACACGTCGCCCATCATCTCCTCGTTCCTCTCCAGCCAGCACCTCGTCCAGGCCATGCTGCCCAAGTCCTCGCCCCTCCTCCAGCTCCCCCACTTCACCCCGGCGGTCGTCAAGTCCGTCGACGGCGACTCCAAGGTGCACCTCACCCTCCAGCAGTTCATGGACCTCCCCGAGGCCGACAGGCGGCGCGTCGCCGTGGGCAAGGGTCTGCTGTCGGACGCCCAGTACAAGGAGGCCGTCAGCGTGGCCAAGCAGCTCCCCAACCTCCGCGTGGCCAAGGCCTTCTTCAAGGTGACGGGCGAGAAGTTCATCATCCCCTCGTCCCTCGTCACCTTCGTCGTCAAGGGCCGCTTCATCCCCCCCGGCAGCCAGAACATCCCCGCCGTCAACGAGCTGGACCTCGAGGACGTCGACCCCGCCGAGGACGACATGGAGGCGTACGTCGGCCGCAAGAAGGTCGTCGTCAAGGGCCCCGACGGCAAGCCCCACGCCGTCGAGAAGAAGAACGTCCTGCCCCCGCTGGCGCACGCGCCCTACTTCGCCCGCGACCACGCCCCCCGGTGGTCCGTCTTCCTGACCGACTCCAAGCAGGGCAAGATGGCCGTGCCGCCCTTCCACTTCTTCGAGTTCGACCAGCCCATCTTCGACGAGCAGGGCAACCCCACCTTCAACATGCAGACCCTCAAGGCCCAGTTCGCCGCGCCGCCGCAGGCCGGCCACTACACCTTCGTCATGCACCTCGTCTGCGACAGCTACGTCGGCTTCGACACCAAGATGGAGGTGACCCTCGTGGTCGAGGAGGCGAGCAAGGCCGCCACCATGGCGGCGGAAGACGAGATCAGCGAGCCCGACGAGGGTGAGTTCCCCCCAGCCGCTTTTGATGTATTCGAGCACAGAGCACTAACACGTCGCACAGATTCCCTCGCCGGCCAGATGAGCGCCCTCAAGGGCGGCAGCGTGCCGGGCGCGACGAAGCCGCGGAGGAAGGCGGCCGAGGAGTCGGACGACGAGAGCGGCACGGACGACGACGAGGCGGACGACACGAGCGAGACGAACACGGACACGGAAGACGAGTCTTAGGGTGGTTACGTGGGCGCGCCGGCGAACCGGGAAAAATTGGGAAACGGGAACATGGATGCATTGATATCAGCGCGCCGGGGTAGCGGCTGTGTAGAAGTGGTAAATCAAATAATACCCAGATAAGCGCTGACTGAGGGGTGTTGCTCGACCGTGAGGGTGAGGCTTGTGATGTGTCACTCGGCCTCATGTTTGTCCTGGGCAGCGTGGTGTTGCTTCGTGGCAAGAGGTCGGAGAGTGAGGAAAGAGCGTGAACCTACTTTGCATCTGGTTGCCAAGGGGGACTGCTCCTGAAGCAAGGAGCCCATGAGATTCTTGCCGCGGCTGCCTTCTTTCCCTTTCCGCTCCTGCACTTGCACCAAAAACATCGCACCTTCCAGGTTTCTTCCGAACTTGAAAGTTGAACCCAATCGAGTCAATTTTTTGAACTCCCAGGGCATTTCTACTTCAAGTTCCATCCCTCTCTTGAACTTCCCCCTCCCTCAACTGTGTAACCTCCAACCGCGAGTTGCTTCACCTCCTACTTTATCTCTTGTCCCTTCACCCTTTGCGTGGACTCCGCGCCTCGAGCAGAACGGATTTGTTTCCCGGTTTCGCCACACAACATCAGACCGAGACGATTCGACAAAACACCAAGCAGCATGTCTTCCGGGCTATTGATGGAGTTTGAGGGATCCAAAATCAATGATCCCATCAAGATAGGATCTTCTTCACCCGAAATCGCTGCGCATCATACGTCTGCGGACATGATGCTTCCCGGAGACGAGCAGCCAGCTGCGCAGAATGAAGCAACTACAATGGACGGACCTGCTTCCGACAATGAGAGCAATGCGCACCGGGACAAGAGGGTTCGGCGTGGCCAGCCCAGCCCCGACAGGGCTGAGCCCAGAGTCTGGCTGAGAGTTGCTGCGTGCCCCGCGGACCAGGAGCCATTCGACGAGGTCAACGATGTTCTCTACAATTCGGGGGTCTCTGCCAGACGGGCGAGCAGGCAGGAGGTTTACCGGGACTGTTACGCTGAGCTAGAGCTCGGCCCACGCCTCATTCCCGTCCCGGACGACAAGCGCCGACTCCTCTGCCCGCTGTACGCAAAGGATCCCACAGTCTGCGAAGCCGACTACACCCTGACATCGATTGAAGAACTCCTCGTTCACCTGGAAGATGAGCACTCGCATCCAGAGTCTTACTGTCCCGTCTGCTGGGAAGAGTTCGAGACGTATGAGGCCCGTGACGAACACATCCGCAAACGCAACTGCGCACCGAAGCCGAAGCCCATGTCTTGGGGACTCAACGATGCTCAGCTCTTACATTACCGCGTTATTCTCTCCCACGATTGGAGAGTGAGGGCCGTCTACGACGCGATCTTTCGGGGGCTGCAGCCCGGCGTTCAACGTGCTGCTTCGATGTACTGGGATAACTACACATCCTTTGTCATCCAGACTGTCGTTTCTGTACTCGACCCACCGAGGGTCAAGATGATTCTGTTGGAACGCAGGAGGTCAGACAACGCCTCGGAGCCTACCAGGCAGGAACTCAACGACACGCTGGAGCGCTGGCGCAACCAGGTCATCAAGGCATTGCTGATGCCCAGAGCGGAAGAGCATCGGATTCTCTTTGAACGCCGGAACGCTATGGCCGTCAAGCAAGAACCTGCCACCAGAGGATCGGACAGCAACTAGGTCGCCAAGTGACGTGACCCGAACGAAGTCTCTGTGTGGAGGGCGAAGGATCAAAGGAAGGACGAGATGGCTGTGGGAGTATCCGTGATTGACGGTGAGCAAGGGCTCGCACTAAATAGCGGCGAACAAGAGACAACAATCTGTCAGGGTAGCTTGCGGGCATAGGATATGCCCTGGGAGGATGTCACCGAAAATCAATCGTCCCATTTGATTCCGCTCTCACTTCTTGTGAAACCATCCATGATGTTTCTAATCCGGGGTATCTCGCATCGTTCCAGCACGGTGATGTCTTCGTTCAGTACAAGAACAGGCGCTTCTTCGCGTCGTCCACCACCCACGCCAGGCCCTCCTCGAGGTTCGCTCCCGTCATGGCGCTGCAGCGGAGGATGTTCCACCGATGCGTGCGGATCGAAGCCAATTGCAGGCCCTGCTGGTGTCAGAAACCCGAACCTCAGCCGCGGAAAGACGTGCCATACCTGCAGAATCTCCTCCTCGTCCATGCACCCGTTCACGTCCGTCTTGTTCGCGAAGACGAGCAGACTCGCCCCGGAGAGGCGCTGTCGAGATGTCAGCAGGGCATTCCGAGAGCATCATATGGCAGCAAAGGCGAAGCGACCGACCTCTTCCTGCAGCAGCCCCTGCAGCTCCTCCCGGCAATCGTCGATCCGCAGCCGGTCCGTCGCGTCGACGACCCAGATCAGCGCGTCCGTCTTCTCGAAGTAATTCCGCCAGTACGACCGGAGGGTCTTCTGGCCGCCGACATCCCCTGGAATGGTCAGTGCCTCAATTACAACTCATACCAGGGAAGTGCGTACATATGTTCAGCTTGTATCTGCGACGCCCGTCAGCCTCTCGGTCAGCGTTCGGCAGAGGGGCAGCTCACCCGTCATAATCAATCGTCTTGATGATGAACCCCAGCGTCGGACTGACGGTGTTCACATCCTCATTCATGATCTTCTTGACGATGGTTGTTTTCCCCGCGTTGTCCAGGCCCCTGAGACAGGATCAGCGAGGAACTTGGGATGGATGAGGGGAGACGGACAGCAGCAGGATGCGCATCTCCTTGTCCTTGAGACGGGCCTTGCGGAGGATGGAAAGCATGGTGAACCGATGAACAGATGGCTGCAGAAAATGGGCGGGATCATACCATTTTCATGGCTTCGGTGTCGAATGGAGGAAGGTGATGCTTCACGGAGGCGATGATGCAGTTGTTGAATTTCCACACGTGATTGGATTGGGCAGTCGGTGAGTCGGTGAGGGCCCCCTATTAGTGCCCCTCCTCAACGACTTCACCACCAAAATAGAAGTCCGTCCGAGTAAACCCTGAGCCCCGAACATTTCCCTTGTAATTCCACCAAGCAAATGTACGAAACTGCATGCCTCCAGCCTCCGGATTCCTCCTCCCCGAAATAACCGCCACTCTCTTCATCACCTCTCCCCTTGCCTACTTCCTCGCCTCATCCTTGGCCAAGTCACTTCCGTCCGGTTCAGGGACCTGCGCGTCGTGCATCCAGATGAACTTGTCGATGATCTCGCTCTGCATTCCCCTGCGCGTGCTATACGCAGCCTCTACGTGGCCCACCTCGTTGAACTGGAAGGCAATCATCATGTTGTTGAACCACGCCCAGTCTGGATCTTTCTTGCCTCGGAAGAGGCCCTCGATGATGATGCCTGCGGTTACCTGTCAGCCAAGTGGAGTTGTGATGACGGAAGTTAGGACTCACGATTCGGGACCAGGCGCGTCCTGCGGTTCAGCTCAAGGTCATTGTACGGATGGCGCTCAAGGCTCTCCCATTCGTGCTTGACGCGATTTCCGGGGTGCCCGCGCGACATGTGAACGAGGATGCGATCCACGATGGCACTGCCGATGTGCTTCTGGCGGTGCTCCCGGTCGACATACACTGTGAGTTTGGCAGACAGTCGACGGACGTGTTTTCCAAGGCCGAATCCACCGTCGAGGAGCTGGAGGAACCCGAACCCAAGGACGGTTTCCTGGGTGCCCGCCCTTCCTTGGGCGGTGCTGGCCGGGTATCCTGTGTCGTCGTTGAACTTATCACGGCGATGGACAGCCACGATGAAGGGCAGTTGGTTGCGGGTGCATTGTTCGCCGATCCGATTGAAGTCGGAGGTCTTGACGTGCTCCGTGTCCCACGCGCGCAGACCGCGGTCGATCTCACCGTTGTAGATATTGACGATACCTTCTAGATCGCTCCAATTAGCAGGGCGGAGGATGCAGTCTGCGGTGACCTCGGGTCGAACGGGATCCGGGATCTCGTCAATCACCTTGTCAACCGCGGGAGGGGCGGTGTACCTGTCCAGGGAATGTTGGTTGTTCTTCCGCCGCTCTCTCTGCGCTCGGATCCCATTCTCGCGGGCGATGAGAAAATTAGCCGTCCAATTCTCGGAGTGATCCTTCTCCTGGGGAGTGGACTTGATATACTCTCCCTGGTCCCACTTGGTGGGAGGTTGCTCCACGGGCGGAAGGTATTCTCCTGTGAAGGTGTCGATGTCGCGGGTCATGAAAGATACGATGTCGCCCGGGGCCATCTTCACGACGACCTCGCAGCGGACATTGCTGTTCCAGTCCTTGATGAAGGAATTCTTGAACGTCGCACTATTCAGCAGTTCGTCCTCTTCGACGAGATCATATGGCCTGCGAGACAACATGTTGTCAATCCGCATCATGTGATTTTCCGGTGCGATCTCATGGCGAATGTCGCGAGGAGTCGCGTCAGTGCTGATGTCCCACGTAGAGTGACTCTTCTTGCGTTTGGCGACAGGGAAGTCCTCTGCGGTTCTGATCTTGAGGAGGGAGTCTGAGGTCAACTGCAGCGGCGTTTCGGTGTTCTCGGATTCATTGTCGTAGGTCGACACGTTGGACGGGAGCTTGAAACTCTTGGATTTCCGAGAAAGCTCCTCGGTCGCCTTGTGTGAAGTGGTCGGCTTCTCCGTTAGTGTGCTTCTGATCGACTTGACAGGGGAGACTGCAGGTTTCGCCCGCCTGGTGCCAGGAAGATCGAAGCCACAGAGCCATGCGATGGCTTTCTCGTCCTTGAAAGGACCCGTGCGCTTGCCCTTGATATCCTTGGCGGTGTCGGACTTCTCGGGTGATTTGATAGCATCCGAGGGCAAATCATCTCTCACTGAATCTTCCTTGATGGAGAGGGACTTGTCGTGGGTGACGCTCGCTTCGTCCTGAGCACTGAGGGCCGTGCTGACTGCAGGCGTTTCTTGGAGTGGAACGGGCGTTGGCTTTCTTGGGGATGTTGAGTGAGATTTGCGGCCTTGAACAGGAACGTCATGGCCAGTGAGCCATGTAATGGCCTTCTCATCCCTAGCAGGAATCTTCGGTCTGTTATTGGGATCCTTGGTGGTGTCGGTCTTCATCGATGATCTGATGGCGCCCGACAGTGAACCTTCCTGGATGGAGCCCTCTTTGACCGAGACAGAATTGTGGCGGGCGGGGGACGATTCGCGCCGAGTGCTGGAGATGGAAATTGTTTCAGATGGTTCCGTTAGTTTTCGCATCTCGGGAGCTTCAGTCGTTTCGTTTAGGGTTGCCGGACCAGGGACTTGGTGTTCGGCAGGAGGGCGGGGGTTGGTGTGGCCGAACAGCCAGTCCATTGCCTTCTGGTCACGTACCAGCGTCATTCTGAAGAAAACAGCCGAATATGTCCGCTTCAAAAGAGAATTGAGAGAGTGGAGGCCTGTCAAGGTAGGTTCTCGCAAGAAGGGAGCTGTGTTACTTGCTGGGGTTGTGAAGATCGAGTTTGGGAGGCAGGAGATACAAGGAGGGACAGTGGGAAAATCTCGTGTTGTTGTAAAAGAGGGATTAGTAGATTCTGGAGTTCAAGATGGAAGCCTCGCTCTAAATGGGCCCGGCTGGCTGATCTGCTGGGACCTGAGGGAAGGAGCAACTGAATAGGAGCCCGAGGCAGGCGCGCTCACCGGGCTCACCGAAATAGGGGCCAGGTGAGCAGGCGCTCACCTGGGGGAAGGGACCCACCTGGCGGGGACCTGAACCGTTGGGACCAGTTGGAAACACGCCAAGAGCGAGACAGGAAAGGAAAGCACGACCGAGCTGATGACGAACGTGCCTGTCCGCCGCTGGAGAGCGACACCTGCAGTCGAAAACTGGGACACAAACGCAGCTAAATGCGCTGGTGCTCACGCCGTCCGTCATCTCTACTCCCACTGACGAACCTAACACGCCAAATCCACTGGACGACGCTGGTTGCCGGCGTACCACACAATCCGTCCCATTGTTGTTGACTTTGCCCTAGTCCTGTTGTGCCTCTGGCCAGGAACAATCCATTGACTTCCCCAAAGACGTCCGGAAACCACTCTCTTCCGGCATCGCGACACTCTTTTGCTTACTCGACCACCCGATGCATCCTCCCTAGACCTGCTTCCAGCAATCCGACGCCGCCATGGACGACGTGTCCAAGTTCCTGCAGGATGTCAAGGAGATGAACGCGAGACGGACGGAGGAGGACGACGCGCGCCAGAGGGAGCTGGACGAGAAGATACAGCAGGAGAAGAGGGAGCGCCAGGCTCGCCGCGCAGGTACGTGATACTCGTGTGCTCCGTGGTTTAGGCCGGGAAGCATCACCTCGGGTTGCTTGCTGCTACCCGGGAGGGCCAAGCTTTCTGCCAGATACGCCGCGGGCCCTGTTAGCTCGAGGAGCAGCGCGAAACTTTGGTCCTCCCCGGGTAGCTCTGTTGATCCGGCGACTGGAGTTGATCAACAGAGAAGCATGCGAGCACCTCTGCTGGCCGTCTTCAGCAACATCGGCCATAAGATAGATGCTGGCCGGCCATGCATCCCCTGGCTATTTGTCACTGACGTGCTCCAGAACGCGCAAGGTCCATTTCTCCCCAGAAATCATCTCCCGCCAACACCCCACCACCCTCGTCCCACCGAAGCACCGCGCGCCTGTCCGAAAGCCTGCGTCTCTCTCCCGCTCGCGACTCTCAGGGAAGCCCTCAATCCCGCCAGCACATGTCCTTTGATACCTCCGACAGAGATAGCTGCGGTCCCGCGCCCCAACAGCCCCAGGCCCCTCCTTCCGAGGTCGAAGAAAAGCCTTCATCCGCAATGGCGTCGCCCAGCTCTCCCGCTGCCGGTCCCCAAGGCCCGCGAGCACTGTCATGGCAACGCCGCCCGCCGTCCCGAGGCTCCGATCAGTCGAGAAGCAGACCCCTCTCCATGGTCGCCGCCCAGAACGCAGCCAGGACTTCAACCAGCACTCCCCCCGAGACCTCCCCCGATGCCTCCGAGCAAACTTTCTCAAAAGACCAAATCGCCCATGCATTGGGCTCCAAGGACCCTTCGTGGTTCAGGCAGACCGCCGATAGGGGCCTCGGCTCTGCTGCATACCGCAAAAACCAGGTCGAAGACGCCGACACGCTTGACATGTCCTCGGTCAAGACTGCGCTGCCGGGTATGGACCGGCCGTCTTCTACTGAGGCGAGAGGCCCTGCCAGCCCCAGCGAACCGGAAAAGTCCGCGGAACGCCGTCTGGCCTCGCCCCTGCCCATGTCTTCAGCGCCAAGGCTGGATCCTCCGTCTGAAAAGGCGGCACCCGAAGAAGACGCGCCTCCCGGCCGACGAGGCTCGGTGCTGGGCTCTGGCCGCTCATCGCCCACGAGGCCTATATCGCCCACGAAGGGCATGGGCGGATTCGTGCAGAGCGCAATGATGAAGAGGTCCGACAGCGTAAAGAGGTGGAGTGTCACTTCTCCGCCAGGCCTTGCGCGTGCCGATTCTGTCGCTTCGAATCGAAACAGCATGCACTCGCGCTCGAGATCTCGGCCTACCAGCATGTTCAGGGAACGGTCCGATGCCTCGGCTGACGGCTCCAGGCCAACCTCGAGTCATAGCAACAAGGACGATCTGGCCAGCAACGAGGCGACTCCCAAGGCCAAGGAAACCAACACCGTCCTGCCCCCAATCGACACGACCATGAAGGGCGACGACGAGGACGACAAGGTCACACCACCTGCGAGCCCTTCAAAGACAATGGACCCGCGACGATGGAGCCCAACAAAGGCGAGCTGGCTCGAGACTGCGCTGAATAAGCCGGAGAGCCCCAAGCCAAAGCCGACGCCGCCACCTTCTAACCAGCCGACGTGGATGGCCGAGCTGAACAAGGCAAAGGCGCAGAAGGCCGCTTCCAAGCACGAAGTGAACATTGGCGGACTTATGCGGTCCTCGCCAATGGGAGCTGCCGCGAAGCCTAATCTCACGGGACTCGGTGGCATATACTCGCCTCCCACGCCCAGCCAACGGACGTTCCGCAGCAACCTCAAGCCTGCAACCTCTACCGACAAGCCGGACGTCAAGCCCAAGCCTGATCTCGCCAGCAAGCCGGAAGCAGAGGCCCCCTCCGATGAGGCAGTCGCTGTGAAGCGGTCCTCCACGAGCCAAGCGTCTCCTATAATTAAGCCCAAGCCCGAGACACCGCCTAAGAAAGATTTCCGCGCAAACCTCAAACCGCGCCAGCCGGCTCCGGACGCAGGTGGCTCCAAGGATTCGGGCGCCGAATTTCAGAATGTCTTCGGCACCCTGCGGAGGACAAAGACGCAGAATTACGTTGCGCCGGACGAGCTGAAGAGCAATATCATGCGGGGCAAGGCGGCCTTGAATGTGACCGGCGGGCCGAAGCCAAGCGAACGCAAGGACGAGTTCAAGGACGCTATTCTCAAGAAGAAGGACGACTTTAAGAAAGCACAAGCAGAAGGCAAGGGAGTCACGCGAAATGTCACCTCGCCCATTGAGAAGCCGGTCCCCGAGGGCCTCGCACGACGCCAGGAGCTGTCAAAGTCTCTCACGGGACGAAAGGACCCCACCGCTGGCTACGGCATCGAATCCGCAAAGTCGTCTCGCGAGGAAGCGAGGCCCATTAGCACATCGTCCCAGGAGACCGCCCCGGCCCCGGAAGAGCCAGAGACGCCTGTTCTGCACAAGGAGACCAGCGCACCGGCGAGACTGCAGAGCCGACCCGGCGGCGGCGGTCTCGCCGACCGCTTCAACCCAGGCCTGGCCGGCCTTTTGGCCCGCGGGCCTCCTCCGATGGCTGCGAATGGCGGGAAGGGATCCGATGAGCCTCTATCCAAGCCGACTGCCTCTGCGTCCTCCGAACCACCTGCTGAGCCCTCTGCTCCTGGCCCTCAGCTGACGCACATGACTAAGGGCCGTGCTCGCGGGCCCAAGAGAAAGGCACCCAGCGGTGCCCAGAGCGCGGCCAAGCAGTCCAAGCCCAGTGCTGCTCCTGCTGCTACCCCGTTGAAAGAGAACGCGCCGCCCAAGGCCATCGAGACGCCCAAGTCCCCGCCCGTGAAGAAGCCAGCCCTCGCAACACCTCTCAAGCCAGCGACGCCCGCCAAGGAAGTTCCCAAGCCAGTGCAGAGCCCCAAGTCGCCGCCCCCTCCTACATCACCCAAGTCGATCCAGGTCCAGGTCGCCGCCAAAGCGGCGGCCAAGAGCAAGCCTTCGCCCCTAAAGCCGGTCGAGAATATTCCGACCAGGGAGCCGGAAACACCCTCGGCACTCCACAAGTCCCCGTCACCACCCATCACCAAGACGAAGCCCGCCAATGTCACGCCATTCGGGACCTTGCGACGGACACCCTCGCCCACGAAGCATGAATTTGAGCAGCCAGTGGACGCCGCTTCTCAGCCGTCTTCCCCTAAGAAGCTGGACATGAAGAGGATGTCCAGGTTCTTCGATGAGTCAAAGACGGGTTCAAGCGCAGAGCCCAAGGCTGAGCCCAAGATTGCACCACAGACTGTGGTCCTGCCACCCGCGAGCCCTGCCAAAGAGAGCGCGCCAGGCACGCCGCGCTCGCCCACCAAACAAGCCAGCGAGGTGTCGGTGCTTTTGGACAGCTTCTTTGGCACGCCGCGACCGCAGAGGGCATACCGCGTTGATACGGCCGAGATTCTCATGAACAGGCCGCCGACGCCGCGTGTGCAGACCACCGGCTTCCAGCTGTTCCAGCTCTTCGGCGACGGAAAGAAGATGCCTGTGCCTGCCCACAACGAGCGGAGCCTCTTCGAGCAGGACATGTACATCTGCCCTCACCAGTACGTTAACGAGGCGGGCAAGAAGACCGCTGAAGTCTACTTCTGGGCTGGCGATGAAGTCCCCGAGTCAACGGTAGAGGATGCCCAGCTGTTCGCCAGCCGCGAGGCCCGCGCGCTCGGCGGCAAGCTCGTCAAGATCCTCCAGGGCAAGGAGACGCCCGAGTTCCTCCAGGCACTCGGCGGCATTGTCATCACGCGTCGCGGCTCCGGCAACAAGTACGACTCGCTTGCGCCGAACATGCTCTGCGGCCGGCGCCACCTGGGACAAGTGGCCTTTGACGAGGTCAACTTTGCGCCCTCTAATCTGTGCTCCGGCTTCCCGTTCCTCATTACCCAGCAGGGCAAGTGCTTCCTCTGGAAGGGCAAGGGCAGCAACGTTGACGAGCTCGGCTGCGCGCGTCTCATAGGTATGGACTTGACGCTGACGGGCGAGCTCATCGAGGTTGAGGACGGAGCGGAGCCTGCTCAGTTCTGGGATCTCTTCGAGGGAGGCAGTGGCGCGAAACCGCATTCTGCGGACCACTGGCGGCTGAAGCCGAGCTATGACAAGTACTGTGGCCGCTTGTTCTGCTCGGACGCGTCGTCAAAGCAGCAGGTGAGTGACCTTTCAGCCCCTTTGCAGAATATTGCTGACCTCCCACCCCAGATTACCGAGGTCTCCCCCTTCAGCCAGGCCGATCTCTCGCCTGAGCGGGTCTACGTCCTCGACGCCTTCTTCGAGATGTACATCGTCGTCGGCCGCAACGCGCAGTCCCAGTACGCGGCGTTCCGCAACGCCCTCGACTTCGCACAGGAGTACGCCATCCTGGCCTCCGGCATGGAGGACCGCCCCTTCGTGCCCGTCTCGACCGTCGTGCTGGAGGGCATCCCGCGGGACCTGAAGCGCGTCTTCCGAAAGTGGCGCGACGACGCGAGCCCGACCGTCCTGCCCGGCGCCGGGCTGAAGCGCGGACGGAGTCTTAGGATCGTGCCCCTGACGCAGGCCCTGCAGGCGATGAGCGAGTGATCGGATGAAGGGGCGGGAGACGGACAGGGGTGTCTGTATATGAATACTGCATTGGCGTCTGCTGGACGCATGGCGTTGCGGTCTTCTCTTTGCCTGTGCTGCGGGCTGAACACTTTTTTGACTTTGATTGTACATTGCGAACGTTCTCTGAGCGGAGTATATACAGTTGATTATGCCACGATCGGGATTCTTTTGGTTCGTGATGGTGAGGAGAGCCGTGCAGGCGATGTTACCCCCTTTCTACTGTAGATGCCTGAGTAGCATCAGGCGTTAGATATTAACCGCGTCCACTTCACTCAGGCCCTAATTCACGGCGGAAGTCACAGTTCTCACAGATACGCATTACAAATTACAATCAGTGTGTATACGTATGCATGAGTATAAAATTCGTCTCTATCATACCGCAAAACCAGGGGGTATCAAGATGCAAGGAAAGCCATATTACAGGCCTGAGCGTCAGGCTCACTTCCGTCGAAAGAGCATATCAAGACCCCTCCTCGGCTTCTCCTGCTTCTCCTTCCGCTTCTCCTCCTCCCGCCTCCTCTCGCCAACCGCCGAGATGCTGTCCTCCGGCACCACGGGCCTGTTCTGGTCGAGATCGCGCAGAAACATGTCGAGGTTGGTGCTCTCCGAATTCCTGCTCGCGCGCGAGGAGGACCTGCTCTCGCTTCGGGAGGACCTCCTGTCCTGCCGGCCGCGGTCGTGACCTGGGCCCCCGGAATCCTGGGAATATACGGACGAGGAGGCCCTCGGCGAGGGCGGGACTTCCGCTCTAGGCGAGTGAGGCATGTTGGGTAATGGTGGCGGGCGCTCCGTCGCGTTACTACCCCGCCGCGATAGGGGTTCCGGGATGAATGGGTTCCGGAAGGCGTCCGATGCATACGAGGACGGCCGAGGGGTCCTGCCCTGTTCGCGATCGCGGCGTTCCCTCTTCTCGATGCGGGCCTCCATCATCTGACGGACGGAGATTCGCCCCGGCGGCTGCACGGGCGGCGTGCGGCCCTCGAGGATAGCGAGGGTCGCCTCGTCGGTGCGCAGGGCGCCATTGTAGTTTGACCGTATGCCACCTTGGACTTCGCCAGGGTTCTCGCCACGCACGAGGCCGGAGAGGAGGGTGCTGTCGGGGACAGGCGCTCGTGTGTGCGCCGAGACGTCTGTGTACGCGCTGCTGTTCGCGTCGTCCTCGGTGACAGACTCCGCGGTTGGCTGGCGGTTCTTGGAGGGCGTCCAGATGTTGTTTTCATAGCGTTCGCGGACTTCCTGGCTATATCGCTTGTGCTCGAGGTTGAAGTTGCCGTACCCGCCGATGCCGCGAGGGGAGTTCGGGTGGCTCGGGGAGGATGGCGCCGTGCTGGGCTGAGTTTGCGCTGATGAGCTCTTGCTGGTCTGTCCGGGACTGAAGGTGGAACGGCCAGCAGTGGCCGACGGGGAGTGCATGGTTCCGTTGAACAACATTCGCAGCTTGTCTTGCACGTCCTCTGGCACCTTCGCTTCGGGGTCTGCGGCCGACGGGCGGCGGCTGCGTGAGCTTCCGGAGACAGACGGCCGCCTGCTGCCAGAACCCAGATCCATCGAGGACCGGAACCACTGTCGTAGCTTCTCCTGTGTGCTTGCCGTGTCCTCGCCCACAATGGACAGCGACCCGTCCTTGACTTTGACCCCGCGCGCATTCTGCCGAAAAGCAGGGTGCACGGGTCCGCTAGGAGTAACAGACTGCCATCGCGGCTTCCAATTTGCCCTAGCCCCGGGGTTGTGGTCAGATTCGTTCTCGGTGTTGGTGGTGGTGTTGATGTTGTCCCGAGCAGGCTCGTCACGGGTGAAGTAGTAACTCCCTACCTCATCAGCCCAGTCCTCTGCGTGCTGGTCACCACCATCGCCATCTTGATCTCGGTCTTGCTGTTGCTCATTGAAGCTCAGGCTAGCACCGGGGGAGGGCATGGGCGAGCCCGTTGCGGGTGATCCAGGACCAGACGAGCCCGACAGGTCCAGGGGGTCGACGTGAGCCGACATGTGCCTGCGCCAGCTCTCAACCCTCGACACGTCGTCCCCATCTCGCCCGCTAGACATGAACGTGCCATCCCCGCTGGCCGTTGCGGGCCGCCTGGGATCATTATAGACGTGATCGGTGCCGAGCGGCGCACCAGGGGCTTTGCTAGGCTCGCCGATAAGACTCGCGGGCCTCGGAAGAGGGTTCCTCCCGCGATATATATTGGGGTTGGAAATCTTTTTGCCAGCCTCCTTGAGCCTCTTCCTAGCATCTCGGCGCTCCCTCCTCTCGCGAAGGTTCGTCTCTCGAATCGTCTGCAGCTCCACGGCCAGCGTATCGCTCACGCTGATGAGAAGGACCTTATCATCGCCGAACCAGTCGATCCAGGCGTCAACGAAACGCAGAAAGGCCGGGTCGCTCCGCATCCGAGGGTGGTGGCGGGCGACGTTGGTGCGAGCGATGATATTGGCTCGGAGGTCGGCCAGCAGTTCGCCCCTGGCGCCGACCATGGCGAGCATGCAGGCCTCGCAGCCCCCTTCGATGAAAGGTAACATGTCGGCAGGGAAGCCGAAGCGGCGCTGAAAGTCGTCGGCGCGAAGCCACAGACTAGAGATGCTCGTCATGCGGCGGACAAAGGCCTGGACCGACTGCGACGGCGGGAGGCCGTCGAAGCCCTTGTGTCGACGGATGCGGTCGCTCTTCATGCCCACCTCGTCGGCCAGGAGGAGAAATAGTGACCGCAGCCTCCAGGGGTGAAGGCTCTTGTGAGCCTTGCACAGGAGGGCGGCATGGGGGACGAAGGGCAGATCCCGCCTCTCAGAGGCGAGCATGAGCCCTCGCGTGATGACCGCAAGAGGGTCGTCGAGAGCTGGTCGGAGGCAAGCCTGCGGGAGGGCCTTGACACCCTCGCGCTGCTTATTGAGCCATTCTTCTGATGGCGGGCCGCGGCCTGCAGCGGGCGACACCGAGAGGAGGCTGGTCAGCTTCTTGACCGCCGACGCGGAGAACTCATCGATATAACGGTCAGTCATAGCAATGAGTGATTATGATATTCGAGAAGACGCTTACTGTTGGCTGCTATAGGTGTAGCCACGGTGATTTAGTGCTCAAAGGTCCAAAGTTTCTTCTTCTGTTCGTGTTGAATTTGCCGAGAAGATCTCCCCTGATGCCGCCGGCCCGCCCGAGCGTCACCTTCATTTATACTGAGATGACCATGCTGTCTCTACGCTGAGCAGCCTGCTATCCGCGGGACATGTACTTTTGTTGGCAACAAAAGGCTGGAGTCCGTTGTTCGAAACAATGCGCTGGAATCATCGGCCTGTGCTTTGAGTGACAACGCCCTTTGTCTCCGTGTAGTCCTCGAACATTCGACATGCTGTCGAGGGCCCTGGACAGGCTTTCGCATAAAGAAGAGGCTGACTTGGGCTAAAGACAACCTGGCACACGTCAGTCGAGTCGCTCGCTGCTGGTCAGACCACTCACTCGTCCGCCCCTCAGATACCAAACCGAACGCTGGAATCGTCACATCACGAAAGCAAAATCTCGGCCTGTCCACCGCAGGTGTCATGCACTTTCATTTCGTGAGACCGACGTCGCCGTCGGTCGTCGCCCGTTGCTAGCGAGAGAACGAGAAGCACCGAGAGCCAATCGCTTTTCGGCCGGGGAGTTCGTCCGCCATCAGCTGGCGGCTGATCCCCGAAGAGAGAACCTGTTCACCCGGTCCACCACCCCGTCTCCCAGAAGAGAGAATGCCGCCGTTTCCGAGAATTTTCGGGCAAGAAGCACATCTGGACACTGTCTGCCGGTCCTCCTGTCATACAATTCAAGTGAAGCCCTCCAACGCCGGTGTCATGCCTCAACAAGTCATTAAAAGCCATGTCCCATTAGACGTGGATGTGCGGGAGCCTGTGCGAGGCGTCCTGCTCCAGCCTCTGTCGTTCCAGGCGGATCTTGGCTGCCTCCGTTCCATCATCAGCGTTGGCAGGCTCCTGGAACCAGGGATGTGCCAGGGCCTGCTGGGCTGTGATGCGGTGCTGCGGGTCGTAGACGAAGATCTTCCGAAGGAGGTCCAGGAAGTTCTTGAAGAAGGTCGAGTTTGACGGGATGATTTCCTGTGCCGTTTGTGTCAGCTACGCCACTTCCGCATGCTACAATGCTAGTAGCTCGACTCACCTCCAGGCGCTTCATGGCCTTAACAAATCTCCTGGAGGCCCTGGTCGTATCAGGAGTTGGGTAATCCAACTTGGACCTCTTGAAGTACCTGTTGCTCCCATGTCAGCAAGACGTCATGCCTTCGGGGACCGGCCGGACTGGACTTACTTGGCAGCAGGGTTTCCGCCGCTCCGAGTTGCCGTCTTGTTCACGGCAGTGACAAGATGCGTGTCTATCCTTGTGCCGCACACCATTTCCATCATGGCGAGATGCTCGAGGTTATCGTGCGTCTGGAAGAGGGCGTCTCCGGTAAAGAACTCGACCAGAATGCAACCGATGCTCCAGATGTCGCAAGGATATGACCAGCCGAGGCCGAGAATGATCTCGGGAGCCCGGTAGTGTCGCGTCGATACCACGGAGGAGTGGTACTCATCCTGGAATGTCGCCGATCCAAAGTCGATCAGTCGGATCTCGGTGTCGAGGAGAACCCTTCTCTGGTTCGCTTGTCGGTTCTGGGACGAGGAGGAGGAGGGTATCTTGCGGTTGTACGTAAATGTCTGGTAGTTGTTGTCACACAAGAGGATATTCTCGGGCTTCAGGTCGGTGTGGATCAAGTTCAAGTCATGGAGGACTACGAGCTGGTCAGTCGCTGGCAAAAAGAGGAAAAGAGTGCGAGGGGGTTCGAGGCAGACGCACAGGCAACGCTGGTGAAGAGCTGGCGGGCAAAACTCTGGATCTGGCTGTTAGGAAAGGGGACAAAGTTGTTGCTCTTCAGGAAATCAAAGACGCTCTGGCCGAGGAGGTCCATGACGATGCAGATGTGCCCCCGGTAGTCGAAGCAGTCCCGCAGGTGGATGCAGCGGTTGCGGTTCTCGTCGTCGTTGGCCTTGAGCGTCTGGAGGACCCGGAGTTCAATCCGGGAAGCATCGCGGTATTTCTGGACGGAACGGATGATCTTGATGGCGACGGACTTGCCCCGTCGGCGGTCCCTGGCCTTGACGACCTTGCCGAACGTGCCCTGGCCGAGCAGTTGAATCATTTGGTCTGGGTTCGTTAGCCTCTTGCGGGGATATGGAGCATGAACGCGGAGACACTCACATCTGTCGGTCAATTCGGCGTCGGGGACGACGATGTAGTGGCCGTCATCATCGTCCACCTTGGCGTTCTTGTTGTAGGAATTCTGTACATGGGGGTCAGTCGTGGTTCGTCGAGTCGGCCGAGAGGGCACTTACATCCGGGATGACGCGGACGTGGACTTCGCCGGCCTTTTTCGGAGGATGGCGCAGTGGTCGGTAACTGGGACATGTATCGGCGAGGACCTCAATATCCCGCTTCTTGGCCTCCTGGGCGACCTGATGGCGAGTACGCTTCCGCTTCTGCCCAGCATGTGCGTCATCATGGTAGCCGTTGGAGGACAGCGATGTGGCAGCGGTGGTGTTGTGTGCCGAACTCGTCGTCCGGTCGGTGGATATGGTCGAGCCGCTGGGCGTGGTGTGGTGGGATCCGGCGTACTTGTTGTGATGGAGAGGGTCGAAGTGCTGGTTATCGTCATCCCGTTTCCGCTTCTTGGCGACATGGCGGGAGGAAGAGGCCGCGCCGTTGGAGGAGTGTCCATTCGTGGCATGGGTGGTAGAGACGACCTTGACGCCGGCATTGGCGTGGCCCGCGTCAGGCTCGGGTGTGTCGTCAATCACAATGATCTCCTCGGGCAACCCGTTCTTGTAAAATGTATCCCAATCCGGGCCCCGAGAGCGCCGTTTCTTCCTGGCAGGCTGCTGGGCCGTGTCTGGCTGGCTGGTGACGGGCATTTTTGCGAGATAGCCGGCGTCCGAACGGGTTGTTGTGCTGGTGATGTCGTGGGCGGGTCGGACGGAGGAGGTCAGGCCCACGCCATTGGAGGAAGCGGTCGAGGCAGTAAGTGACGAGCCCGAGGAAAGAGTCGTCGTCGAATAGTTCGACGCGGGATACGACGGGGCAGGAGGGGGTAACCTCGTCGAGCCAGTGGTCGATGGGTGAGGCAAGACCGGATGGCGATATGGGGACGAGGTCGAAGCCTGCGGAGCGGTGGGTTGGTACGGCTGGTGCGTGTACGGGTAATGGGGATGCCGATAATGAGCGTGAGGTGGTAGCGTGGCTGTTGCTGTTGTGGGCGTCGACATGATTCTCCCGTGCCAGAGTCGGTTGCTGAGTGTGCTGGCGGCGAGAACCAAACAACTCTGCGAGGCGAAGGTGAGGTGAGGTGGTGGAAAGGAGAGGGAAGGGGGAGAGCGGCGTTTCGCACGTCAGGCCAAGTGAGGGCGAGGGCGAGGGCGAGCGAGCGGAGTGCGTGGTGGTGGTGTTTGGCTTGCCCGGTCGCGGTCGTCTGGGGGGTGCGGACAGTGGACTCGTCGAGAGAGTTCCCCTAGAGCAGTGCCCGAACAGTGGAGTCCCTGGTCGAGTGAGGCGTGAGCGTGAACTGTGCGTGCTGGAGCCGAGTCTGGTCGGATGTGCGTCGGATCGAGGGGGCAGGTCCTCGAGATGGCGGGCGGTCGAGGTGACGGGTCTTCGAGAGGTGATTCACCGGACGAGGACGATGCGAGAAAGAGGGCTTGTTGACCCAGCTGCTGGACGAATTTCGTCGGAAGGGGGAGGCGAGCAGAGCAACTGGAAAGAGGCGGCGTGCCTCTGGGCGTCCCGTCTGGATCGAAGGAGCCGGAGGCAGGAGAAGCGTGCCCACAGTGACGCTGAGGAGGGCAGGGCTGGGCCTGGCTCGGGGGGCGCCTCCACTCGTGGGTGCTGACAGGGCGTGATGTCCGGTACCGAATGGCAATAACAGCAGCGACAGGCGCTGGGCCAGAGGGCGGGTGTGGCCGTTGTTGCGGTGCAGGCGGTGGCACGCAGATGCTGCCCACACTTCTGGGGGGTGCACATGACTAGTGCCGTCTTGCAGCGGGGAACGCGCACTGTTTTGTTTGCTGTGAACCGGGCGGTCTCTACAGTGTTGTTTGTCTTGGGCACGGTCAGTGGCAACAAGGGCCCACCCCTGCGTGTCCATTCCAGCCCTCTCCTCCAGCGCACCTGCCCTCACACGCGGGAATGACTAGAGCAGGTACCTCAGTCTGTCCCTTCTAATTCACGAAGGAAGGAGGAACAGGCACTGCCCGGGGAAGGAGCCTTGGATAGAATTGCATCCCGGATCACCACAATAGACAGGTCGTTGCCTCCGACTTCCAGTTTCTGCCATCTGCGCCAATGAGGCCGGTGGCCAGGTACAGTGCAGTCCGAGTCGAAGCGGGCGCCCGTCCCATCAGAACTCACGTTGCCACGGCTGTCACCCGTACTGTACATACAGACTTGTCCGAGTATCCCCTCCTTTGCTCGACAGCACAGGTCCCGCCCACGACAGACTCTCGGCCTTTTTCTCGTGCTATTCTTTTCCAGAGAGCTTCGTCCTCGAGCACTCTGAAGAAATCAAATCCGCCAGAGGGACCCTGGATCCGCGGCTCAAAAGTCTTCTCGACTGATCTACAACCTCGAACTCGTCACGAACGCCGGACAATCAGACCAGTCGCCGGGCCAGCCCAGCCGATCCACACCCTCCATCTTGTGGCCCCTCACTTCCGAGGGTTTTACTTTTCCTCGTTGGGTCACAGCGCCGGGCCTCCTCAGGTTGATCAGTGCTTCTGCGGCGGTGCACTCCAGGCTTCACCACCATGTTGCTCGACCATGCAGACTTTCACGAACCGTCAGGCCCCCCTTGGCAAAGGGGGACAGCATCCACCGACAAGAGGATATCTCCCTCGTCTCAAAACGAAAAGTCACATCCGCTCCCATCCAGCCTCTCTTTGTCCCGACTCGAATCTCGACCGTCACCACAGACCGACCTATCCCCGGCAACCCCGTTGCCCCTACCCAATGTCGCCGTGCCGGACCCTGCTACTATCCTTCTTCCGTTCCAATCTGCCTCTGGAACACCTCCTGGCTGCAGATCAGCACCCCCAGACCACCAGCCCGGGGAAACACGTCGTGTGGCTCTGGCGCTGGCTCTCGAGGTTCCGTTTCATTCTAATCGCTGGAACAAGTACTTTGCACGCGTCGACAGGAAACGTCGCATCAGGCCGGCCGGACACGAGCGCTATTCAGTGGCTTTCCTCCCGTCTCACCGTGCGATTCATTCGCGCCCATCCGTTTGCCGTGCTCGTCTGCCAGTGTGGCGATTCGTCTTGGCCGTCCGGCGCCGTATCCGCATCTTCGCGTCTCGGCCTTTTTCGGCTGGGGCCTTTTGGTCCCTGGACGGTCTCACCTCCCCTCCGTCTCGTGTTGTCAAATCGGATCCTCCTCGCCAGTTTGACGAGACACGTCCCATCGTAGCATGATATCATACCCATTTCCCTCCACCGTGGATCAGAGCATGCAGAGCAACCACACTGGCGAGCCGGCGGCTACAGTGATTGCTGGGTCACCCGCACGTAATAATGTACCCCAGGCCGCCATGCAAATCCCTGTCCCTGACGCCAGCGCCACCACGGCCGTTGAAATGCAGGTCACGGCTCCTTGGCAGGATCCTCCATCACCGTCCGCACGACTGGTGCCCATTAAAAGCCCCATCGTAAGCCTTCACTGATGTCATGTCATGCACCGGTTGTGTTCGTATTTGATGCAGAGTTTTGACGATTTCTGTTTCCTCTGGTCCAGGCCTTAAATGCGCGCGCGCTGTCTTAACTCAGCCGTTTGGTCCGACTGCATCGCTATCTTAATGACATCTAGCACCGGCTGTCTAATGTCTCGCCCTCGGACGCCTCCGTGACCAACAAATCTCTAGCTATGCTCTAAATGCCCCTGTTGAACACGACCTTGCCATCCACGCCGCCCCGTCCGTGAAACTCCGGCTCCAGGCTCTCCGCCGCGATGCTCTGCCTCTGCGGGAACACCGCCAGCGCCAGCGGCAGCACCGCGAAGCTCGTCCCCAGGATCAGCGCCAGGTTCACCGGCGTCACCATCCCCGGCCGCGCCCGGAGCCACTCGGTCTTCTGCAGCCTGACCAGCGCCAGCGGCGGCAGCACCATGATGGGCGTCGAGTTGAACACCCTGCTCGCCGCCGTCTCGCCGACCGCCAGACGCGCCGCCGCCTTGCTCCGCCCCAGGCTCTCCACGTCGTTCTCGCCCTTGCCCTCCGCCGCGAGCGCCGCCTTGTCCTTCTCCGAGAGCACCGGGAACACGTCGATTCCCGTGCGCATCTCCTCGCCGCGCATCAGGAACACGTTCAGCGCGCCCGCCGTCGCGACCGCCGCGAAGGGCACCAGGCGCGTCAGCGTCGTCCGCGTCGCCGGCGTCAGGGACTTGAGCCGCGGGACGATCTTGTTCAGGCCCACGGCCACGCCGCACGAGACGGACACGGCGGCGAAGTAGGACTGCGCCATCTTGGACCACGACAGCGGCGACGACTTGTTCGCGTTGGCCGAGTTGATGGCCACGTTGAGGGACTGGTTGATCACCTGCCAAGCGACGGTGGCACCGGTCTGCGGCGGCCGTGGTCAGCTCTCGATCTCGTAGGGGAAGTGCCCATTGTGACTTACGCCCAGCCCCGGCTGGAGCATGCCCGCCGTGACGACCAGGTTCGACAGGACAAACGCCGACATGCGGAACGGCAGGAGGATCGTCTCGCCCGTGTCGGGGTGTATCGTCGAGTCCACCAGCTTCTTCGCCTGCCAGAGCTCCGGCGTCATGTTTTGGATCTTGCCCTGCTTGTAGTCCGTCAGGAGTCGCTTCGCGCTGTCCAGGCCCGCGCTGCCCGTGAACAGTGTGCTGTGTTCTTCGTCAGCGGTGTGTGACAATTTGCCAGCCCGACGTCTCTCACCTCGGGTCCGTAAGGCCGACAGCATGCTGCACTCGTCCCCAGTAGGTATCCAGGTCATACTGCGAGGCGGGCAGCCCGCGGCTACCAGGCAGAGAGGACGACATGGCGGTGATGGAGGGGTGGTTCGTTCGACTCGAAATTGGAGGTGGGTGGTCGGTCCTCGAAGGGGAGTTGAGCAGTCGAATGGCCTCTTTGGGGTCTGCCGCCGCAGGGCCGAAGCTTCTTCAATCACCAGGGAGCCTCGGGTCGCTCGTGCTGGGTGCTCTGGTCGTGCGGTGTGACCAAAAAGTCGAGTGTGAGCCATCGCCATTGGTTTTCTGGTGGGCCGCTGATTAGAGCCGTCAACAGCCGATCCGAAATCGGGCCACGGCGCTGATAAGGGTCGGAAAGGGATCCCGGGCTGGCAGGCTTGGATGAGTAATACAATTGTTCTCGATGGCCTGGCATCGTCACCCTGACAAGAGCATTGCAGAAATGATGGCCGCCCTCGGAACGGCCATGTCAACCAGCTGACTTCAGATCGTGATAGAAAATCGAGATAACCTCTCTCTCAACTTCAAGAAATTGATATAGCCTCTGTCTTGATTCGAAGAAATCCAGATGGCCTCTTGTTTAATTAGAGAGAGTCTGAGGCAACGCATCTGGGCCGCAACATACCTGGACCGGCTATGTACTCTGGGACCCTTGTGCTGAACTACCTAGCTGTTGGACGAACACCAACCAAAGGGTTTCATTTCAATGTATAGCAAAATACTACAACCTCACCATCATATCTTCTCGCGCCGCAATCAATCCAGTGACCGCCACAGTTGCATAACCGAAACTACCGCTCTCTCAGCACTCTCGACGTCCCGATCCAGCACATGACCCAAAACCCGTTTAACCACATGACGGCGACGTTCCGAATGATCGAGGGAGTGCAAACTGCATGGCAAGCAGCGGGAAGCTTCAGTGGCCGGTTCGCCCATACACCAGGTCCTTGTCAGTGCCTGCTCGGTACCAGTTAAATCTGAGGTCGGCGGTACAGGGAGCACTGTTCAAGCAGCCTAGTTATTCGATACTCTCGTCCCAGGAAAGGGAGTATGGTCGAAGCTTGAGCAGCGCGGCAAAGCCCTTCTGCATCCAATGGTCGAAGGAGTCCGATATGAGAAATTTGCGGCATGGCCGAAGATGCCCTCAACAACGAGACGACGATGTCCGGAATGGTCGACAGCACGCACCCTCACGCCCGATGGCCGTAGGCAACCGCACCCAAGCGCATATCTGACAATCAATTTGCTCGGCGCCGTTGCAAGTTTCGTCTCGCTGCACCAACGCAAGGAGCAAAAGACCTCACAGCTCATCTCCAAGGTCGCCACCCAACTCGCCGACCGTTTCAGCTTGGGGTCAGCTTCGTCAGGAAGCATTCCCTTCCAGCGCGGAGAGTATATCTTCAAGGTCGTCAAGTCAATACCAAGAAAACAAAAAGCACATAGGATTAGAGTGTGGCGGCCAGGGGAGCTTTTGATATGTTCTGACTGTTGTCCGTCGGGTCGATGCTGGTGTCCTCGTCCAGGATGCGGCGGTAGATGGCTTTGCGGTCTGGGGATTCGGACCAGATGTTTGCGAGGTCTGCGGCGGTAGGTCGCCTTGCGGTCTGGGATTCAGACCAGATGTTTGCGAGGTCTGTTGCGGTAGATGGCCTTGCGGTCTGGGGATTCAGACCAGATGTGTGCGAGGTCTGTGACGTGGACAGCGTAGGAGTCTCTGGTGAAGCCCGTCGAGACGAGGAGCGCAGGCAGCCCGTCGAGACGCTGAGACGGGCAGCCCATCGAGACGACGAGCGCAGGCAGCCCGTCGGACGCCGAGACGGGCAGAGACGGGCAGCCCGTCAAGACGCTGAGACGGGCAGCGGGGGCCGCGATGGCAGATGGCCTTGCGGTCTAGGGACTGGGACCAGATGTGTGTGAGGTCTGTGACGTGGACGGCGTAGGAGTCTCTGGTGAACCGCGGCGTGGGAGCCTCTGGTGAAGCACGGAGATAAGCTGTGCGAGGTCTGTGATGTGGACGGTGTAGGAGTCTCTGGTGAAGCGTGGATGGTGTAGGAGTCTCTGGTGAAGCGTAGAGATGAGCTATGCGAGGTCTGTGATGTGGACGGTGTAGGAGTCTCTGGTGAAGCGTAGAGATGAGTTATGCGAGGTTCGGGGTGTGGACGGTGTAGGAGTCCTCTGGTGAAGTACGGAGATGAGTTGTGTGAGGTTGTATGATGTGGATGGTGTAGGAGTCTCTGGTGAAGCACGCCGAGACGAGGAGCGCAGGCAGCCCGTCGGACGCCGAGACGGGCAGAGACGGGCAGCCCGTCAAGACGCTGAGACGGGCAGCGGGGGCCGCGATGGCAGATGGCCTTGCGGTCTAGGGACTGGGACCAGATGTGTGTGAGGTCTGTGACGTGGACGGCGTAGGAGTCTCTGGTGAACCGCGGCGTGGGAGCCTCTGGTGAAGCACGGAGATAAGCTGTGCGAGGTCTGTGATGTGGACGGTGTAGGAGTCTCTGGTGAAGCGTGGATGGTGTAGGAGTCTCTGGTGAAGCGTAGAGATGAGCTATGCGAGGTCTGTGATGTGGACGGTGTAGGAGTCTCTGGTGAAGCGTAGAGATGAGTTATGCGAGGTCTGTGATGTGGACGGTGTAGGAGTCTCTGGTGAAGCGTAGAGATGAGTTATGCGAGGTTCTGTGATGTGGATGGTGTAGGAGTCTCTGGTGAAGTACGGAGATGAGTTGTGTGAGGTTGTATGATGTGGATGGTGTAGGAGTCTCTGGTGAAGCACGCCGAGACGAGGAGCGTAGGCAGCCCGTCGGACGCTGTGAGGGGCAGCCTGTTGAGATGAGCAGCGTAGGCAGCCCGTCGGATGCCGAGATGGGCAGTGGACGGCGTAGAAGTCTCTAGTGAATAGCATTGAGACGAGTTATGCGAGGTCTATAATATGGGCGGCATAGGAGTCTCTGGTGAAGCACGTCGAGTAGAGCAGGGAGCCCGTTGTACGCTGAGATGGGCAGTGGGCGCCACGACGAGGAGTTCTCCATGGCGAATCGACGCGTGAGGAATCACCGTTCAGTTTTTCGATGCCTAAATGAGAGTTGACGGGATGGAAATGGGCCCGGGGTGAAGGGAGCCCAGAAGCTCGACCTGTGAGAAGTGAGGCAGGAGTAGGAAGCGAGGCAGGCTTCCGCTCGGCTAAGCTAGTTTAGCATAAGGGTCACAGAGTATATAGCCGGTCTAGGTATTATATTATATTATAAAAGTCGTTTTTACATTAAATTATTATAATAATTATAATGTTTATCTTTATAGTATTATAATAGTATTACTTTGCTATTTAAAGTAATTAAAAACTATTCCTTTATTATTATATTAATTTTTTAAAAAAAAAAATATTATTAAGATATATTTTAATAAGTATATTATAATATTCTATTCTTATTATTACTATTATTAAATTAAAAGAATATATATATAAAGAATTAAGGCTTATTATTATTAATAGTAGTAATAGTTAGTTAGGCTAGGTAGTATAGTTAAGTAAAATAAGGCAGTCTTTTTTTTTAGTCTTACTTACTCACTTAGATACCCTAGTGTGTGGTCACGTGGCCCTAGGGCCCACTTTGAAGCTGGGATGGCGGTGGGTAGCCAGTCCGCCGCCTTAAATAGCCCCCAGCATATATATATTTAATTAAATCCATTTCCCACCACTCAGGAGACGTAGCGCAATGGTAGCGCGCCACATTTCGGCTGTGGAAGTTGCGGGTTCGAGTCCCGTCGTCTTCTAAGCGTTCTATTCTTTTTTTCGTCTTTTTTTGGTCCTAATAGTTCCTGTTTGGTGTGAATACACAAACTACACAGATCACTACACCAATCAATGTTTCCCAAGCCGACTCTCGCCCACATGCAAGACCAACCCGAGGTCTAACTTTTACTCACTCTCCGGGGGTGATTTTCTTCGTTTTAATCTTTCCCAGCTCCAAGTTACATCAATAAAGACTCAGCGTCCCCTTCGAGCCAGCCCTGTCCGCCTGCTGCTTTGCTGCATGCTCATGGCCGTCTCCGTCGCACTTTCTTTATGATACATGCGCCTCCAGGGGTCGAAGGTCTATCTACCGCTCTTGGCCACTCCTCTCCGCCCCGCTACCTGTCTAACACGCCCAGCTGTCCCGAGCGATGATTTTTTTGCCTTGGAGGAAAGTATATATCGACAATCTCAAGCTGGACTAACTCAGCAGTACACCTAACTCTCTCTGCCGATAAACCCCCTGTATATACCTATATTAGAGACGTCTTGAAAGTCATTATATACACAATAGGAATGCATATGGGTTTGACTAGGAGTATTGAGACTCAGGGTACTGGGCTTATATTTGTTGGCTTACTTGTTCCCGTTTCCTCTCTACCAGAACCACAGGATGCCGGGGAGCCTATAAGAGGGCCCAGCGCTAGGCCTTCGAGATGTCTCCCACTGGCACCTCGCACTTCCCCTCAGAGACTGGGAGGCACCTGCCCTCAACCCCTCCACCATCCGCTGTTGCCCCGGCAGTAACAGAAAGCGCCAAGTACTCAACCATGAAATGAATCCCATCATCTCTGGCTCTTGATATCGGGAGGCGAGGTCAGGCAGAACACTGTGACGAAACATGCCGAATCATCCCCGTACGGTTGAATATCATGATGTCGATAAACACATCTCAGGTGGTCCTTGTTCTTGATATTACAAAGGAGATCTTCGACATTCCCATATCAATGGGTGCCTTTACATGAACACAGCGCCACGAAGCTCTCAAGACGGAAACATAACCAAGAGGAATGCTGCGGACGGTTTGCCTGCGTCCTCGATGCGGCAGTTCTGAGCGTGCTGATCATTCCCTGGCGGATGGCGCCATGCGCAGGATGAAACACATTCTGGTGTCGTAGTCCGCCATCGACTTTCAAGACCATCTGCGCCACTGGTCGTCCTCTCCAAGATAATTAGCCCCTAGGATCCGCTTGTCTAAGAGTACTCGCCAACTTATCGACATGGTGACGACCCATCGATCAGGTAGGCCATCAGTAAACTCAACCTACCAAGACCCTAGAACACAGCAGAGTGTTTCTTTTACCGCGTCTCACGACGGAGACATCTGGCGAGGTACTACTCGGGCTACCTTAAGTTAATACCTACCTACCTACCTACCTATATTTAGTACCTAGGTACTTTCCAGGTTCTCCCAGTACTCTTCGCCTACATGCTACGTCCCAGGCGGCCCAGCGATCCCCAGGCGTCCTTAGCACTTACCTCTCCATCCATCCATGTCGTCCATGCCTTCTTCCACGTCCATCCACAGTAACCGATGGGGTCGGATGATGCCAATGGGAAGGTGAACGGGAGGCGTTCCATCTCATCCATGTCATCCATACCTTCCTCGACACCCACGATGACTGTTGTCCGGCGTCAGATGATGCCACCGGGAGGATGAACGGCAGGTGCTTCGGGCCTATCGCAGGTCCTCCATGCCTTCCTCGACAATCCGCAGCCCCTGATAGGGTCAGATGATGCCACCGGGAAGATGAACGGAAGGTGCTTCCTTCCCAGAGACCGCCCACACCAGGGGAGGACACGGACAAAAAGGATTTCTTGTCTGTCTCATGTCCCGAGATCATCAAACACTCCAGTCCATCATCCGTGCTGTCGAAACCACATTTACCGCCATTTTCACCGTCAATACCATTCAAAACCTCCCTTCGCCTTCAAATGCCTGCCTTAAAGAAGAACCAGAAGCCCCTCCCCGGACAGATGTCCATCAACTCCTTTTTCAAGAAGGAGGACGCCGCCAAGCTCACCCCGCGTCCCCAGCCTCCCCCGTCCCGGCCGACGAACTCGACAAGCTGTAGCAACGCTTCGAAAGGGACTGCGGCGACGCTATGAGCCGTTTCGATAACGTCAGTACGATAAGGGGATCTCGAAGTCATCAAGACTCTCCCTTCGCCGCAAGGCATCAACACTTCCGGCTGGTAAATCCTTGTCGGCGTCGACGACTCTGACCCGGACTGGCTGATCCTGTTCGTCGGTCATCACCAGTCGAGGGCCGCAGTCAAGAACCGGAGGAGGCCAAGCCGCTGTACACCGAGTACCGGAAGCAGCTCGGCAGCCCGAGACCCCCAAGATGGTCACAGAACGGAAGGCCGACCCAGATACCTTGCCTTTTATTCAGCTTATCCTTGGAACCGCTGCAAGTCGATTCGGAAGTCCTTGAGCTCCTCTCCAGTTCAACGAGAGGTCATCTCGATTATCGAGTCCTCGGGTTATCTCCAGTTCAGCGAGAGGTCATCTCGAGTGTCGAATCCTTGGAATCATCTCCAGTTCAGTAAGAGGTCGACTCGATTTCTGAGGCCTGATCTGAAGTCTGCTGGTTGACGTGGTCGTTCTGAGGCCTCTTTTATATGACGCCTGGCTCGCACGCTTCTTCGCACTCCTGGACGACGGCGACGACAACAAGCCCAAGTCGTGCAAGCCACTCGACGAGCGGCGTTCGGCGAACCTCGGGCCTGTTTATACGTGGTCGGCCGACCACATGCTCCTCCCCCGCGCCACCAAGGCCGAGGTCGACGAGCTTTTTAAGCTCTGAAAGCCCGGCAAGTCTAAGTCCTTCCTGGGCTGGGGCGGGCCAATGGATCAACGACCAGCAGCGGCCCGGGGCATCGTCGACCCCAACGCCAGCCGGACTGCTGTCGTGCCGAAGACGACCCCATCATGAGGGTCACAGAAGCCATGGCCGGTCCAGCTATGTTGCAGTCCAGATGCGTTGCCTTTGGATTCTCTCTCACTGAGCAAGAGACCATCTCGATTTCTTCAGATCAAGACAGAGGGTATCTCGATTTCTTGAGCTTGAGAGAACGGTCATCTCGATTTTCTATCGCTCGTTCTGAAGTCTGCTGGTCGACATGGCCGTTCCGTAGCGACACCAGCACTTTTGAGCTCAACATCGAGCTGAAGTCGGACAACAAAGGCGCGGGCGCGGGCACATCGCCGCCCACCCTCAAGCAAGCAATGGCAAGCAATGGCCGTCGCGGCCTACCGACAGGTCAGCGCGTCCGAGAAGGACTTGACCGAGCACCAGAAGCAGCGGTGGCTCGCCGGCGCGACCATCCCCCTCGGCGAAGAGACGTCCAAGTTTAAGCGGTTCCGCCTCCGGCACCAGGCCGAGCGTGGACCCAGACGGTCTCGTGGGCTTGTCGAGCCGCAGTATCATCAACGTCCTTGATGGTAGGGTCGAAGGGGGGAGGGAAGGCGCGAGGGACCAGGAATCCCGACTTTTTTCTGGGGGCCGGCAGTCATGCCGAGGCCATAGAAGGTGTGTATGAGTCGATGTTTTGGCTCTGCCCGGATGTAGCTCCGCCAGGCAAAGATGGGTGCAGTTACGCCTTGAAGCACCGGAAGCCACCGCAAGGAGAGGAGCCGAGCTACGACGGTCACAAAGTTCAAGACAGCTTGAGTTGATGGTTTGGTTTTATTGAAAGGCCACGAAGAAGCGTGTGCATGAGCGGCAATAGAACAGAAGATGTCCCGGTCCCAAGTTCAACACCATGATAAGACGAGCAGTGCCTTTGGGCCGCCAGACAGAAGAAGGCCCCGACCCTGAACTCCCAGAAACCATCCCAGACGACTCCAAATAGAAGAAGCCCCCAACTCCGGACTCCAAGACGTCATCAAATAGAAGAAGCCCCCAACTCCAGGCTCCCAGATGCCGTCAAATAGAAGAAGCCCCCAACTCCGGACTCCCAGACGCCATCCCAGACAGCATCAAATAGAAGAAGCCCCCAACTCCGAACTCCTGGCCTCATGGCCCCAAAAAAGCCATCCCACAAAAAAAAGAAAAGGTCAACACAAAAAAGGCCTTGCGGCACCGGAAACCCATGGTGCTAGCGCACCCGCGCGCGCGCTCTCTCCCCTTCCCTATGTCGAAAAGGCCGGGTGTGCAAAAGCCTTGCGGCACAATGCGTCAATGAGAGAATGCCTTTCGGCAGGGGGTTCACCGGGTAAAAAGGGCGGTGTCCCGCTCGGCTTGGTGCCTCTTCTTGTACCTCTTGAATTTCGAGGTCTGCTCGGCGAGGGGCACGCGCTCGCCGGCCCACCAACGCCTCTTCTGGTCTTGGAAGAGGGCCTTCTCCTCCTCCTTGGCCTTTTTCTTGGCCAGGTTGGGCTTGGGAGGCTCGGCCACGGCCTGCTGCCGGGTGGGCTGCGACGGGCCCGACCCCTGGGAGGTGGTCACGGGCCTGGCGGCGCGGTCGTCATCGTGATCATTGCTAATAGCCCCGTTAGTGGTTGCCTGGCATGCAATTCAACTGGGTGATAACGTACGGGGACGGGGAAGTGCCTTTCGGCTCGTCAGCATGACGGAGGCTCAGGGCCTCCATAGAGGAGGCGAGCTCCTCGAGGGCGGCGTCGGGGGCGGCGGGGGTGTTGTTGTCGGCCATTTTGGAGAGATAGAGAGAGAGAGAGGTAGAGAGAGAGATGGTGTGTGTGTGTGTGTGTATGCGAGAGAGAGAATCTGTCGGCGTACTGGTGGTTGACGAGGAGAGAAGTGAAGCTGGGGGCAAAATATTTTCTTGGTTGAAACCAGGGGCAGTTGTGGGCTGGAGCTTGGGGAAGGTGCGTTCAATGTGGTGGTGGGTGTTGAAGGAAGGCACGCCGATTTTGGACGTGGTGCCTTCTCGCTCCTTCCCGATGTGGTGGCTACGAGCTTCAGCTGCTGTTCCTGCCCTGGGGGTGGACTACCCTATGAATAGCATTGTGTTCCCAAGAAAAGACGTTTGACATTGATGGGATTTCTGCGAGATTCCCGAGGCGAAATTGAAGTGTTGTGGTGGGATCGCGGCCTCTCCTCCTGAGTATGCACCTTCCCCTGGGAAGCCGGATGGCATTACACCTCAGGGGCATGGGCCAACGAATGCCTCGGGCTTGAGAGCTCCTTGTAGACATAGGTAGATATGCCCCTGAATATCGAAGTAGCCCTGGCCTATGTGAAGGCGTTGCTGTGTGTCGGGATTAACTAGATGGTGTTTTGATGAGGTCGGATTCAAGTCGCTTTCACGTGAAGATGAAAATGTATTATGCCAGTGCCATGTATATTTTCATGCTAGCATTGTAGTAGTACGATGCATCTTATACTTTACGAGGATGTGAACGCCCGTTGTCGTCCATCCCACCAGCATCCATAATCTGACGAGTGTCCCCAGCTCGAATCCAGCAGGTGTCGTTGATGAGGACAGCCCGGTGACTAAGCATCGCCAGCACCTTTCGACAACCAGCTCTCAAACGATGAGAGAGTATACACTGCACTCCGCGATTCTAGTCCTCGCCGGAATGGAACTGCAGATAAAGAAACCCCCATAATCCGGATCTTCACTTGGCATGATTGCCCCCCGCCCGCCCATGGTCTCATCGCCATTCAACCAACGACCATCCTGGAGCTCACCAGAGCCCTCCTCGTCCACCTCCTTTTCCCGGAACGAGCGGATCCCGGTGAAGAGGACCTTGGGATCTGACGACGAGAACGATACCTGGAATCCCTCGCCAACCAGCAGGAATTTGTCACCACCAAGCTGTATGACAAGCCCATACGCAGGACCGGGGTGGCCCCAGACGAACGCCCGGCTGATCTTCAGCGTCCAGGTACCCAGCTGGATCTCCTGCGGCTTGGCAGGATCTTGCTCCCCGACGGGGAACCTGTCGAAGAAAAACCCGTGCACCGCCCTGGCCTCCGTGCGGGCTTGCAGGATATGCGGCGTCACTTGTCGGAGAAGTTTGTAATGGCTCGTGAAGGGGCTGGCACAAGGGGTAGTGCTGTCGATGCCGAAGGGCGAGACTCCGAGCGCGCCGTGGGCACCGATTGCCGCCCACATCCGCAGGGCGCCTGGCTCGTCCCGCCTCTGTTCTGGGATGAAGAGCGGCTGGCCGCGGTGCCGGAACTGTGCGCACGTCTTTTCATAGTGCGAGAGGTAGATATCGGGTGCGATGAAGTCCAGAGAGGGCGCGAATAGCTTCCAGATATCGAGCACAGTCTCAACGGCTCCCCCGGAAGGATACTCACCGGGCGTTGTCCCGCCTCCGAGCAAGGCCGGATGTTGTGCCGCGGGCTCATCCTTGTCCGGGATATTTCGAAGCCAGACGTTGGTGTACAGCGGCAGATCATAGGAGGCCTTCCCCGCAGCCGCCACCTTTTCGAGGTAGAGTGCGTAATGGTATGCCATGAAAATCTCATCAGACTGGAGGCTCTCCCCGCCGAAGAATTCTTCCCAGGTCGCTGCGGAACTCGCCGTCTTTTGCTGCAAGTCGGGAAAGTTCGCTTTCAGAGTCTCGTTCAAGGTAGACCACTGAGACTGCAGCGTATCGGCCAGGTCTGATGGAACTTGGGCCGTGAACTTGGCTTGGGCCGCGTCACCCCGGTCCCTGGAGTCGCCGAGTAGCCCGACCTCATTTTCGACCTGCACCATGATGACGGTGTTTTCGTGAGCGTCGAATTCCCTCAAATGCTGCATCAAGCGTCCAAATGCCTTTGCATCAGCGTTGTACGAGTTCTCGTGGAATACGGAAAGACATTCCACGGGAAGAAGCCGGTCTGTATCTTTCTGACGAACGAGAGCTCGCGGGAACCGAGCCCCGTCTACCTTGACCCATTCAGGTGCGTACGTGGACATGCCTGAATTTCGTCAGCAAAGGGTCCTACATTTGGCATTCCTGCTCAAAGCCGTGGCAGAACCTGGAAGGGTGCATACCGTTCTTGAATGATCCGAACCAGAGAAGCACCAGCTTGAGGCCGTGCCGCCTGGCATCGCGGATGACCTGATCCAGAGCCTCAAAGTCGAATCTGTCCTCCTCGGGTTCGATCTGATCCCAGGTGACGGCGCCCAGGACCGTGTTGACATTATTTTCAACGAGCCTGGGCCAGACGTCTCGCATGAATTTCGGCGATGAGAGGGACGAGTTGTTGAGTTCGCCCGCCCTCATGAGAAACGGCCTTCCGTTCACCAAAAGCTGATGATCGCCATGAGGAAGGCTCAGAATGCGAGACATGGAAGCTGGCTTCTTCATTTTGCTGCCCGTGCTCCTGGAAGGTGGACGGGGTGGTTTGCGAGGGAGCTGAGATGTGAAGCCGGGACCGTGAACTGCGCCCTTGGTAGGTATTTCAAGCTGACAAGAGTGGAACCAGTGTATCGGGATTCAGAACACATATCCTTCACTTCTGATAGGGGCGGTTGTATGCCTGGGGATAGAGCATGATTTGGTTCGTTATATGCCCCCGAGGCCAACTTCCCGTGTCGTTGAACCTCGGGGAAACGGGAAAACGGAAATATACACGACTCCACCACCACGCACCGTCAGGTCATGAGAGCCACGGCCCACACCGGGATGGCCTCTGTCTACGACTTAGTCCAGTTTCGGCGGTTTCGTGTAATTTCCTGGCTGCTGGACTCTCACCAAAGGACCCTCCCGTGACCCTGAAGACCACTGCACTGAAGTTGAGACCCGACAGCGTGGTCGGGGCAGCCAAGGATTGGCTCGCATAGTTACTTGCCGCGAGTCAGTCAGTCGTACTTCGGTTCAAGCCGCAAGCTAGTTCCCCAGGTTCCATGCACGAGCCCGATTCCTGGGGCTCCGAGTCACCCACATCCTGTCATGTGGCGATGACCTTTTCCCATGGGACGATTCATGCCTCGGGATCCCTCTACTATTGATCCGGGGACCCCGCAAGGAACGGGCTGGGTCGAGGCGACAATTCGACTTGCGCACCAATCCGAGCAGGCTGTTTGTCTGGCTCGACATACGTCGGACCTCAGAGCCTCAGGGTATAAGTATCGCCCAGCGTTCTCCCAACTTCCCTCCAAGCATCCACCAAGACACTCTTTCAGCATCTCAGTCTTCTTCAGAAGTGCAACTATCCCTCCAGACCTGAACCGCAATCCCGAGCGCCATGGAGAAGTCGGCCGTGCCTCACGACAAGGCCGAGATGGTGGAAGTGGCAGACGGCCGCCAACAGGCCCACGAGGAGATCGAGATTGCGAAGGCATCAGGAGATGACATCCCCCTGACCTCGACCTTTGCTGGGTGGTCGAGGACTGCCACCATTCGCAAGTTCTGGCGCCTCTTCCTCGCGGGAATGGCGCCCACCCTCGGCGGCATGTGTGTGCTCCCTCCATCTCCGAATCATCTTTCGAGATGTATCCCAGAGACTGACCTTGGTTTGCACGCAGGTATGTCGGTTACGGCAGTTCCGTCGTTGGAAGCATCGTTGCCAACCAGGGCTTTATCAACCAATTCGCTACCGTCACAGACCCGGTCACCGGAGAACGTGTTCTGGACGCCAACCACATTGGAATCTGGGGAGCCGTGTCCTTCGCCTCGCAGATTGCGATCCAACTCATTTCACCAGTCACGGCGGACCGCTGGGGTCGCAAATTCAACATGTGGGCGCTGACTGTGTTCTTCACCTTGGTAGGTAGTGTCAGGGGAAGTACCCGACTGTCAGAGCGGCTTGCTAACCAGTACTCGGCAGTCGATCATCCTCACCGTCGTCGCCAAGGATTGGATTGTCCTTACTGTATCCCGGGTCTTCCAGGGCTTCGCCTCCGGGCTGCTGGCAACTTCGATCATGATCTACATGTCCGAGGTCGCCATGCCACAATTCCGAGGCACGCTTCTGAGCAGTTTCTCATTGTTCTTCGCTCTCGGACAGCTGTTCCTCGCTATCGGACTCAAGGTACTGGAAGACACCAACCCGCTGGCTTTCCGCAACGTCTTTTATTCCGAGTTCGTCTTCCTAGGGCTTTGGGTGGTTCCCTTAATCCTCCTCCCCGAGACACCTGGTATGTTCGAACCAAACCCCAAGTCAACCCCTCCTTCTGACGCTATCCATCTAGTCTGGCTTGCGGGCAAGGGAAAGCATGAGCAGGCGAAGAAGGCCCTTCGACGACTGGTCGGCAACGTTGATGGTTATGACCTCGAGCACGAATACAAGGTACTCTTGCAGGAGCTGGAACAATCGGCCGCTGCCGCTCAGAAAGCCAGCCAGTACAGCTGGAAAGCCCTCTTCACGAAGACCAACCTGAAGCGCGCGGTCATCGCTACTCTCCCTTATACCTTCCAGAACTTCGTCGGCGTCCCCCTTATTTTCGGCAACACGACCTACTTCTTTTCCCTGGCGAACGTCGAGGACCCTTTCCTCGGGAAACTCATCATCAATCTTATTCTCCTGGCCGGTATCATATCGGCATTCTACTGGGTTGACAAGGTCGGAAGACGTATCCTGGTCATCAGTGGCGGCGTGATCATGGGTCTCTGCACCTTGGCCATCGGTGGTTTGGCTTTCAGAAAGCCGGACAACGCATCTGGCATCTCGCTGGTCTTCCTGTGCTCCGTCTGGGCGTTTGTGTACGCAAACTCGATGGCCCCTATTGGTACGCCAGATATCCCATCACTACAGCCATTCGTGCGGCCTGCTAACTCGACGCGTCCTAGGGTGGGTGAGTCTCGTCGAGATCTCCACGCCGGAGCTCCGAGCCAAATCGACGGCGCTGGCGGCAATCATCCAGTCATGCTCTGGCGTCTTATTCGTACGTGATAATTCCTGGTCGTTCCTGCACGTCGAGCAGTTCTAACAAGATGTCAAGAGCTACACTGTCCCGTTGATGCTCTCGAACCAGGGCGCCGGGTGGGGGCAGAAGATCGGGTTCTTCTTCGCGGGCATCACCTTCTTGTTCCTCGTTCCTATCGCCTTCTTCTTCCCAGAGACCAAGGGCCGGACATACCTGGAGCTCGACGAACTCTTTGAGCGTGGCGTGCCCGCATGGCGCTTTGCCAGCACCGTCACTGCATATCAAGCCGAAGCCGAGCAGCGGAACCAGGAAGCTTGAGGCTATCTTCCGCCATTGAAGAGATCTTCACACACACGTACAGGTTGAGGTGTAGGAGGGAACAAAGTGGAGATGGTAGTCGAGGACTAGTAAGGTAGACATGGAATGCAATTAGTGTTGATGAAAATGACCCCGAGCAATATGATGTCCTGTGGCCTTTTCTTTGCACCTTGGCCCTTCGAGGTTCGCTTGTACCTAAGCCATCTGGCAGTGAGCAACCGTTTACCAGATCAGCGTCCATGAGGCAGAATGGATGTTCCTGGGCGTCAACATTACTCCCAAACCTGTGTACATCATATACCCAGCAATAATCGGCCCAGCGGGAACTCAAACCCTTTCCCATATACCATCGTGGATGTCTTGAGCATCATCCATGTCTAACTGCCGCGAATGCTTCAGCTGAGTTGTCCCCGGATTGCGAATGTGGGGTTCGGGATATTGGTGGGATCTAGCTAACTCGATCAGTGGATAGTCTGTTCTCAGTTCTGGCGATGACGGGGAAACGGAAATTTACTTACAAGTCCGTCGCCCCCGATCTCTCCGTCCAACTCCCTCCCCTTTCTCCAGACTCCTTCCAGAGACACTCCGCATCACTCGCAATCTCGAGACTCAGCTTCGCGGGAAATTATGCGTCGCCATACTGACCGCGCCTGCGACCGCTGCCGCAGGCGGAAAATCAAATGCGATGGCCAGTCCCCAGCTTGCGGCAGATGCCAGGGCTCCGACCTGCCATGCGACTACACCCTGCCGCGGGCCAAGCGTGGCCCCAAGTTTCGTTCCGAGACTCGGACGGCATCTCTGGCAACTGATGCCGTCGCCACCACTTCCATGTCGCCGGGAGCATCCATGACATGCTCCCTGGCGGGGTCTGATGGCTCCCCCGGGGAACGCTGGAGTCATGAGCGCCCGGGGTCGTCTCCATGGGGCGCGTCAACCTCATCGCCGTCCCGGCCGGGCAGGATGCTGCGTGCCCAGGCCACGACATGTCACCGACGGAGCCCGGCCCAGGAGACTCATGCATCCCTGATTGCCGAAGTAGCCGAGACCGGCCTGCCATTGCCTGAAATCGCCGAACGATGTCTTGACCTCTCGGTACAGTGGGGATTTCCCATCACCATCTCGTATGACGCTTCCGCGCTTCGACGAGGCATCGACCTTTTGATGCCTGCTTCGGCGCCCCTCTTCGCCCCATCGCCACATGCGCGAGATCAGGACGCATACGGCCGAGACCCGGCGCAGCTTGAGAATCTCCGGTGCTTCACGCTCCTGACCGCAGTTTGCGCCAAGATATGTGCCCAGGCCCCTCTGGATGTCCTTGACCGTGGCTCGGCACTTGTTCGCCCTTTCCTCACAGCCTCGCGACAGATGCTCGCGACCTTCGAGGACCACGATGTGATGCGCCCAGACTCGCGATCTCTCGTCGTCAGAGCCGCGCAGTCAGCCACTCTACACTGTCTTGGCCAGAAGCGCCTGTCGAGATATGTACTGGGACAGGCCTTCCGGCTCGTCGTCGATATGCGTCTGTCCGATAAGGCATCCTATGACAATCTCGATGCCAGAGAGGCACAGATGCGGAAGAACTCGTGTTGGATCCTCTATACGTCTGACAAATCTGCCTCGACACTGAATGGGACGGCTACAATGCTTCATGAAAGCCCCCCTGGCAACGAAGCCGAAAACGCCGCAGGTATCGAGGACACCGAAGGCAACGTCATGCTGCTGGGGGGTTTCAACCCCCGTTTCTACCCAGAGGCGTTCGAGAGACAGCTTCTCAAGGGCATCGCCATGGCTCGGCGCGTGTGGGTTCTCGGGAGTGACATATGCCGGGATATGAATCTCCTGTTCCACTCCACAGCCGAGCTGGGCGAGATGTCAGAGTCTTCCAGGACCGCAGACACCTTCCAAAAGAAGATCATGAACTCCTACCTGACATTCTGCAGCCTGCCGGACTACCTGCCGCCCTGGCTCGTCTGGCCAGAATCCTACTCTGACCCAGAAGCCGATGACGCCGTCCTTGCCGTCCGACGAAGCATGCTGTGGACGCAAAAGGCAGACCTGGTGGTTACCCATTACTGTCTGCGGCTGAGCCTGACGCTCCAAGCATTTGAACAGGGTTGCCCGTCGTTGCTCGGCTTGACCAGCAACCAGGACATGCTCGATCTGAGGATTACCGAGCTCGCCCAGGACCTTTTGGCCGCGATGAAGGACCTGCCGTACACGACATTGTACATCAGCGGGGAGTCGTTGGTAAGTCATCTCGTCAACGGTGCAGCTATAACTGACCTCTGAGTGCTTCTAGGTGGAGAAGCTCCGTCGTTTCGGGGTGATACTGCTCGAGATCAGCGAACGCAGCTCTAACGGCGGCCTTGCTTCTCGTGCCCAGAGATTCCTGGCGACGCTGCTTGAGACAATCGCCAGGCTCAACTCGAAAGCATCCGATAATCCAGCCCTAGAAAATCAATGAGCCCCTCCCTGGTATCAAGTCACGATGAATTGCCCGTTACAAAAGGAGTGGCTTCGTTGTAAAGCGCCCGCCTGACGTCGCCTTCGAACAGCCTCTGAATACCCTCAAAGTCATAGCCGGCACCCATGGCAAGCTGCAGCTGGATACGCGCGTTCTCTCCTCTCAGGAAGCCAGGACCGATGCTATTGAGGCATTAGTGGCCGTCGCCATCCACCGAAAGGTCAATGGCGCCGAGAAGGACCTGACCGAGGCCCAGAAGGAGGGATGGCTTACGGGCAAGGACGTTTCCTTTGGCCAACAACCGAAGAGTTCGAAAGCTGAAGTGGTCACTTCTCATGGCTGAAGACTCACCGAAAGGGCCGTGAGCTCCAATTTGATCAGGTGGGCCATATTAATCCGGATCTGCGCCCACGATCCCTGACAGTCGGCTTCTCTGTGCCGGTGTGTTCTCGGCGAGGGTCGTGTCGCTGAGTGTGCCACGCTTCGGAAAGATTGCAGCGCCTGTGGCCTGGGATGACACTGAAGCGCCTTGTGGACAATGACCAGTGTGCCGGCCGTCGATTCAGGGGACCGTGTCTGATGGAGAGTTGCTGCTCCGGGATGCTGCTTTCCATCCCATGGCCTGTGCCGCCTGACATGCCTTGCAGCCGGCAAACGATTGGGGAATAGCATCGAGAACGGGAACGCCGGAGGCGGGATCAACGCTATACACGATGTGAAGCCAGATGCGGAAGTCCAGTGCCTCGAGGCTGGGCTTGTCAGCCGACTATGCTGCCCACCCAGAGTGTCGTTGCGATCCACATGAAAGAGGATGAAGTCAAGGCATCGAAAGCACGGCTGTCGTGCTGTGCGAATCCGCCGTCGAGGTCGGACCTTGGCTCATGAGTACCCGGATACCTCCCTTGCCGGCATGCTCGGTGAACCCGGGACAAGATCCCCTCAGCCCTGCCACCCGACTTGACACCTTCGAAGAAATGCCCTGCGCGCTCGAAGGTGATGTCGTCGTGGATGAGAATGCCCTCGAGGCTCAGGCCAGTCCATGAGCAGCAGTCGTACTCCTCCAGCTCACCGAGAACCCGAGACACCATTCGCAACCTGGAACAGCAGCTGGAATGCCAACCCAAACACTCACCGCTCCCCCAGACCCAGACAAACATTCACATCATCCACATTCCACGCACCCCGCCAAGTCCCCGCGGTGCCTCATTCCCGGGCGGATGTCTTGTGGCCCCTCACGATGACGTTGCCCGACATCAGCTCACCTGCCCCTCACGACGGGGGCCAAGGCCGCTGCACAGCCCGCCGGAAACGCAACACGTAACATGAGACGAGACCAGCCTCCGATAAACAGCATCCCAAACCCGCCGAGGCTCGCGAGGAAACAGCGTGAGAATCGCACTCTTGAAATAGAATGAATACCCTAAATTGTAAATTATGTACCCTTCCCGCCCCCATTCAGACAGAGGAAAAAAAAAGGACGATCCAAGACGCCGTGGGACTGTTCCTGTGGACCGCTTCGAAATGCCCGGAACCCGCCCCGTGCTGCCGCCGCCACTCCCCAACCTCCCCCCCAAGTTCTCTTTTTTCTCGAGTACTCCATGCACTGGGTATACGCGTCGAGAGGGCGCATGCTGTGTAAAATAAAATAAAAAGGATAGTCTTACAAGTGGGCAGGGTTGGTCGCTGCCGTTGTGAAGAAGGAAGGCCGCCCCGGCCGGCTCGCCGGGGTTGCTTGCAAAGGTGTACAATCGTAACACGGCGCGAGGGCCGGAGCATCGCCGGGGAGGGGATGCGGGAAGATAAGAGGCCGGGGGGCTTTCTCTTTTGCCGTTACCTGGTCCGGCCGTGTAAAAATTCGTGACTCGTCTCAGCGCGGGCGAATTATCTATTTGCGGGACTTGCGGTCGAGCTCGACCTTGCTGTACCACGCGGCACCGAACATGGTGAGGACCATGCCGGAGCCGTTGAAGAGGTGGACCTCGACGCCGAAGGCGACGATGCCGAGGAGGACCGTCAGGCACTGCTTCAGGTTGCCGCAGACGGAGATGGTCAGGGCGCCGGCGACCTTGTTGGTCTGGAAGGAGGCGACGTTGAGGGCGAAGGCGAGGGCGCCGTTGCCGAGGAGGGCGATGAGGGTCCAGGGAGCGATGCCACCCTCGGCGCTGAGCTTGGCGAGGCTGCTGAACTCGCCGGCGGCGAAGCCGCATGCCAGGGACTGCATGGCGGCGTACGGGGACATGCGGAGGAGGATCTCCATGGCGGGGAGGGCGAGGGGGCCGGTCATGATGCGGTTGGTCGCGACGGTCTGGGGGGATGTCAGCGGGTGAGCCGGGGAGCGGGCCATGGGGAGAACAAACCTTGATCGCAGCCAGGATGACACCGGCGAAGGTCAGGAGGAAGCCGATATCAGTGAAGGTGTACTCGCCAATGGTGGTGAGGGCGGCGCCGAGCATGATGGGCACCAGCGTCAGGTACGTGACGGTGTCGTAGGTGCGGGAGTAGACGACGCGATAGATGAGAACCGTGAAGACGGGGACGGAGGTACGGAGGACCTGGTAGAAGGGGACGGAGACCATGTTCCTGGACAGTCAGTCAGCATCGCCGGCAAGGCGCGGGAAGGCGCGGAACACATACAGAGACAGGTTGGACACGGCAATGTTAATGGTGAAGAGCATGCTGAAGGCGAGTAGGATGAGGTTCTCGCGCCTGCCGAGGCGGGACATGGTGAAGTAGCCCATCTGGAGCAGACCCCAGCATCCGACGCTGGCGCAGGTCGCGTGAAGGGCCGTCAGGAGCCACGGGAAGGGGAACTGGAGCGAGTCAGCGCGGGATCACACGAGGGGCGGCGTTGCCGGACGCACCACTCCCAAGACCAGCTTGTTGTAGAGGGTCAGGATCAAGCTGAAGAAGAAGTATGCCGTCAACCAGCCGAACTTTACGTTGGGCGAGACGGTGTATTCGACGGGCTTTTCTTGCGAGCCGGGCTCGGTCCTGCTGTCGACGGCGCCGGCGCGGGCCTCGATATCATAGTTCCTGTCCTCGGCGTTCTTCTCGTCGCCGTTGAGGAGGCCGTCGCGCTCCTCGCTGCGGCGGGCCTCGAGCCTGATGCCCTCCTGGTCTTGCGATGAGGATGCCATCGTGGGTATCCAAGTCGATCACTTCGGTGGCTTCCGGGTCGATAAATTAGGGTATTTCGGTCGGGGAAAGTCGGTGGCGGTAGATGCCAAGGGGAAAAAAGAGGCGGGCGACGAAAGGTAGCGAGCGAAACGCCGGTAATGACTGCTAGCGAGGCGAAAAGGCGAAGTGAAGACGATGCAGGCCGGGTCGAGTCGAAGGGACGCTAGATCACCCGGAGGCGCAGGTGACGAGCGGGACGAACGAGGAAAAGAACAAGTCGCTCGGGGATGGACGGATACTCGGAGCACCGGTATGGGCGGGTCGAAGGAGGTGGTGAGGAGGAGGAGCGAGGCCGCGATGAAGGCGTTGCACGAAAAATTAAACGACCGTCAAGGGGACGAAGATGGGGTGAGACGGACGGGAGAAAGGGGGGAGGAGGAAGATTAGATTGAGAGGGACCAGGTTTTGGGAGCGAGTAAGCAGGGCCGGAGTCGAACGTGGCGCGGGCGGTGCCCGGGCGGGCTGGGAAAGGGGCATACAGCAGGAGGCCGTAGCCTGTAGGGCTTGCGGGCTGCCCCTGGCCCTGGCCCGCCGGCTGCCCCTTCAGCGAGTCCAGGCGCTGGAGCAGGCTTGGCGGGCGATGATGGGGCTCCGCTCTCGGTCTTGGCAGACAATGACGTCCAGGTTTAGCCTGGCAGGAGCGTCCCGGAAAGGGAAGCCTCGAGAGAGACGGCTCCCCATTGGAGCAGCAGGATGAAATTCGAGATCCACCCTCCTAATCATCGTCTGGAAATCTTGATGCGACCGACTGCGCGCGCCGCACCGCACCTTGCACCTCACGTTGATTGCATTTCTGGAAAGGATTCGGGTCCCTCTGGCCAGGCAGCCGTCAGTCTCGTCTGGTGACATGAAGTGTCAGGGACTTTTGGGGGTTCTGGAGAAAATGTGGACGACAGCGACGATCTCGGAGCGCTGATCATTTCCGAGGGTCGCGTGCTGGCGGAAGAGGGCTTACCTAAACCGCAGGCGGTACCTCTAGTCGCACCTAATTTTTAGTGCGACTCGATGTTCCCGTCCAGTTCGTCTTCGACAGGTCCCGCCCCGAGATGTCTTGGGACGCTCGGCAGCCGCGTAATCTTCTCTGCTCTGCTGCGACAAAACAGGACGGACCTCATCGTCACGAAACAGCCCGCCCAGTTTCTGCCCTGCCGATTCCTGCCACATCTCGACGCTGCAGTCCACAACTGACATTGTCCAAGCCCTCGGCCGCCTCCACACCTCTTGGGTGGGTGGTGGCTTGTTCTTCACGTCCGACGGCTCAGCCTTAACTGGGACGGATAAGACGGCTGAACGGGGCAAGGGCTGAAATGAACCTTAACGCTTGTCACCTCCCGACTCGAAAGTAGCGCGGGACACGAGTGGGATGCATTCGGCCCCCAATCAGCACTGGCGAGAACCGCGAGACGGCGCCCCTATTTCGCGCGCCGCTGGTTGGCTTACGCTCCCAATTTCATGCGCTGCCCGCCATAGGACCTCCGAAGGACAAATCAGAGGCGACCGCCCAGCATTTCGAAAAGCCCTTTGGTGAAATAGGGGGTGGATTAGGGGGCCGCAGCACGGACTCGGGGTGCTCGGAAGCTGACGGCCAGGCGATCCTGGGCCTCCCGATAACCTTCTTTGACGAACGGACGACGATGACATGGCGGGCGAGACATACTAGGCGACAAGCGGGAGTTCGCGCTACACTCGTCGTGGCCGTTTCCGTTGCCATCCAGGGGTGAAGGACAGAATGCATGATCACCAGGTTTGGGGCCAGTCCTCCAGCTTTATTTTTGGGAGAGCGCATGGCTGCAACTGCACGTCGAGCAGCAGGAGAATCTCAGGTCGGTTTGAGCATCTGGACGTGCTCTGCCGGCGAGACCAGCAGCACCCCGCCGGGGGTCTCGGGGCAAACGGCCACCGGTACAACTCAGGCCGCATGTTCGAGTCCCACTGACACACGTGTCTCGTGGCAATACATATGGGCACACGATCCGGGTCTTCGCAGCTGAGGTTGAAGCTGCTTCTCACATACGCGGCGTCGCAGTGCAATAAGCAAACAAGCTTGCCGTCCGTGTGTAGCCCGCCCTCTAGCTCCCGTCTTGTGTCGCTGCTCTGGGGACTTGGGAACGAATTCGCAGTCTCGTCGTCGATATGCCGACTTGCTATCCAGGCCTCCCTCATACAGGCAAGCGGAGCTATCGAGTTGAGACCCAGTACATGGCGCCTCCTTATGTATTAGCGGCGCTGAAACCACACCAATCCGGCTGCTCCTCTCGCCAGTTCAACTGCTGCCAGCCTGCTGGCGCGGAGCCAAGGGCCACAGGAGACATCGGCGGTGTTCTCCCTTGAAGATCGGATCCCTGTGCGTATTTTGCAGTGCTCGAGCATCCTCCTGCTGTCAGCCCGGACGGCAGACGGCTGCCCCTGAAAGAAGCGGCCATTCACGGCCAGACGTAGGCGAATGGGCACGAATCCAGGCCCGCGGGATTGGCAGTCCCTCGCGGCATTGTGCCTGGGCAAGCCTGGGCAAACCTGGGATGTCTCCGTGTCCTAGATGTGACTGGGCGATCAGGTCACCGCCAGGACTTTTGATCGGAGCAGCCACGGCAATTGGCCTTAGCCCCTGACCCCGGGTTTCGTGCCTCCTTTCCTTCTTCCTCCTTTTTTTTCTTGGCCAGGTCTCCCTTTTCCCCCATTGCGCGTCCCCAGGATTCGTGTAGCAGTCTGTGTTGTCTTCCCTTCTTTTCATGCTTTCGTCGTCCTCGACTTTCGAAGGACGCAGACGTTCATTACCAGTGCGACGAGACGAGCGTTGCCATTCTGACTTCGACTTCACCCCGCTGCGACGATTCGAGACACGGCCCGGATTCACCACGGGCGGCAGCATTACAACACCTCACCTTCAACGACAACTCGGCCACCCAGCCCCTCGTCACTCCTTGTCGAGCTTCTCGCTCCAGTCACTCCTTGAACCATACTAACATTTCGCCGCGGCGGCGACTCGAAACACACGATACGGTCTTCTCAGAAGACAGCGCCTCGTCAGGCACTCCAACCGCTTACCAGCACGCAAATAACACCATCAACCGACCCGACGGAGCGGTTCTTACAAAGCAGAGATGGATTTCCCAAAGTCGTTTGATCGGCGGATGCCCCCCGTGTTCACGGCGTTGAAGAGCCGCCGGATTATGGTCCTCACGGTCCTGGCAGTGCTCTTCCTCCTCGCCATCTTCTCCCAGACTCTGCACCACTCGGACGTAACATGGGTAAGTCGACGTGTTCTCGTTCCCCCAATACCAACTACGATATTTCTGCTGCCGCCCTGCCCGGTTGCGGAAACCGCCCTACTCGCCTTAGGGTCTCCCCGCGAGGCGATCCAGGGGCGCGCGCGACGCTAAAGCGTGCCGGGCCGGAACTGTAGATCTTTGTTGTCGCTCATTGCATCATGACTCTCTAACTCGGCTGCTTCCAGGACGACGTCACACAGAAAATCAGCCTGGGAGGAGGATCCACGGCACCGAAAAAGACATACCCCGGGGCTGGCAAGCCCCCCGGCCGCTTCCACTACATGATCGCCGCCAGCAAGCCCAACAAGCAGTTCTGCCGCGGCATCGTGTCGTCCACGGTCAACCGCTACGGACCCCCCGTTGTTGCCGGATGGCACGGCGAGGGCGAGCTCGACGCCGCCAAAACACATCTCGCCAAGGTCCGGGCCGTTTCGAACTACCTCAACAACCTTCCCGCCGACACCGACAACGACCTGTTCATGCTGATCGACGGCTACGATGTTCAGCTCCAGCTGGGCCCCGACGTCCTCATCGAGCGCTACTACCAGGTCGTCAAGGCGGAGGATGAGCGCCTGATCCAGCAGCTCGGCCCTACGCACGCCGAGAGGATCGCTGGTCCCCTGGGCCGCCACGTCGTCTTCGGTGCCGACAAGCTCTGCTGGCCCGTCGACTGGAAGAGGCCCGCGTGCTGGGCCGCGCCGGAGGTCCCCGGCATGGACGACCGCATGTTCGGCCCCAAGACGGGCAACGGCGAGATGACGTACTACAGGCCGCGATGGCTCAACAGCGGCACCATCCTGGGCCCCGTCAAGGAGAGCCGCGACTTCTTCCAGGCCACCATCGACATGATCAACGCGACCTGGAACAAGGACTTCCGGTGGCACAACAGCGACCAGTTCTACATGGCCGAGGTTTGGGGCCTGCAGGAGCTGGAGCGCATCAACGCCCAGCTGGCCATCGACCCCGAGGCCAAGCACCCCAAGGGCCCCGACGACGCCTTCTGGCCGCAGCTCGAGGAGGGGCGCCGCTACAACTTCCACATGGCCATGGACTACTGGAGCCACCTCTTCCAGGCGTGGGCCGGGTACGGCAAGTACGTCGACTGGCGCAAGTTCGACGGCCCCGGCTTCAGCCGCCCCGTCGACCAGAACGTCCGCGAGGAGGAGACGTTCAGGAAGTGGGACCTGCACATGGACGGCGACGCAATGCTGTCGGTCGACCGCATCCTGCGGTCCACGGAGGACGCCGCCCTGCCCAACAACACCGAGACGGTCCTCAAGCAGAGCGAGTTCGGGTCCAACATCGTCACCAAGACGACCACCTCCATCTTCCACTGCACGGGCTCCAAGGACCCGCTCGACACCTTCTACCCGCGCCTGTGGTTCTTCAAGTACGCGCGGTCGATGATCCGCTCGGCGCTTGCGCACTTCCGCGGCGGCGAGCCGTACGCGTCCTACCCCATCGACGGCCGCATGTGGTACCCGGCAAAGAACTACCCCGCGGACACGGGCCCCGACGACGGCGGCGCGTGGTCGGACGGCAGCGACCCCTCGGGCCAGATGGCGTGGATCGGCTTTGACGAGATGTGCAAGGAGTTCTCGGATGACATCTTCTGAGCGGCGGCACGCGGACGAAGATGATACCCTTTTCGAGATGGCGTGTGTTGGCTGGGTTTTAAAACTTGGGGGATTAAAAGCCGACTCCTCGCCCATATGCTCTTGACGTCTGGATGGTCCTGGCTAAGTAATATTGGATCATAGGGTGGCGTCGGGATTCTTTATCTCATTATGACTTAACAAATGAAGTTTCTTTCTAGTTACCTGAGAGTTTGAGGTGCTGGGTGTTGGATGGTGACTGACCATGGTGACTGATGAGGTAGCTCCTGAATCGAGCCTCTTGAAGCTCTCGCGGGGCATTGAAGATGCCGTTGTCGCTGAGGTACAACTGCCATAAGGCACGGGAAAGTACCTAGGTACCCAACCCAGAAATGTAACCTTCCGGGTGGATGCAGGAAAGAGCTATGAGCCTGCCTGCCCAAGCTTAAGGCAGGGACGGAAGTAACAGCCATGGGCCAACCTGGAACCTCGAAGGCGCTTGAAATTACGTCCACCCACTCTCCTCCTACATCCTCGCAGCATCTCTACCTGCTCCTCTCCTATGAACAGAATATCGCCATGTCTTCCAGCAGCCAGTTCCCTCCCAAGCGACTCATCGTCTGCTGCGACGGCACCTGGTTCAACAGCCACAAGGGCTACACCAAGACCTCGTGGTAGGGCCGCAGCTCACTCCAGGTCCCATCCAACGTCACGCGCATCTCGCGCTGCTTCCGCCGAACCTGCACCGATGGCCGCATCCAGGTAGTCACCTATCTATCTGGCGTTGGCACGGGCAGCAACAAGCTCGACACCCTGACGGGCGGCGCTTTTGGCATGGGCATTGCCATGGTAAGTCGTTCGAGTCGCTGTGTCAGAGTGAAGCTGATGGCGACTGTCAAGCGCATCAAAGAAGTCTACAGCTTCCTGGCGGCCAACTACTTTGACGGAGACGAAATCATCCTCATCGGCTTCTCGAGAGGAGCATTCACCGTCCGCTCTGTGGCGGGCATGATCGCCAAACTCGGCCTGCTCACAAGGGAGGGAATCGACCAGTTCTACCCCATCTTCATGGACATGAAGAGGTGGGACTACTGCCAGGCCATCGACCAGTACCCCGATATTCCGTTCAGCGAGAAGCCGTCCGGGCCCAACGCCTCCAAAGAGTACCGGGACAAGCTTGAATCCCTCGGCCTCACCCGCGTACGCCAGAATCATGGAAACGGACCCCTGATCACCATCAAGGCCATCGCTTGCTGGGACACAGTTGGCAGTCTGGGCGTCCCCCAAGTCGAGTGGCTCAACAAAATCTGCCCACCACCGACGCATCAGTTCTGGGACACGAGCCTGTCTGACCGTGTTGAGCACGCTTTCCAGGCGCTTGCGCTGGACGAGACGCGGATTTCTTTCACGCCGGCCATCTGGGAGCGCCTGTCCGACAACGGGTGCTCGACCGATCTTCGCCAGGTTTGGTTCCCTGGCAGCCATGGCAATATTGGCGGCGGCATGGCTGACCCGGGCATCGCCAACATCACTCTTGCTTGTAGGGAGACCGGCTACATGGCCACTGAAACGGGATGCTGACCGCCGCCAGGGATGATCGACCAGCTTTCCTCCATAGACATCGAGTTCGACGATGTCACCTTCAGGCGGATCATCGTAACTTCACAGAAATCCTGCGAGTTGAAGCCCGCGCCCAGCACAGCGCCGCATTTTGCCAAGGAGCCCATCTTCAGTGCCAACAACCCGCGCCGCCCCTGGGGGCTCGGTGCCATCGCCCGTGATACCAACCTGCTCTGGCGACTCGCCGGCTCCCACGTTCGCCAGCCTGGCAGGCACCGACGAAACGACACCGTCCCTCCTGGCACCCTCCCGCCCTTTCTCAAGGAAACCAGTGAGAGAATTCACTCCTCCGTCCGCGTCCGTCTCCATTGCGAGGGCCTGGGCCTCAATGATAAGGAGGTGTGGACGTGTGCGGGACTTCATCCGCACTGGAAGTTGAAGAGACGACAGCTGAGCTTCGGCGATGCCAACGCGCATGACACAGACTCCGTCTCGTCCGTGGCTCCGGATGCTCGCAGTCTTCAGGATCTGACGGGGACCGGCCTTTTCGTCTGGGTGTACGTCGGGCCAGAGTCGGAGGCTCCGCCGGAGCGAACTCTCGTGGAGGAATCCCTTGGGCCGTACGAGCAGAGGTTGTTGGCTCTGACTGCTGGGGAGCCGAGCGTCTGGGCTGTCGCGGATAATCACAAGGAGCATCCCTGAGGATGGGCAGGCAACGGGCAGATCATACATACCTATGGAATATCTTTCTAAAGCATGTCATCCCTAGAGCCCGAATACAAATTTCAGCACACTCTTGGCATGACAATAGTGACTGTTATAGTCCGTCGTTGCTTCTGGTGGGTTACGCTCGTGAGAAGATTCAGGGTGGAAGAAAAGGGGTAAGAGATGGATGGATGGCCGCTGTCAGAACGGCCACGTCGAGCGGCAGAGATTAGATTGAGCATTAGATTGATACTTAAGATGACCTCTTTTTAGTTTCATAAAATCAAGTATCCTCTTTCTGAACTGGAGATAACCTTGGAACTCTAAGAATGTGAACCGCCTGGTCGACTTAGAGCAGCGGAATCCAGCAGAAGCCATGATTTTTGCCCAGGCGCCCCACATCCCTGGACACGACCCAACCACGACTTCAACCTCCAACCTCACTTCATCTTCAACCCTCACCCCGGCTATGCCAACGATTCACCATGGCGTTCACCACAACAACCTCGCCTCTGGCCACCATAATCCGCTACCTCGAGTCCCTCTACCTGCCAGACCCGGCTCTAGCAATCGTCAAGACAGTCCTCTCCACCCCTCCCTCGGCGATCTTCAGGGGCTGCTTCACGTTCGCCCTCACCGTCGTCCTCGCCCTGCAGCTCACGCCCAAGCTCTCGCGCGGGCTGATCCTCGACTACGGCCCGCGCGCAGCGGGCGCCCAGCAGCACGCCCGCCACGGCCAGACGCCGCTGGACGGGTTCCTCAGCACGGTCACGTCCTACGGCCGCATCCCGCACTCGTGGTTCAATCACTTCTACGTCGCGAGCGTGCTGGGGTCCGTCTTCTGGGGCGCGGAGCTGTTCGGCGGCGGGGCGGTGATGCGGCTCATCGCCGAGTGGGAGGTGTTCGCGCGGGGGACGGAGAGGCCGGGGATGGCGTGGGAGCAGGTCGTGCTCGCGTGGGGACTGCTGGCGGCGCAGGGGGCGAGGAGGCTGTGGGAGTGCTACGCAGTCATGAGGCCCTCGAGCTCGGAGATGTGGTTCGTGCACTGGATCATGGGCATGTGTTTCTACCTCGGCGCGGGGCTTGCGGTGTGGATTGAGGGGGCGGGTATGTCTATGTTTTTCTTTTTTTTGTCGTTTCCTGATGTCTGGCCCGAGGGGCGTGCTAACTGAATACAGAGGCCATCCTGAACCCCCCGGCTGGGGCTGACCTGTCCGCGATCTTGACGTTCCAGCGGATCCTGGGGGTCGGGGTTTGTGTGTATGGATGGGTGCAGCAGGGCTGGTGCCACCGGTACCTCGCGGGGCTGAGAAAGTACACCCTTCCGGACGAGGGTCTGTTCAGGCACATCGTGAGCGCGCATTACTTCTGCGAGTGTCTCATCTATCTCGGCATCACGATCGCCGCCGCCCCGGCAGGGAACTACCTCAACGGCACGATGGCCACGGCGCTCCTCTTCGTCTTTGTGAACCTCGCCAGCACCGCGAGCGGGACGAAGAAGTGGTATGCGGAGAAGTTCGGGCCTGAGAAGGTCGCGGCGAAGTGGAAGATTATGCCGTATTTCTTCTGAGCAAATTCCTCGAAAGCTTTTTGGCGTTCACCGCTTCCCGAACATGCCGAACTTGGCGCCGAGCTTGGTCACTTGAATCACGTCGCGATATGTCAGGCTCGTCCGGGTTCCCCGAGCATTACGGCCAGATGCGAAGTCGCCCGGAGCGCGGAGGAGCTCCCAGTTCGCCACCGTCTCGGCAGAGAGATCCACGTCCTCTTCGATATCGGCTATGCCGTGAAGGTAGTCGGTGTAGAGGGCGTCGGTGGTGATGAGGAGGCTCCGCGGCTCTTGCAGGATTCTCCAGACAGGCACGGGGTCGAGGGCGCCGTCGTCCTTGCTCTTGTGCAAGTTCAGGCACAGACTGGCCCCCAGACTCACGGTGCAAACGACGGGGTGGTAGGCGGAGCCGTCCTACACGGATTCACGAATATGAGCATGCAGCCGCTACGAGGTTAACCTACCGCCCGTACTTGCCTTGTGAGGCATGATGCCGACGCCCGGGGGGTACTCGTTGATGAGGACATGGTTCGGTCGTTTGTGTGGGCTGTTGGAGAAAACACTGAGGTTGCTGGGATCTCTGGTCGAGCGGGGGAGAGAGTGGAGGCGCCCGATGATAGGCATCTCGAGCCAAAACGGCAGAGGAGCCTCGATCAGTTTGTTGTTGACGAGGTCGGAGGGCCAGGTCTGGAGGCGGCGGTGTGTCAACTGCTTCCAGCGCGGCTTGGGTGCATCTGAGATCTGTAGGCAGCAGCCGCTGGTCAGCCTGATGAAGCAAGACCACTGCCAACAGAGCGCCCATCAGCGCCGCACCTTTTGTAGGATAGCCTGCTCCTCTTCCTCTGATATGAAGTTGGGGATGTAGAAAGCCGTTGACGGGAGGTCCTCGAGGCGGCAGTCCTCGAGGGAGTCTGGGAGTTGGACGGCCATGTCGGTCACGGGACGCGACGGACAGGGACGTGCTGCTGGGTATTATCACGATCCTCAGCAGCTGGAATGCTGACGAAAGCGTGGTGGCCGGGAATAGTCGTTGCGACGCTGGGTTCGGGTTGTGACGGAGGTGTTGAATGTTGACGGAGGGAGGATGATCACGAGTGGAGGATCGCATCCGGAAGGATCAGACGCACGGATACACGGATACATTCATATCGGTCCGGAAAGAGCCACCTCATTGGCCCATTTCGACGAGGCGGATCCCGCTCTGATCCCAATCAAACCACTTCACCGCTGCCACTTTGGCTCAGGGCGCATTCCACAACAAAAGAACACGCTGGTTTGGCTGGGGAGCTGGAAAATTCTATGCTTTTGGCTGCCTGGGCGTCGCCGTGACCTCTCCATGCTAAAACCAACGTCGTCGGAAGCAGACCACCCTCCTCGTGTTCCAGCAGCTGGCACCTTAGCGGAATGGCTGGCGCCTCGGATTCTGCATAGTGCCGAACACTAGCGCCGGCATGCCTCCCCTGCGCCTTCCCAGAAACCAGCAGACGTCGGTCGGGTGGGAGGAGCGGGCGACTCGACCAGGGGCCTCCCTGGATGGCGAACCATCTTGGACAGGTGGCATCCTCACACGGGCCTGTTAGGCCGTAATCTTCGGCGTCGTTCGGGACCCAGTCGACCCCTTGCTGGTTGGTCCAAGGCTCCGATGACTCTGCCTGGGAAAAAAGGAGAAGGCGAAGGCGAGGAAGCAGCCGCTCCTCTCGCCCCCATCGCCCCCCCAAGGCAGTCAGGAGCACCCCTGTCCGATTGTGTAGCCAATCATGACGGTGACTGTCAGACTTTTGAACACTGATGGCGAGTCTCTCGAAACCCATCCTGGCCTTCCCACTTGTGAAGCATCACCCAGAAGCATCCTTGGGACAAACCAGCGCCCTTTCTCCCCACACGTATCGATCCCATCGTCTCCGATTCTCCTCCAGGCGCTTTTTTGTACCGTTCATAATTGATTGAATCGATAATACCCCCCTCGCGAACCCGGCGCGCGTCTCCCTCGGCGACTTTCCCTTCCCGGCCGCTTCGTTTAGGGGGTGGTCGTGTGTTCCAGTGGCGACGGACAAACTCGAACCAGACGGCTGTCAATCCCGTGGCACCTCCGTCCCTCGATCGTGGCCGACCCGTGGCCAGGATGGTGCAAGCACTCACGACCACTGCCAGATAAATGTCATGGATGCGCAGAATGCTGCCGGGTCCGACAAAGCGAAGCCTCCTGCTTCTCCCACCCGACCTGCCGCCCACCTTGGCGACGACGCGGACAAGCCGAGCCTGAAGGGCCCCTCCAAGGACTCCGGCTGCGAGGGCGACGGGAAGTCGCCGGCTCCCCTGGGCGACAAGACGAAGCCAGCCTCCAAGTCTCCCCGCGACGCCGACGATGAGCCCGCCGCCGCCGCCGACCGTGACTCCGACGCCGAGACCATCGTCCTCCCGGGCAAGGATGGGCACTCGCCCTCCAAGGCCCGTAAGGTGAAGCATGAGGACAATAGCGACGTCGAGGACCTGAGCAGCCATCGTAAGCGCCGCGACACGGAGCCCTCGAAGCCGACCGACCGGGACAGGAACTCGTTGATCAACGAGGGCGTCGGTAGGAAGAAGCCCGGCCGTGCTGACAGGGACTCGTTGCGTCCAGACAAGCCTTCGAAGAACCACGATGGCTCCAGCGGCCTGAGCTCGGCGCCGACGTCTCCTCCGAATCATCGTCGACGGCCTGCTCCGGCCCATGATTCCGATTCAGACGCAGATCGAAAGCGCTCGCCCAAACTCTCGAACAAAGACCGTGCCAAGTCGACGGATCAGATGGTGTCGCACAAAAGGAAAGCATCTCGAGCTGCTTCGGATGACGAGCATGCGGAAGAACGCAAAGCAGCGAGAAGGCGTCGTCTGGAAGACCGGCCGGATTGGCTTGCTGCCAAAGAAAAGTCCAACGCCTCCAAGGATGGAAAGACCGCAAGCCGTGACCAGAGGTCCGCTTCTTCCAAGCGGAGTCACGATAATAACCACAACGGAAGGTCTGCGTCTCCGCCTTTGCGCGCGCACCGGCGGAGCATCTCGACGCAGCTCCCTTCCAACCCGGCCAACGGCCTCAGTTACAAGAAAAAGCGCCTTCCTGCGCCGCTGCGATCTACTGAGTACCACTCAGACGAGTCTTCAGCAAGCGCCAGCCCTCATCCTCGCAACACCAAGGTCCGAAACCTATCCACGCCTGCGACTGCTGACTCCAACTTGTCACCCGCCAAGATGCCCTCGAGCAAAAAGCACGTGGATGCCCATGGGCAGACGCCTTTAGCTCGAGCTTGCACTAAGGGCGAGTTCGACGTGGCCAAGCAACGGTTGATGGAGAGGCCGGAGGATATCGACTTCGCTGACTATGCCGGAAACACGCCCCTTCAGAGCGCCGCGATCAACGGATTCGACAACATCGTCAAGCTCTTGATCGACGCGGGGTGCAACGTCGACTGCGTAAATGACCAGAAGGATACGCCCTTGTTGGACGCGGTCGAGAATGGACACGTGGATGTTGTCAAGTTGTTGCTCGCGGCGGGCGTCAATCCGCGGAAGGCGAATCTCGAGGGCCAAGAGCCCCTGGACCGGATCGGCGACGACGACGAAAATGCGGAGGAAATCCGGGCAGCCCTGGTTGAGGCCAAACAAAGGAGGGCCGGAACTCGAAAAACCTCGGAAGATATTCATGGCGACCACGGAGATGGCTCATCTCACGGTGCCGACGACAGCCCGCGTCACTCCCCTGCTCCGGCATCTCATGGACGCCGCCCAGGCAACAACAGGGCACAGACGACTAGCAACCACCACCTGTATGTCAACCTGGACGACAAGACCCTGCGGGAAGCTGCCAAGAAGGGCGACGAGGAGACCGTTACGCGCGTGCTCCAAGTCAAGGACAGGTGCGACGACCCCGAGGCCATGGTGGTCGCCGCGCGAGGAGGCCACGAGGTTGTTTTGCAGCTGCTTCTCGCCCTTGGCGGCGCGGATCCGGATCCGGGACCGGTGCCCAGCCTGCAGCGAGAGTTCGCGACGCCGATGCTTGCTGCGATTGGCCAAGAGAACCTGAACGTTGTGAAGCTGCTTCTTGATCAGGCAAAGTTCGATCCGACGCGCAGATTTAAGGGTCTGACTTACTATGAGATCGCCGAGAGACGCCAGGGCACCAACTGGAAGGAAGAAGAGCAGATTCTCAAGGACGCCTACGACGCCTACGACCAGAAGCCTCAGCGTGACTCGAAGAACAAGTCGCCCCGCAGGGAGCGCGCCAGGGCGCAGGATCGAAATGTTGAGCGACCGACTGCACGCTCAACGCTGAAGGAAGAGGCACGAACGCCACGCCGCAACCCTCTAAGCCCCTCGCGGGACGCAGAGGGTAAGAAAAAGTCTATTCCCCGGCCAGCGATGAGTCCCAAGGAAAAGCGGAGGTCGCAGTCGTTTTCCCAGCACGAAGACCAGAAGTCACTGAAGCGGGGCCCCGGACGACCCAAAAAGGACGACACTTCCGCACCTGCCACCGCATCAGATCGCGAACCTTCCCCCAACGCCACCCAAAAGGTCGCCCAAAAGCCGAAGAAGGTAGACTCTGACACGGCAGCGCTGTCCTCGGAGGGCGAGACTGTCAAACCCAGACGCAAGCTAGTCTCCAAAGGCGAACTCCGCGGAGAGCGGGAAAAGCAGCGGCGCGCAAGCATGGCTTCCAACACGTCCTCACTCCGGGAACCGCCCAGCCCTCGAGAATCCAGGCCCGATGAACCATCCGACAAGGCCAAGGAGCCTCTCTCCGAGAAATACCACGACAGAACCAAGGCGCTGAAGAGAGACGAGTCCAGGGAACGATCAGTTGGCGACACGACCGGCAAACGCCACCGCTCCAGCGTCACCCCCCCGCATCCGGGCAACGGCGAAAAGGACGGCGATGCCCCTGCCAAACGGAGGCGACTCGACTCGGAGGGCAAGGAACGTCGTATTAGGGCTTCTGAGTCGCAAGACGAACGCAAATCGTCCCACAAAGCGAAGTCTGCAGCCGGAGAAAACGACGACCGCAAGGCCAGGCCCCAAGCCGACGAGGATTCCGTTCCCAAGGGCAACGGCAAGCTGAACAGCGTCAGCAGCAAGTCTTCCATCCAGGTCAAGCCCGAGCAAGTCGACGTCGACATGCCGGACGCGCCCTCCGCCGAGGAGGAAGCCCAGGCACGCAAAGAGCAGGAGGAGGCCCAACATCGAGCCGAAGTCGAGGCGGAGGCCGAAGCGCTTCGCAAGAAGGCCGAGGCAGAGCGCCAGCAACGCGAGGCTGATGAGAAGAAGCTCGAAGAGGAGGCCAAGCAGAGAGAGGCCGATAAGCTCAAGCGCGAGGAGGAAGAGAAGAAGCTCGCCGAGGAGGAAGCTCGCCTGAAGCGTGAGGCCGAGGAGGCCAAGCGCCGCGAGGCGGAGCGACAGGCCCGCGAGAAGGAGGAAGAACACAAGCGGAAACAAGAGGAAGAGCGGCGCCAGAGGGAAGAGGAGGAGCTCCTCCGCAAGCAGCAGCTCGAACGGGAGGCCGCCGAACAAGCTCGTCGCCTTAGGGAGGATGAAGAGCGTAAGGAGCGTGAAATCCGGGAGCGACTGAAGCGAGAAGAGGCCGAGCGCAAGCGTGCGGCCCACGAGGCCGAAGTGCGCCGAATGCGCGAGGAAGAGCGCCAGCAGCGTCTTGCGAAGCTGCCGCCTGTTCTTCGCTGGCTGGACGGCTGCACGAACCCGCAGACCCCTGCGATCGCGAAGAAGTTCTCGCGCCTGAGCGGCGTCCGATACGACACCATCCGGCCGGAAACCTTGGGCACGGCCGAGGGACGGGAGCAGTGGGTGCTCAACGTTCAGGTTGCGCTCCTCCTCGGCATCAAGGACCTCGAACTGGCCAGGTTCACCGCCTGGGATCGTGTGCCCGTGAATGACATGGCCAAGCAAGCGATCTGGATGCTGGAGCGGGACCGCTACGCTCTGGTGGGACCCGACGTGACCGAGCTGGGCCAGGAGATCCAGGGTTTCTATGCCGATGACGAGCCCCTGCCGAGACTGCATATTAAGACTATGAACCGGCTCCGCAAGGAGTCCATGCCTCTCTGGAAGAAGATGGACATGTTTTTGGTCAAGGTATGTATACAACCGCCGGAACACGCATGTGAGATTGGTTCTAATAGGCGACAGGCTTCCGATCTCCTCTACATCATCCCCTCCTTCCCTCATCTGCGAGGCCTGGAGCTCTTCATCGACTACAAGGAACTCTCCCAGGACCCGACGGATTGGATGAAGAAGCCTAAGCATTTCAAGCATGACCCGGACGCCGCCCGTTACCTTGGGTTTGGCCCGGGATGGAAGAAGTACATCAACGGAGAATTCATACGCGAGAAGCTGCCTTGGAACTGCCCCATGAGCTCAACGCCCTTCCCGGAGAAACGCGTCCCTCGCAGGGGCCTGCAGCAGGTGTATCCCAACGACCCCGAGTATGCCGAGATCTGCAAGGAGCAGGGCCTAGGGCACCTGCTCACGCAAAACCAGAACCAGAAGAGCCCTTCTCTTCCCAACGGCGTCCATCCGTCGCCGCCCATGAGCCACGAGGAGGCGGCACCGGACACGGCGGAGACGACCTCGCCGGCCGGGGCAAACGGCACACACTAATCACCCGCGTGGCCAAGGAAGCCGGCGGGGGAACCAACACTACTACGACTGACTCCTGTTACGAGGGAGTTTTCTTTGTCAACCGGGGGCGTGTCCCAGGCGTCTGGCAGTGGGCGGGCGGCCGGGGGACAGTGTACGCAGTTAAGCTTCATGACAGGCGTGCTCGAATAGATACATGACAGGTTAGGTAATGGAGATGCCCCATAAACAGGAGCGTGAGATGAATTGTGATGTTGTGATGTTCAGGGATAATCCAATAAAACAGCTCCGTGGTTCCAGTATGTAGCACCTCCCGCCCCGTGATTGGCCACTCGCCGAGTGACATCACGCGCAAAAGTGCCACCGACTCGACTCAGAAAAATGGACGGCAAACTCCGCCCCCGCCAAAATTTTACCCCACCACCAAACGAACTTGTTTGCAAACCCGCAGACGACGACGACCACGACGACGACGATATTCGTGCACGAGACCACGAGATAAGGCACCACAAAGGGCCAGAAGGAAATACCTCGGCCACCTACGAAGCGATTGACACTTCCCGGGACGAAGATCCCCGACGAACGAGCGAGGCGAGAGCCGACACGACACATCTCCTGTGAAGGAAGGACGACCGCCTGAGGGCGAAGGAATACCGGCAAGATGTCGACGACCGTGGAAAAGGTTGGTTTCGGCGAGGATCCGGATTGATGGCAACTTGCTAACGAGATGGGTGACAGATCAAGGAGGTTGAGAATGAAGTACGTGCGAGCCATACGAGACGGAGGTCCGGTGGACGTTGTTCGACGAGAAACCCTGGCGAGAGCTCCCGACGACCGCTGCGATGTTCGACTGCTGGCTGCTGATGGCAAGGGCATCGATGGGATTGATAGCTGCGACCGCCATTCTATCGTCTCCAAGGCAAACGAGCCTTCCACCCCGAAAGCCGCGAGAGCAGCGACGCAGCCAAACCGCCACATCGCAGTCAAGTCAAGGGACGACTCGCCAGGGAGACACGACACGTCGAGATCCAGCCAGTCGGAATGGCCCTATACTAACGTCTCTTACAGATGAACCGCACCCAGAAGAACAAGGCCACGTCCTACCATCTGGGCCAGCTGAAGGCCAAGCTCGCAAAGTTGAAGCGCGAGCTTCTGACCCCCAGCGGCGGCGGCGGCGGTGGCGGCGCGGGCTTCGATGTCGCGAGGACGGGTGTTGCGAGTGTCGGCTTCATCGGCTTCCCGTCCGTGGGAAAGAGTACGCTCATGAGTCGGTTGACGGGGCAGCATTCGGAGGCGGCGGCGTACGAGTTCACGACCCTGACGAGTGTGCCGGGTCAGGTTACGTATAATGGTGAGTGCTGCCAGTGGTCGTGAGATCTGCTCCGGTTGTGCTGGCGCTGACGCAGAACGCAGGTGCTCCCCTTCAGATGATCGACTTGCCCGGTATCATCGAGGGCGCCAAAGACGGCCGTGGTCGAGGTCGTCAGGTCATTGCCGTGGCAAAGACCTGCCATCTGATCTTCATCGTCCTCGACGTGAACAAGCCCCTCACGGACAAGCGAGTCATCGAGGCGGAACTGGAGGGCTTCGGCATCCGCATCAACAAGTCGCCCCCGAACATCACCTTCAAGAAGAAGGACAAGGGCGGCCTCAACATCACGAACACGGTCCCCCTGAACAACATCACCCACGACGAGATCAAGGCCGTCATGAACGAGTACAGGATTAACTCTGCCGATATTGCCATCCGCTGCGACGCGACCATCGACGATGTCATCGACGTCCTCGAGGCCAGGTCCCGCAGCTACATCCCCGTCATCTACGTCCTCAACAAGATCGACGCCATCAGCATCGAGGAGCTCGACCTTCTCTACCGCATCCCGAACGCCGTGCCCATCAGCTCCGAGCATGGCTGGAACATTGACGAATTAATGGAGGCCATGTGAGTGACGGAACCCATCTGACGCACGCTTTGATCACGCAGAAACTCATGTTGTGTAACCAGGTGGGACAAGCTGAACCTGGTCCGCGTTTACACCAAGCCGAAGGGACGGATGCCCGACTACTCCCAGCCCGTCGTCCTCCGCTCCAACAAGTGCACCATTGAAGACTTTGTAAGTCGCGTGCATCCCGGACCGAGCCTGGCTCTCGTGGCAGCCTGAGACACCATTGCTGACCAACGCGCCACTCAGTGTAACGCTATCCATCGGAGCATCCTGGAACAGTTCAAGACGGCCGTCGTCTACGGCAAGTCTGTCAAGCACCAACCGCAGAGGGTTGGCCTGGCCCACGAGCTTGCTGACGAGGACATCGGTATGTCCACCCCCTTGCGGCCGCACTCGCGCTGGGAGTGAGGTCCTAGCGCAGCCAGTGTACTAATGCAGCCATCTAGTGACGATTGTGAAACGATGAAGAGGCACCATGGACAGGCAGCCTCGAGGAAGGGCGACGCCGTCGCTTCCGACGGACGCGGCTGCTCGCGATGCTCGCCGGCGAGAGCCAGAGAGAGCTCTTCGCCTGCTGCGGTTGGCAAGCAATATTTGCTGCGCCGCGGCTCGCAGCGGCCGCAGCCCGTGCCTGCGCACGGCTAACCAACAGTACCTATTAGAATGAGATACTTATAACGACCGCACGGCGACATGACAAGGCGGGCTGCGCATCAAGCCCCCGACCTTGGGCAAATGTCGTCCGAGCATGACGATGGATTCAATACAAAGACGTTTTCTGCATCCCGGCTGAACTTGAACCCGCCCGCACGGCCTCTACTCCTCGTGAGCCTCACATCAGATAAAACTGACGGGCGACAACCGATGCGTTGCGTTGCGTTGCGGCGGAGGACCAGGACCAGGACCTGGACCACCACCGCCACCATCACCGCCACCACCACCACCATCCATCCGATGTCGAGGCCAAGGTCGGGACACTCGCGGCCAGCTTGCATAGCCGAGGGCCTGTCCCCATGCGACCTGTTGACCCAGGACCAGGAGCAAAGCGTGGGACGCATGCACGCTGTGCGTCCAGGCCGCCGAGAGGGCCGCATACGAGAAAGGGGCAGCGTGGAACACCGGCACTCCTGGCGCCGGCGCCTAACGTCGGTCGCTTGTCATTGTTGACGACATTTCTTTACGCATGCTGCCTCGCGACTCTTTTCGCTGCTGCCACATATTCGTCCTCGCAAACCCTCCGTCCGTTCTCCATGTATATACCCTGCACGTGTGTGTCGACCCTAGCTGCGTCCGGGCACTAGCCCCAGCACCCCGACCAGTGGCCTCCTGGAGACATTTTGCCGGCCTGGTTGTGGTCGGGAAGTTTCCAACCAGTAGACGGCGCAAAGGCCGCCCTCCCCACGCGTCGTTCCTCCAGCCGGCCTCTTACAGCGCGTCTGTTGCCGCCGAGGGTGCTGAGGGGCACGCCTGTCAAGCATCGCGTGGTGGGTCGGCGACCATCCTTTGTTCTCTGGCGTGGTTGATCTGGCCTGGAGTTGATCCGTCGCGGGGCCCATCGTGAACATATTCGACCACCCCTGGACCGGACACCGCCTCGCCCGCACACATCGTCATCACCATGGGCATCCGGGCCTTGGCCTCAACGTCGACCGCCGCAGGATCAGCCAGGGATGGGATGAGATAGATCACGGGAAATCTGTCAAAATCCTTAGGGGTGCCCACCGCGAGATGAGCTTCGTGAGTGCTACCCTACAGAAGGAAAAGCGTGCCCGCTCGACCCCGGTCCGCGGAGCCCTTGGACGATGGTCCCTTGGCAGTCTAAGGCCTCTTCTTGAGCTTGCCTGCCCTGGCCAGGATGGACGGATTTTGGATGACTCCACAGAGCCAATCTGCCCTGCACGTACCCGAGGACGGGGTGGAGTTTGCAGCATCTCGAGTCACGACGATGGAACGTCGCGCCGACGATATCGAGCGCATGGACGATGGGATGACCGCCCTGCCAGATCCGGGGTGACATTCTGACCGATTCAACGGTGAGACGAACAACGACACCGTCGCGCTGGAGGGAGGAAGAGGAGGACGAGGAGGTCTGGCTGGCTCGCGGCGGTGAACCCCAGCCCGCTTGACTTCACTCTCAACATCGACATCGACCTGCATTTGTTGGTTTTCGTGACTCGCGCCAAGTTCTACCCTGTCTCGGGCTTAGCACCGTCGCCAACGTCCGCCCTTCGCCTCGCTTGAACGAGCTTCGCACCAGCCCAGCCAATGGTCACCGCTAAGGAACAAACATCGACTTGATGTGGCCAGTGGCACCCCGGGCTTGTTGCCCTGATCGATACTACCACCCTGCCCTCGCTGCTCCACCGCCTGTACAAAGTATGCGCAGTGACGACTTCTTCGGCCTTCCAGAATCAGTCCACCCGGCCGCACCCCCGTCGCCGTCGACGGGTAGGAAGCAGATCTGTGGGATGACGGCGGATGACAGACTGGCTTCTCCGCTAACATGCCTCCTGGGCAGACAGTCACCAACAGGTCAGAAGACGTGAGATGATGTCGCCGTCACATCTGGATATCGCGTCGGCGGCCGTCCGTCTCGACGCCCTGGTCGTCTCCTCCTCCGGCAGACCCGTGCTCAACAAAGTCCCTGTGCCTCTGCCTGTGCCCTTCTCTTCTCGTCACTTGGCTTGCGCCCCCCTCATCGCCGCAGCCCTTTCCGAGGAAGACGGTCAGGGATTATTTCCAGAGGCTGACCAACGAGAAGACAGAGCTTCGTCCCGAGAGAACAAGTCTCTTTTTTGTCCAATGGAAACAGGAACAAGTCTCATCATCCTTCCTAATTATGTCCAATGGGCTGTCCTCCTCGCGTCCGAGATATCTCGTTGGACGAGGTGGTCTCATGGTCCCCTCCCCAGCCGCCGGTTCTACTCCGAAAGGAGAGGAAGCGTGAGAGAGAGGAGAGGAGAAAGAGAGACGAGGCGTGCCCCCCCGTGACGCGAAGCGAAGGGGACAGGGACCATGAAACGTGGAAGATGGTTCGTTCGTTCGTCGTTGACAAGAAGCGGAGGGCCGGATGGCGGCGGGTGACGGCGGCGGCGGAGACGCATCGCGGGTGATTTCCCTGGACGATTTCTTCATCACAAGGGCAGGGCCGTCCCATGGCCGGTTAGCTCGATCTGTCTCATCTCACGTATCGCGGCTTGCGGGCCAGCAGTCACGCCGAGAGCAAGATGTGGTGGCTCTGGGCATGATCCCAGGACCCATAGCTCACCGGAAGTTCCTGGTCGATCAGACTTGACGGCGGCCCGCGCAGCCCCCTCCGCGACTAGTAAGGACATGGCAGCGCGCGTGCGAACGAGCGGCGGCGGCTTCGGCTTGCAACGTGAGCGAGGGTCCAGCGTTCTCGTGGCCGCGGCCGTCGGGGGAAAAGCTGGAGATTAGACAGCATCAAAGCGCAAGGCGAGAGATCTCGTCGTCCATGGTCCATGCCTGCCCGCCCTGGAACGCGTCCAGTGTGGCATTGCCCGATGCCAGCCAGTGCGGCAAGCAAGGTGCGGCCGGAAGACAAGGGATGAGAGAACAGACGACAGCGGCCCCGTCAAGCAAGCTGCGTTGATCGCCAACCAGTGCCGCAGTGGCCGTTCGGATATCTGCGAAAGGTCGAGGCTGACAGCTCTGCGTCCCGTGCTGTGCGTGCATCTGGCTTCCGAGCACTAAGTATCCTGGAGCAGGATGTGGTTTCGACATGGCTCCGGACACGCCCCCCCCTCCGCTCACCTCTCAGCACAGGTACCTGATTAGGCGGGACAAGGATGGCCCCTGGCCCTGATTCCCCGCCATGGATGGGACAGGCCGGCTGGCGGCCAGGGCTTCAAATCATCAGTCGATCTCCCCTGATGGAGCGTGTGCCCGCGCGCGGAGGCCGGCCATGCAAGGGCTCGCCTGGTCCAGCGCGGCGCCCAAGCGTGATGGCATGGCATGGCGATGGATGGACGGGGGGGATTGCTAATCCGGGCAGGGCAGCCAGGGCCGGGCAGCGAGCGGTTGAGCGGGAGCAAGCAGTCACCAAGCACACAACAACAAGCCATGCCCCCGGTGCGCAATCCTCTGCCAGAGGATCGAGAGGAACGGCCCTTTCGCCGTCATATGATTGCGCCGCGAGATTTATTTCCGCTCGCAGAGGACCCGGCGACGATCAATCAGAACGGCCCCAAGCGCATAGCGGACGGCCATGTCTCTCAGGGCGCGCTCGGGTTGGGCGGCGGCGGCCCTATGATATGACAGAGCAGCCAGGTCGCTGGGGGCTCGGGCTCGGGACCTAGACAAGGGTATGGGATAGCTCTGCAACCCTTTTCCCGCTGCCCGCCCGATCCACCAGAGCAGGTCCCCGTCCGGATCGCTCAGCGACTGGCGACTAGGACGAGAGCTTGCGCCTGCGACGGCGCAACGGCGGGTAGGTTAGCGGGCGGGAGTAGCAGGTCGAAGACATTCGACGGGGAGAGTCCGGCGCGGAGCAGGCAAGCAAGCAAGCACAGGAGGCCGACGAGAGGAGCAGAGAGAGCAGCGCCGTTGAAATGCCTCACTCGGCGTCGTGCTCGCGGCAACAGCGTCTTCTCTACCGGCACACCTCCACTACGACGGACGAGCCCGTCGTCTCGTCAGTAAGATCACCAAATATGGTGGGTGGCTTGACTGAGGGCGAGCAGCAACCCGGTCCGGTCATGCTTATGCCGCGGCAAGCAGCAGCTGAAGCCCAGATTTCCCGATTAATGAGCGCCGTGGCCGCATATTCTGTCGATTCTCGCTTTTCCTCCTTTCCTTCTTCAGTGGTCATGCCAGCGAACCGGGGGTATCCCTCAAGCAGCGGTGTCTCTCGTGCCGCCGCTGGCCGCCGACTGAAGAGCTTTGGGGGAGAGACAGACAGGACAGGGTGTGGGACCTCTTGACTGAACGGGAGGAGGAAGAGGAGGTGTGGGAGAGACTGACGCCCCGAGGCGGAAAAGGGTGTGGCTTTCTCTCACGCTCTCGCTCACTCTCTTCCTCGACCACCACGGGCGAGCGCAACACAAAGAGCGAAAAGTGGCTTCTCTCCAGACCGTTCGACGGGCCACCAGGCCAACTAACTAGTCAGTCGTTGGTTGACCCGCGCCGCCCCTATTCTGTTCTGTGTATGCCCATCTCTATCTGGGTCTTTGGGGGCGTGATGGTGATGGGCCGTCGTCTGGAGGCCCGCTGCTTTCCCTCTTGTCTTCCTCTCTCTTCTCGGCCGCCGGACTTACTCAGACCCCTTGATATTGCCCTGAGAGATACCACCAGCAGTGTGCAACTGAACTCACTCCCCCTTCCCCCACATGCGACCCTGGCCTCTTCATCCGCTTCGAGCGACGACCTTTTCATTCATTCATCCGCGCCTTGCCCTTCTGCCCCCCCGGCCCCAGTCGCTCGCCCGCCGCTTTCTCGTCCTACCCTCTGCCCACACCTCTTCTTCCTCCTCGACACCGCGGGCCCCATCTTATCCTCAGAGACCCCTCCAGTGCCCTTGGTGTCCTCCACCCCCCGGTCTTCATTAGACCAATCCTACCCTCCACCCCCGGGCTCTGAAGAAACACGCCCCCCTTACCCTTGCCGGTACTTCGTGACCTCGCCGAGTCCGCTGAACGGGCGGCGGATACATATGTGATAGAGGCCCGGTTGTGCTGTAACTCTCTAAGCACGACCACCCCGTCTGATATCCTTCAAGAACCGACGGCGGCAGCGGCTCAGACGTTGGAGGCGTCCTGCATCTTGCATACATCCATACATCCATCCATCCCGTCTCTCCTCCTGCCTGCTCGACCCGACGACGGTAGACAGAGCCGACTGCCAACAAGCCCCCGCGACTGTCTCTAGGCGCAGACTTGGTGTTTCCTCTGCGGGTAACTTACTACATCAAGTACATAATCCCCCCTGGACGTACCAGCCCTGCATCCGAACGGCCCTGGCGCACTACCAACGCACGCCTGCGGACAGACGGCCGGACAGACAGACCAACGTCGCCCCCGGAGCCTGCCTGACCTTATGGTTGAGGTGCCGCCGCCAGCAGCAGCGAACGCCGGGCTGACGAGGTCGACAGATCAACTGGTTGGCTGCCGCGTCTGAAAGGCTGCTTGCCGTTGCATCCCGACCCGTCGCCATCGCCGCCGCCCCCAGGTCTAGACAGTCCAGTCCAGTCTCCTGCATCTCCTCTCCTCTCCTCGACCGCCCCGTCTCCTTTGGGAACCCCTTGCCGACGGACGGGCAACCCCCAACGCCGCCTGCTTGCTGCTGCATCCTCCTGCATCCCCGGGGCACCTTGACCGACGTCTGCAGACCGCTTGCGCGCCGCCATCAGGGACCAATTGGGCGCCATAGCATGCACGTCTTCAACCATCAAGGCCAATCCGAACCAACTCTGGCCGGGAACGAGTATCCCCCACATCAACGGAGCGCTGGCAGGCCTTGTCAGTCATTGTCCCATGACCAGGCGTGATCCCCCTCCCCTTATCACGACGACGACCATCACCAAGGGTTCCAGGGCCACCTACTCGTTGTCATCCAGCAGCGCCACGACGGCTTGGCCACGAGATATAAGTCGAGGAGATGCACCACGTCATGATGGAATCCGCTGGTGACAGCCACGAGGGTCACCTTGGCCCCGATGACTCCATGATGGCTTCGACCGGCGTGGACCAGCAGAGCCACCTCGCCCAGGACCATCACCACTTTGGAAACAGCAGTCAGCAACAGCAGCAGCAGCAGCACCACACACACGAGGACGGGTGGGCCGACATGAGCCACTATCACCAGGCCACCATCAACGAGTATAGCAACTTTGGCTACGGGACACACAGCCATACTGGGTTCCCGTCAGAGTCTCTCAACAGGATGCCTCCCCCACCGCCACCGCTGCAGCCGGTTCAGCCGCATAACCATCAGCATCACTCTCATCCGCAACTCCCGATGCTCACGATCCCTCCGCAGCATGCGACGTGGCCGAGCATGCTCACGAATCCCAACAGCTACTCGTCCCAGTCCGCGCCACCCATCAGCATGCCGCCCATCGTGGCCCCTTCCCCTATCAGGGCTCACCAGCCCAGAGTGCAGAACTCGGTGCCTCGGAAGACCCTGACGGATGAGGAGCGCAGGAAGATGTGCCAGGTAGCACTGGATAACCCGACGATGAAGCAGACCGAGATCGGCAACATGTTCGGCGTCGAAAGGAGGTAGGCCGCAGCGTGAACCCCTTTCTTGTCTCTTGGGCCCAACGTCTAACGCGAGCTCGCAGTACTGTGTCCAAGGTGCTCAGGAAGAAGGACAAGTACCTCATGAGCCCCGAGGACAGGAGCCAGTCGCCCATCAAGCGCAACAAGGGCAAGCTGCCTGACATTGACAAGGCCATGGCCATCTGGGTCCGGAAGCAGCAGAACATCGGCGTGGACATTACAGACGAGGAGCTGCTGCAGCAGGCTCGCCACTTCGCCATCAACACCGGAGGCAACGACGACAGCCTGCTCAAGGCCCTCAACCAGACGTGGGTCGACAAGTTCAAGCACAAGAACCACATCCGGACGCCGCGGCAGCTGACACGGCGGGCGTCCGAGACGAACATCCCGAACCACTCCAAGATGACTTCGCCGCCGGTCGGACACAGCTTCGTCTCCTCGCCGGCTGGAGAGCCCTCGCCTACGTCTGCGGATCGCAGCGACGAGGAAGCGCAGCACGGCCTCGGCTTCCTCTCGTATCTGGGAGAGGGCACCAGCTTTAAGCGCTCCGCCTCGCAGAGCGCGTCGTCCCTGAACACAGCGCTGACAGATACAGGAGGCGCCCCCTTTTCCGCCGGCACGATGAGCCCGGCAACGACCAGGTTCCAGTTCTCTCCGGATACGAACGTCGGCAGCTTCACCCCTATCGATCAGGCCCGCCAGCTCCCGGGAGGTGCGGCATCGAACTTCGCGCGGCCACGGAGCCAGACGTTCCCAACGCTCGATGTCGAGTACCTGAATCAGCAGAACTCGACCGAGTCCACGCCCCGAGTTCCTGGTTCTGTCACACAGCCGTCGTCGGCTCTGGATTCGCCCACTCACGAGCATGCCGGGCCGTTTGGCATCGACACCGCCATCGCTTCGCCGCATCTGCACCACAGCAGCAGCAATAGCAGCATGGCTGGCCAGTCCACCTCGACAGCCGTGACGAGCGGCGTGTCTTCGACGCCGGTCGGCTCGGCCCCGACGTCTCCCACGCAGGAGGACGCCCGCAGAGCCGCCGACACGCTCCTGAACTTCATCCAGAGCAACGGATCGAGCGGCTTCGTCGACCACAATGATTTCTCGACCCTGCTCAGGCTGACCGAGAAGCTGAGGCTACACCAGCACCAGATGGCCAAGGCTGCCAGCGTCTCCGTTGGCGGCCTCTCTCGGATACCCGAGGGCGACGTCGAGATGCTCGCCACCAACTCGATCACACCCTAGGTCTGTCCACGACCACACCCACCGCGCCCGCCGCATGCTTGCGGCCGGGTTGCCTGTATTATGGCTCCGGCGAGGAGCACCTCGCCGCGTTTTTGTTTCTGCTTGTCGTTACCGGACTGATTTCAACTGGCATGCATGGAAAGGATGGGGGCGGTGCTGGGAAAGGAAATCAAGGGTCAAACAAACACGGATACGGTTCCTAGATCCGGCGGCTGGGGTTCTGCAGAGAACGACGGTCCAGCCGCTCGAACGGTCTCGGCTGGCTCTGGGGATAACGGACACAACAAGCTTCAACAGCTCCCTCACGGGACGGGATGGGCGCTCGAAATACACGAAAACCGCGTCTCACGACGAATACTCCGCCGGGTATCAGGACCCGGCGACACACAACATACCACCACACTACTACTACATGCACTCGACCCCTTTTCTAGCCATTTTGGGCTATCGGCTACACCTCGACCGAGCGTCGTCTTGCGGCATGGCCAGAGATACTGGAATATTGCTGAGACTTACAGCCCGGACGAAGGACACGCCGGAAAAGGAGCGGCGAGGCATAGTCCCACGACACACACAACAACCACCACTTCTCTCACCTTTCTCATCGATACCCTCGTTCTCACTTTCACCTACGACTACTACTTACCTACTATATCTTCACCCTGGAAGACTTGCTACCGCTCACGCGAAAACCACACCCGCCCGCCGCCACCAATTTCTCCTTTTCGGAGGAACACGACGGACTTGCCCCCTTTTTTATTTTCTATTTTCTTTTGAACAAGCCGCGTACTTGCTTAATTTGACTTGCGCGCATTTGCCTGTACTTTTCCACCAAGGCATCAACGGAGCAGGAGTGCTCGGAGGCTGCGAGCAAGCAGCGGCGGAAGCGGACGACAAGGCACAGCAGCGAGCGCCTGAGAACGGCGAGGACGGAGGCCGGGACGGACACCGGCCGTGGGACCGGGCTGGGCTCTGCCGCCACATCTTGGGGAGGGATCGGGGTACACGGACGCGCGCGCCCCCTTTTTGCCGACACTTCGAGCGGAGCGAGACTCCCGAGCGAGAGACCGGACGACATGGCAAGAGACTGGGATTATTGGAAAAAACAACACTACACGGACTGCACACGCGGAAACACGGGAAACTTGGGATCAGCTGGCTGGGGTGTTCGGGAAGATGGTTCTGTCCGCGAGGACGCACGGCGCGGAGCTGGTGATATATGGGAAGAGAGTCTCTTGCTATGGTCGGGTGCTGCGGGGGACTGGGTCCCGTGAAGGCGGCGAGGGCGCGGAAGTCTACTGCGCATGGGGAACAAACCGTGGAAACGGGAGAGATACTCGGGCGGATTCGTCCTGGTGTCAACCTCTCGGCGTCCCACGGTCCTCTGCTGCTGGGATTCCGCATCGTCGTCTGTTACCCCCCTTTTCTCTCTCCCAGGAGGCGGGAGAGCCAACATCTAGTCTGGAATGGAGAACCCCTGGGCGGCCCTCTGCATTTTGATCGGAGTCTGCGCCCTATTCTAAACTCGCTCTGCTGGACAAACGCCTCGCATGTGAAGTGACTGGCTATGCGCATCACCATCTCATGTTCCTCGACACCGCCAGAGTGTCAAGATATCGACTCACGTTCCCCGCGCACAAGGCAAAAAAAAGGTCATCTCTCTTGAAACGGGGGTATCTAGTACATGTCCACTCGCTAACAATCACATCACATCCCTTTTCGCCCCCTGGCCCCTATCTGCCTCATGCTGGGGCGAAAAGGAGGGAGGGGGCCTAACTCAGTCTCTCCTCCCACAACTCCGCGACCCCCTTCTCGGCAAGCTCAGGCATCAGGCGCACGAGCACGAGCTCCAGCATCCCGTACAGGAGGTGTCTATTGCAGTACTCATCGGCGAAGACGTCGACGATCCCCTCCTCAATCTCCTCCAGGACGCGCGCCTCCTCCCCGTTGGCCGCTTCTGCGGCCGGCGGGGCGTCCTCGCCCTGCGGTTGGGGGCGTGACTCGGCGGTGACAGGCGCGGCATCACGCTCCGCCGCCGCGAGGTCGCCGCCGCGTGCCAACGGACCGGACCGCGCGAGGCCGAGGCCGCGGCCGCTGAGGTACAGCCTGGCGAGCCAGCGCGGGACGAGGCCGAGGAGGGCGCTAGCGCAGCGGCGGCGCAGGGCGGCCAGCTCGTCGTCGGATGAGGGGGCCACGAGGGTCGAGACGCCTGGCGCGTTGTTGGGGAAGAGCGCGCCGCGGATGGCGCGGAGGAGAGTGGGCAGGTGTGACGGCTCGAGGAGGTGTGTGTGGACCGCGTGCGAGAGGAGTCTGTTCGGCGATTTTGTCAGTCAGCTGGTGGTGGTCTTGGGCGGCGCGCGCATTGTTTGTTTGATGTGTCTTGAAATGTGTGCTCGCGGTCTGGGTTCATGCTTCCGCGGCGGCGCCTCGTCTTGCCTTGGCCCCCTTACGGGGCTGCAGTACAATGGAATGTGTATGTAGTGCATGTGTGCGTAGATCATCTCCAGGCTTCTGTCTTGTCTCGGGCATCAATGGTGTTCAATGCGTGGGGGCCTCAGGGATCAGAGTCGTCGTGGAGGGCTTGGCCGCGAGGAAAGCGGCCATGGCGCACGGGGGCGTGGGCGGAGGGAAAAGAGGCTTCGCTGGATGCAAGGGAGGGCGCGGATGGGGATGCCGGGGTTGCATCGGACCGCGAGAAGGGGCAAGCACAGACGATTGATGCCAGGGGCAGCATGGGCAATCGAAATGAGGGCGGGAGAACGCAAGATTTGAGGCTTGAACTAGGCCAGGGGGCGCTGCGGTCTGGTCCTTGCGCGGGGGATACTTCCCGAGCGCACAGACTGGAGGCCCGGCCTTGTCCTGACAGATGACCGTTTGGAGTGTGTTGCCGCTAAGCGTGGAGGAGGGTTCTTGCTGTGTGATTGTGTTTGCGTGCGCCGCATAAGTGGTGTCTCCTCTGCGAGTTGGAGGGTGAATGTAGCCCAATGCCTGAGGCGAGGCGAGGCGAGGTGAGGCTAGGCCGGACAGAGGAGGTCGTCCAGAGGAGGCAATATCGATTGCCGTCAGCCAAGGACCAGAATCGAACGATACGGCGGCGGCAGGGTGCGTGCCTGATCGCCGAATGCGCCGAATCCGTCCAAGCTGTCCCCGATCCGAGAAGATCTTGTCCCTGTTTAATGCCGCCTGGGGGAGAGACAGGACAGGGCCGAGTGAAGCGGCAGCCGAGACGACAGGACAGACATCTGAGCGTCGAGGTACTCGTAAACGAGATGAGAGGTGGGAGAGGAGAGGCCGGAGGCTGATCCCGGTCGTGACTGGTCTCGCGTCGGCGCGTAATCGACGCTCGTTGCTGGACGAGCGAGGCCGCCCCGCGAAGCAAATCGGACGCGACTTATGCCCGACGCCTCCGCCATTGGTTGGGCGTATATGTCCGGCTGCTATAGTTGAAGAAACGGCCGAGGTGTGGTGTCGCACAACAGATGTTCCCCTGGGGCCGAGGTTCGGTCCCGTAGAACTGTACTGGAGACTCGACTCGAGACTCTCAGGGGAATCATCTCCGGCCTCTCGTGTGGTGAATCCTCAGGGTGGTGCGGGTGACTCCGTCTCCTGCACTCGCAGGAGAGGCATCTCAGGACGCTCACTGGAGCGTGCCAGATCCTATGACCTCGAGCTTATGCGGTGTGACAATGCACAGGCGATGACGGCTTGTGAGAGGGTACGAGACGGTGAAAGATTGCGCTTCACTCACCTATCAAGGGGCCCGTCGAGCCCGGCCAGGCGACCAGGGGTTCTCACGGCGCCGAGCTGGAGCATGGACAGACTGCCGCTGAGCCATGGCATGCGGATATCCAGCTCGACCAGTGTCGATACGCAGGCCCAGAGCTTGTAGACCAAGATGGGCGTTTTAGGCGGCGCATTAGCTGACAGGTCCAAGGCACGCTGCTTTGACGAGGATCGTATGCCGGGACCGAAGCCTTTCCCTTTCTGATCATCCACGTGCGACGACCGAGGCGGCAGAGACGACGAGGACGCCAGCGTCACGACCAGGGCCTTTCCGGTCGCGAAGATGAGGAACACCCAGTGGATCACCGACCAGAGGAAGGCGCTCGGAGACCACGAGGGGCGAGCCGGCGCGTGTGTCGGTTTCCCGGCCGCCTCGTGCGCTATCGCCTCCACGACACCCTCCTCGAGACTGCCCTTGCCGGCGCTCCTCCGGCCCAGCACCCGTGCCGTGATGATGAGGCACTCCCAGATCATCCATGGCTGAGACAGCTTGCCGATAACGACGTTGCCGATGATCAGCTCGGACAGGATCTGGCCAACCAGGGCCGTCAGGCACTCGTTGTCGAGGTCCTCGGTGGGCAGGAGGACGGCGAGGGCGCCCCGGATCAGCAGCTGGCGATACACCGTCTCATTCTCCCGCTGCTGCGCCGCCGAGGTCGGATCATCTGGCTTTGGCACGGGTGACAGCGGAGCCAATGGGTTGAGCGAGTGGTAGACCTCGCGAGGGTTCACGACGGTGGGCGACTGGGCGGAGGGGGCGTGGGCGATGCGATAGGCTGGCGCGACGGGATTAGCACCTGACGCCGACGAGTAGCAGGGCACAAGAGGGAAGCCTCACCTGTGATATGCCGCTCCAGCAGGTCCGGCAGCTCGTCGAGAAGCAAGCTCTCGAGATCGACCTTTCGTATCCTCTGCTCCAGGGCCCGCGTGCAGTGGGCGATGATCTGCACTATCTCCGCCACGAAGGTCTCGTCCTGCGTGATCTTGTTGTACCAGGCCTGGACGTACTCCCGGAGGATCACGGACAGGAGGGCGTAGAGCTGGAGGTCGACGTCGTTGCGGCTCGTGAGGGGCGGGAGGAGGCTCTCGATGGGCGCGGGGGTGTCTCGCCCCTTGTCGGCCAGGTGCTGCGAGCAGAGCACGCGGCGGATGAAGGCGGCGGTCGCCTTGTCGGAGAGGAAGTCGGCGGACACGGGGCGGGCGGAGCGCCTGGCTGCTGGTGCCGGTCGAGGCGGCGGCGAGGGATCGTCGTTGCTGGCTATCGTCGTCCTCAGGGGAGAGCCCGACGAAGAAGCTCCCGAGTTGGCGGTCGCGGGTACCTTCAGGCGCGGCGTCGGCGCGCGTGCGGGCGCTACCGCTGTCATGGCTGCCGGTATCAGGGCCCTCTCTCTGTCATGGCCTGTCTCGACAGAGTCCGCGGGGCGCTGTCGCGTCGGTGCTTGAGCTGAGCTGTCGTCGAGTTTGGGTGTATGCGGGCGAAGCAGGAATTGCGGGAGCAACGGCGCGGCGCTGATCGGTGAGGGACCCGACCTCACCTCACGCCCGGGGCGTCAGGCGGGGCGGCTGCATTAGCGGGGAACGGCCGCCTGAACCGTGCGCTGCAGACCGCTAGAGACACCCGCCCGCCTTACCTAAGGCGCTGGACGGACGCTGTAGGTAACGGACGGGCATTCCCTGGATCCTGGCACCGGGCTGCAGACGGGAGCGGATGCCCTGCAGACGCACGCAGACGCAGCCGCCTCATGCAGGTCGGATGCAGAGGAGATGACGCTCGGATTGTCTGGGAGTCAGTGACTCGGGGGCCTGGAACAGGGCTGGAAGCTGCTCTGACTTGGACGCAGAGATCAAGGGGCCGACCGCTTCAACGACGTTAGTAGACGTCTCAGGGTCGGAAAGCAACTCAAGCCACGGAAGTCCCGTCCCGAGAGAATGCGGCCGGAGAACGATGGTCCAATTTTGGTGTACTGATGCTGCCTTTCCGGGTGGCTGAGGGGCCATCTGGCGCCCTAATGACTGAGTGTTCGCAAGTATCTATCTCGATGGAGAGGGACGTACTGACAACAAGAGACACGGGGGAAATCGCAACACCATAGATATCGGACACGAACAAGTAGCCGTCATTCTAAAGCATCTCTCTTCATCTCGACTTTATGCACAAGACAGCAGTGTTGAAATTGCTTGGTGCGCGGTCCAGCCCCTGAAGCCCGCAGCAAGGCCACTGGCATCTAGGTCCTCAGAGCAACGACACAATACGGCTGGCTACTGTATGACAAGTTATCACCCGACTGTCAAATTCTACAAATCATCAAGTGGGTGTATTGATCAGGCAGTGATATAGTACACGTCTATACATGGATATACACATCGGCTCGGCACCTCGACTGAGCCGAGTCAAACCAACCCCAGCACTACTCCTTCATGGTCGTCTCGTACCTGTAAAATTGTCAGCATCATTCACAACATGGTGAGTACTACTTCGGCAGCCACGACGTACCGCTTGCCACGGAAGGCCCACACGCCCCAGTTGCCGCAGCTGGTATCTTGAGGATCGAGATCGTTCAAGTCCCACCGCAGGCTGCGGAACAGGTTCTCGCCCGGCTCCAGAAGAATGTCGAACTCGCCGTTGGTCGTCTTGCGAACCCACTCGATGTCCCTCTCCATGTCGAACTGCGTGTAACCCGTCGCGATGATGGGCACCTTGGTCTCGAGGAGCTGCGGCAGAGTCTCCGTCCACTCGTGGCTGCTCGCGGGGTGTCCGAGGCCGGGGTGGAACAGGACGAAGCAATCGAAGTAGGGGTCATACGGCTCGAAGTACCCCGTCTGATGGATCGAGTGGTAGTAGTCGACGATGGTGCTGATCTTCATGCGGGACGAGATGCGGTCCTCCACGACCATGCCGAAGGGGTTCGAGGCGGTGCGCGGGGGCAGGGGGAACTCGTCGTCGCGGTTGGCCATGCTCTCGGGCCCGATGAAGATGAGGTGAATCTTACTCTCGGGGAATAGGTGCGCCAGCTGGATCCAGACGTTGCGCGGAAGAGACGACTCGGCGCGGGCGCCTAGGCAGAACACTCTCACCGGGGGTGCCTCGGGCTTCAGGTGCTTGATGTCAGTGCCCTTTCCTGACTTGGGAGGGTGGAGGCTGTAACGCAGGGCTGTCAAGAGTCAGCAATGTCCTGATTTTCTAGTGAACTCGTCAACCTACCGCTGAAGCTGCGGATGCCCTCGTTGGTCAGCCTGCCCCCCTTCAGGCCGTACGGGCTCAGCTCGTGGAGAACGCTGCCGATTGTCACCGGGTACGTGAGCATCTTGGTGACCTGGCGCATGCTGCGCTCGTCGTTGACGGCATCGAACTCGCGGGTGTACATGAAGGTATCCCAGTTGGTCATGTTGACGACCGCCTCGGGCAGCTGGTCCTCGGCCATGATGAACTCGGGGAACGCGCGCCCGGAGTGGAGATCGTGGTCGTCCTCGTTGATCTGCTTCAGTTGGTCGCAGACCTCCAGATGCGCCTCGTAGTCGTCCATCCAGTGCTCCTTGCTGCAGTACACGGGGATGCCGCAGTCGGGGCACTCGAAGTCGACGTGAGCCGGCGCAACCTGGCCCGTCTCGCGCTCGGCCTCGGGCCCCTGGGGCGCAACTGTCGGGACCCTCGTGGGCCTGTGGTCGGGATGCGGGCAGTAGGCATGCTGCTTCATGAAGGCGGCGCGGCGACGGATCGCGGGGATCGGGCTGTTCGAGTACGAGTGGAAGAGGTTGTCGGACTTGAGCACCGGCTGGGACTGCCCGGGAGCGCCATTGCTGGCAGGTGCGGCGGCAGCCCCATTGGCCTTCGGAGTCGTCGTTGAGAACGCCCGCGTCGGGGTCACAGTCTCCCGTGACTGCCGGGGAATCGTCGAGTGAATGCTTCGGATCGGGTGGGCTGATGCGGCCCTGGCGACTGTTCGGAGAGGTCGACCAGCGGTCAATTGCCTTTTGAGAGTGAAGGAACACCTCGAGCAGAGCCCATTGGCAGCTGCCCTCAGTGCCGGCTCCATTTTGACTGCAGGTCGGTTCTCAATGTACAGAATCCCCTTCGAGGAAGTGGGATCATCATGCGATGCTTCTTCAAGTTGAAGCTCCGTGCTGGCTCGGGAATTTTTGGTACATCGCGGATTAACCCCGTGCCGGGCTCCGGGCGTGCCCCACCACAGCTCCAGCGGGCGCGTTTTCTGCGGGCAGCTCGAAATTTTGTACCGAAACCTCGACCAGCATCAAGTCAACCACGCGCGCAGCCGCCTTTTGTCATCTTCCCAAGACGCACACTGTCCGCAACCCGTAGCTGATGCCGCGCAGAGCTTCTGCGCCCCAGCTGCCAAGATGGCTACCACCTCCAACATGTTCCTCTACTCCCTGACGGTCCAGCCGCCGACCAACATCACGTTGGCCGTCCTGGGCCAGTTCTCAGGCACCAAGGAGCAGCAGGTCATGACGGCATCCGGCTCGCGCCTTACCCTCTGGCGCCCGGATCCCGCCCAGGGAAAGGTCGTGACGATGCTGTCGCATGACATCTTCGGCATCATCAGGTCCATTGCCGCCTTCAGACTGGCAGGCAGCAACAAGGGTAAGCTAACTCCCCAACCCCCCCGTCGTTTGGCATCATGTAGTGATTCGAGAAGCTTTCGTGTCCTGAGGGTGCCGGCCGGAGGATATCATACGAGCAATCATGCTAAACAGACTGCCATAGACTACCTCATTCTGGCGACCGACTCGGGAAGGATTGCCATCATCGAGTACGTGCCCGCGCAGAACCGCTTCAATCGGCTCCACCTCGAGACATTCGGCAAGTCTGGCATTCGGCGCGTTGTTCCCGGAGAATACATCGCGGCGGACCCCAAAGGGCGTGCGTGCCTGATCGCGGCGGTCGAAAAGAACAAGCTTGTCTATGTTCTCAACCGCAACTCCCAGGCCGAGCTGACCATCTCGTCGCCCCTCGAGGCCCACAAGCCAGGCGTCCATGTCCTCTCCATGGTGGCGCTGGACGTCGGATACGCGAACCCAGTGTTTGCGGCGCTCGAGACGGACTACACCGAAGCAGACCAGGATCCCACAGGTCAGGCTGCGCAGGATGTCGAGACGCAGCTGGTTTACTACGAGCTGGATCTCGGACTGAACCATGTCGTCCGCCGGTGGGCTGAGCCGGTCGACCCTACGGCCTTCATGCTGTTCCAGGTGCCGGGCGGTAACGACGGCCCGAGTGGTGTCCTTGTCTGCGGCGAGGAGAGCATCACCTACAGGCACTCGAACCAGGATGCCTTCCGCGTGGCCATCCCGCGCCGACGAGGAGCCACCGAGGATCCGTCGCGGAAACGCCACATTGTTGCAGGAGTGATGCACAAGCTCAAGGGGAGCGCTGGCGCTTTCTTCTTCCTGCTGCAATCCGAGGACGGCGACCTCTTCAAGGTGACCATCGACATGGCCGAGGACGCCGACGGCAACCCCACCGGCGAGGTCCAGAAGCTCAAGATCAAGTACTTCGACACCATCCCCGTGGCATCTAGTTTGTGCATTCTCAAGAGCGGTTTCCTCTTCGCCGCCAGCCAGTTCGGCAACTACCACTTTTACCAGTTTGAGAAACTCGGCGACGATGACGAAGAACTCGAGTTCTCGAGCACTGCCTTCAGCGCGGACCCTACAAAACCGTATGAGGCAGTCTATTTCTATCCCAGGCCACTGGAAAACCTTGCCCTGGTGGAAAGCATCGACTCGATGAACCCCCTCCTGGACTGCAAGGTCGCCAACCTGACGGGCGAAGACGCGCCGCAAATTTACACTGCCTGCGGCAACGGCGCGAGAAGCACCTTCAGGATGCTCAAGCACGGTCTCGAGGTCAACGAGATTGTTGCATCAGAGCTGCCGGGTATTCCATCCGCCGTGTGGACTCTGAAGCTGAACAGGTCAGACCAATACGACGCTTACATCGTGCTTTCTTTTACCAACGGAACGCTGGTTTTGAGCATCGGAGAGACCGTGGAGGAAGTTAATGACTCCGGGTTCTTGACTTCGGTGCCGACGCTGGCGGCACAATTACTGGGCGAGGACGGCCTGATCCAGGTGCATCCTAAGGGGATCCGACATATTCGGTACGGCCAGGTCAACGAGTGGGCAGCGCCGCAGCACAGATCGATTGTGGCTGCTACTACCAACCAGCATCAGGTTGCGGTGGCACTCAGCTCTGGCGAGATTGTCTACTTTGAGATGGACGCGGACGGCTCCCTGGCCGAGTATGACGAGAAGAAGGAGATGTTCGGCACAGTCACATGTCTGAGCCTGGGCGAGGTGCCAGAGGGACGTCTGAGGAGCTCGTTCCTGGCCGTGGGGTGCGACGACAGCACTGTCCGCGTGCTGAGCCTCGACCCAGAGAACACGCTCGAGAGCAAGTCGGTGCAGGCCCTGACGGCACCACCAACGGCTCTGGCCATCATGTCGATGGAGGACTCCGCGTCCGGCGGCTCGACACTCTATCTCCACATCGGCCTTCATTCCGGTGTCTATCTCCGCACCGTCCTGGACGAGGTTACTGGGGAGCTCACCGACACGAGGCAGAAGTTCTTGGGCCCCCGCCCCGTGAAGCTGTTCCAGGTGACGGTGCAAGGGCGGACGTGCGTGCTCGGCCTCAGCTCCAGGCCGTGGCTCGGCTATGCCGACCCCATAACGAAGGGCTTCGTCGTCACTCCTCTCAACTATGTCGACCTCGAGTGGGGATGGAACTTCAGCAGCGAGCAGTGCGAGGAGGGTGTCGTCGGCATCCAAGGCCAGTCTCTTAGGTATGTTTCCCCTCCCAGCACCATTTCTCTTATTCTCGCCCGCGCAAATGATGAAAAATTGGGACCTACGCCAAAGGCAATGAGGTTTTACGCATTTTTTACCAATTGTTCCTACTGAAAGCGCACTTTTTTATCTGCTTCATGTTTCCGCAGTCTTGGGGTTGGACATTGCTAATGAAGCTTAGGATTTTCGCCATCGAGAAGCTGGGCGACACTCTGACCCAGAAGTCCATCCCGCTCAACTACACACCAAGGAAGCTGGTGAAGCACCCGGAGCATCCCATGTTTTACACTATCGAATCGGACAACCACACATTACCGCCGGAACTGAGGGCACAGCTTATGGCTGACCCGGCGGTTGTCAATGGCGATGCTCGCGTCCTGGATCCGGTCGAATTTGGTCATCCTCGGGGCAAGGGCCGATGGGCGTCTTGCATCAACGTCATCGACCCTCTGTCGGAAGAACTGCAGACTCTGCAGACTGTCGACTTTGACAACAACGAGGCAGCAGTCAGTGCAGCCGTCGTTTCGTTCACCAGCCAGGACAACGAGGCTTTCCTCGTCGTCGGAACCGGCAAAGACATGGTCGTGAACCCTCGGCAGTTCACCGAAGGCTATATTCATATTTATCGATTTAGCGAAGACGGGCGAGAGCTGCAGTTCATCCACAAGACCAAGGTGGAGGAGCCGCCGCAGGCCCTGATCGCCTTCCAGGGAAAGCTCGTCGCCGGCATCGGCAAGACGCTGCGCATCTACGACCTCGGTCTCAAGCAGCTGCTGAGAAAGGCCCAGGCCGAGGTCGCGCCACAGCTCATCGTCTCGCTCAGCACGCAAGGAAACCGCATCGTCGTGGGCGACGTGCAGCAGAGCGTCACGTACGTCGTCTACAAGCCCGCCACGAACAAGCTCCTCCCGTTCGTGGACGACACGATCGCCCGGTGGACGACGTGCACGACAATGGTCGACTACGAATCCGTCGCAGGCGGAGACAAGTTCGGCAACATGTGGATCGTCCGCACGCCGGAGAAGGCCAGCCAGGAGGCCGACGAGGAGTCGGCGGGCGTCCACCTCACGCACACGAGGGACTACTTGCACGGCACGCCGCACCGCCTCAGTCTAGTCAGCCACTTCTACACGCAGGACATCGTCACGAGCATCACCAAGACGAGCCTCGTGGTCGGCGGCCAGGACGTGATCCTGTGGAGCGGCCTCAGCGGGACCATCGGCGTGTTCATCCCGTTCGTGACGCGCGAGGACGCCGACTTCTTCGCGACGCTGGAGCAGCACCTCCGGACGGAGGACCCACCGCTCGCGGGGCGCGACCACCTCATGTACCGCGGGTACTACGCGCCCGTCAAGGGCGTCATCGACGGCGACCTGTGCGAGCGGTACACGCTGCTGCCGAACGACAAGAAGCTGATGATCGCGGGGGAGCTGGACCGCTCCGTGCGCGAGATCGAGAGGAAGATCTCGGACATCCGGACGAGGTCCGCGTTCTGATCCGACTTGGCCTTGTCCCTGTTTTACTCTTCCGGCGTTTGGCGGTGGCGGCGTTGCGTCTGTCAAATGGACGGGTGCTTTTTTTTCTTGCTTGTTCCTTGTTCTAAGTAACTCTCTGGGTATATCAGCGGATGGCGTCTTCCTTCCCCCTTTGAAGAGACCATGGATTCCCCCCCGGCGCAGCAGGTATGGGCGGCGGCAGGCGGAGGATGGTAGTAGTAGTACAAGGTAGATGATGATGAAATGAGGATAATCAGACCCAAAACGCCAGAACAGATGCCATCATGAGAAATGCCGTGTGAACTCCGACCCCTGACTTCCATCACCTCGACCAGAACCCCCGGCTCGCGGCGGTGGCCTTCTTCTTCCCCTTGACGGGGTGCGCGCGCTCCCACGCCTCGTCGCCGAGGTACGTGTCGACGGCGAGCTGGAGGTCGTAGGCGGCCTGTTCGAGGTAGAGCTTGGCGACGTCGTAGTCGGCGACCTTGCAGGTGACCATGAACCGTCGGAGGGCGTTCTTGCGGCGCTCCTCGTCCTCGCCCTCGACGGGGCGGGGGGAGAGGCTCACGCCGCCCTTGTAGTGGGAGGCGGGGATGAGGAGGGTGCGGCGGGCAGCGAGGAGGTGGTCGCTCGTGAGGTTGTTGGCGCGGCGGAGGACGGCGGCGGGGACGTCGTAGCGCAGAGAGAGGGAGGTGATGGAGTCGAGGTCGTGGTTGAGGAAGTGGAGGGTGTCCTGGACTGTGGGCTCGGATGAGGGCTCGGCCTTGGTGTCGGGGAGGTCCTGGGCTGGCGACGATGGTGAGTAGGGGGGCGGGGGGTCGTCGAGGAGGGATGATGGTGATGGAGGGGGCTTGAGACGGGGCGGGAGGGAGGATGAGGATGTTTGGCAGTAGGGGCAGTAGTTTGCGAAGCGGTAGTTGGTCTGTTGCGGTGGTTAGTTGAGATGTCTGGACGTCAAAGGAACGGCTGAGGCGGCTCGTGAGGCATACGTATAGGCAGTTGCCGCAGATGATCCTCTTGCAGCAGGATAGCCGCCTGCTGTCAGGCAGCGGCTTCTCGGTCTCCTCGGCTGTCAGGGGAACATCGCGGAGGAGGCTGGCGCATGTGCAGCATGAGTCCTGCGTCGCCGCGGGGACCAGCATGGTCGCGTGCGAAGGGTATGGGAGGTCTGTCGAAGCGCCGGCTTATCCGGAGGTGATTCCGCAGAGAAGATGAAGCCCCGAGATGGTCCTTGGCATGAGTTGATGTCGTGATACTGTGAGCAAACGTCGGTGGCGTGGCTGGAACTGAACACCAAAGGCAGCAGTGAGGATGAAAGTTGAAGATGCGACAGCGATAAGAGCTCGACGCTGATAAGAACGGATCATGGGATGGCAAATGGTTGCCTGACGTCGTCCATTCCGCGGGTTACGCAACATGCAGCGAATCCCATGTCAAGGGCCAGACAGGGCCGGAAGCACCCCGCATTCGCCACCTCCAACCGCCGAGGAGCCTGTCAACTTGTTGCTGTGTCTCACCAACCCCGGACAGTGTCTGCCTGAAGCGAGAAGTGCTGTGAAAACTGGCCCTTTCCATCCACTGATTGTCATGGTATCTTGTTTATTCGATCTCTGCCATGGCTCTGGTCCCCAACTCTACCATCCTGAGCATCATCTCAGACCCCCGATTCTCCCAAATTGTATTGAGGAAGATGGCTGAGCGTCTTGCAGATGAGGGACGTTGATCTGTTGACATCCAGAGATGCAATTCCACCCCTATCATTCATCAACCCTCGCAACTTCGTGAAGCGCCTCGTATCGCCTGAGCTGGCCGTCAGGGGTCGTCTCATTGTCGACATGAGGCATGTCATGGATTAGGGCAGCGACTCGGTGAGCAGCGTCTCGACCTTCGTACCAGGCCCCGTGCATGAAGCCAAAGTGCCTGTACGAAGTGGCCTCGCCGGCAAACCAGAGTCGGTCGACGTTGGCACGGAGATTCTGGTGCCTTTCCCGTGTCATCCCCACGGGCCAGTTGCTGTAGCTCCCGTACGACCATCTGCCGAGAACAACCGTTAACAATCTTGGCACTCCGAAAGGGAAAGCTCGCATAGAACACTCACTCCTGAAGGCCCCATTTGGGGAACATGAAAGCCGTCGGCTCGGGGATATCCTCCTCTGGAAACATCCGCCTGAGCACCGCGAGCAGCTCCGCCTTCGTCTTCTCCTCGCCCTGCTGTTCGACACGCTGAGCGACGTGCCCGACGACCGTGGCGAACAGGATGTTCGAGCCCTCCAAGAACCCGGCGGCGTTGTAGTTCTGGAACACCGGGTAGTACCCACGCTCGTCCGGGTCCGCGTATAGGAAGTACTGCGAATCCGGCCAGAAGGACTCGTTGAACTGCATGAAGATCTTGGTGTACGTCCCCATCTGGAACTGCTCGATGGCCTCCCTCTTCCACTTTGGGAGCTGGGGCTCGAACCGCACGGCGTCATTCTGCAGGACGCCCACGGAGAACGTGCAGATGGCGTACTCGGCCTGGATGCACTCGCCGGATTTGGTTTGAACGACGACCCCGTCCTTGCCGTACTCGATATCGACCACGGTGGTGTTCAGGAGAAGTCGCTCGTCGTCGTCCTCGAGGAACAGGTCCGCCTCCCCCCTGACGAAGGAGTTGAGCCCCCGTTGTTCCACAGAGAGGAACCTGTCATCGCCGAACCGGTTGAAGGTCTCGTTGCCCCCGAGGATGCCGAACTGGAAGCCGCTCTCGTCTGGAGAGTAAGCCGTGCCGAAGTCCCACCCCATCCACTCCGCGGCTTGGGCGCGCATGTCCCTCTTCGGCTTCCAGCCAGCCACGCTGAGACCCGCGCGCACAGATGTGTCCTGCAGGTTGTCGCTGAGGATATAGCCGGCATCCTGCGAGGCGATGGTGTAGTTCCCGTCGAATTCGGTGACCAGGTTGAGGAAATCGTCTTGGCCGCTGTGGTCGAAGGTGATGATGTCTTCGTAGTTGGAGAGCGTGTATTTGATGTCGTGCCTCTCCGCCAGCGACAGGATGGGATTTACGGGGCCGTCGGTGTTGCCTGCGCCCTCGATCCAGTTTGCTCCGAGCTCGACGGTGTACGGAGATCCGTCCGGGCTCTCGCCGAAGGAGCTGTGCCGAACACGGCCGCCGATGTAGTCGTTGTGCTCGATGATAACGAAGTCGTCGATGAGCTCGCTAGGCAGGGTTTGGGCGGCGGTGATACCGGCGATTCCACCACCGAGGACGGCGACCTTAGTCTTCCGGCATGTGTACGGGCCTTCTTGACGAGGGATGGCAACCGCCTGACTTGTCGCCAAGACGCTGGACCAGACAGCGATGAACAGAAGATTGTGACGCATTGGTGCAATGTGTCAGGTTAACAAGAGTGAGAGGCGGCTGGGAGATGAGAGTTGGGATGTCAGATGATGTTCCAGGACTGAGATAGAACTGAGAGGGGACTCACAAGAATACTTGTATAAATACGTTTCCGATTCACCAATTCACTTTGCACCCCTCCAGGCACCATTCACAGGACCAGTTGAGGCCCTGCAGCGAAGTTGCATGACAGTAACGTCCCACACCCATTACCTGGCCACCCCCCTTACCTGGCCACCCCAAAACTCCACACCGCTTCTTTGACCACCCCAACTAAATCGCTCATATCTTTACGAAACCTAGATAGATTTCTTCCAGACTTTCTACAGCTCTAGATCTATCAATTATGAAGACCTATACAGAAGATGACGTCGACCAGGCTCTTGAAGCTATCGCAAATGGGCAATCTATCCGCAAGGCTTCCCTGGAGTGGGGCATTCCTAGGTCAACCCTTTCAACGCGTGCCTATGGGGTCCAACCCAAGGAAACTGCCCATACCCAACGGCAGAAGCTATCCCCGACCCAGGAAAAACAGCTATCAGAATGGATCCGGATCCAGGCTGCCCTAGGGCTCCCCCCAACCCATCAACAAGTCAGGGATTTCGCAGACCGGATACTACGCCTCCGAGGAGACCCCCAGGGCATCGGGAAGAACTGGTTCCAAGCCTTCCTCAAGAGGAACCCATCTATCAAGGTCCATAGAGCCAGGCCTATCGATTCCCAGCGTATCAACGGAGCCTCAGCTGACGTTATCAGGACTTGGTTCCGACGTCTAGCCGTCCCAGAGATCCAGGCTATCCAGCCAGCCAACAGATACAATATGGATGAGACGGGTATCCTAGAGGGTCGAGGGGCCAACGGTCTGGTCCTGGGATCCTCTGGGAGCCAGGCTCTCCGGAAAAAGCAGCCAGGATCCAGAGCCTGGACGTCTATCCTCGAGTGTATCAGTGCAAAAGGATCCCTGCTCCCACCCTTGGTTATCTTCAAGGGCAAGACAGTCCAACAGCAGTGGTTCCCTCTGGATCTGGTTCACTATACCCAATGGAAGTTCACGGCAACAGATAACGGCTGGACCAGCGATTCAACAGCTATCTATTGGTTGCAAGAGGTCTTCATCCCAGCTACCCAACCAACAGATCCATCCCAGCCCAGGCTGTTGATCCTAGATGGGCATGGCAGTCACGAGACAACAGAATTTATGTATCTCTGCTACAGCAACAATATCCAACTGGTTTTCCTGCCTCCCCATACGTCCCACGTCCTTCAACCTCTTGATCAGTCTGTCTTTGGACCCTTGAAGGCAGCCTATAAGAAGGAGCTGGGATCCCTGGAGACCTGGAACGATTCAACAGTTGTGGGCAAACGGAACTTTCTATCCTGTTATCAGAAGGCTCGCGAGACTGCCTGTTCAGACCAGAACATCAGGAGTGGATGGAAATCGACAGGTCTATGGCCAGTATCCCTGGCCAAGCCCCTCCTGAGCCCTCTACTCCTAGATAACAGCAACGGGGCTAGCAGCACAGTCAACAGTATCCTGGATAGAGCTGTTGGATCCAGAGCTATCGAAAACTGGGATATAGCTGGGTCTGCAGTAGCTTGGTCGACGCCCAGGAAGGCAGCTGATCTCCAGGGCCAGCTACGCCTATATAGCCAGCTGGATCAACCTACCAGTACGCAACGCCTACTATTCAGAAAGGTCCAAAAGGGATTCAACGAGAAGGACTACGCCCTTGCAACCTCGCAACAGAAGATCCAGATCCTAGAGGCCCAGTTGGAAGCAGCCAGGCCTAGGAAAAAGAAGAAGGTCCAGATCAGCCCCAATTCGAAGTTCGCCGACATCAACGCTATCCATAGGGCCCAGATTGAGGCTGGCGATAAAATAGATCAGATAGATGGATCCAGCGACGATGAAATACCCAGTGGCCCAGAGGACTGTATCACAGTTGCAGCGTAGCCAGTTTTAATTGATCTTGAAGTTGGTGTCGCGATTCTGGTGACGTTTTTTTGGGGTGGCCAGGTGAGGGGGGTGGCCAGGTAATGGGTGTGGGACGTTATTAGTGTAAAAGGATTCGGCTTGTTGGACGCGATCCGACTCATCTCGGGCTGGTGTAGTGCAGCTGCACCTGTGCAACTGGAGGAAGATGGGTGCCGGCGATCGTCCACTCAGCGCGCATATTCATTCCTTATTTGTAACACCACGAGGAGATGAGTGGTTGAATCCAGCGCGCATGATCGATTGTGCATGAGTAGCCTCCATCTGTACTGCAAAAGCAAACATGAAGGATCCAAATAGTCCACGGCATGCCGCGGACGATCTTGGCGTTCGGCGGGAGCCGTTGCCCGGGAAGCATTGCAAAGGGGATGATCGCCATGCATGCACGGGACGGGTCCCCTGGGCCGGCTGGCTGCCGGTCGATGCCGGTCGATGCTGGTCGATTTTGTTTCCCCTTTCGGCTTCTTTGGACGACTGATCTCCAATCGCATGCGCGTTCCTCACCGGGCTATCTTGTGGCGCAAGTCACCCTAGCCCACCAATAAGTCTCGAATGTAGAGGTGATGAGTTCCCAGTTGAAACGGAAATGATAAAACCAGATGTTGTCCCCTATAAATCCCGTACACGTCATCCAACCATAACCCGCAGCTCTCCAAACTCCTTTTTCCATCTCTCTCCTGTAATCATCGTACGTGTGTCGAGCGCAGTGGCCCATATCGTGCGTTCCAACCCAGGTTTCGGCGCGGTAAACCAGCGACGGGTTTGCTCTATACTGAGCGTTGTGTCCAGCCTTTGAGCCGCCTATGGCGAGGGTTTTCCAGGTCTTATTCTTGTCGAAGTACCACCGACCTCGGTGGTTCTCTCCCCATCTTGCCAGGGCCAGAGCACCCCCCGAAAAGGGCGACGCTTTGCTCGTCAGGAATCGCATGTCATGGCTGCCGCAGTTGCTTTGCCCGCCATTGTTGTGGTAGTCGGAATTGCCGGCCACACGAGCGCTCTGCCGCTTGCTGAGTCCTGCAGGTTCTTCGAAAGGCCCTTCGATGGATTCGTAGGAATTATCTACCCAGATGGTGATGTGATCTCCGTCATCACGTTTCAACACCGAGTGCTTGTACACTGTAGGTAACCCGAGATTCATTAGTAGAGTGGTCTTGGTAAGCGGGGATCGTACAAGTGGAAAGATGCAGCCGTACTTTCGGTCAAGTTTACTCCGTGAATCTCGGCAAGTTCCAGGTCTCGGGCGGTCAGCACTGCATCGCGCTTAAACAACTCCACATCCCCGAATCCGTCTGTAGTTGGAGCAGCGAGCGCAACAGCTGCCGAGACGCTGACAAGAAGTGCCTTGAAAAACATCTTAACAGAGGGAGATGGTTGTATCTCTCTTGCAAGGACTGAGCGAGACGGAGCTTGAGCTTGCGATATTAGGCAAGAAGACGAATTAGATGAAGAAGATCAGAAGGACTTTCTATCTTTAAGAGCACGGGCCTGCTGAGTTGTTCTCCCGTCCGTGGAGTTGGAGACTGAACTGGATGCAAGCAAATATTGGCGGTAGTCCGATGCCAAGCCGTCATTAATCATGTTCCATCTAGGTAGGTACAGTGAAACACTGCTCTTAGATGAGTAAACACAGAATGATATGGGTGGACGTGATCGACGGTACTGAGTAAGTGGCAGCTACCGACGCCCGGAACGGGACGACCAGGTGGTGTCCAAGCTGAAAAGGGTGCGCATTCTGTCATGTAGCATGCCAAACTTCCATGAATACTCGCATCGAACAACGTTTACCCCTGTTGAAGATATTACGCGTATTTAGATTACTAAATGGCCACAATGCCCGGACTCAATGGATGCAATGGACTCCTGCAAGCCTGCATAATCTCTAGGAGAGAGCACTTGAAAGATGCTGAAGAAACATGATTCAAGGAGGCCCATTAACTCTGTTCCTGTATCATAACGGTAATCTAGGTCGAGTTCTAAGGAGGGGCCAACTAGTACATAGCTCTTTAAATTACCATTGAGGTATATGAACTTGAATCTATTCAACAACACTCCTTGTTTAATGCATCCAAGCTTAAGGCCCGGCAACACAGGCATAGGTGTTAGCCCAAAGGTTCTGACAATTGTTTCCCACCGCGGGATTCCACCTGACGAACTGTGCCAGAGTGATGGAGTTGTACGTCAGAACGTTAGCGCACAGCGTCGTAGGCCTGATGTGGTGGAACTTTGTGCAGCCACTGACCATGCCGGCCTGAGTGGGCGTGGGCGTGGCAATGCCTGGAGGTGTTGTCGTCGTCGGGGTGCCGCCGCCTCCGATAACGCCGACACAGGCGTACGTGCCCAGCCACAGGTTATTACAACTGGCCGATATACCGGTGTTCCAGCGGAGGAAGTTGGCCATGGTGATGCCGTTGTAGTCCACGATACCCTGGCACGTGGTTGTGTCCCTGATCAAGTGGAACTTGTTGCAATTAGTGACGATGCCCGGCTGGTTGGGCGTGGGCGTGGCGACTCCGTTCCCAGTTGTGGTAGGCGTGGGCGCCCCTCCGATAACACCGACGCAGGCGTACGTTCCTAGTTGGAGGTTCTGGCAGTTTGCTCCCACATTCGGGTTCCAGCGGAGGAAGTTGGCCAGGGTGATACTGTTATAGTCCACGATGCCTTGACAGGTTGTTGTGTCTCTGATCAGATGGAACTTGTTGCAATTGGTCGCCATGCCAGGCTGGTTGGGCGTGGGCGTGGCGACTCCGTTGCCGGTCGTCGTAGGCGTCGGCGCCCCTCCGATAACGCCGACGCAGGCATACGTCCCTAGGTGGAGGTTCTGGCAGTTTGTTCCTACGTTGGGGTTCCAGAGATGGAAGTTGGCCATGCTGATACTATTATAGTCGACGATACCTTGGCAGGTGGTTGTGTCTCTGATCAGGTGGAACTTGTTGCAGTTGGTTGCCATGCCAGGCTGGTTGGGCGTCGGGGTCGTGATGCCGTTGCCGGCCGTGGTTGTGGGACCTGAGCCCGGGATCTCGCCCACACAAGCATAGGTGCCCAGCCAGAGACTCTCGCAGTTGGTGCCGACCGCGGGATTCCATCTGAGGAAGTCGTTCCAGTTGATGTTGTTGTAATTCAGGATCCCTGCGCAGGTGGTCGTGTCTCTGATGAAATGGAACTTGTTGCAGTTGGTGGCCATGCCGGGCTGGTTAGGCGTTGGGGTACTGATACCGTTGCCGGCCGTCGTCGTAGTCGTAGGAGGACTCGAGCCTCCGATCACCCCGACGCAGGCATAGTAGCCCAGCCAGAGATTCTCACAGCCGCTGCCAACGCCGGGGTTCCACCTGAGAAAATCCTCCCACCGGATGCTGTTATAGTCCAGGATTCCCTGGCAGGTGGTGGTTGTTCTAACCAGGTGGAACTTGTTGCAGTTGGTGGCCATGTCAGGCTGGTTAGGCGTAGGGGTTGCAATGCCACTTGTGCCATGAGTTAGAACGGCGGAGACAAGACATAAGAAGACCGTGGTGTACTCACTTGCCAGTCGTGGTAGTCGTGATCGGCGGCGGCTGAGTCGTAGTTGGCGGCTGCGTGGTTGTGGTCGGCGGCTGAGTCGTAACGGGCGGCTGCTCAGTGGTGGGCACTGGATGCTGGAAAGCCTCAATGCAATACGAGTTTCCTGGTCGGTAGTTGTCACAGGACTCGGCAATGATAGGGTTCTAAGGTGTTGTAAGTAAAGGTCGTCCCAACCGTTATGTGAGATTCAGCCGGCACTCCGATACTCACCCAGCGATGCCACTCCGCAAGACTAATAAATGCTGCAGCGGGCATCCCCTCGCAAGTAGGGTCCCAGCTGTTGCCTTCATAATTGAACCACCATGTGCAGAACGGGGATGCCCTCGAGTCGACTGGATATTGAGGATCAGGGCTCAGCAGTCGCATCACGGGCTCCGACTCGGCGACCCGCGAGGGGTGTGCAAGCGAGACCACGGACTCGGAAACGGATCCTGGGCTGCTGACCGCACGAGGCCATGGGGCAACCGCCGCGAGAGCGACGGGCGCTAGGAAGCTCCAACAAAGTAACTTGTGCATCTTTTGTGAGGCGAGCAAACAGAATCAGTGCCAACACACCAGCGAGTATCAGGTAATGAGAGAGAGGCGGGGAGGGGTCAGTCACTCAAGATGTCAAAAGGTTCCTTCTTATAATCACTCTTTTCATCTATCATCAGAAATGGCCTTCTAGACCTCTGGGCAAGCCCACGCCGAGGAAGTCAGTCCATTGGAAGTGAGTGGTTCAATCCGGTGGCATGACCCGGAGCCAGGGGGCCTGGAGGCATTTTCGCAAAGTCGATTTTCTCAAAGTCCCTTCCTCACATGCTGTGCTTGCCCGCCAAGCTGGGTCTGCTCTCCGGCTGAACTTACTAGTAGTGAGTGACATTGGACGGGTGCATGGGCAGGGGGACTGCCAAGGCACGGGCAGGTAAAGCAAGCACATGCAGGCTGCATTCTGCAAGCAAGGAGTCGACAGCAACAATCAATACCAAGTCTCTGTGCCGCATCGGCACAGAAAAAACATCACCTGCACACTTAGTTCGGAAGCTGGAAGCGAGAGCGCAGCATGGCGTTGCGGAAGTTCTCTTGGCGACGACAGGACGCAGTACACAGGAAACGTTCGAAAACCACGACGATGGTTTCCCCATCTCGCATTCCCCGGAAGACTTCCGTCGGCCGCCGAGGCCTTGGCTGGGTATACCGAAGCAAGGCTTAGGTAGCCCTGGATCACGGATCACGAGCGAGCATGTTGGCCACGCCACCCATCATATGGTTCAAAGAAAGGAATGTCCATTCGAGCTCTGGTCCGCACATCATTCTACCCGATCTGCGAATTCGGTGGTCTAGGGTTCCTGCAAGCCCGCGCTTGCCCCTTCATGAGCTGCCAACGGTATCCAACATGTGGCCAGTACCCGTACGCTCCCCTGTAAGGATCCTTGTACTTCAAGTAATCGCGCCAGTCCTTCATGTCTGGGGGCACCTCGTACAGCCATGTCCTGAAGAGGTTGATCATGTCGAACGCCTGGCGAGGCGAGTCCTGCCACGCGTTGTAGACGTCTTTGGCGTCTACCCAGGTGTATCTGGCGGTGCTGCTGCCCTCCAGGTTCTCCCTCCACCAGTCGGCATGCTCGTCCGCGATGTATATGGCGTTGATCTCCGACATGAGTCTGAGCGCCTCGTCAGCCTGGGTGGCGAGCTCCCTTGCCTGTGCATGCTGCGCTGGGTGCTTGTCGGCGGGAAGTCTGTCTATGGCCATCGTGTTGAGGGCGTACTGGACGTGGTCGACGTAGACGTCCTTATCCGCGGGTGCGCCGAGGATGAGCTTCTGAGGGTCCCATTCGACTTTTGATCTCATGTTCGCCCTGACGAGTCTCTGGGCGTAGGCGTATACGGATGTGAGGGATCCCCTGACATAGATCGGGCCCCCGTCATATCCGCCTTGTCCGCCAGGCTTGGTCGTAGCAGCCAAGAAGACGTCGATACTGCAGACGGGAATGCCACGACAGGCGGTGCCGCCAATGCTGGAGTTGCCGTCCCGGGTCTCCCATTCATGGAGGTAGGCGTAGTAGAAGAAGAGCACCTCGTAGGGCGCGCTCTCGACATGTTGCGTCAACACCCGCGTTGCGAGGCAACAACAGGCCAGCACAAATATACGCGAGGGGGAAGAAAACATGGTGACAGAACGAACTCGGCCAAGTAGGCGTCGTCTGGTCAAACGCGAGTCGAAACAGTGTTGAGTGTCGACCGTCTAAACTGCAACAGGAGGAGACCAGCAGTTAGTGGGTGTTGCACAAGGCAGGGAAAACAGACGGACGACGGGGAAGAGGCCGCAAAATGGGGGACTCACTGCTTTTGGTCGGTTGCGTCTTGCAAGCTGTGCCCGGGACGGGGGGTTATTGCGCCCAGTGGGAAAACGGGTGAGTATGTACTTGGCATAGAGTCGAGGGTCACCCCATGAGCCAGCCAAGGTGATAGTCTAGAGGTCTCACCGGAAACACGTGTCACGCGTTGAGGGATTTCTTGTAAATTGTACGTCGTCGTTGAAGAATGCAAGGATCGGAGATGTATGGTATACGGGATCAGGATTCATCTGGGTCACGTTGCATGATGTCTTCGGACTATGCATTCGAGCGGCGGTGCTCCCTGTGTCTGGCACATGACTGAATCGCCTTACGGATCGTTAGGGGACATATCATGCTGAGAACATGGAAACGACGACCATTTCGGGCTACCTTTCCGTGGCTTATCACTTGGCTCGCCCGAATCTGGCCGCACAGGATGGTTCGGACATACGCGATACACCTACCGTTGCTGTGCCTCAGTCTATGACAGGTTTTGAACGACGGCTGCATCGGTCCATGGACGCATGTCTGGGCGAGAGGATGCGTGCGGGACCTGCCGCTGCTGTATGGACCAACCACGAGCAGGGATCACCAATGCGCATCGGTGCCTGACATGCAGTACTATGTGATATTGAACAACCGGCCATCACGCCACTAAGAATGTTGTTGCTGCCCCAGGAGCCCGGCACGGCACGGTGGCGAGTTTTCTGCATTGGACCATTGAGTGTACATCCATGGCAAAGATCTACCTCAAACCAGCCAGTCAGCACTCAGCACGGGTGACTACTGAACCCGACCTGTACAACAATTGAACACTATGGATTATAGCCCAGTGACGCTCCTGACCAGCCTCTAGACAGAGTCTCAAGAACATGATGATATTGCATGGTCCATACTCCCCCCCCGACAGCTTCTGGCAGTCGGCGCACTCACTGCAGACAGCCAAGCCGAGGAATAATCCTGCTGTACCCTACCCTTTGAATACTTACATGTGGTCATGCAGATGGATGCTGAAGTATTCTTGGCCGCAGCCCCCGGTCACATCGTCACAAGGTAGGTGGTGCCGAATAGTTGGCCACGGGGGGATGTCCATCTCCAGGTTCCATGTTCTACAAGCACCTCCAGTGGCCGCACTGGGGCAAATGCACTGAGCCGTGCCGCACTGGCACATAAGACGGAGGGGCCGGTTTCCTTGGCCCTGCAGTGTGCTCAGAAGAACTGAACGCTTTGGGTCATTGGGGGCTGCAGACCCCTGGCCGATCTTGAACCACCATGCCACCACCGGGTGGTATCACAGCTCACTTGTCACGCAACAAACATCTGCAGCGATATTGGGCCGGTTTCTCCTCATAGCCAAGAGCCAAGACACTGGAATCGTCTAGCACCTCCTCCCACGCATGCTGTATACACACGAAAAGGGCTCAGAATCAGTCCAGCGCTGGATGAACGGGTACCCTGGCGGATTCCACTCCGGCGCGGGCTTCCATCCATATCAACTTCCATTTCCCTGATCGCTTGTTGCTACATACACCCCGAAATCACACACTGAAAGATATTCATTGCCCAAGTTTGGCGCATGATCACCGCCCCCCAAAGTCATCAGCGCAATGCCGTCTATCAAGTGGCTTGGGACGGCTTGCGTCTGGGCCGCAATAGCCACCCTCAGCTTGACCTCCCCCGCCGCCGCCGCAGACAGAGAAGAGTTTTACTCGGAGCTTAAGGCCTGTCCGGTTACCTGCTCTTCAACCACGGATCCTTCGCAATGGACTCTGTACTCCTCCCTCAATCGTCTCACGTTCTGCGAAGAGCCCATCATCTTCGAGGTCTCGCTCTCGGGCGAGCCCGTAAAGCGATCTCAACTCACTCGGATCCGTGCCTGCACTGCAGGAAACCCCGAGGAGAAGATCGACACTATTCTTCCGGACCCAGTCGACGACGCCGAGTCTCCCAACAAGGGCAGGCTTGCCAGGCGATCCGGCGGCTCCTGTCCGCCACCGACCAGCAACTCGACTACTGTCGAGCTTGCCAGCTGGGGCCAGCGCTCTTCTTCCTCCGGCCAGGACTATGCTCTTGTTGCTCTGGAGGAGCTCCAAAAATGGGTCCAGGCCAAAGAAGGCTGCCGCAGCCATCCGACGGTGTCCTTTGCCTATTTCAACGGCACAGTGCTGGGATACTTTGGAGGAGAGAGATTTGACCACGGTGCCGCTGCTCCCGGCCTGATCAAGAAGCTGGCCAACGACATCTCCGAGCACGGCGCGCCGGAAAGACTGCTGCTACAGCACTGCAGCAACCGCAACGGCACGTCGATCACGGGAGGAGTCGTTGCCGGAGTCGTCGTGGACACCCATCACGGCTTCTTGGAGGTGCAGAAAGCTGTCAGGGAGTGGCACGGCGGTCACTGCGTCGGCGGCGCCGACAGCACGGAGCAGCTTCGAGATACGCCTTTGAAGTTCTTCCCAGTCCAGGAGTCCCCCGAGCCGCCCGCGTCGTTCTCTTTCGAGACGCTCGAGCTCGAGGAGCGCCAGGGCCCGGCCGAGTGCCGATGGATCCGGGTCGAGCAAAACGACGGCTGCGACACCCTCGCCCGGCGCTGTGGCATCACGGGGCATCTTTATGAGCAATACAACAGCCAGCCCGGCCACTGCGCAAACCTGAAGCCAGGACAGCCCGTCTGTTGCTCTGGCGGCCGCCTGCCAGACCTCCGACCCAAGCCGAATCCTGACGGGTCGTGCTATGCGTACACCGTCCAGCCGGACTGGTATTGTGACCGCATTTCCGGCGAGTTTGGGATCACCATCGAGGAGATCTTCGAGTTCAACAAGCAGACTTGGGGATGGAGCGGCTGCGAGCCTCTGGGCCTCGGCATCACTATCTGCCTCAGCCCTGGAAGGCCACCCATGCCGGCGCCCGTCGACAATGCCGTCTGCGGCCCTACCAAGCCGGGGTCGAGGCCCCCCATTCTCGGCCAAACCATGTCCGACGTGAGCCCCTGCCCCCTGCGTGTCTGCTGCAACATCTGGGGCCAGTGCGGCACTACGGCAGACTTCTGCATCAAGACCGAGTCGGCGACCGGCGCCCCCGGCACCGCGGCCCCGGAAACTCACGGGTGTGTGCAGAACTGCGGCATGGACATCGTCAGGAACAGCGTGAGGCCCAGCACCGTCAGGAAGCTGGGCTACTTTGAGGGTTGGAACCTCGGGCGCGACTGTCTCCACATGGACATTCTAGCGGTCGAGGGCCACCGGCAGCAGTACACGGACATCCACTTCGCCTTTGCTCACGTCTCCCCGGCGCCTAACTTTGACGTTGTTATTCCTCCAGACGTGATGGAACAGTGGGAGAAGTTTCTCGCCATGAAAGCAAGCTTTAGAAAGGTTCTCGCCTTTGGCGGCTGGGCGTTTTCGACGGACCCGGCCACATACAAGATCTTCAGAGAAGCCACGACGCCCGAGAACAGGATGATATTCGCAGTCAAATGCGTTAACTTTGCCATCGAACACGGACTGGACGGCATAGACTTTGACTGGGAATATCCCGGTGCCCCAGGTAAGAATCGTCACTGATGGATGCTGATCTTGATGATACAGCCCGGCTGACCGATGTTGATAGATATCCCCGACATCGAGCCAGGCGGAGTCATGGAGGGGTCTAACTACTTGGCATTCCTATCACTCGTCAAGACACTGCTTCCGCCTGACAAGACCCTGTCTATCGCAGCGCCGGCGTCTTTCTGGTACCTCAAGGCGTTCCCGATCAACGTGATGGCCCCTTTCTTGGACTATATCGTGTACATGACTTATGACCTCCACGGTACGTGCCCCAAGGCGATGTGATGCAGTGTTTGATCCTTTCCTGTGCTGACATTTTTGATCGCAGGCCAGTGGGACGCGGGCAACCGCTGGGCCACGCCAGGGTGTGAGAGCGGCAACTGTCTGCGGTCCCACGTCAACTGGACGGAGACGGAGAACGCGCTGTCCATGATCACCAAGGCCGGGGTCAACGCCGACAAGGTGCTCATGGGCGTCGCGAGCTACGGTCGCTCGTTCAAGATGAGCCAGGCCGGTTGCACGGGGCCTGACTGCCAGTTCTTAGGAGACCGCCTGAACTCCCCCGCGAAGCCCGGTCGCTGCACCGGGACCGGCGGATACTTGGCCAACGCCGAGATCTACGAGATTCTCGGAAGCCCGGGCGTCAGCTGGGACTTCGACGACGAGTCTCGATCGGACATTACCGTCTATGAAGACACCGAGTGGGTGGCGTGGATGAGCAAAGACGAGCGGGACTGGCGAGAGGCGAAGGCGAGGGAGCTCAACTTTGGCGGCACCATCGAATGGGCCGTGGACCTGCAAGACTTCCTCGACAACGACGGCATCGTCGGCCCGCGAGATGGAGATGGGGACCTCTGGAGCTCGCCCCCGCCCTGCGATGAACAGTCGCCGCACGACAACCTGGAAGACCTGGCCGCCGACATGAGCATCCCCCCGTACTGTCTGGCGGAGTATGTGATGGAGATCCTGCTCGCCATGGCGTTGGAGGCCAAGGCCAGGTATGAGAGGATCAAGAACGACAACTGGGAGAGGACGTTCTCGTTCTACCGTGACGTGGTGATAAGGGGCGGACCGCCGCGGCTGGAGGCCTGGATTCACGAGAACGGCCACAGGTTCTTCGACTGCAGGAACGAATGGATCAGGCGGTGCTGCCGGACCTGCGCCCTCATCGGCGAGTGCAAGGAATGCCTCCCGGACAGCCACGCCGCGTGCTCCTCGAACCATGAGGAAGACTGGGAGAACGCGGGCGTTACGGCGAGCGAGCCGACGGTGTGTCCCACGGGGGCGAGGCGGACGGGCGATGTGCGCTACGCCGTCAAGCCAAACTTGTCGAACGCCCTCTACAACGCGATCTACGAGGACGAGGGCTTCTCGAGGGACCAGATCAGATGGGGCAGCACTGTGTACGCGCGGACGGTGCGCGGTGACTCGGGAACGGACTGCCCGACCATCGGCGGCTCCGACTGCGTGACGTCGCGATACCTCAACTATCCGATGCTCGACGGCAACGTCTGGAGGGCCGACAACATCCCGAGCCCGGCGGATGTGATCGAGGAGGCGCTCGGCGGCGCGGACAACCTCACCACGACCCTGGCGGGCATGCGTATCGGGACCAGGCTCGGGATCATCACAGAGAACCCCAATCTCATGGTCGAGGCCTTCACCCTTCCCGTGCTCATCCTGGACGAGGCGGTCGACTCCATGGCAGAAGCCCACGAGATCGGCAAGGAGGCTATAGAGGAGTACGACAAGACGTTCGCCCTGCTGATCGCCCAGCTCGTCTTCTTCGCCGTCCCTTTCATCGGCAAGTGGGCGAGCACCGCCTTCTTCGCGGGGCCGCTCGCGACGCTGGTCCGCTTCACGGCCAACGTCCTCGGGGACCTCGGCCTGATCGGCGTCGACGTGTACAAGATCACCGACGCGGAGACCGACGACGAGAAGGCCCTGCTGGGGCTGGGCATCTTCCTCACGGGCATGGGGACCCTCACCAACATCCCCAGCATGAGGGGGGCTGTCGTCCGCTACGCGCAGGATGTTCCCACCTCAGTCTTCGGCAAGTACAACAGGAAGAGAGGAGACCATGTGTATGACCACTGGCGGCCATTGAAGCAGCGGGCGCAACAAGCTTGCATGATGTCGGGAGGGCTGACCGGCTGGCCCCCTGAGACGCCCTAGATGGTATTTCTCTTGGTAAACGCACTGCTTTCGCTCCGGCACAGACAGTCTCGGCGGACCTGACTCTCCTGGACTCGACTCTATCGTCTCGGCGCGGTGTCGGGGGGTGCCGGAGCAGCCCGCAGCTGGAGACACTTGGATGTCTGCCGGGAGAGGGATCTTCACAGTAAGGTTTTCCATGGCTTCGATACTGAGACTGGAAGGGCAATGTTTCTAGATGATTGTAGCACGCGGTGAGGGTGCGACTCGAGATGGAGAAGTATGTGGTCTGATCTGATCTGATATGTAATCATCACTCTGAACGATTGCTCAACTCGTTTTCAGTCCTCGTCCTTGGCATCAACAGTGTCAGCAGTGCAGTTCCACGTATTCACCATCCTAGCCACACTGTGTTGGTAGATCGTACAGGAGAAACAGCAGATGCAACACTATCGCCGAATCTTGAGAGGGTAAGCTCAGTGAGGTGATCAAGAGAAGGTTCATCTTGGAGTCCTCTTGCTTTGTCAGCCCGCTCAAGGTATGAAGTCAAGACGCCCTCGATCAGAATGTCGCTTCTCCCGCGACTACCCAAGGATGCCAGAAATGCCATGAATTGACGACGGACTATTATTCGGCACGGCTACTCCCAGCAATCTGGAATACTGAAATTGGTAGACCACCTGGTCCAATTCATGGATGCTTAGCGTTCTGTTCTATTTCTTGAGAAGTAGTTGTGGGAGAACATACACACCTCTTCCACTAAACGAGTCTTTCTACTATTCATAATATCCCCAAGTTCGTAAGGCAACTGATAGCCCATGATCTCATCGTTCATGTTTATCCACCCCACACACCCAACCTCGACCCTCTGGGCGTAAAACTATGTCCCCTTATTGAGCGACATCGGACCTGGATGGCATAACACGATCCACAACGCCGTTGAATCCGGTTATGTTCCTCCAACGGTCCGACTATCTAAGCTCTAAGTAGAAGGTGGTAATCAAGTGGGGGCTCTGCAACGGTCTCATCGCAGACCCAGTTCGTCAAATGGAGCCGGCGGCGAACTGAGAGCCAACAACTGCGCAAGACGGGGGGAATCGACAGTCTCAGTTCAGAAATGAAGGAAACTTCTACGCTCTGAATTCATAAATCTTACATCATAAGGAAGAAACTACTTCTATTTCGGCTGCATAATTGGATCGTTGCCAGACCAAGGATGACTGACCGTTGAGGCGCTTGAACGGGGATCGGCCTCAGACTAACCCCGAGCTTTCTCCCCGCTTCCTCCACTTCCCCAGGATGTGGCCAAGAAACGACTTGCGGCAGTGTTCCGCGGCAACAAGTCCGCGGGAAGATAGGCAAGACAAGCTCGATCTGCTGCGTCGATCCCTGATCACGGCCCGGATCCCTGGTCACGGCCCGGGTGTCAAGATGTATCGGCACCCAAAAGAGCATCCGAGAGACTAGCATGACAAGTGCTCGTCGCCGACTACAAATCCAGGCCATTCCTCGAGTAACTGGTATCGAGAAATGCAGAATGGCTACACGGTACACTGAGGTGACAACTTGACCATGAAAACTATACTTCTTTTCAGCTTCCTAACCTCACAGTCAGCGTTGGCTGCGGCTGCAGCCTGTGCCTATAAGCCTGTCACTCTGCATGACTACGGGATATTTTCTGGCACCAAAATCAACTCGTCCTTGACTGGCGCGCCTCTTCCAGCGTCTGTGGACGCCTGGCTAGGGATCGACTACGCGGTTCAGCCTGTCGGCGACCGTCGATTCACCCCAGCGGACTGGCCAGCTGCCTTCGACGGCCTCAAGGTCGCGGACTCGTACGGCAAAACATGCATCCAGGGACCCCCACCTCTCGGCACCCCGGAAGAAGATCAAGATGAGGCTTGTCTCAACTTCAACGTCTTCCGCACTTCTGGCATCCCCATGTCTCGGAAGCTGCCAGTTCTCGTGTGGTTCCATGGCGGTGCCTTCTCCTTTGGCCACGCCCGGAACTTTGACGGCGCTTCATTCGTTGCCAACTCCGAGGAGCCTGTCATGGTCATCACGATGCAATATCGGGTCAACTCTCTGGGATTTCTCCCTTCTGATCTCCTTGACGAGGAAGGCTTGTCAAACCTCGGGATCCGGGATCAACGGTTCTTCCTCGAGTTCGCCCAGAAGCACCTCGGCTCCTTCGGTGGCGATGCCGAAGTCGTGACCATCGGAGGCCGATCAGCTGGTGGTCACTCCACCGGCATCCACTACTTCCACAACTACGGAGAAGACGAAAACAAGCCACTTTTTGCGAGGGCTATTCACCAGTCCGGCTCGGTCACCTCAAGGGCCTTCCCTCCTGTGAGCTATCCGCTGTATCAGCGCCAGTTCCAACAGTACATGTCCTACCTGGGCTGCGAGTCCGAGGACAACACCGAAGCCCTGGCATGTCTTCGCAGGGTCGACATTGCGGATATCCGTGACATCAGTGTGCAAATGTTCGACGAGTACACGCCAAATTTGACGTGGCCGTTCCAGCCAGTGCAAGGTGGCCCCCTTTTTGAGAAGCCAGGCTCTCAGTCCGGCATCGACGGCACATTCTTCCACGTGCCCACCATCTCCTCAACGACGACAAATGAGGCCAACTACATCCTGCCGGGCGACGTTGAGACGAATCAGGAGTTCCTCGATTACCTCCATACCATCTCACCGGCTCTCAACGCCACCGACATGGAGCTCCTGGAGGCCCTGTACCCGGATCCGGAACGCGAGGGCAGCCCGTACGCCAACTCCCCGAACAGCACGCAGTACAACCGGCTTTCCGCCGCATGGAGCGACTACGCTTACATCTGCCCGGGGCAAGAGACCAGCTACCGCGTCGGGAAAGCCGGCGTGCCTGCCTGGAAGGTGCGGTACAACACGAACAACAGGTATCCTGAATGGCAGGGCATCCCGCACGGAAGCGATACTCGGGCCTCGTGGAGTGATCCTGGCATACAGTACCCGGAGGTCGGCCGTGCTTACCACGCGTACCTGGCAAGCTTCGTCGTGTCCGGGGATCCCAACACCCATCGGTACCCGGGCAGCCCTGAGTGGCCGAAGTACGAGCCGGAGGCGGAGGATGCATGCTGCGATGCTCAGCCGGCGAGGCAGCTGGTTGTACAGCCGGGGGACACCCGAGTCGAGGATGACGATATTCGCATGGAAGCGTGTCTTTACTGGCGAGACCCTGAGAGGGCTGGCAGGCTGAACAAGTAGTTGTGTTGGTGATGGTGGATTAGAGTCGCATCTTGCGGGCATATTTTCACAATACTAGGTAGGTAAGACGGGCAGCCTTTCAGTTGATCTGCCAAAGAAATGGATTTGTATGAATAAAACTAGATCAATCCATTTATAGCTCCTGACCGTGTTCTTCACCGAAGGCACTGAGAGTACCACTCGTTGGAAACCTTGCAAGTGCCCACGGAGCAGCACTTGGGTCCAGTCCAACCGCTGCCACCGCACTGAGCCCACTCGGCAGCGCACCCGCTGGCAGGAGGAGGAGTGGGAGGGTTGGTGGTAGGGGGCTTGTTATTAATTTTCCCCCAAATCCAGTCGCTCAGGGTCTTCTCCTGGTTGATCCACCGATCCAGGCACGTATCCCGGATGAGCAGGTCCGCCACCAGGGTCGCGAACACCCTCGATCCGTACGGGTTAAGGTGTGTGCGGTCCCCCGCGGCCAGGTTCAACTCGTCCGCGCCGGCCTGGCCGAGGGCCTGCACGAGCGCCCTACTCTCCTGATTCAAGTCGATGTAGCGGGCGCCCGCCTGGCCTGCTGCCGCGATGGTGCGCGTCCGCTCGTTGGCGAGGTTGTTGGTGACGGTGCCGCCCGAGAAGCTGCGCCTCGTCAGGGGCGTCACGAGGATGGGCGTGCCCCCCGCGGCCTTGACCTCCCCGGCCAGCCGCACGAGGTTGGCCTGGTAGGCGTCGAGGCTGATGCCCTTCTCGACCTTCTGGTCGTTGTGGCCGAACTGGATCGTCACGTACACGTTGTGCGACGCGGCGTTGGCCTTGACGGCGTCGATGACCTTCTTCCAGTCGCCGCCGCTCACGAAGTCGACGGTCGTCCTGCCGGACCTGGCTAGGTTCTGGCCCTTCGCGGGCGAGGCGAGGTAGGAGACGAACGCGTCGCCCCAGCCACCGTTCGGCGCGGTGGTCGAGTCTCCCGCGAGGTAGAATGCCGCAGGCTTGGTCGAGCAGGACTGTCGCAGGGCTAGCGACGCGGCCAGGAGGCCTTGCAACAGGCCAAATGGGAGGAGCAGAGAGAGCTTCATTTTGTGAAGAGATGAGGAAACGTGGAAGATTCGAAGGGAGCGAGCGGTTTCGATGCTGAGAATGCTTTCGAGTCTTCTCGTTAAGAAGAGTCTGGGCATCGACAAAGCTTTTATAATTGTCAGGACTCGTTTCCTTGAAATGATGGGTCGTAGTCGCTGTTGAGCATCATGAAGTCTCCGCCGTGGAAAATAGTAGAGAGCGCTTGCGATTTCCAAGTCTGGCAGTATACGCCGCGCAGATACCCCAGGTTAATTTATAGGGTTACACCAGCGCGGTCAGGTAGCCCTGTGAAGAGAAGTCAACACCCGGAACGACGGCTTCCGGAATGGATTGGTTATATGTGATGAATTCGACATCAACGCTGATACGGAGTAGTCCAAATTCAGGTATAGCGTTAACTAATGAAGACTTCGAGGCCGCCCGAGCCACACCTGTCACCTGCAGTCTACTATGGCCGTTATTATGCCCCGCGATTCGGATATCTAGCATCCGTTTAGACCGATTCATTTTCTGTACATAGTCTTTCAGCGTTAACACAGACCTCATCTCACTCTCATCATCTCTTCGCCGCGTGAGGAACAAAGACGCGTCGCCCTCGGCCTCCTATAAGTAAAAGATGGCCGCAACCATTTCTCCTGAACACTCAACTTGGAACATTCAGACTCGAAACAAACAGTGCGGTGTGCTATCGTCGGGTGGCCAGAAGATACGAGAGAGAGAGAGAGCTGGTAGTAAGAATAAAGTATCATCTGGCCTGATCCGCCCATGCCACATGACATTGCCTTCTTGGAGCTATATCTTACAGCTACAGCCTTGGGTGTCGACTACATCACTCAGAAGAGAGATAGCAGGAGTCCAGTCCTCCGGAAGAAATCTCATGACCCTGTCTCCCTCCAACGCACGTTGCATCTGACCCATCAGATTCCCTCTAGTTTTTATCCCCCCCTTGGTCTTGAAAAGCACTGATGGCTTAATGTAATAGTGCTTTGGCGGCATGGGTGGATCTCTACTCCCCATGGGCCTTTCGAGCACCATCGCCATGATCGCGTTCTCCTAGAGGCGCTCAGGTTTGTGGATGGCCGGATAGGACCTGTTCATGACCGTGACTGTTTGCCCTATGGAGGCACGCATGCAACTCGATCCCAAAATCCCCCGAATTTGCCCCACAGTATAAGCAAGCTGCATTAGTGCTGTCTGGCGCCATCTCAGGATTAGTAATAACGGGACGACGCCATCCCCTCATCAACATCCATGACCTTGACAGTAGGTCTAAAATTTATCACCCCGTTATTCGCGCGGCTTCCTGCGGCACAGAGAGTGTATGAACGACAATATGAATCCCCTCGAGCATTCCGAGCCGAGTTTGGAATTCCCTATTGCGGCACTAGGCTTAATGCCTCAGCAACTGGAGGTGGTTAACCCCGAGGACGACTGGACGGGGATTACAAGCGCCAGCGAGAGAAGGAGGCGACAGAATAAGCTCAATCAGAGGACCTATCGTGAGCCGCAGCCATGGCTCCCTAGCTCGGGACCTCACTTACTATCGGGACGAGTAATAAGCTAATCTTCGCGTAGGAAAAAGGAAAGCCCTCTCTTCTTCTCGTTCCCCGGACCTAAATCCGCCCCCTGGAAGAGGAGGTCCCTCAGTCCCACCGGGTGAATTCATCCTGCCCACGGAGGGATCGCACCCAAGATGGACCCGAGTGTCTGAACATACAAACGGAAGATTCGCCTGTGGCATCTCAGGGCCTCTGCCTTTGTCTATGGTCATCCAGCTCAACACGTGCAATGCACTTGCTTACAATGCATCCCTGTTGGGCATCAAAACAGAGACGCTCTGTGATGAGAAGAGATGGTCTCCCTTCACTGGCGGCGTCGGCCCCCACACCGTGGATGAAAGATGCCCTTCCACCCTCCACCCGACATTTGCACAACAGACAATCCATCATCATCCGTGGATAGACCTACTTCCACTACCACGCATGCGGGACAACCTTATCCGGGCATTTCGGAGCATCAACGTCAGCGAGCGAGAGATAGGATCCGACATTGTGGCCATTCGGGCTGTTGACGGCGAGAAGCCGACGCTGGTTGTCTGGGACGACCCTTCAAACTTCCGGTCTTGGGAGGCCAGCCATGCTTTCCTGCTAAAATGGGGCTACTTGTTAAGAGGATGCCAAGAACTGATCGAGGCCACGAATTATTGGCGTGAGAGGCGTGGAGAGAATCCTTTCCGCATCGATGTGTCTTAGTAACGGCATGGATGTCAGCATCAAAAGGCCGCTTGAATTCATTTTTCGATTTCATTTAGTTCCTTGGATCGTCTAGATCAAGGGTTATATACCCGTAATTTCCGAGAAACAATCGCAGAAACAACGATTCATGATGGTTCGGTAGGTACTGGGCTACATGTGATGCCACATCACTAGCAACATTCAGAAGGGTTGCCCCGGGACTGTCCGGCTTGCCAGCCATTGTCACTAAAGTGAGATTACCAACCACCCGTATGCGGCTTGCTTACAGGACTCCACTGTAAGCAAGCTGCATTTGTTCCCACAAAGAAGGTGGTTAGGCAAAGAGGTTGAGACCAAAAAAAGAGGAAATTCGGACAGTCCAATCCACGCATCCCGAAAGCCAATTGCCGTTTTGGTTTCCCATCAGGATGCCTCGGGGTTGGATCTGTCCCAGACATTCCATACTATATCTACCTCGACACCCGACATCCTCACTGGCGGTTCATCGCACCAGCAATCCTCTTTCACTCAAGTTCCCCATTCACCCTTCGATTCAATCTCAACAATACTCAACATGCTCGTTCTTATTGCCGGCATCACAGGCAACCTTGGTCAGCGTCTGGCCTCCAACGCCCTGTCGCGTGGATTGTCGATCCGGGGCCTTGGCCGCGACCCTGCAAAGCTGCAGGCAAGTATAGCCGACAAGCTCGAATCATTTGTCACGAGCACAAGCTTCTACGACGTCAATGCCCTGGATCAGGCCGTCAAGGGAGTCGATGGCATAATCTGTTGCTACTCCCCGGGCCCCGTCCTCGACCTCGATGGCAACCTTCTGCTCCTCCGGGCCGCCGAGAGAGCTGGCGTCAAGGTGTTCCTTCACTCATCATGGAACAACGATTGGACCAAGCTTCCCTTTGGCGAGTTTGAACATTACGATCCGCACATCGCATTTGAGCAACAAGCCGCCATGACGAGCACCATCAACCCCGTCTATTTGTTCACGGGAATCTTTTCCGACCTCCTCCTGACCCAATACGGCCCCGGCTCGTTCACTGTCAATGAGGGAAAAGCCAACTTTGACTATTGGGCGGATGGAAATCTCCGCAAGTGGTCATGGTCGGCACAAGATGATGTTGCCGCCTGGACGATTGATATTTTAATCAATGGAGAAGGCGTCCAGGAAGGCAAGGGCGGGTTCTTCCGGTTCCGCTCTGGAGAGGTGACCATTGACTCGCTTGCGGATGCATACCAGCGCATCACTGGGGATGACGTCGATGTGACCTGCAGGGGCGAGCTGGAGGATATCGAGAGGGATGTGGCTCGCCTGCGTATTGAGCACGGCAGAGCCAAGCATTGGGCGTACATGCCGCAGTCTATTGCACTGATCGGGACGAGGGGTGTATGGGAAATGAAAGCCGACGAAGTGACTGTGCTGGACCATGTGAAGAAACCGAGGACTCTAGAAGAATGCCTCAAGGAGCACTTGAAGGTGTAACAGAAGAGCGAAAATCTTCCCTCCATCAATCTATCAAGGGCAGTGTTATATACAGACAAATGTTGCGCTCAAACGACAATGGAGTAAGACACTTACTTACCTTGTAAACAAACATACCTTTCACGTTTGGAGAAGTGACTTCATCGGACTAAGAGCTCTGGTGGTTCAGACCGATCATATGTCTTCGGTCACGAAGCATCTAGCTAGACTCTGCTCAAACTCAAACCACTAAGCGAGGCTCCTAAGTTCTTTTCGCTGTTTCGTCGGACGCTGAACGAGGGTCCGACGGCCTTTCGGCGGAACTTTGAGCGCGTTTCTCCGTCGGGTTGTCATGGAGTGGAGAAGATTGCACATTTTCTATTGCAAATACAAGGTACTAGGTAGTATATAAATCCAGCCCGGAGGTGGTGAGTTGAAGGTTCTCAATCTGTCGTCGAATTTCACCCCATTCCCTGCGCTTTGTTGATGGTCAAATTTCAGCTCATTTTTTCATCTTGAACTTTCGAACCTTATCTGGCCAACTGTTAGAGGTTCTTTTCATTGACACAAAATATGAAACCCCAGGATCGCCAGCAGCCAGTTGGTGGCTCTCTGTTTTGGGACAGGACATTGTTCATCTGCCTTCTTCCCGTCTTTGGTGGGAAACTTTCTCTTCCCAACCGCTGCTCCAATACTGATGGATACACCCGTACTTAGTCTTTCGATGGCTTGCTCTCCTTCTAATGCGAAAGAACAGAACCCTGCCTCTCCATCAGAACCTAGCTCTCGCATATCTTCAGGCATTGCGAGCAAGCTTCCCAAAAAGCCTGCTGCGCCGGTCGTCTCGTCGCACCTCGACGGGGGCGGCAATCAAGGAATACTGCGTACAGAAGGGAATCGCCCACAAACCTATCACCCCAGCTCCCACCTGCAGCGCCCTCCGCGAGACGGCTGACGCGCCACATCCAACGCTGCATTGTGTCACTCCTCCATCAGCTCTTCCGACTGGCCCGACAATCTTATACTTCCACGGCGGAGGTTATATCAACCCACTCCAGGCCGCAGGTCACATTCCCTTTGCCCTGCAATGCGCTTCGTCATGCAAAGCAGCACGGATCATGTTCCTCGAATACTCGCTAGCCCCAGAGTATCCTTATCCGACGCAGCTCATACAGGCGGTGACAGCACTTCATTATCTGCTGAACGACCTCCGCCTGTCTCCGGAAGACATCGTCCTGATTGGCGACAGCGCCGGCGGACAATTGGTTGGGTCTCTGCTCGCACATCTAGCAAAGCCGTCACCTTATGCCGAAGCTGTGGATATGGGGTCCGGCCAGCTGAGGGCCGCGGTGTTCGTCAGCCCGTATGTCACTTTGCATGGGAGCGAGAGCAGCTACGAGCTGAATAAGGGGAAAGATTACCTCGACCGCGAGCAAATACTGGAAATCGGCGAGGAGTGGAAGCCTTGTCTGGAAGACGTGTGGGCAAACCTGAGCGAAGCCGGCAACGATACTCGGCAGGTTTGGAGCAAGGTCTTTGCCACCGGTGGACGAGCACTCGTCAAGAAGGCCTTGGTGACGGTAGGGACCGCAGAAGTCTTCCTGGACGGCTGCCGAAACTTCGCCAAAGACTGTCTTGGGGCGGTTACAATAAAGGCGGACCGCAACACGCGGTGGGAGACACTGGAACTTGCCGACGTCCTGCTAGTCGAGTGCGAGGGCGAGGCACACATCCAGCCCACTCTCGATGCAGCAGTTAGTTATACAGAGGGGATCATGGCGCTGGCCATCCAGGAATGGCTGTCACAGGCAGCATGATTCATTATGAAGGAGTGGAATGGACGCTTTCACATCCTGGGCTGCTTGGCTGCCTCGACTGATACCTCTGCGAAGGAGATTTTCCGGGGAGAAGTCGACCCCATATTGGGCCCAGGACGACAGTTTCCCAAAGACTGACGCCGACTACCTTGCGTACGTCAGCCAGATGGTACATGCAATCGTCTGTACCAAGGACACCTGGGGGGGCCGGAAGGCGCCAGAGAAGCCCGTGGTCGACGCCGTCGTTCTTTGGCGATGTTCCGGCAACCCAACTGAGCGTTTTCGCCTTGACAAGCTGGAGTGTAAACCCCTCGTAGTCTGAGGTACGTAGCACGAGGTTGGGCCATTTGTCATGTCGTAGCGGCATTAGGTAGTGGGAAAGCGGCGAACATGGGCATCTCACGAACCACTTGAAGTCTTACGCAGGGCGACCGAATTGAATTCAAGGTTCGACTAACACAAAAAAACCAACGCTGCGGATGTCTGTTTCAATCTTTTCCATCCATACATGCCGCACCCCTTCAACTGCTTAGAAAGACTGTGTCATCCTGTGGCATCCGCCAAATTCCCCGCTGACAGCCCGAGGCCTCCGGCAGCTGACTGGCTTGGTGGGATCAATCGCACCGGCTTGCGGCCGCTCTCAATCGCCTCTCTGCTTCGGCGACAAGCTCGGCAATCCTGGGGATCTCCTCTCCGACGTCGTCTAGTCTCATGCTCCAGTGGGAGAAATCCCTGCCGTTGGTGAGGGTCGCGAGCCTCCGCGCGAAATGGCGTGCCTGGTCGTATAGTCTCGCGAGACGCTGCCGCCGCGTCTCAAGCAAGCTACGATAGTGCAGAAGGAGTCGATGTGCATCAGCCTTGTCGGTGATCGCCAGGATCTCCTGGGTGGTCAGGCGGATCAGGGCCAGAGCGTCCATGCTGGTGAGGGTCCAGCCATCAGCGTCCATTGGCCATGGAAACAGCGATGCCGGGACTTACATGAAGTCTGTTGGGATGTGAAGCGGAAGAGTGAACAAAAGACGTGTTCGAAAGTCAATGATGGTCTGAAGATGCTGTAGCGAGCTGTTTGCGCTGGTTATCGGCTGTTGGTGTGCGTGCTGTGTCCGAAATCCCAGGATCAGGACCGGTTCCGCAGAAATTGAAAGGCATCTGACCGGCCAAAATGCAAGGCAGCCGCTGTGCCCTGGTATGAAACTGCGCGGGAAAGAATAAGTTGCATTGGTCCGCGCTGTGCTTTCCCATGCTACGAAGTACTTGCCGAACGCATCAGATCAGTTGAGGACGCCGGAAACCGCGATGCCGCGAGGTCTCTGGGTGGACCCTGCATCGTGGTGGTTCTACTAGGAGATGAGGCAACATCGATCTTTGCGATGACGTCGCCATGCACATTGTTCTGGCATCACATCTACTCCATGGAGGAAAGAACCTCAACGCCAGTGCCACATGTCCATATCAGGATGAGCCCGGGATCCCGGCCGCTTTTGTGGACCCTCCGGCCGAGGAGAGCGGCCTTATAGCATAATTGATGTCTCTGCGCATCAAAAGCCATTTAAGGAAAGTCCAAAACTACCAGTGATGCATGAATAAGGTCGACCTATTCCGGGGTGCCATCGCCGTTGGCGCTCGGCGCTCCAGAATGATGCGAGCGGACTCTCCCGGAGCGGGGACGAAGGCTGACGTGGTTCAGCGCTGCTAGCTCCGACAAGCTATACACGTATATGTTTCCTTGGAACTGCAATCTATACGTGATGAAGCGTCACCTGTACCAGCCGTTTCCTTCGGGGTGCGGGTCTGATCTTAATCCAGCATTTGTTCAAGGGTCACCTTGCATAAGTGCTGATACCGCGCGGCCCAGGCTCCAGGACAGCCCTACGAGCCTTGGCTCCGAACACTCTCGGCGTTCGCCTACGACTGTGCATTTAGAAGCACGCGGGTATTGCGAAAGATGAGGCCGACGATAAATACCACGACGACGGGCTTCCAGGTCGACTGTCTTGTCGTTCACCATCTCACCACGACCCAAGCCAGCGTTGTGAACCACCAAGATGAGCGGAATTGTCAAGCAACTCCCCGAAGACCTCCGTGAGGTAGATGTCATCATCGCCGGAGGTGAGAATACACAGCTATCCCGTACCCATCTTTCGAGCCACAGAGACTAATACCTCAGAGGCGGCACTGCGGCATGTATCATTGCTTCCAGGTTGAGCGATGCGGACCCCAACCTATCTGTCCTTGTCATCGAGGGTGGCAAGAGTAACTTGAATGACCCCTCGATCGTCCTCCCTGTTCTCTGCCTCGGTAATCTCCTGCCGACCAGCACCAACACTTTGTTCTATCAGGGCGTCAAGGAGCCAAATATTGGTGACCGGCAAGTCTTTGTACAATCGGGAGGTACCCTTGGTGGAGGCTCTGCCATGAACCTCACCACTTACAGCCGGCCGCAGAAGTCAGATCTGGACGCGTGGAACACTCCAGGATGGTCCGCCGACGAGCTCGTGCCGCATCTGAAGAAGGCAAGTCTCCTGGATATCTCAGCAGAGTCTTGTTGCTGACGCAGGGCTCATAGTTTGAGACGTACCACGGCCAGGGAACGCCGGAGACCCACGGAGACAGTGGCCCTATCCATGTCTCCGAGTCCACGTTCAGTATCCCCCACTTCCAGGAAGACTTCATTAGAGTCGCAAAGGAGGTTGGCTATCCAGAGGCCAAGGACATCAACGACCTTGTGACGGGAAATGCTGTCCAGCGTACTCTGCGCTACGTCGGCCTGGACGGCAAGCGGCAAGACGTTGCTCACCGCTACCTCCAGCCCCGTTTGCTGGATGGCGCCCACCCCAACCTCCATGTTCTCGTTGAGAACCAGGTCGGTCAGGTCCTCTTCGAGGGCAAGAGGGCTGTCGGTGTTGAATACAAACCCAACCCTCGGTACCAAGAAGGAGACGCAACGACTCGCAGCGTCAAGGCCAGGCGCCTCGTCATCGTCTCGAGCGGCGCGCTTGGATCGCCCCTGGTTCTCGAGCGCTCTGGTCTGGGCGACCCTCAGATCCTGATTTGTGCCGGCGTCGATGTCGTGGCAGACCTCCCGGGCGTCGGAAGCAACTACACCGACCACCACTTACATCTGCACCCGTACAAGTCGAGCCTCGGCCCCGAAGAAACTCTGGACGCCCTCTTCACCGGCCGCCGTGACTTGGGCGAGGTAATCGGAAGTAACGACCCGATCCTTGGCTGGAACGCCTCGGATGTGACCTCGAAGCTGCGCCCTTCTGACGAGGCCGTCGCCGCTCTGGGGCCCGAGTTCCAGGCTGCCTGGGACCGCGATTACAAGAACGACCCCAGCCGACCCGGAGGCATCATCACCATACTCAACGGGTGAGTAGTAGCTTTCCGTCCCTGCTACGGCTGAGAAATGACACTAACCTGGCCCCAAGCTTCCCCGGTGATCCCAATAGCGCTCCCACCGGCCAGTACATCGCCACGTCCACATTCACCACCTACCCTTTCTCACGCGGGCACATCCACATCACCGGCCGCGAGATCAGCGATCCTTACGAGTTCCGAACCGGATTACTCTCGGACCCTGAGAACCTCGATATCAAGATGTGCTCCTGGGCGTACAAGACGCAGCGAGAGATGATGCGCCGCCTCAAGGCCTACCGTGGCGAATACGCGCCTGGACACCCTCCCTTCCCCGCGCACTCGGCCGCCGTCTGCGCTGACGCCGACGGGCCCCTGACTGACGTGAAGGACATCGTGTACTCCGAGGAGGACGATGCGATTATCGACAAGTGGCTGAGGGAGACCGTCGGGTCGACCTGGCACTCCCTGGGCACGTGCAAGATGGCGCCGCGGGAGAAGGGTGGCGTTGTCGACGCGAGTCTGAGCGTTTACGGCGTCGAGGGGCTCAAGGTCGCTGACATGGGCATTGCTCCGGGCAATGTCGGTGCGAACACCAACAGCACGGCGCTTCTTATTGGCGAGAAAGCGGCGGAGATCTTCATCAAGGAGCTGGGTCTTTAGGTGTTTGGAATATAAGACTGGGCCTCATGCGAATACATTCAGGCTTCAGCATGAAGCATTCTTCGCCCCCAACTAGCCCAGATGCATGAACCAGTGAGGCGACCGGATGATCATCCCGCCGATTATGCGCGGCTGCCTGAACTGAACCCCGCGTTGGCCTTGCACAAGATCAGCTGATCCCGAGCCTGCTGAATTCCGGCAGCATCAACCTCGACATTGACGTTGAAAGGAACACCAAGCAGAGAGCAACGCACAGATCACCGCTCAGCAACCCAAACATGGAGGTTGCCGGACTGGTAGTGGGCATAGTGGGCCTCTACACGGCCTGCCAGTCCTGCTATAGCCTCTACACCGAGAGCAAGAGCGCGCAGCAGAACGTAAATGCCGCACTCCACGACCTGCAGATCCACAAGTCGATCCTCAAGGCATGGGCGTTCTACTGGGAGATCCCGGAGAGTCTCATCGATAGAAAGAACACCGGGGACCAGAGCGAAAGGGTCTGTCCCAAGCTCGAGTGGTACTTGAAACGGTATCCAGACAAGGCCATCGGAATCGCCAGCGCCTTGCAGCGCACGGGAGACGTGTTGTCTGACAGGGAGAGGCTGCTGAGTGCATACGGACTAGAGGCTAGTCTGCAGTATGCCCACATCGCTGTACGTGTATTCTGCTGGGGGAGGAACTCACCGGAGAATGCTGACCTGTGTTGGCGCAGGCCGATGAGGCGTGCGCGCCATCTTCAGCTCGAAGTTGGGCACAGCTCATTACGGATGTGAAGGAGAAGACGAACACCATCTCCTCGCGGATCAAACTGAACCGAAATTTCACATGGGTGCTCAAGGATGCCGCCAAGTTTCGGTCCCTCATCGGGGAACTCAAGAAGTACAACGACGCGTTGCACCTCCTCAGCCCCGAGTCAGCTTTTGAGCTTCTCCAGATCAGCCTGGCGTTGGATGTCCTGCCGCGATGGGAGGAATCAGATCTTCGCCAACAGCATTTCTCGCCATCTCGTGCTGGCAGCGTTAACCAGAGTGCTAGCACTGGGGAAGAAGCGAGAGCGGCTGGGGAGAGTGCCGGCCACGAACTTCAATCACTATCGCCGTCTCAAGAGGGTGTCAGGGTTCTCGCAGATCTCGCGGAAATCAAACTGGCCGCAGCTGTGGGCATGAGAAACCAGACGCTCAGCCGCGAGCAAGAACAGCGTTTGCTGTCCTTCAGGCCAGACGACTTGGACACCGGTCCACATGAAATGGCGGTATGGCGTTCGAAAAGAGAGACTGTGCTTTTCGAGAAGCATTTATACACGGCCGACAGCGAGACACTCAGCCAGGATATCCGAACCAGCATCCTCAAATTGGGCCAGTTGCTCATGCTGCCATCCTGCGCCAAGCATCTGCACACGCTCGAACTCCTTGGTCTGGCCGAGTACCCAGAGAGGGAAGGGATTGCATTTGTCTACAGACTCCCTTCCTCTCTTGGCCAACCTCGTCAGGGATTTCCGATCTATGACATGCAGCTCCGGAAGCCTCGGGCCATGCTCTTGTATCAGGACGGAGACCCCTCCCACGACCTTGGATGGCGGTTCGATTTGGCGCGCAAGCTGGTGCAGAGCGTCGCGTTCCTGCATGCCAGCGGATGGCTTCACAAGAACATCCGGACTTCGGAGATCTACTTCTTTCCCAAGGCTGGTCCGCAAATCTCGCGGGACTGGGACAAGATGGATTTTGACACCCCGTTCCTCCTGGGGTTTGAATATTCGAGGCCGGACGACGTGGAAGACGTGGAGGACGTGAGGGATATCGGATCTCCGCTGCCGTACAATTCGCTCCCGGTGAATATGAGAGGACCGGTTCAGTTCCAGCCTCCGCCCCCGATTCCGACCGAAGAGGAGTTGTACGAAGCCGACGAGCTTCTAGACGAGGAACCCCCGCCTCCTCCTGACGAGTTTGAACCTGTGTTCGACGCCCACGGCTTACCGATCCATCTGAATGCCCATGGAGGAATGCCTCCACCCATACCATCGAACATTCAACCTCATGGGGTCTCGGCCCATCCCACACGCGTCAACCTCGATACCAGGCATCACCCGTACAAGCGCGTGTATCCAAACCGGCGCTACCGTCATGCTTTCGACGTCTACTCGCTAGGAATAGTCCTGCTTGAGATTGGCATGTGGCAGGGGCTTGAAGCCATCCTTCCATTCGTCGACGACGAGGAAGACCCTTTCAGGGCGAGACGGCTCCTGGTAGAATGGGTACAGAAACACCTCCCTCCCCTCTGCGGTAAGTTGTACACAGAGGCAACGGTATCATGCCTCACCATAGACCCGGAAGACTCGGAGGTTGAGTTGGCGACGCAGAGGGAGTTGTGTGCGAGGATCGCGATTCAGCTGGCCCAGTGCCGCGCCTGAAGGACCTGGTCTTTTTGTAATCCATTACCAAGGATGGCCCCATGTAGCGAGTTCTTTCGAGCGAGAATTAGATTCACCAGTAGGGTAAACAAGACTGAGCGAATGAAGATGTGGGCTTCACCCTCTGATATTCGGCTGTTGTCCCAATCTGGCCTCGGAGCCAACACCGAAAGTAGAGTGGCCGTCTTGGGCCCGCACTCCGCTGCATCTAATACGTAGTGGGAGTACGACTTAGTACCCAGATTGCCTAAAACCTGGTCCGATTCCCGAGCATCTTCAACCGAGATGCATTCCCGCGGAGCAATTCAGGCTCCGGACTCCAACAGCACGGCGCAGGGCCCAGAGCCGAGTCTTCCCGCTGTGTTGCGCCCTTGGCTTTTGGCGACGTGCCGTAAGCCCGATAGACAAGGGAAATCGGCGGCAGGCTATGCAACACCCCTGGCGTTGTGGGTTTGGGTAGTATAGCTTTCGCTGGACGACGCGACGGAGGATGGACGTCCGCCTTCCTACGGACTCATGCCTCCTCGAAGACTTTCACGCAAACCTGCGCGCGATGCATGCGCGAGTCATTTCCCACAAACGCTTTTGGCTGTATGCGTCCGTTTGTCCGAGAATAAGGAGTGCGGGCATTGGGACGGGCAGTTTGTCATATAAGAAGCTCGCCGAGCATCCAGGTCTGCCTGCGTGACGTAGATTGCCCAGCCTGATAACGTACACCACATTCTGTGCAGAACCGTCACGATGCTCTCCCGCGTGTATCTCTACTTCCTGGCGCTGGTCCAGCTCTGCCTGGCCGCCGAGGTCGTCCCTCGCGCCACCTTCTCCCAGGTCACCAACTACGGCACCAACCCCACGAACACTCGCATGTTCCTCTGGGTTCCCCAGAACCTGGCTGCCAAGCCGGCCATCGTCGTCGGCCTTCACTGGTGCACCGGCAGTGCTCAGGCCTACTACCAGGGATCAAACTGGGCGCGCTTCTCTGAGACCTACGGCTTCATCGTCATCTACCCCAGCACGCCCTACCTCGACTCCAACTGCTGGGATGTCGCATCGCAGAAGGCTCTGCGCCGCGGAGGCGGAGGCAACAGTGACTCCATTGCCAACATGGTGAAGTTCGTCATCGAGCAGTACGGCGCTGATGCTAGCCGCGTCTTCGTCACCGGCATCTCCTCCGGAGCAATGATGACTGTGAGTTCTCCGTTCAAGCTGCCTGTGAGGGGTTGGCAAGAAAAAAGGAGAGACAACATGATGGACGCCATGCTGAACTTGCACGAATAGAACGTCATGGCCGCCACCTACCCCGATCTCTTCCAGGCTGGCATCGCCTACGCAGGCGTGCCCGCCGGCTGCTTCTATAGCGCTGCCAACATCGAGGCCGGCTGGAACAGCACCTGCGCCAACGGCCAGTCCATCACCACCCCGGCGCACTGGGCGTCCATCGCCCGCGACATGGCCCCCGGATACACCGGCCCCCGTCCCCGCATGCAGATCTACCACGGAGACCAGGACAACGTGCTCTTCCCCCAGAACTACCACGAGACGATCAAGCAGTGGGCCGGCATCTTCGGCTACTCTACCTCTCCCCAGCAGACGAACCCCAACACCCCCCGCAGCCCGTACACGAAGTACACCTTCGGTCCTAACCTCCAGGTACGTTCAGTGCATATGATCGCCGTGAGAGAGAATACGACTAACAGAAACCAGGGCTTCCTCGGCGCCGGAGTTGGTCACGGAATCGATGTTTTCCCTGATGAGGACCTGAAGTGGTTCGGGTTCACGGTAAGGAGGGCACCTTTCTATCATACTCCTCCTCAAGCGGTTGCTAACATGAGGATGAAAAGACTCCTGTGACTACTTCGGCCGTCCCAACGACGACGTCGACTACTCCTCCCACTACCATCACCACTGTCACCACAACGCGAACGACGACCACCCCCCCTGGGACCACCACCAACCCCCCTGGCCCGGAACAAACACGCTGTATGCTCTTCTAGCCACCTCACCATCTCATCTGCCAAGGAACATTCTAACAGTATCTCCAGGGGGTCAATGTGCCGGTATCGGCTACCAGGGTCCCACCGTCGTAAGTGCTGGCCTCTGAGAAGGGTAAAGATGGAAGTTACGGAAGACTAACCTCGAGTGACCCAAACAGTGCCAGAGCCCGTGGACGTGCACATACTCGAACGACTGTAAGTCTTAGCCTGGACGCGATGGTATTTCGAGTATCTAGTATGCTGACATGTGATTGTTGGTAGGGTACTCCCAGTGTCTCTAAGCAAATCAAGAGCCATTCCACCTGTGTGGGGTTGCGATCATTCCGTGGCCCGCAACCATGGCCTTCGTGATGGGGAATTTGATGATGGGTTGGTCCTTTCTATTCATCTGGTTTCGACATGGATCTTAGTTGAACCCGAACAAATTCATCACTTAGCTTTATCTCAAACCCGCGAGGTATCCGCAGCGCTATTTCTGAATTCCCCTCTACTGCAATATTGTCTGTATTTATTGTCTGTATTTAACGCTGTGTGATCCGTGAACTGCAACGCCGCCCTAAAAGCCTCCATAGACAATGGCTCAGATGTCCAAGGAGAGGCAGGAAGATAACTGAAAGCCAATACCAATCCATGCCTTACGATGATGACACTGCCTCCCTGTTCGTAAAGCCAATAAGGGGAAGAGGTGTTCTCAGCACCAGGCTGCTGGTGATCACGCTCAAGCTGCTGAGGGCCATGGCCAGAGCCGCCCAGATGGGGTCCAGACGCGTATGGCCGCCGTTGGTCTTGATGGGATAAAGGACGCCGGCTGCGATGGGGAGAGCGACCATGTTATAAACCAAGGCCCAAGCAAAGTTGAATTTGACCCGCCTGAAGACCGCCCTGCTGAGACGGATCAGGGTGAGGAGGGTCGTCAGCCTGGAGCTGACGAGAACAAAGTCGGCGGCGGAGATGGCGACGTCGGATCCGGAGCCGATGGCGATTCCGACATCAGCAACGGTGAGGGCGGGCGAGTCGTTGACGCCGTCACCGACCATGGCGACGACGGGCCGTCTTGCTTTCGGCTTCCCCAGACCGAGGAATGAGCTCACGATGACCTGACTCTTTTGAAGATACTGGATCTTCTCGGCCTTCTGCTCGGGCAAGACTCCCGCCATGATCCGGTCGGCGGGAATGCCAAGCATAGCGCCAACCGCACGGGCGGTCTTCTCGTTGTCGCCAGAGATCATCCAGACTTCGATGTTCTCCCTCCGCAGAGCCTCTAGGACTGGGCGAGCCTCCGGCCGGAGCGCGTCCGACACAGCAAAGATGCCTAGTGGTACCCATGGGCCAGCATCATCGCCGGCAGACGAGCGCCCGGCGGCAAGGACAACAGACTTTGCCTGCTCTTTCCACGCGTCGAGCTCGTCCAGGATGGCCCCGTCGAATTCGACTCCGAAATCAGCCATCAGAGCCTCATTGCCGGCGATGACCTCGACGGGTTCGCCTGAAGTCGGCATCTTGAAGAGACCTCTGATGCCTTTGCCGGGAATCTCCTTGACCTGTTCAGCCTGGTGACTCGCTGACACCTTTGTGGCGCAGAACGTGACGACGGCTTTGGCAATGGGATGGCTGCTGTTCCCCTCGAGCTCGCCGAGAAATCCCAAGATTGCCTCCTCAGACCAGAGAGCGAGGTTGCTGCCAGTCAAGATCCGGTGATTGGTGAGTTTCGGCTCACCGCCCTCGGTCAGTGTGCCTGTCTTGTCGAAGACGACGATGTTCAACTTGCTTGCTTCCTGGAAGGCCTCGCCGCCCCCTTTCGCGAGTATACCGTGCTTCGCAGCCAGGCCACCGCCGACGAAGAGGGCGGTTGGGGCTGCGAGACCAATACCGCAGGGGCACGCGATGACGAAGACAGCGATGGCGAACTGCACCGACCAGAAAGGCCAGCCTCCTGTTGCGACGTCCCTGTAGGTTTCGGGTAACCGACCGGAGAGCCCGAGACCGAGCCAGGTAAGCCAGGTCACGATCGCGATCAGCGTTACAATCGGCACGAAGTACCCGGTGATCGCATCAGCGACGCGTTCAATGGGGGCTCTTCGGGCCTGGCCCTCCCTGACCACTTTGATGATGGAGTCAAGTAGGGAGCCGCCAGAAGCCCCGGTGAGTCGGATGGTGATGGGCCCTCCCTTGTTGACCGTACCAGAGAAGACCGGGTCGCCGAGTTGCTTCTGGACCGGCCGGGACTCTCCAGTCAGGCTTGACTCGATAAACTCGGCGCGGCCCTCGATGAGTAACCCGTCCCAGGGCGGAGAAGCCCCGTGGACGACCCGGACGAGGTCGCCGGTGTCAAGCATGTCAATCGGCACGCTTTTGGTCTGCCTGCCGCCCTGGTCGTCGGAGACGAGCAGAAGCGCCTCCTTTGGACGAAGGCTCCCGAGTTTGCTGACGGCCTCGCCAGTCTTTGCCTTGCTGTACGCCTCGATCATGCGACCGACCAGGAGGAAGAAGGTCAGAAAGACCACCGCATCCAGGTGGGCCGGGATCTTTCCGTGGTGCTTTTCGGTGGCGACGGCAGCGATGATGATTTCCGCGACCGAGCTGAAGTAGGCGATTGACGTGGCGAAGGAGACGAGCATGTCCATGCTGCCGAAGCGGTAGAACCGCCTGAGCAGAGGAACGGAGCTGCCGGGTCTCCAGAGAGAGTAGAGCTCCTTGATCGTGCGGCGGTGGAAGATATCAGCGCAGAAGAAGTAGACAGGGGTCGCCAGGACAAGCAATGCCCAGTCTGCGCGAGACACGCCGGAGAGGGGTTCCATGAGGTATCGTTGGTTCTGGTCGGTGTGTGACACGAGGTTCATGTAGACGATGCCGATGATGAGGGTCGGGATGGCGATGATGAACGACGCGAGCACCCGCAGGAATATGCGCAGTCTCGTGCGCCGCATCATTTGCCTCGCCCGCTCCTCCACGGTCGGCGGATGATAGATCGTTACAGAGAAGGCAGGGTCAGCGCTTGAGACGACCTCGAGGATGGACCGGACGTGGAGAGCTGGCGGACTCGGCACATATGAGACCGTCATCAAGGGCTTCTCCTCGGTCGGGAGCTTTTCCACGCGAACGTCTTCGCCGAATCGGGCCGCGAGGGCATCTTGGATCCTTCCGGGGCAATGGGGGCAGTACACTCCGTCGATGCGGAAGGACAAATGGCGACGGTTGTCTCTCGTCTTCTGAGCTTTCGCTTCGACGACATCGACGAGGGTGGCGACGTAGCCCACTTCTTCGACGGCAGATGTGATATCGTTGAGGTGCCCCTTGTCCTTGAAGACGATGGTCATGCTCCCGGAAATGAGACTCACATCAACCGATCGCGTCCAGGAAAACTTCTCTACCGCCGCAGTGATTGTCCCAACGCAAGAGCTGCAGGTCATGCCGGAGATGGAGAACGATGCGCGCCACATGTCGTCGCTCGGCTCAGCGCTCCCTGGAGTGGCCTCCTGTAGCTCTTCCACCTCCTCCACGGTCGCGTCGAACCCAAGGCTGTGAACGATACCGGCAAGCTTCTCCACGTTCTCCTGATCGAAGATCTTGACCGCGGCCGTCCGAGCGAGAAGACTCACGCTGGCGGACTCGACCCATGGCTGCTCCTCGAGGGCAGCTGTGATGGTTCCAACGCAGGAAGCACAGCTCATGCCCTCGACAGACATCAGAACCATGTACGCCGGAAGGGGGGAGGCGTCGTGCACGAGAACCTCCGGCTTGTCCTCCAAGACCGAACTTGGGCCTGACTGAAGTTTCCCATCGCGGCAGTCTGTGCAGTGTTCCATGTGCCGTCGGCGTCTCTCGTCCTCCCCGGCGCGGCTTGTGCTGTGCACGAGGCCGCTGGCCCAGGAGAACAGGAGACTGTCATCACTCGGACCGATTGGCCCAGCGGGCTCGACGTTGTATTCCGACTCGTTCTCCTGTAGGATGCTGTCTACCTCGTACCCGGCGTCGGTCAGGGTTTTCGCGACCTGCTTGAGGTCGACTTTGTCGTCATATCGTAGGGTAACCGAGTGGTTGACGATCGAGGTCGAGATAGAGCTTGGGGGGCGGTCAAGCCCCAGGAGAAGGGATTCGATAAAATCTGTGCATGTGGGGCAATGAATGCTGGGAATAAGAAGGGTACTCTGGTGTAGGGCGCCGGCCATATCGGCAGGGGCCAAAGAGTTCTTGCCCATTGTCGATGGAGTCGAAGGACGTTGCGTGTCAACAGGCGGAATGGTGATGAGTGAGACCGCCGAGGTGGCAATGTGGCCTGGTTAAGTACCTAGCGAGTGATGTAGTGAGTGAATTGCGCGGGAACTAGACGAACGCTAGGCGTTAAGACTTTAAGAAGACATCAAGACACACTCGCCGCCGGCGTCTGCCGTGAGTCGGAGCGACAGCCTACGACCACCATAGCGTGACGAAGGCGCCTGATTAATCGGTTCCGCCCTTCTATGGTGGTCGGCCGGACGTTGCTTCTAGAACAAGCCACAAGCAACGCTCACCCCAGCGCAGTACCAGGTAGTAGCAGGACTTGCCAGTCCCAACTCACCGTCTCGGGGAACGGTCGCCGCCGGTGTGGGGGCGTGACCCCCGAAAGTGGGTCTGCGCGGTTTGTGCGTCCAGGAGACCGTCCTCCGAGACGCCGGGGTGGAGTGGGTACGACACCGATGCGGCCGCTCTGACGCGTCCTGGATTCCTCGGGATTTGTCATAATGTAAGGGCGGTGGGAATTGTTACCTTCACCTCAGCACAAGGGACGATGTCCACGACTGTGCCATTCTAAATGCTCGACCTGGCCCGGGCATTCACACGAGGCCATCCGAACAAGAGAGACGTAGCCCTTCAGAGAGGTCAGGATGGACTCCAACATTGAACATTTAGGATGGAAAGAGACAAGTAGAGCTATTTGTCCCTCGTGTATATGACTGAAAATGTAGCCGTGGCATGCAGACAGGCAACCTGATGACCCCCCGATTCAACATGAGTCGCCCGTTTCCCAGGCTAGACCAGAGCCTTTCATCACGACTCCGAAGCGCCTTTAGGATCTACCCTCAATTGTCAGCCCCAAGACCTATATAGTGTAATCATCGTCGTTAATTGGGATTCATACCGATCGATTCCGCCGTGTTGGTGATCCGCCAATATGTCAGGCTGTCAGGGTTGTTCCACTGACTGCTGTCTTGTGGATAGCAATCCATGTGGCCCCAAGCACGCGCTCTCCAGCTGGTTCCAATCTTGCGTGCGTATCTATTGTTTGTTTCGCGGGCCAAAATCGTGACATCTTGAGTGCCAATAGCAGCGCCCACCTTCGTGTCCGGGTGTGCTCTTCTATTCTGCGCTGGCGAGGCCTGGAGGATGGCGTTGAAACCGCTGTTCGACCCTGCAATCAGCAGAGTTATCCAGACCCCATTCGCGCGGCTTGGGGTATTGATTTCCCAACTACCCCAGGTCCGTCCCGCCCAATCGCGCATTTCTTGAATTCCCCCCGTGAAGGGGGCATTCGGGCCGGTGTCGTCATTGTAGGTATAGAAATCGCAAGCGCGCCCTGTCCCTATTGGGTGTCTCCAGAGGTTGTATCTGTCGAAAGTCTTGAGTACTCGTTTCTGGATACCGGAATCATCCCTGGTGTCTTCCTTGAAGGAGTTGTGAACCCAGATGGTGTAGTCGTCACCATCTGAGCGCTTCACCACAGAATGCTTCCACACTAGGCTGCCAATCAGAGCTGTCAAAGTTCTTCTCATAGAAGGAAGACTTACTCTCTTGGAGGTCAACGCCATGCATCTCGGCGAGCTCCAAGTCTCGGGGCGTGAGGACGGTGCTGTCTCGCTTGAACACGACGGTTTCTATGACCTCTGCTTCATTCGAAGGTAAGCCAGTCACCACCGAAGTGGCAACCGTCAGGAAAGCAGAGAACAATTTGACGGACACCATGATGGGCTTGCTGCCAGTCTGTGGAGTCAGTGGGTAGATGGGTGGCTGGTAATAAGAGATGAAATTGTCTCTGGTGGACGAGGGGAAGCGCTCTTATATCATTCGCGCCATTTTCCCTGCCGCTCCCAGGAGACCCAATCCTGGCCCCTCTTCATCCCTGGAATCTGCCCATGCTGCTTCGAACGCCACAATCACCATCACGTGGGGGGAGACGTGACGGTAAGTGACGGGTAAAATGAGTACTGGGGTTGAAGAAAGCCTAGAACATTTATACCAGGGGCAGCTGAGTCCGTGGCGCCGGCCCATGTGTCTTTTTATTGGGGAACGAAACATCCGCATATGCAACAGAACGGCAAAGCACATGATGCACTCAATAGATCTCTCATTCTAAACCCTTTTGGCCAAGCCAGCCATACTGGTAACCAAATATGATCCCCGTCAGTAAAAACAGCCATTGAAATTAACAGCAAGGATTTAACGCCATGTTGATGGGTTGCAGGGCATTAAGACCTGCCTATCGCCTTGTCGGTGGGTGTAAAGCAACGGGGTGACCGACGGGGGAGCAAAATTGATGTACACATGCATTCAATCGACCTCCCGTCCCTCGTAACGCGCCACAGCCCATCAACATCACCAGCTAGCTCAGCCTTCTCCGTCTACCGCCCGAGATTTTTGCCGCTGCCCGTAATCGAGTCTCTAGCGGCCTTCATGGCCCTAAAAATACGCGCGCCTGCTTGGAACCGAACAAGCTGATCCTCTGCATGATCCATCTGTCCGGAAATCTCCCCGTCGCACTCGGTGCTTGACCCTACCCATCGGCTCGACAGGTCTCATGGTCGATCGGCGAAACCCAGAAAGCTGGATTGCCGTTTGATTGCGTAACGAGCCTCCAGGCGTCCAAGACAATCAGCTGACTGCATATTGCCGCGGGTTATCCGCGTAAGCGCGTACAGAGATATGTTTGACGCGTAGGTGAGACGATCATGACAACCAGAGCGCGACGTCACGCTGGCGGTGCCCCTCTTGATTGGTTCAGTGTTCCGTGATCAGCATCTTGAATCATTCTGCTCAACTTGGCACCCGACGTCCCCTTCCCATAGTATGATTCGGATATAAATAGGGCGTCAATCCCCTCCTCAGGTAGAGGCAGGTCATCAGATCCATGCCTAGAGAAAACCGTATCTGAAATACAGCCTTTCACGCCATCGTAAAATGAGCTACGAGACGGGGCTCTTCATCAACAACGAGGTAAGTCTTGTTTGAACCGGCTCAACAGAATGACAGCATTGATGGTCCCGTACAGTTTGTCAAGTCCTCCAATGGAAAAGCCATCTCCGTCTACAACCCCGCCACCGATGAGCTGGTGACCGACCAGGTTCAGGTCGCTTCGGATGAGGATGTAGACAAGGCCGTCGCGGCCGCCAAAACTGCCTTCAAGACATGGAGGGCGACCCCGAGCGCGGAGCGCGCGGCGATCATGCTCAAGTTTGCCGACCTCCTCGAGGCGAACACGGACAAGTACGCGCAGCTCGAGACGATCAACATGGGCATGTCGCTCCTGGTTTCGCGGATGATGACGGCCATGCAAATTCAATCGTGGCGATACTACGCCGGCTTGGTTGACAAAGTCCCTGGCGAGACGTATAACGAGGACGGCGACGGCCTGTTCAAGATGATCACCTACCATCCCCTGGGTGTTTGTGCCGGCATCTCGGCCTGGAACGCCACCAGCCTATCCATCGGCATGAAGGCAAGTACGTCGCCCGGTTCCCTCTGGAAGTTTGCTGATCAGATCACCAGATTCCCGCGGCTGTCGCCATGGGAAACACGTTTGTGCACAAGTCATCGGAGCGGGATCCGCTCAGCTCCATCTTCCTCGCAGGTCTCTTCAAGGAAGCCGGCTTCCCCCCGGGCGTCATCAACATGCTCTCCGGCGGTCCATCCACCGGCGAAAGGCTCGCGTCGCACATGGATGTGGCCAAGATTGCCTTCACCGGCTCAGTGGCCGTCGGTCGCAAGGTCCAGATCGCCGCCGCCAAGAGCAACCTGAAGCACGTCACGCTCGAGCTCGGCGGCAAGTCAGCCTCCATCGTCTTCGAGGATGCAGATATCGCCAACGCAGTCCGAAGTAACTCGCAGATGTTCCTGTTCAACAATGCGCAGTCGTGCTCCGGGGCCTCGAGGGTCTTTGTGCACGAGAGCATCGCGCCGACCTTCATTGAGGCCATGAAGCAGGCCTTTACGGGGGCCGCGGGCACTCTTGGAGATCCCTCCAAGCCAGACACCTTCCTCGGCCCGATGGTCGACAAGGCCCAGGTCGAACGAGTTGATGGGTACGTACAGGAGGCCAAGTCAAACGGCATCGAGGTGCTTGTCGGCGGCGAGAAAAGGTCGGGAGCTGGGCAGTACTACACGCCGACCGTGCTTCTGAACCCAGACCTCGAGAGCCGAGTTTGGAGGGAGGAGATCTTTGGTCCCGTACTCATGGTCCGAACGTTCAAGACGGAGGACGAGGTCATCGAGCTGGCCAACGACACTGATTACGGACTGTCTGGTAAGTGACCTTGGTCCCTGTTACTCGTGACGACGACTAATCTTGAGGCTCATGAAGGTATCATTTTCACGCCCAACATTTCCAGGGCCCTGAGGGTCGCGGCCAAGATCGACGTCGGCACATTCTCGATCAACGGCGTTCACATTCCTAGCAAGTTCACTCCATGGGGTGGCTGGAAAGCCAGCGGCTACGGGCGTGAGAGCGGACTGGAGGCTGTCAAGGAATATCTGCAGTCCAAGTCTGTCCACGTCCATCTTGGGGTCTGAGGTCGTAAGTAGTGAACGGGGCCGGGGTTAAGACCAACTCCACTGTTAAAAGGTCGGCTTTCCCGCGGAAGTGCTGAGACAGGGGGAGGAGGAATGCTTTTGTGCGGGGTCGACCACGCTGCTGCCCAAGACTGTGCTACTATACGTACCCATTGTTTATCATGATGCCTTCCAACTTGAACTCTCCTAGAAGATGCATTGCATGTTCAAGGGCTACGTTAGACGAAATAGCCGAGCCAACCATACGCCCGCAGTGCGGCAACTTAGGCACTTCCTCGACAGTCGACACTTGAACAAAGATAAATAGGTACATGCACGTAGAAAGTATCGCCCGGGGAGTTGGGTTCAAGACATCATTCTCCTCTCCACCATGCACCTAGAGGACTCAGCCCCAAACAGGTACTTGAAGGTGAAATGATCTAACACATGGCCAGCCAGTTACAGCGCCCAGATGTTATCCGCTATGTTCTGGCCAGGGTATCCGGGGTGCCCAAGCAGGCCCACGGCCCAACCCCTAACGCGAAGTAGGCATAGCGCCGATGAGACATCTGCAGTCACCATGTAGGGGATGCACTCATTCTGCAGTCATCGATGCCGTGGTTGGCCGCCCGCGACTCACCTCGTCACCACAGTTGGAGACACCCATCACGCGACAGGTACTTAATAGAGATGCGGTTGCTCATCAAGATGCCCCTTCATCACATCAACGCATCGAGCTTTACATACAGTGAACAAACGTCGCATCGTTCCAACTTTCAACTCCTCTCACCACCACCAAAGCATCGTCCCTTGAAAATCCACCCGACTTCAGCATGTCCGGCTCCGGCGCCCGCTCCGGCTATGCGGCCATGACCCCCAAAACCAGCTCCAACCAGGCCGGTGTCAAGCGGTCCAAGGACCCCAAGCCGCCACACACCAAGCCCGGCCAGGAAGCATCCTCCGAAACAGCACCAAAGTCGACCGGGCCCCCTCCCCCGACGCTGGTCGTTTTCTGGAAGCCTGAGGACGACGAGAACGGCTTCCTGTCACAATGGTACACCGCCGCTTTCTCGGACCCCTCAGACCCCTCCGTCGTCTACCCCTCAGCGGCGCACTACAAGACATACCAAAAGGCCCTCCTCTTCGACCCACCCTCGGGCCCCGGCATCCTAGAGGCGACGACGCCCGGCGAGGTGCGCGCCCTGGGCCGCCAGGTGGCCAACTTTGACGAGTCGGTCTGGGCAGAGAACAAGGTCCGCATCGTCACGGAGGGAAATCGGCTCAAGTTCACATCGCCCTCCGGGGCCGAGACCGAGAGGCTACGCGGCCTGCTCCTCGCGACGGGCGACAGGGAGCTCGTTGCGGCGAGCCAGACGGATCGCGTCTGGGGCATCGGCTTCGACGCGGCGAAGGCGGCGACCTCGGACAGGAAGAAGTGGGGGAAGAACCTCCTCGGAAAGGCCCTGACAACTGTGAGAGCGGAGCTCCGTGCCGAAGAGGAGGCTGAATCAGGAGCAGAGGAAGAGAAGCCAGAAGCCGACGCTTGAGAGTCAAGGATCTTGGTCACTAAAATAGCCACGCCATTAGAGGCAAATCACTGCTAATGGTCAATGCTTCATGGTACGCAAGATTTTATTCTGGCATTCTACTTTTTATGATCCGTGAGTTCTTCTCTGATAGGCATAGGCCGCATTGTGATGTACTATGTATTGGCTAGCTGGTTTCATCACAGATGTGGCTGGTCCTCGCTCAGGCCGGCCTCAGGAGGGGAGTCTCGGGGGGGCCCAGGTAAGACTCCACAACTCTGCCCTGAGTGTACACAACAATCTTCTCCAGATAAACCTCGGGGGAGGTCACCTGCCATCGCAGGGTGTGCTTGCCGGGGCTGACGGTTCCCAGCTGGACCGTCTTCGTCCACACATGATTCGCAACCTCGTCGTTCCATTCGGGAGGATTGTCACCAGGCTTAGCCGGTTCCCCGAGTACCCTAACGAAATCCGCTCCCGCGCTGTCGCCGTCGTCGAGCAGTCTGAGAGAGTATGCCATGGGCTTATCCGGATGAGTGTCCAGGGCGCCGTTGATGTACAAGGTCACATTGACCTTGGAACGCGAGGTATCTCCAAGGACGAAAATATCATAATCCAGCCAAGCGGCCTTGGAACCCTCTTCAGAGTCGAGAGCAGCGGTGTAAGGCCGCAGACCGACTGAGCCGGAGTCAGAGCGACTGCCGAGTCTGGGCATGTCCTGGAATCGGACGGCCTCGGAAGATGACCTCTGATAATGAGGTGCCTCGATCGAGATGATGCCGTCGATCTCAGGGAACCCTTCGAAGTCCGCCGGGGCTCGGATGTTGACGACAGGCAGGTGAACGTCGTCGAAGTGAGCTGGCGGTCCGTACGAGATGCGGAGCGGAATCGTTTCGTCAAAGCCGTCCGGTACCGAGTCCCAGTCGATGCTGATATGAACCCGCTCCTGTGGGTTCGCGGCCGATATCTCGCCAGACGTTTGCGAGGCCTTGATCCAGGGTTCCGGCAGATCGATGGTCCATGTCATGGTCTTACGGTGGTCGCCGCGGTGGAAAAGCTCGATGAAACGAGTCTTTGGGCCGTGAGGCTCCATAGGTCGCATCACGGGCGACAAACCCCCTTCGGTGGGCTGCGAAGGATTGATGGAGGCGCAGATACGGCCCTGGAGGTAAGGCGTCCGAGACTGTTCGACGTACATGCCCAAGTTACCGAAGCCATAGTCGAAGTCCTGGTTGAGTTGCACGAAAGAGAGGTTGGCCATGACATCTCTGGACGATGGTCTCCAGTCCGCCGTGCTCATATCAAACTTGGGAGTCGACATCATGCCTTTCCACTTGCCGCCGGCGAGGGCATCATACTCAAGATTCAGGTCCCAATCGTACTCGAAGTGCTCGAGAAGCTCGTAGGCGATTGCGTTGGCGGAGTTACGGCGCTCGAAGGTGTACTGGCGATTCTTTCCCTGGCCCAAGAGGATGGCATGATAGTTGTACCCAGCAACGGCAGCATATGTCAGGGAGTGGTAGAGCGCGCCTCGGCGATTCTCGGGCAATTCGGCTTCGATTGCCTTGGCCTCTTCGGAAAGAGTCTTCCAGGCCTCGAGGATGCGATCTGCCTCCCCGTAGTTCAGGACGGAGTACGTGGTGGGTTCGGTTGTCTCAAACTGCCGCATGCCAACCAGATGGCTGTACTTCAACCAAGCAGACGCGATGGCCTCGGCGTGTTCGGCACCGAAGTCTCGAGCAGCCAGAGACTGCATGTATTCGGGAAGAGTGTCGAGATCAAAGCGGCTCGAGTTCCATGCAAGATCCATGGCCAGGTTCAGCGGAAGTTCGACTGGCTTGATGTCGCCAACATTGATGACCCAGATGCGGTCTGCTCCAGCTTGCGCTGTTTGGTAGAGCTCTTTGTACACCTTGGGCTGTATCGTATAAGTTAGCTGAGTCCGGGGCTTTGAGAAGTCGCGGCAGGGTGGTGAACTTACGAGGTTATTGCAGTTCTGCCACTTCCAGCTCTTGGGGCGGCCAACGTAGTCGAAGTGGTAGTACATCTAAACCCATAATATTAGCCAGTAAGTTCCATCAATATCTTCTAGAAACCAGATAAATACGAACCCCGATGCCTCCTGATCTCTTTCGCTCTTCGGCATTGGGCAGTCGCTGAACATTGCCCCAATTATCATCCGTGAACATAAGTGTCACGTCATCTGGAGGAGTAAGTCCAGCTGCGTAGTAGGTTGCGACCTCCTTGTAGATGGTCCAGACCTCTGGGAGTGTGTTAGAACCGCAGTGAGGCCAATGAGAACCGCGGGGGACAGCTTACGCTTTGCAGCCGTCTCGTTGCCATAGTGCTTTGCAAGCAGTTCACGTTGTGTGGCAAAGACGTCTTCCAAGACGGCGATGGGATCATCTGCCTCGATTGGTCCATCATTTTCTCCGCGCATGCCGAGAGTGAAGTATGTGCTGTTCGGGTTAGCACGTTCGATGCCCTCGTCCATGAATTCGACAACGTTGTCCTTGTTCGAGGTCCAATCCCAGGGACCGTTAGGAGCCTGCTTCCACTCGTTCGAGGCCCTCTGCATAGGCTCATGGTGACTCGTGGAGACCACTATGCCGTAGTCGTCGGCCAACTCCATGTTCCGGGGGTCATCGGTGAAGAAGATTCGACCTGGCCTCGGGACAAAGCTACCCCACATGGCTGGCCACATGAAGTTGGCTCTCAAGCGTAGCAAGAGGTCAAACACGCGCTCATAAAACTCCGAATCGAAGGCGTAGTCTGTTCGGTTTGAGTGATGTGCCCACCAGCTCGTCAAGGCCGGTGCCTCGTCGTTGATGAAGAGGCCTCTGTATTTGACCTCAGGCTCACCAAAGGTTCGAGTCTTGTCCAGGGCGTATATCTCGTCATGCGTCGTGGCCGGGACGTCGTTCCACCAGTGCAAACTGTAGTCTCAATGTCAGCCTGCGGGCCACAACAGACGAAAGAATCAGGATACTTACGGAGACTGTCCAGATTGCTCCGACAATGTGTAGATGCCGAAGACCACGCCTCTCATGTCGCTTCCAGCAATAACGAAAGCGCTTTGGAAGCCGGGCAACGGGTCCTCGATGACGGATGTACGGAAGGTCTCCCATTTTCCGCGGATGTCCTCGACGTCCAACTTTCCCGCGTCTTCCAACTGCTTGATCAGGGGGGAATCGACCGTCGCTGCAATGATAGCGGTTCGTGATGCGTTTCTGGGGGTGCAGTTGCTGTTCCCCCAAGCTTTCACGGGCGGCTTCTGTCCGGTAATTTGCTCCAGGTCATCGGCGAGGCTGCTGACAGCAATGGTAATGCCGATGGGGTCGGCGGCATCGCGAATGATGACGGCGCCGTGCAGTGCTGCGGCGCCCTCTGATGGCTCGAATGCGACAAGGGTCTCTTCGAATCCGGCAAAAACGGCGAGAGGGAAGCAGATGGACTGGAAAAGCAACAACCCGAACAGGGACTTCATGATGTTGGCCATCTTGAAGGTCATTTCAGAGTTTCGATGAAGGCGTAACCATCAGTCTCAGACATAAGCCCGCGCACGTTGTGAAGGCCATTTTGTACAAACCAACTTATCTGCCCAGAGCCCGTCCAAGGCCGTGTCTCGAGGAGAATTTCTCCATGAATAGCGAGTTTCACCGGGACTCCAAGCATGTACACGGACAAGTTCCGAGTGAAAAGCATACAACAGTGAAGCACCTCATCTCAGCGACAGTGCGCCCAGACTAGGTCTTCCAAGGCCTCGCTGCCTTTTCAACCGAGCAGCAAACAGGGGTAATGGACTCCGCACGGGCTAGCACGACCCCGACCTGTTCCTCCAGCTATTCTTGTGGGGGATCGGCCTAATAAGGCCGCTTTGGAACCGGGGAAGCGGGGAAGCAGCTTCGCCCCTGAGGGGGAATGGTAGTTGGGTAGTGATTTGGCCCGAGAAAGCTTAGACAACCTTGGCTTCCACCGACTTGCAGCCAAGCATGAAGATTCTCGGTAAAACTTTACCGACAGAGAACCGACGAAAACAAATCCTCTTATGTATCACTGTGGCTGTGAAGTCCTCGGAAGTCGGAACAAGGTTAGGGTGACTGGAGCAGGGTAGGTGAGGGTGGTGATTAGCTCTAGTCGGTCGATGTACGACTCCAAGGCCATCCTTCTGAGGCTAGATGAGATTAAATTTTGGCTGTTTCATTGCTCTGATGGCGAGAAAGAGTGCACAGAGCCACAGATGCAGAGATCGCAGCTTGTCCGCAGTACGTCGGGAATCGTGGAGTTGGGGAAAAACGTTTTCCTTTCGGCCATCGGGGTTCGATTCCCCGAGAGCCGTCAGGGACGATCTGCCGACAATGTACGTCACCGGAACGCGCCGCCTCGGACATGTGATGTTCAGGGCATCAAGGCCTTGATGGCCTGGACTCTTACTAACCATTGGTGGGACAAAATGCCGGGTTGTTAAGACCCTTGCCTGATCAACATCATCTTGGAAATGAGGGCATGCTTCGGGTTCGGTTTCGCGGTTTGCGGGGTGATCATCATGACAAGCTTCCCCGGCCTGTTGCACAGTCCGGAAATTGACTCGTTGGCCAATGTACCGAGTACCGACGATGAGTTGAAGCTCCAACTTGAAGGCTCTCGTTCGGTTTGATATCAAGGGAAGTTGCTTTTATATGGCCGTCTTTCCCTCCCTACTTGAGGCCAGCTCCCCTCAAGCCCCCCAAGTTCAATCCGCCTCGGAGACTGAATTTGACCTCCAGAATCTTTGCCGGCCTCCATATTTGACCTTGCATCTTAACCTTTGCCCTTCGCTGTTGTTGGTATCAAGCTTTTCGGCCTCCCGGAGGCTGCGCGCATCGCCTCCGCCAACTTCATAGTGCCCGGCGCGCCTAGTATGACATTGACGGAAGTCTCTTCAATTCTCACCCTGGTGGCTTGTGCGTCGGCCAAGAGACCTCGAAGTGATGTTACTGATTCAATGAGTACTAGGTGGTCAACCTAAGGGGCTTGGGGTTTCCGTTTACAGGAAAGGAGAGAAGGATAGGGTGGGCGGCACTCACACGGATATATAATAACCTCCTCGGTGGTCTAGCCGAGGCCTCTAATAAAGATAGTAGTCGTAAGGCCCTTTAGGTTCGACGTTAGGGACTTATAGTACTCCTCGCCGAGCTGCTTATAATACCTGCGCAGCGGCTCTCTGAGCGGGGGACGGGCGTGAGCCACTGCACCCGTTAGCAGATGGTGACTCCTGTCCCACCTGCACTTGTCATTCTACTGTCAACCACAGGGCGCAATCAATCCCGAAGAGACGTCGGACAAATGTTCCTAAGTACCTCCACTAATACTACTACTACTTAAGAGTCACAACCTTGTTCACACCATTTCGCCTTCGAGCATCTCCGGCATCAATCTACTCAGTCAACATGGCGAAATCACTCTTCCGCTCCATCACCCTGATTGTCTCTCCCTACCACGTCGGCCTCCCCAGGATTGTCGTCGCCAACGGCCCAGCTCACCTCAAGCACCGTGGCCTCCTCGACTCCATCAAGAGCATCAACGTACCCGTCCAAGAGATCGAGATACCTTCCGTCGAGGCCTCTGTCGACGGCGAGATCGGCCGCAGCTTCGAACTCATTCGGCAGACCTCCAAACTAGTCTCTCAAGCCCACGCCCAGCACTCCTTCCCCATCATTCTCGCTGGGAACTGCAGCGCCGGAGTGGGCGGAGCCGCAGGTCTCACCGGCGTGACCAAGAGCCTCGGCAAGCAGCTGGCCTGCGTGTGGTTCGACGCGCACGACGACTTCAACACTCCCGAAACCATGACGAGCGGCTACTTCGACTCGATGCCCATCGCCATGATGGCCGGGCTCTGCTTCAAGTCGATGCTGGCTTCGGTGCCCGGCCATCAGCCGCTCGACCTGAACCGCCTGGTCCACGTCGGCATGCGCGATGTTAACGACATCGAGAGGAAGCACGTCGAGGATGAGGGCCTGTCCGTCGTCTGGGGATCCCTGGACCGAAAAGTCGACTTTGATGAGGGTCTCGCTCGGTTTCTCGACGAGAAGAACCTAGCTTCCCAGCCTGTCTACGTTCACTTCGACGTTGACAGCATAGATACGTCCATCGGCAAGGCAAACCGCTTCGCTGCACCCGGAGGTCTGCTGCAGGAAGACGTCGTGCGGTGCATGCAGCGAATCGCCCAGCAAACAACACCACTCGCTTTCACCATTGCTTCTTTTGATCCTAGCTTCGAGGGCGCCGACGCCATTGCCGATGTTGCCATTCGGGGACTAGTCAGCTTTCTGTGCTCAATGAAAGACGATGGCATGTTTGTCACGGTGGATTGATGCACGCTGCGGCCGAGATGGGGAGGGTCGGGACCGGGCATGCGACCCTCTTGAGTAATGCCAGACGACGCGGGCCATATGTATGGGTGCTCCAGGTCACACACACGGAAGACAGACACTTCGAAATGCTGTGGCAGGGATGTTTTATTTGGATACGAGTGGAACAGAAGCCAGTATGTAACGATTCCACATTCGAATGCTTGATAGCTGCAGAATCACTTCCTTCATCTTTCCAGCGAGGTTCCTGCAAAACACTTCCCTGTCTGCACCCCGATTAGCACCTAAAAACTGACGGGTCACGGGCTGAGAGAACCCAATTACCGTTTTCCCTGCCCTTGTCCGTCTACACGCAGAGTCTGTTTGTGGTGACGAGCTGGCACAGTGGAGGGGTCGCACCATTGCAGCTCGTGATATAGGCACAGTTGCCTCTGGAGCAGCGGGACTCCCCAGGGCAGTACGACTTTGGGAGACGCAGGAAGTCGGGCTCGGTGATTATCTGCTTGATCTGCCTCTCGGTCTTGATGTTGGCAGCTGGCTGGGGAGCAGCTATGGCGAGACCAAGGATGGCGGGGAGGATGGCGACAGAGACCTTCATGGCGAGAATTGTGATGGAGCTTTGAATATGGGCAGAAGATGGCGAGTCGAGTGAATTGTGAAGGTCAAGTTCATCAGGCCGTTGTAGGGCAGACAGTCCTTTTAAATACTTGTCCCTGCGCTTCTAGAGCCCTGCACCGCTGAAAATGTTATCCGAGTTCGCCGGTGATATCAACCATGTGGCAGCTCGTAAATGCAACCTTTCTGAGACCCAAACCAGGGCCATTACTACCATCCAGGCAGTTACATGGGCTGCAGCCGACACTAATACCGGGAATACTCGTATCCTGACTAACGTTCTCAGTTATTCGGTAATCAAGGCGGGGTGGCAATGGAGACAAGGATGGAAGCATGTTGCCATATTCTGCAATACTACTTGCGTCTCCCCGCCGCTGCTTCATGCACGTATGACAGCGGAAAGGGACCTGGACTAATCCTTCGGACTTGGCATGCCAATCGCATGTGCTGCAGCGTCCCATTCGCTTCCGAAGCGCCGCTTTTGTTTACGCCGCCCCTGTTCAAGCAGTTGTCCCGGTCTGGCACTGTCAAGAGACCGGAGATAGGAGCTACGAACGCGTTCATTTCCCCACGTGCATATGATGCTGATACTACCGGACAGATTTCAGCAACCTCATCCATAAGACTGTTGCCGGGATGCCTGACCGTGAGAACTTAGCAGCAATCGTTTGCGTAGACACGCCAGCCGCAAATCGGGAAGGACGGCCACCCAGGGGCGATGCTGACGGTGCAATCGTAGTGGATGCATTGACCTTCGTCGCAGCGGACGTCGGCGTCGACGCCGGAGAACGGGGGGCGCCTCACAATCTGGCAGCTTCCCCGAGACAAACTTCTGTATCGAGCTTGATATTGGCTTGTCTCCGCAACGGGAACGCCCACAGGTCCAGTCCGGTCCGTGCAAGTGGCCTCAGACCGCGAGTCAAGCTGCTGCTCTGCGACCGGGGCCGGGGCGGCGAGAGCCAGCCCGAGAATGAGGGGGGCAAGGGCGACGAGGGAAGTCTTCATGTTGATGAGTCGTCAGAATCTGGTAGCAGAGGACACTGGTTTGAAACTGGAGAATCTGTGGTTCCTTGGGGAGAGGGGGATGGGTCTGATATGTCTCCTGAGAATCGAACAAAAGTTGGAGGCTAAGTCTGACTGTCTTTTGCTTAATTCTGTTTAAACGAGCGGCGTAAACAATTCAGGGATCACAGCAGGAGAATAGTGGCACTTGGATCGACAGCTCTGGCATCCTAGCCTTGATAACCTGCCGGCTCTTCTTGTTTAGTTCGCAGTGAAAAGCGGCCGTTGACGTTCCGCCATTCGAATTTGACAATTCAAGCATTGGCGAGCGGGGTGACAGCATCTACTGACCAGCGGAAGCAACATATCCCGGCGGCACGGTCTCGCGGCACTATGCTACGCCGCATGCAGCCTTGAGGCTCGGTTCATGACAATCATGCAAGGAGCATTATCCGCGAGCGGACTGCCCGTCACTGCCTCCTTGGCGCCACGGAATATATTACACAGCTCCACAGGGAGCGAGCCGTGAAAGCGAAATGCAGGTGCCTAGATGTATCCGCGGGACTTTCGCTGTGGATTTGTCATTAGAGCCCAGCCAATATTGATGTGCACTTGCTCCCTGCTCCTGGAAAATGAGTGTGGGTTATCGGGTTTCTTGTGACTCTGACCTCTATCAAACCGCCATTTATTATCAGTGACCCGGTTCCAACCCCTTCTGACTGGTGATTGACGGTGAGGATACTGTACTCTACTTTAACTTCAGTTTGAATAGCATAGTAGATACCAATGATTTTGATACTTCTAAGACATTTAGTCATTAATCAAGTCCCCAAATTGGTTGAATCCGGAAAATCAAAGTTGACCGTGGGTAGCTATCTCGTGGATGTACTACCTCCAAAAGTCCGTCGCTTACATGAAGGGCTGCAAAAACGAGGCAGAAAGGCATAAGAGCATCGATAGAAACCCATGAAATCACGCTTGGAGGCACTTCATCATTGCCCAAGGCGTGGCCGCGGTGCCTGGCGAGCACTCTGGTGGCGGACGAACACGACAGCGGGCTTGCCATCTCGAGAACTCCTCCGGTCGACCTCGAATAGATCCATGTCGGAGATCAAGTCGCTGAGCTTTGAGAATCCATACGTGCGAGGATCAAAGTCCGGATGTCGTTTGGTGAGGAGCCCACCGACCAGGGCGAGGTTGGCCCAGCCTTCGTCATCTGCAGACTCTACAACTGCCATGCGCAGCTGCGACTCCAACTGAGGGTCTACGCGGGCTGCGGTTGGAGCCGGACGTTTGTGCTGGTTGGGCGCAGCAACTGCGCTGGCCTGGGGCACTGTGGGCAGACTTTGTGGTACTACAGGCTGACTCTGTGGTGCGGTGGGCTGCGCAATCGGCAGTCTCGTGAGCTGATCGTGTTCGCGGATGTTCTCGACGTAGATGAATTTGTCGCACGCCGATACAAATGGCCTCGGTGTTTTGCGCTCACCGAACCCATAGACGACCAGGCCCGACTCGCGAATCCGAGCCGCCAGGCGCGTGAAGTCGCTGTCGCTGGAGACCAGGCAGAACCCGTCGAAGCGGTTCGTGTACAGAAGATCCATCGCATCGATGATCATAGCCGAATCCGTGGCATTCTTTCCAGTCGTGTACGCGAACTGCTGAATAGGTTGGATGGACTGCGTGAGGAGCTGTTCCTTCCAGCCATTGAGCCGCGATCCGGTCCAGTCGCCGTATGCCCGCCTCACAAAGGACGTGCCAAACTTGGCGACCTCGGCCAGCAGAGGGCCAGCGATGCTTGGCTGCGCATTGTCTGCGTCGATAAGGACGGCAAGCTTGATCGTTCCCGAGGTCATCGTAGCGGAGGGAGTTGCTCAGAGAGTTCGTCGCAATCAAACCCGGCAGGCAGTCGTGTTTGCGAGCTGCACGTCGAAGTGCGCCGGTGATGATGAGGCTGGGACTTGTTGTTGGTGGGACGGAGTGGGAAGAATGTGGGTCTGTCAGAGTGTCAGCTGGTGACGGTTGTCTCCGACCGGCGACCTCCTTGAATGGCCAAACTTTCGTCGTATGAGTCAGGGGCAAGCGTCCAGTGTGGCTTCGAGGACAACATCATCCATTCAATCGAGAAGGTAAGTTACCTACTCGTCCATCAGGTTTAAAAACTGGTCATAATTCTCTGGCACTGCCTGCCTGCTATAGCAAATACCCAGAGCGTGTAATTCAAGGCATCATCATGCAACTTTCCTGCTTCTCGCTCCCGTCCCCTGTCTGCAGTATTCGAGCAACGCCGCCTACCAAAACACTTTAATGTCTTAAGACGCCCGAACGCCCTCTCCTAGCACATACGACCATACCCGTCAGAGAACTCGGCATCCCGTCCGCTCTGCCCTAGATAAACTGGCGAGGGCTGGATTAGTAGTTGGGTCGGTGACGACCAGCGAATACCCGGTGTTGTATGTTTTTTTGCATCCAAGTGTTTTACCGCCTAACAACGAGAATGTGGTGGAGTCGTGTCGGCGATGTGTCAAGTCAGCTCTCCACCCGAAGTTCAGATGCATCGAATTCATTAGTGGACTAATATCAGTGCAAGGGAATATTATTCCCAGACCCAATCTATGGCTTGGCAGACATTCTTCTATGTCCTCGGGCACAGTTCGGTCCTGATGAAATCAAGCCTGGAACCCCCCGTTCCGCCTTGCACAATGTCGAAAGATGTGCTCCAGGCCGCAGTTGCCAGTTGAACAGGTGCCTCAAATATGACCCAGTCCCCTCGCTCTTCCCCGGAATTCTGGAAATCAAGTCTCTCAACTTCCATCGATCGTACGATGATGCCTTGCCGCCGCTCCAGACGCACAACATCCAGATATAATGGCGTATCCGATATATCCCTGCGCACCGCAGCCGTGATGGTGGCTGTCCTGAACCCACCTGTGCTGGTGCGCGAGACACACGAAGCCGCCTTCTGATACAGCAGGAAATCATTGACCGGGTACCCATCTCCGTTGTTCTTGAAAGTTTCCGTTTTCCCCGTCGAGGGGATTGTGAGATGGATGTCGAACTTACTGATTCCCACAGCGGCGTCGAGGCCGGTCTGGAACTCATACCAGGCAAAGGTCTCCCCGTACAAGCCTGCGGCGTCGCCAGCATACTCGGCATCGAGGCTCATCAGTCCGTTGCCTTGCCTGTCCGCTAGGGACAAATGAACGCTGAGATCCGTCTTGTCTCGGCCAGCCTCTGCCCCGCCTGTTATCCTGACCCTCACACGACCAGTGAAGTTCAGCACGCCCTGGGTGTTGAGGGAGAGCTCAACGATGTAAGGTTTGATGTCAATGGCCTCAATCGGCTCGGAAAGCTCGACACCCTTGGGCACAACGTCGATCATGCGGCTGAATATATTTGCGCAGGCTGCGTCAAAGGTCGACGACCGACAAGCGAGCTCGCTGATAGTCTTGTTGCCATCGGAGCTAAAGATGCGCTTGTCGGAATTGAGGGTATCGTTGGCGCCTACCACAAGCGGGTTCTTGGTGACGCCGTGCAAGTACTCCTTGGCGATGCGGTTGTCAAACTTGTTCGCCGTGTCGTCGAAGGTCACCACTGTATCGTTCCAGATGCTGCTGTCCCCCTCAACAATTTGCGGGGAGTTGACGCTGTGCACGCCCCCGAGGGTGTGGCCACACGCTACCAGCTGAATCATGTCCTTCTGGGAGAGACCGGCCTTCTTGAACCGCTGCAGGGTGGCATCGAGGGGCGTGTGTGCCTCTGGGACGCCCGCCGGTCCCGCATGGCTAACATCGACCCGGCCGTAGCGAAAAGGGATCTTCGTCTCCGCGCCGCAGCCGCTGTGGGCGACAATGACGCTCATGGCGAGGAGGTCTGCGGCGGACGCCTTCGCCGAGTAGAGGTAGGCGAAGAAGTTGAAGGTGTTGTTGAACGCCAGGCCGCCGTTCTCAGCACGATCCAGCTCGAACCAGACCGATCCGTCGAGGCCGCCCGTCCCGGTCTCGGCATCGTATGTGATCATGTCGTGGAACGCGGTGCGGATCCATTCTGCCGCATTCTGGCGACCCTTGACATTGCCTCCCTGCAGACAAGGGGTGACACCTGGAAGCGTCAGTAAGCAAGCTGTCCAGCCGGGGTTCTGGCATCGAGAGTCGAGGCTCACCAGCAACAAAATTTCGCCCCAGGTATCCGGACTGCAGCGAGAGGATGTCCTCGATCTCATCATATGGAGATGGCCAGACGTAGGCACCGGCGCTCGCCAGGCCGAGCCACACAACGGTAGCAGCAGTGACGCGCAGAGGCCTCATGTTGTCGATCATGAAGCTGGAGCAAGCCTGACTTTACCGTGAAGCAGAATTTGCAGCCCACGGGTTGTTATGTGTGCAGCTCCCCCCGCGCGCATGCTCTGTCGTGGGACTAGCATCGGCCCTGCTGACCGTATGTGTCCGAATGCCGACGGACACTGGAAATTTCCCTACGATTATCAGATCGATCAGATAAATCGCGCTCAGGCATTAGGCGCGTGGGAATCCCGCCCAGGTCCACTCTCCCGCAGGGCGCCGTCCCGCTACTATGCAGGGCTGTGGCGGGTAACGATCCTTATTAAGGAAGACATCGGCCGTGAAGTTTTCCGCTGGATCTAGTCAAAGAGATTATCGTCAATGGTGTTTGCTAATCGGGCTGATTCGGGAATCGGTGCGACCCCGTGGCGGAGCTCAAAGCAGAAAATCTGCCGACAAGTCGAAGAAGACTCTAAATATCTTCCTTTATAACTAAGTAAGCCCTCATAAAGCCCTCACTTACTTATTAGTATTACGTTTATGGCTGGAGCAGTACTCTGACGAAGAATGTTGCTGGATCAGGTCCGAAAGCTCAAACAGACCAGCATCTACTGGATATTATTCAAAAGAAGGCTACAGAGAAAGTTTAATCAAACTCCCGCCTTTTCGTCGTGGCTTGCTAGGGGTTTCCCAGATTCAGTAGTCAGCACTGAATCTCTTCTTCTCGGTGCCGAGATGGCTTCCATCAAGTTCCCAAACATCGGGGTTGCCTTCTCGGGTGCCTCTCCACTGTCAGACTCGGACTCGGGCGAAACTCCAGCGATGCGCCAGCTTGCCCTTTCAAACCTTTCCTGGACGTAAGGAGACATGCCCACAAACCGGATCTCGGTATCCTTCCCACCATACTTCATAATGCCAGCCTTGAGATTCTTGAGGTGCGTGACGGCGGTGGTGTCGATATGGTTGACTCTTCCGAAATCGAGGACCACGAGACCGATGGGAGGAAGAGATTCCGCGTCAACAATTCCGGCCTTCCTGCGAAGTCGAGCAACACGTTTCTCGCCCACAACGGACCAGTTGCGTTCCGTCTCGGGGCCGTGGCTACCATTGTATGACGGTGCGTGGAAGGTTTGGATATCATCTAGAACCTTGTTCGTGTTTGAGAAGGCATTCGGGAAGAATAAGGACTCGTTGAATCGGAAGATGCGCGTGTCAGCGGGGACATTTCGTGGGATCGAACGTGAGTCTTCAAGGGCCAGGGCAAGCTCCGAGCTGGTCTCAACGCCGCCGCCGCCGGTGGATGAGAGGCGGGTGAATACTTGCCGCAAGAGGCAGTAGACAATGTTGAATCCGACGGCGGATCCGATGCCAACCTCGGTAGAGACAAAGAGTGAGACCCACAAAGCGATCATTGAGGAAACAAAGTCGGCGAATGATGTCTTCCAGTACCTGTAGAAGGTGGATGGGGGCGAGATGAGACCCCACACGGCGGTGATGATAATCGCAGCGAGAGTTGCCTTTGGAATCCAGTAGAGAGTACCGACGAGTTCGTAAACGCAGACGAGAACCACTGCCATCGTGATGACTCCGGAGAGAGGTGACTTGACATTGCATGCCGAGTTGACCGCAGTTCGAGACATGGCGCCACCAACACCCATGGCGTGGAAGAAGCTGTTGAAGAAATTCGTGATGCCAAAGTAACAGAGCTCCTGACTTTGATCTGTGGTGTACTGGTTCTTGACAGAAAACGCTCGAGCAATGGCCGTGTGCTCGACAGCTGCTCCGATGAAGACCGCAATGCTGCGCCCGGCAATCTCGGGAATTAAATCTGTTCTGGGCATCTTGGGTGCCTGTTGGCCGTCGGCCTGAACTTGGACGACTTCGAAAAGATGTTCTTCTCTGTTCTTGTTGACTGCGTAGCTGATTCCAGTGAAGAGAACCAGCGTAAGGAAGGCTCGGGTGATGGAGAGAAACCAGAGCACCTTGTACTTCTTTCCCCATCTCTTGTTGGCTTGTTCAAGGATTGTGAGGAAGAGGATGCCGGTGAATCCGATGAGGCATGCCCATCCATTCGCGTTGGGAAGCTCGTTGAAGATGTCGTGGATTTGTGTTGCCGTGCCGTCTCCGACATTCGACTCCCCGAGAAGTGAATCCATCTGATTGAGAATGATGGTGATTGCGATGGCAGTGATGAATCCGCTCAGAACGGGAAGTGAGATGAACTCGAGGAGGAAGCCCAGCTTGAGGAAGCCAAGTGCCATGCCGTAGACACCCATCATGAAGGCGGTGGCTGAGGCAATCTCGGAAGGCGACCATCTATCGCTCAATGCATGGACGTTTTCGGAGGTTAAGAGACCGATGAGAGATGTCGGGCCTGTGGACAAATCTTTACAACTGTCAGATCTTGGCTCTCAACATGTTTCAACTGATCTAAAGAAGGAGCCGTGGCATGTGGGTTGAACGAGAATGATGTAAGTATTGGAGAGCTCTCAGTGAAACCTGTAATCACGAACCTTTCGTCGTTCCCATCACGGCATAGATGGCTGCTGGCAGCCAACTCGACATGAGGCCATACTCGACCGGGATATCAGCAATCTTGGCATAGGAGAGACCTTGTGGAATAAGCATAAGTCCAATGGTCAGGCCGGCAATCAAGTCGTTCAGAAGCCATCGAGGATTGTACTTTGGCAGCCAGCCGACAACTGGGACTTTGTCGATGGCATATTGGGCCGCGCCACTGGGAAGTGCCTTGGCACCTTGGACTCCAAGACGTGCGGCTCTGTTCCAGTTCACGTCGTTCTTGAGGTCAGACTTGATGCTGCTCACGAACTTCATGATGGGTAGCCGATGGAAGGGTTTGGCAAAGTCAAAGGTGATGGGGAGTAGTGTCAGGTGAAGACTGGTTCTTCAAGAGTGGAAGAGGTACGAAATAGAAGCCATATAAGTATCTGAAGCCGACTAGACTTAACCTTCAGCGGGCTATCATCGCCCAAAGCATCGCGTAGATGCCCGCACTGTACATTGACCTGCCATCTTGATGTTGGTACACAGCGCGTGCCAGGAGCGTAACGATACGATGGTCACGTTGGTGGCTTGACACTGCAACCTGCCCAACCCAAGCGCAGCGCAACGGATATTCGGCACCGCGATGCTCGTTCAGACCTGAGGGGTAGTCCAACGCTGATACGCGGCAGGAGGCGTTTGCATCCGGACCAACCATTTTCTCATGGTTGGGGTAGAGGGTGGTGTAGGACGAGTGGCCATCGAGAGCTGAGGCATCGGACAGGCTAAGATCGCCGTGTGCGTCCCGGCCGAATTATGCATAAGCAGCAGTCCAGAGCTCACCGGACATCGACCGAGGCATATCAGCATCGGCAACCCGCTTTAGTGTAAATGATGAGCTGTGCGGGTAGCAATGACGACAGAATCCTCCCTTTTCCATCCATTAATTTGTAGATTCTCGCTAGCAATGGACATATGTCGGCATTTCACGATCATGCATTCACCCCGCACGAACATGCACTCGCAACTGCCGTCCGTGAGAATCGGCAAATGAAGAGTGTCTCTGGAATCAAGTTTGGCAACATGTCAAGTCCAGACTTACATCTGTACAGATCAGGGGGATCCAAGTGCGGGACAATGATGATTGAAGCGGACTTAGGTTCATTCTCGGGCTATTCAAAGTATTCTAGAGTCCTTGGAGAAGATACACTAGTTGTTTGGGCTGTCTCTAGCCATCCGCATATGTTTGCGACATGAGAAAAGGCGGTCTTGAAAGGGTACAGGGAGCGTTTCGTGCTGTGCCCATGGCATGGTTTACTCCTCTTCCGGCCAAAGGACCCAGATCAGAACAGTAACAAGCTTCAGCACAGCAGCGATCCAGAGAGCCCCCGCGGTTCCCAGCGAACTTTTGGCGATGGCTCCACCAGAGAGAGCTCCAACCATCAGCAAAGTAGGCGCGGCGATCCTTTGATTTCTTTCCACGTTGGTGAAGATGTTCTCGAACAGTTGAGCGTCTGAGAAGAGGTCGCAGTAGATGCTCGTCAGGACCACGCTGGTCAAAGCATTGTATTTGAGCGCTCTGCTGGCGACGGCCTGCCCACAGCTCTGGAATGCCACGAGAGCGATAGGCACCAAGACGTACCACGGCACGTCGTCGGGACCAGCTCCCTGTGGGCCCCAGGTGACGATTGCTGCTGCTCCAACGATGAAAAGCGCTTGGAGCACAAACGACAAGACGAGAATCCATCGCCGCTTAGGCGATGGCGAGAAGTTTCTGTGAAGGCGGCTGAAGAGGAATGAGCCGAGACAGAAGGATAATATGGAGATGCCTGATTTCTTCCATCGGTTTGTGCCTGCCGTCGGCCCCAATCCGACGTATACAGTGTTTCCTGATATACAAGGTAAGCGACACATCTGCGATGACAGTGATGCATGGAAACTGACCTGTTTGCATCGACACGAAGGCTCCCCAGGTGGATATGGAAGCACTATCGAGGAGACCCGTAATGATGTAGCACATCAATAACACCACATCAGCTCTCTTGCGACGAACGTCTGCGGTGAGTGTCTTGCGCCATCGAGGTTGCGCATCTGGTTTGCGTCCCAGCAGAGGCTGCCTTTCGGCATCTCCATTTGATGAAGGTGCTGTGGCTTCATTCCCCAGTGAAGTTGCTCCAGACATGTCTGTGAACCGGAAAGGAATAATATGAGGCTGCAGCAAGAATCAATTTTCTGCGTGTGGCGGCTGGGTGTCGTTTCAATGGTCAGTTGTCACTTTGACGAATAAGTCTGCAGGGTGCTGAGATCACTGTTATAGAAGAGAATGCCAGAGATGATCGGAGATTCATCGGACCCGCTAAGTCCTGTTCGCTAAAAGTGGTAAGCTGAACGTCCTAACCGCAATACCAAGAGCAGCTGTAGATCCCAGATCTTATCCGAGGGGCAAAAGACGGTACCCCGCGTTCGGCAGCCAACTACCGTGCCGTACCCGTCTTGGTATTGCCGATGCCAGGGTTGCCAGGGTGTGAGCGAAGACCCGGTCTGGTCACTGATCGAAGGTTACGGCATGCATGTTGACGACGACGCAAGATGACTAGGTTACACTCGGCTTTCCCTCGGGGCGGGGTTCGCTCGGGATGCTCGAGCGTCGTCGTCCACTGCATCCTGCAGCCGAGCGCCTCGATCCGTGGCCAGACTTATAGGCGGTTGCTCATGTCTAATATGTTTCCCCCTCGAACAAGTGCCATTCATGTCTGCCTGTCTCTAAGTGCAATCAACACCTGTATTCCGCGACCCTTTCTGAGTTTCGTTGCACGATGCATTGCCACACTCTCTCCAGTCTCATGCTGGCCGCTGGCCTGACTGCGGCTATCCCCATTCAGGACAGCCCGCGTGAGCGCCTCCTGAGAGGTCTGGATCTCCCCCGAACTTACAAGAGCGTCACTGGAGGTGGTGTGCTCCCTTTCACTGGCGGAGAACAAAAGAAGAATCCCTACACACCTGATCACAAAGATCCCTTGGACAAGGCAGTGGACTCTATCGGAGACGACCTGGATCCCTTGCCGTACCGCAATGGACTCGGCGCATCTGTCTTGGGTCCCTGGAACAAGGAGAGATCGCGTCAAAACCCCGACCTCGTACGACCCCCAAGCACCGACCATGGTGTCATGGCAAACATGCGATGGAGCTTCGCGGACTCGCACATTCGCATTGAGGTAAGTCAATCTTCTGCTGATACTCTGCAGTGTCTAATTAGATTACTCAGGAGGGTGGCTGGACTCGTGAGACCACGACCAGGGAGCTGCCCACGAGTGTGGAGCTTGCCAGCGTGAACATGCGTCTGGATCATGGTGTCACTCGCGAGCTTCATTGGCACAAGGAAGCTGAGTGGGCGTACGTTCTTGATGGAGAGGTCCGCATCACAGCTCTGGATTATGAAGGTGGTAATTTCGTGGATGACCTGAAGAAGGGAGATCTCTGGGTGAGTTCATTGCACCCTTGAATGCGACGGATATTGATTGTTCTCAGTACTTCCCAAGCGGAGTACCTCACTCTCTGCAAGGACTGAGCCCGAACGGAACAGAGTTCCTCCTCGTCTTCGACAGCGGTTCCTTCTCGGAGGACTCTACCTTTGTCTTGACAGATTGGTTGGGTAAGTGTTCTGCGCCATCGTCGCCTCGGGTCACTGTTTCAGACACTGACAATTTCAGCACACACGCCCAAGTCTGTACTCGCCAAGAACTTCAACCTCGATCCTGAAGTTTTCAAGAATATTCCCGAGAAGGAAAAGTATATCTTCCAAGGAAGCAAGCCTGATCCTCTCAAAGACGCCATTCCCCACGGAAAGAATGTCAAGAAGTCCAAGTATAACTTTGCCCACCGGCTTCATGATCAAGAACCCCTCGAGACCAGCGGTGGCCAGGTTCGCATTGCCGACTCTAAGAACTTCGAGATTTCGAAAACAATTGCGGCAGCTCATGCCATCATCGACCCTGGCGCACTCAGGGAAATGCACTGGCATCCTACCGCGGACGAGTGGTCATTCTTTATCCGTGGTCGAGCCCGCGTGACTATCTTCGGTTCTTCTGGCACAGCCCGCACATTCGATTATGAGCCTGGAGATGTCGGAATCGTACCCAAGAACATGGGTCACTTTGTCGAGAATATCGGCGATGAACCCGTCGAGATGCTCGAGGTTTTCCGATCGGATGAGTTCCGCGATATCTCGCTTTTCCAGTGGCTGGGCGAGACTCCTCAGCGCCAGGTCATCGACACCATGTTCGCGGATGACCCCGAGAACGGCAAGAAGTTCCTTGACAGGATCCAGGACGCGAACAACGAGGCCATCATCAAGCCGGATTTTGTCCGAAGCAAGGCGGAAAATTTGGTTGTTCAGCAGGACCTGTAAAGTCATGGAACGTCCTTTCTGATGCCTAGGCCAGGGTTCAGCTAGGCCTCGTAGTAGTATTCACCCTTGAACCGGCTCAACCCCACTAGCCATAGCAATGAAACAAACGATGATTATTGCACCAATCTCCGTTCTCCAAAAGCGTGATGCTGTCATCTCACAGCTCCGATGGATGCAGCTGTTTTACCCCTTACGCCATCGCTGCGACCTTCCCTTTGCGTCCCGGTGAAGCCTGAGATGAACAACACCAGTGTGCCGGATAGCCGTTCTCAGGCCGCCTGAAGCCAAGGGATTGGCTGCCACCATGGCCCTTGGCGATCACACGGCAGCTACCCCACAGCCCAGCCTTGAACTATTGCTTAGCTCCCGGCATATACTGAGAGGCCGGGAGTCGCTGACATGCATCCGGCGCGGGGTTTGGTGGGTGGGACCTGAGTGCTAAGAGGCTGAGACGCGTATCAAGCTCACCAAGATGGTGTTTGCCTGCCCAGTCAAACCACGGGGGCAGCTTGTCCCTCGCATAGTTGATGGTTGCAATCGCACTCATTGCGTGCGCCTCAGATTCCAGCTGCAACCCTCTGATCTCGGATATTCGGTATCTTGAAGTCGACGCCGAAGACCGAAGGCCGCAATGGAGGGTATCGTGATCGGCAAACGTGCAGGGCCAGACCGGCGTGTACCTCGAGTACACCAGACAGTGCGAGCATAAAGGCCCTTTTCAGGCCGACCTACGCCCGTTCAGTCGATGGAACTCACAGCTGTCGAACATGCACCTCGGTCACTTGGGTAGTATCGTCAAATCTCAAGCGGATGAAATGATGGGTCAGGTAATGGCAGCGATGCTCATGGACTCGGTTGCGGTACCAATCAAGGCATCAGAACAGCTTGAGTTCCCTGAAGCAAGGCGCCGGACGGGCTGCATTTTGCGGGAGCCGAGTTGGCCAAGAGCATGGGGGAAGGGGATCTCACACAATGCTTCTTGAGTGCTTCGCCAAGATGCTGGAGAACATTCTCGGAGTCCGGGGCCCGGACGAAGCAGCGGACGTCAACCATCATCCCCCAAGATCTGTGCCGGCTGGGGTTTGGCTCTACAAAGCAATTCTCTGAGACAGATCTTCGGCTTTGGACCAAAAATGAGGAGTTGGCGCATTGAGGAACGGTTTTCGAGGCCTGCTGTTTGCCACCCTTGGAGGTGGGAGTCAGACTACTGGGGCGAAGAGTGTTCAGGGCGTCTAGCTATCCTTACAGCGCTGTTCAGGGGATCTCTCAAGCGCCGCGAAAAGAACTACCCGAGCCACGACAAAAGTAATGGCACACAAGCTGTTTGAGATTGTGCCAAAGTGAGCGCTCGCTAACACGGAGCTTGGGGAAAAGCAGGACATGCAGGCTAGGCCGTGGAAGCAGCCAAACTGGGCGCGAAATTAGAGGCGGTTTTTGACCTGCTAGCAAGTGAGACTCGGACACTCGCGGAAATCCAGTGCTGATAAGCCCAAGTTGACCACCGTTCTCCCCTCCCAAAAAGAATCCACGAGCCAATAACCCCCCGGGGCAGTGGGGACAGTCATCCCGAGCCTCGTCTCGAGCCCGTGGGCATATGGCGCAGACGAGGCCGTTCCCCTTGAGCGATAGTGCAATTCTCCCGCGATGGGGGGTTATGTTGTAACCCTGACATACCAGCGCCACTGATATCCTCTCTGCAGTCTGATACCAATGTCAAAGTCCTTGCGGCCTAGAGTAGGCTCTCGAGATCATTCTCTCTCCATTCCATGACAATGCCTATGCCCATAGCTATCTTCGATTCAGACCTCCCGAGCCGATCCAAGGCGGTGGCGGACGATGTGGCCACTGATACAGCTGTCAGGAGCAATCTTCCCTGCCAGACGGCACCGGAGATCTTTCACGGCACTCAAGCTACTTCACCACGGGTTTTGCTTGGTTTAACTCGCTGATTTGCCTCTAGGGTTGTAGAACTGAGAATCTCATAAGCGGCGGCAAGAGGTAAGCACCGGGTGAGCTTTATACACAACTGTGTCGTGTTGTGTCGCCTGGCAACAGCAAGCTTGGTGTTCCAACCCTTCAGCTCCCTACGCCTTGTCGTGCTCACCGCCAGCGACACTGACATGAGTGGCATGGGCCTCAGTGATCTTCTCCAGGACCTCGCCCTCCTTGAGAATCGCCGCATCGTCCTTCTCGAACACACGGGCAATCTCTTCAAGACTGTGCCCACGGGTCTCAGGGAACACAAAGTATATGATGACGCCGCCACCGACAAGAATGAAGAGGAACACCAGGTAATACTTCCATTCAATTGCGTCAAACGCGATAGGGTTGATGAAGATGTTGAAGAACAGGGCAATGGCGCAGGTCATCCAGACGACCGAGAGGCCGCGGGACCGGAGGCTGTAGGGCCAGATCTCGACGGGGTACGCGATCATGAGCGGGGTGAAGGCCAGCGAGTAACATCCGTACATGATGAACAGGAACGGAACGGCGGCGGTGCCTACGGCTGTGGATCCCGTCTTGGCGAAGGTTGCCGAGAGCGCGGTGATGAGGACGTAGCAGAGAAGCATGCCTGACGTCGCTCCTAGGAAAAGGGGCCGACGACCGATCCTGTCGACGTTGAAGGGGCCGATGAGAGAGCAGATGAGGTTCCACACTTGCAAGAATCCGTTGATGAGGGTCTGCTGGGTGACGGTAGTGATGCCGATGGCCGCGAGCACTGGAGGGAGATAGTAGCCTGCTACATTCTGGCCGGCCCACTGACTGAAGATGCCGATAAAGACGGTGATGAAAGTCCGCTTACGGTTGGCAGACGTCGCAACCATGTCTTTGTAGGAGGTTTTCTTCGCGTTCTCTCGCTCCATCCGAATGCTCTGGGTCATCTCGGCCAGCTCGAACGCTGCCAAAGGGGACGATTCATCGCCTTCGGCGTGGTACTTGACAAGGAACTTCCGGGCTTCGTGATGGCGTTCACGAGCGCATAGGAAGCGAGGTGACTCGGGAGTCAAGAGAAGACCGGGAAGGGTAGCAAAAGGGAGGACGATCTGCAGGAGCGAGGGGATGCGCCAGGACCAGGAGTTGTCGTAGTTGCGGGTGCCATACGTCGACCATGCGGCGAGGAACGAGCCTGGAGAAAGTGTTGGTCAGTAAATTTGACGCATGATAGACTGGCCTGAGAAGAGTAACAGCTTACCAACATACCAACCGCACATGTAGAGACTCGTGAGAACTCCACGGTGGGTTGGGAACGCGGTCTCCGTCATCAGCAGTGGCACGGTACCACCGAAGCAGGCTGCCGACATGCCGACCAGGACGCGTGCCACGATAAACTGGTTGGTGCCCTGGGCCCCCGTTTGGAGGCCGGTTCCGGCACACAGGAAGATATAACCAACCCAGATGACTGGTTTGCGGCCATACCGATTCGCAGCCCATGCAATGAGGGGGTAGCAGGCGGTGCCGCCGATGTTCTGCGCGCCGCTGATGAAGCCGAGCCACGCGCCCGAGGGATTGCCCATGAAGGACATCCAGCTGGGGAGGGCGAGAAGGCCGTTCATCATGGAGCCTTCATACCCGTTGCCGGAGGACAAAAGAAAAAGACTGCCGAGGCAGAAGTTGAGGAGGATGAGGTTCCGTTTCTTGTACCATGGCTTGTCGTTGTCAGGCAGCACTGCCTCGAGCTCTGTGCCCACGGATTTAGAGATTTTGGTGGCCATAACGGAGTACGAGAAGGGTTCTGATAAAGGACAAAGTGGGATGATGAGAACCGGAGGAGTCCGTGATGAGTCAAGGAGTCTGGGGAAGAGTCTGGGACACCGGGCGCTCTCGTCCTTTTAATGTTGAATCGTATATGGTCAACAACTGAGAGCCATCTCAAAGTACATACAACCAACAACCTGCGGTTCCAAGCTGCCGCTCTCGCGCCTCCCCATGGGGTACCTAAACACCCGGTACCCCGATCCCGACTGGACTTGTACGGATTGCGGAGGATGATCCAATCGTCATTAATCACGAGCCTACCCCAGTCCACAAGAGGAAAGTCCGACTCCTCCCCGGTGATGGGGCTGGAAATCTAGAACGACCAGTCAGCTAATCCTGGCTCTTTGTGGCGGGATCTTTTCCCGTAGCTCTCTCCGCGTTAACTCAAGTTCTGTTTCTCCGAGTTAGCCTAGCTCCTCTGACGCCCGCCCCACAAGCGGCCGTCTTCTGATGTCAACCAGCTCCGAAACTCCCCGGGTGAGGGAGGGGCAACGCTGGATGTCGGGGATCTCGGATTGCAAGCCCCTTGGCGTTGCCCAGCGCTGTGACTTGGATATCGCCAGAGGGTCTCGGGATGGCTAGATAAATGACATATCCCTCGCAAGAACATGCGGGCAACACACACATGTAACTGGCATATTCACAGACAGACGGACTCTCGCCCCCAGACACGATGACTTCGAAACCCCTCGGAACTCCTGTGGCAGGTGTAAGCAATCCCAGCCGTGCTCCATGACCTGGTGTGATTTGGCACAAAGCTAAGAAGCACATCAGTTTGCCGAAATTGTCGAACAGGAAAAGACGCTCGTCCTGCCTCATTTCACCGCCGAGGATGCCTTCGACCTCGGCGTGCTGATCCGCGACCGGCTCCGAGAGCTCACCGACAAGCCGGCGGTGGTCAACATCGCGCTCGCCAACAACCAGCAGCTCCTCTTCCACGCCGCATCGCGGCCCGGTACCGTCCCGGAGAATGACAACTGGGTGCAGCGCAAGAGGAACTTCGTGCTCAGGTTCGGATGGAGCTCGTGGGCTGGCCATAATCTGTTCGATATGGGCAATGAGGAAAACTTCAAGGCGAGGTTCCAGCTGGGCGAGACGGCTGGCGACTATGCCATCCACGGCGGCGGGTTCCCTGTGCGTGTTAAGGGCGTCGAGGGCCCGATCGCCGCCATCGTGGTGAGCGGGCTTACTCAGGAGGACGACCACCAAGTCATCGTGGAGAGCTTGCAGGAATTCCTGAGTCGGCAGCAATAAACCTCAATGCTCACGTTTCGGTTATGTTAGATAAATCGATTCTCATAGATCCCAAACCCGCGTCGCAAAAATCATCCATTCACTCCTCGCAAGTCTCCTCACTAATGTGACGTGCCTGAGTCAGGCAGCTGGAGCATAGTTCAAGTAGGTTTGTCTGGATCGAGCACGGGCTCCGAGTCTCGGACTTATCCCTGAGTCGTGTTTCCGTCCTCTCCACCCATTTCCAGCGTCAGCCCCTTTTAAGACCCGAAACTCCCCGGCCTCACGGCCATCGCTTGCGGAGAACTTCATCCAACCCTGCAATCAAATGTATCCGCGACAATGTCGTCCTCGGCCGACGTTCCGCGGTCCACCCTCGAATCTGATGAGCGACGTGCTCACAAGACCACATTCCGGGCATTGGCCCTTCCCCGCAAACGAGCCGTGACGGCCTGTGAGAACTGCAGGGTCAGAAAGACGAAATGCGACAATCAGCGGCCGCGATGCTCAAACTGCGAAAAAGGCGGCTTCGACTGCTCCTACGATCCTCGTCTCAGTCATTCATCGTAGGCCCTGCAAACCTCCATTACTCCTCTATGGCGGTTACTGATACTAATCGCTGCCAGTTTCGACCCTGCGAGCCTGCTCATCTTGGAGAAGCTCAATGAAGTGTCGCAAAAACTCGACGGCCTCAGCGCCCCCGGCGTCCAGCAACAACCACCACTCGCAGAGATCGCACCCGCCATTGAAAGCTCCCCGAGCCCTCGTCGACTTGATCTTGCCGGGTCTGATACTTGTCTGGAGGTCTTATCGGCATATGCGTCCACCGACTGCATTTTGACTTGGCCAATCTTCGCTGGGCGATGGCCATTTGATCTCTTGTCCCGGGAACTCTACACCAAGAGCTTCGGATCTGGCCAGGTCGCACACACCGAGGAATCTGAGTTCCCGTCTCGAAAACGACAAAAGCTTGCCATAAACGAGGAAGATGTGCCCGAGCTTATTGACCGATTCCTTCACTACGTGTACCCCAAAAACCCCATCTTCTACACGCCCAGAATCCGTGAACTTGCTCGGCACGTATCGGAGGATGGCTTCGGATGGGACGCATCCTCATGTCTCGTGGTAGGGATGCCTGAATTGTGGCCTTAATTTTGAACCGAACCACCGGCTGACTTGAAAAGCTCCTGGCCTGCGCCCTGGGTGCCATCTCTTCACCCTTCATCCCAGCATACGAAGGCGGCCAACTCTACGGGAAGAGCTCTATAGATGAAGCAGCCCAGAACCGCCAAACAGCAGAGGTATACTTTGTGGCCGCACGCAAGAGAATGGGCCTCCTCGAACCCAGCCTTGTCACCAGCCAGTGCCACATGCTCTCCGGCATCTATTACATGTACACCCTGAGACAGATCCAGGGGTGGACGTCTTTCAACCAAGCAGGATCGAGTCTGGCACTATACCTGAAAGTCCAAGCAGCGCTGGAAACGCACCGTGACCTGTCTCGGGGCCCAGATTCAGCAGACAAGCGCCTCGAGCAACGCCTCTATTGGACCGTCCTCAAGTCTGAATGCGAACTGAGGACGGAGATCGACCTGCCCCAGTCCGAGCTCTGCAAGATCGAGTACCCCTATCCCTTTCCCTCTCCCCCGAGCCCTCGCAGCCCTGCTCAGACGCCCCAGGTGCCAGTATTCACGCCCACACCGCCCTCAACAACGGGCACCTCATCCTACCAGGCAATCGAAGAGCAGGCCTGGTTCTACTACCTTAGCGAAATCGCCCTCCGCCGCATCGAGAACCGGGTGCTCAATACGTTCTACAAGGACGACCACCACTCTTGGACGGGGACGAATATTCAAGACATGATATCGGCTGCACTCGCCATCGAAGAGCAGCTGGAAGGCTGGTACGTGCACCTTTTCGTCGGAGCAAGTCTCTTGAACGTGACATATAGTAACCGCTCCTAATACGCAGGCTGGCCTCCGCCCCGGACGCCATTCGCTTCGACAACCTCGCCTCCAAGCAAGACCTAGATGAACTTCGATACGTGACAGAGGGTCGCGAACGGGGCATCAGAGACCTCCTGTACCGCCCGTTCCTCTACCATGCCGTGCACGCAGCCCCGAGTCCGGATCCCATAACCCGCGGCATCCTTGGGCGCTTCCTCGAAAGGGCACTCGAGTCATGTCTCTACTTCAATACGGGCCTTGGCATGACGCATCGGCACCACGGTACATGGTACGGGCTCAGGTGCAGCACCATCGGGTGCCTCATGCTCGTCGCCGCGCACATGAAGGGCCTGATCTCCTGGACGACACCGTCGGCGGACGGCGGGCCGCCGTGCGAGAGTCAGTACGCTCGCGCGGTGCAGCTCTGCATTGAGAAGCTGCGGTACTGGGAGGCGGAGAGTCCCGACATCGCGAGGGCACGCGAGATGCTGCAAGAATTGACGGCAAGCTTATGATATGCAGCAGGGGTTTTCACGTTCATTGTGCTATTTGCCTATGCAGTGGTAATTTACGCATTGTCCTGGGGATATACCAGTCCCCCGTCGCGCCTGATGCGGTCCATCAGCCTCATCACCCTGAGCGTCTCGCCCAGGGGCATAATGGCGTTCTCCTTGCGGCCGTTGGCGATGTCGTCAGCCACGGCATCTGCCTCCCAGACGAAGCCCATAATTCCGCCCGGCCTCTCCACGTTGTACTCGCGCGGGGTCCTAGTATCTGCCTCGCCAAAGCCGGGGGCCCCTTGGTCCAGAACACGGAAACCGCCGGGGAAGCTGGCGCCGGGGCCGAAGATGACGATGCTACCCTTCGTGCCCTCGATGCGCGCGAAGTCGCGCTCGGCCCGGTAGCGGAAGGTAGACGTGCAGATGGCCGTCTTGGACCGTCCGTCAGCCGCGGGGTAGTCCAAGATGACAACGTTGGCCTCGTCCATGCCGTTGACGATGTCGAGAGAGGACGTGATTTTCTTCGGCTCGGGGTGGTCTCCGCCGACCTTCCAGTCGCCCATGATGATGGACGCATACGTGAGGGTGTACACGCCAATGTCGAGGAGGGCACCCGCGCCGAGAGCGGGATCCTTGAGGCGATGTTCGGCTGGCAGGGTTTCCATGGGCATCAGGTTGCCGAAGTCGATGTAGAAGCGCTGGACGTCGCCAATCGACTTTTTGACCATGAGCTCCTCATGCAGGGCGTCGAACAGCGGGCAGAAGCGTGTCCACACGGCTTGGAGATGTCAGCGTCAATTCATGTCCGTCCTTCAGTGTTAACTTCAACCCACCTTCCATGACATAGACGCCCTTCTCCCTCGCAGCATCCACGATGTCCTGTGCTTCCTTCTCGTTGATGGTGAAGGGCTTCTCGCAGAGGACATGCTTCCCGGCCGCAATGGCGTCCAGGCAGTTCTTCTTGTGCAGAGAATGCGGAGTGCCGACGTAGACGACGTCGACATTCGGGTCGTTGTACACGCCGTAGTAGTCGGCGTACACCTGTGGCCGGGGCTGCTCTGGCGTCTTCTCCCAGACCTTGTCCACGAATGCGTTACCCTTCTCAGTCGACGATGAGCCGACGGCAGTGATGATGTGCTTCGCCGGCGCGTCGGGCCTCGGACGAAGGATATCCTCGGAGAACATGGTCGAGATCCATCCCGTGCCTGTCGTGAAGAGTGATGATTAGCGATGGCAAGGTTCCTCAATGCTCCGAAGCCCAGACATACCCAGAATTCCCCATCGCACCTGGGGGATCGATTTCTGTGAGTTCGCCATTGTGCAAGGTGTCCAATGTTGCTGAAGTGAAGGGAATGCTGTGTTTGCTTTGGATGGGGAACACACGCCGCGACCCGGGGAGACAAGGCATGACTATTTATTGTCCATCACGGATGCTCCGTAAACTCCGGCCCCGACATAGGACCACAACTAGCTGGTTTCTCTAGACCCCACGTCATCTTGGTGAAGGAGGCTGGCCTGGGATGCGCTGCTGGCGGATTGGGGCGCATGAGGGTGAGTGAGGGGAATCGCCAGTCAATGCCCCTCACTAGTCCATTTGTGACAGTGGAGGTCCGATACTCCCCGAGACCACCCACCATCGACAAGTCTCGGTCCAAGGTTCATCCTTGGTTTCTCCGCAAGTGGTGAACGAAACCAAGCTAAGGCGGAGTTTTATGTCGGTACTAAGTTGCTAACCAAAAAGGGGCTGTGCTTTTCAGGGCATGAACTCTCTCTCCTGTGCTCGCTCTCCGCTTCCTGACTGTCTCAGTGACAACACTGAACCCAAGCAGCAGGGCACACATCATGTCACCATAGAGCGAGGCAGCTAGGGGCGAGCCAAAGCCGACATGAGGGAGGACTTGGTCCCTTGAGTGAATGGCATGGCCGAACGGGAGCATCCTCTTCCTAGAATAACGGTACATGGTCGAGTGCTTCTCGCAGCGGCAAGAGCAGTTCCGCCTTGCCTGAGGCGATTTCTGTGGTCTCCAAAATGGTGGCTGAGATAAGCTGGGATCCCTTTAAGGCTCGATGTTGGAACAAATTGGCCAGGAATAGAGTAGTCAAACAGACAGCACCAGAAGCTTGTGGGACCATGAAAGTCTTGCTATTGCAGGTCAGCCTCGTATCACGAAGGCAAGATGTAGAAAGAAAATCCTACCCCAGATGCATCACAATCAGAATCCTTTGCCGTTCCTCATCCAGGGGGCGCACCGGTATGACTTGAACGTGTCTGAAGTGTAGTCGCGAAACTCTTGTGGTCGGGCACCCGTGGAGCGATAAAAGGTCGCCAAACATGTGGTTGTGGAGATCTTTGTACATATGCCCGAGAAATGCCATGGTGATCTGAGTTGGGGATGGAGAAGATGCGGAGAGGTGGATTCAATAGGGCCGGGAGGTAGGTTTGTGGGCGAAAGGATGCCTGCTTTGCTTTCGAGGTGCTTTTAAGAGGTTGCCTTGTTCGTACTACAAACCTAAGTCCAGGCGGCTGTAGCCAACTAGTTATACTCTTCAATTCTTATGCCGTAACAACCCACTGATGGTTCTAGGCCGGCAAATCCATAGCACAAATCAAGAAGTCTCATTCGTGGTTTGTGCCATGGGACGTAGCGAATTTGCCCTTCCATCCGATAGTGTGGTGCTTAGTCAAACAATAGCCCCGGAGGAATCCTCGCATTTAAAGCACCAGGTACGCCGCATTCATGCCAAGATTAGATGCCCAAGTCCAAGTTGGGTCTGCTAACAGGCACTGGTGATCGGGTTGACACTTACGGCGACGAGTTTCCTTGGGTGATTCTTGGCAACAAGTTCCAACAACGAGAGAACTGGACAATCATTGGCCTCAGCCTAGCCGACTGGAAATGTTGCTCCAACAATGCTATTGGATCGGATAGATATCTTCGACAAAGGAGGGCGACTCTGGGCCCAGTACCGCGGATGCTCGCCCGGGCTTCCGGCGACCACGAACACACTTCAGTTGATTTAAAGATATCGTGTTTCGCATCTTTAGCTATTCCGCTCGTCGCTCATCAAGCTGTTTGACTCCTCCCACAAAGCCTTTTGAGCCACTTGTCCGAAATTAACTCACTGGCGCCTCAGCTCTCAGAAAACCACACTCATGGACGACCAACAGCCAACTCAGCAGGGCCATGGTGATCTCCCACCCGGCGCTCCAACCCCGCTCCGTCCAAGACAGATGTGGACACCCGACGGCTACCCCATCGTGGACGGCAAGTATCATGATCTCAGCACCGACGAGATCAAGATACACACAGGAGTACTCCGTGGCGGCCCCCCTTCAGTATCTGTGTACTGGAATAACTGCGGCGCTATCACCCAACCTGACCAGTTCTTTGCCGTGGGGGCGACCAGTGGACACACGGTCACCGAGTATATCGTGAGGGTGGGAGACATGTTACGAGAGGGAAGCTGTTCTGTTCACTCGCTTAACGCGACCGAGTATTCCGTCAACGTCATTGTGTCGACTGCGCTCTCGACGGAGGAGTTTATAGGGATCTTGAGACGGCATGGATTGTTGGCTTCTACTTGACGAGTAACCTCAATGCACTGCTCAGCTACTCCTCTGCCGCTTCGCTTCGCGAGGTCACAGAGTCCTACGCGGCACGAAGGTCATCCTTTCAAACAGGCCCATCGGTTCCGTGGAAGAGGTTCGTGACGGTGGCAGATGTCATACGGTCCCTTTCGTGGTGACTTATGTTATCAATGAGCACCGGCTACGTTCCCGGGACGATGACCTCGCGGCGTCTCGCAGGGTTCAACCCCCCAAGACGCTATCGGTCCTGGCGGGATTCTCATGAGCTGTAGCGCTTTAATTGGCGCTGTCGCGATGATAGTCTGCATCTGCTCACCCGGTTCACCCACTAGACGATCGAGGTCATCATTTCACGCAACTTTGCATAGATGGCGGGAGCCGCGATTGGCGACAAGAACTTGAACGGCCGATCATGTACCCCGCCAGTTTGGAGCGTCACTCGCAGATCCTCTCCCCATACCATTGCACCATCATTTGGAAGCTGAGAACTTGACAAGGGATACTGGGTGGCGGTCTGAGCGGCTCGCTGTGACGATACTGCTTGCCTGCCGTGATCCCGTTCCCCGCGAAATGCCAAGATGCCAGCTTTGAAGTAGATCCGACCGTTTATGGCAAATTTGTCGTTCCTGAAAGGTTCGCTTAACGGTGCACGGATCGTTCCTGAGCGGTGGCGTGGTGACATCTGACCCGAACCATGCAGGGGCATCGGCCGAGACACCCAATGGAACATGGAACCAGACACCACCACAGCTCTGACAGGCCCCGGCAGTCTGCACGCTAGGATACCTGATAGCTTGGCCAGCCCGGATGAAATGCTCAGACTAACTATTTTGGATCCGATATTGGTGGAGGCTTGATAATGGCCTTGTCCGCACTCCGAGACACACATATAGGCAAGGTTGCGCCCGGGATGCCTCGTGTCGTGTCCAAGAGGCCTGCACACATCTTCCCAGCTTGTGGCAGGACTGATCCGTGATGTGAACGTTTCCGGTTTCTACGAAAACATCATTGGATTCACAGCCATGGAAGCCCATCTCCCTCCGGATGTCAGTCCTGCGGACTCAAGAGCGGGAATCACCATCGGTGTCGTCACCCTCGTGCTCACTGTGGCATCCATCGCAGTCGGGCTGCGGGTTTACGTCCGGGCGTTCCTGATCAAACAATTCGGCCCGGACGACTGTGCGGCCATTGCCTCATTTGTGAGCTTAACTGTCCCCTCATCCAGCGCCAGCTAACCCGTCCCAGTTGTTCGTCTTTGCCACCGGCTTCAGCATCGCCTATCGTAAGTGTAAGCTCAAATTAGCTGGAAAGTCGAGACTGACAATATTCAGTTACCGTCTATGGTGGAGGAAAGCACATATTCTTCCTAAAACTAGAACAAGTCACCCTCTACTTCAGGGTGAGTACGCTCATCATGATTGCGCTGTGCGAACTCGTCACTGACCATCCCCTCAGACATTTTACGTCTCCATCGTCTTCTACAACGCGAGCCTCTTCGCCATCAAGCTTACCTTCCTGCTCCAGTACTGGAGAATCATGACAGTTCACAAGTTCAAGCGGATTTTCATCTTCTGCGCGGTGGTTGTCCTCGGATGGAGCCTGTCGCAGGTGTTCGTCGGCATCTTCATGTGCACTCCGATAGAAAAATTCTGGAACCCTTCGACACCCGGATGGTGCATTCCAAACTACCCTCAGTTCTACATCAACGCCGCCGGGAATATCTTCACGGACGTCGTCATCTTCGCCCTCCCTCTGCCGGTCATTGGGACACTGCAGCTCCCCCGGGCCCAGAAGCTGGTTCTCTTGGGTATCTTCTGTCTGGGTTTCTTGTATGTCCCGCTGAATCGCTCCTCCTATTCCCCTCTCTGGGGTGGCCTCGCCATTGAACCATGTCTAACTCTTTAATAGCACCGTCTCTATCTCCGTCGTTCGAATCCGGTTCCTCAAGCTCAATGACAACCCGACCTGGGAAAACGTCGAGTCTTCTGGGTGGTCTATCGGAGAACTCTGCTCTGGCATCACTTGTGCCTGTCTTCCGACACTAAGGCCGCTCATCAAGGAATGGAAGCTTCCTCTGATGTCATTCATCACCAAGCAAAGCTCAGCGCGTCAATCCGAGACGGGTGGTTCGGTTGACAGACCGCCTCCGCCGGTTCCAGAGAAGGATCGGCCCTATCAAGAAAACAAAGTAACCAAGGCCGACAGCAGCCAAACCAGCGGGGAGTATGAAGTCTCCTACAATTTCAACTGGAAGCGGAAAGGTGTCTACGATCTCGATCTGGAAAAGGGCGTGAAGCCCGAGGTGGGGAGGCGGTTTGCTTGATAGCCGGCGTTGATTGAAAATGCTCATGGACTTCGACATTACCTTGAAGATGAGACAACCAGTAGATATTCCATCTTCGTCACGACCGCAAGAGATAGGATGCCATAACAGTTCATTGTCGACGGTTTCCTCGAGGTAGGGCTCATCGGGCGCATCCGGGTCGCCGCCGTTGTTCATGGCAGACACCGTGAAAACTCGGTAACGCCGGGCCAGTCGACATGAGCCCGATTATGGTTCCATTTAACCAGTCTCAGAATGTAACTAGTATTGAGAAACACTGGCTGCCTTGAGGTTGGTCTATCTTGGCTCAAACGAATCACTCGCGTCAAACATACTCAAGTTCCCGTCCCAGGTAATGTAGTCGCTAATGTACCCGGCCATCCGCTGGTAGTAATCGTCGTCGACCGTACCCGCCAGGTTTGATGCCCCCGAGAAGTCTGGCAGAAGCCCTGGCGCCGTTGCGGACATGTCGGTCAAGGCACCGGCAGCTGTGTACTCGGCAGTCTGCTCGAACTGCAGATGATCTGCCGGTGCGAATGGCACGGGCCAGAAGGGCTGGCCATATCCAGGATCGACTGCATCTCGTGGAAGCTGTCCCTCGAACGTGCCGTGGTTGGCTGACTGGGGCTTTTCTCGCTCTCCGGGTGCTCCGTTGGATCGGCTCTTCGGTGGGGAGGACCGGTTGGCCTCCGAGGGGTGAGCATGAACCCTCATCAGCCGAAAAGTCGCGAGTTGGTTGAGATATGAAATCTCGTCTGCCCTGATTCCACCGGAACCGGGACCGTCCTCGCCTTCGGCATATCTGCTGGTAGGGGAGGACGCACTCATTGGCGAGGGTGGCCTGGGCACCAAAACGGTCCGCTGGTAGGGTTTCCAGCGAGCCGCGATGTCGGGGAACCCGAAATGGGCCAAAAAGGGGCACAGGGCCGACAGCTTCTGGTGTTAGGCATCTTATCTCTGGAAGGTTGCGAAATTGCCTAGGATGGCTCTTGCTACTTACGAAAATGGTGGTGGAGTCTGGGTGCCGATCACGGACGCTGAGAACACGAAGGTTCTCGTTGATGTTGTCCCTGGTATGTGCGGCTAAAACGCTGTCCCTCTTCGCAACTGTGGTGAGGTAGATTACTTGGATCTTGGTCGACTCGAAGGCTGCTGCGGAGGATATCGTGTCGTCGAGGACCTCGGGACTGTGGCCGAAGCCTGTCCTGAAGACTCGCGATACGGCGTCAGCACTCTGATAACACTTTTCTTGATGTGTTGCGATGAAGGTGGCCGGGGCATTGGAGAGAGCTGCTGTCAATGGAAAGTTGTACCCGGCGAGCGTGATCCTCGTCAGGTCGCTGATGGAGACGTAGTAGAGGTTGAACATGGACAGAAATGCTGTCAGGTTCCTTTGGTCCATCTGGATGTATACGTTCATGTCGTTGAGGAGCAAGTGCTTTGGGAGGCTCGCTTGCCATTCATCCAGCTGGCGGAGCAGGGTCATAAACTGTGAGGAAGGATCCCACGGAGGAGCACTGGTCCCACCAGTTCTGTATGGCTTTCGAATGCACCTGTAACGACACCGTTCAGCCATGTCCAGTTTCATCCACCCGCTTTGGAAGATGGCAATAAAAACCTACTTGAGGATGGCTTTCCGTAGGTACAGGAGGCGCATCGTCTGTTGCCTGATATCTGGAACGGGCGAGATTGGCATCCCAGGGGTTTCATCCACCTCAAGGTAGACTGGATCTGAGGTTGTCCGTTGAAGAAAGTCGATATCACGACATGGCAGCGGTATAATCGGCGTATCGCATGTGTAACAGACCTTGAAGGATGAACCTGCCCCAACAACAGAGTCCAGAGCATAGCAGGACCAAACAAGCCTTCTGTAGACTTCCCGTTGGGTCAGATCAATGGACGCTGAAGCTTCAGGGTCGTCGGCCGCTGCAGGTTCGTAATCCAGACGCAGTAGATTGATCATGCGGCATATGCAGCCCACCAGCATGAAAACGAGAGATCCTTCTCCTGTGCGAAGGCCATATTCGCAGAAGAGCAGGAGAAACTGCCCAATGCTTAGTTAGCGCACATATCTGGCTGAACTGGGAGGCTTTACTGACTGTGATATTTTGGACTGATGGGTTGCAGCTATTTTGACGAGCCAATTCTTTGGCCTTGTCACCCCAAGCTCTCCCTGGGATCTTTCTTGCTGGTTGTTGAGTGTGGTCGGGGTGAACAGTTGGGTGGATGAATCTACGACATGCATTGATCAGTGTTGGGTACTTAGGAAGCTTCGCCAGGGCACGTACCTGGAACCCAGAGCGCAAATCGTGTAGATTGCTGCCTCTCCATATTCGGCAATGTGATGGCCTCGATCTAGCGCTCTGAGAAAAGAGGGTTTGTGTATGAAACCAAGGTTTCTTAGCGGATGGGCATGGATGAAGAAGGCGTCAACGAGAAGTCTCAGACCTGGAAGGTCGGGGAGCTTAGACGAGTAGAGCCTGCGGCCACATGCGCGTCAGAACTAGCAAACAAAGGTCATGAAACGGAGCTCTAAGCGTCCAGGGCTAAAGCAGCTTACCATGTATCGTCAACTCTCATTAAGGATGAGGGAGAGTTTCCTGCGACGCCCACTGGTGAGGAAGACAGTGAGTGCAGGCCGCCTACCTCGTCCGTCATGGGAGTGTCGTGGATCTGATCACTGAGCTGACTTGAGCTGTGCATCGAAGCTGGGCTATCACCCGATTGTTGTGACCGTGCCGTCGTCTTGCCTTGCCAGTACGTGCAAGGAAGGTTCCTCGTCTGGCACCGGAGACATCTCGGCCTGGCCCTGTCACACTTCATCTTCAGCTTGCGGCACTCACGACAGGCGCCAACGCGCCGCCTGTCAACCCCGGCTTCGCGGCAAGCATCGTCGAGCGCCCGTGAATCGGACGAAGCCTGTGACTTGGACCTGTGGCCGGCCCTATCCCCTCCGTATCCGGGGCAAGCCAGTCCGAAGCTTCCGCAACGGTCGCACGCTGGGAGCTTTCTATCGCATCTCACCTGTACGCAGGTTAGCGCCTGAGTCTGATGCTTTCACATGCAGCAAGGCGATGGACGAGGTCGCGCAACTTGCCTTCCGAGCGTGGCAGAGGACGCAGGGTGGAAGATGAATGTCAGCATTGAGGTTGAAAAGACCAGGGGTTTCTCTTGTTACTTATCTTTTTGAGACACCGTTGACGGCGTATCATTGTGAGAATTGCCCTGTTGGGCATCCATCATGACGGTTGTCGATGCATACCCATCGCAGGAGCTTGGGAGAGTTGTATGCCAGATACTGGAGGAAGGGGAGGCCTTAAGTAAATACCGATGACTTGGACTATGCCTTGCTAGTACTAGTACTCGCTGATTTTCCCCGCGTCCTGACGAGTATCAGACCGGGGCGATGGCGAATATGGCGAGCTCCCCACATCCGCCGGGCTTAGCGGCACCACCACACTGGGATTGTGGCAGCGCTATTCTCAGCGGACTCCCAGGTGACCCTCCGGACGTGCAGGGACTACATGAGGTAGCCATTGGTGCCCGAGCCCTCGACGCTGACAGAGGAGAAATCTTACCCTGTTCAGCAGGCAAACCTCGACAGCCAGTCACCCACTCGCATAAGGGTCTAATCGAGGAGCGAACCTCCGGAGACATTGCCCCCTAGTATCATAATTATGCAGCAGGAAGCTCGTTGTTTGACCTGAACAGCCGAGGATGGTAGTGATCAAAACATACCAGTGTACTTAAGGAACGCTGTCAACGCACGCGCCTGTTAGATCAGACAGGCACGAGACCCTTTAGGTGTTCCGGTACTTTGTCCGGGCGTCCCATGTACTTGATCCAACCATAAGGGTCCTCGAACTCATCGCCAGGCTGAGCCCCCCATATCGCAGGCTTCAGCTCACTCCCAACACCAACAACGCCAACCTCTTTCTTGTATTCCTCCCAATGCTCCATCATTTCCTTAAATATTTCGGGTTCCTTAACCTGGAGGTCTGTAGTCTCCCCGGGGTCCGCTTTGATGTTGAAAAGCTCCCATTTGGCCGGGCCACGCGGCGCCGGGACGAAGACCACCTTCCAGTCGCCCTTTACCAAGGCGCCTGACCCGGAGCATTCGAAGCCCGTGACATGATTCTGGTTGTGAATGCGCAGGTCCCCAACCGGGAGCCTGTCAGACGCCGCGGAAGAGGCAGTATCAAGGAACGGCTTCCAACTGGCCCCTCGCAGGGGCGCAATCTTCCGCCCCTTATATGACGTGCCGGGATGCTCCAACCCGGCGAGGTCCAAAAAGGTTGGCATAATGTCCATGACTGTGCAATACGCTTTGCTGATGGACCCCAACGCGTCTTTCGTGGAGTTGGGAACGGGGGAAGATGTAGCTGGCTTGACCACCAGGGGCACACGGCACCCTCCTTCAGTCGAGAAGCCCTTGAAAAGCCTCGAGGGCGCGGTAGCTGCCTGTGCCCACAGCGCACCATACCAGACAAATGAGTCCTTGCGCCCGATATTTTCGAGCGAGTTGTCATAATACTGAGCGATGTGGGCCATGACCTGGTCACCGAGGATCGGAGCTGCCTCGATCGAGGCTCCCTCGGCTCCGTTATCAGACATGAACAGGATCATGGTGTTGTCGTACTCGCCAGTTGCTTTGAGGTGCTCAACAACCCGGCCGATATTCCAATCCATGCGATCGACCATGGCTGCGTACACCTCCATGGCCCTCGCAGACTTCTCGCGCATCTCTTCGGGCAGCTCGTCCCAGACCTCCACATTGTGAGTCTGAACGACGGGATGAGCCGCAACATCTGTATCGATCAGGCCCAGCTTCTTGAGCTTCTCAAGGCGTGCCTTTCGAAGGGCAAACGGTCCGTCGTTATAGAGGTCCTTGTATTTCTCAACCACCTCCGCTGGTGCTTGCAGCGGCCAATGTGGTGCCGAGAACGGGAGGTAGGCGAAGAATGGCTTTTTGTTCTCCTCGGTCGTTCTTGAGGACAGATATTCGATGAGTTTGGAAGCATAATAGTCGGAAGAGTAGAAGCCGTCCGGGATATCATCGATGAATTTGTCGTCTTCGACATGGAGAGCTCTTGTTGCGGTTTCGAAGAATCTTGGGGGTTCATGAGCAGGATCTTCATATTGTGGCTCCCAACCTGAACAGACGCGACGCGTCAGCAAGTACAATTCGGTCAAGGTAGGGGATCAGGGACGAACCATAATGATTTGCGCAGCCAGGCAGCAGAGCAAAGGACTTCTCAAAGCCCCGGGCTATTGGGAAGTGCTCCCTCTTCAGGCCGAGATGCCACTTGCCAGACATCATGGTGTGATAACCTCCATCTTTCAGGAGTTCGGGTAACGCAACCACGCGCTCATGCAAATACCCTTCATGCCCCGGGGCTTTCCTGTGCGAAGGAGAGTTGCGAGTGATCTCCCAGAGCCCGCCAAGCCCGGCAATGTGGTTGTCGGTGCCGGTCATCAGCATCGAGCGGGTGGGGGAGCAAGCCGCGGCCACATGGTAGTTTGTAAATCTGAGAGCGTTCGATCCGGCCGCCAGAGAATCGATGTTCGGTGTCTGGATCTCGGATCCAAAGCAGCCGCAATCGCTGAACCCGAGGTCATCGGCGACGATGATCAGGAAGTTGGGGCGGCGGGAGCCTTGCGTTGTTGAGCCCATGTCGAATTCAGTAATTGCACCGAAGGTTTGAATGGATTTTGAAATGAACAATTGACCATACTTTTGCGGTAGACTTGCGAGGACCGAGGCTCTCCTCTCCTTAAAACACATTGCTTTCCAAGCCCAAGTCGGCACCGATGGATCCCGGGTTCGGCACCGCCTCTCGGAAGCTGGACCATGCGTCTTCCATATCTGCAAGTGGCTGTCGTCAGTCTGGGGAAAGATGGCAACATCGATATTATGGACCCTCCGCCTCCGGGAGCCGGGTGAGTGTGGTCAGCATTTTGGTCATTTTGGGGGGATCTGGGTCAGCATCCGGCTCTCGGTGCCGGACCGACCACCAGCTCTCACTGGCCTCCGCTTCCCGGTGCCGGCTCCATGCTCTCCTTTCGGTTAAGCCTGGATTTGGCATGCAACCTTCTCCGACTCCCATCCAGTCTCGTGGCTCGATCTACAGCAAACCTCATTTTCGCGAGGCCCAAGACATCACGCTGAATCCCTGCCAGGTCTCTTTCAAGCCCTTTGCGAATACTGGGGTTAGAATGGCGCCTTCAGGCACTTCGGACTACTCGAGTCGGGCGTGCACTTGCGTCGAAGGCATATCGATTTAAGAACGTCGAATCTCGCTGCTGAACCATCTTTGCCAGACACATCATCCGCTTCCGGTCTATAGATCGACCCTCTTCTAAATCCCCCTTCAGGCCTTGATTATTTCCATCTCATCCCTGATATACCAAAGATGGGCTCAGCTCAGGGCTCCGGGAGCCAATACGGCGACTCCACGCTCGCACAGAGGATGAAGAAGTTTACGCCGATGGTGCTTTTTGTCACATTGTGAGTGCTCCTACGCCTCTGCCATCCATGAAGACGCTTTCTCCTGACTCAATGGATTCCAGCTACGTGACACTGGCTTCTTTCAATTTTGGCTTCGATGTCGGCACATTTGGCGGAGTGCAAGCCATGCAGCGTAAGCCCTCTACCCTTTTGATATTTGTCAGATTTGATCCCGGTATATCAAATATGAGGGCTAACTTCGCATCTCCGCATAGCTTTCGCAAAGAGATTTGGCGAGTGGGATGAGGGCATCCAGCTATATGCTCTGCCCGCGTATCTCTCCTCTATCATGACCGCCACACCCTTTCTGGGAAAACTCGTTGGTGTTATTGCCTGTGGCCCCTTGACCGAGAGATGGGGCCGCAAAATGGCCCTGTTGGTCCTGGCCGTTGTCTCCTTGGTCGGGTGCGCGCTGCAGACGTCTGCCCATTCCGCAGCGCAGTTCACAGTTGGTCGCATCGTCAACTTTGTTACGACGGGCATGTGCATCATTGTCGTCCCGATCTACCAGGCAGAGTGTGCCCCTAAAGAGCTCCGAGGTCTGATCGGCTCGACTTTGCAGCTCACGATCGGCTTGGGCGGCTTGGTGGCTTCCCTCGTCAACCTCGGCACCAAAGGCATCCCCACGGATGCATCGTGGCTGATCCCAACCGGCCTCCAGCTCGTCGTTCCTTTTATCATCCTCGGCCTCCTGCCTTTCGCGCCAGAGTCGCCCCGTTGGCTTCTTTCCAAGGGCCGAGTCGATGAGGCGTATCAAGGCCTGAAGCGCCTCCGGGGCAAGGACGTCTCGGAGGAAGACATTCAAGAGGAAATCGACCAGCTGCGTGCCTCATCTGCAAATTCTGGTAAGGGCTCCTGGGCTGAGGTCTTTGACAAGAACAACAGACGGCGGACCTGGGTGGCTATCCTCGCCATGTTCGGCCAGCAGATCACCGGTCAGGCGTTCAAGAGCCAGTACGGCATCATATTCTTCCAGCGATACGGGTTTGCTAAGCAGGCTTTCCTCTTCGGTGTCATTGGAGCGGTTCTGGGCATGGTCGCTATCATTATGACATGGTTTATCGTGGACAGCCTGGGGCGAAGGTACGTACTACGAAGCCCACAGCACTCCCCTTGCTTGAATCGTTGCTTACTAGAGAAATTCACAGGCCTATTCTGCTCATCGGAGGTTTCCTCATGGGCGTCTTCCTCCTTATCGTCGCGGCGATTGCCACGGTCCCGGCTCCATCTCAAACCTTGCAGAATACCATGGTAAGGCACCTGGCTTGCCGCATTGAGAACAATGAGCTGACTATCGCAAGGTTGCCGCTCTGATGCTGTTCGGCGTCATGTACTCCGTATCTTGGGCTCCAATGTAAGTGAAATTGAACACACACGACCGATTCTAACCTTGGCTTACTCGTGGTATCCAGCTCTTACGTCGTCATGGCCGAGAGCTGTTCGTCCCGCGTCAAAGAGAAGACGAGTTTGCTTGCCGGCAGCATCTCGGTCATCACGACCTTCGTCACATCTTTTACGCTTCCCTACCTTCTCAACCCACCTTATGCGGCCCTTGGCGGAAAGGTCGGTTACATCTACGGTTCAATCTGTCTCGTGATCACCGTACTCGCCTTCTTCTACATCCCGGAGATGAAAGGCCGGACCCTCGAAGAGATTGATCAACTCTTCGCCATGGGCATTCCCACGCGGAAGTTCAAGGGCACAAGACTGTCTTCAGCGACTGGAAGCGCGGATGAAGCGGCCCAGAAACCAGAGTTCCGCCCGACGCAGGTTCATGAGTCGGTGCAAGCTGGTAAGGGGGTCTAGGATTGATTCGCCTGGGCCGGAGTTTGAGGTGCTGCCCTCCAGACTGCACCCTTTTCAGGCGATCCTGATCTTGGAAGGACCTGAAATATCGATATCCTATAGCCAGAAAGACCAGCTGAAACTGTTTCTCGGAAGTAGGACAACCTAGGAAAGTTAGCATCTAGCATTCTTAGAAGGGCCGCGTATCACTATTAGCACTCGAGGGTCCGGTGATCATCGCCGAAACATGCTGAGTGCAAGTATCCGTCCTTTCGGGCATCGATCTCCGGCCGTGTTACACTCCATCTTCTACCAAAAAGAAACCGGTGCAAGGTGGTTCACTCGTACTTACGGGCGACCGGAGACCGAAATTACGTCAAAGTAAAAATGACGGTCTAACGAGAAGTTTGAGCGGCATCTTAGTATGTAGATACGTGGACTTCCGCGGCGATACTATCGCCGAGCATCACCCCTCATCCGGGAATGCGCGGCACGAGATCCTGATCAAGTCGGGGGAGAAGCACCTGTGACTTTTTCTCGACTCAACTCGCCTGCTGGTCGGGGCACAGCCCGGGCTTCGAGGTCGGGGTTTCGATGCCGGGGTCGCTTATCCTCTCGGAGGTCTACGCCGAAGGTACAGGACCCAGCGCGCCGGCGTTGAACGCCGAGTCAACGCGACCAATGGTGGTATTTGGATATTAGAAACAGAAGCTCAGAAGAAACCCTATCTCTGGAACTGCCTATATAGCACCGTTGCAGGTCGTTTGTAACTTTTCATGCCTGGAAGTGCTGCAACTTGAACGCCACATCGCCGCTCTCATAACACCCAGATCGAAAAACATTGACTATCCCCCGGGGGAAAACAAAAATACACGGAATGGGTTCAGCTCGCAATCTGGGAGAGGCAGGACGCGTGAAGGTTGCGATTGGTGCGTACTGTTCAGACTGGCGATTAATGACGCCGTTGACCATGAACAGACCGCGGCGGCACGTTCACGGATGTTGCCGTGTTTTATCCTGACGGAAGGGAAAAAATCTTCAAGTTGCTCTCGAGGGACCCGAGAAACTATGACGATGCGCCCATTGAGGCCCTGCGACGGATTCTCGAGGAGATCGAGGAACGCGAGATCCCTCGGGGCGCACAGCTAGATCTGTCGAGAATTGGTGAGTGTTAGGCTCATTCGGGTGACGAATCTGGACAATTGACTGACCGCGACGCTACCAGAGTCACTCAGAATGGGCACCACAGTTGCAACCAACGCACTGCTTGAGAGACAAGGCGCCAAGACAGCGCTGTATATTACCAAGGGACTCAAGGTAGGCTGCGACGCATCCCGAAGTTGTTGTCGTTCCGGTCACTCATACCCTTCCTAGGACATGCTCAAGATAGGAAACCAGTCGCGCCCAGACATGTTCGCGCTGAACGTGAAGCGCCACGAACTGCTCTATAGTAAGGTCGTCGAGGTGCCGGAGAGAGTGACCTTGCACGACTCGACGTCCTACCGACGAACAGATGAGACAGCTGGGACAGAGAGGGCTGAAGCTAGCAGCCTCAGAGACTCCGAGGCCACCCCGAATGTCATCATCGGACGTTCGGGTGAAAGGGTGCGGATACTCGAGCCACTGAACGAAAAGGATATCCGCCAGTCACTCCTCGAAACGTACGAGGAGGGTTACCGTAGCCTCGCCGTCTGCTTGATGCACTCATACACCTATCCCGATCACGAGACGACAATTGCCAACATTGCTCGTGAGATCGGCTTCACGCAAGTCTCGGCCTCGAGTCAACTCTCGCCGTCAATCCGAATTTTACCGCGAGCCAACGCCGCCGTCACCGACGCGTACCTGACCCCCGGAATCGCCGACTATTTGAACGGCTTTAGGGCAGGTGTAGATCCGAAGAGCCTCGAGCTGGTCAACTGGCGCGTCATGCAGTCCGACGGTGGCCTTAACCACCCCTCAAAGTTGTCTGGACTGAAGCTTTTGCTGTCGGGCCCTGCCGGCGGCGTCATCGGTTACGCCAAAACGTGTTTTATACCCGAGCGCCCGACTCCCATCGTCGGGTTCGATATGGGCGGCACGTCGACCGACGTGTCCCGCTACTCTGGCTCTCTGGAACAAGTCTTCGAGACGACAACCGCCGGCATCCCCGTCCAGGTGCCCCAACTCGACATCAACACGGTGGCGGCGGGCGGCGGCAGCATCCTCGCCTGGCGCAAGGGCATCATGAACGTCGGCCCGGACAGTGCCGGGTCTCACCCCGGCCCAGCATGCTACAGGAAAGGCGGCCCGGCGACTGTGACCGATGCCAATCTCGTTCTCGGGCGCATCCTTCCCGAGTTCTTCCCGTCCATCTTTGGCGAAACCCAGGATCAGCCTCTCAGCGTCGAGGCATCGTACACGAAGCTGGCCGAGCTGGCTGAAGAAATCAACCGAGACAGGGGAGAGTCCGGCAAACTCTCAGTCCACGAGATTGCTCAGGGATTTATTACTGTGGCAAATGAGACCATGTGCCGTCCCATCAGGGCGCTGACCGAAGCCAAGGGCTACAAGACATCCGAGCACAACCTGGCGGCCTTTGGTGGCGCTGGAGGACAGCATGCGTGCGACATCGCCCAGGCTTTGCGAATCGGGCGGGTTATCATCCATAAGTACTCCTCGGTCCTGTCCGCGTACGGAATGGCTCTAGCCGACACGGTCCACGAAGAAAGGGTTCCCTCGGCCGAGACTCTGACGGCGGATACGATCTCGCGGCTCCAGGGCGTCTTGGAGGACCTGCAGTCCACGTCCGAGAAGAAGCTGCGCCAGATTGACCCGAGCGGCGGTGACGTTCAGTCGCTGTTCTTCCTCAACTGCCGGTACGATGGCAGTGACACAGCTATCATGGTGGAAAAGCCACCGGGCTCGTGGGACTTTGCCGGAGCGTTCCAGGCCCAGCACCAGCAGGAATTCGGATTCGTTCCGGTCGGCAGGCAAATCATCGTTGATGATATCCGGGTCCAGTCGAGGGCGTCTACTCTGATGGGGTACAAGGTCGGTCTGAGGGAGCTGGATAACATCCGGACCTCCCCAGCGCTGTCGACCAAACTGACGAGCACATACTTCCACGGCCTGGGCATGGTTGAAACGCCGCTCTATCATCTGACGGAGCTGACACCTGGCCATGTCGTGCAAGGGCCTGCGGTTATCATTGACCAGACCCAGACAATTATTGTCTCGCCTCGCACAAGAGCGACTGTCCTCTCGTCGATGGTGATTCTTGACATCGAAGAAGCCCCAGCGGCGTCGGGTTCAGTGGACGGAGTTGATCCAATCACCCTGTCGGTCTTTGCCAACAGATTCATGGGCGTAGCCGAACAGATGGGACGGGCACTGCAGAAGACATCTGTAAGCACCAATATCAAGGAGAGGTTGGACTTCAGCTGCGCCATCTTCTCTGCTAATGGTGGACTTATCTGCACAGCTCCTCATGTGTAAGCCTGACCTCTCTCACTACCACAGCCTGTCGCCCCTGTTGTCCAAGATATGCTAACAGATGTGAATAGGCCCGCCATGCTGGGCAGCATGGCCTTTTCAGTGCAGTGGCAAATTCAACATTGGAAGGACGATATCAAACCCGGCGATGTGTTCTTGACCAATGCGCCCACAGCTGGCGGTACGCATCTGCCAGACCTCACCGTCATCACCCCAGTGTTTGATGTAGCTGGAGAGAACTTGATCTTCTGGCTTGCATCTCGCGGTCATCAGTGAGCCTTTTCCTACATTCAAGATGTGCTCTTGATGATGCCAGTGATTTGGCTGCTGACCGCTCTCAGTGCTGATATCGGAGGGATTGTTCCCGGTTCCATGCCCGCCAACTCCACGGAGCTTTGGCAGGAGGGTGCGATCATCAAAGCAATGAAGGTGATAGAGAACGGCATCTTCAATGAAGACGAAGTCAAGGAAGCGCTGTACTATGCCCCAGCACGTCACCCAGGGTGCACTGGTGCTCGCTGTCTCGAGGATAACGTTACAGATATCAAGGCCCAGGCCGCGGCAAACCACAAGGGCATTGGGCTGATCCAATCTCTGATCCACGAGTACACCTTGAAGACGGTGCTGGTAAGTCCTTCCGCTGACCCATCCTCCGTGAGAGCGGGCAGCTAAGCCAGACAAAACACATAGCTGTACATGGGAGCGGTCCAAGAAGCCTCTGCCAACGCTGTGCGCGATACTCTGAAGCGAATCAGCAAGCAGAAACAGAAGACAACCTTCAAGGCCAAAGACTTCATGGACGATGGATCTAAGATTCAGCTGCAGGTCGACATCAATGTGGAAACCGGCGATGCGGTGTTCGATTTCAACGGCACAAGCCAGCAAACATACGGTAAATGCCCTGTTTTCCTCTGTCTTTCATGTCACGAATCACGGCTAACCTCCTGGGAAGGAAATTGGAACGCCACCCCAGCTGTTACCAACTCCGCCATGATCTATGCCCTACGCTGTCTCGTAGCCGCTGATATCCCCTTAAATCAGGGCTGCATGCTTCCCATCCAGCTTCTCATCCCCGAGAAGTCTCTTCTCGACCCAAACGAGCACGCGGCAGTCGCTGCAGGCAACGGCCTCACGGCCCAGCGTGTCGTGGACACCATCCTCAAAGCGCTGGAGATCTGCGCTGCGAGCAATGGCTGCATGGCCAATTTCACCTTCGGCCTACCCGAGGCAGATGGCTTTGGCTACTACGAGACTATTGCCGGGGGTAGTGGTGCAGGTCCCGGCTGGATCGGCGAGGACGGCGTCCACGTCCACATGACTAACACCCGGATTACCGATGCCGAGATCCTGGAGCGCCGATACCCTGTGCTACTGCGGGAGTATAGCCTGCGGAAGGGTAGCGGAGGCGCTGGTCAGTACCGAGGCGGAGACGGCGTGGTACGGGAGCTGGAGTTCCTGATCGACTTGCACATCGGCGTCTTGTCGGAGCGACGGGCGTTTCCGCCGTACGGCATGGCGGGTGGTGAGGCTGCCTCGACGGGCCTCAATCTCTGGCTCAGAGGCGACGGCAGCGTCATCAACGTGGGCGGCAAGGCTTCGTTCCAGGCCAAGGCTGGCGATAGGTTCAGAATCCTGACGCCCGGCGGCGGTGGCTACGGGCCGCCTTCTTCGGTCCAGTTGAATGGGCAGGATGGCGAACGTCGCGACCAGGTCCCCATGGCGTTTGTGCCCCGGGCTGCTGGTTCTGTATTTGCGAGGCAAAGTCTCCAGGATACGCAGTAGGGTTTCCGTAGACTCTAGTTCAGTTTCTATGAGCATACATCGAAGCAGGACACGTTTGCTGTTATAACACAAGTGGCCCTAATAATACACCGCTGCCGGGATCTCACCTTGTTGACGGGATATGATTCCACCATGAAGCCTCCGATGCAAGTGAGTAATCAAACGGCATTTGAGCTCTAAAGATTCTCGAGGAAATTATTATAACGGCTTGTAATGTCTGCATTGATACATGGTTGTCATGCTGAAAAGTTTAAGACGTTCCGACTGAAATCGTTGAAGTCGCCCACGTCCTCCCCGCGGAACTCCCACTCCGGATTGTTGGATAGGGAGCAATAGTAGTCATAGTATTCCCCAACAAGTATATCCATCGTGTTGAGTCCATTTCCCAAGCCACTCACCTCAGCAGGCGCCCCCTGTTGTCCGTCGTCAACCATGTCCACGTGATGGCTGATCGGAATCTGGGTCGTGTCTTCTTCGTGGGCGGTCGGGTCCAATGTCTCGAGCTCAACCCGCCCGCTCCTAGCTGCCTGGCTGCCTTCCACGGGCTCGAAATGTCTATCCAAGCCGTCGGAAGAAGGCCCTAGAGCCGTAGGCCCCTGAGGCCCAGAAGCGGCTGAATGTGCAACAGGCTGCCGCAGTGTTTCCATGCTGATGAGCCGTTCAGACAGTGACGTCCACATGCTTCGGACCTCCTGGATCTTTTCAACCGCAAATGGATTCTTCATGTCTGCCAAGTACTGCAGCAGTGACAGGGCATCTTGCAACCCCTGCTTTGCATTATGCGCTGCGTGCTCCGGGCAGGCGGTGTCGAATATCGCCGTAAGCATCATGATGAACGCGGCCGAGAACACGGCATCTGAGTCAAAGAAACCAAAGATGGCTGAAGGGTTCTCCGGGTCAGCAAATCCAATCTTGCCAACACTGACTGATATTGACAAACCTAGGCTCTGCCTCTTCCTGAGACTGCCCATCACATTCAGCAGTCGCCTGGCCGCCTCGGAGCAAGTCCGAGACAGTCGCCCGAGAGAGTTCGTGTCAATATTCACACGATTCCCCTCATCTGCGTTGAGAAGGAGATGCGCCGCATGCAGCATGACAGGTCGGATGGTCAGGATCGTGGCTTGGCAAAACAGCATGTTCAATGAGCTCCACGTCCTGGACGGCTGGCCGTTGGGCAGCCGCTCGGGCGAGTCCCCAAGCATGCTCCCTAGCCTGTCGGCGGGGATATCTGCGGCGATTTCGTAAAGTGATCGCACTATGCTCTGCCCGTTGGGAACAAAAGTCGACTCGGTCTGGATGTCGTGGCCATAGAGGACTGGGAGGCTTCAGTCATGAACTAGACATGCCTTGCTTGTCGACATGGGCATGTAGGATCATACCAGAGATGATCTTCCCGGTTACTCGGGCCAACTTGATAGAGGTGCGCATTGGCGCAGCCGACTCGAAGCCGGCGCAGTCTGCCGGTAGGTCCAACTCGATCACGCTGTCCTCGACCCCCGAGGGATTGCCTGTTGCGGCGGCTATTCTCCTGATATAGTTCAGGTCTCTTGAGACATTGCAACTAGGACACTGGTTGACTCACCGTTCCTGCATGTAAATCGTCCACCAAAGACGTGTTATGTGGATGGTCTCGGAATACAACCTGCTGTTCGGTCCTGATTTCCGGTGGTACCCGTGAGAGATGGCCAGCCTCATGGCGGTGCTGATCTGCTGGCAGTTAGCGTTAGAGAACAAATTTGGAAAGCAGTCCAACTGACGTAGACGTATGCGTCCTCCTTCTGGTTGGCATTCTGGAGGTACACGGCCATTAGGGCAGTGATCTCCACGCCCAGCGTACCCATGGCCCTGAGGTTGCTTAGCTCGGGCATGTGGCGATGCACGAAAGCAAAGAGGTCGTAGCCTGGCAGAGAAGACTCGTCGTGAAAGGTACCTAAGAAAAGTTTTCCGACAGCAAATACGAGTATCATCTCCAAGTACCACGGATCCCAGCGCAATACCCCGCGCTCACGATCCCCGAGGAACTTGCTGAGACGATCCAGGAACTGACGAATGTCAAAGTGACACTGGGCCTGGCTGCAGTAGAACATGAATGCCTCCAGCAGCTTGTGACATTGCTGGGAGTCGGGAAGGTCTGATAATTCTCGCAGATCCGGCTGGAGTGCCGACTCTGTCGGTGCTCGAACCCAAGGATACGTCGCTGCAGTTTGGCCGGGGGACCGGCCTGTATGGGCAGTTACCTGTACATCGTCTATGAGCTGCTGAACTCGGGATCCGAAAATGTGACTTGAGCTCAGCGCAGAGTCTGCCGGGATGGCTGTAGAACAATGTCAGTATGTGAGCGCCAATCGGGTTGATGACAGACTCCTTGTCCCGGCGTACTTGAACCTGGCGAGATCTCAGCCACCGGAGCATCAACATTGGCCTGTTCGCTTTGGATAGCAGCAAGTGAAACTGCAGAATCCCGTCGGATGTCATGACTCGGCGTTTGGACCAGTGCAGAGTGAGCACTGGGCGATCGTCCAGGGTGGGAGATGCTGTGGTGGCCATGGCCAGCGTTGGAGCTTGCGGACCCTGCATGCTCCTCGTTTTCGTATCTCGCCAGCCGGCTCTCCAGTTCCTCAATCCTCCTATATCAGTCGATGGCGTCAGCGGCAAGGTCCAATTGGTGAAAAGGGGACATCCGCGTACATTACTGAGTAAGCCCTTTTCCGGCCTTCGAGAATCGTGCACTCCAGGCCTCTTTTCGTACAATACTGGCATGGTGCAGTACCAGAGCACTTGACTTTCTTCTTCCGGCAAGTTAAACATCTGATACGCCAACGTCAGTAACGAAGGTGCGAGGGAAGCCTCTGTCGCCTCACAGTCCGTCATGGTCTGGCCGCCATGATCCGCGCGGCTGGAGGAGCAAGGGTTCAGGCTTACGCTGCTTTCTTCACATCTGCGTCCTTCGAGGATGCGTCTACCGCCGGAGAGGAAGCCCGGGTGGAGCGTCGCTTGCTGCCTTCGCGACCCATGGCAAGACATACGGGTATTCACCCATCAATTCTCGCCCCGGACTGGAAGTTTGCGGGGTCAAGTGCGCATTTTTCGGCCCCTGGACAGTTCGGCTGGTAGGCACCCCCACCTTCGGCGTTGAAGGCCGACGGTTGTCGCCTCGTGCGGATGTCTCGGCGTCGACCGCCGAGACTCACAAGTGCTTCGGCAATCCCCGTGCCGGTCTTCAAGGTATACAAGCCTACGTTGTACCTTGTTTAGCTTAACTGTTCCGTGACCGAATAGCATGTCGAAAAAGCCCGGACGCGAACCGATTGACCATGTCCGCCTTTAGCAGTCTCGCAGAAGCATCCCCGGACGCCTTCTTCTCCCTGATCGCGGCTTATCGGGAGGACGAGAATCTTAGCAAGGTTGACCTCTGCCGAAGAGATGATCTACTCTGACCCGACCATTGATCACGAACATTTGCCGCAGCTTGGCCATCCAGCCTTCCTCGCTGAAGCCAAGAGAATTGTATTTGGAGACCTCGACACGAGCCGTGTTGCTTGCATCCAGACAGTCTCTGGCACCGGATCGAATCACCTAGCAGCAAGATTCCTCGCGGAGACGTTGAAGCCCAAGAATGTTTGGTTCTCCGATCCGACGTGGGTCAACCATGCCGATACCTGGAGACACGACGTCCCGTCCGTCAAGCAGCGGTATTATCCCTTTTACAACGAGAACACATTCACACTGAACTTGGAAGGCATGCTCAGTACACTCAGGGCGGAGGCGGAGCACGGGGATGTCATCATCCTGCATGCTTGCGCCCATAATCCTACCGGCTTGGATCCCACGCGGGAACAGTGGCAGCTCGTCTGCGACGTCTGCGAAGAGAAAGGCCTCTTCGCAGTGTTCGATTCGGCATAGTTGGTTATCCCCTATCCTTGCCTACTTTTGCATCGGAAGCTGACCCATGCACTACCCCAGCCAGGGCTTTGCCTCAGGGTCCGTCTCTGACGATGCGTTTGCTATGCGCCACTTTGCCTCGCGCCAAAACGGCACCCTCGAGTTTGCGGTGGCCCAATCCTACAGCAAGAACTTTGGTCTGTATGGTGAGCGAGTAGGGGCTCTCCAGATTGCCACTCGGGGCAGTTCGCTTGTGGCCAAAGTGGAGGGAAGGCTCAAGAAGATTGCCCGCGCCGAGTACAGCACTTGCCCTAGCTACGGCGCTCGCATTGTTGCCACCATTCTGGGGAGCGATACGCTTCGTCAAGAGTGGTATGAGGACCTCGCCACCATGAGCCGGCGCATGAAGAACATGAGGCAACTGCTCTATGACGCTCTGAAGCGAAAGGGAACCCCGGGTAGTTGGGATCATCTCTTGACAAATGTAATTCTGCGTGGAGAACCAAAAGTCCGCGTGCTATTCTAAGAAGTCTTGCAGATTGGTATGTTCTCGATGACTGGGTTGTCGAAGGAGCAGTGCACCAGGCTCAAATCCGAGCATCACGTATATCTTCTTCCGTCCGGAAGGCTTTCAGTCACAGGATGTAAGTTTTCAAGTTCTTTCCTACGGCCTTTATTAATGATAGCTGTTTAGTGACAGAGCACAACGTTCAATACGTCGCCAACTCACTTGACCAGGTGCTGAAAGAAGACCGGCGATGAAATCCATGGCAGTTTTCAACGACTGGGAAGTGTAGGGGCCTAGCAAATCAGGGCTGTCAGGGATGTAGTGTTCGACTGACTCCGGTAGACTTACAAGGGAGGTCAGGAATATAGAACGAATATGACTGCATGTTCCGCACGAGTCCTCGTTTCTTATCTTGACCTATGGAAGTAGGAAGAAAACGACACACAGCTCTTCTCATGAGCTCTTTTGATGCAGTGGTACTTTTTCGGTTTCAGCAAGCACAAAATTGTTTTACTTGATACCGTCGGGGCTTAACGCGTGCTATCTGGTCAGGGTACCTTGGCAATTGTACTCCCACGAGCACAAGACTGGTGGTCCTCGAAGATCGCGGCTAGCGGCTTCACCCAGCGACCGATTTAGAGAGGGGCTGAGAATCACGGCCATCACAGTTTCTGGGCTTCCTATGCAGAAGGGAGTGTCAGGTCGCAGATCTTACCTCGCGTCTTGTGGCCTCGCGTATCATAACTGGGCTCGGCCAGATCCCACCGATATTCGGCCATCAAGGCCGCGACTGATCTCGGCCTGGAGAATGCGGGGAAGCCTACCAGGATAGGACCACTTTCTAGTCCGGTGCCCAACGCCGACGACTTAACTAGCCCCCGGACTCATGACTCGGACAATCGGAAGCTTATCTTGACTGGGTCCGGGGAACAAGCGAGGCCCTGGACTCTTAGATAGCAACAACATCAACAACCTTGCGTCCAAGCGGGCGTGCGAGTATTTCAATGCACGAACACCCCGGGTCACTGGCATTGCTTTCCTGGGAACAGATTTGCACTTTCAATTTGTTCAAATCTTCACAATTCTCGTCATACCGGCGCCTCAATCCCAGTTCGTCGTCCAAAGCCCCCAGGACTCGCCATGAACCTCAAGTTCTCCTTCAACGCCAAGGGCGACGACTCCCCTCCCGAGGTGTACAACCGCAAGCTCTTCTATGTCATCTTGACTGCAACCTTTGGGTCGGTCATCTTCGGATACGATCTCGCCTTTATCGGCGGCGTATTCGCCCTTCCGTCGTTCATCAACCGCTTCAACCTGGCCGATATCGATGCCACAGCAACCCGTGCCCACATGGTGAACACCTGTAAGTGCACCCCCCTTATTACCACGGCCTAGCGGCTATCAGTGTGTATCGAAACCCTCGAAGAGTATGCTAACCACTGTGCGTGGGCGTCAGTCCAGGGTGGTGCCTTCGTGGGTGTCATTGCCATATTCTTCGTCAACGAGCGCTTCGGCCGCCGCATTTCTCTGCTCGCCTCCGGCACCCTCTTCAACATTGGTGTCGTTTTCCAGATGGCGTGCCAGGGAAACATTCCTCTCTTCTATGTCGGGAGATTCGTCACTGGCTTGGGTATCGGGGGCGCAAGCTTCGTCATTCCCCAATTCCTTTCCGAGTGCGCGCCCCCTGCCAGTCGTGGCGGCATCATTGGCACGGTAGGCGGCTCTGACGATACCTCTCTCCCCATTTGTACCAGAGCTAACGGCAGAGGTATCAACAGTTTGAAATTGGCATGCAAGTTGGCCTCGTCATTGGCTTTTGGATCAACTATGGCGTTGAGCGAACGGTATGTTCACTCGGGTCTCGGCCACTCTCCCGCACCCTGCCGTCCACCGCTCCTCCTGGTTAGCAGTACTAGAGGAATAACACGATGTGACAGGTCGATCCCGCCGGTGATAGGCAGTGGCACATTCCCATTAGTTTTCAGTTCATCCCCGCGGTCCTGATGATGGTGGGGATCATGTTCCTTTGCGAGAGTCCGCGTTGGCTCTATGTCCACGGCCGCGCGGACGACGCCCTCAAAGCTCTGGTATGGCTCCGACAGCTCCCTGCCGAGCACCCTTTTATCGCGCGGGAAATCGCCGACTACGAGAGACAAGCCGAGGCCGAGATATCCCCCTTGTCCAGTTCCGGGCTGCGATCTGTCATCTCTGAGGCCTTCAGCAGGAACATCTGGCCGCGCATTGTCATCGGTTGTGCCCTCATGATCTTCCAGAACTCTACCGGAATCAACGCCATGAACAACTTTTCGGTCGTTTTCTTCAGGAACCTCGGGTTCTCGGCCAATGTAAGTCACCATGTTGAGGAACGGTCACGGCGACAATTTCCATTGACACCACGCAGAGCCTTCAGCTTCTCTCGACCGGCATCTACGGCATCGTGAAGGGCGTGGCAGCCACCATCACTTTCCTCTTCCTCGTCGACCGTTTTGGCCGCCGGCCCCTTTTCTTGATTGGCTCGGTCATTTGCGCATTTTCCATGTTCTACGTCGCGGCTTTCTCATCCCTCACCAAGTCCTTCGAGAACACTCAGCCCCCTGGCGCCCTCGCCTACTCCGCCGCGGCGTTCATCTACATGTTCGGCGCAGGCTATGTGAGTTCTCCCGATACAAGATGCGCGAAGAGGGCGTCCGATCCCTCGCCCGCGATCGCTTGGCTGACGTTTTCTCTCCCAGGCTGTCGGCTGGAACCTTCCCTGGATCGTGGCAGCCGAGATCTACCCGACCAAGGTCCGGTCCTTCTGCGTCATGCTGACCACCTGCTCCCACTGGGTCGGGCAGTTCTACACCTCGTACGCAGTGGGGTACATGCTGCGTGACATTACCTACGGGACCTTCCTCTTCTTTGGCGCGATGACCGTGCTGGGAGCTGCATATGTCTGGTTCGTCCTGCCGGAGACGCAGGGCGTGTCTCTGGAGGATATGGACGCCCTCTTTGCCGGAAAGGGCAGCGCTCGCAGGAAGATGAAGCAGTTCAGCGAGTACAGAGCTGAGCGACTGGCGCTGGGCCAAGAGGACCATCCCAAGGATGAGGACAGCGTCCGGGCTGACCAGCCCTGAGTGAGGGCTTCACGAGCTCCATCAATCAGACCGTAGCTGCTTGAGCCCTGCCTGCCGCGGTTTATGGCTCTCTATTCAGATTGGAGTAAGCTTAGCGAAGAATTGACACCTCTTCTGGCATGTACGTAGGGTGGGCGTGCAAGCTGCCCGCCTGAAGGCCCCTGATGCCTGTGATGCAGGACCAGGAACAAGGACGCATCGGTGAGGAAGGCCTCGTAGCCTCATGTCGTAAATAGGAGGCAGGGATTCCCAATTGGCATGAAATCCCAATGGATGTGAGCAAGTCCTCCTTGGTATCTAGATCTTCGAACGAACTTGTCTCACCACAAAACGCGACCATGGTGGTTTGCCAGACCTGAAAGCCTGCGATGCGTCTTGCTGACCTCGGTGAGCCGGCGCGTTGTATGCCGCTGTCCTCACGACGTCGTCCTTTTGCGCGTTGGGGCAGGGATCGTGACCTGAAGTTTCGCCGTCTCGGCGTCCGTTTTTTGGCCTCACATCTTGGCATTGCCCGTTGGTGCATCCGCCACGCGCATAATGCGTGTTCTCTGTGGAAACTCATCTCCGCGACAGGCAGGCTGTGCAATGATTCGGCCGAAAAGGGCACGACTAGGATGCTGTGCCGCTCAACATCGCGTCGTAGCGACTTGGCATGTGTGGTATAAGATCTGTGCACGGTCTGCCCCTGATCGACACGCAAATTACCCCAACTGCTTCGACTGCTTCGACTTCAACACATCCTCACCGACAGTGCGCTCACTCGTACCCGTCACCAACATGCCCACCACATCAATCGCCGGGACACTGACCCTCACGAACCTCGGAGCGGTCACCACCACCTTCACTGCCCCCGGTTCCTGCGCGACGCAATGGAAAAATTTCCGATATGGGTATGGCCCTGAAGATTTCCCCGACTTCGTCCCAGCCGGCAGCTGCGATGAGCTCCTCATGAAGTCCGAGTGCTTCCCTCACGGCGACAAACTCTTCGAGATCGAATCTTCAGTTTTCACTGCCTTTGGGTATGAATTGGCGCAGCCGTACTACTCACCCGCCTGGGACTGCCCGGCCGGGTGGACGACAGCCGGCGTGGCTGGTATGACCGCCGGCATTGCCTCGGTGAACGGCGTCTTTTCTCCGTCTGGGGCGGCTGAGACCGTGACCCGCAGCTTCGAGGTGGACGTCGGGGGAACGGAGGGTACTATTACTGCAGTTGAGACAAAGACGCCCGTCAACTTCGTCCCGAACATGATCACATCGGCCCTCGGACCCGACGAGACCGCCATCCTCTGCTGCCCCAGGTCCGTTCTCTGCCCAACGCATTGCGGGTTCCATGATTGTCGAAACCCTTCTGACAATGCACAGCGGCTACACAGCCGACGCATACCATGCAGGCTGCCTGACACATTTCCCGGGATCCTTACTGTCAGGCATTGAGGGTTGCTACCCTTTCCGAACCTCCGAGCCGTTCGTCACTGAGACCCCCACCTTGATCGACACATGGGAGTTTGACGGCCAGACGTTCACCGAGACCCATAGGCTTCCGCCTCGGCCTACCGACTTTTTTGATGGTGTAACCAGAGTATCATACTTCTTCGGCGCCGACGGCCACCCCATGACTATTCTGTCGAACGGTTCATCAGTTCCATGGCTTGAGCCTTCCGATTTCGAGGGCGCCGCGTTCCAGCCGTTCTTGGTTCTCATTGCCAATGGCAGCAGAACGGAGGCTGGCGGCAACAGAACGGAGGCTAGTGACGACGATTCGGCCGCTTCGGTTTCCACAAACAGCTTGTGGGCTATGGGTGCGGCGCTCTTCGCGGGTTTCGTCGCGGCTGCAGCGCTCTGAGAGATATCCAGGACTTGTTTTGGGGAGTTTTGTGGGAGAGCATTACGCTGTGAACATAGGCATGAAGCGGTGTTTCTGGTTTCTGAAATAGGTATTTTGATTTTCTTTTTCGGGAGGTTGATGTCTTCAGCCCATCAACCATCCACGGATGGGAACAACTGAGAAGTCAGGGAGTTGTCCATAATGGTAATGCAGATGCACGGATGTATCTTGCCTCCTTCATAAGTCAGCGCTTGATGAATGAAATATCCAATTTCTGTGTTCAAACTGAAACAACGCTATGCTAATGCCAATGCTAGTGCCATGGTGTAGGAGGAAAGAATTCTGCTGCAGCTCCAACCCGTGCCGGGATCCTGCTCAATGTGCTACGGCTTTCGGCCATAGGCGACATAAATCGGCCACCATCCATGTACGTATCGGTCCTTCATGTCTCTTCGGACATCAACGAGAAAGACCTCGACCTGCTCTGCTGTCCACCCAAGCGCTCGGGTAAACAAGGCCAGGCTCAGCCCTGACAGCCCATTGCCAAGGTTCTCATATGTCCAGACACCTGTGACTTGATCAGCGCCCATTCTCGGTTCTCGCAAAGCAAAATCAACCTACCCAGCTCCTTGAATTTTGGGTGTCGCGGCCACGAATTTGTTGGCCATTTGTAAACCCGCACCACCACGTCAACGAAACCGGCTGCTTCTAGCTGCTCTTTATATCGCCGACAGCTGTCGAGAGGCGCGCCAAATATACTCGCGGCTTCGAGCATGTACTTCCCCCACTGACGGCACGGGGAGTCGTCAGTGACCGTGTCGTCGTCGCTTTGGAGATCCAGCAGGATATCTGCCAGCTCGATCCATCCGCCGGAGTTGAGATTTCTGTTTTTTCTGTCAGTTTTGCCCACGCGTCAGACTTCAATGTCTGCTAACTCATAGCTCTTTTGAATGAAAGACGGCCAGTCTTTCAAAGACCCGGTAAGCATACGGGCGTAGATCAAGTCGAATTTTGAGCTGTACGTCCATGAATCTTCGAGGTCATCGACGTAGAATCTGAGATTTGGGGGGACGCTGGCGGTCTCCGTTAGTTTCACATTTAGTCTGCTGAAGTGGGTTTCACGTACAAGTAAGGCTGGATCGCACTCAGGTCAACACCGATGACCTCAGAGTCGGGATGAAGATCAGCTGGAGCGAGAATCAGCGTCCATCATCATCATGTCAACGGACCCCTCGTTTGTGCTCACCGAAATCAGCAGCCCATATACCCGTGCCAGTACCAGCGTCGAGGACCCTCCCTATTGGCTTGTCTTCCCCTGCTGGGCACATGAATAGCTTTTCATTGAATGTCAAGCCGAATAGGTGATGCTGGAGATCTAGATACCAGTCACTATGAGCCCATCTTCGTGTTCATTCCGACTCACCCAGCCGGTCTTTCTCGGTCTAGAGAGCGTGGAGATTAGCATGTGAGATTTTCTGGGGCTCAGAAGCAGCCATACCTCGTCGTTTGGTAACACATAGCCTGATGCAGGAACCGATCATGTCAGCTTGCGTGCAACGCGGGGTGTCTTTCAGGTCGGGACTCTGCTTACGCCCTTCTCGAAAAGCATGATATGTCCGCCCGTTTTCTATTCGGTTTCGTAACAGGCTGGACCTCAGAGATTCCGAGGAACTGAAATTTGACTGCAGATACGCGTCAGTGTTTGCGTTGATGGGCGGGAGGTCCGCTGCGACCGGGCGGCACAGACCGTGGATACTCACCACCGAAACGGCCGAGTCGGCGTCATCGCCGGCGGGTCTCGAATTCCCCGACCAGTCCTGCGGGACAGAGGTGTCAACAATGCCAAGAGCGTGCTGAGAGTCATGTCTCACGTCGGCCTCAAGCGCGTCTACTGCCTGAGGAGCTGTTGCCGCCATTGAATACGGAGATGTCGAGTTGTGCAGTCTTGCGTGGGACAGGTGGAGGGATCCCAAGTCTGGGGCACCGCGTGGAGGTTAGCCGATCGATAATCGCTAGTACGCTAAGCACAGAACCCGGATCCTCCATGCGAACTGTTTTGCTGTGCGGTGCGGCATGTTCCGCTGTTTCCGCCCAGGAAACTCCATCCCTGATCCATGGAGAGTCGCATGGCTAAACCCCGTAGCGCATCTTGACACTCCCGAAGACCTCGGAGCGGTCAACAGACTGTCCAATTGCTGCGCAGTGCCCGCTTTATCGGCCAACTTTTGAGGAATGAGGTCAAATTGTTCGCCTCGGTTCGCGGTCGTGGATCCACCGCAGTCTGCAGCTGGACTGGAAGACGAATGCGAATGGCCCCAGACGTGCATCTAGAGTCATACCTTGATGCAACGATCGAGTTGAGACACTGCCTGCACTGCTTCAAACCTGGATGACCTAATCCTGGCTGGGGGTGATATGTTCGGTGCATCGCCACCCTGTACTCACAACCTGAAGTGAGATTGGATATAATAGGTGATGGCCACGATCTAGCTGGATGCATCAATTCAGCGGGGTGCATCCGGAACTCTGGGGAAGATCAACGTGTGGCTTCCAATGCGGCTTTTCACTTCCAAACATCGACATCAATAGCTCAACGGTCAGGACTCATTCACAGTGTTTGGTGGGCTAGATTCACAAGAAGGCCCAAACAAACCGTGGCGAAGTTTGTGTCCTGGGTGCCCATGTGCTGCCTTGCCTCTGAATCGAAGCATTCAAGTGAGCGTGGCTGAGTCCTGACATAGACTGTCGTATGGGGTTTGGTCATCAGGAACCACAAATCAGGTATGATTCGCAACCAAGAAGATGACCAAACACGAAATAAAAACGCAACGTTGCTGCAGTTCTCGCTCTTTTGGGACTCACATGGTTTGCCTGGTGAGACACACATGCGGGGACCTAAAAGCGAGACCTGATGTGGTGACGGGTGTGACTACTACAATAGAACTTATGTGTTGGTAGTGGTACTCAGGCCGGACGGTGATTCAGTCTTGCTGCACTGAGACATGCGCTGCAGTATCAGTGCCTGCTTTTCACCGTGAAGCTGCCTCGACCTTTAGTGATTGAGCAGGGCGAGCAAATCCCCCAGGAGTCAATGACTCGGTATTTTGCAAACTTCCGCTTGAGAACGACCATTTGACTGCTATAAATTTTGGCCGTATCCTGACCAGATTGCCCTTGATACTTTGCAACAGCCATCAAACATCCATCTCCAATCCGCAGCGAAACTAGCATCGCCCAAAGTCGTTCTCAACCAGAAGCACACAAATTTTTCGCTTTCTCCCAAACTCTCTCTTGCCTCGTCAAGTAGGCTCCAATCAAGAAAGGCCTCTCCCCGAGTTTAAGCTAACGTACATCAGCATGGCGCCTCAGCCGGACAATATTACCGACCACGATATCAACACGATGACCATCGAGGAAGTATCGGAAGTCACCAATATTGACCTTGCCCGCCGGATGTTAAGACGTTCAAGAGAACAAGCAGAGACAAAAAGCACCATACTCAAAGAAATCAAGGATGGCATCGACCTTAAACGCGCCGCTGGTCCCAGCGACATTCGCGACGGATTCCAGTCCTCCAGGGGAGGGATGACCGGCCTCGATTGGAAGATCGCATCAGTCACTACACACAAGGACATCTGGCGAGACAAAGAGAAGGCGGCAGCCAAAGTTCTCAAGAAACTTCTCGGTACAGAAGCCGGCATGGGTTCATCAACCTGAAGGATCCTGAGAACCCTGCAATATGGGCTGGGGCGCGCAGACATGGTCCAACCAAGTTAACACAACCGAGGATGTTGTTGAGATGGGGCAGCGTGTTTCTTCTCGGGAAAAAGGCGACCACGAAGTGCTGCGATGACATCGCAGCGCGGCCTTCATCCATGGTTTGGAGAGAGCCCCCACAGCATTCAGCACAGGCTCTCTATTATAACCCCTTACACGGCTAGACTACCCATAATATGAGAAGACCTTGAATTTTAATTGAGCCGGTGATGGTATGTTCCGCGGAACGGAACGAACTTCTCGTTTGGAGTCGTTCGGGGGTGCTTCGACTTCATTAGCTCAAGGTTTTCTGGAAGCGGAAGCTCCAGGGTGACTTGGGCCAGCATCCACTGGGGGTCAACAACCGCCTGGTGCCTCCGCCGTTCATAGTGCTAGTAGAGAGTGGCCGGACGCAGACGGAGTAGCCCGTCAGATTGTGGGGAAAGCGGCCCGGGGCCGAGTGGGCCAGACCTTGTGACATCGCGGAGCCATCCCACCACCCCAACTCGGCTCGGATTGTGCCTTTTGGATTTCAATATTTGGATCACAAGTATACACTATGAGGCAGCTCTTCACTCGCTAGCTGATCCCCGCCATCTCCAAGCCGTCACAATGGCAGCCCGCGCAATCGCCGCTCTGAAACCCTTCACCAGTTGCGACGTGAGAACCTCGCCTGTTTCCAGCCGACCCGGTGCATCAACTGACAATTGGCTACCCCAGATCGCAGATGCCCTCAGGAAGCTCAATCACCCACAAGGTGGCTTCCTAGATGGCATCCGCATGTTCTCGCCCGGTGCCCGCACGCGCATTTACGGCCCCGCGGTGACGGTCCGCATGGTCAAGTCGAGTGACGAAACAGCGCCAAAGCTCGACCAGCACTTTGTGGACCACAATCAAGATGGCGGCATCATGTACATCCAACAGCCCAAGGGTCTGCCCTCGGCCTGCTGGGGCGGCCTCATGTCCACGAGGGCGCAGTTCCTCGGTGCGCAGGGCGTGGTGATTGATGGGCGGATGAGAGATGTCAATGAGCACAATGACATGGGCTTTCCGGTGACTACTCACCTTCCTACATCTGATTTCAAGAACGCATTTCTCATCGTGTCCAGGTATTTGCTCGGGGGACGTCGGTCCTCGGATCTAACTCTTACACGAGAGCCTCTCAGGTCAACGTGCCCCTCCAATTCGATGGTGATCTCTGGGTGCAGCCTGGAGACATCCTTGTTGCGGACGCTGATGGGGTTGTCGTGACGCCACCCTCGCTGGTGGATCAGGTTGTTGAGCTCTGCCAGAAGCGAGCCGAGGTCGACGAGATCATGTTCCGCGAGCTGCGTAAGGGGGCAGCCATGGGACCTTTGATTAAGAATATCCGGGGAAACAAGTAACAAGTTTGCCTTGAGTCTGCCTTGCAATGAATAGAAAATGAATTTATCATAGTCTTGTACCTACTGCCTCTCGCTGGATGCAAACATGATACTAGGATTCTCCACCATGAGGAGATGCCACTCCTCATCCGAAAGCCAAGTCCTCAAACTCCTGAGCCAAGCCTCATCATTGACGTCTAGGTATGGGCTCACCTTCATCGCCTCCTCGTGGCTGCGAACTTTCATCCTCGGCGTGTGTGGCCAGTCACTCCCCCAGAGAACGCGGTGCTTGTTGGCATCGACAAACGCCCGTACCAAGACCTCGAGATCCTCGTACATGGGCGCCTGCTCGCTGACACGGTACGGCGCACTCAGCTTGACCCAGAGATGACCCTTTCGGACGAGGCTCAAGATGCTCTGGAAGCCGGGCTGCTGCGTCGGATCATCCCTGAAGTCGGGGCCCAGCATGCTAGAGGCCTTGAAGAGGCCAAAATGATCCGTGACGAGGCGCACGCCCGTCGGGACTATCTCAGCTTGGATGAATGGTGCGAGCTCGTCCCAGAACCCGGTGCAGATTGTGGTCATGGTGAGGTTCCAAGGGAGCGACAGGTCCGTGACCCTTTTGAGGTGCGCCGACAGGGCATTCTTCTGGAGCTGGACATTCTCCATGGCCTTGTACTTGTACAGGTTGACCCTCAGTCCGCAGACTCCGGCCTCGGCCATGGACAGGATCTCCTCATCTGTGGTGGTCTCCGGGTCGATGACGCCGATGGCGAGGGTCTTCTGGCGGCCGAGGCGGGGAACGAAAGCCTTGAGGGAGGTGCAGTCGTCGCCATAAGACAGGCCGTGCGTGAGGACTGAGTGGGTGATCCCGAGGTTCTTCTTGAAGAGTTGGAACTCGCTGATGGGGGCGGCTGGTGGCGTGAGGTGCCTGTCTTTGCTGTACGGGAAGGTATCGGCTGGTGGAGGTCAGTCTTGGGATACGGATTTCCAGTCGGTGTTCGACACTTACGCTCAAAGATGTGGTGATGTGTGTCCCATGCACCGTGGGGGAAGAGAACGTCGATGCCCGCGTTTTGGGACCTGTCGGGGAGCAAAGCAGCGGGGGCCATGGTAGTGATTGGAATGGCTGTCTACACGTATGGATGGTAGCGGGCGGGAGGCAGCTGTCGGCTTTGTGATTTGGAGCAGTCGACTACTAGTACCAATGTGTAGAGGAACTGTTATTGCGTGTCCATGGCCACTTTGCGGCACGTTCCTTGAACACCAGGCCCCAGATGCGGCCGGCCGGAGTAGCCCGGCGCACGCACCGGGGCAGGCTTGTCCCACCACCAGCCGGATCAATCCGCCACAGCAATTTGGAGCTGTCCGAGAAGACACCCAGCTTCGAGCAAGGCGCATTTATCATGAGACGACTTTGTGCACCATGCCGGGTGCGGAAATTTCGAGTGGAAGGCCATGGGAGCGACAATGAAAATGGCACCCGCACGAAAACCAGCAGTAACTCCTTTGCAGTCCATCATCGCTGGCGGCGTTGCGGGGGGTGTGGAGTCCTTGGTCACTGTGAGTCTCCATGTTAGTGCTGCTGGCTCGGCAGTAACTTACACGAACATCGGCAGTATCCCACCGAATACATCAAAACGAGGAAGCAGCTCCATTCCTCTTCCGAGTCTCTCGCCAGCATCCTCGTCAACACGGTGAGAACATCGGGTTTCGGGGGGCTGTACGCCGGCGCAGGGGCGTTCGTCGTGTCCAACGCGTCCAAATCGGGGGTCCGCTTCTTCACTTTCGACCTCGTCAAGAGATGGCTGCCGCAGGACAGACAGACGGGCCGCCCGACGAAGGTTGCCAGCATGGTGGCGGGTGTGGCGGCGGGCGTGGCCGAGAGCATCACGGTTGTCACGCCGGGTGAGAATATCAAGACGAGGATCATCCAAGGCCGCGCTGGGGCAAATAGGTCCATGTCAACGGCTGAGGTGATCCGGAATATCCTCGCACGAGACGGCATCAGCGGATTTTATCGCGGCGTTCTGCCTGTGACGATGAAGCAGGGGTCTAACGCGCTGGTGAGGTTCACGAGCTACAACTTGTTACTGGGGACTGTCGAGCCTGCGATGGCTGGCACATCGTTGAGCGGCACCGTGCCAGCGGTTGCCGGGGCACTTGCCGGTGTGGTTACTGTGTATGCGACGATGCCGTTTGACGTCGTCAAGACCAAGATGCAGGCTACGGCTGGCGTGGGAGAACAGGGCCTGGGCACCGCCGGATATTTCGTCAAGGTGGCGAGAGACGGAGGAGTCGCTGCCCTTTGGAAAGGCACCACCCCAAGGCTCGCTCGGCTCAGTGTAAGTGATCAACTTTCGTACGAGTCGTAGAGTTGGGCGCTGACATCTGCTAGATATCGGGGGCTGTAAGTTTCAGCATCTACGAGAAGGTGACGGAGCTGCTCCAGGTCGCTCAGACAGGAGGTTCAGGTCCGCTCATGAAGCGGACAACAGTAGTCTGATGCCGGAGAACGAGCGGGATACTGTATTATGCTGGATATTAGTGCAATGCTGTTGGTTTCGGGATACGTCGCGTTAATACGTAGTCTCGGAGAACCCTGAGTACCGAGAAGCCGCGATGCGTCCATCGTTTAGGCAATTCAGGTGTCAAGGAAATGAGGGGACCTGGAAATCCACTAACCCGGGCCACACTGTGAGCAGAAGCACTAAAACACCGCTAAACGTGCCCCGGATTTTCGGTCCAGCCAGTCGAACAAGCCCTGGAGTACATTGGTCAGCAACCCGGCCCCCCAATGCCCTTTCTGTCTCCAATTTTGTCGTCTTTCATCTCTCCCATCTCGGCAACTCCCAATTGCATCCTCGCCCCTCCACTGAACATGACCTCTTGATCACCATCGAGGCAAGGCCGACGGTCATGGCGACGCGAATGCAGCCTCCTAAGAAGGTGCGGCTGGCTTGTCAGCGCTGCCGTGCCAGAAGAATCAAGGTGAGCGATTGTGAGCTCTTGACGAGTATCGCTGTTGGCATCGATGAACGAGAACTCACCACGACCACCTCAGTGCGATGGCCAAGTGCCTGCCTGCACCAACTGCACCAAAGCAGGCGAAGTCTGTCTGGACGTTGACAGCCAGAACTCTGCGGTCCTCATTCCTCGCAAGTGAGTACAGTCTGGATCCAGCCCATTGATGTCTCCTCGGCCGGGGGCAGGACAGGTAACTGACTGACTGGTGGCCTCGTCCGTAGCTTTGCTACCGCCGCACAGGCTCGGATCCAATGGCTCGAAGCTATCATTCGCGATCGACTGCCGGACGTGGACTTGGATGCCGGACCCAAAGTCGACGCACCGCCGGATCCCAGAACCAGCCTTGTCGCCGCGGAGAAGGACCTTGAGGGACTCGTCCCGCAGGCGACGAAGAGACGAGCAGACTCGGACGCGACATCTCACTCCCACGATGCTTTCCCGGGACAGGCTCACTTCATCGCCGTCAACCTGGGTATGCTTTCCCTCAACTCAGAGTCCAACCAGAAACATTACCTCGGCTCCAGCTCTGGGAGGCTCTTCGCCAACCTCATCGGTGCCTCACCATCGAGTGATGGCTCGACTCCCCCCGTGGCCAGCGACGACATCACCATGTCCCGACCAATACCGGAATGGCCAGGCATGTCAGCCGCCCAAGACCCTCTTCGTAAACGCTACCGGTCTCTGCATGAGACCCTGAGGCGGGAGCTCCCTCGCAAGCAGGAGGCTCAATCGCTGCTACAGTCGTACATCAGCTGGATGCATCCCGACTTTCCCGTTCTCGACCCAGCATCGCTGTTCGGGGGGCTCGAGGCCCTTTATTCTACATTCGACTGTTCTCTCGACGAGGACCTATTCCCATTCGGCTGGCCAAGCTGTGCCGGACCTTTCCGCTGGAATGGGCGGTTGGTCACGCCGCAGAACCCAGAAAAAGACACCGTCCCGATGGCCGTCGTCGCGTTCATCATCTTCATGGTCCTCAACATTGCGGCCATCATCCGCGTTCGCTCTCGAAACTATGAGCATGCGCCCGAGAAATTCTACCGCACTGCCATGCAATTCTCGCAAGACTGCTTCTCGCAAATATCCTTGCCCTCGATTCAAGCCCTCGTCACACTCGTCATCCACAGCATGCTCACCCCAGCCGAAGTCAACCTTTGGACCCTACTCCACGTCGCGTTGGCGCACTGCGTCGAGCTGGGAATTCATCGAGAGGATGCAGAGGAGTCGGACGACGTTCAGGACAGCGTGTCCAGGCAAATTCGGAGATCCATGTTTTACACCATCTACTCCCTCGACAGGTCGATAGCCGCCATCCAGGGCCGACCGCTTGGATTCCGAGACGAGACCTTCGACGTAAAAATGCCCGAGATAGCTCCCACCTTGGCGGAATCGGCTCCATTGTCGATCCATCCTTCATTCTCCGCTGCCGTGATTCGCTACTCGACATGCCAGTTCGAACTGGACCGCATTGTGTCGGACATCAAACTTCACTTGTATCACCTCCCGGGCGCCTCAACATTGTTTGCATTGGCAGACGAACCTCTCTCGATTCAGAGCAGGATCGATAACGACCTCAAGGCCTGGTCGCGCCGTCTGCCTTCCTCAGACGACCCCGATCTCGTTGGCATCGACAGACGGCAGCGTCGCATCTGGCGGTGTAAACTGCAGGCCAGATACCACACGGCCATGGTATTGCTTTTCCAGCCTTCTCAAATGATTCGAGATCCCGGCCCAGAACAGCTCATCACATGCTTCAGGCATGCCTGTGCCATTGTCGACAATTATCAGCTGCTTCAAGATTTGCAGGGGCTGCATTACGGATGGCGCGCTGTCCAGAACATCTTCGCCGCAGGCGCGACCGTCGTTTACTGCTTCTGGATGTCGGCTGGTGTTCGTCAAAACGCCGTCGCGAGCGACTTGACCAGGACCCTGCGTGCGTGCACGAGCTTGCTGACCTTGGGCGGCGAGTGGTGGCCGTCGGCCAGAAAGGGGCAGCACAGCTTCGGCTCGGTGGTGGATTTGACGATCCAGAGGCTCTTTTCGGAACAGGGACCGTCCAAGATGCCGCGCCTGGCCTTACCCCCGACCGGTCGCTCGTCATCCAGCAGTGGGAGAGATGATGGCAATCGCGGCAGCCTCGGCGGCACCAGGCCTGGCCTATCCGCTCATGAGGACTACGTCGCTGCAAACCCTGGCGACACCTTTCCTTCTGGTCTGGAGGAAAACAACTCGGCAACCGTCGCCTGGGATGAGATGCAACAATATTCAGGGCCCTGGACGGAACCTACAATCCCGGGCGGGTCGACCATTCTGGACATGCCCGAGTTCGTCCCTGAGGTAGAGACTTTCCTGGCGGACTTTGACCGTTCCAAGTTCAGCTGGACGTTTCCTTTGGATGGCTCCAGTGAACTACCGGACTTTGATCACCTGTCGGGCTACCAATTCTAAAGGAATGCCCGGGTCTGTCCCCTCGTCTCCGCACAGTGGCGGCCCCGGACTACTCCGGGTAGGACGGAGCCATCCGTTGGTGGGAGACACACGACTCGCCTCGGCCGCGGCTCAATCGGCGTAGCTGGCGGAGCGAATCGATAATATCACGTTATTGTGCAACGCGGTCGCGTCGACAGCCATGAACTTGTTTTCGACATTTTCATTTTGTTGAGGCACTGGACCTAAGTCTGAGGGAAACCATGCTGCCATTGACACGAAGCGCCGCGCGATGTGGCCGCGCACCAAGCAGCTCATCACGACTCCGAAGACTTGCGACAGCAGCTGCGCAAGCCAGATTGAGCCCTCTCGAACCGGTACGTTCCACGACTGCTCTATCTACAAGCTTGCGGGTGTGCTGATTTACTACCTCCACAGTATAACCACTTGGATTATGGCGCCCGACTTCAAGCACTTCGCAACGTCCAGAAAACTGACCGGCGACCGCTCACCCTCTCCGAAAAGGTGCTCTACAGCCATCTTATCTCCGAAGAGCGCGAGTGGTCTCTAGACAGCATTGAACGAGGCAAAACCATTCTCCAGCTCCGACCTGACCGAGTGGCTTGCCATGATGCCACTGCCACAATGGCTCTTCTCCAATTCATCAGTGCTGGCTTGCCGAGAGTCAGGGTACCGACGTCTGTCCACAGCGACCATTTGATCGTCGCCGAGTATGGTGCCGAAAAAGATCTTTCGCGAGCAGCCAGCGACCACAGGGAGGTCTACGCCTTCCTGGGCAGCGCCGCCAAAAAGTACGGCATCGGATACTGGAAGCCAGGAGCCGGAATCATTCACACGACGATCTTTGAGAACTACGCTTTTCCTGGCGGCTTGATCATCGGCACAGATTCGCACACGCCCAACGCCGGCGGCATGGGCATGGTGGGCATTGGTGTTGGAGGGTCTGACGCCGTCGATGCAATGGCTGGTATGCCATGGGAGCTCGTCTGCCCCAAGGTTGTCGGCGTCCGCTTGACGGGTTCTCTCAGCGGTTGGGCCTCCTCCAAGGACATCATCTGCAAGCTTGCGGGAATCTTGACCGTTTCTGGCGGGAAAGGCAAGATTATCGAGTTCTTTGGGCCCGGGACCGAGACCTTGAGCGCCACGGCCATGGCTACCGTTTGCAACATGTCTGCCGAAGTCGGTTCAACGTCGTGCGTCTTCCCCTATTCGCCCGCCATTTCTCGATATCTCGCGGCGACAAGTCGAACGGACATTGCAGGCCACGCCGATGCCTTCAAGCAGGAGCTTCTAATGGCAGATGAAGGGAGCGACCGGTACTATGACGAGGTCATTGAGATGGACCTCTCCACGCTCGAGCCTCATATCAACGGCCCCTTCACTCCCGATTTGTCCCATCCGCTTTCTCAATTCAGGCAGCGGGTGACGGAGAGTTCTTGGCCAGTGGACTTGAGCTGCAGCTTGGTGGGCAGTTGCACCAACAGCTCCTACGAGGACCTCGTCAAGGTCCACAACTTGGTGGTACAGGCGAAAGAAGCTGGCCTCGACAAGGTCAAGACCCCCTTCCTGGTGGCGCCGGGCAGCGAGCAGATCCGTGCAACCGCCGAAGCAACCGGTATTCTTGGAGCTCTGAGAGAAGCAGGCGCTACGGTTCTCAGTAATTCGTGTGGTCCCTGCGTCGGGCAGTGGGATCGCAAGGACGTGGACGTGGCTGGTGCTGAGAAGAACTCGGTGATTTCGAGCTTCAACAGGAACTTCACTGGGCGTCACGACTCGAACCCGGCCACACACTCATTCGTCACCTCACCTGAGCTCGCAACCACGTTCGCCTATGCTGGGCAGCTTACCTTCAATCCCGCTACCGATTCTGTTCCGGTCCCTTCATCCGGACTGGCAGAGGCCTCGACATTCCGGTTCTCGCCGCCTGCATCGCACGAGCTGCCGGTCGCCTTCTCACCTGGCGAGGATAAGTTCCAGCCCCCTGTTCTCACGTCTACTGCCGATATCACAGTCGACGTCGACCCGCGGAGCGATCGCTTGCAGCTCTTGACGCCATTCACGCCCTGGAAAGATGGTAACGCAGGCGGCATGAACATCCTGATCAAGGTGTCTGGCAAGTGCACCACAGATCACATTTCTCCAGCTGGGCCATGGTACAAGTACCGTGGGCACCTAGAAAACATCAGCAACAATATGCTCCTCGGGGCAACGAATGAGTTTATACCGGGCGGCTCGCTTGAGACGGTCGGCAAGACGAAGGACCCGATCACGGGTGAGGTGCGTCCGGTGCCCGAGGTTGCACAGTCGATGCGGGATCAAGGCGTGCGGTGGTGTATTATCGGCGACCACAACTACGGCGAGGGCAGCTCGAGGGAGCACGCGGCGCTAGAACCGCGGTTCCTCGGCGGCACGGCTGTCATTGCCAGGAGCTTTGCGCGTATTCACGAGACGAATCTCAAGAAGCAGGGGATGTTGCCGCTGACGTTTGATACGCCCACGGATTACGACAGGATCGTGGAGGGCGATGTGATCTCGCTCCTTGACGTGGATGAGGGGCAGCTTCAGCCGGGTAAGCAGGTCACGATGGAGGTTCGATCAAGGAACGGGTCGTCGTGGACGACGAAACTCAACCACTCGTATCATGCGCATCAAATCTCATGGCTGAGAGCGGGGAGTGCGTTGAACCACATCAAGAAGACGGTGCTAGGGCAGGCGTAGTCGTTGGCAGTCAATAAATCGTTCCTCGAGTTATTTCAAGTCATCTGCTGGATCCCATTCAGAGGCAAGACTCGTCGTGTTTAGCCTTCCTCTAGAAGTAGTATTGGCCGTCCCCGGAATGACACCCACTCTACGACCAAGGTCAGGAGACTCCCTACTTTGGATTCATGCCCCTTCGTTAAGGAAAGCAACGGCGGTCAACAGCAAGACCAGAGCCATTGAATTTGACCGTCGGTCATAACCGGGTCACCCCGCTGCACGAACCCGCACTCCACCTGAGTTCGTCGGGCCCACGGAACGACCCCAAAGCAGTCAAGGACTACTCCGGATAGCTCCAGGCGCTACCGGGTCGCTCCATATCCAGTCTACTTGGTACCCTCCTTGGAGGATTCCGGGGAAGTGCGGGGCCCCCTTGGGGACACTCGACGGCGCTACAGGGCTTTCCCGTTGGAAGGGGTGCTGAACTCAAGCCGTACTCTGAGTCAAGCATCAAACCTGGAGAAGCCTTGACTCGCCACATTATAAGACAAGGCGGCCGGACGGCGATCATCGTGACTTGGCCCAGAGCCTCTTCATCACACCGAGCCCGAATCTGGATATTTGCCTCTGTGGTCATCTCATTCTTGACTTCATCCATCAATACGACCGACACAATGGCGGCTCAAGAGTATCCCGCCGAGAAACAGGACGTCCTCCGCGGCGCGCACGACCACGTGGACGAGCCCATCTCCAAAGAAGGGCGGGACGAGGTGTCCTCGGCCAACGCCATGAGCGAGGAGGAGTTTGCCGCCCACGAGAAGAGGCTCGTGCGCAAGCTCGATTTCACTCTCGTGCCCATGGTTTGGCTGCTGTACCTGTTCAACTACCTCGACAGGAACAATATTGCGTTCGTGTGATTCTGATCAATGACCCCGACGGCTTGCGCTGACAATGTCCAAAATAGACAAGCCAGACTCAGCTCGTTCGAGGAGGACCTCGGACTCGTCGGCACCCAGTTCAACGTTGCAGTTTCGATCCTGAACATTGGCTACATGATCATGCAGCTGCCCAGGTAAGATTGTGCTCCCAGACGCGGCGCAACGGATGTGCAGATGCAAGAGGACCCTTGAACTGACTCTGCCACCCAGTAACATGATCATCACCAAGACTCGTCCGTCTCTGTACATTCCCGCCTGTGCTGCCCTCTGGTCCGTCATCTCGGCCTCAACCGCCGCAGTTCATAACTATCCCCAGCTCATCGCCGTGCGCTTCCTCCTCGGTATCGCAGAAGCCCCTTTCTTCCCCGGCGCTATGTACCTCCTCAGCTGTTGGTACCCTCGTAAGGAACTCGCACTGCGTACGGCTATCCTCTACTCTGGCGTCCTTCTGGCCACAGCTTTCTCAGGCCTTATTGCTGCAGGAGTCTTCTCGGGCCTGACTGGGGTCCGCGGCCTCGCCGGCTGGCAGTGGCTCTTCATCATCGAGGGCGCCGGGTCGTTTGCTATCGCAATCCTGGCCGTATTTGTCCTCCCCGACTTTCCAGGCATGAAGTCCGGCATCATGCGCTGGCTACTCTCTGATGAAGAGCAATCCGTCGCCGTGGCCCGCATCCAGCGCGATCGCGTCTCCCTCCCCGAAGCCGACAGCAGCGTCTGGACGGGCCTCAAGCTTGCCGTCAAGGATATCAGAACCTGGGTCTTCGTATGTCTCCCCCCTCCCTATCTCCATCCACATCTAATACCCCCCAGGTCGTCATGCTCACCGCGAACCACTCGGCTTACGGCTTCAATAACTTCTTCCCCACCATCGTCCGCGGCTTCAACCTCGGCGATAACACGATCACCCTCGTCCTCACCGCCCCGCCCTACCTCCTTGGCACAGTCGTCGCCTTCTGCACAGCCTGGTCCAGCGACCGCCGCCGCGAGCGCGGATGGCACATCTCCGTCCCTCAGGGCGTCGCGTGCGTGGGCTTCATCATCTCCGTCGCGACAGTCAACCGGCCCGTCCGCTACGCCGCCGCCTTCCTCTACATCTGCGGCTGCTTCTCCTCCAACGCCATGGTCTTCAGCTGGGCCAGCTCGACGCTCAACCAGACGCCCGAGAAGCGCGCGTGCGCAACCGCCATCATCAACCTCCTCAGCCAGCTCGGCAACATCTGGAGCCCGTACTTCTTCCCCGCGAACCACGGCCCCCGCTACGTCATGGCGAATATCCTCATGATGGTGTCGTCGGCGGTCTCGATCGTCACGTGTGTGGTCATGAAGTGGATGTTGACGAAGGAGAATAAAAAGCTCAAGGCCTCTGGACAGGATGTTACTTTGTTTACTTTATAGGAAATGACATATGGCTGGGTTGGGGTTGTCATACAATCAGACAGTCCCTCCAATAAAAATAGTACAATGAAGATCGCATCTCTCCTGCATTCTCACTCGGCCCTCCTCGTGCTTCCAGCCAAACGGCTCACGGCCGGCATCTTCCCAATCCACTGCGGCTTGCCGTCCTCAGCAGCATCGACGAGCCACCTTGCCAACGCCCCCCTCCTCTGCGAGGCCGTCCACCCTTTCTGCCCTACAGCACCCTCAAAGCTCTCACCGTCCTCGCGGTCGGCTTTCCAAGATGCCTCGTCACTACCTCCAGGAATTCCCGCAATGCGGTACACCGTCCAGTCCAGCCCCTGGCCGTGGTCCTGGAAGGTCTGCGCAATGCCCCTCGCCGTGCGCCACCCGTAGTGCGCGACTACGAACACCAGCGATGCCAACAGCCACCGGACAAGCGAGAAGGCGTCATCTGGCTGCCAGTAGGAGAGGGTGCTCATGCCGAAGATGCGTCGCACACCGTGCTCGCGCATCAGGTCGAAGACCAGCTTGTAGAAGCCGATGAAGGTGGCGGGGTCCATGCCGCGGAACGTGTTAGGGCCCATGAGTGACAGGATGACGGAGCTCTGGGAGATGGCTTTGGAGAGAGCTTCGCGGTCCGCCAACTCGCCCTTGATTACCTGCCGTGCGTCAGTGGTGAATGATGTCCAGCGGAGGAGTCGAGTTGGCTTACTTCGAGACGCGGGTTCGCTCTGAGGTCCTCGGGCACCCTGGAAGGGTTTCTTGCGTATGCGATGACATCGTGGTCGCGGTACAGGAGTTCGCGCAGGAGGCAGATTCCCGCAGGGCCAGTGCCGCCGAAGACGAGAACCTTGCCAGTCATTTTGGTCATTGATGGGGGCGAGGTGATATAGGACGCCTGGCCTAGGAAAGCGGTTTTATATAGTTTTCACGCGATACCCTGACCCCTTGCGTCCTCCGCGAACATCAGCTGAAGTCCGCAGCCACATTACCAAAAGTCCGCAGTTCAGGTGTCGGAGGCGGAACCAAATTCCTCCCGACGCAGCCACCGACAAACATCGACAATCATGCCGGCTGACCTATCCCGCGGAGGATCGCGCCACCAACCAATTTTCGACGGGAGGACAGGGGGACAAAGCCTTCCTCCATCTCCGCGCATCATTTCACCACACCCCAATTAAGCGCCTGGCTGCAGATACGATTCCTTGGCCGCAACCATCCAAATAAAACCCAGCCCGGCGAACGTCAAGGGAAAGACGTACTCCTTGAGGCGAACAGTGCGCCAAATGACGAGTTCGGTGGTGTACAGGAACAAAACGCCAGCAAGTGTGTACATGGCGAGCTGATAGAGCTGCGGGTTTGAGATGTGATAGGCGGCGTAGAAGCGTATGGATGCTGTGTAGAAGTTCTTCACTGCATATATATGCGCGAGAAGAGACGACGGTTGTGGCCGATTAGGCCCGGAAAAGGAGCCCATTGAGAGTTTCGGCTCCAGGATGTAGCATGATATAGCGTGAAGCAGAGCTGATGTCCCGTCCTGTGTAGAGTATTAGCAAATAGACCTTGCATTTCAGTTCGGAAGCCGTATGTGTCCATACTAAGATGAGGAAGTACGGGAGGTACCCGTCGGATTGTGGGAGAAGCGAGGCCATGTTGTCGGAATGATGGGCGGAGCAGCGTTGCAGAACAAACCATCCCACCTCGCAGGCCGCCAAAGCCTTATTTATACCTCCTCTGAAGTGCTATTCCTGTGGTTCTCTAATGTACACCAATAACAGTCCTTTCATCAGCGCCAGAACCCGAGTGGTGATTAGCATCGTCCATGTTAACACCGAGCCCCCGAATCAAGTTGTCCAATGGAACCCATCCTGCTTACGGATCTCCACCTACTGAACTGTCAAATAGGCCACGCGTACCAGGGGTAGCCCGGGGTAAGATTCCCTTTATGGGTGGCTGCTGACTGAGAATATCAAGTTTGCTGCGGATCCGGGCCGATGTCCGTGCGGCTGCCCATGCCAGTAACACCAGGTGGCGATAACCACGTCTCTCCCATGGAGCATATATCCGCCAGCCTTGCCGGCATGTCCTCGAAAATATCAGGCAGACGTTTCTGCCCACTCGTTTCTTTTCCACGCTTGATAATGGCCTCCAGCCTGAGCCTCAACCGCTCAAGGGCGCTCTGAAATCCCAAAAAGCTGTCGGGGACAAACATTGGATCCCCGATCTCGTGAATTACTCCCAAGACACGAGAAAGGACCAGGATTGCATGGCCCATTTGGGTCCATATGGGATATGGGAGGGACAGAATGAGCAGATCTGCGAGGCTGCTGAACTGGTTGACTACCGTTATGGCAGCAGTGAAGAGCGCAAGCGCGCAGTCGCTCCGTTGGCTGCACTCTTGTGGTGGAAGAGAGGCGGCGAGGGGAAAGTCCAGTGAGTCCACAGCGGACACCCAGAGACCGGGGGCAGGAAAGACTCGATCATCTAGCGAGACTTTGTAGAGATATATCTGCAGAGAGCAGTATGATATCGCCAATATCTCTGTAAACAATGAGTCAGGATCCACATAATCCGAGGGGGGCGAAGTGGGTATGTTCCAGAGAGGGAGACTTGCGTTGTTGGGGGAGCGACTGGTCGAGGTCCATCCCGAGGTGTTTCATCGATACCTCTAATGAGGACATGGCGGAAGCAATTTCCACCGGAGACAATGGTTCAGATTCGAGCAGGCCTCGGTACAAGATCCATCTGATCGAATCGGCTAGTTGCTGAATGCGAACGAGCTGGACAAGATAGATGTCTAAAGGGGCCTCTGAAGCACCTTGAAGAGCCTGACAGCCACTCTCACAGGCTTTGGTGAAGCGTAGTCCGGATATGTCCGTAACGCTGGTCGAAGATCTGGAAACGTTGTATGTAAGAAAAGGGCCCGAAGCAGAAAGGTGAGGGGAGCAGCTGCGCACGTCGAACTGAGCCAAAACAGACCGAGAACGGCTCTCATTTCTTCCAAAGTCCTTTCAGCTTTCGGGGTGTCAAGGGATTGCTCCAGACTTCGAAAGGCTCCCAATTGCGTTCCTGCTATTCTGGAGCCTGTATCCTCGTCGAGGCCCAGATCAGATGCCAATGCCGTGGCAATGTGCACCAGGGTGGCAAAGTGTGACCCCGGATACACATGAAGATGATTCCTGGAAGGCATGTGAGTAATTATTTGGCGTTCAGGGGACCGTTTGTGCCGGAGTGTCTTGGCGCGGAGGTGCAAGAGTGGCTCAACATACCATGCTACATAGACCAAGATGCTCTGTAGTAGGTCCAGGCTCTTCTCTCCGTTGACGATCACCCTTCGGCTTACCTCCTCCCGGAATAATCTGGAAAGATCTGAGAGATTCTCCTTGCCATGCTGCTCTGTGACTACTTCAATAGCCATGCGGAGCATAGGTTTCTCCGTGGCGAATAGTTCGGAAGTCGTACTGGTTGGGATGAAGACGAAGGGAAATACCGGCGTCAACTCCGTACGGAACACTTCCAGCATTGTTTGGAAAGCATCATGAGAACCATCCGTCGGGGCTATCAAGGAAAGGCCGGCCGTATATCCGGCCGAAGTTGCTGGGTTGCCGTGCGAAATCAAGGAGAAGCTGATGAGGTGTTCCAACGATTCCACCTTGGACTGCAGTCGAAGGATGTCCCTGATTTCAGTTAGCCAACAGTCCCGTCAACAACCTCACGTCTGCTAAGAGGAAGAGGCGGTCTCACTCCTTCTTGAAGCCAGCAGGTCGCTTGGCGGTCTTCCTCGGTTCGACGATGCATTCCTTGCCAAGCCGGCCACAGCTAGAAAACGCTGGATGTCAGCAGGGAGACGCAATCTGTGATGAATGGCAGGAGTCAGGAAAGCGCGGTTTACCGTTTGCATTTGGCTGCTGGCCCTTCTACGGGTTCGCACTTGATTTTTGCTCTGGCGCATGTGACGCAGGCCTTGCCTGCTACAATGTGGCTCATTCTCGGGTTCGACGAGCTTGTGCTCCTTACGAACGTCAATGGAGAGAAGTACGATCAAAGATAGATTGATGTTGGGCTGTGCCGAATAGGCCTAACCGTAAGAACGCGACCGGCCGGTTGAGGTGGACATGAGGCAAAGTTGAAGTTGAAACGAAGATGCCCTTGTCGTCGATTGACGAAGCTCATTGGCGTACACAGCCACCTTTCTTGCGTAATCACAAGCATCCCTCCAGCCTTGGCAGAAACAATAGGGGGAACCTGGTCCAGTAATTTTGAATTTCGCTGGTTCCCAGATTATCAATACGTCTGATCTGCTTTCTACTCCGCATATGAGGCAGGATGATTAAGAACAAGTGACTACGCTCATCTTCTAGGTCCTCAATGAAAGCACTACCCTACTCCTCCTCTCCACGAGAATTATGCCTCTCAAGCACGCCCAAGAAGACCTGCTCCAGAGTCGCTCTGCTGACGCTATAGTACTGGACGCCAACCCGGTCCTTCCCCTTCTCAATGGCCTCGAAGACGCTCGCAAGATATGCCTCGCCGTCTGGACCAGTCCGTGGCACTTCAAATCGCACCTGTCCATAGCTCGTCCCGTTCGGTGCAAGCTGAGCCCTCGGGAACCGGGCCTGGATCCATCTCTCAATCATCTCCGTGACGGCGGCGCTGGTGTGGGGGGCGTCTTGATGCACAAGATGGACAAAGTACCGGTCCCCATATTCCAGCCTCAGTTCCTCCGTCGTACCAGAGGCCAGCATCCGGCCCGCGACGATGCCGGCCCGAGTCGCCAGTGCATCGGCCTCCTCCATCGAGTGGGTGGTCAAGAGCAGCGATCTGCCGGGCGTCACCGACGAGAGGATGCGCCACATCAAGCGCATGCTTGCTGGGTCCATGCCCGACGAGGGCTCGTCAAGCAATAGAACGCTGGGGTTTCCGATGAGCGCGATACCCAGTGAGAGCTTCCGCTTGTTTCCGCCCGAAAGCTTTTCCGCCATACGACCAGAGTATTGCCTCAGCCCCAGGGAGTCCAGGATCGTATCGATGTTGTACTTCGGGTTGGAGAGCCCCCGGATCTGTGCGTAGAAGCGCAGGTGCTCCAAGACTGTCATCTTGTCCAGGGCGTCAATCTGCGGACAGACGCCCAGTCTTGCGCGAGCTCTCGAACGGTGCTTCAGAGCCGAGACGCCCTCCACCAGGACATCGCTATGCTGGGATGTAGGCAGGGTTTCTCCGCGTATCATAGAAATGCACGTCGTTTTGCCAGCCCCGTTGGGGCCGAGCAGGGCAAAGCACTCGCTCTTGGGGACGTGGAAGCTGACGCTGTCGACGGCAAGGTGGCGCTTGTATTGTTTGACCAGGCTGACGACCTCGAGTCCCTCGTTGCCAGCGCCTGGACGACTAGGGGCACCCCCCGATGCCACTCCGGATTCCATTTCAAAGCCGTTCCGATCGTCGCGCTGCGGCGTTTTCGCTCTCTGTAGCCCTTGCCGGAGGGTTATTCCAGAGTCTTGAAACCAGAGAATCGAGAAAAGCAGCATGGATTGGAGGCAGAGGTACAAAATCGGGCCCCCAAAGGCATCGATGGCCCCAGGGTACGGGGCGATCTCTCGGCCTCGACAAGTGACCCCGAAAAGATTCAAGGCCAGGTATGTACCTCGAGCCAGATTGCACACGGGAGACAGGAGCCCCAGAACATAGAACGCCGTGCTCAGGGTGGTGCTCTGGTTGGACGGGTTGACATAAGTCAGGGTGACCATGTATGTGATGAAGAAGACGAGGAACGCCCCGGATTGAACTGATGCAAAAACGGCGAAAGCGCCCAGCTGTGACTTGGCGAAGAGAGAAACGACATAGCAGAAGAGCGTTGACGCGATACCGTAGAGCAGGAATACCAGGAACAGGTAGCCCAGATGATACCAGATATTCGTCACGGCTTGGAGAATGATGGCGGCGAGAGACGCAACAAGGAGCGTGACCAAGGAGTCGAAAGCCAGGTGCGACAGCCACGTCGGGAGGGCCGTGACACCGTTGCTGTATTGCATGCTCCTGATGCCTCGAGTGCGCTCCATGGTAGGGTACAAGATGAGAAAGGCGGGGTACACAGCCATGGCAAACCCAAAGACGCTCGTGAAGACCAGCTGGTCGCCCACGTTTCCCATGAACGGGATGTCCAAGGGCTGGAAGTCGCTGATGATTGTGACGTTGAGCACCAGGGTGTTGAGGACATTCTGGAGGGTGTGCCCAAACACCAGGGGCCCGTCCGCGCGCCATGCAAAGGTCGGCTTGTCTCCGAGGAAGAAGCCTCCCGGAATCAGGATCGAAGCCCGCTGTTGTATCTCAAAGTTGAACTCCTCGAGGGTTTTCACGTAGGTGGCAGCGCCAGGGGGCGCGTTGGCTAGCGTCTCCAAAGCGGCATCGCTCAGTTGGTCTTCGGGGCCCAGCACCATTTTCATGTCTTGCGGCGAAGAAAGCCCGACGTTGCTGGAGCTGGTGAGTTCCGCAAGGTTCGGATCGCAGCTCGCGGCGGAAACATTGCGCAGGAAGATGGCTGCACAGCCGGCGGCGATAGTCGGCAGGGCGATGGCGATGACGTACGTTGCGTAGTTCCTTCGGAAGACGGTGAGTCTCTTCATGAATAAGATCCCGAACTGCGTAGGACGTTTGTTTGGCGGCCTTGATGCAAGTGTGGCGAAGCAGGGGGTGGTTTGCTGTGTAGAGTTTCGACCAGAGGGGCCGTGGAGTCATGCGATGAGCGCATCGTGGCCGCGGCATTCTCGCTGGATGCCTCGGCAACTCTAAGAAAAACCTCCTCGAGTGTAGGCCCGTTGACCTGGTAGTCGGCGACGCCGTCGGATTCCAGCCTCTTCAGAAACGGCGCTGTGGTTGACGAAGACCCCGGCAGGTAGATGATCTCTTCATCGCGGATCGCGTGTGGAATATCGCGGTAGACGTGGTGCATGGCCGAAGCACCAGGGTTGTTGGGCACGTGAACCCGGTATCCAGATGTCATGCGTTGCTTCAGTTCGGCCGATGTTCCGTGCGCTTTGAGCGAGCCGTGAGCCATGATGGCGATCCGATCCGCCAGGACGTCAGCCTCGTCAAGGAAATGGGTGGTCAGGAGAATTGTCCGGCGGCCCCTTTCCGCGAGGAGAATGTCCCAAAGCTTTCTTCTCGACAGAGGATCGACGCCGGAAGAGACCTCGTCAACGCAGCAGATTGAAGAGTCGCCGGCGAACATCAGCACCAGCTGCAGTTTGCGCTTCTGGCCTCCGGAGAGGGCCTTGGAGGGTGTCGACATCTTTGCGGAAAGATCGCAGGCACGTACCAGCGCTTTCGTCTCATCAGACGAAGGCACCCGGGTGGTGTATTTGATGCCCTGAAAGATCTTTGCATGCTCCAGGACTGTCAGGTCATCCCAGAGGACGTTTTTCTGCGGACAATGGCCGAACTTTGATTCAGAGTCTGCGTAGCTGAGTGATATTTCTCCGGCAGTGGCCGAGTGCATGCCCGCCACGGCGTCGAGGGTCGTGGACTTGCCACTGCCGTTCGCGCCAAGCAGCACGGTGACTTCGCCCCGGTAGACCTGGAGGTCCAGACCTCTGACAGCGTGGACAGGTGAGGCGGACTTCTTCATCATCCGGGCCCATAGCTTCTGTCCCAGTGAAGGTCCATATGTCTTGCAAAAGCCATCGAGGGAGACCGCGACAGGCGAGCCGGGAGCTTTGGTCTGGCGGCCACCAGAACTGACTCCAAAGAGTGTCCTCTCAGTCACGGCCGCCAACAGAGGGAACATGACGGTGTGGATTGCCGCGAAGACCCAGAATGTGATAACAGGGAGAGTAAAGCCGGTACCCGGCGGGGAGGCGACCACATCGGCAGGCGTGTTGTCCTGTTCCCATCTGGCGATGGAGACGATCAGGTAAATATAATTGGAAGGGGGAGAAATGAATGCGAGGATGCCAGTCACCCAAGTGGGAGCTGCACGTGCGACCTGGGACACGACGGCCAACACCAAGCTGACGATGACGGCGGTGATGCCGCTCAGCTGCGCCTCCTGGAAACAACTGCCGCAAAATATCGCAAGAGACGTCAAGGACAATCCGCAAAGCAAGTTCGAAACAATCGGAATGATCACCGAGGTCTTGACAAAGGCCATGGTGCCCAGAATGACACCCATGATGATCCAGCCGGGGGAGTAGATCAGTGTGAACGACAGCTGGTGTGACAACAGCCGCGCAGCTTGCGGCTGCCACGCCCGATGGTTTGGCATCATGACATCGAGGAGTCGGCTCATGCCTGATTCTCGTTCGGCCGCCATCTGGCCTGTCAAATGGTAGAGGACGCCGACCATGGCGATGTAGAAGGCGACGCCAAGTACGGAGATGACGTTGCCCATGTACCGGGCGCGAGCAGCGGTATCTCGTTCTTCGTTCGTCTCGCTCGTGAAGGGGTACTCGAGGATCGGTCTTGAGGTGGTGTGATCGGCGGAAGACGACTCGTGCCTGCCAATGGCGAAATCGATGGCATGCTGCAACGGCAGGGTGTAAATCTGGGCATCGTTGCTGGGCGAATCGACGTCAACGGATATTCCCAGAACCCCGTCAGCTCGAAGTGTGTAGTTCCAGCCTCCGCCTTCTCCTTCGGTGGGAGAAGAGTGGAATACGACGGCGGCGACGCATCGGGAGGATCCTTGGGAGGAACTGCGGCATTCAGCCCCGAGTTGCGCATCGTTGCGAAGCGTCCTGCTGCTGATTCCGGTGGATTTCAGGGGCTTAGCTACTTCCGAGATTATAGAGTCGATTTGCCCGTTCTCGAAGCCGTTGTTTATGAAGACTATTCGGTCACGTCCGCCAGATACAGCGCTGAGTGCTTCATCGAGGTCACGCACCTCCGAGGGTGCACCGATACCGAAGGTGGCAGACGGGGACAGGAAGTTTTGCGCATAGGATCTGGAGCAGCCACGGTCAGAAATGCTTGAAGGCAATGCAATTTGAAGGGGAGAAATAAAATGTGCTTACAGCAAGACCACAAGCAGGACCGGAACGAGCAGCGCCCGGATTGGAGTAGATAGCCAACGCCGCTGCAATGTAATGATCCAGTTCTTGCGGCTCAGAACCCATACCTGACGCCAGAATAGCCGCATGGCAAAGTGACAGGAAAGGTGTAAAAAGGTCGAACTAAAAGGGTAGTTTAAAGTAGGGCAAAAAAGAAATATCGACACGTGCTTCGGGGATAGTGTACAACGGGTGAGTCTGTCAGTCACATATAGGCCTTGCTGTCGACAGAGATGCCGACTATATATACACTTCGCTCGCTGTCGTAATCATGATTCCTGTCACTGCCTCATCTCCCTAACCCTCCGGGCTCCTTATCCTCTTGATGATGGCGCGTCGCAACACGGCCGCAGCACCAATTATCGGGAGGGCTACGGCCGGGGGTGGTGCGCCAAGGAACGGACACGGTACTCGGAAACTCCGTGTCCGGGTCAGCTTGTGGGTCAATCTTCGCGCGTCTGGGGCCGGTCTATGATCGGCGATAGAAAAGGGGCTGTGCGAACAATATGTGAACGATACGAGCCGCTGCCTCCACTACTGTGCCAGGCATTCACTCGTTTCCGTTTGCAATCAAACTGCTGCCATCTGATTCTGGCGGGATCCTGGCGGACTCGCTTTTTAAGTCCACCATGGGTATCCGAGATCGGTAGGGAAACTCACGCTGCAGATATCTTCCATCATCGGAAAATGTGCCGTGAAGGAAGTGTCATAGCCAGGGTCCCCAGGGCTCGGATTCACCTCCCAGCCGTTTGCCTCTTCTCTCGAGTTGCAGTCTACCTCTGACGGTACGAGTGACTCTGCGCGGTTGGTTGCACGGGACTCGGCCGCCACCGCCCTCACACTAGTGGAAGCAGGGCCAAGGCCTGAGCCGGTGGATTTTCGCTGCATCCGTGTGCGTAATGACCTCCGCGCAAGTATCGTGAAGTTGGTGACCCAAGGCTTCCCAGGGATTGTTTGGGACCACTCTTCCAGCCTTGTGAGGAGATGAGATGGTTGTTACCGTTGGGCTTTGGTGGCATGTACCGTCGACCACCAACCCTTACTGTCACGGCGTCGATGCTTCGGGCTCAAGGAAACAACCCATTCATTCGTCTAGTAGAAATGTATATCCAGGCCGTATCAAGTTCGTTCCGGAAACTGGAGAAAGAAGACTCCGCGGGCCTTGTTGGCCATCCCAATTGTCGAGCCTTCGACTTTGAACAAGAGTGTGTAGTCAGAGTCTCCCGGGTCATAATCCGGTCGATAGTCCGGAGGCAGCCAAAGTAAACGCTTCGAGTCTCGCAAGATCCACTCGCAATCGTCTGAGATACCGTAGCCTCGAAACTCAACCACCGATCCTGGATCCTCAGACTTGCCCTCGTCAGGCTCTGCACACAGATTGTCAAGATCAACAATCCCCCATCGCGTGCGAAGGTCTAGGCTAGGGCCAGAGAATGAGATGCAGTCAAAGTGTTGGAATGGCCATTTTAGCGTCGTCGCTCCGGTACATCGGCCGGTCATCGTGTCCCAGAGCTTGACTTTGCCCGTCATGTCGGCTGTTGCCACTCGAAGCCAATCAGATGTGAAGGCGGCCGCACAAACGGGCTCTTCGTGATGAAGTTCCAACTCGCAAGAGTGAGAATCCATTGATATTTCAACTGTCAGCGTTCGGCCGGGAATAACCCAGCCAAAGGCCTCAATTTTGTTGTTCGTCAAAACTGCCCAGGCTCCTTCGGCGGAGCAAACCAAGTCGAGAACTGTGGGCATCCGTCTCTCTGTGAACAATGCGGGAGACCAGATTACCTGGTCGTGAATACACCTGCCAGTATGTGTAGACCATTGAACCACTTTCAGTTCCTTCTTAGCTGTTAACGAGACCGATGTGATGAGGCTCCCACATGGGGAAAATCGCACGAACAGCAGCGACATTTGCTCGGAAATTGAGAATTCGGCTTGAGGTTGCCACGTTGTCGTGTTCAGAATGCTGGCGCGGTAACTGTCGTGTTCTGGAGAAGGGACACTGCAAACAACCATGCGTCCATCTGGAGAGAATTCAACGAAACCAGGGCCTTTTTTATGGTCATGCAGGTTGATTTCCTTTAGGCACTCTCCGCTGCCTATGTCCAGCAGTTGGATACGAATGTCTCTCTTACTGGGATGAGTGGATAGTGATGCCGCCCAGTCTCGGCCGGGGCTAAGGTCAACACCCACCACCGAGTGATCGTCGTTGTATTTCTCGAGGGGGCTACCCCAGCGGCTCGATATGTCCCACAGTTTGATGACAGTTTCCGAGGTGGTGACGACCAGTGTTGGATGAACGGAGGACAGAGAGCCTTGGAAGCCAGTCAAACTGAGCTCGCACGCTCCGCTTGCCGTATTCCAAAGCTGAACGCGGCCGTCGATTGACCCCGACACCAATCGTGTTGCGCTTTGATTAAAAGCCAGCAGATGAACTGCCTTTGTGCGGCCTTCAAGAGCGAGATTGCGATACGAGGATGTGGCCATGTTCCACAGGCCTAATGTGCAATCATCGAAACTGACGGCGAGCCACTGCTCATCATCCGAAGCAGCCATCTCTCTGGCGTGGCTTTTCCGAGTTGTGTTTCGCTTCAAAGCCTGCCCACATTTGGCAGTACGGGGGTTCCAGACCTTGATTTCGCCTTCGGAGTTGTGCGCTGCAAGTCTCTCTCCTTTGCTCAGAATAAGGAGACAGTCCCAGACATCGCCGGTTTCTGGTATCTGTAGCTCTTCCTCGCATTCTGCTGTTGTCAGGTTCCAGTAAGTGACTGTGCTCCGTTTTGATACACAGATCAGCCGTTTATTGTCGCCAGAGAAACCAATAGCCACCGCATCACGTTCAGCAAGGGTTTTAGACGACTCAGTTGTGAAGTCCCAGACATGAATGGTCCCTCCCTCTCGGATTGAGGCCAGAAGATCTCCGTTGGCGGAAAAAGTAAGAAAGTTCGAAGAATGATGAAATATCACTCTTGAACTGCCGGTGGCAGTGTCCCAAAGTCGGACGGTTGATGGGACAAATACGCTGCCGGTGAACCTGGCTCGTCCGCGGGCGCTAGATGCCAGCTGGGTACCGTCTGAAGAGATCGCAGTCGCTTCGATGGTGATCTCTACGGAATTTTGCCAGACATCTTCAGTTATGTCTTCACCTCCCCTCAAGACCATGATGCAGGGGGACCAGCAGTCATCAACTGCCGCAGTCTCGTTGATCCACTGTGTCTCCGGCTGTGGCTCCTCGTGCTGAAAAATATTTCTTCTGGCAGATTTCGGGCTGAACGCAAGGCCTGACATGTACACCTGCAGAGGTGCAGCTTCTATGCCGATCCCGTGATATCGAGCGAATCTCGTTGCATCTCGAATCAAGTTGACGGCTTTGGAAATCTCGGGAATATCCTGGATAGGATGATCAGTCCAGGTACCGTGGCAAAAAGTAACGAGAGCTCTAGACACGCTTCATACTAGGATTGGCCCTACCTGGAACCTCACGACCATTCCATCAAGGCTTACCAGCGACGCAACGGCTGGCACAATACTCTGGAGAAGACTGGTTGACTCCAACCAGTGTAAGAAGTGTTTCTTGAGAAATTCATGAACTGGGGCCTCGTCCTTCAGCAAGTTCTGCAGGCTGTCGGTTGATCCCGTGTCATTCGCCGGGATGCCGGCAAGAAGATGGTCAATCCAGTGCACACAGGAATATCGACAGGATGCCAGGGGATATTCGTATCCTCTGGGAGGTATACCCGGCGTCGGAGCTCCAGGGTAAGGCAGCTGGTAGATATTTCGTCTCAACCTTCGACTCATAGACTCGAGAGACCTAAAAACGACGGTTCTATGCTCTGTGGAAGTCATAGAGGGGTAGTCGCTCTCCGATTGCCGTTTCTGAAGGAATTCTTTGGCAGATTGGTGGATGAATGAAATCGGCCCATCACCACCATCCGCGCCATGCTGTCGGAAGACGATGAGAGAGCGGCAAAGTCCGATGATCTCCTTGAGGGATTCGTCATCCGGAAATTCCGCTGGGTCGACGAGAGATCTCAGCTCGGGCAAGGTGAGAGGTCGGAAGACTACCGAGACGAGTTCAAGAACTTGCCGGCAGAGATCTTTGTCATCGCATGTGGAGATGTCGGTCATCATCCGGGTGTAGAAGGGATCCAACCCGGGGGGGAAGGCTGTCAGCCTGTTCTTCACGTTCCGGTTCCGTAGTCTGAGATCTGAGAGCTCCTGGCAGACCAGCGCTACCCAAAGGAAGGTCGAGTTAGAGTTGCTGATCAGATACTGATGGACAGTGTGGTACAGTGATAGATCGTAGTTCTTCTGCCGCGAGAGATCCTTCACTCTGATCTGAATATATGTGTCGACTGCTTTCGAGATAGATTCTTCGTTCAGCTCTAGGCGCAGCGGTATCATCTCTTGATCTGCCATCGTGGTCAGGGTCGTCAGGCCTTCCTCAATCTCGAGCCAATTGCGACTGGACACCAAGACCTTGACTTTGCTCAGCGCAGTGACGGCCGCGAGAAGTTTAAGAAGGCGACTTAGGTCCTTTGGATCAGTCGAACATTCATCGAGCCCGTCAATAATCAGAAACGTAGGTGAGGGCAGGCGGGGGTCATCTAAGACCCTGAGGAAGAGCTCCGACAGCGCATACCAGGAATTTTCGTCCTGGTACAGATTCTGGCGAGCATGGGCTTGTCCTTCCCGCAGCAGGGAAATCAGGGGCCGATTCCGGTCGAGGAGAAGATACAACAGGCCACGTAGCACTCCAGCTGCGTTGTTGAGCCGTTCGTCTGTGGCCTGGCTGAAGAAGTAGATGATGCAGTCGTCGGTGGCACGCTCGTGTGCTGATCTTTCGAGTTCGTTGATGATGCCACAAACGAGCATCGTCTTTCCTCTGCCGGCATCACCTCTGATCCATAAGAGTCGATTTCCGCCGGCATGCCATTGTTGATACTGATCGTTGGTGAGCATCCACTTGTAGCAGTCTTCGATCAAGCCTCCCTTTTCATCCTCAATTCGAGTCTTATCGATTCGCGGATCGGTAACCCTCAGCGCCGCGAGGACTTCGTTGTCACTGTCGCGATTATTAGAGCCTTTCGAGGACACTCCGTCGTCAGTTCATAAAACGTCACCCGGTATTCCGAGCCTCATACCAATGTAAACGTCTCTTCCGACCCTGAAATCTCCAGAATTCTGGATTCCTGTCCCACTGAAGAGGTTTACGTTCGTGGAGGCCATGAGTGTGACGTGGCGACCGGCAACTAGCCGACTACCGAAAGCATTTCGTGCAAATGCGAGGGGAAGTTTGTCTTCTCCCTCCATGGACGACGTGCTGGCCAAGAAGAGGGGGAATCAGGCTGCGATGAGCTGACTAATCCTGGAGCCTGACAGCAGCCTGATCACCAAGCCGCAGATCGAAAATGCAGTTCGCTAACAAACATGGGAAGCTAATCAGCAGTTGTGTCCGGCCCTTGTAAGGCGGTACCGTGAGTAGCAGTTTGTCCTGAGGAGAGAGCTGGTCGATCTTTTAGTCTACTGCAAGAGTGGATACTTCACATTGCCCTCTGCTCTTTCAAAGGGGAGATGGGGGCTATCCCATTAAAGTTGCGTAAAATGATCGCCCCGATTGTGTGTATGAATCTCTAGGATCTCTCACAAATGTATCTCCACGTTGTTGACCTGGCAGGCTCCGTCCCCACAGACCAGCTGGGCTTCCTCGCTCGACAATTCCCCGAATCCCCGCGCGACCAACGTCATGTCGGACGCCTCACATTGTCGATCCCCCGCACGGCATCCCCTTGTTAATACTCGATTGGGGCATCCGAGCCTCTGGGCAGTTCCGTCTTCGGGTGACTGATCGGCGAAGATGATGGGGTGCCGGGGGAACGAATGGTCTCCTCATATAAGGGACGTCCTCGATCGTGGGCCTCGTCCTCTGGTTGACGTGATCCTCGACATCGTCATCGCCACAGCTACATTCGCCGCCACCATGTCTCCCCAGATGAAGAGATATGTCATCGTGGGCATGGGCGTCCGCTCTGCCTTCTACTACCAGAGCATCATCCAGGACTTCAAGGAACATGCGACCCTGGTCGGTATTTGCGATACCAACCAAACCCGCATGAAGGCGGCCAACGATCGCATCGCCGAGCTCGGCGGCCAGCCGGTCCCAGCCTACAAGGCGGAAGACTTCGACAAGATGGTGCAGGAGCAAAAGGCCGACGTCGTCATCGTCACGACCATCGACCTCTTCCACCACGTCTACTGCATCCGCGCAATGGAGCTCGGCTGCGACGCCATCACCGAGAAGCCCATGACCATCGACGAGGAGAAGCTCCAGGCCATGATCGACGCCGAGAAGCGCACCGGCAAGCAGGTCCGCGTCCTCTTCAACTACCGCTTCGCGCCGCACCACACCAAGATCCGCGAGCTCATCGACTCGGGCGTCATCGGCGAGATCGCCACCGTCCACATGGACTGGATTCTGGACTGCGCCCACGGGTCCGACTTCATGCGCCGCTGGCACCGCAGCAAGGAGACGAGCGGCGGGATCCAGATGCACAAGTCCATCCACCACTTCGACCTCGTGCACTTCTGGCTCAACACCGAGCCGGTCCTCGTCTACTGCCTCGGCGACCTGCGCTTCTACGGCAAGGAGAACGCCGAGAGGCGCGGCGTCACGAACCTCGGGGAGCGGTACCTCAACAATGAGGAGGCCAAGAGCGACCCCTTCGCCATCCACATCGACCAGAACGCGCAGCTCACGAAGCTGTACCTGGAAGCCGAGCACGAGGACGGCTACATCCGGGACCGGAACTGCTTCGCCGAGGGCATCACGATCGAGGACAACCTGTCCATGATCATCAAGTACGCCAACCGGGCCGTTATGACGTACAACACGTACGCGTACGCCCCGTGGGAGGGGTACCGGTGCGTCTTCAACGGGAGCAAGGGCCGTATCGAGATCAATGTCGTCGAGAGCGGGTACTCAGCCGGCGGTGAGCCGGTCACGAACAAGGGCCTCACGGACCTGGAGAAGAATTACATTCAGGGCGGCGTGGAGCAGACGAAGATCGTCGTGTACCCTCTGTTCGCGGAGCCGTACGTCGTTGATGTCGTCAAGGGAGAGGGAGGTCATGGCGGTGGCGACCCCGTCTTGCTGCGGGATGTTCTCGTCGGTGACCAGACGGATCAGTTCAAGCGTGCTGCGTACATTCGCGATGGTGGTAACGCCGTCTTGGTGGGTGTTGGCGCAAACCAGTCAATGAAAACCGGCTTGCCCGTCAAGGTGCAGGACTTGGTTCGTTGGTAGCTTGGGCTCGGAGCATTCCGGGTGTTTGATGCTACGGAGCTGATGAGGGAGTATAGTGACTTCTCAAGAGATTCTGGTCCCAAGGCATTCTGCGAGAGCACCGCAGAGAAGAATCATCGGATTAACTCAGTTGTCAGAGGCCATCTATGGACGCGAAATGGTCTTGTACATTCTGGGGGACACATCTGTTGGAAAGACCGGGTACTAGTAAGGTACTCATGAGCGGATAAGGAACGAGCAGCTGTAAGCTGTACCGGACATGTGGTCATCCAATATCAAACCCTCCGCCTCTTCCCGAGAAACTCCAGAAATACCACCCGAAAGAACTCCCGAAGCCCACCTGCTCGGTTGTTGCTGAGAAATTCATGCGCGGACATTCTGACGCATCTACAACTTCAGTGTCAGCCTTGGAACTCCCGATCTTGGACTCGGGAGGAAAGACTTACGCATGCCCACCACGCTTCCGGACCATCGCCATTTCTTCTTTTCGTTTCCTTTTCTCTCCTTTCTGGCTTCCCATAGTCTGATCGGGTTTCGGAGGTTCTTCGTCTGAAGGGACTGGTGCTTGCTCGTCTCCGCCCTCCTCGTCAACCGGTTGTGGTTCAGTCGACTGTTCCGCAGTTCCTTTCTGTTGCTGTTGATGTCGAAACCATGCCCATAGGGCTAATAATGCCGCCCCGACCACAATTGGCCCGCTGACCGCGAGTTGAGAACGCGGCGCATGTCTGTGGCAGACTTGGCAAGGCATTGCTGATGGAGCCGGAGGCACACCGACGGGTTGTCTTTGGTTCGCAGTGGACGCTGGCGCCAGGGACTGGCCGACGTGAATGATCTGCTCTTCCTGGTCACTTGATCCTTGGTCGAGAGTCCTCGGAAGACTTTCACCTGCCGCTGACTCGTTTTGGACGCTGTTGATTCTGCCTCTTCTTCGAAGTTTCCGAGAGACAACCCCGCGGGCTCGACGGCGCGTTGGTTGATGTTGTGCAATAGGTCGCTGAGACCAAGATTGCTGATAAACACCTGTCTTGCGACGTGGCCGTCGGTGTCGACTGCGGAAGATGTGCGTCAGGTTGATGATCCGTTGTCTCTCGACGTTACTTTCGACAAGCGCCGCCTCCTTTTCAGACAACGCTGATGCTAGGAGGGAATTGCGCTCTTCCAGATCTCGCACTCGTTGGTTCGCCACATTCACCGCTTCATTCTTCTCGACTGACGCAAGTCGTCTCTGATCCTCTGCATCTCGTACCTTCGCATCCATTTCCCGTTCCTTGTCGCGCCAGAGCTCTCTTATCCTGCCCATCTCAGCATCCTGAGCGGTGTTTCTGTCCTTCTGCGCAAGCTCGAATTCCTTGGCATCGTCCCTGTCTTTCTCCACCCTCTTGATTTCTTTCTTCAATGTCTTGTTTTCTTGTGCAGCCCGGCTCAAGCCCACTCGAAGCTCCTCGATCTGAACGTCCTTTTCTCTGTTCGCAGCCTGATGGCTGAGCGCATCTCGAAGCGCTTCGGCTTGCTTGCGGTTTTCCCTCACGAAATTGCGAAGCTCTTCGAATTTGTTGTCCTCATCTCTCTTCTCAGCTTGCTGGACGAGTGCGACTTCAACAAGATCGGAAAGCTCCTGCGGAAGTCGAGCAACCGCCCTCTCCACCTCAGACATCCTTTTCCCGATCTGCAGCGTCAGTTCTAGTATGTGGAGGCGTTCAATGCTGCGTCCGATTTGACTTATCATCCCTCGAGGTTCGGCCATCGGTCGAAGACTCTTCTTGTCTGGCATGGGTCGATAGGTCCGGCGGCTTGCCGCCGAGCCTTTTGGCGAAGGGATGCGGGTGCATTCTGGGCGTGCCATGGCTGTCCTTGTGATGGTGGTGCGAGGGAATAGTTGGAGTAGAAAAGCCTGATTCTGATCCCTGTGTGGCAATCAGAATAGCAGGGGTGTTGTCCGTTCCTCCTCCCACAATGACAGAGACTCTATGTGAATTTGGCGCGGAAGATATGGTTCGTATTTATGGCCGAGCCTGGGGTTTCCCACGAACATGTCCCAAGGGTTAGTAACTAGCATTCGTGCATGCGTGATGTGTGTCCACGGCGGACGAACCCTGCGTCGTCACGCGGATGGCTGAGGGATAATTTCGCGTTGCACAGCATATATGAGCTCCGAATCATATCTGCAGCGACGAAGTGAGGCGACCTCTTGGGAGCGATTCACCGAGGCTCCTTTCGATATCATCTTGCCCCATATGCAAACCGGGGAGACGCCCGAGATGTTCCTCCGATTTCTTTGTCGCCGTCTTGCGCGATGATATCCTGCATGTCTCTCGCCAATCTGGTCCCAGATCGACGCTACACCAGCAAGCAAATCTGGGGCTGGGCATCAATAGTTCGTCCCCATGCATGAGTGAGGCGGGAAATTACAATTCCAAGTTCACGACAAGAGGATGTCACCCCACATGCAAACCAGGGTGTGATTCGCTGTCGAATGCATTCGTGGCACTCCTTGGTTGTCTTTGGATCTGATGATGATGTTGCGGCATGCCGGTCACTCGGAGCGCGAATGATGAGGTGCCATGTCAGGGTCTGCGGCAGACTGCAGCAGACTGCAGCCCAATAATACTGACATGAACTTGCAGCTGGCTGCATCGAGGAGAGTCCAGCACCAAGCAGGTCGAGCCAGTAGAATCAATCCCAAAGGGCTCCAGTTGCTGATTCGTAGCGGTTAGAGTCGGAAGTTGTCCTGCCTTAACCCGCGGAGGGACGGATTTCTCCCGAAAAAGCCGCTTGACCGTGCCACGTGCCACGAAATGATGAGTTCGCGCGCATGTCGCAGTAGCACGGCCATGTTGCTGATACACATACAGCAGAGACGACGTTTATCTGAAGGGGTCACCGGCTGCGTTTATTGCCCAGGATTCTAACCAATACCAGGTACATGGATAAGACCCGCTCGCTTGTGTTCTCACCCACGCTTCGCATAAATCATTGTCTGAGCCCTCGCCACCTGCTCCCGAATCCATTCATGCTGGCCTGGGCGCAAGAAGCACCCCAGCCCCAATTCCTCCCCGTCAGATAATATCTCAAGAAGATGATGGAGAGGCGTCAAGATGTGCCATGCTCCCTGGGCAAGAACATGACGAGTATGCTCGTCGTGTGACATGGAGTGCGCACCCTGGCCGCACCATGGCCGGAGCCTAGCGTCCGGGTTCAAGTCGTGAATGCTCGGGAATTGTATGGCGGGATTCGTGACGTCGGCCAGGCTGAGTTTCCACCCGCAGTTTCCCAGGAAGAACGGTATGCTGTCGCAGATTTGATCGACGAGCTCCTGGATACAGGACAGCTCTTGCTCCGGAAAGCAGGTATCGTCCAACCTCAGAGGGACTGTAGCAATGATGACCCTGAGCAGTGCAAGATAGTAGCACCGCCAGTTGGCCCACAGAGAGGCGATCTGTACTGACAAGTAAACGTCGCAGTGTTCTCGGTATGAGATGATGGGCGGTTCGGCCTGCTTGACTTGGTCGATTCGAGCTGGGTGCCACTCGCTTGGCACCCAATCCCTCCAAGAAAGTAGCTCGGCTTGAATAGACTGGGCGTCGAAATAGATATCCAACAAGGCTTGATCAGAGGATATTTCAGCCGCTGAAAGCGATAATCGCCATTGGAGCGTGGCGATGGACGCGCCGATCAAGTTGAGTTTGACGCTGACGCTCTGAGCTGCGATTCCGCGTGCCACCACTTGGTCGATGAGCTCGGGGGCTGCTGGCCTGCGTTCTCGGATCGCGAAGATCACCTCTGTGAATAGAATGTGGGACAAGGCATAATTCCCAGATGTGACAGTCCCTGTATTTGCTGCCTGATGCTTCGCTAGAGCCATGGCTCCTTCGTGGTGGGCGCGGGTCGGCTTGTGTGGGCTTCTCAGGGCCGAGATGTTCTCGCCTAGGTGCAAGGCCATGGAAGCCAGGACAGTGGCGGTCTTGTTGCTCTCGACCGGGTTGTTGACTGCTTGTACGAGTCGCTTGAGAGCACGAGAAGAATGCAATTGAACGACATCGGGCTCATCGACCCCCCTGGTTCCCGTGGACCACAGATGCCATAGCCTCATAGCAACGGCCGTGATGGCGAGGGTCAACGGAGAGTCGGATGCCTCCGATGAGAGGATTGGTGGAATGAGCTCCCAGAAGCCACGGGTGGAAGCGAGATCTCGGCCGAGTGTTGCGAAGTTCTTGACAAAGAAACACAAGGCGAGATGCTCCTCGGCTTGTGCGATGTGTTGGATGTCTTGTCGCTGAATCTCCGGCTGGGCGTCTCCCGCCATGACCTTGGCGATCTCGTTCTTGAACCTGAACGCCTTCCCTTTCTTGGCGTAGCCTCCGCAGACTCGTCGGGATCGTACGCAGCGTTGGCATTCGGGTTTGCCCTCATCGCACTTGATACGCCTCGCCTTGCATGTGTGGCAGCCTTTTGATGGGCCGAGGTTGACCATTTCGGCGAGGATCTCGATGGTGGCGCGTCGATGAAGCTTGGGGAAGGGACCAAAAGAGGAAGAGGTTTGCGAAAGACCAAGTCTACCCGAATGGCTTGATGGGGACCAGGCGCGCGATCGATTTATGTTGCAGGTCTCCTACGCGCCAATGCCCTGGAGGCTGAGGCTTTTGCGCGGCATGTTCAGGGGTCAGGGTTGGTTCGGACCTCTGAGCTCGGATTCAGATCGCACTCGCAACTTTGTTACCACATTGGGCTTAGCGCGTTGGCGATCATTTGGCCCCCAATGTTACCGCACCGCATTCTGGTTTGAATCCAAGGCCACGACAGAAGGGAACAGTCCGCGTGCTCATTGTTGCTAACTATGTTCTGCTACTGTCCACTGTTCATGTGAAATCTTGCCTTTCATTTACTTTCCTTTATTTTCCTGTTCTTGGTGAGGCAGGAATCTTTTCGACATGTAAGGGCCGCATGGATGGACGTCCCAGCGGCTCCCACCCCAGCGCAGCGCCTACGTAGTCATCTTGGGAGTCGAAGCCTTATAGCCAGTTTAACGTCGGCCTAGCATCGCTGGCCCACTACCTTCTGTGCAACAGACCCCTCCAGAACTGGCGCCGCTCAGTGTACAAAGCAGGCGAAAGCAAGAGTTCTAGTCCATCCTCTGAAACATGTTGCGGTGGCGGCACGGAATCATCATCCCAGATGACGTATGTGGAAATTATCTAGTTATTCGAAAACTTCGTATGCTTTGTTTATTTTGCTTACTTCTGATCTGGTCTATGGGGATAACCTGAGTTTGGGAGCCGAGAGCCCTTTCCTATTTAGCGGCCGCCGCCTGGCTTGTGGTCTCGATGGATCATCCCGGAGCTGAGGCCAACGACTCATCAGGGCGAAATGGGTCCAGTGATCAGAGTACTCGGTTCAAGAGTAACAAGAGTGACATTTAGGTGATTGGGGTGATCTCCTACTGACAAGGAGGGCACGGCGGCCGTAGATCGATACTGAGAATCACCGATCTTATACAGCCTGTCCTTCAGTGTACCTTCTAACCCCCTCTTGATAGCTTACTCCCGTACTTAGCTACTTAAACTGTGATGGCGACTAGTCGTATGAAGAATGCTCGGATGAATTAGACCTTCTCAGCCTGTTGCACGACGACCTCGACGCTGGGCTTCTGCGGCTTCTCTCCGTCCTCCTCCGGTGCAGCCTGATAGGGACGGAACTTCCTGGCAGGGAGCTTCTTCATGAACTGTAAAACACACCACGAGTCAGCAGGTGAGCGCAGATGCGACGCAGGGGCGAACATACCATCGTGTCGATCTCCTCCAGGGTCCGGCCCTTGGTCTCAGGCAGGAAGAAGAACACCCAGGCGGCGGAGATGATGCAGGAGGGGAACCAGATGTAGCCATATCGCGGCCCCCAGTTGAGCGAGCTGGGGTTGATGAAGTACGGCGCCGTGAAGGTGATGAGCCACGCGCCCAGGAACCCGACGGCGGCGGCGACGCCGAAGGTGTAGCTGCGCAGGCGCTGGGAGGGGATTTCGCCGGCGATCAGCCAGGAGTACGACGCAATCATGCCCTAGGTAGATAGAACGATGAGTAACATGAAACGTAAGAGGTACGGAGGGACTGCTACTCACGTTGAACGCAATCATGTATAGGCAAGACAGCGCCACGAGGACCTTGCCCGTCTCGGGGCCGCCCGGGTTGCTGTGGTACGTGACGGCGATGATGAGCTGGAAGCACCCGGCGATGACGAGACCGTTGGTCAGGAAGACGCGCCGGCGACCCCATCTGACGACGATGAAGGAATTTGCGATGATGGCGATCATGGACGCCATGCTCAGGACGTTGGACATGGCGAACGGGTCGGAGACCTTGGCCATGGCAAAGAAGTAGGCTTTGTACGCTGTTCCGGTGCAACACGTCATTAGCTGGCGGTGTCCATGAGAGTTGAGACAGAGAGACAGGGAGAGAGGGAGGGGAACGGAGATACATACCGATAATGAACATGGCGCCAGACGCAGCCTGCAAGCCCACCGCGCCGATCGAGAGCAAGCTCCGCCGCCGGTCGACGGGGTTCTTGAACATGTCCCAGAACCCGACGCCGCTCGTCGTCTCACGCTCGTTATCGATGGCGTCTCGGATGCCGGACGCCTCCGTGTCCACGTCCGCGCCGTCGGGCCGGAGCCAGGCCAGCGACTTGCAGCCCTCGTCGTATCGGCCCTGCAGGATGAGCCAGCGCGGCGACTCCGGGATGAAGAACAAGGCCACGCCCAGGATGAGAGGCACGGCGTAGATGACGCCAAGCGGGATGAGGTACGCGGACCGATCGGGGCGCTTTGCGGTCGCCCAGTCGATGATGGTGCCGATGAGGGTTCCCTGGAAACGGACGATAGTGTCAGCGGCGGAGACTCCTTTTTTGTCACAGTTGCGATTCAACTTACGAAAGACGTGCAGAACTGGAAAAGGCTGAGGAAGAGGCCGCGGTACTTGGCCGGGCTGCTCTCCTGGATGTACAGCTGAGAGAAAGACATGAAGTAGCCGTTGGCAAGGCCGATGAGAAGGCGGCCGACGTAGAGCGCGGCGATGTGCGTGGTGGTCATCATGATGACATTGGCCACGACGCAGCCCAGGCAGGCCAGCCAGAGGCACATCTTTCGCCCGATCTTTGCGGCGACGAGGCCGGCGAGACCGGAGCTGATGAAGGCGCCCAGCGTCATCAGTGAGGAGATGAGCTGCTGGCGGGTGGTCGAGATGTTCCAGCCGATGGCGGTCTCGGGGGCCGGGTACCCGTAGACCATGAGGAAGCCCGGCATGGCCTGGAGGCCGCCTATGATGCCGAAGTCGAGGCCATACTGGAAGGGGGACAGGACGATGATGCCGCAGGCGATGAAGCAGCGCCAATTGGCGCGGATGGTGTCCGTCGACGGCGGCGCCGACATGTTGTCAGGTTTCGGAGGATGAAGAACGAGGATGGGCTTGAAAGATGGGAAGCTGGGTGACTTGGATCGAAGTGATGCCAACAACAACACATCCTCCCAGCCGGGTGTGGTTCCTTTACATAGTTGATGGGTGAGAAGGGGTCGGTATGTCGGCAAGTCTGAACGAGGGCGGCTCTTTGGGAACTTGGAGCCCCCGTGGGGAAGCGGAGACATTGGGCCTAGCCGGGCTTCAGTGCAACTGAACTGCGTGCGTGTGGGGTGGTGCCGGGCTGATGGTGACGCTAGGGAGAATAGATCCGATGGGAAGTGTCAGGTGGGAGCTGGGATTGGGACCCTTGGAGGTGCCGGGGACCATGACTCGAATGTGGCTTGCTTGCTTGCTTGCAAATGCTGCTGTCAACTTTGCCGAGATGATGCGTCGGACGTGTCAGAAGATGAAAACACCGAATGCCGAAATAGAGTCATCTTGGAGTCTACGGTAGACGAGGAGACCCCACAGCCACGTTGGTCAAGCCGAGAGGTTGCTTGGTGGTATTTCGGTTGCCAGCTTGGCATGACATGCCGATAGTCTACGCAGCCGAGGGAGGGGAATCAAGCCAAGAGGAGCACAGGAATCATCTTTGAATAGTCTAGTTCTATCTAATCTGCACTATGGACCATGTTTACAGCACAGAGCGAATCCCCAGCATTCCCTCGGTCTCCCTCCACAGCTTCTCGGCCGCCTCTGCATCGGTGGCATGAGGCCCCATCTTGTCGTTAGCCACCTGACAGTCGGCTAGATACAGGCATCTGTCCGTTCTCTCAGAGATAAGTGCCGAGAGAGAAGGGTCAAAAGCAGCGACAAGAGTCGTCGCGGCGCCCTGATCGAATGTCTTGCAGACGCCTCCGGGAGCAGTGCCTACCATTGTCTGCTTCCCCGTATCATCCAGACTGCGCATGAGGCCCGTATCAATGGTACCTGGATGCACAGAGACAGCGAAAACGTTTGCCTGCTTGAGTGCAAGTCGCCTCGTCAGCTCCACGGCATGGAGAATATTCGCCGCCTTGCTCTGTCCGTACGCGACGAACCCGGGAAAACCGTCCTTAACCTGGAGGAACGCAGGGTTCGCTCCCACAGGCGGCCTCTCTGCCTCTGGGACGCCTTCGTACAGCTCCTTCTCGAAAGCGAAGTCGCTGAAGCGAATTGGGGACAGTCGATGGCCGTGGCTACTGAGATTGACGATGCGCGGGCCGCCCTTGGTCGAGCTGACACCGGCACTCAGCAGCCGTGGCAGCAGCAGTTCCGTGAACAGGAACGGACCGACATGGTTGGTGTACAGCTGTAGATCAACCGTGGTGCCATTCGCCGTAACAACGGGATCACGGGTCTGAAGGCTGATCCCGGCATTGTTGATCAACACGTCGATGTGGTCCAGACCATCGCTGATCTCGGCTGCAGCCTGTCTGACCGAGTCAAGGCATGACAAGTCCAGGATGACCGCCTTTACAGGGACATTAGGATATTGTGCCTTGATGCCAGAGGCAACCTCTTCGACCTTGGAACGCGTACGGGAGGCCAGGACCAGTGTCGCTGGGCCTTGGGATGCCACTGCAAAGGCCGTAGCTGATCCAATGCCCGACGGGCTGACACCGGTGATGACGACTGCCCGTTTCACATGGTGAGCAAAAATGTGCTATCGTGGGCTCAAGAAAGTGAACTAACCATTCTTGCCACAAATTTCTTCGGCCAGGGCTGCAGCCACTTCTGAGCCTGTGGTGGTGGAGTTGAAGGTCGGGTTGGAGGTCATGCTGGGCGGGCGTCGAGTGACTTGAGTTTGGGGTCTGTTGGATCTGTTGCGTTCGAAGGCACAGCTGAAAACGTGTGCCGCAGTGAGGAGAAGTCTAATTGTATTTTTTTTCTTATAGGTTGGCTAGGCACTCGAGGCGCAAGGGCATGGGTTGTCAGTTTGCGAGGCCGACTCATCAGCCGAGCTCCCAACAGCCGAAAAGCCTCTTTCTGTCAGGGGCGTGGTCACGCTCAGACTCTTTGGTTAATCCGTACCCAACTGCCTGGCTCACACATTCAGAGTATCAGTATCACGGCACGTACCAGCCGGTAGTGTCTTGGTAGTGTGGGATTCCCCAGCAAACCCCGGACCCGAGAACGCCATCGGCAACATCAAGCCGAAGCCATCCATGATGCCGAGGCTGGATCCCTGCATCTTCAGATGGCTCCCTCCAAGCTCAAAGGGCAGGACGGCACATATGGAATCGTTATCTGGGGCTCGTGGCATCCCATTCACTTACCGCTCAAGCTTCTCATCCACCTTTCTGTCACACTCCCACCACCGCCATCGCCAACATGTCCTCCCCAAAGTCAGGAATCAAGGTCATCATCGTCGGCGCCGGGTTTGGCGGCCTCACCGCTGCCATCGAATGCCACCGCCAGGGGCACGACGTCGAGATTTACGAGTCGTTCCCTGAGCTCAAGGTCCTCGGCGACATCATCTCCTTCGGCTCCAATGCCGGCAGGATCTTCCATCGCTGGTCAGACGGCGAGGTCGTGGCCAGGCTCCTGCCCCTCTGTATCGACATCAAGGACTACGGTTTCAGGATCCGCAAGTACGACACGGGCGAGGTCGTCTACCATCAGAAGAGGAAGCCTCCCAGCCCGGAGGCGCCGGTCCTGAACGGCCACCGGGGCGAGCTGCACCAGGTCATCTTCAACTACGCCCGGGACGAGCTGAAGATCCCCATCCACCTCGGCCAGCGGGTTTCAGAGTATCTCGAAACCGAATCGGGTGCCGGCATTATTCTCAACAGTGGCGAGAAGGCAAGTCTTCTCGTGGTTGCGTACGAACTTCCCTTGTACTGACGTCGTGGGCGATAGGTTCTCGGAGACGTTGTCATCGGCGCCGACGGGGTGCGATCCAAGGCCAGGGAGCTTGTCCTCGGCTATGAGGACAAGCCCAAGAGCAGCGGCTATGCTATCTGGAGAGCATGGTACGAGCCCAAGCCCCCAAAATTCTTCCTGGGCGTCTTCCTCGCTAACGACCAACACACGCCAGGTTCTCGAACGAAGACATGATCGCTGATCCGAGGACGAAGCAGTTCTGCGAGAACGGGGACACCTTCAACGGCTGGATCGGCCCCGACGTCCACTTCCTCTTCTCCACCCTCAAAGGCGGCAAGGACTGCTGCTGGGTGCTGACGCACAAGGATGACCACGACATTGACGAGTCCTGGTCCTTCCCCGGCAAGATCGAGGACGTCCTGCGAGTCCTCGACGGCTGGGACCCGACGTGCCGCGCCATCGTCGAGAAGACCCCGTCCCTGGTCGACTGGAAGCTCGTCTACCGCGATCCCCTGCCGACCTGGACCAGTAAGCGCGGCCGCATCGTGCTTCTCGGGGACGCCGCGCACCCCTTCCTCCCCACGAGCGCGCAGGGGGCCACTCAGGCCATGGAGGACGGCGTGACCATCGCCGTCTGCCTGAAGCGGGCTGGTAAGGGAGATATCCCGGGGGCGCTGAGGGCACACCAGGGCCTCAGGTACGACCGGGTGAGGGCCGTGCAGAAGACCGGCGAGTCCACCCGGGACTTGTGGCACAAGACGGACTGGGAAAAGGTCAGAGATGACCCTGAGAGCATTGCGCTCCCGAGGGAGGACTGGATCCACCAGTTTGACGCGGAGAAGTTCGCGGAGGAGAACTTTGACCAGGTGCTGAGCTCTCTCCGCAGTCCCGTGGTCGGGAAACCTGCAGAGTCGTTCGTAGATGTGGCTGTTACGCAGACAGCCGTGGTTAGCTAGGATGAACAAGTGACGGTATTTCATTCCCCGACTCTGGATATGGCCATCGTGGCACAGGTTGTACTCTAGTTTCTCGCCCTAAACAAGCCTACAAATGGCCATCTACCTTCATCATCACGCTCTTGGTCTCCAAGAAGTTGTCCATGCTGTGCAGCCATCCCTCTCTGCCCTGTCCTGACGCCTTATACCCTCCGAACGGCAGGTCCCGCGCTGTCTGCGGGCTGGTGCAGTTGATCCCGACATAGCCGGAATTCAGGGCCTTTGTTACCCTCATCGCACGGTCGATGTTCTTGGTGTAGACCGCGGCGTACAGCCCAAAGTCGGTGTCGTTGGCCTTCTCAACCGCCTCCTGCTCGGACTTGACGATGTTTATGTTGACCACGGGCCCGAAGATCTCCTCCCTCATGATCCTGGACTCCTCTGGCGTGTCGAGGAAGACTGTGGGCTCGATGTGGAAGCCTCCGGTCGACTCCAGGATCCCCTTTCCTCCCAAGGCAAGGGTGCCAGACGTTTTTCCCTCCTCAATGTATGACAGCACCGAGTTGTACTGGGTCTGGTCGGCCTGCGGGCCGTGGTTGACGCCGTCCTGGACAGGATCGCCGGCCTTGACAGCGGCGAATTCCTTCTTGAAAGCTTCTACAAACTTCGGCGCGACACCCTCCTGCACGTAGACGCGGGAGTTGGCCATGCATACCTGACCGCTGTTCCACTGTATGCTGTGGGCGATGTCGCGTACGGCTACATCAAGGTCCGCGTCGTCAAAGACGATGACGGGTGATTTGCCACCAAGCTCGAGGATGACCTTCTTCAGGTTCGTCTTTGCGGCCACCTCCTGGATGACACGCCCTGTACGGCCGGATCCGGTGAAGCTTAAGGCCCGAACATCCATATGCGCGGCGAGGGCAGCACCAGAAGGCTTACCATGGCCGGAGATGACGTTGAAGACGCCTGCGGGAAAGCCAGCCTCGATAATCAACTCGGCGACCCTGGCCACAGCAAGCGGCGCTTTCTCGCTGGACTTGAGGACGACCGTGTTGCCGGTGATCAGGGCCGGGGCCGCCTTGTTGGCGAAGAACAGCAGGGGAACGTTCCATGGGATAATGGCAGCCACAACCCCGTACGGTTGGCGCAGAGTCATGGTGACGAAGCCGGGAGTGTTCAAGCTTGCCTGTCCTTGGATGTGCGGCCACGCTTCCGCGTAGTGATCCAGGCTGCGCGCTGCTGCCGCGCCTTCGATGTACTCGGAGATGGGGCGCCCCATTGATTTGGCTTCCAGCAGGGCGAGTTCCTTGTCGTGCTCTCTGATCAGGGCCGCGAGTTTCTTGAGACAGGCCCCGCGTTTGGCGGGATCCAGGGCGGACCAAGCAGGGAACGCACGGCTCGCTGCGGCCACCGCCGTGTTCACATCTTGCTCGGTAGCCTCAGGAACTGAAGGAGCGAGTCAGCCTGAGCAAGTCTCTGAGAGATGTCCCTGCGACATACCATCCACGAGGTGAGCTCGAGTTGCGGGGTTGTAGATGGGAAACGTGGCCCCATCCGATGCATCGACCAGCTACCACAATTGACATGCAAAATTAGACATGTTCTCTCGTTCAAATGCTGGCTGAGCGTATACATACCTTCCCATCAATGAGCATCAACGGCTTGCGTTGTTCAGATCCTGTGGCGTCACCCATGATATCGAAGCCAGGAGGTCATTGACGGTGTTGGAGGTGTACAACACATCACCACCGACACCGATCATGACAAGTATTCACAGGTCCTGGCACCGCTAAAGATCACCGAGAATACCACCTCGTCCAAAGCCCCCGGCATCCCCATACTACCCCATGGCCCCCTCCACCGCTAAGGACACTAAAGCCAAAGGGCCCAGAACTATCGGTGCGCCACCCCCAGGGTGGAACTGAACCTCGGCAATTATGCCCGGCAGACATACCGAGCAGCGCGGGGAGGGCCTCATCTTCATTCGGACCCAGCAGACTGCCAGGACGACCAGAAGCACTGCTTGCTCTCCGCCAGCGTAGGCGCAGTTCGTGATTTGTTCTCCAGGGGAGCAACGCCAGAATGTCAACACCGAGGGAAACCGGGGAGCGCCGGGAAAGGCGGCGCCGGGCGACAATGAGTTGTGATCGGTGCAAATCCCGGAAAACGAAGGTGAGCACCCCGAGGCCCCCGTCACCGTGTTGCAGCGGTGCAGCCAGAGACTTGTGTCACTGACAACGCGGCGCTCAGTGTGTTGACCCAGGCAAGTCCACCTCTCTTTCAATCTCAGCTTCATGAGAGACAACAGGCATGGCTGCTAATACTCAGGCCAACCAGTACCCGGGCCATGCCGGTTCTGCGCAAGCATCGGTGCCGACTGCAATCTGGATCCCTCGCGGAGGAGGCAGCGCCCGTACTACCGTGTATCCGAGGAGGAGTTTCGTTACATGACGCAGATCCTGGAGCGTTTCCTACCAAACACGGAGCTCAATCTCCAGTCTCTGAGAGCAGTTGCCGACTCCTTGGACAAAGTTCCCGCTGCGACCCCTGTCACTCCTTCGGCCACCGAGGCCATCTCTCCAACCTATGCAGTCGCAAGTCCTCAACAAACGGTTGGAGATCAAGCGGAGGACAATGTGACTGTCACGGACGAGATGTCCGAGTTGTACAACGAACTCGGGAGGATACGACTGGATCCCAAGGGTGTTCCAAGTGAGCCGCTGTCCCCTTCACTCACCCTAGGTTCGGCTTCGATGAATTCTGACGGACCTGATAACAGGATATGTCGGTCCTAGCTCAGCATATCTCTTCCACTCGACTGTGCGTGCAATGAAAGACCCCTGGCCATCCGCCGCAAACAAGAGCGAGATACTCCCGCCTTTGACAGCATCCCGTGGCGTGGTGCCAGCTACTTCTGACGCATCGCTCGTCGCAAAGGGTGCACCGCGCCAGGTCAACCTTCCCGAGAGGGAGCTTTGCAACAGATGTGTTGCTCGATTCTTCAAAGACATCAACTGTGTCTACTGGTTCTTCCCCGCCGAGCAGCTCTACTCCATCCTCGACCGCCTGTACAGCGGCGATGCCACCTGCGCCACCCCAGCCACGCTTTGCGCCCTATATTCCATCCTGGCGATGACTTGCGAAAGCGAGATGCAGCAAGAGTGGTCCGATACCGCCATGAGGCCCTATGTCACATATCTCACCCTGGCGAAGGCCCGTACTCCTGCCCTTTATGACGACGCAGATTCAGACAGCATCCGGGCGCTCTGCCTTCTGGTGAGCCTGCATCCTTGCTTGGCCCCCTATTATAAATCTAACAAGACCAGAGCTTAGCGCTTTCGTCATTCATGCGTATAAACACCGCCTACGTATATATCGGTGCGGCAGTCAGGATGGCGTTTACCCTCGGTTGGCACGTCCGAGAGGATTTCAAGTCTCGGCTCGACATGGACGAGCAGGTCGACCTGAGGCTTTTTTGCACTCTCTACACTTTGGACCTCGACGTGTCGCTCATGTTCGGAAATCCGACGGCCATGGATAGAGGCACAATGCTCAGCACACCCAAGGCCCCGCTCGAACAGGTACAGTTCATCAATCCCATACGTACGCATCTCCTACCCTCACTAACTGGAACAGTTACTCAGTCCAGGTTCACACATGCCATTGGAGTATCTTGAAACGTCGTGCCAACTAGCCCACGTCCGGCGTGATCTTACCAGGCTATTGTACCAAAAGCCTTCGGCAGGGTCCCCACAGATATACGCCAACGCCGTTTCCCAGGCCGTCTCAGACCTAGAGGAATGGTACTCCAACATGCCGTTCCACCTTCGAGACCCCAGCAAAGTAGCCAAGTTCCACGAGCGGTCCGTCGGAATACTGCACCTCAAATACTGGAGCGCCATGATCTACGCGACCCGGCCGTTCCTGCTGTACAGCGCCCTGAAGCGGCACGAGCTGACCCAGAACCCCAAGCAGAAGTGGTTCCGGGATTTCGGCGCCAAGTGCATCGACGCGGCGCAAAACTCTCTCGAGATGCTCGGGTTCCTGTCAGGCAGGGGCCTGCTGTCGAGCCTGATGAATCTGGACTGCGGCTTCATCATGGACAACATGCAAGTCTTCCTCCTTGCACTGTCGGTATCTGACTCGCCCGAGCACAGACAGAACATAGAGCTCTGTCTCCAGACGCTGCAGGCCATGGAGCCCGGGTTCTGGATCCGCGCCGGGCTGGCAGAAGTGACCGCGCAGCTTCAGGAGCGGGGGATCCTCAACCAGGAGCAGCAGTTGGATTTCGCCAATGACCAGTCTCCGGGCCTCATATTCCTGGAATTTGCCCAGTCGGGGCAGAAGTAAGTATTTGATCAGAGAGAGAGAGAGAGTTGATCTGATATGACTGAAGCTAACCTACCGTGAGCACCTTTTACCCTGATTTCAACATTCCAGATTTGCAAGCAATGCTATCTGCTGTAGATGAGAGCGTCAATGTTGCCTACGGACTATGAGCTTGGAGACGTGTAGGATACGGGATCTCTGGGGGCCACCTAGTATAGGAATTTGAGTGTATAGCATCGAGAGATTCCACGTGAAGGGTCGCAACCCATCTAACGTGACAGACAGTTGCTATCAAATTCCGTCCAGTCGATGTAGCAAAGGAGGCAGCGGGCGGGTATCTCATGTCGTAGCTGAGCTGGCCATTGTGGTGGACGGTGAGAGGTGCCCTGTCCTGCACGTTGGGAAGGCTTCGATTCTTGAGGGGAGTATTTGTTTAGGTACATCTCGTTGGCCGGAAAAGCATCGGACTACACATCAGTCCGCATCTCGGAATGATACTGGCGAAGACCGGCGGACCGGAGCACCGAGAGGCGGCTTCTCGGTCGGGCAATATGGTCATGGATAGTGTGTCAATTTTTTTTTCTAGTCGTCCCCTCCGTGTTTATTTTGTAGCATGCACCGAAAGGAGAGCCCTCAGCTGTGTATTCAAACGCGACAGCTTGATACGTAACCACAGTTTCAGTTCAGCAGGCTAACTCGTCCTGCCGCCAGCCTCCCGCTGACTTGTCGGCATTGTTCAGTTCCCAGCGTCCTCAGGTACTCGAAGCACTTCGTTCGTCGCCTGGCCGCGTACTCAGCGGCATCAACCTCACCGCAGCGCCCAAGGGGACCGAATCCCCAGATCGACGAGCTATCCCAAGGGCTCTCGCCATGAACAAATGCCAGCCATGATTCTCTCAACCTTTTCCCGACGTTATCAGCCGCAGGATTGAATGTAATATCAATGCCACCAAACAGAAGGATAAGGTCAACGGCATGATGAGCCCTGCTCGAGGCTTGCCACGGATTCGCCTCGTCGATGACGTATTGGTATATCTTGCCGCGTCCCGTCTTGCGCCACCTCTCGCTCATTTCAAGGGCGGGCAAGGCAAACCTGGCGTCATTGATGATGTCCAAAGCCCCATTATAACAGGATGCGGGGCGCTCGGGATAGATGTGGTAGAGCTGCTTGAGCTTCGGAGAGTAGGTCCCACAGCAATCATCGAGGGCGTTGACGATGTCTTCGGGGTGCATCTTCTCAACCCCGGCCCTCCAGATCGCGGACTAGTGTAAGATCATGAGCAGGTGTGCCGAGAATCATGACAGATGGCCTTTGGACGTACCTCGTATTCCACGTCTGAGATCAACAGGGAATCAACAGCCTCTGTCCTCTCCTCCCACCCGTCCAGGTCATGATCTTGCTGAAGCCACATCGAGGTAATCCCACAATTGTCAAGGGCTTTCACCAACGATTCTGCTGGAGCGTCTTCGAGGTTTTGGTCTCTGGCAGCCAAATCTGCCTTGATACGTGACAGCAGTCCAGCACTGACACTGACAGGTAGCGGAGGCGACAGGTGAAGTGAACCCGAAGCCAGAGCAGCTCTCCGTATACGACTTGCACCTGTTTGGGAAACAAGATGAGCGTGGACGTAGACTGCCCCGGCGCTCTCGCCGGCCAAGGTCACTTGTTCCTTGAATGGGAATTAGCCAGCAAGGATAAAACCGGCATGGACCAGTTGGCCACTCACCGGATCTCCGCCAAACTCCTTGATATGCTTCGATACCCAGTCAATCGCCAAGCGCTGATCATGAAGAGCAAGATTTTGTTCCCCCACTCCATTGCCGAATGCGAAGATGTTGAGCCGGTAGTTGATTGTGACGATGATAACTGGCTTTCCAAGCTTCACGGAATCCGCCACAAGACGTGTTGGATCTGGAGAGACACATGTTCAGTATGGAAAGCAACTAGAGGGCATGAGAGTGTACGCACCGCCCACGGCACTTGCTGCTGATGGGAAAGTCACGCATTGCGAACCCCCTGTTCCTTGTGAGTTCGTGTTCTGTGTCCTGCAGATGGAAATGAATGGGCGGTACCGTGAATCCACAGTAAGACAGGCAGAGGCCCCGTTCCAGCCACGTCGGTTTCGGCCGGGCGAGAAATGTTCAGGTTTAGGCATCTGAACTCGTCTTCGTCAATACGTAGCGTCTCCGCCGTGCGAGGGGGAATGCGAAGGAGATGCCCAACATCGACTCGAGGCTGAGGACATTGAGGCCTGCAAATCGTCAGCGTCAGCAGCAAAGAAGGCGAAAGGCCCTGGATGTTCTCAATACCCAAACTGCGTCGCATCGGTGTCGCCCGCAAGCTCGAGATACTCGGCTTTGGCAAATCTTTTGGGAATACGACCGTACGGAATGCCGCGGAAGTGCCAGGTAGGTTGGCCGAACCGGTCATCCAAGACACCTTGGACCGAACCAGTCGATGTCTTCAGCGTCGTATGTGAGTCGGCCATGGCGTATGAATGGAACAGATGGCGATTCTTCCCCCAAACGGTCACTGAACGAAGTGAATAATCGTCGTGCGGCATTCAGCTCGAGCAAACCTCTCCGCCAAGTCACCCCTCACGAGCCTACGGTCCGTGGGTAGTTGGTCGGCATCTATCACCCGACGGTGCCCCATCTGTCTCCGCACAGAGCAATTCGGAGACATGTTCGGCAGTTGTAGAGGTTGGCCCTGGTTTTGGAGAACAGCTGACCTCCGCACGAACCTCCACTTACACGGCCCCGGACTCAAGGCCGGACTCTATTTACCGACAGAAAACCCACCCCGCCGCATCAAAATGTCACTCCGCCTCCTCATCCCCGCCTTAGCTAATGCTGATGAAATACTCGTGGTCATGGAGACTAATGCAGCATACGCGAGTATAATAGGGAAGCTGAGGGTGATGCAGACAAGGGCTAGCTTCGTGCCAGTGCTCCCGATACTCCCCAGCCCTCTCAGTATCGTTATCCCCGAGAACGCTGATCCAATATGTCTGAAGCCCCCGACTATCAAAACATCTTCCACTGGGCAGAGACCCAAAAAGACGGCACCATCCCGTCCTTCCCCACGAGGAAGAATGATCCCTACGAATACCTTCCAGGGTTCAACAACAGCTTCGAATCCGAGGCGGTGCCGGGGACCATCCCCCATGGCCAGAACAACCCCCGGTGCGTCAGGTTCGGCCTCTACACCGAGCAGATGACTGCCTCCGCATTCGTCGCTCCTCGACACTCGAACAAGCATACATGGCTCTACCGAGCGCGTCCTGCGGTAGCCCATCAAGGATTCGTGCGTCCATTTATCCGCCACCATCTTCCTCGTTGCGAGCTAATTGGTCGCAGACCGACATGCCCACCGTTGAGGGAACCGAGAGCTGCTTTATCCCCTTGAATCCCCGCGTCAAGGTCTCCCCGACGCAGCTGGCCTGGGTACGTCCATGTCCATTCCGTTGCGGCATGTGCCATCAGACTGACCGAACCCGCTGAACAGCTCCCATTCGACATCACCGAAGGGTCCGACTTCGTATCTGGCCTACGAACCATAGCCGGCTCCGGCGACCCCACGCTCAGAGAAGGATTGGCGACACACGTGTTCACTGCCACCAAGAGCATGGAGAACCGAGCCTTTGTCAATTCGGACGGCGACTACCTGATCGTCCCACAACAAGGAGCCCTGGATATCCAAACCGAGTTCGGCCCCCTGTTCGTCCAGCCCGGGGAGATTTGCGTCATCCAGCGTGGGCAGCGTTTCAGAGTTTCCGTCGAAGGGCCAACAAGAGGCTATATCCTCGAGATCTGGGGCTCCAACTTCGAGCTCCCGGAACTCGGTCCCTTGGGAGCAAATGGGCTGGCAAATGCCCGCGACTTCCTCCACCCGAAGGCCAAGTACACCATCACAAAGGACGACCCCTGGGAGATCGTGTACAAGCTGGGCGGTAAGTACTTCGTCAGCAAGCAGAACCACTGCCCATTCGACGTCGTGGCGTGGCACGGGAACTACGTCCCGTACAAGTACGACCTCACCAAGTTCGTGAACGTCGGTTCTATCAGCGTAGACCACATCGACCCATCCATCTTCTGCGTCCTCACCGCTCAGTCCCGGGACCCAGCAGCTCCGCTCGCAGATTTTCTGATCTTCTCACCCCGCTGGGACGTCGCGTCGCACACGTACCGCCCGCCGTACTACCACCGCAACGTCGCGTCGGAGCTGATGGGCCTCATCTACGGCGAATACGGCGGGCGATCCGATGAGTTCCAACCTGGCGGCATATCCTTCGAATGCGGAATGGTCCCTCATGGTGTCGCCTATGAAGTAAGTCTAAAACCGAACGTGTCCGTGCACGATTCCACTCTAACCCGAACGCAGGAATTCAAGGCCGCGTCGGCCCAACCCCCGCCGGAGATGCAGATCTCAAAGGGCGCTATCGCTTTCATGTTCGAAAGCTGCCGGCAGTTCACCATCGCCGAGTGGGCCTGGGACAGCGACAAGAAGCATGAGCACGAGCCGAAGATGTGGGATAACCTGGTCGATAACTTTTCCACCCATCTGGATGAAGTCAGCAGGATCTTGGCTGAGAAGTGAACGTGCCAACAGACAGGTGCACGTACCCTGTAGCTACCTACCTACTCACCCTGGCATTGGGCGGCTGGATGACGAGGGTGCCGACCATAATCCTGGGGTGATCTAAGAGGTTCTTTCTGCAAGTTTGCCAGGATACCCAAACTCTGCTTGGGACAGCAGGAGCATGCGAAGGAAGCCGTTGAGGAAATGAGCAACCGTGTTTCTGGGGCAGATGAACAGCGCGCTTGTGACTTCTTATTACTCCGAGATTCGCCGCAATACTCCGATCATAAGAACAGCACCACAACATCCAGGACGACATTGGCTCTGCTACCCTTCCAGACAGTGTATCACGTCGACGGCGGCACCGAAGGGATGATCTTCGCTCGATACGGGCATGGGCAAGACTCTCACGAGTCACGTCCTCTTGTGCATGGTCAGGGGCAACGGGGCGTTCAAAGCCGGCGGTTGAGCTCTCCGCCATCATCAAACCTGTCCAGGCCGATCTCCGGCCCCAGAGGTGCCAACATGCAGGGTACGGCATATCAACCCCTGCCTCATCTGGCGTACGACCAGACCAGAGAACTCTGGATTTTTCGAGGGAGAGCCGGAGACGTGCTCGGAAGTACTTGATATTGACGCGCCAGAAAAGATGGTGTTGGTAACCAACGTTCTGGAGCGTTCCCATGGCGCGAGGAACAGGAGAACTTGAGGTCGGCGTGCGGGAAACTCACGCGCGCGCCAGTACCCCGACACGAACTCGAATCATACACCAACATGAATTCCCTCAGAACAATCTCGTGATGCCGCGCAAAGCAACTAATAGAGTAGGGATGGCTCAGGAGCAAGGCATAAGCGAACCTTACTTATGTCGGACCACTTCTGTCGGACCGACAACTTGAGTTGTCCCAGTGGCACAACGGCGGGAAACATACCGCGAAGACTAAGCGCGGTTTTCCGCCAACTTTCCCGCAAGCTTCCGCCACGATGATTGGCTAGTCGAGGCCGTTGTCCAATGAACTGTGGGGAGAGACAGAGGCGCATCGCCCCATGGGGAAGCCATGCGGATGGCCAGCGTCGACGAGGAGGTCCAGGTGCGGCTGGGGTCCCGAGCATAACCCCATTTGGCAAAGGAACTTCAGTTGGACATGCGTTGAGACGCCATCCGTGGAGAGCACCATCTACCAACTATATAATCTACTTAGAATTCCCTGGATATCATGGTTTTCTGATCCCTCATCTTCATCTCTTCAGGCCTCCAAGGCACTTTTCTCAGACACATCTCTTCTGCCGAGTCCAAGACTGTCAAAGTACAAAATGGAGAAAACCGACGTTGTAGCCCTGGAGAAGGCCGATACCGTCACGGCCTTGACCGAAGCTGCACAGAAGACGACGCTCAACGACAAAGTCCTCAACCAGGCCGCCCTCGAGGCCACCGCCGACGACCATGAACTGAGCATCCCCGATGCTCTCCGTGTCTATTCCAAGGCCGTTGGATGGGCGCTGGTGGCCGCAACTTGCGTCATCATGGAGGGCTACGATACCAATCTGCTGTCCAACTTCTTCGCCTACCGTAAGGCCCCTTTCTTCCCTCCCCTCTCCCTACCGCAATCATGGCGCTGACTGATTTCCCCGGCGCAGCCTCGTTCCTCATCAAGTACGGCAACTTCGTCGGCGTGACCCCCCAAACTCCGACAGGATACCAGTTGACGCCTGCATGGCAGGCCGGTCTGTCTCAGGGCGCAGGTGTCGGATCCATCATCGGGTGCCTGCTGAGCGGATATCTCGTATCCAAATACGGCTCTCGCAAGGTCCAGATTGGCGCTCTCGTTTCCCTCACCCTCTTCATCTTCCCTGTCTTTTTCGCCCCGAACCTCCCCACCTTGGTTGTCGGCGAGATCCTCTGCGGCCTGCCATGGGGCGTTCTCGCGACGACATCGCCCGCATACGCCTCCGAAGTACTGCCCACGGCGCTGCGCACCTACATGACCTCGTACACCAACATGTGCTTCATCATCGGCCAGCTCATCTCGGCCGGCATCCTCCAAGGCCTCTCCTCGCGCGTGGACGAGTGGGGATACAGAATCCCCTTCGCCCTCCAGTGGGTGTGGCCCTTGTTCCTCATCCCCCTCATCTACATCTCGCCCGAGTCTCCCTGGTACCTGGTGCGCATGGGAAGGCTGGAAGAGGCCGAGGCATCGCTCCGGCGCCTGCAGTCCACCAACACCACCGCCGCCGACCCGAGGAAGACGCTCTCCATGATCATCTACACCAACAACCTCGAGCAGCAGCTCCGCGTCGGCACGAGCTACTGGGACTGTTTCAAGGGCACCGAGCTCCGCCGCACCGAGATCGCCTGCGCCGTCTTCGCGGGCCAGGTCCTCTGCGGAATCGCCTTCGCGTACAACAGCTCCTACTTCTTCTCGCAGATGGGCCTGGGCACCCACACCACGTACACCCTCGCTCTCGGCGGCACCGGCCTGGCCCTCGTCGGCTGCCTGATCAACTGGTTCGTCCTCATGCCCCGCTTCGGCCGCCGCACGATCTACGTAACCGGGATGGGCGCCATGTTCCTCGTGCTCCTCCTCATCGGCATCCTCAGCGTCTGGACGTCCCGGCCCTCCGTCGCCATGACCCAGGCGTGCCTCACGATGCTGTGGACCTTCATCTTCCAGCTCTCGGCCGGCCAGCTCGGCTGGGCGCTCCCCGCCGAGATCGGCTCCACGCGCCTCCGCCAGAAGACCATCTGCCTCGCCCGCGACTCGTCCAACATCACCGGCACCATCGGCGGCATCCTCCAGCAGTACTTCATGAACCCCCAGGCGTGGAACCTCAGGGGGTACACGGGCTTCTTCTGGGCCGGGACCTGCTTCTGCGTCTTCGTCTGGAGTTACTTCCGCCTCCCCGAGACCTGGAACCGGTCCTACCACGAGCTCGATGTGCTCTTCGCCAAGCGGGTGCCCGCGAGGAAGTTCGCCAGCACTCATGTCGATCCGTTCGATGATGCCGACATTTCCAAGATGACTGGACAGCAGGTTGCTGCTGGAGAGAAGAACTGATGCCTTTCTTGGCAATGTCGGCTATCCAGTGCCAATATCTCACCTCCGGGATCCGTCTGTCGGATTTGGGGTCTGGAAATATTCGCAATGGAAGGATAGGCGAGGAGGATCCATCGGCAATGGTATGTGACGGGACAACTGGACGGTGGAGGAGGATCGCTGAAAGTGCTCTTGTTGGTGGATAGGCGTGGGGCGGCCATGGCATCACAGATTGTTAGAGCTATGGAAGGCATCTGCTGTCCATAGTTCCTCATCAACAGGGCTTGATTCAACGAACTCCTTTTAGCCTTGAACAATTCCTACCGTATCCGCTCGAGCGTTTTAAGCTCCGTAACCTCAGAATCTGTGAAATTATTTATCCACACACTGTGAAGCTGGACCAAACCGGGAGGTGTTCGATGGCGAAGGAGTGGTAGCCAAGAAACACGCCAAGGAAACAGTTTACCCGCGAAAGCTTGATTATACGTTGTATCTTCATTACGCACCCTATGCTGCTGATTAAATACCGCTTCACTTACCCAGAATCACATCTGCCGCCTTCTCGCTGATCATATACACAGGCACGGCAATGTAAAAGCCCGAAATTTCCGGGAACACCGACGCATCAACCACCCTCAGCCCCTCCACGCCACGGACCCTAAACTTGGAGTCCAGCACGGCCAACGGGTCCCCGTCCTTGCCGATGGGACACGTGCAGCTGGCATGATGCCCCCAGGCCTCGTTGGTCACCCACTCGTCCAGATCCGCGTCCGAGACGTTCGGCCCGGGCCAGACCTCTGTGAAGCCGCCGGCGAGGGGGATGACCTCCTTGAACATCTTCCGCGACAGCTTCATCCCCTCGACCACGGCCTTCCTGTCGTCTGCGCCCCCCTGCGCGAAGTAGTTGAAGTCGATGAGCGGCATGTCGCGGGGGTCGGCCGAGCGCAGACGCACAGTACCGGCTTTATTGCCCGTGTGCGCCTTGAGCGTGATCCAGCTCCAGTGCCTGCGGTCCGTGGTGCCGTCGGCGGAGTACCCGGGGTAGTATCCCGGGAACGCGATCGGGGCGCCGGCGATGAACAGGTCCGGGTCGCCCTTGGCGACGGAGGACTTCTTCACGATGCCGAGGGACACGCCGTTGGAGCCGTAGATGCCGCGGTCGCCGGTGGAGGCGCCCGACTGCCACTTCTTCAGGCAGGGGTCGCCGGAGCGGCCGAACGTGCATCCCTCGATGATGTCGAAGTCGGACTGCGTCTCGCCGATGACGGTTGTCTCGTACCGGTCCTGGAGGTTGGTCCCGACGCCGGGCAGGTCGAGGACCACGTCGATGCCGAACGACTCGAGCTCGCTCCTGGGGCCGACTCCGCTGAGCTTGAGCAGCTGCGGAGTGTTGAAGGCGCCGGCGGAGAGGATGACTTCGGCGGAGGCATCGACGGACCCGGATGCGGGAGAGCCGCCCGACTGCGCCGCCCGGGGATCGGCCTTGTAGAGGCTCTTCCCGGAAATGAAATCGACGCCAACAGCGCGGGGCTTGGCTCCGGACTGGTCAAAACGCACCTTGGTGACGAGAGTATTCAGCTGGATGTCGAGGTGGTACTTGCGCGAGCCATCCGAGTTCTTCGCGTTCGCCGTGGCGAGGATGAACTCGCGAGGGCCGACCCGGACGCCATCCTTGACCGAGATGGGGACCTGGTAAAGACCCTCCGCAGCATCCCGGGTGGGGAGGTCGGCGTTGATGTCTCTCAACAGGACCTGTCCGAGTCCGGCGACGGTGGACAGGATCAGCCCCAAGAAGCTACGGCCCATGGCCGAGGCCGCTGACACGATGACGGTGAGAAGCTTGAGGTCCTTGATGACGAGACCGAGGTCCGTGACGGTCGTTGTCAGCCAACCGTTGAATCCGTGGCCGACGATGCCGTTGGGCAAGTACCGCGCGCTCTCGAGGCGCTTGAAGTAGTTGCGCATGTTGGCCGCTCTCCACGTCGTGTCGCCCGTGAGCGTTGCGATGCGGTCCCAGTCGCTGTTGTGAGGGTACACCGTGATCAAGGCGTTGTGTGCAGAGCAGCCACCGAGCGTGCCGGTCCGGGGATACAAGATACCGAGGGGTTCCGCGTTCGACGGCGGCTCCAAGCCCACATAGAGGTCTCCAGAGCTCGTCCGGTACGTCATCTTGGAGTCCTTCTTCTGGGCCTCGAGGCTACTGAAGTGGTTGACGTAGTAGTCCCATTGCATGGGCTCGAACTCGGTGGACTGGAGGTTCAGCGCCGGGACCTGATACGGGATGGATGCGCCCTGGTCATCGCCGGCTTCGATGAGGAGGACCTTCTTGCCGGCGATGGCGAGTCGGGCAGCGAGAGGGCCTCCGCCTGGGCCGGATCCGACGATGACATAGTCGTAGGATGGGAGAATGCCACTGGCCTGGCGCGACTCGAGCGGGCTGGCCCTGTATTCACATGTGGTTAGTGGAGGGGAGACGCCGTTTGTGCGACTTTCGACTCACACTGCTGCTGCAACTGCAGTGGCGAGGAGGGACCACACCAGCTTCATGTTCGATGTCTGTCAACTTGGTGGCTTGCGTCGAGTGGGCCTGGACCAGCCCCGAAGACCGAGCAGCACGCTTGACTTGTGATAGATATATATGACAGCAGCGGCCTCCGTCCCGTGCGCGGGCCAGACTCAAGTCTGCCATTGCAGTCATCTCCGTTCAACAGTCCATCGGCCAAGCCCGCATGAAAGCCACACGAGCACGTGTCGATGCACCGCGTCCAAGAAGGGCAGGACACTTGCCGCGTTCGTGGTATTGCCGGCCGTTGCATCTCAGGGGCCGGGAGGGTGCACGGTCCTGTCAGACCATACCACGACACATCTAGTAAGCGAGCACTTGAGACGAAGCGACGCAACGGCGCAGGTAGGCCCCTTTCTAAGCACTAGTATCTAATGCATTTGCCTGCGCCAGCTGCCGGGGGGCCACTTTGTCAGCTCGTGATAACCACCATCGGACGCAGCAACAGCGGCCCATTACCCGTGCCGGTGCTAGCTCCATGCCCGCATGGCCCGAGGGACCAATTAGTACCGGCCCATCCCCCCGGAACGGCAACGGCCTCGCCACTCCTCAGGGGGGATTCCAATAGCCACCGTCCGTTATACCCCAAACTCCACCGCGCCGCTAGCGCCCGAGGCGCGCTCGAAGGCTCTTCTTGTAAATCCACGTGCGAGTCGGCAGATCTGCCCTGCATATCCCTGGAATTTAAGATCGTTCATTTTCCTTCCTGCCGGGTCGGACGGCCCCCCGGTCACCTCTTCGTTCTCGGCCATTTTCATCTGTGCGTGTTGCGCCGGCCGTTGCACCATGAAGGGCGTCTTCAGCATCCTGTCCGTGTCCCTGTGGGCCGCGTCGCTCGGTGCGGCACAGAGTCTCGCTGAGGTCGTCGCGGCCACGCCGCCATGCGCTGTGAGTTCCCTCATCCCGGATGGGCACTACTACGTGTAATGATTGATCTGACGCGTACTCTCTCTTGATTTAGCTTCCCTGTCTCGCATCGGAACTACCAGCGGCCAACTGCAGCCTCACCGACTTCGAAGCCCTCCCGAGCTGCGCCTGCACCAACATCACGCTCCAGGCATCGCTCGCCAACTGTGTGCAGCTTGCCTGCCCGTTCGAAGAACAAGCCGGTGCGTCTGTCTGTCGCTGCCCGCCATACTTTTTCTTGGCTGACCTGGTGCCGTGCCTGGTCATATAGAGGCGACATTATTGCTCGGAGGGATCTGCTCTGAGTTCCCCAAGGACTCCAGAGTCCTCGAGGTCAAAGCGACGGCGATCGCTTGTCTTGTCCTGACGATAGTCTTCGTCTTTCTGAGATGCATATCCAGATTCCTCATCTCGAGCCGCCTCTGGTGGGATGACTGGATGACCCTCCTGGCCACGGTACGTCTCAAGTCACTCGAACCCACGCAGGCAACTGGCTAACCGCCCTCCCGCAAAGGCCTCATTGATAGCCTTGACCAGTGTCTATGTTGCAGGTATGACATTCTCCGCCGTGGATCAACCGTCCTTCCGCACGGGCAAATCCTGACGTCGACCTCAATAGCCTCCGACCTCGGATTCGGTCTCCATTATTGGGACCTCAACCCTTACAATGCGCCAAAGATTCTCCAGGTCCGTACTCTTTCCAGATTCCAGATCAAGAGTCTATTCGCTTGGCAAGTCGGTCCGCTGACGACCTTCAAAGCTGTTCTACTCGTCACAGCTGCTCTACGTTGTGATCCAGGTCACGGCGAAGGTGGCTATTCTGACCGTCTTCTGGAGAATCTTTACCGCCAAGTGGCTGAGGCGAACCATCTGGGGCTGTGTCGCCTTCCTCGTCGGCCACGGAACCTTGTTCCTCTTTCTCGTCGCGTTCCAATGTAGTCCCGTTCACGCGGTCTGGGACAGGACCATACAGGGGAAATGCCTCAACGTCACAGCAGTGGCCTGGGCCGGCGCCATCTTCAGCATCCTGGAAGACCTCGTCATCCTGGCCCTTCCTCTACCCGAAGTGCTCAAGCTTCAGCTCTCCTTCAAGAAGAAGGTCGCGGTATGCCTGATGTTCAGCATTGGGTCATTGTGAGTCGTGACAATTCCGATCCCGGGCGAACATCTGACCTGACCGTTCACAGTGCCTGCGTGACGAGCATGGTGCGCCTCAGGTACATGGTCACGTTCGCCAACAGCGTGGACGCAACCTGTAAGTTTTCTCCCATCATCAACCGAGGCCTTGGCAACTGAACCGATTTCCAGGGGACAACGTGGACATCATCATCTGGTCCATCATCGAAGTCACCTGCGCCATCATATGTGGCAGCCTGCCCACGTTGCGCCCGCTCCTTCTCAAGGTGCCTCACCTCCTCACCTCCGTCAAGGCCTCAGAGTACGCGCGAGGCGGCCCAACCCCTTCCGGAACACAAGACGGGAACTCGAGGGTTCGTTCGCATGCGTTTGGTCCTGGACCAGTAAGGAAGCTCTCCGCTGCTCCGTGGGAGACGGAAAACAATCATGGAAAAACCGGGGTTCAAGCGACCAGTTCTGTTACCAGCGTGGACACGAGGCGTCCACCTTCGGAATATGGGAACAGGGAAAGTCAAGACGACTTTGAGATGGGAGTCTTGGCGAGGGAGAAGTCTACGGTATGATTCAAACGATACTGATCCTAGGATCGGGGAGGTCATTTTGCGCAGCTTTGATGAGATTCAATAGATAGATATCCTATTTTGCTGATCACGAGGATTCTGCTATTCCGCCCGACCACCGTCCGCGTTCGAAACCCCAGCCCAATCACTTTTGGGTCATTCCATCGTACCGGTGCACGCTGACAAGGAGAGTGAGCGGCAAGCCCATCACCCTTCATATCACAGGCATCTAGTATGCGTAGAACAGAATGTTCTCGCTGTCCTGGGCGCGGATCCGCCTGTTCTGGCGAATCAGGTACCACTTGATGAACCAGGCCCCCGCGACGCAGGCGAGGGAGAGTCCCGCACTGGAGCTCATCGCGACGACGTAGCGGGGCTTGTCCCAGGAAGGCCACAAGTACTACGGGCAGGCCATTAGCGACCGACTAACGAGTGCGGAGAGGCCAACTTACAGCTGTCCAGATGAATGACGCGTTCGAAGTCATGTTGACGATGGCAAGGGCCGTGGCCTTCTTCTCCTTGGTCTGGCCGCATGTGGACGCGACCCAGCCGAGGATGATGCTGCTGACGGCGTAGGTACCGCATGTGAAGACCACCATAGCGACTACGCGGTGCCATTAGTAGGAGGTCAGAGCATCGCCGTTTGGATGGTACTCACAGTAACGTGCACCGGTGTTCAGCGTCGAGCAGGCGAGTACGAAGCCAAAGATAGCGAGCGACTTGGAGGCAGTGATGTGCCACGTTCGGTCGTTCTTCTTACCTGAGCAGCCGACTGTCAGCTCACGTTGCGTCTGGGGCGAGGTCCGGCGGCTTACCTGAATGCGCGGAGTAGAGCACGGTGAAGATGCCCGCAATGAGATACGGCGGGCACGTAAGCACGAGCGTGATGGTCCTGTCGAAGCCGAGAGAAGCAATGGCCGTGGGGAAGAAGTTCTTGAACCCGAGGGCGCCGACGTGCATGTGCTGCATGAAGACAAACATCCAGACTTTCTGCTCCACGTGTCAGCAGGTTTTTAGAAGATCGTGAGGAACTCCTGGTGGCTCTTACCGGGTCCATCAGCGCCTGCTTCAGGCCCTCCCATGTGCTGGAGCCGCCCTGGTTCTCGACGGTATCGCGATCGATACGGGCATTCGCCATTTCCCGCTCCTCAGGCGTCAGCCACCAGGTCTTTGTGGGGTCGTCGGGCAGCGTAAAGAGAGAGGCAACAGCGACAACGAAGGTCACGAGGCCCTGGATGATGAAGAGCCATCGCCAGCCAGTCAGGCCAGCCATTCCTGACATTTTGAAGACGCCGAGGGAGATCAGAGGAGCCAGAGCAGTGGCCAGGACGTTTCCGGTGTACAGAATCGAGATGCGCATCGCAATCTCCTTCCGCGTGTAGAAAATCGAAATAATGTAGAGCGCGCCGGGGTAGAAGGGGGCTTCGGTGACGCCGAGGAAGAACCTGGTCAGGACGAGGCCGGTATAGTCCTTGGTGATACCAGTAAGTGTGCTGACGATAGCCCACAGGATCATGCAGCCTCCCATGTACCAGGAGATGCGGATCCGAGTAAGCAGCATGTCTGCGAATGGTTACTTCTGCTTGGTCTTACGTGTCTCGGAGGAACCGGCTACTCACTGCTAGGAACTTGGGCCAGGATGTAACCGACAAAGAGGATGCTGACGCACGTCGCGTACTGAGAATCGCTGAGACCCAGTTCCGCCTCGAGGCCGTCCAGTCTGGCCAGGGCGATAGCGTTGCGATCGAGGAAGTTCAGCCAGTACATGGCCCAGAGAGTCGGCATGATCCAAAGATCCAGCTTCCTCACGAGCCGAATCTCAGCCGGGTCAACCTTTTCGTGTGCCCCGGAATAGTCCACGGCAGGGACCTTGCCCTCCTCGGTGAGGATCTTGTCGTGATAGTGGACATCGACCTTGTCCCTGTCGTTGTCGTTGGGCTGGGTGGCGGCCATGTTGTCTGACTCAGGCGGCGAGGCCGGTGGTGATGTTCGTGAGAAGGGGAAGAAGGAAGATGTTCGCTGTACAACCTGAAGATTCTCTGTTTCTGGGACAATGGAAGGGCCTCGACATCTATATACGCATTTGCCAAGTGGATTCCCCCACATGGAGGGGATGGGGAAGGCTGGCTACCCCAGGTAGTGTATTTTCCAACTAAACCTTTCTAACCTTGTTTTGCATCACGAGGTGTCCGGCCCGTCGGACTCATCGGACCTCTTCCGGGCTGAGTCTCGGCATTGTTCCGGTACGAGTCGCGTCCGCTAACGTGGAATTGGTAAAATCTGAGAAACCCTTGTTGTGAACTGACTCGTTACCTCTCTGTTTCTCACCAAAATCAAATCAGCTAAATGCGCCAAGCTGCCAAGGCGGACATTCATGGTAAAACACCGAGTCGAGGTATCTCCGACTTGAGCCACGAGGGCGAAGCTTTTGACAATCTGTGGCAGATCGCTTTGGCTGGGCGGAAAAGGTAAACCTATCGACGTCCGTCCCTCAATGCAGGGACCGACCTAGCGCTCAAGCAAAAGCAAGAGAAGGTCTAGAATAGGAGCTAGGAAACCCGCCCAGCGGAGTAATGGTATTAGAACAGAATAGGGGTTGCTCACCCTGGCGTCGCGAGGCCGAGTGACGAGCGATCGGTGAAGGACATGATCCTTCAGCCCACTCGCTACCAATTCGAGGGGTCATCGGGGACTCGGGGCTACTATTTTACCCTGCTCTGCGGGGATGGCACCGGAGGACATGCCGACGAGCATGGGTTGGAACTTCTGTACCCGAAGCCATGGGTCACAATTGCAGAGAACTGCATACGGGTTAGTTTACCATGGAGATGCAATCTTTCAGTTGGCGGTCTCTCGCCTCTGAAACGGGGATGGGAAGAGTGGTGGACACCCCGTCATGTCGAGGAGAGCTGTCCGAGGGTCACTCAAGGCCTCCTTCGCCTGCTTCCAGTCGAACTAAGAGTGATCACGCGTAGATCTGTCCATAGTAAAATTGCTAGTAGCAATCTCGCGTTCACGCCCCATGAGCAACCAAGGTGTTGTTGTGTCCATGGGCATGGCCCAGATTAAGACTACGCCAGGAACGGGACCCCTCAGATGGCGGTCCGGTGCACGCCAGGGCCAATTCCGTACATCATGAGAGTTCCAGCCTTCTACTAAACACCGGACACGTGAACCCATGCACTAAGAAAATACGCATGAGCCAGGGAGGAGTGGTTAGGGCCAGCAGCCCAGTAGGACGGGGAGAGATCCCGGCCTGGAGAAGACTCTCGAAGCGCCGAGGCACATCTCGACCGCCCCCCACAGAACACTAGTAGAGGAACAGTACGCGCACGGAGATGTGGGCTTGTGTCTTGCACGTTGGCTCCGACGAGCGGATGGACGATGGGCCGTGGACCTCGTCAGATAAGCCGCGGGGTGCTCCGAGCACAGCTGGCCGAAGCGTTGGGTCCGAAGACCGCGGTATAGCTGACACTCTGCTTGTACCGACTTTTGGTCACAGGGTACGTCAGCCGGTTTCCCTGACGCTCTGGTGCTCCGATTGGTTCACATACATTGGAATGAGTACACGATGAGCATGAGCATCAAAGATAGGATGTAGCGATCCAGCTTCCTCGGGAGTGTTTTTTCTTCGGTCGGGCCAATGTCATGCTTTGGTGCATGAAGAAAGACAGGAAGGTCGGAGGGTTAAACATGGCCTTGCGATTCTGGAAAGACAACGGCTTGAAAGAGAAATACAATACATGCAATATCGAGAGTACCGGTAGCAAACACCAGACGGCACAACCCAAATGGGAATGAGGCATCAAAACGGAGAGGCATGCGGGGACCATCCGGATCAGCAGTCAAGTCTCCAGGTTTTCCCCATATTGCAGTCCTCCAGGGTGAACTGGTACTAGTACAGCCTAATAGCCCCTGGATCGGGCTGCGTCTCTCACCAGTGGTTCGACAGCCGCATCCCCACTCCCCCGACGCCCGTCGATGCCTGGAAGGTGACTTGATTCCGTCTTCGGTCGAACATTACCCCATGAGTGACAACACCAGCTGCCTAAAAATAGCGACGAAAGGACGAGGGAAACGGAAATAAAGTAAAGTCCACGGCACCCTCTCGGTGGTTGGGGAGAGACCTTCCCTTCAACCCCAACCCACGCACGGGTGGTCGCTCCTCAGGGGATTGACGCTGATCGCTCCCTTCGAAAATGGCCAGCATTTTTCATGTTGTCCGCTATCTACGCCTCAAACTCGTCGTCTCCTTTCTTCGCCTCGTCCTCAAGGTTCTCGACCCGCCTCCCAAAGCCGAACCCGACGTTGTGCTGAGAATCCAATCACGCGACAAGCGCCGCACCATCAAAGCCCATGTCTACAAGCCTGGAGCAGCCGCAGCGGATGGCGGAAGCGGGGGGCCATATCCGGCCTTGATCAACTTTCACGGCTCCGGCTTCGCGGTCCCCCTCTATGGCGCGGACGACCAGTTCTGTCGACACGTCGCTACGACCGCCGGCTATGTGGTGCTCGACATCGAATACCGCCTGGGACCGGAGCACCCATTCCCGGCGGCGATCCACGATGTCGAAGATGTCGTGAAATACGTTTTTGACCGCCCGGGGGAGTACCGGACCTCGCAAGTCTCCGTATCCGGATTCTCGTCCGGCGGCACCCTCGCGCTCGTCGCCCCGACGCTGTTTCCCCGCGGCGCATTCCAGTCCGTCATTGCGTTCTACCCGTCGACGAACCTCGCCGTGGATCCGAGCCTGAGGAAGACCGCGATACAGGGCGCGAAGCGGCGCGGGTCGTTTTGGACCCGGATCTTCCGAGAGGGGTACATCGGAGACAATGACCCTCGAGATCCTCGCATCTCGCCGGCTTATGCGGATACATCCAACTATCCAGACAACATGTTATTCGTGACAGCGGAACTCGACACGTCAGCGATCGAGGCGGAGGAGTTAGCCGAGAGAGCCAAGACGGAAGGCCAGGCGACGGGCAGGAATGTGGTGGTCCGGAGGATGGAAGGGTGCGGTCATGCTTTTGACAAGAAGAGCAAGAATGAACATCTTGTGAAGGCTAAAGATGAGGCTTACGGGCTTGCCGTGGATATGTTGAAGAAGGTCTTGGATGGGAGCGGCCTCTGAGGGATCTGGCGGTGTAATCTATTCGATCATCTTGAAAACATGAACGTGAGGTTTACTCCAAATGAAAAGCAAGGAGACCAAGTCGGCCAAAACCACAAGAGGGAGAAACACCATCGAGGACATGAGTTCCCATGTGGACATATTGACTCTGGACGGCCAAGGATCAAGCTTAAATACCCCGGCAGCCTCCAGTCCGATTCGGCGATGTTCGTACGGGGACCGAATCTCGGGTTGCTCAAGCCAGGGACCACGTGGCGCGCATCACGCAACTGCCGGAATCCCATCTTGGCGCCTCAAAAGATAGCCCTATCAGGCGGCTGCCACCATCATCAACCGCAGGCTGGGCCACTTGGCTGGGCCCGGCGCCCCGGCAGCTTCCGGCATGATCGGCGGAGCCGGCGGGACGGCGCCAAGACGGCCCAGGCACCAGTTTAAAGGGCCAATAGGAGCACCGGGAAATGCGATCGCTCCCGAGAGATGCACTAAAACCCGAGATCACCTCGGGTTCGCATCGTCCTGACTCGAGTCCGACGGTTTCGTCGTGGAGCGAAACACCCATCTCGAGCAAGCTAGGTGAAGCTGCCACCAAAGACGCGTTTGCGCTGCGCCCATTTCAGCATGGGCCCTCGTGAGAATCATGCAAAACTTCGCAAAGGCCCGACCCTGATCCTCGACATCTCGGGAACAGCCGTCATGGCCTCCAGACGATACATATACGGGCTCGTCCTGTTCCTGGCCCATCGTTTCCCATTCTAGAACACTCATTCTTGCTACGGGGCGTTTCAGTCCATCTTCAGCAATCAGCGACCACCATGGCGAAAGACAACCGCAACTCCATGGCGAAGGAGAGCCGCCACTCCGTGGCCAAAGGCCAGCCAATTCCCGATAACAGGAACCAAGCGATTGGCTACAACACGGGCCTTCCCCTGGACTTTGACGAAATGGACAACGATGAACCACCGCCGCAGTACGAGCCAACGGCGACGGAGCAGGTGATTCGAGAATCGACAAGGGGCCGAGGTGGGTAGAGCCAACGCGAATGTCACGAGAACAGCAGCTTACGAGTTTCCGCACACAGACGACGGTCGCATCGACATTGACCTCAACTCGCGACTATGCCGGACATTGTCGCTGTTGGTCCCACGGGAGGCGCCGCAAGCCGACAATCGGCAGAGCATGCCGCCCGTCTACACGCAGCGCGGGTTCTGGGGCATCCGCCTCAACATCGTCATCCAGGTCGTCGGCAGCAGAGGTGACGTCCAGCCCTTCATCGCCCTGGGTACGGAGCTCCAGCGCCACGGGCACCGGGTGCGCCTCGCCACACACGACACCTTCGCCGAGTTCGTTCGCGAGTCGGGACTAGAGTTCTTCCCCATCGGCGGCGACCCGACGGAGCTGATGGCCTACATGGTCAAGAACCCGGGGCTTATTCCGAGCGTGAAGAGCCTGCGGGCGGGCGACATCCAGAAGAAGCGGAAGATGGTCGGCGAGATGCTGGAGGGTTGCTGGCGGTCGTGCATCGAGCCCGACCCGGTGACGCTGAGGCCGTTTGTCGCCGAGGCCATCATCGCCAACCCGCCGAGCTTCGCGCACGTCCACTGCGCGCAGGCGTTGGGGGTGCCGCTGCACCTCATGTTCACGATGCCGTGGACGAGCACGAGGGCGTTCTGCCACCCGCTGGCGAATCTGACGAGCAAGAACTCGCATATCCCGCCGGAAGCGGCCAACTTCATATCCTACAGGGCGGTGGAATGGATGACCTGGCAGGGGTACGAGTTCCAATGTCCGAGTTCGAGGATTACCAGCTAACAGTCGACCAGCCTGGGAGACGTCGTCAACGCCTGGCGAGACACCCTCGACCTCGAGCCTGTGCCGTTCTCCGAGGGCCCATGCCTCGCGGAAACGCTGAAGTTCCCATTCACGTACTGCTGGTCGCCGAGCCTCGTTCCGAAGCCCGACGACTGGCCGGAAAATATCGGTAGGTTGGTGAAGCTGCGCGGAGAGTGGCAATTACTGACAGCATGTAGATGTGTGTGGCTTCTTCTTCCGAGACCCGCCCGATTACACGCCAGATCCGGAACTCGATGCCTTTCTTCGCGGAGGTCCGCCGCCAGTGTACATCGGTTTCGGAAGCATCGTCATCGATGACCCGGATGGACTGACGGCGACGTTGGTCGCGGCTGTTCGGGCGACGGGACAGCGCGCCATCATCTCAAGAGGCTGGAGCAAACTGGGCGCCAACCAACCAGACGATCCCAACATTCTGTATCTGGGCGACTGCCCGCATGAATGGCTGTTCCGGCATGTGGCGGCCGTGGTTCACCATGGCGGCGCTGGCACGACGGCGTGCGGGCTGGCGAACGGCAGGCCGACCATGATCGTGCCGTTCTTCGGCGAGTAAGTTGGATGCCGTCCTGCGAATTCGCTCTCCTGCTAACCAATGCTTGCAGCCAGCCGTTCTGGGGAGACATGGTGGCGGCAGCAGGCGCCGGTCCCTCGCCGATCCCGCAGAAACAGCTGAACCAATCCAACCTAGCCCAGGCCATCACATATCTCCTGACACCAGAAGCCTTGGCCGCGGCAGGCAGGATGGCAGACAGCATGCGCTCCGAGACGGGCGTCCGGCAGGCAGTCGCGTCTTTCCACGCAAACCTGCCGCTGGAGAAGATGCGCTGCGACGTGATACCCAACCAACCAGCAGCATGGTCCTTTAAGAAGAACGGCAACTACTACAAGCTGTCCAAGGCCGCGGCGGAGGTGGTGACGAGCCACATGCGGATGAAATGGGGCGACTTCAAGCGGTACGAGTGCAGCCCCGTGCACATCGAGAACCGGCGGTGGGATCCCGTCACCGCAACGGCGTCGTCGCTCGCCACCACGGGCTCGGGGATGGTGACGTCCGCGGCGGATATCGTGGTCAAGCCGATCCGGGCGTTCTCCCAGCACTCGGACAAGGGGCGGCGAGAGGGCGGCCCCTCGAGCGACAGCGCGTCCGCGCACTCGAACGACACCGTCTTCGGAAGGCCCGCAGGCCTGGATGTACCCCCGAGCGAGAGGAGTACGGAGGTCTCGTCCGCGAGGAGCCCCATGGCGGAAGCCATCACCGGGTCCGCCGCGGGAGTGGGCGGCTTCTTGAAGCACTTCTCCAAGGGCATGATGATAGATATGCCGCTCGCCGTGACGGAGGGCATGCGGAACGCGCCGCGCCTCTACAGCGGCGAGGTGTACGACCCCGGGGCGGTGACGGACTGGAAGTCGGGGTGCATGGCCGCGGGCAAGAACTTCGCGCACGGCATGGTCGAGGGCATGGGCGGGCTGGTCATCTCGCCGATCAGGGGCGCGAGGAAGGAGGGTGCGCTGGGGGCGGCGAAGGGGGCCGGCGTCGGGCTGCTGAACATGGGCACGAAGTTCTCATCGGGCGTGTTGGGGCTGGTAGCGTTCTCGGGGCAGGGCGTCTACCAGAGCGTGAGGGCGACGATCAAGCGGGACACGAGGAAGATGATCAAGGAGGCGAGGAGGGAGGAGGGCGCTCATGTGGTGATGCATGGCGGCGATGACGGCGGGAGGATCGATGAGGGGAAGGTGCTCCGTGCCTTTGATCTAATGATGGCGGGTGACCGAAGAGATGATTGATGGGGGCCAGCCAGCGTTGAGATATCCTAGAGGAATAAATGTCAACTTGAATTTAAAGAAGAAAGATCATGATCCACCTCACGCACTGAGGAACATCGCCGCTGACTCAGCGGTGCGTTACCTAATATGACTTCGGAAAAGGGGTTCGATCTCCACCAAGAGATCGAAGACGCGGCGCGCGCATAACTTCTTCGCCATACCACCAAGACTGGCCCCCGGGGCCGGACGCAGGCTGCATCCTCAAGGTCCCCTACATGCAGACGTCAGCGGCCGGTCTACGGCTCCGGATTGATATCTACGTCTGATCCCTCACGGCTTCTTGCCAATGCAGCTCTCCATGGTCACTCCTCGCCTCCCGTCCTTCAGCGCATTCAGCTCATCGACAAAGTCCTGCCTCCAGGCGTCCTCCAGCCTGCTGGGGCTCCATACAAGCAGCTTCCTGGCCTGAGTCCCCGTCATCGCCTTGTTTCCGGCCCACCCACGCTCCGCCATGTCGACCAGCCCGGCCGTGATCTCGTCGGCGATCTCCTGCAGCGGCACCATGCGGATCTCCTTCTCCTTCGGCGTGTCATCCCGGGGCAACACACCTGCATCAAAGGCGGCATCGAGACAGCGCTGGTTGATTTCTGTCTGTAGAGCTCGACCGACCGCGAGGAAGATGATGCCCTTCTTTCCCGAAGGGATGTACCCGACCCCGCGGTCCTCGCGCGTGAGGATGGTGCGCACGAGCAGAAGATAGACATCCGCCAGGTCTTCGACGTGGACCCAGTCGAAGTTCGACGTCTCGTTCAGCTTGTATCCGTGACCGTGGGTCACGACGTAGCGCATGATGACGGGCAGAATGATGCCCTGCTTGTTGAACAGGCCGGTGCCCTCGCCGAAGATGCATGGCGTGTTGAGGCTCACGGCCTGGACGTCCGACTCCTCGGCTGCCGTGAGGACGCCGACCTCGGTCGTCCGCTGGGGGTAGGGCTCGCGCTCGTCCTCGCTGCGGAGGAACTCGTAAACGGCGCCGCCGTCGGTGTCGTCCCAGACGCGGTCGGGGAAGGACTCCTGCGTCAGCGGCCTGTCTGCGAGGTTGGTGCATCCGGCAATGTGTAGGAGCCAGGGCGCAGGCGCTCCGGGCTTCACACGGCGGGCCAGTCCGTCGACGAAAGCTTTGGCGCCGGCGGGGATAAATCCAGAGCCCACATTGACGATGATGTCGTAGTTGGCGGCAGTGTCGGCGATGAAGGTCAGGTCGGAGAGTCCAGTCCACTGTATCGTGTTGATCCGGTCCCCGTAGGCCTTTCGGAGCTTCGAGGCGGCCTCTTCACCTCGGACGAGGAGATCGAATCGAAGGCCTCGTAGGACGGGATCAGTGCTCTTTATGAAGTGGTCGAGCACCGTACCGCCGACGAACCCGGTGGCGCCGGTGATGAGGATGGTGCTAGTTGGTGAAGACATGATGAAAAGCCTCGTATTGACGAGGAAGTACACGCACCTTCTTGTGCCTGTGTATTGTTATATGTGTCTCAGACACAGAAAAGTACATTTCTTCCACCTCCATGCTTGAGCGGGAGCGGCCCGGAGGATACTTCTATATCCCGCCCGATGCCGCCAGTCTTGAGCTCTCGTACAAATAGAGACTAGCGTCTACTCTTCTCCTAGGGTCTCGAAATGATACATATGAATCATATGATCCAACATGCAAGGCCTTGGGTTTCGGTGGAGATGGAGGAATAACGGCACACATAGCTTCGTCGGAAGTCCTCGATGTCCGCGCAGAACCCCTGATCCCCTGACCGCTCGCTTCGCAGGCCACAGTCAAAGAATGATGCTTCGTCCAACGATGGACGAGTGGGGTGACATGCTAATGTGGAGGAGATCCCCGGATCCTTGAATCTGTCGCACGGTCTCTGCGCAAGGGTGATGCCCAGTGCTGTGTTATCCACAATAGCTGATGAAGCGAGCTTCAAACCCCGGTCGAGATTCTTCGAGGACTCGCCCTTTCCCACTTATGCAGCGGCTCAATGTTCCTCTACTTCTAGCTGTTCATTGATTCGGCCCCCTCCAGTCGCAGGAACCTCGCCCAAGTCAGTAGGTCATCTGGTGGCGGCAGGGTGTCGACTCTATTGACTCCCCATTAGGACTTCATCGCCGCAGACTCTCTGGCACGACATAGTCCTCTTTCGTCTCCCCCCTCTCCTTATCCACGTCGGATGTGTCTGATCCTGACACCTCCAAGATAAACTCCCTGTCCATCATTACTCCGTTCCCATTCCTATTCCCGCCAGTGGTTGTCCTTACGCCGTTGCTCGCAATGATGGCCTCTTCGCTGTGGCTGTCGAGCTCGGCGATATCATTCATGGTGTGCTTGTCGTCCCTTCCCGTGCCCGAGGACTGCCCAAACGTCTTCAGTGCAAAGTTGCCGCTGTGGGAGTGATCGTATGGGTGCTTTTTGGAGCTGCCGTTGCCAAAGCTGTTGCTACCCAGAGGCGAGGGGCGTATGTCTTGAAAAACACTCGGAACGTCGATGCGGAGCCGCAGATGATAGCTGTTGTGCGAAATGTCAGTCATGGACCTGCAGGGAACAAATAATTTGTGGTTGACCATGTGAACCTACCAGCATACACCTCGATGGTGCACCAGTTGAGGGAGTCGGCGAAGTAGAACCATATGTCCTCCTCGTTCTCGAGCTTCAGCACGTAATAGTAGCGAACACAGGCAGCTGTCATATGAATATCAGCATTTCCCCAGGCTCGAGTCACAGGCGGACGCGAAGTTCCGAACTTGGTTTCAGGTAATTACATACCCGCGAGCGCCACAAAACCGACGCAAAACAGGAGGAGCAGGGCAATCTTCTGCCGGCGAGGGACCTGCAGAGTCCAGATCATCGGAAGCGGCAGCACATAGATGCAGATGTCCTGAACAATGCTGTTGCAAGATCAGCCCTGGTTTCTTCCTCTGCCATTCCTGCTGCGACTGGGATAGAAACTTACTTGAGAATCCCGTTGGCCTCGAAGAATGTTTGGCGGTTGGCCGCTGCCAGACACTTCCCAGCGCCAGAAAGCTGGCCCTCGATATCCCAGTAGAGCTCGACGGGCCAGCATTCGAAAATGCAGATGAGTGCCGTGGAAACACCTAGCCCGATGACAGTGAACATTAGCAAGTACGCTGCCCATCTCCTCCATTTGGTTGGGTCTACCCGAATGTAGAAGACCAGAATGCTCATCTTGACGAAGCAGAGTGCGACGACATAGAGGAGTCTGTTTGCATAGTTCGACTGGAGCAGGTATGGGAGGTTGGCTTGATTGATGTCCTCGACTGGATTTCGGTGTGAGATGGTTTGCTTAGAAACAGACGACGACCGGATCCTCGAGACATACAGTGAACGCCCGCTCCGTACCACGCACCTGCATCCCCAGGTTAGTTTCGGAGACATTCATTGCTCGTGACTCTCGGGAAACTTACAAGCCATGTTCGCCACCGAAAGTCCAACATTAAAAACCTGGGCCGAAGCCGTTAGCGATGTGATACCGAAATGACGGTGCCGCAGCAACATGAGACCTACTACACCGGCAAGCATCAGCCCTACATGTCCAAGTGTTAGCAAATAGATCTCGTACTGGACAGCTGTCAAACATGGCTTACAGTCATCCAATCCGAGGCCGCCCTTGACAATAACCAGTCTGGCATGCAACCGAAGCGCCATTACAGCAATGGCTACAACTGAGAAGGCGATTCCAACGCCAAAGACGGACGCCTGGTTGCTTCCTGGCACAAAGCCGCCCTCAGAAGCACGTGTATAAAGACGATGGGCTTCTTTTGCGGACATGATGGCCGGTGACATGAACGTTCAGTTGGTTTTTGAGGCCGCTGGAATCGCAGGTGTCGCGGGTGGCAGTCGAAGTCGAAAACGATGACACGATATCGACAGTAGCTTCACCACGTGTATACAAATGAAGGCAAAGAAATCAAATCCTTTCTTAAATGGCCATATTTCTCAATACAGATCTTCTTTCCATCCCTGCTTGGAGATGGACAACCAGAATGGATCAACACGCCCCCTGAACGGCAGTGGCCCGGACCCATGAACGTTGGGTTGAACAGTTTTCGGTATCCTGGAAGCTCAATTGCCAACGAAGAAGGAGAGCCTGGGCTGACATTCGAATGATACGACTCCCTCGACAAGGAGGTCCTTGTATAGACAGGGGTGACTTATGCAGGAGTTTAGCAAGGTCGGCACAAAACGGCTGCCGGCATGGGATCAAGGGGTGACGCCACGCATTCTTGGAGGGCGCTCGGGCACAAGGGCTCACTTATGACTTGAAAAAGTCAATAGAACACAATAGAGCAAAACCTTCTGGCTTTCTCAGTCAGCTCCAATTCTTGAAGTTGAGACTTTTCACACCCGCCTCGGCAGTTCAACTGCCACGCCCACACACCCATTCCCTGCGTGACCTTGGTCAGTCCCCCAGACTTAAACCAAAAGCATCCCAGACCCAGACTACAAATCACTGCTACCGTACCATTCCACAAAGGCTCCAAACCGACAAGATTCTGGGCCAATCGCGGGTCATCCGGCCTCATGACGATCGTCCCTCTCCGCCCTGAGCGGGCCCTTTCGGCATTCCGCAGGCTAGCAGCCAGCCTGGGCACCACTGCCTTGCTCAGCACTTTCCAGGGCAGCCGTTGCACTGGTATGAATGCGTATACGCGACGTAGTTCAGGAATGTCGAGGACGTTGGGTTCCACGATCGGGACTTGCAGGTGACCACGGTGACTCCTGGGTGTAGTTTTAGCAAGGTAAATCCTAGAAGACAAAAGCTTGACAGCTGCCCGGGTGCTTAATAAATACATTCCCGCAAGTTCGCCCGAGTCTCACGTGTCCTGCGGCCCCTCGCTGCGCGCTGAAAATCCGAGGGTTTCTGGGAACATCCACCAGCTTCCCGGCGGCAAGCTCCCGACAGACATCTCCTCAGCAGAGTTGCCCTCTGTAGCCAGAAAATCAAACGACATGGCATCGACCGGCGGTGGTTCGAATAGACCCAACGTGGAGCCGATCAGTCCAGTCGTGGCGCTGGAAGTATGCGTTTGTGATGCTCCGAGACCTGAGAGTCCAGAGCCATCGTTGGAGTATCCGTTCGCCATGGCGTCCGCATCAGCGTCCAAATCCTCCTCTAATAAGCTAGACGCGCCCATCATGTTGTTCACAATATCGGAGAGCTCCCCAGGCGCGCCGCCGTTCCTGTTCCTACCCTCATCGCGGCTTGTTGAAGCCCGTCGAAATGCTGCGTCGACGCCTTGCTGCAGATTTGGCAACAGCCTCCGCGGCTCGCCGCCGCTTTCCTCGATGGACTCCAAGACGGCCTGCTTGACGACTTCGAATACGTCTCGGTACTTCCGGGCACCCACCCACCGCTCTGTAATGATGTACATGACGATGCTGCAGGCGTTCAGAGCATTGCTCGTTCCGATGTTGAAGACCTCCCGAGGGGCGGCCCAGCTGCAGTACAGCAGCGTGAGGCCTGCGATAAAGATTGCGTTGAGGGCCATGACGGAGAATCCCACCGGAACCATCTGATGCAGATTCTTGTACGTGCGGCACACGCCCGCGCACGCCTCGGCGCACTTTGTCAGATATCTGACATCGGCAACGTCGGCAGACAGGACGACGGGATATAAGAGGAACCGCAAGCATTTGTAGTAATAGACCATCTGTGACGCCGCCGGTGTGAGCACGGCCATGAATGACAAGGGATAGACTCACGTAGTTCTCATAGCCGTCGGCAATTTCGAAATTGGGCAGGCTTTTTGCATCGAGCGGCATGGCGGCCCGCCAATCTTCCAGGCGGGTGATGAAGCCCTCCACGTCTACTCTGATGTCTCGGGCAGCCTGGTCTACGCGATAGATGGTTTGTTGTATATCGGATTCGATCCTGCGCAGTCGGCACATGTAGATGAAGCACGTCATCGAGGTGGACACGGCCGGGGGCACATCCGGCAGTCCGCTCCTTCGTTCATGCTGTAGCTTCTTCACCAACTCCTCGTCCTCGCTGGCGCCGTCCATGTCAACGGGAAAGTCCGCGTCAATGTCTCGATCCGAGATGGCAAAGGGCCTGCCAAGGATGATGGAAACTTGGCGATCCAAGCAGTAACACGTCCAGAAAAGTCGTTTCCGCATTTCGTCCAACAGAGGCGGCACCCTCATGTTGGCACGCATGCGGCGATGAAGGCCGAGATCAACGCACTGCCTCATCGCCAGGCCGACAAAGGTCCAGGCTCCAGGACCCCGAGGAGACCTGAGGTTATACAGCGAGAGTAGTACGAGCACTTGGATGGATCGGAGGCCATAGTGGTGCTGTAAAATGTGGTCGAGGCCGAGCATTGCTTGTTCGCAGTGCTGTTCGGAATGAAAATCGCCGGTTTCGCCGGTAGTCTCAAGGAAACGGCCTCCGATGGCGTAGATGAGATGGAGCATTGTGATTCTGGACCCTGAATTAGTTTTCATCTCTGCGGAACTCAGGCACGCCGGTGATCCAACCACGACAACATACTCATAAGTGTCGCATAGCGAAGCCCGCGTCTCGTGCAGATGGCGTATGTAGAGAGGGTGGACCGCTGGCCATCGAGGCGATATGTACTGGGCGTATCCGCTGAATAGCTTATCCGCAATGTTAGATGGCATTTCAGAGATGTCGACCTTGGTCTTGGTTGCGTTGAGCCCCATCCTGGCCGACTTTGGACTCAGGTGCTCCCACTCTCCGCCACCAGAAGTCGCCGAGCTCTGCTCAACCTCCAGCTCGCTGTCCCCAGACTCCTCCCGCGGGCCAATCATGGAAGTGATCACACGGCCTATGGCGATCTGAGAAGTGGCACCCATGTACTCTCCGAGCGCACCGATAGAAAGGTCCCGTAACATTTCGACGAGGGAGTCTGGCTGGTCAGTACCAGTAGCCCCTGGTATCGGAATGGGTGCTGTCGAAGGTGCTCTGAGCTCATGAGGCCCGGAGGCAGAGGCAGAGGCAGCTTCTGACCTCGAATCGGACCCGTCACCTTCTGGCTCACCGGTGTGACTCGGCGTAGGCTGCCCTCCGCGGGCCGGTTCTCCATCGCCACGGTGATCTCTGCTCACAATCACCTCAAGCTCCGCGAGCCGCCTTTGCATCGCCTTGATGGACTGCTGGTCATAGCTGCCCCGTCGCGCCCGAGATGAGGGCGGGTACTGGCATTGAGCCCTGAAGGCATCGCAGTTGGAACAGGGCCTCCGGCCATCGCACTTGTGCGGTGAGTCAGTCGATTGTCTGGACACAGATGCCTGGCCTCATGTTCGATGTCCATGTCCGAATCCCCTCTCCTTCAGTGGAGCTTCGGTGGAATCCCCCGGGACGTGTGGGATCTCTGGGGCGGGCAGACTTATCTGTTTCCTGAGCTTGCAACGATGACAAGCCACTGCTACCCGCATCCGCTTCTGCGGCCTTGAAGTGACATCCGGAATTCCGTCGTTGACGCCGAACACGGCACTGTCGCTCTCTGGGTAGCTCATCATTAAATACCGTGACGGCGGGTTTGTGCAGTGATAATGGAAGCAGCATCATGACGCTCGGGGGACGGGGGGGACCTTTGCCGCAGGCAAGGAAAAGACGCAGGACTCTGACCAATGGAGAGGTCACCTACCATCTGGGAGATTCGGGTCAGATAGTGCCTACGTCCAGGCTCGCACCGAAGATAAGAGGGTAAATGGGTGGCTTATCATGGATCGGGCTTGTCAAGCTGGGGTTGTAGCGGGGAATTAGATCAAGATGCGATAACGGTTCCAGGTAGGGGGGACCTTGACTCGTCTGTCAACATTACCCGCGGTTCTCCAGTGTCGGGAATTACGAATAGGGGCCCAAGTTTGCGGGCGCACTCCCCATCAATGTAGTACTAGAGTGAGATCTTCTGGAGGGGAATGCCTCTCGGGATTCCATGCCCAAGACAGGACCTCGGCCACGAACCGTGACCCGCCAAACTCGCTATCGGGAAAGCTTCCGACTACCCGAAATCCAATGTCCCCTTTGCCTCACAGCACAGCCAGAGGCAATTGTTGCGATGATTCGGCTCGGCAATGTTGCCGCCGTCTGTTCATGCTGCAATGAAGCAGATCCTTTCCAGTTCGACCGCTTTTATCTGCCGATTCATAAAAACTTCAAGAAGATGTGCAAAAAAGAAGAGAAAAGGCGTTGATCCCAAGCCTGCATAGACCCCTCGGCACCACCTCCAACATCCTGAGAATCCGATCAGAAGACGTCTATACCACCCGAGAGCAACACCGTCTCACAGATCAGCCGCCAACATGTCCAACACCGTCACGGTTCCAGTCCCCGCCACTCCGAATAGGAAGAGGATCATGCTCAACTTTTTCGACCATGGCTGTACCGGCTCGCACATGTCGCCAGGTCTATGGAGGTCCGTGTTAAGATACCCGTCGCGGCAGATCGCGCATATGGACATGTTGATTGTTGACCTCGATTGTTATACAGGGACCCAAACGACAAGGGCAAGACCAAGGACACGTTGGAATACTGGATAAACTTAGCCAAGCTCGCTGAGAGAGGCAAGATCAGCTTCATCTTCCTCGCCGACAGCTACAACACGCATGAGATCTATGGGGGCACTTACGAACACATGCTGCGCGCCGGCGCCCATGTCGCGACCCTCGATCCTGCGACTCTCATCCCGGCCATGGCAGCCGTCACCAAGACCGTAGGCTTTGGATTGACAGCAAGCACAAGCTACCTGACACCTTTTACACTGGCCAGGACCATGTCGTCGCTGGATCACCTCACCAACGGTCGCCTTGCCTGGAACGTCGTGACGAGCTGGAGCAAGAGCACGGCGCAAGCGTTGGGCTACGATGACGTTGTACCCCACGACGAACGGTATGCGGTCGCGCAAGAGTACATGGATCTCATGTATAAGTTTTGGGAGAGCTCGTGGGCGCCTGACAGTGCTGTCTGGGACGGCGAGCGCCGTGTGGCCTTTGAACCGACCAAGGTCAACAAGATCGAACACAAAGGTCAGCTGGCACCATCACAAGAACAATCTGCACAGCCCTGCTGACTGACTTTTGGCACAGGGAAATATCTCAAGGCCTCCACGATCGGCCCTCTCCATCCCTCGCCCCAGAGGACTCCCGTCATCTTCCAAGCAGGCACATCCAAGGCCGGACGGGCATTTGCCGCCAAGCATGCTGAAGCCGTCTACATCGGAGGCATGGTCCCCGCCCAAACGAAGGGCAGCGTTGCCGAGATCCGTGCCGCCGCGGCCGCCCGGGGCCGGGACCCCAAGGCTCTCAAGTTCTTCCTGGGGATCTCTTGCGTGCTCGGAAGGACGCACGAGGAGGCGCAGGAAAAGTACAGGGTGGCCCGCGAGCACTGCGACATCGTCGGCGGCCTCGCCCAGTTTTCCGGGTACACAGGAATCGATCTCTCCCGCTTTCCGCTGGACGAGGTGTTCGAGCTGAAAGACGCCCCCGGCGACGACGCCGTGCACACGTTCCTCGAGAACTTCAACAAGGCCCTCGGTACGTCGGACCCCTGGACCCCGCGCAAGCTCGGCGAGAAGATGGCGCTCGGCGGCTTCCACCCGGTCCCCGTCGGCACGCCTTCGGAGGTGGCAGATGTGTTTGAGGAATGGATCGAGCAGGCGGATATCGACGGCTTCAACATCGCATACATCAACACGCCCGGAAGCCAGGAGGATATCGTTGATCTCCTTGTGCCGGAGCTGATCAAGCGAGGCCGTATGTGGGATGACTACGATGTCCAAGGAGGGACCTTGCGCGAGAACATGTATGGCACCCCGGGGAAGAGCGGGCTCCCGGATGATCACTACGGATCCAAGTTCAAGTATCCCAGTGACTTTGAGGGAGATGCGATGGTGGAGTTCCGGGAGCAGCAGAAGGCAGCGAAGGAGGCGGAAGGCTCCGAGGTCAGGAGTTGAAGGATTTGGTCCAAGGGACATGAAACAAGGGGCTGGAACTTCGAAATATCTTCAACATGAACGTGGACTCAAACTTGTCATTCTGTCATCCAGGAATCGCATAGACTTGGATGATATATACAGCGCGAAATATGGACTGCACCCTGATCCCCGCGGAACTTGAGAATTGATATTTATTCATACGAAACCTATCATCACTTTAAATTCTGCCAAGCTCGGTCAACGCAGGCAAATCGTGTTGTTAGTTCCCAAGAGTAACAATGCCCATGAGCTTGCACCACATACCCTCCCTAATTCTATTCCGATTTCAGTAGGCTCTTCACCTTTTCGGTATGAACAATATCCCGGAAAGGCTTTGGCCGCGGAATCTCAAATCCCTTTAAGCATGTGCCGTATGTGATTCCCCCCGCTCTGAAGACTGGTCTCAGCATGGTTATATCCAACGTGGCCTTGTCCGATCCCAGGGCATCCTCCCAAACATGGAACCTCACCACCTCTGCCAGAACCAATGTCGCGGTCCGCTTGCCAGTGACCTTGCTTGTGATCTCTTGGTGCGAATGAAGCCTGCACTCCACCGAGTACGGTGATTCCGTGACGTACGGGGGAGTGATGACTGTACTTGAAGCCGGTGTCAGGCCTGCCAGGTCCCATTCGGATACACTTGGAGGCGTGTTGATCGATGTCAGATTTGCCGCTCTGCAAAGATGACCAAACAAACGTGTCAGCGCTCGGTGAATGCAGTCTCCGATCGGGATGAACCCAGAAGAGGCAGAGAGGGGTGGACTGACTCGATCATCCAATCTGAAGTCATACTGATGCACAGTTCGCCAGTTTCTAGTATGTTCCGAAGCGTGTCGTTTGCTTCTTCGCCAGCAAATGCCAAGGAATACAGCGGTGGCTACTCGTTGCAGGCGGCAGGTGGCTATCGTCAGCCAGGCAAGTGCCAAACATTGAATTTGTGTGAAACTCACATCGGCAATAACGCATTGGAAGTATGAAAATGGTGCCAGGTTCCTCCTGGCGCCGTTCTTCGACACGGTGCTCACGAGCGCGACGGGACGAGGAACTGTGGCAGAGATCATGAGCTTGTAGTTGAGGACTTCCGGGCGCCCTTCTTCATGAGGATCGATATGGACATGCTCTCGACCCTTCCAGGCAGCCTCATCTGCCCCATCTCCCAGAGACCACTCTGGATTTGGGCTTTTTGTGAAGATCCAGGAATCTCCGCGCTGGTATTCGGGACGCTGGCTCTCGACTAGACCAAAGTCAGGATGGGGGTTGCGCTTGACAAGCGCCTCTTTATCAAAAGCCTCGACGGGCTCGCCTTTCTCGGGAGTCGAGCGCATGTTCGAGCTGATTGGCATTTTGACGACTGACATACAGTCACTATATGGGACGCACTTGGGTAGACGCCGTGTCTTTATCTGGGACGTGATACAGCGGGGATACAGACTCGGCGGCTGTCTGGTGATGGACGCTGGGCTTCCTCAAACATTGGATGGCAAATGGCGGAGGACAATCGACCCTGGCCGATTGAGTCCACTGCATCCTCCGGCGCTAAGGGGCACCGGGACCTGCACTCGGCGTTCCGGGGCCCCTCGAGGCTTGATCTCTTAGGCCCGTCAGCCTCCCTGACTGGCTGAGCTGGGTAGATTCGGCACATAGCCGACTACCCGACGGAAGGGAACCAGGGAAGTGAGTGGCTCCTTTTACTTGGATTGCCCGCCTCTCGGAAGCAAATAAACCGACACAGTGAGTGGCCAATGCAATACAACCTGATGGACGCAATAGATTCGTTCTGACATCAGGTGCACACAAGATCCCTGGGCACCGCTGCAAGACGAAACACAGGGTCCGAAAGACCTGGCACCCCGAGGTTCTTTCTTTATCAACGGGCCCGGCTCGATTTTCGCCTACTAGTATGGAGCGAACCGAACGGGCGCCGTCGACTGTAGTGGGGGAGATAAGCACCAGAATCCAGCGCAACACCATTCCCGCCCGCACGTCTGGGCTCCCAGGCTCGCGGAGAGGCTGCCAGATAGAACGGGAGCATTTAAATCAAACTTAATCGCTGTCACCCTGACGGCGATTTCTGACTGATGTGACTGTACTCCATAATCACTAAGTCCAACTTACAGCAGACCTCACTTCGTCAATTCAGGCACTCAGACTGTTCAGTTTCCAGAGCACCCACACGCCGCGTTAAGCAAGCCATGGTGGATATCAAGTTCAGGCCGAGAGTGCCCTGGACATTCAGGTCCCTGGCAGTCAATGATGATGCAGACGGCGTTGCGAGCAGTCGGTGGGCCAACAAAGACGTGCTTCCGGTCCCCAAGGATGAGCTCACCTTTGACTGGAAGGCATACTTCGGATACTGGTAAGTCTCCTCTCTCGCTCTCGCGTTGCCAAAGTCGGCATCACGGAAAACAAACACTCGTACTCACTGTGTCAAACAGGTGCGCTGTCGGCTTCAACACGACGACTTGGTCTCTCGGATCTTCCAATCTTGCTGGTGGCCTTGACGCCGGCGCCACGATGGGAGGTATTTTCGTCGGGACGGTCCTGGCCTTTTTCGTGGCCTACGTCTGCGGCGAGCCTGGTGTAAGTCGACTGCTTCTGATGACAGTTACAGCGTCCATGTTAACGCTGGCGTATAGGTCCGATACCAGCTGGGATTTCCTATGATGGGCAGAGCGACTTTCGGAATGTACGGCTCCTGGTTCGTTATCTGCCTCAAGTGCTTCGTCAACATTGTCTTGTACGTGTCTCCCACACTGCTTTGCGCAGTCTGGCCGCTTGGAGCCAGGTTGAGACCCTGAGGTCCCGTGTTAACCCGCAGATGTACAGTTTCGGGTTTCAGTCATACTGGGGAGGCCTGGCAGCCAACGTTATCCTGTCCGCCATCTTTCCCAGTTTCCAGAGTCTCGAGAACACGCTCCCCGAAAGCGCTGCCATAACGACCAAGCAGCTGATTGGTTTTGTCATTTACATCCTCGTCTTCACGCCTCTGATGTTCATCCACCCTTCCAAGTTGCAGCCTCTTATCTACGGCTCTCAGCTCATGGTCAACTGCACAATGGCCAGTCTGTTCATTTGGGCCATGGCTCGCAACGGCGGCGGGAGCTTCTTGCCACCAGCTGTCGAGGTTGATTCCAGGTACGTATCAGGACCTTGACCTCGTCGTCATCATGCAGCTGTCGGAAGCACAATCTATTGCTTGAAACTCGGCTGACTTGTGTCATGCAGCACACGGTCGTTCCTCATTCTGCAGGCCATCAGTTCCGTAGCCGGCTCTTGGACAGGAGCATGCATTCGACAGGCTGACTGGACACGCTTCGCCAAAAGCCGGGCTGCAGTTGTCTGGAATCAAGGCGTGACTGGTATCGTAGCGGCCACTGTCTGTGCCATCCTGGGCATCGCAACCACCAGCGCCGTCGCCAACATGTACGGCTCTCCCATCTGGAACCCAATCACTCTGCTCGACTTCCTCCAGAGCCACAGCTACGATTCTGCCACGCGCGCAGGGACGTTCTTTGCCGGCGTTGGATTCTTCTCCAGCCAGATCACCATCAACCTGGTCCAGAACTCGGTATCCTGCGGCATGGACCTCGCGTCCCTGGCGCCCAGATGGATCGATGTCACCCGTGGATCCCTCATCATGTGCCTTGTTGGCTACGTCATCCAGCCGTGGCGGTTCGTGAACACGCCCGGCATCTTCATATCTGTCCTCGTGTCTTTCGGGATGTTCGTCTCCCCCTTGGCCGGCATCAACTTTGTCGATTTGTAAGTCTTGTCTCTTGCGACTGCCGGCCCCGCGCGGCTTCGTCTACGACCCGGATAACTGACCAAGTCGCTTGACCCTCAGCTGGCTCGTTCGTCGATTGCGATGGAAGGTTCCCGATCTCTATGTCGGTAGCAAGGAGTCTATCTACTGGTACCACTACGGCTTCAACTGGCGGGCCTTCCTGTCCTGGGCTCTGGTCGTTTGGCCGTGCATGCGTAAGGTCCCCATCGCACAATGTCTCTCGGCATAGCTATCGAGTTCTGACCTGTCCGTCTAGCTGGCTTTGTCTCGGCCATGTCAGGCAATCCTGTCGCCATTGGATGGCAACGCACCTTCAAGCTGTCGTGGATCATCGGCTTCTGCGGCGGAGCTTCGGTTTACTGGCTCATTTCGCTGGTATCCCCTCCTCCCGGCGCGCCCTACGTTATCGAGCTTTTGGAGACCAGTAGTACGGTGATTGAGGCAACGCATGCTTCCGACGGAGAGGCCACTCTTGGATCGGACATTGAGAAGAAGTGAGGGAGCTGGGCCTGGTTTCCCGATGCGCCAAGATTGGCAAGCAAGCGCATTGGAAGGGATCCACCTGGCCTCATGTTTATCTAGTGGATTCTCTTGATCGTGGGTAGATCGGAAGTCGTTGGTACTGTAGCCGATGCGCACGTTGCTCCAGACCCGACGATCCGATATTGGTTCGTTCTCGATGCGTATATCACTTAACACACCGTTCCAACGGCAATAGCTATGCCTCATACCATCACTCGTATTTCTGATCTCACACGGTACTATCACACTTGCCATCACACTTGCCCTTCGTATCTCATTCCACCTCGCTACCCAAGCACTTGCAACCATGGACACCAATCACCAAGTTGTCATAAAAAAGGCCTATGCAGACACACCTCACGGCCAGATCCACTATCGATATGCATTGCCAAGCTCGACAACGGAGGGCGGCAAGACAGTTGTCATGCTGCACAAGTCGGCATCCTCATCTGCCTCATATGAAGCCCTCATGTCACGGCTGGTTGCCATGGGGCACCGCTGCTATGCACCGGACATGCCAGGATTCGGAGGCTCTTTCGATCCATCCCCAACGGCGATCGAAGAAATACAGCAAAAGGGAACGCGCTGGTACGTCGAGACCTTCATCACCGCTTTCGGCGTAATAGGCCTCACCGGCAATGGGGCGCCCTCTTTCCATCTGATCGGCCATCACTCGGGCGCGTCTCTGGCTCCAGAGCTGGCCGCCCTGCTGCCGGAATCTGTCGCTAGTGTCTCGCTCATAGGCACGGCCGTCATGACTGCGCCGGAGCGTGCCGCCATGAAAGAGAAGTACTTCGCTCCCTTCAACAAGCCGGTCGAGGACGGGTCTCATCTGATCAAGACTTGGGACTACCTCAAGACGATGGGCGTGGGTGACGATCTCGACCTGCGACAGCGTGAGGCCATCGATCACATGCGTGCGTGGAAGGGCCGAAACCAGATCTACGGAGCGGTCTGGGGCCAGGAGCTGAGCGACTATCTGGACGTCTTGAGATGCCCTTTCATGTTTGTGTGCGCGAGGGACGATGTGCTGTGGGAGTATCAGGTCAGGGCTGAGAAGTTGTGGCCGGGAGCAACGTTTGTCGAGTGCAAGGGGGCGAATTTCTCCCCGGATTTGGACGTCGAGGCCATTGCTCAGGCTTGGACAGAGCACACCAAGTGATCGGAAAGTAGAGAACAAATAAGGAAACGGTATGCAATTGTTGGTATGTGTCTCGTCTGAAGCATAGTTCCCGTCGAGGTTCGGAAGAAGACCCGGGTTCAGAAAGGCAAAGATTGTGTGTAGAACCGGTTGAAAATGGAACATCACACTGCACTCAGTAGATGTTGGAAGAACCCAAATCTTTTTTCCCATTCTACAAAATGTCAACTCCATACCCATGACCACGTTTTCTAGCCTCCGTCAAGCCTGGGGTATCTTGACCACTATCTTCTTCCCGCCCATGCTTCCTTTTTTTAAAAGGCTTAGACCAGCCACAATATCATCAAACCCTCCGTCCTTGATGATAATCTCTGGCAGCTTCACACGCTCAGAACGCACCAGCTTGTTCAGCTCATCAGCATACCGAGCTGATGATGGATCCAGCACAAACTGCTTCATCTCGACCGTGTGAACCACGACATTGTCCGGAACGACCTGGTCTTTCACCATCATCGCCAGCGGAGCGAAGTGAACAGGAGCATTGCCGGAGACGGCCTGGAGAACACACCTCGCCGTCCTGGGGCCAACCAGGTCGATGGCACGCACTATACCGTCGTGCGATATGCGACGAATCTCCCTCACAATCTCGTCATCTGTTTTCCCGTCGCGAACGACAACATGCGATGCACCGAGTTGCTCGGACAATCGTCTTGTCGATTCCGAGGTGACGGTGATGACCCTGAGACCGGATCGCCTGGCCAGCTGAGTCGCGAACTGGCCTGTAACGGTTGAGCCGCCCCAGATGAGCAGCCACTGACCGCATTGCTCGCCGGGAACATCCACCAAGTCGTCCGCCGAAGGCATCGGTACCTGGAGCCACCGCCAGAGGGCCATGCAAGCCGTCAATGCAGCGACCCCCAGACAGGCCGACTCCTCGAAAGTGAGATTTTCGGGGAGGGCGAGAACCGTATGCGCCGGAACAACGACATAGTCTTGGAAACAGCCGGCGCGAATGTCTCGATAGTATGTGCTTGTCCAGACTCTCTGCCCGGTCTGGACAGTTTTGACAGCCGGGCCCGTCTTAACGACGATCCCTGACAGCTCTCTACCAGTGACCTTGAAAAGGCGGCATTAGTGATTCCAGTTCTTCAAGGAGAGATGCGTCCTGCAAGTTGGATAGTCACTCACCCAAGGAAACTCGGGAAGACAGAAATTGTAGTCGACTGATTTCCAGTCGATGGGGTTCAAGCCAACAGCGTAGGTTCGGATCATGACCTCCGAGTCGCCAATCTCTTGCGGCACGGGGAAGTCATTGCGAAGCTGATACTCGCCTCTTCCAGCAACGACGAGTGCCCTTTGGGTCCTGGGCACCTTGTAGTCCGGCCGAGTCGTACAAGAATACGGCGATGGGCTCAGTTCGGACTTTTTGTGAGCTAGACGGCCTGTGTCGTCCTTCTCCTCGGCATCGTCCGACGTGGTGCTGGCTGCATCGTACACGACAGGTGGCTCAGGGGATTCTTGCCTGTGTCGTGTTCTGTTCCAACAAGACAGGATACGAAGGCAGTCCAGAATGTGTGCTATGCCTTTCCCACGAGTCTTGTTTGGCGTTGCTGCTTCCACTTTGTTGGCTGACATGATGTCTTGGTGTGCGTGCGCACCGGTGTTTCTTGCAATCTGGCTCGGTGGCGATGGTCTCCAGACGAAGAAAGCACGCCCAATGGAAACCTACAGGAGCCAAGGTGTTAAACAAAATAGTAGTAGATATTCATCCAGGCTCGGAGTCGCAGCGATGCATCAGCCAGACGACGATCGGGGTGCAGGGCTTCCGCATGCCGAAGGGATCTCCGACACAACTACGGCTTCCCTAGCGAAATGCAATTCTCGAATTAGATAATGCTTGATGCCGAGATAACGTCCCTATCCCGTCGACCCGACGGGCTGAGCGGAAAGGAGTCGATGTGCCGAACACGGAGAGTGGATCATCGGCAGTTCGGATGATACCCGATGATCCCTCCGGGCTGCCAGTGAGTTACTTGGTAGGAAGCAAAGTCCTGTTGATCATTGCACATTTATGTACACAATTGACCTCCGATAGCTAGTTCATGAGTCGAGCTCTGACCCGGCTCAAGGTGGTTCTCGAGATTTGAATTTACAATCGCCCATATTCATTCTAACGACCTGAACGGCAGTCTTTCAGGCAGGCCAGCATCGACTTGAATTATTCTTCTTTCCTATCTGGTCGGCATTTCAGGCGGAAACATGGTCTCTCCAGATTCGTCCCGGCCCGTAAGGGTAATGAACATTTCGGGCTCGCCAGTCGACGACCGCACCGTCCTCTCGCGCGTGGCCGCTTCAGACGAGCCTGTGGATGTCTTCGTTGGGGACTGGCTGAGCGAGCTGAACATGCCTTCCCGAGCGCACGACTTCACTCAGGGGCTGGATGTCGGCTATGAGCCAACATTTCTGGAAGCGCTCGAGCCGGCGCTGGAGGACCTGGCGAAGAAAGGAATCAAGCTTGCTGCCAACGCCGGTGTCGTGGCAACCGAGGACTTGTACCATCGTGTGGTGGAGATGGTGCAAGAAAAGGGACTCGATCTGTGCGTGGCCTGGGTCGAGGGCGACGCGGTGCTTGATCAGGTGAAGGCGCTGAGACTATCCGGCACCACACTCAAGCACGTCTCCGCCGGCATCGATCTCGACTCGTGGGATTACGAGCCTCTCTTTGCCCAGTGCTACCTCGGCGGCTGGGGCATCGCCAAAGCTTTCGAGGCCGGCGCCGACATTGTCATCTGCGGACGCGTCGCCGACGCCTCGCCCATCATCGGCGCCGCTGCGTGGTGGCATCAATGGGCACGAACAGACTACGATCGACTGGCGAGGGCTCTCATGGCCGGCCATCTGATCGAGTGCTCAGTCTATCTCACCGGAGGCAACTACACGGGCTTCAAGAGCCTCGACTGGAATACCTTGGGCAATCTCGGGTATCCCATCGCTGAGATTGCGGAGGACGGCGACGTGGTCGTCACCAAGAACGCCGGCACCGGAGGCGTCGTGAACATCGAGACGTGTAAAGAACAGCTTCTCTACGAAATCCAAGGCAAGTTCTATCTCAACTGCGACGTCACAGCCGTCATCGACGAGGCGTGCTTCACCGAGATTGCGCCAAACCGCGTGCGCCTCACGGGCATCACCGGCCTCCCGCCGCCGAGCACAACCAAGGCGGGCATCACGGCGCACGGCGGATATACAGCCGAGGTCCATTGGGCGCTTGTCGGCCTCGACATCGACGAGAAGGCTCGCATGACCGAGATCCAGCTCCGGCACAGCTTCGGCGCGGAACGGATGGCCAGGTTCAGCTGCTTCTCCCTCCAGCGGTACGGCAGCGTGCCGGAGAATCCCAGAAACCAGAACGCGGCCACGGTCGACTTGCGGCTGGTGGTCCAGTCCCGTGACAAGGAGGCGCTCTCCACGGCCAACTTTGCCCGTCCGGCGTACGACTTTATCATGGCGTCGTTTCCTGCGGCGACCTTCCATCCAGACAAGCGCTCGGCGGTGCCAATTGCTGTAAGTCGTCAACGCCATCCGTGCTCCAGCAGCATCTTCCTTCGCTGTACAGTTACCTAGTTCTTGTGGGCTTACATATTGGGCCTCACAGTTTCAGGAATACTTCCCAACCCTCATCCCACAGCCCTCCGTCACCGTTCACTTCTCTTCCCCGGCGCTGGCCGATGTCATCATCCCGCCGCCGGAATCAACCATCGAGCACCCCGAGAAGCAGCCATCATATGAGGCACACGAACCCGTGGATCTGCATTCATTTGGCCTGACCACGAGAGCGCCCCTGGGCTACGTGGTCATGGGCCGGGCAGGGGACAAGGGCTCCAACTGCAACGTCGGCTTCTTCGTGCGCGAGGAGGCCCAGTGGCCCTGGCTTAGGGCCCTGCTCAGCACCGAAAAGTTCATCGAGCTGATGGATGAAGAGTTTACGGGCCAGGCTATTGACCGAATGGAGTTCCCGCACCTATGGGCCGTTCACTTCCTCATCCACGACCACCTGGATCGCGGGGTCACCGCCAACAGCACCTACGACGTGCTGGGTAAGTTCATCTGCGAGTTTATACGGACGAAGATGGTGGATGTGCCGGAGAGCTTTCTTGCCAAGGGGAGAATCTAGCATCCGGACGCCGGGGCGGTGGAATATGCTCTACGTGATGGTGACTGGATGTCATCACGCAGCTCTCGCCGATTACTGGCCGGACAGTGGACGTTCTCGTCGATCTCGCGTGGTCACGTTACTGGGACACGGGCGGGCCAAGGACGGAAAGACGGTAGGATTCCGACGGCCAAGCAAGAAGAGGATTCGTGGAGACGAGATCGTCGATCGGGCATTTTGTTCCTAAGATGGTCCCGTGTCCTGGTGGAGTGATGTGGTATTCGAGCTGACGGACATTGGCGAGGATTTGAAGCCAAGGGGCAGGACGTGACAGAAATAGCGCTTCAAGACACCGAGAAACACGGTAAAACTTGAGAAGAAAGATTTGCTCTGAACCCCTGAAGATCATCCATGTAAAGCCGATGAAAATTCTGTCTGTTGTGGAAAAGCAACGGGTGACGGCGGGAGGTTGACAAGTTGACAAGATGGCGGCGGTGATTGTGGCTGCTGTTTGACCAGCCAGTGGGGTGAGGAGGTCTCGGCAAGCCGAGACAGCTGGCACCGTTGGGGCTCACCGGCTCCCGGTTCCTGGTCGCTAGTGGGGCTTCCAGGCGGTTTTAGGCGGGCTTGCCCTGGACATGCCGAGCGCCAAGGCGACAGAGAGGGGCTGGGAAGCCGCTAGCCCAGGTCAGACCTAGCGAGGCACCTGAAGCAGGAGCGACCCCGCGATCCCGGCGGGCCAGTGACGTCGTGCACAGGGCACCTCAGCGATAAGAAATGTGGCCGGTCGACCAGCGAAAACTTAAACTGCACCCACTCCAACGCCAACAACACCGCCAACGCGCTCCGACGCCGACACCTGGTCTGTCTTCTGCCAGCTTTTGAGCCATCCTTGCGAGGTCATCCACTCGATGGCGTCTTGGGGGCCCCTCACAGCCTACAGTGGTGACCCAATGCCATCCTCTCCGTCCTCCCTTGTTGCCTTGTCCTGGAGTTGGGTCAGCATCTGTCAGATCACCGCATTCATTCCTCCGATGCCAGGGGCAGGCTCTCGCGTATCCCACACAAACAGGCAGTCAAATCGACGATCATCGCACCACCAGCCCCGCAACTGAGCCCCATCATCAACATCCCATCGTCGTGAGGCCGTGTCGACTGATCCCCCAAGTCTGATCCCACCGCAGGCCGTCGTGCCGCTTCAACAACAGACCGGCCGGCCTCGAGATCGTCTAACCCGTCGCGTCGCCATTCGTCCCACCATGAACAACGACCGTCGGGTCGCATCAGGAGGACGCCAGATGGCGTCTTTCTCGCGGCCAGCTTCAAGTGCCAGACCTTCGTCCTCGGCACAAATGAACCCCTGCGGGCACCCAGAGGGGCGCTGACATGGCTGCCATGCAGCCACCTCTTTGCATCCCCGCGAGGCGAAGAGGCCATTTCCCTGGGCAGCAGTCCGAGGGCTTGTCATCCTGCCGACCCAATGGCTCGCACAGCATTCCGTCATTCTCGTACAGTAAACACTCTAACCTGCATCCGTCGTTCTCACCTCGTCGAGTTGCATCATCGACAAGCGGCCGAAGGCACGCGGACATGCACCAGCGCCGGCCCCCAAGTGGAGAAGGCGGCTTGAGGGCTTGAGGGCTTCATGGCGGCGACTGACACCGGCCATTCTCACGGGTGCTTGGCCAATATAGGCGTACGCCATGAGCCCATGGCCAGCAGACATGCAGCGCAGCTCTGGCACAGCAAGACCATCGTGGCCCCTGCCAGCACCGACCACGCCGGCCATGGATGAGCGCTGCTCAGCTCGACAGGTCCCTTTCCCAGTCCGTTGCAGCCGGCAGCAGCCTAATCCTCTGCATGCCTTGCATATGCCCTTTGCTTTTCGCTGGCCTTGAGGCTCGCTCGGCTCGGTGCCCCTTGCCCGCCACAAGAAGCAAGTTTTGTGTATCGCCCGCGGCCTGTGCCCGGCCGATGGTTGGCCACGTTCCTGTCCGTTACCCGGGCTGCCCGGCCACCCATCAAGCCCTAGCCTGCATGGTGGCTGCAGTCCATCATTGGCCTGCGGTGACATCCCGTGCATCCCTAGGCGGTCGCCAAGGCCGCAGACACGAGATTTTGTGTCCCTCTCCGCCGTCATTGATGGCGTCCAAGAACTGTTGATTTTGACTTTTAGCTTGAGCTCAACGGCGTGGAGGTCCGGCCGGCTCGCTTGGAGGTGGCCTGCGGTGCCAGCTTCGCCCGGACTGGACGCCCCCAAGCGGTGTTCTGGAATACGAAAGAGTGGGCATAGCACGCGATGTCGATCAGGGGTGACACTAGCGGCCGATGCCCAAGCTCTCGGTCGAAGAAAGCAACGAGGCCGACCTTGACTACAACCGGCTCGTCGACGCCCTCGCCAGCACAGTCGGCAACCGAACAGCCAAGTGCCGCTGCTCCATGCTTCCATGAGTCCAAGACGTCAGCCAGCGCTGCTATCCGACCGGCTTGGCACTAGACACGAACTGGGCATGATCTCGTCCCAACTCTCGGCCTCGCACGTCTGTCGTGACTTACCCTAACCGGTTCACGATGCGTCCCATCACGTCAGCCTCAGGGCCGAACAACCAGCAATCCAAGCGCTGCATGATCCGTCCCTCTGCCGTTGCCAACATCAACATCCTGTTTCCCAACCTCAACCCAGCACGTTCTGATTCGTCGAGTTTATTGCTTGCCGATCCGACAGGGGTGACCCCTGGCAGCCACACCTCCATCAACCGTCCAACCTCTTGACCCGTGCATCCCGCCTTACCACGACATCCCTCGCGGACCACAGGCCATGCTGCCTGGGCCGACGCCTTACCTCCAGTTCAGACAAGCAAGGACCATGCGAACAGAGGAGTGCAAACGCACAACCATCCCCGGGGTCCCTGGCTGGTCACCAGCCTGCAGACGAGCCACCAGCCACACCCACAGCAATGTCAGCCAACGCCCTTGACCTCTGGTGCTCTGCTGCTGGGAGCTCCCCGCCCTCCAATTCACCGACTTCCTCTCGTATCACCCACTTGGCAGCTACCGACAAGCCGACTAGCCTCACAGATTCCCCCCGAGCCCTCCACCCTCCACAACTTATGCCTCACCTAGTCCCCTCTGCTTGCTTTTGGCTCGAGCTCTGGTGCTAATGCAGCCGCGGGTGGAGGTGACTTGGACTGCTGCTGTAAGATGTCATGGCATACTCCACCGGACCTCGAGGCCTATCCTGGCCGGCCGGAGCCTCCCCAGACGCTCGCTCGCTCGTCATCGCGATATGGGATGCAGCAATATAAGCATACCGACCATCCGATTTTCTGATTGAGCTCCCTCCCCTCCCCTCCCCAGCAGCCTTTCTCCCCAGCCCTCTCACATCTCCCAGCCAACCTCTCGCTGTGGCTCTGTTGCTCAAGTAACTCGTTCGTTAAGGTTACTTAAGACTCTCGCTCAAGGAAGAAGCCTCGCTTCTCCTGCTGTCGTTCCCAGAACTCACACACATCACACCACCCCCTCGCTTCACTCATCAACACCGTCACCATGAAGTTCGGCGTTGCTCTGCTGTCCCTGGCCTCCATGGCCATGGCCACTGATGACCATTGGGTCACCACTGAGGTCGATGTTGTCTATGAAACCCCCTACCCCGTCACTGAGGTCGTCTACGAACACGGCAAGACGTACACCAAGACGTACACCAAGACCAACACCATCTACACCAAGATCCCCACGACGATCTATGAGACGGTCAAAAAGCCTGATGTCACCAAGCACGAGAAGGTCTGGGAGACCAAGACCATCACCAAGGAGAAGCCTGTGACCGAGACCAAGACGATTGACGGCAAGACGGTCGTGGTCACGTACACCAAGACGGACTACGTCAAGACCTATGTGCCTGTCACCTACTGGGAGACCGTCACGGAGGCCGACGTCACCAAGCACTCTAAGGAGTATGAGACCAAGACCATCACCAAGGAGAAGCCGGTGACCGAAACCAAGACTGTCGACGGCGAGACAATCGTGGTCACCTACACCAAGACGGACTATGTCAAGACCTACGTTCCCGTCACTAAGTGGGAGACTGTCGAGCATCCTGATGTGACCAAGACGTCCAAGGAGATCGACTACAAGACCATCACCAAGGAGAAGCCCGTCACCGAGACCAAGACCATCAACGGCGAGACTGTTGTCGTCACCTACACCAAGACCGAGGTCATCAAGACGCACGTCCCTGTCACGGAGTGGGTTACCGTTGAGGGCCCCGACGTGACCAAGACTGCCAAGGAGAAGGAGTACGTGACCATCACCAAGGAGAAGCCGATCACGGTCACCAAGACCCAGGAGGGCGAGACACACTGGGTCACGCTCACCAAGACCAAGACCGAGACCGTCAACAAGGAGTTCACCGTCACCGAGCCCGGCCCCCAGGTCACATCGACCACAAAGGTCTACGACACCATCACTGTCACCGAGGGCGTGGGCAAGACCGTCACCATCCACGGCGAGACGATCTGGGAGACCATTCACAAGACCGTCACGGAGACAGTCCACGGCCAGCCCACCACCGTCGTCCAGCCCCCGGTCACCCAGACCAGTGAGGAGGTCGTCACCACGACCACCTCTATTCCTGCTCCACCTCCTCCCCCTCCCGCTCAGACGAGCGAACCTCCTCTTGAGCCGGTCCCCTCCGCCGCCGCTCAGGCGAACAGGGCCCCCGTCTTTGCCATGGTCGCTGGTGTCGCCGGCGCTGTCGTCCTGCTCTAAGCGGACGACACTTGGCCTTTTCTCTTCTCTTCTCCCACCCATTGCTTCTGCACGTGGTTTCCTTCCAAGACACTTCAAACTCTTCCCTCCTTTCTTCTCTTCTTGGCCTCTGGGTCCGCGTCTCCGACGCATTTCTGCCACACCACCCCGGCATGAGACCTCACGGCTCCCGGGTGTGATTTTCATCCTAATGACCAACTCACGAGCTACGACGGCACTGGAAAACGGACATACCCACGCTCATTTCTCATGATGACGCCCGACACGAAAAGGGGGCAGGGTTAATGACACGGCGGCCTGGGGATGGCCGGGGCAAATCCCCCTGGGAAAACACGGATACGGGGTAATCGGGAACGTCCGCGGTTCGGACCTTTTGTGTTTTTGCTACGCTTCGAGCATTCATGTACATAGACTTTCTTGATCATGGCACGGCGTATGGCATGGGCCATGATGGGCGGCTTGGTGCGCGTTTTGGGACGTGTAATGTCTTAGGTTCGGTGAATGAACATAGTGCAGACAACTGAGAGCCGTGTGATACATGATGACATGTGATGCTTGTTCGTACACCGTTCCCCGAAAACAATTGAAGGGAAAGACCGTCCTCCATGCTAGCGGAAGAGGCCTAGGAAGTGGCTCACTCACTATCAGCTGTGAGTCTCACTACAGGAGATCGGACTGAATCTCTCCCAGGCCTCAATGCCGATGCGCACCTGTAGGTGAAGGGCATCGCCGGCCTCTTGATCCCCGACCTCCATCGATGCCAAACTTTAAGTGGTTGTCCATGCTTTGGCGGAGCAAGTAGCAGACATAATTTTCGACGGAATCAAGAAGTCATAAACTCATTACCGAAACACTTCTTTCGGAGAGATAAAATAGAAGTCGAAGATGGTCTGGAACCCCCAGTCGCTGGGCATGTCGCCGACTAAACTCTCAACTCTTAACATCAATATTTTCTCGTAATCGAATACTAAGACTGACGGCACCTGATGCGATCTCGCCGTGTTGACTGCCCAGTCCCGGCGTCGCACCGCAGGTTGACCGGGTGCGGGGTTGGCGATAACGTCCGGTTCCCCCATCGCCACCCATTTCTTCTTTGGGTAAGTGTATGCGAAGTGCTGCCCAGACGTGCGGGGACAACCCCAGATCTCCCAAAGATAGCGAGGTCGGGCTTATCATGAGATAAGTCAAGCCTGCCAGCATCCAGGCGGCTCAATGCAGCTGCATACTGATCATCTCCTGACTTGACTTTCGATCTCCTGCCTCGGGAGCAAAGCGGTTTGACTCTCACAGACAACATGACGATCCACGTTACCGACCTCACAGAAGCCGACATCCCTGGCGCGGTGGCCGCAGTGCAGTGAGTGAACTCATGGATGACGGACTGGCAAGATGCACAGACTGACAAGATGAGTGTGAAGGCAGGCATTTGTAGGAGATCCCTATAATGTCTGGGTCTATGATCAGTCCAAGGTACGTGCGATGATTGAGTTGCCCCGTCTGAACACCTCCCACTTCATCCGGGATACGTCGACTCTCGCCACTCCAAATCCACAGCTTGGTCCGGGAGGCTGATGAGCTGACTTTGACTCGTAGTTCAACTCCCGACGAAATTATGCCTCGTTGGCTCTTCGGATGAGATGGGGCATGCGCAACGGCATCTTCCACGTCGCGAAGGAGGAGGGCAGCGACAAAGTCCTCGGCGTCGCCATGTGGCTGCCGCCTCAGAAGGCCGGTCAACCCCAGACGTGGAACGACTGGGCCGAGAGCTGGCGGCTCTGGTTCGGTCAGGTGGGAATGAACTTATACTACGGGCGTGGAGGACTGAACGTCAAGGTAAGACCCAGTATATCAATGCTGCCCGATTCACTGCTCGCAGAACTGACTCAACCCCGTCGACCAGCGGTACTACATCTGGAAAGATGCGCAAGCCAAGGCGCAAGAGGAACTGTGGACAGATCCAAGGGGGTATTACTTCCTCAACATCATGGTCGTTCTCCCGGAGGCCCAGGGCAAGGGAGTCGGAGCCAAGATGATGAGTGTCATCTCCGAGAAGGCCGACGCCGAGAACATGAAGTGCTATCTCGAATCCAGCAGGGACGTGCCGAACATGGCCATCTACGGGCGTTGGGGGTTCAGGTTCCAGAAGGAGATGGTCTGCGACGACGATGGGGATGCCATCGATCTGTTCACGATGATCAGGGAGCCGCACGCGAAGCCGTCGGATGGAAAGTCGTAGACTACCTAGCATTTACTATGTTTCCTCTGTATCGGCACATGTATTTCTTGTTGGGGGTTGAAATGTCAAGTTCTCCATAACACCGTTTAAATTGAGCGTCTTCAACCTCGGATTCTTGAAGTATTAGAAGACGGAGACATCTCCGGATGTTCTGAGCACAGAGTTCTCCGCAAATAAGACGGCTTCAGGGCGCAATTGTGTCGCGTAATCGGCCATCCGCGCGCTACGAGCTTCCCTGATCGGTTAGTTACCCCAGTCGAGCTCCCCTCTCCCCGCCGGAATTCAGATAGCATCGTTCACATTCTTGGCCCGCAAGCCGAGCCAGCATTTGATGTGTCACAGATAAGTAGTAGACGGACCTGACGATCTCCAGCTCAACTTCCCCTCATTCAACACTCAACAAACACCAGACCAGTCTACCCGCTGACAGACCAAGAGCCAACATGACAGCAAGTTCGGGACTTGAAAAGATGACCTGCGATCAGAAAGTCGCATGGGCAAGGTCCCAGCGGGACGTCTCGCTCGTCAAGGTCCAGCCGCCGCTGCAGGGCGTCCCGGAAACGCTGCCTCTCAATTCCCAGGGCCTGCCCAAGGCAGTGCTGACGGCACGAGAAAGAGAAATCACAGAGGGATACACGGTTTCCGAATTACTCTCTGCTCTACGCGAAAGAAAAGTCTCGGTGGAAGAAGTGACGCGGGCCTTCTTGAGGCGAGCGGCTCTCGCCCAGATCGCTGTAAGCCAACCGACTGGGACTCCCACAATGACAATCGATCAGACGCTGACTGCACCAGACAAACTGCCTCACCGAATTGCTCTGGGACGAGGCCATTGCCCGAGCAAAGCATCTCGATGCTCTCCCGGAGCCCCAAGGGGCCCTGTTCGGCCTTCCCATTTCCACGAAGGAGCATCATGGCATGGTAGGAGAGAACGTCACCACCAACGCCTCGTTCGTCGGATGGATCGGGAAGCCGCACGGCTCGAACCTGCTCTATGATACCCTCTGGGACCAGGGATGTGTCTTCTTCGCCAGAACAACGCAGCCCCAGACCATCATGCACCTGGAGACGAGCAGCAACATCTACGGAGTTACGACCAACCCATACAACCGCAACCTGACACCGGGAGGCAGCAGCGGTGGAGAGTCAGCCTTGCTGGGGATGCGGGGCAGTATTCTCGTAAGCTTCAGGTTGGTCGGACTTGTAATGGACGGTGTCTGACAGATCTAGGGCGTTGGCGGTGACATCGGCGGCAGCATTCGCTGTCCAGCAGCCCACGTCGGGCTCTATGGATTCAAGTACGTGCGGGTATCTTCAGAGACTTATACCGGCTAACATCACAGGCCGACGCTCAAGCGCATCTCCGTCATGAACGGACGCGCCATCATGGTTGGGAAGGAGGCGATCACCTCGACCCCAGGGCCAATGTCCGTCGACCGCGAGGCGCTGGAGATCTTCATGAAGGCCGCGCTGTCATGCAAGCCGTGGCGGATCGACCCTTCTCTCACGGTCAAGGAGTGGACTCCCTACAAGTTTGACAGGCCGCTCAAGGTCGCCGTGCAGTGGTGGGACGGCGTCGTCCAGCCTCACCCGCCCATCACCAGGGCGCTCCGCGAAGTGGCGGACGCGTGCGAGAAGGCCGGGATGGAAGTCGTCGAGTGGGACTGCACCTCGCTCGATCACAAGACAGGCTGGGAGATCCTCTCCTCCACGTACTGGCCCGACGGCGGAGCGGAGGCCATCGGGCTCATCGAAGATGCCGGAGAGCCGATCCTCCCGCTGACGAAGTTCATCATTCAGGAGCAACCGAGCGTCAAGAATCTCAGCCAGCACGAGCTCTGGGAGGTGAGTGATGTCTTTCCGCCCGCCGAGTTCGGGAGACGGTGGTGTCTCGTTCCCCCTGTTTGCTGACCATCAGCAGCTCTGCCGACGCCGCGATAGCTACCGCGCATCCTACGCCCGGGCCTGGAACGACACGGCGAAGGCAAACGGCAAAGAAGTCGACGTTATCCTGTGCCCGGCATCGTTCGGCGCCGCACCCCCTCTCGGCCAGTCGCGGTACTGGGGCTACACGGCCCATTGGAATCTGCTGGACTATCCGGGCGCGGTCTTCCCCGTGACCACGGTCGACCAGGAGAAAGATCTCAAGGATCTGACCTACTCGCCCAAGAACGACGACGACAGGTTCGTGTACGAGATGTACAGCCCCGAGAAGTACCTGGACGCTCCCGTCAGCTTGCAGGTCGTTGGCCGACGCCAGGAGGACGAGAAGGTCCTCGCGGCTCTTGAGGAGATTGAGCGAGCGCTTGGGCGATGCTAGAGGCTAGAGAATCGGGAAGACTGAGATGTATGTTCATAGACAAGCTCAAAAGCTGAAGATAGCATACAGCCTTTCTCTTGTCTGGTAACGAACCTGTGTGACTCTCCATCGTTCCCAGATCAACACAGTCCTGAGTAAGAGAACCCGGGGACTCAATAATTCAACATGATATGATTTCAGTTGACGGCCATAAAACGCCCGAGACCGCCGCCCGACACTGTGAACCGGCCCGGTTCCGGATAGCAACCGGCGCCACTCCTACTGAAGTACCCCAGGTTCTCTCGTGGCCCCTGAAGCTTTATCTGCGGGGTAATTGGGAGCACTGACAAGTTCGATTCTAGCGCTGAGATCGGCCTACTTCGGAGGTCACTTGACCTGGAGATAAGTACAATCCAATGGTCCCGAGCTGCCGGGAATGCCCAAGTTGAACCAAAGCCGTCCGAGACAGCGGCCACTAAGTAAGTCGAAGGCCAATGTCTTGGGGGCGATCCTCTCCGTCTTCCTTACTACACCTCGAAAGCGAAGTCCTGACATGACCCCGAGCGTCGAGTCCAATTCCCCCTGAATGCAGTCCTCATCCAAAGTGTCCCATTCCAAGTCACGGAATGGATGTCTCAGATGCAAAGCCAAGAAGGTGAGATCCGCCTGCTTCTCTCCATCGCCGCTGAAGAGCTCACTCACAAGCCGTAGACGAAATGCGACGAACGGAGACCAGCATGCGCGCGATGTGAGCAACGGGGATTCGACTGTCCGGGCTACGCTCTCAACGTCCGATGGTCGCGGAAGCATCAGATAAGAGCCGATCACCTTGCTTCGCAGGAGCCGACCGCATCCCCTCGCCATCGCAGCACAGAGGTCGCGCAGGAGGACGTGACGGACCTTGACCTCTCTCAGCGCACTCAGCAGCCCGACACTCCGAATCAATGGATGGCTTCGACCCCCCGTTGGGACTTGGTTTTACCCCAGGAGCTGTTCAATCTTGACGTGACAAGCGCACTGCTGTCGACACAGCAGCCAACCGCTGCGAATGTCGCTGCTGGCTGGGAAGACGCCATCGCCAGCTCGGCATGGGACGTGGACGGCGACGGCCAGACCCCGCCGTTCACGTCCGGAGTCTTCGACGCGGACTCGTCAGTCTCAGATGACATCGCGCTTATGGTGCAGGGTCCAGCGGCGCCAGTACAGTTCAGCAGACCTGACGACACTCGAGGGGAATCTCCACGAGTCGTCGCAAGCCAGCCTGCCCCCCGGGAGCTCTTCAACCTGCCGACAGCGCTCTCCGAGTACTTCTTCCGAGAAGTCATCAGTCTGTACTGCGCCTGGGATAGCAAATCCAACGTGATGCGCCACATCGTCGAGACCATGTGGCAGTCCTCGGGTGCCCTCCACCATACCATCCAGAGCATGGCAGCGGCATGTCTGTCGGAAGACTTCCCACATCTCCTACCCGTCGCCAGGAGCGAGCATTCTCAGGCGCTCGAGCTCATCCACGCGCAGCCGCCATCGCCAACACATAAGCAGGCAATGCTCCTCGCCTCGACTCTCCTGGGTCATACCTCGAGCTGGCTGGCTCCGCAGAACCTGGCCACGGACATGTTCAGGGCGAGCTGTAGCATGCTGAAGGACATCGCCCCCGAGACGGCCGGGGACGCAAGCTTTTCCTTCTTCAGCGACACCATGGACTACTGGGCCATGCTCCTCGCCTACCTGACAGACAGCAAGCAACTGGGGGACTACCGCCGCGACTCCTCCGTCGGCCCGTCCGATCCCACCCGGTCCATCGACCCGCACCCGTACTCGGGCATATCGCACGAGACGGTGAGGATACTGACCGACACCGGCATCCTCATTTTCCAGTACCGGAAGCACATGTCGACCGTCAAGTTCCTCACCGAAAAAGACCTCGACATCTTCAGAGATGCGCTGCGAGAGGCCCGCAGGCTGGAGCGCATCCTCCTCGGCCACACCACGCCCGACCTGTCCCACGTCCGAGACCCGGGCGACCCGCGAACGCCCCTGAAGCACCTCGAGCTGATCGACGAGGCGTACCGCTGCACGGGTCTGCTCCAGCTATACCGCGTGTTCCCCGACCTGCTCAACGAGCGCTACGCCCCCTGGGACAGGACCCTCCTCCTCCGGCCGATCCCCTCGGGCGACGTCCCCACGCTGCGGGAGCGGCAGGCCTGGCTGACGAAGCTCGCGATGCACATCCTCGGCATCCTGCGGGAGATACCCTTCGAGTCGCGCACACGCAGCGCCCAGCCGTTCATCATGGTGGCTTTCTCGAGCGAGCTGCGCCGGGACCCGCGGCACCTGCGTGCGACGGGCGCGGACGTCGCCTCCGTGATCGTCGACCCCGCGTCCATCGAGGTCGCCCGCGCGAGGAAGTTCATCGGCTCCCGGCTCGCGGCGTACACGCACATCCTCCCGCTGCGGAAGAGCCAGGTCATCTCGGAGCTGATCAGGCACATCTGGTCCGCCCTGGACGCCGGGGAGCAGGACGTGTACTGGCTCGACGTCGCGTACGAGAAGAACCTCGGGACGATGATGGGGTGAGATTCCGCGCAGGCAGGCAAAGGCAGGGCTATTGTATATATATCTATCTACCTCTTCACAGCCTCGTAGTCTTCGCGCCCTCGGGGAGGGCGATCTTGGCGAATTTGAGTACCGTCTTCTCAGCCGTGAGACCCTGCTTCAGCCTGTCCTCCGTGACGACAAAGGCCCGCGGGAACCACCCGCTCACGTCCTCTCCGAGCATCATCTTGACCAGCGCCTCGCCCGTCAGCCAGCACTTGTCCATCCCGTACCCGTTGAAGCCCGCCGCGATCCACTGCCCGTCGCCGGCCTCGGGCCCGGCGATGCTCCCCGGGACCCGGCCTACAATGGGCAGGCCGTCTGCCGTGTGGCCCTGGATGCCGGACCAGATCGCCTCGATCTCCGAGGTCGTCTCGCCGCCCCATCCCTCGAGGAAGAACCTCGGCAACACCGTCGACAGCGCGTGTCTCGCTTCCTCGGGGACGTATGTGTCGTCCGAAGTCAAGATGTCCCTCATGTACGCCGTCTCGTTACCGATCCAGATCCTCCCGTCGAGGGCGTTCTGCTGGAGATAATACAGCCCGGTGACGAAGAGCCCCGTCTCCGCATCCAGCGTCGGTTTGTGAGAGAGACTCCACGACCGCGAGGCGCCTCTGTTCGCCAGCTCCGGGCCTGGTTTCTGGACAGACATGGTCCCCCTGAAGGGGTAGATGCGGCCGGCCAGACCGGGCAGGAGATGGGAAGCATGCCCGTTGGTGCAGTGGATGACCTTCTTCGCTCGCACGACGCCCCGGGACGTCGTCACCTCGTAGGGATACCTGCGGTCGGTGTCGGGGCTGTACTTGACCCGAAGCACCGGCGTATTGGCCTCGATCGCGAGGCGGGAGGGGTGAGACCTGAGCAGGCGCTCGTAGATGCCCATCAGCAGGCGATACGGCCAGATGGCGCCGGCATCGTGCTCGACCGCGCCGGATGAGTTTTTGATGTTCCATCTCTGCAGAGGACGCGAAGTTAGAAAAGCATCAAAACAAGGGGGACCGGATTCGAAGAACGCACCTCTGGCACGGACTCCCTGTCGACGATGCGATGATAGCTGGCGTACTCCGGGACGGCTTTCTGGAAATCGAGCACCGAGCTCCTCGCCGCCGCCCAGGTCTCCTCGTCCCCGACGGCCATGACCTTGAGCACGTCGCGGATCTGACACTCCTCCTGAAGGGCCGGGTCCATCTCCCTGACCATGCGCATGACGTGCTCGATGTTCAAGATGCTGAAGCGCGTGATCTGCTTCGCCGCATCGACCCCGTGCTGCGCGGCGAGAGGGCCGTAGGTGTGGCCCGACGCCGTGACGAGATGGCCGCCGTTCCGGCCTGTTGCTCCGCTGACGAGCGTCCGGGCCTCGAGGACCGTGACGTGGGCGTCTCCGGTGGCCCGGTGCTCGAGCAGGGTCTTGGTGACGCTGCAGCCCGTGATGCCGGAGCCGATCACGGCATAATCCGTCCGCTGGGGGAGTGATGGCGACTGCAGCGATGCCAGGGGGTGAGCAGGCACCTGCCAGGAGGAGATGGTTGGGTTGGGATGCGGGAGTCCGGGGTCCTCTGAGATGGCCTTGGAGATGTTAGAGAGAAACCGTGTGGTCGCGATGTCTTGAGGTATGTCAGTGAATCGTGGTCTGTGAGTCGTTTGTGGTGAGATGGTACTTACTGAGATAGGGGGCCAGCTCTTCATCGCCAGGAGTCTTGAGCAACTTGGCATCTTGAACAAGGCCTTCAGAGGTCATCTTGCCACGATAGCTATAGTGGCTGGATGCTGGAGAGTTGAGACTGTTCGAGCGCAGACGAGACGGGATTCGATCACTGCCGGTAGAGAGGGCAGATGCTCGCCGATTGCCAATTCCCCGTTCTGGGCGCCAGATACCGAGAAGCATCTTTCTTCATTCAATATTGACCCGCGAGCAGCCATCCCAGAGTTCGCATTGCGTTACTGAGTGCATCGACTGTTGGCCGGTGTCCGCTGCCTCTTTACTTTCCCGATTGGGAAATTAAATGCGAAGGCCGCCCCGAGCCCGAACCCGAACCACACCACCTCCAAACTCCCCAAACTCCCGGGGCTCGTTTTAGCTGGGCCATCTATCATCTCTAGCGCGCCCGAACCGTCCAGGCCGTGGTCGACAGAACGCGGGGTTCGGACAACTCTCCCAGTGGTGGTGCCGCTTATCTTGATGGAGGGTGGCACAACACCAAAGATCGCACCGCCTTTCCCCAAAGCCCCTAGCCGACGCCCGTAGACTCGGAGCGCCATGCCTTATCAGGCTTGATCACGGCGCCAATAGCACGTGGACCTTCGGCAGTGAGCGAGACGGGCTGGTATCTCGCATCCTGCTGCAGGGTACTGCTTCCAGGTTGTCGGATGTCGATATTAATAGGGAGGCCATCTCGGTTTCTTCTCCACAGTCGATGAAGAGCCTCAGTCAAATCACCTCTCGTAAGATCAAGTGAGACTGCTCATTGACAGCTTCTCAAAGGTCCCATCATCGCGCATCTTCCTAAAAGAGACCCTCAACTTTCCCCTCCACTGTCCACTACATCACCACCCAAGGATTGGCCTCGACAATGGCATATCAGAACTCCCCTGACCGGAGCGGGTCGTTCGAGGCGGAGAACAAGGTCTCCGTCATGCCCAGCAAGGCCGACACCGAAGCCGCCGGACACACGGCGGTGCTACACAACGGCACGGTCCAGACGCTCAAGCCGTTCACGACCCTCTCTGCCCTCGGCATCGGCTACGGGACCACCAACACGGCCGTCGGCCTGCTGCTCGTCCTCGGCAGCACCCTGCCCATGGGCGGCTCTCCCCTCTTCTTCTGGGGCTTCCTGATCCAGGCCGTCGTCGGCCTCGCCACCGCCACGACCCTCGCCGAGCTGGCCTCCGCCATGCCTCACCCCGGCGGGCAGTACATCTGGGTCAACCGCCTGGCGCCCCCCTCGTCCCGGCGGTTCCTCTCCTACATGACGGCCGTGGTGAGCTGGCTCGCCGCCGTGTCCACCGGCGCGTCCGCCTGCCTCTCCGTGCCCCTCGGCGTGTGCTCCATCATCTCGCTCCTCGACCCGAATTTCGTCTACAAGCGCTGGATGGGCTTCGTCGGCTTCCAGCTCCTCAACCTCCTGACCGTGTTCGGAGCCAGCTTCGAGAGGGTGCTGCCCAAGATCTCCAAGGCCATGCTGCTCTTCAGCTGCGTGACCATCGCCGTCGTCTTCATCACGCTCTTCGCCATGTCGGACACCCACGTCTCGGCCTCCGACTTCTTCGTCAACTCCGTGAACCTGACCGGCTGGCCCAAGGGCATCGCCTTCATCATCGGCATGAACGGCGCCAACTGGAGCTTCTCCTGCCTCGACGTCGCCACCCACCTGGCGGAGGAGATGCCCTCCCCCGCGACCGACATCCCCAAGGCGCTCATGTGGACCATCGTCGTCGGCTTCACGTCCGGCCTCCTCGTCGTGACCTCGGTCCTCATCAACGCCACCGGCATCGCCGCCGCCGAGGACAACTCCGCCCTCGCCCTCTTCTTCCGCATCACCGGCAGCAAGGCCGCCGCCGTCGGCCTCTGGGTCCCCGTGCTCATCACCACCGCCGGCGCCGTCTGGTCCATCCAGACCTGGCAGTCCCGCCTCGCCTGGACCATCAGCCGCGAGGCCGGCTTCCCCCTCCACCGCCACCTCAGCAAGATCACCCCCTCGCCGCTGCACACGCCCACCTGGGCCATCCTGTTTTCCGCGACCGGCACCGCCGTCTTCGGCTGCCTGTACCTCGGCTCCGAGCTGGCCTTCAACTCGCTGATCTCCACGGGCCTGCTGCTGCAGTACATCAGCTACAGCATCCCCGTCGTCCTCGCGCTGCGCCAGGGCCGCGCCAACTTCAAGCACGGCCCGTTCTGGTACCCGCGGCTCGGCCTCGTCGCCAACATCGTCATGCTGTCGTGGTCGGTGGTCGCGCTGGTGTTCTACTGCTTCCCGTACTACCTGCCGGCCGTGGCCGACCAGATGAACTATGCGTCGCCGGTGCTCGCGGCGATCGGCATCTTCGCGCTGTCGCTGTGGTTCCTGTTTGCGCGGAAGAACTACGAGGTGAAGGAGTATCTGGAGCAGTAGTAACAAGGAATCGAGGGAGGTAGAATGACCCCGGAATCTCATCCGTTCAAACTGAACACGTTGCACTCGCGTGACGGATGTCCATCCATGTCCAATGTTCGTCAGCATGAAGATGGCACCATCGCATAATCAAACCTCGCCAGCTTGTTGACCAGCTTGTTGATTCGACAAACGTCCCGGGCAGCCTGTTGATTGAGTCTTGGAAACGTCCACCGATGCCACGTTGAAGGTGAAGTTTGCCCAGGATGTCAGCCTGTCCGCGTTAAAAGTTGTATGCGTCCGCTTGCTAAGAATTCACGCCGATCACATCACCCCGCCGCTTCAGGCAGCAAACAGCGCGCTCAGGAGATCTGCGAAACATTGGCTTGCACTAACCAGGAAAGCAAACTGAACCAAGGTCCCTGATGATGCGGGGACTTTGGACTTTGGGGGTGAAAGTCGCCGTACCTCTGGGCTTATAAAAAGTCTCCGGCGCATCCCTTAAGAGCCCTAACTCCAACTGAACTCTCGTCATCACAACACAACCTCTCACTACTACTCGTAGTACACCTCACCTTCACTGCATTTTACTGGAAAAGTCACGACAACTCAGAATGTCCTCCGAATCACCTTCACCCTCGCGCCGCCCCTTCACGGGATCCTGCCACTGCGGCAACACGCGCTACGTCCTCTTCCTCACGCTGCCGCACGCGAACATCCCCATCGGCCCCAAGCAGGGCCGCTCGCCGCCCGGCGTGCAGAACTTCTACCGGTGCAACTGCACGCTCTGCCACAAGGCCGGCCTCCTGCACGTCCGCCCGCTCTCCCCGCCGGACGACTTCCTGGTTCTCAGCCCCAGCGACCCCTCCGAGCTGGGCGACTACGCCGTCCCCGGCGGCACCATCCACTGGTACTTCTGCAAGAACTGCGGCATGCGGTGCTTCAGCTGGCGTGGCAGGACCGAGAGCGTAGAGCTCGACGTCGAGGACGCCGGGCTTGGAAGCATCGCCGAGAAGCTCGAAAAGAGCGGCGATGTGCAGAACGGCTCGGTCAAGGCGTGGAGGGGGGTGAAGCAGGGCTGGAACGGGTATCTCAGCGTCAACGGCGGCTCCCTGGACGCCGGCCAGGAGGGCCTGGACCTTCGCGAGTGGAAGGAGAAGGACTGGCTCTTGTACATTGATTGCTTGGAAGTCCAGGGATTCGGCGAGAAGCCGAGATATGAGCGTCCTCACGAGGGCGGTGTTTATTGATTTGGGTGGTCTTCAGCCTTCAAGGCTCTCCACTTGTTACTCAGGCTTGTTCCAGAACAATCATCACTGGCTGCCCACTGAGAATGGTTCGCTTCAGCGGCAGATTGCCTCCCCAAGCGCTGTAAGGCTCCACCTGAAGGCAGTGACTTGCACCCGAAGCGCCCCTGCGCCGCCCTTTTGGAGACGGATCTCAACCCTGACTTGAACATCATCGGACGAGGTCAACCCTCAACCCTCTCGCCATCTCACCCCCGATTTACTGTCCAAGACCCAGAACACACCCAAACCATGTCGCGGCAAGATGGCCCCGGAGCTGCCGCCGACCCCCAGCATGCTAGCATCCTCTTCGGCCTCCCCCAGGAGCTGCGCGACCTCATCTACGGCCACGTCTTCTCCTCGACGAGGTTCAGCTACGGCAGGAGACTCATCGATGAAGAGACCATCGCAGAGATCGTCCCCGCTCCCCACGGCCTCGCGCTGCTCCGGACCTGCCGCCGCACCGGGAACGAGATCGGCAGCCGCTGGCAGTCCCACGTCCGCTTCAGCTTCGAGTCGACCGCCGAGATGCTCGACAAGCTGGCGCCGCTCCCGCGCAAGACCCTGCGGCGCATCCGCCACGTCCGCGTCCGCGACGACCTCACCGAGCTGTCCCACCCCGAGGGCTCGCCTCCGCAGTACTTCCGCCTGCACACCCTGCTCAAGCTCCTCCCCGGCCTGCGCCTGGCCGAGCTCACCGTCCTCGGCAGCTACCTCGACCTGAACGTCTACAGGAACCTCGACATCCTCATCCACTCGGGCTCCGGCTGGAAGACCCTGCGATACATCAGCTACAGCAGCTCGTTCCTCGGCTACGCCCCGTCCATGAACCTGCGCTGCACGCCCCGGAAGCCCCAGCCGGCGCACTGGCGGGAAGTCCTCGACCGGCGGGACGGGGCGGCGTCGGAGCCCACGGTCATCATCTACCGCAAGCACGAGCCGGGGCACGCGAGCTCCATCTTCAGCGCCCCCTGCACGAGGTTCTGGCAGCCCCCGCCGCGCGACGCGCTGGAGCAGGCCGCGTTCGGGCGCAGGCCGGATTTCTCACTCTTCAGAGGCGAGGGGCGGCGCAAGGAGGTCATGGTCGTCGTCACGAGGGGCGCCGGTGTCGACATTGAGGAGGAGCCGTCGCTGCCCCTCCGGCAGGACGGCGAGGCCGATGTCAGGGAGAGGTTCCCGGGGAAGACGTGGGAAGAGGTACGGGGTGTCTATGGTAGTATCGACGAGCCCGAGCCGGGCAGTAAGAAGACTGTGCAGCTCGTGGACTCGTATGTCTCTGTCGACGACTATGCATGGACGCACCATCACGCTGTGTGGGATAACGTTAATGGCTTCTAGTACTTAAAGAAGAAGGTCGTGTCGAGCGGAGGAAGCGCCAGAAGCAGTGCGACCGACCCGCCCGGAACCTTGAACCTTGGACTCTTTTCTTATCTCTCGCCCCTCATCCGTCACAGTCACGGCCTGCGCGGGGTTGATGGCCGAGCCGTCAGGACACAGTAGCTGAGAGTCTTTCTCACACCTACTCAAACATTTCGATCGCTGGATTACTACATCTCACACATCATGAGCAACCTACCCCTGTCGTCGCTGTGGGTGAACGGCCGTGACCACACCGGATCGGGAGAACTGTGAGAAGCGCCACATCTCTTTGTCCTATCCTCGGAAGACTGATGAGAGCAGCATTCCCATCGAGAGCCCCGCGACGGGCGACATCTTTGCCCGGTGAGTGCCACGTCCACCACTTCTCGAGCGACCACAGAACTCACGCCTCCCAGCTGCGAATCCGCCTCTGCCGCCGACGTCGACCATGCCGTCCGCCTCGCCCACGACACATTCAAGTCCGGCGTCTGGTCCCGCGCCCCGCGGCTCACCCGCGCCGACGTCCTCGACGCCGCCGCCGCCCTCCTCGCAGACGCCCTCCCCGACCTGATCGCCCTCGAGGTCCGCCAGACCGGCCGCGCCATACGCGAGATGAACGCCCAGGTCCCGACCCTGACCAAGTGGTTCCGCTACTACGCCGCCCTCCTCCGCACCGAGGAGCGCTCCGTCCTCCCGACCGCCGGCAAGCTGCACAACTGGGTCGACCGCGTGCCGCTCGGCGTCGTCGTCCAGATCACACCCTTCAACCACCCGCTCCTCATCGCTGTCAAGAAGCTCGCCCCCGCCCTGGCCGCCGGGAACAGCGTCATCGTCAAGCCGAGCGAGCTGACGCCCCTGACCACCCTGCGCCTCGGCGCCATCCTGAAGAAGGCCGGCCTGCCCGACGGCGTGTTCAACGTGCTCCCCGGCTACGGCCACGTCACGGGGAAATCCCTCGTCGAGCACCCGCTCGTCCGCAAGGTGGACGTCACGGGTGGCACCGTCGCCGGAAGGGCCATCGGGGCCATCGCCGGTCGCAACCTCGCCCGGTACACGGCCGAGCTCGGCGGCAAGGCGCCCCTCATTGTCCTCGAGCAGGCCAACATCGACGCGGCGGTGAACGGCGTCGCCTTCGGGTCCTTCATCGCCAGCGGCCAGACCTGCGTCGCCAGCACCCGCATCATCGTCCACAACTCCGTCCTACCCTCCGTGCTGGAGAAGCTCACCGCCAAGGTCGAGTCGATCGCACGGCGCATGGGGTCGCCGGACAACGTCGCGACGATGATGGGGCCCCTGATCTCCGAGAAGCAGCTCAACAACGTCCAGGCCCTGGTGGACGAGGCCCTGCAGAGCGGCAACGCGAGGGCCCTGACGGGCGGGAGCCGCATGTCCGGCACCGCCGCCCTCGACGGGACGGACTTCTCCAAGGGCTACTACTTCGCGCCGACCGTGCTCGTCTCCAGCCGTCCCGGTGAGAGCAGCATCCTGTCGACTCGCATCTGGCACGAAGAGGCCTTCGGCCCCGTCATCGTCGTCGTGGGCTTTGACACGGAGGAGGATGCGGTCCGGCTGGCCAACGACAGCGAGTTCGGGCTCGGCGCGGCGGTCTGGACGCAGGACCTGTCGCAGGCGCACCGGGTCGCGGGGAAGATCGACGCGGGCATCGTCTGGGTGAACACGCACCACCGCAACGATCCCAGCAGCCCGTGGGGCGGCGCGACGAACGCCAGCGGCGTCGGCAGCGAGAACGGCGTCGAGGCGTACAATGCGTACACGACGATGAAGAGCACCATCATCAACTTTGCGTCGGCGGAGGAGGCGCTCGCGACGGATGACTGGTTCCGCGAGGGCGCCGGGGATGTTCGGTATGGCTGAGCTGCCAGCTATACTTCTTTGACGTTTCAGTCAGCATTAGCAGATATATAAGAAAAGTCATCAAGCCATGCTTTGGCAGAAAGAAGAGAGAGAGATTTCTGATATCAGCCTCAGCGAGGCCATTCACTTCCACACCTAATAATACATCGATCTTAAACGAACTGAATCTCCAAGTCAACACGGGGAAATTCTATTTACAGGGAGAAAGTCCAATTCACTTACAGGCCAACAAGGCCCTATCTCAACTGATTCAAGATTGACCCGGGCCACTCTGATTCGTAGCCTTCCACAGAGCGCCGTATAAGTTAACGCGTCTCTCACGCAGCGCGCCGCACGCCGCACGCCGCGCTCTCCTGCGTCTGTGTTGTCCCGGGAGCAATAGAGGGAAGGAGCGCGACCCGAGATATTCACTTTCTTCCGCGGGTTTATTGCTGTCAGGGAAAACTCCGCCAAGCGTCCTCATAACCTCATCTTTCACTTTCTCTTACGTCCACCAACGACGTAAGAGACACCGACTGATCCGTTTTACCTCCTCAACCATCTCCATCAACGCCATGGCAAAACTCACAGACCTCCCAATCGAGCTTCTGGGAGAGATCCTGGAATCACTCTCTCCGCAGGACCTCAAATGCACGAGGCTGCCGTGCAAGGTCCTGGCCGGAGAGGCCATCAAGCCTCTCTTCCGTCGCATATGTCTTTCCCGCCTCCGTCTCGACCTCAACTCCTTCTTGGCCATTGCATCTGACCCCAAGCTCAACAAAACGGTCCGAACTGTCGTCTGGTACGACATTTCAGAGGACCAGCCGGACACTGCTGCAGCCTCGCAAGTCTTCTGGCGCGATGCCGCTGGCCACGATACCCCAGGAAACCAGGCAGTCTGGGTCAGGCTTGCCGGCGAATGGCCCGAGATGGACCGCCGCTTAATGGACGCCTTCGAAAATCTACGACTAGCCAACACGATATCGTCCGAACACATGCCACTCCAGCGCCTCCTCGATCGCACCCCCAGCACCCTCCACGATACCCTCCTGATGAACAGAAGCACGGGTGAATTCTACCGCCCCGACGACCCCAACATCGGGTACCCCCTGTTCCTCCGGGCCCTGATCAGGCGCAGAGCGCAGACAGCAAGCCCCATCACCAAGTTCAGCGTCACAGAATTCTTCTATACAGACTGGGTCGCCAACGCTCTCGAGTTCTGCCTCCCCGCCGACGAGGTGCCGGCAGCCTACCCCTATCCTGACCACTTTCACCACTTCTTCTACCATGACGCCTTCACGACATTGACGCATCTCGACCTGGACAGCTCCTTCGCGCCCCTCCAAAAGGGCATCGAACACTTCGCCAAGGTCCTGTAGGGAGCACAGCGCCTCGAGTCACTCCGTCTCTCCTCCGAGAGATTCAAATATGACCCCGATGACGAGATTGACGATGATGACAACGACGACGAGCAACACCCCACGCCCGGAGACTTCTTCAACCCGGTCATCGAGCACCTGACCCTACCCAAACTCCGCCGTCTCACTCTCTCCCACATCTCCAGCCTAGACATGGAGCTCCTCGTCCCTTTCCTGCTTCGCCATGCGGGCACCCTCAGAGTCCTCCGCCTCCACTGTTGCAGCATCGCAGCTAAGATCGCGATTTCCCTGGCCCAAAATGGCAGCATGCGCCTGGACTCCCTCCATATCCGCCCCTTTTACAAAGATGAGACCCGTCTCTGCGTCAGCGAGGCGGCCCTCATCGGATACCTCAGCGACCCGGCGGCAGAAGAAGATGTTTCCACCGAGCTCGCCCTGGATGACCTGGCTTACATCCATACACACTTGGACGTTCTGCGTTTCTGCGGCGGCGCCAAGCGGGTGGAGTTTGCTCCCTGCGGGGAGGTGGACGGGGAGGACGGTGAGCCTTCAAGGGATGCACGGGCATGAGGACGGGAAACATGATACCGGGTAAACTTGTTTTGAGTCATTAATTCTTCCATGTGCGCCCACGCGAGTTGTCACTTCTTTTTTGTCGCCGGCTCAAAGAGAACTCGTTCGAGGACGGCTGTATCACGGCCCTTGGCCGCGAGGTTGTGGCTGGGTTGAATTGGAGCCAGCTCGGCTTGTCGCCTCCTTTGTGTGTCGCTTCTTTGACCGGTCCCTCACTCGTCCTGTGTCCTGCTCACTCGCTTCTCGTCGACGTGCAACTTGTTTCCCGTTGCACATTTGAGTTGACTCTCGGTTAAGCCATCTCGTGGTGGAGTTCGCTGTTGGCCGAGTCGTCGACTCTTGAAATAATCACTTTGTTAGACCCTTGGCCTTTCGATGAATATTGATATTAGGTGACCAGGTCCCGACCTATTAGTACACGTAGTCTACGACACTCTCCTTCCTCCATCTAGGGGCGCTGCCCATCGACCTTCTTTAGATCCCTCGCCAGGGACGCCAGATCAACCCACCCCGGCGGCCGGCGGTGCATGTCCTGTCCGACCTCCTCCGCATCCAGCCCGAACCGCAACAGCCCCTCCTCAGAGCACCACTCCCCGGTCCCCATCAGGCCAACGGGCACCTTGCCCACCGTCCCCTCGTCCGCGATCTCCTCGACCTCCCCGGGCTTCGCGTACCCCGCCGGCACGGTGATGCTCGGCACGCCGCAGTAGTTGCCCATCCACACGTACTCCATCGTCTTCATCGTCTGGTCGCCGTCGCTGATGCCGTGCCTGAGCTCCCTCTCACTGCGGATCGGCCACCCGGCGCACGCGGACGTCGGCGTCACGATGATCATCCCAGGGTGCTGCGCCCACAGCCACGCGAGGTGCTGCATGAGCACGCGCCGCAGCTTCTGCGCGAGCACGTAGTCCTCCGCGGGCGTCGTGCGCCCGAGGCAGAGCAGGATGCGGTTCGCGGCCGAGATGCCCTTGGCGTCGGGGACGAGGGCGGCCGCGTCGGCGAGGAGCGTCAGCGCGTGCGCGAACTGGCCCTCCGCGACGAGGGGGATGTCGATGGGCACGGTCGTATAGCCCTTCTGCGAGACGAGGCGGGCGATCATGTTGCGGCAGAGCGTCTGCACGACCGGGGTGGAGCGGGCGATCCAGGCCTCGGGGACGCCGAGGACCTTGGGCCCCGGGTCGGGGGTGCTGTAGATCTTACGGCTCAGGGGGCGCGGGACGGGGAAGGTCGACCTGTGGTGGGGGACGTTGATGATGTCGAACATGGTGATGAGGGACTGCATGTCACTTGCGATGGGCCCGTTGACGGCGGCGTTGTTGCTGTGGTTCTGGTTGGGGAAGAAGGACAGACGGCCGTGGGTCGGCTTGAGCCCGAAGACGGAGCAGAACGAGGAAGGGAGGCGGATGCTGCCGCCGCCGTCGCTGCCGAGGGCGATAGGGAGGAGGCCCGAGGCGACGGCATAGGCAGAGCCGGATGAGCTTCCGCCCGTGTAGTACCTCGGGTTGTAAGGGTTGCGCGGCGTCCCGTGGGCAACATTCAGGCCGGAGGTGTCTGTATGCGTCAATACTCATGCCAAGTTTGAGCGACATTGGACTAACCCATTCCAAACTCATGCATCGAGAGCTTCCCCAGGATGAGGGCCCCAGCGTCTTCCAGCTTCTTGGCACACCACGAGTCCTTCGTCAGGGCACCCTCGGCCGTCGGCGGATGCTCGTGGCAATAGTCGTTTGACGTTCCCAGCGTCGTCTTGTAGCCGTCTAAGTCGAACTCGTCCTTCACCGCGGTCGGGACGCCATCAAGGGGCCCAAGCGACCGGCCCTGCTTGTACCGCAGCGTGGACGCCTCGGCGGCCTTGAGGACCTTGGTGACGTGAACGTCAATCCATGCCAGCGAGTGCTCCCCCGGGGGAGACGTGTCGCGGCGGATGAGAGGCAGGATAGCCTGGGCGACGTCCAGCGGGGTGAGTTGACCGGACAGGTACAGGGCGCGGTACATGGCGACCGAGTTCTCGCGCTGCTGCGACAGGGGATCGAGCGATCCGTCACTGCCATTCGCGTCCGTGGCATCATCATCACCATCGCCGTCCTTCTCGTCTTCCTCGACGGGAAACACGGTGGGGTCGTAGCGCGGCTCTGTCGTGCGGATGTGATACCAGACATCGCGCATGGATCCGAAGCCTGCATTCCGCCAAGCGGCCCTCCTGATGAAGCCGAAGCTCTCCATGCTGCGCCGCCGTCAGCCCCGGCGACCGACGCACAACTCTCATCCGTCCACGGGCATTGACTTACAGGTAGGCGGATATCACGAGGAACACACCATAGATCCTCGGATTGGGGCTCTGGGCGGGCCTGGCAGGGACATCGGGTCTAGTGCGTCGTCAGCTCACTCAACATCCGACAAGGATCCCTGGCAGGGCAGACTCACGCGCGTACCGGCTCCGGGTACAGCAGGAACTTCTTTCGGGGAGGGTTCGAGGCCATCGTGAGGTCTCGCGGGGGCGCGCCTTGCGACTCTTCTCAGGCAAGACGATTGTCGAAGATGCAGGTGCGTGCATGCATGAATGCACGAGGCGCGATGGATTGAGATGGAATGCAAGGTTGGCGTCGCGTGGCGGCACGGGACGAGACTTTGGCTATCAACCAATGCCCGGGAGGAACGGGTCGGTGTGGGTCCGGATGCGGACTCCGCGGACTCGGATCTCCGGCACAACCCCGTCCGATGATGATGCAACACGTTGCAAGGCAGCAGGAATAAAAAGTTAGAACTTCATCTTAAACATAATTGAATCTTCAAATAGCGTGATTTCGAGGCTCCCTGTGATAAATAGTCGTCTGCATCGGCTTCCCCTGAACCACATGATGGGGCCAGCAAGTCAGCATATTGAGGTGGAATCTCAGTGACCTCACCTCGAGAGGAACTGTGACATTGGTGAATGAATTGATGTCGTCGAGAATCTTGAATAGAATCATCTTCAGCCTACCCATTCTATCCACCAGATTGGGATGGCGGATGTGGTAAGCAGATCATATGCACAACTCTTCCCTCGTGTCGCTGAACCAGCATGGTGTTCATCCTGAGATTATATTGACAGCCCTGCTGGCCCGACTAATGGACACCAGGCCTCACTGACCACAGAATGTTCCCCTTTGTAGTATATGTTGATGTCTAGGTGATAAACGAGCGTGATAAAGGAATGGCAGTAAGGAATGAAGGCGGGGAAACCACAATATCCCAACAGAACCGTCACCGGTCGTGAATTCCTGCTCAAGCCTTCAGACTGTCCACCCAATCCTGGGTCTTGACCACCTGGGCAAACAGCGGCCAGATGACATCGGTAGCGACGTCGGTCTGTTCCTTGGTGAACCCAGCCGTGGCATCCTTGCTGTTTCGTCATCAATTAGCATACTGGACCAAGAGAGTCAGAAGGCTTGTTGTCACTTACAGAAGGGTCACATTGTAACCACTTGCATTCCATGTCAGCTGACGGAGTTACATGCCGCGAAATAACTGATGGACTCACAGTTCGTATGCACGGCGAGCCGTGGCTTCCATGCACATGTTGGCGGTAAGCCCAGCGATCGTGAGGTGGGTAATATCGCGCTGCCGAAGCTGATAATCAAGATCCGTGTTCTCGAAGCAGCTGTGCGTCCCGGTGTCAGCTGGCTCCAATCGTGTACAGCCACGACCTACGGAGACTCACTCGCTGTTCCAGTGCTTGCTGACGACCACGTCTCCGTTCTCCTTCACTGGCTCGAGGCCTTTGTAGATCTGGGCGCCGAATGTGCCCTCCTCGGCCAACTTGCCGGCCTGCTGCCTGAGGTTGGAGCCGGTCATGTGCTTCCACCCATCGAAGCTGTTAGGAGTATAGTTCTGATGGAGGCCGTAGTAGACGGGAATGCCATTGGCCCTGGCGGCCGCAGTGGCCTCTTCGATGTGCTTGACAGTCTGCTTCTCTTCCATGTCCTTTAGCTTGGGGGTCAGGACACCGTGGGGATGGAGGAAGTCGTTGTAAGGGTCAACGAGGACAAGGGCTCGGGTAGGAGTCGCCATTTTGATAGAGATATTGAGAGAGAGCGGAGAGCGAGAGCGCGAATTGGTAGAAGCGGAGGCTGTGAATGGGATGGTACTGGATGGTACTACTAAGCTCTTGGAAGGGCAGAAGGGCGACGCTTTATAGGCGACGGTGCCCAGGTCATCTGCCTCAGGTCCAGATGCATCTCAGTCTTCTGTCCTCCATTGCAGCGAGCCAGATGACAAATTGGGACCATACTGTTCCATTTGTCATGGCCTCCTGAACCCTCGCGCTCAACAAAACTCATTGTGCAGCCAACGTGATTGGTAATGGTTCGACAAGTGGTGAACCTGATTGGATCGAGTCGTAAATTGGTCAGCATGTCAGCGCGAGAAAAGGGGGCCGGATCCACCCGCCGTTCAGCTGGCTGCTGACCAATTTCAGTTTCGCTGTCCTGTCTCCGGGCCGCTCCCCTCTCCAGGACCGCCCAATTCCCCCACGGGTTGCTTTTCTGAGCTCCTCCTTTCCCTCTCTCTTCTCTAATATTAGTTGTTCCACGTACATCTAGATCATTGAACACTTCAGGTATGCTTGTAGACGGCTAGGTACCAAGGTTCGCAACCCCCTGACTCTGCTCTGACGCATGAACTAGAATTACAGAGCATCCATCCACGATCCGACCACCGAGAAATATATAGACAAAAGAGAAAAATAATATCCACGACTATGAATACTTCATTTTATCCACTTCAACAACAAGTGTCCCTCGGGGCCACGCAGGAGATGTCGCAGCTAGATGTAGAGAAGCAGAGGACAGAAAAGGAAGCTGAGCAAGATTCGGCCAACGAGGGGTCCTCGTCGTTACCGACTGCAGAAGAGCCACCAGCACCTCCAAGTGCGGTGTCTGCAGTGCCTGACCTCATGGGAGTCATCAGCCGCATCGCAACAAGGTCTGCAATCACAACCCCAGGTCCACCTCCTGATGGCGGGAGTCGTGCCTGGCTATGTGGTACGTAAACCAGCGAAAAGCAGATGTCCTGGTTCTCCTCTGACATCCAAATTAGTCCTCGGCGGTCATCTGGTTGTTATGAATACCTGGTAGGTTTCCAGCGGCAGGGCAGATTGTCGCAGCAAGCTGATTGCGGCCAGGGGCGTCATCAACTCCTTCGGGGCGTTTCAGAGCCACTACGTACAAGCACTTCAGCGGTCTCCTTCGGATATCTCATGGATCGGCTCCATTGAGATCTTTTTTCTCTACTTCATCAGCACCTTTACAGGTCGGCTTACCGACGCCGGGTACTTCCGACAAGTAATAACCCTGGGGAGTATCCTCGTTGTCCTCGGAGCGTTCCTCACGTCCATCTCAACCCAGTACTGGCAGGTCGTCCTTGCTCAAGGCGTCTGTGTCGGCCTAGGCAATGGCTGTCTGTTCGGTCCCGCAGTTGCCATCGTGTCGACGTACTTCCAGAAGCACCGGTCGATCGCAATAGGCCTGGCAGCCTCCGGGAGCGTGACGGGGGGCATCATCTTTCCCACTATCGTGCAACAGCTGCTCCCCCGGGTAGGCTTCGGCTGGACCATGAGGACCATTGGCTTCATCCAAGCCGGTACATTTGTCGTCGCCTTGCTGACCATGAAATCCCGGACCGCACCACGGAAGGCGGGCCGCGCTGTCGACCTTTCAGCTTTCAAAGAGTTGGACTACGCATTCTATGCTCTCGGTGGCTTCATGGTAGGTCCCCTTCCCACTCCGAAGTATTGATCAACGCTGACGCACAATGCCAGTGCTTCTGGGGGATCTTCTGCTTCTTTTTCTTTCTTGCCGCATATGCGCGGGATGAGCAGGGCATGTCCTTCACCCAGTCGCTCAATCTCCTGATGATCATGAGTGGTGCCGGTATCGTTGGCCGCCTGGTCCCGAGCTATCTGGCTGACCGCGTCGGCACGCTCACCGTCTTCATACCTACAGCTGCAGCCGGATCGTTGCTCATGTGGTGCTGGATGGCCATCAAATCTCCGGTAGGGTTGTATGTATGGGCCAGTGTGACCAGCAATGCGCTGGGAGGCGTCCAGAGCATGTTCCCCTCGGCGCTGGCTGCCCTCACAGCAGATCCGAGGCAGCAGGGTACGAGGATTGGCATGGTCTTCACGGTGGTCAGCTTCGCCGTACTAACAGGCCCACCGATTGCCGGCGCACTGATCTCCGCGATGGGGAGTTATGTCGGTGCCCAGGCATTTGGGGGGAGCTGCCTTGTGCTGGGAACATGCTTTATGGCCGTGTCGAGGGAGATCAAGCGGAGAAAGAGGGCGGCTGCGATGTGGGACAAGCTTTGAGCCCCTAATTCTAAAATATTCCTAGAAGAGCTGCCATTGTATGTATCTCTTGTATCCATTTATTTTGCATTGTCTGGAGGAGTAGATAGGGGATGTCTAACGGTACAGCGTTTGGATGACAAATTGAGCAGGCGTGGGCATCGGGCATAAAGATTCAGCGGGACGGTCAGCAATTAGAGTAATGACATAAATACATCAGATGAGGCCTTGGTCTGGCCTTGAAGAGTGCTAGAAGGAGAACAAACAGATGTCATGACTACATGGGTCCCCAAGCCGAGGGCCTGGAGCTGCAACCAGCAAATGGAATTGGTAAGCAAGGTACGGCGACGGTCGACTCCGCTCAGATTTCATCCTGCAGCCATCCTATTCTTCAACAAGACTCGATAGACTGCGTTTCCAGTCCTGCAACGTCTTTCTCATCTTCTCCAGTTGCGCCTGAGAGTCTTGAAGCTCAGTCTCCATCTGCTGTTTCTCACGCTTTAGAGTCGCCACCTCGTCCACAGCAGCCTTCCTTTGCGCCGCTTCCAATCGCAGTTGCGACACCTCTTGCTGCGAGACACGTGCTGACTCGGACACCTTCCGCGCAAGTTCGAGTTCTTTCTTCCCCAGGTCTAGCTCCTGTCGCAGTCGAGTCATCTCCGCAGTGAGATGCCCAACCTGTTGTCGAAGGTCACCCGTGGACTCCAGCTCAGCGTACAGCACCCGCAGGGCGTTGTCGACGTCTGTTGGTAGAGTCGAGTACCGGGACTTGCGGGGATGCTTTGCGCGGTCCAGCTCCCGTGAGGGTTCCGTCACGTTAGTGCTTCTCCGTGGAGGCGGCGGCGGCGAGCGACTTCGTCGCGGAAGACCTGGTGAGCCTGTTCTCGGAGGTGGAGGTGAGGCTGGTCGCCGCGGGTCAACGCGCAACTCCGCCGCGGACTGGGTTGGTGATGCCGGGGGTGTCAGCGACGGCGGTTCAACATGCCAGTTCCGGCGCACACAAATGTGGCAGTACCAGGCGCCTGTGACCGCTGAATATCGCCCTTCTGTCGGTTTGCAGGATTCATGGAACGAGAGCCGACAAGTGACGCAGCCGACTATATCCCCCGGGTTGCCACATGTGAAGCAGACCTTGTCGTGTGGTGCTCCTGCTTCTGACGAGAACATGTTAATGCAGGCTTCAATACAAGCGAAGGTGTTTGTAAGTACTCACTGATCCATGCTTTCAAGTTTCTCAGCGCCGTTTCAACTGACTCCTCGGGACGACACGGCGACAGTGCGTCGTACGGTATTGTCAACGAATTTGAATCTGCAGGAGCAGCCGCAGTCGGAGATTCATTTCTGCTGGGGCTCCCCAGGCGTCGACGTTTCGATCTTTTGCCCCTTCCGGTACCTAGTACGACGATGCTGTCTTCGGCGTGATTCATTGCTGATGCGAGGTTTGAGATGTCGAGATGCAAAAGCTGTGACCAGTCAGGAATGGGACGTGGCGCGTTTATCAGGGCCGTTGCCGGACCTATGTGATTTGTCATCCAGATGAGGGGGGGTTGATGACCAATTTGATGACCAATCTAACCACCAGGCGTCTCGCCTTCCCAAGTTACGCTTGAGGCTCAGTCAATTTACGAGTTGGGAACTCGAGGATGCCTCGGATATGTCGACCTGCTTCCCGCATAGACTCAGTAACATCGCTGCACGGTATTTATGCAAGACACCAAGGTTTTCTGCAGCTCTGAAGCCTTTCTCCACCAGTAGCCGTCATTCTCAACGGAAGTCGGCTGCAGCTTTTCAGTCATGACCTACTGAACCACAATCTTGTCGACCATGTGCGGAAACGTTTCTCGTGTTCTAGCTCGTGAAAAAGTACAGGAAGAGACTTTTCGAATAGAAATCTCATATGATAAAGTAGCAAAGGAACATCGCGACTCTCCTCTCGTAACATAGTTCACCACATACATGTTCGGTGACCCAACGAGCCCACTGGAATCTTCATTTTGATCGACTTCTCGTCTGCCTACAACGTTCTCCGATGTGCTCCACCCCGAGCCACGTATATCCACGGTCCCCTCTTTGGGGCATCATCCTTAACACCACCGACTGCACCAATAGTCACTGAAGTTTTCGCAATACGCGTAGCACGTCGCATCATCGGAGTTGCCAAAGGGGCAGAAACGGTTCGAGACTGGGGGGGTGACGAGACAGTCCGCCATTATCGGAGGGTAACACTTCTTGTATTCGGGGCTGTCCACTGGACAGGTGGGTTTGGGAACGGGAAAAGGCCACTGCCTCTTGGCCAGAGGCGCATTGGTATCGTCGGTGATAGTCGGGGCGGCGGCCGCGGACGCGGCGAGAGCGAGGGTAATGGCCTGTAGCATCCATCGTTAAATCACCAACTTCGTCAAGCTCAGCGGTTGCTGCATCGGAGTAGATAGCTGACCTTGAGGGAGAACTGCATCTTGCTTAGGATGGCTGAAGAACTTGAATGGATTTTGAGCTGGGTAGAGACAACAGTCAAAGTGTGTGGGAATATCGGCCTATTTAAGCCCGTCGGCTCGCCACGGGAAGCAAAGTTGTCCTTTGTGGCGTGCATCATACTCCTAAACACCAACCGTTGTCACTTCAGGCTCTTTTGTCGCGATGTGACCGGGTATCGGAACCCGATACCAGACTCCCAAGCGTGGATGCAAGACTGAGGCACGGGGATTGCGTGGCCTCCGGCGAGTTCAATTAAACACGGGCCGTGTTGCATGCTTCCCATATGCATGATGGAGGCACGACAGAATCTGCCACAAATTCGATGGCTGAAAGGATTAAGGATTGTTGAAAGGCCCCTATCAAGGCTCCAAAAGCTGGGCATTCCCTCTGTTCCACATCAAGATGACAGGCGGTCATACGATACGTCCTTTGAGGCACGCTGGGCTCCTATGTCGCCTGCCCTACCAGAATCAGGCCCAATGCTTCAATCTTGTCACCCTTGGCACGGGACGGGAACATTTCTTGAGCTGGTTCGATCATGTCGTTGAGACTGAGAGGGATTGGGGGTGCCATATATGATCATGTAGCATCCAGTATTGAGTCTCGCGATAGCCAGGGCTTTTCAGGGGAAGACTGGCGTGAAAGATGCGCGTCGTGACTTAACACGTATCAAGACACACCACTCAAGGAACATCGGAATGATTTGTACGAGAAGCGACGTTGCCAAGCTGGCAGAAAAGGGGCGTTTCTCACTGATCCGCCGCGTCTCTCAGCAGGACGGATGGATAGAGGCGAATGTTACCAGGATCTGCATCTTGCATGGAGCTCACAGACACTAAGTACAGTACAGGATTTAAAGTCAAGGAGTCGCAGTCCCGAGCATCTGAGGCAGGCTTTTGTGCGCAATCAACCGTGACTTTCCACTAAATCCAGCCTGCATGTCACAGGTGTGGAAACGAAGGAAGAATACATGGTGCGGGTGCCGACTGCCATATGGCCCACATCCCGTAGCTCTTGTTCAACATGAAAGCACCAGTGGAAACAGATATAGAAACAGATGCAACACTCTGGCTGGGCTTTCGGAGGACTTGGGGTACTACCAAGCCTCGATGCATTGGTCCCATTTCTTCAACACCGGCGCATACGAAACCTGCGGCCATGTCCTATGGGACTCGAAACACTGCTGGCCAATACCGCGCTGACCTAAATGCCCCGACAAAGACACATTCTAGATCGCATGGCGCAGAGTGTACCTTCACTTGACATTTCATCTACATACTCTCAAAACCACCCTTACGGGGTCCTCGCCGACAACAGAAGACTGGGCGCTAGGCTAGAGCTTCTGATAAAAGGTTGCATCGCCGTGGGCCGCCATTGGCCGTTGCGAGTTGGTTGCAGCCCCGGAAAACCTCCACAAGGTTCCTACTGCCAGTTCTGCCTCCTCTGCAGAACCCTCTGGTACGCGCGTGCATCCCACTGAAACAGTCCAACGGCTGCCAAGTTGTTCAGCGCCTCAACTGTCCATGCTTGACAGTTCCATGTGTTGCTCTGGTTGTCGACCGGTGTGCTCTGCATGACCGCCACGGCTGCATCGAAGCTATCAGACGGGATGGAGCCGACGGCAATAGACTCCCGGTGCCGGCTAGACCGCTGAGGTTGCTTGCCGTACATGGGCTGTTCAACATAATATCCCACCCCGCCCTTGTCGTCGCTAACTTGTAAGATGACGCTGCTCCGGCTGCCCTGAAGGTAGATGGCCCAGTGATTGGGGTCTCGTTCGTCGTAAACCTCGTAGATGGAGATGTAGATGGTGACAGGCATGATGGTAATGAAGGTCCGGATGAAGAACAATAATCAAAAATAAGATGCTGAGGGCAATGGCAGCGAAAGCCGAAAGTATATGAGTGTCTTGAGGCTTAGGATCGAGTGTTGGTGGTGGCTCGGAGTGATCGGTATGCAAGGGGAGAGTAAGATGCTAGGAGAAGAGTGAGATACTACTCGATTGATTGATATCAGACATGTTTAATTGAGGTCCTGGCGGCTTCAGGCTGAGTTTTATAGATAACTCTCTGATCTCAAGGTCGTATCATGGCTGTTGGTGATCCCGTCGAGTGCTCTCATTCTTGATGATGCCTGTCGGTGAAGCGGCTAATAGTGATGGGCCTGTCCTGAGACATGACGAGGCGTTTGTGCAAGCCGCCACTAATTCCATCTTCCATTTGTATCAAAGATGGTCGCATCTTTGGCCCGCATGCGTTGGCTTCCACGAATGCGTCGTCCAAATTAGCCTGGGCAGTTTGCCGTATGCATGCCACCCTCCTGGTCGTTAAACGCTGGCCCTGGCCGGACGACAACAAAAAGAACGAGGAATCGCGCACACTAGATCACAGAATAGGTCGTCTCATCACATTGAGTGCCAAGGGTACCCCTTGGCCCAGGCTGTGATGTCCCCTCCAGGGTAAGGCAGAAACTAAGCGCGCGCCTAGGCACGATCCTGGCTTCCCCGCCCGCCTGAAGTTTTGGTGGAGCAGGGCAGGTGGCCTTCTCCTCGACCTCCCCTCACACCCCTCTTCTCAAAATGTAGAATTATTACCTTTTTCAAACTCCACCAAGGGACCAAGCGCCAGAGGTCACCATTTTCGCGTCAATTCAGGAACCCGATATCATGATTCGTCATCGCCAGAGTCCTGTCCCTCCTGCGGCCCCTGAAGGAACCATCAAGTCTTTTGGGCCAAACCACATCATCGAGCCCCGATCTGAGCACACCCACACTGCCATCGTACTCCATGGGCGCGGCAGCGACGCCGAAGAGTTTGCGGAGGAGTTCCTGGCCTCAACCCTATCGAATGGCCGCACCGTCTGCGACGAGCTGCCCGGTTGGCGCTGGGTGTTCCCCTGCTCAAAGGAGCTGTGGAGCACGGCTTTTCAAGAGGACATGCCCGCCTGGTTCGAGGCACACTCCTTGACGGACCCCACCACACGACAGGACCTGCAAATCGACGGCCTCCGAGATTCGGTGGATCATGTCTCGCGGATCATGGAGGAGGAGATCCAGCGACTGGGCGGGTATTCGCAGAGAGTGGTCCTTGGCGGCATCAGCCAGGGCGGCGCAGTGGCCATGTGGACTCTGCTCTGCCAGCGAGACGAAACGAAGCGCCTAGGGGGATTCTTTGCCGCCAGCACCTGGCTACCTTTTGCGGCCGAGGTGAAGGAGTTCGCGGCTGGCCAAGATATGCGGTCTCAGTGCCAGCCAGCTGGAGGGGAAAGCGCCTCGCCCAAGGATGTCGTTCTTAGGATGCTGCCGCCCGACGGCCTTCCAAGCTTCTTACCGCAGATCCCGGTCTTCATGGGCCATGGAACCGACGACGCCTACGTGGATGTAGAACTAGGTCGAGAAGCAACGGATGTTCTCCGTCGAGGAGGATGGAAAGTCGAATTGAAGGAGTACGTAGGGGCAGAGGAGGAGGGCCACTGGTTCAAAGTACCGGATGAGATGGATGACATCTATGGTTTCCTCGCCAAGCTTAGTACCGACGCGTAGGCAGATCGTGAACAGAGGGCATATTCTGGGAAGGCGAACAATACTCTATTTTAACCCAACCAACGGCTGATGAGACAGTCCAGCGCGTACTCCATGGGGTATTTGCCGATTGCCTCAGTCGGGAGGTAGTCAATCCAATCGTGCAAGGGGCTTCGAACATCAATTGTGTTGAGAGCCCGAACGAACTCCCAGTGCTCGGGGTACCAACCCGCGAGCTCCCAATCAAGTATTGAGGTAACCCGAACGCTTCGCTCCGTTGTATCGTTCGCTTCTCCTTGGGTTTCGACCATGATGTTGCGGGGATGCAAGTCGCCGTGCGTCATTACGATGCGGTGATCTTCCCTCATCGAGGACCGTGTCATGGAGATCCAGGATGTTGATGCCCTGGCCTGCCCCCGGCATAAGAAGTCGTTCAGCTCCGCTTCGGTAGACAAGGACGCGGGGGACTCGCGTTGCCACCTCCTCATATCCTTGCAGATTCCCGTCCTGAAGCTGCCAAGCCGAGCCTGATCATTTTGAGGAGGCACAGCGCGGAGAAGTTGGAAAATGGAAACGAGCTGTTGCTGAACCGAGAGTTTCTGGGCATTCGTGAGATCTGACCAGACGCTCTCCAATGTCACGCCTCGAGCCCGAGACAAAAAGATGTACGTCAGGCTGCCACCACGTAGGGCGCCATGAAATCGAGGTGATGGGACACCGGGCGCATGGTCGTTGATGTACTGCAAATTGTTGACGTGGTCTGGGTCAATGGCGGAGCCAATCTTGACCACTATGTTTTCATTGATTCCGACGACCCAGTTCTCGTGCAGAGCATGTAGAACCTCACCCTCCCGAAGGAGATGGTTGAGTCTGTCAACCGAAGCCTGCGGCAGACGCTGGAGTGATGAGGTGAGCTGTTCACCGCCACTTCCCCCAGATGCCAGCATTGCCACGACTCCGTCAGTCAAGACATGAGTGATGTCAGCTGAATCGGGGGTGAGAGTAAAGACTGGCTCGCGAACTGGGGAAAGTGATCTGCGATGCGTATCATGGCTCAAAGCAACCGTGGTTAGACTTTGAACCAGCGCTGGGTATGAGACCGACTGCTGCTTTAGGGCTTCCGTGAGATCGGCAGCAGGGTCAGTCGTCACCTTAGATGTCAATTGATTCAACAAAGCTTTGTTTGCTAGTGTCCTGGCACGGGCGCCGCGTTCGTCGGTAGGGTCTGGGGTTGAACCGATGTCGCTCATCATGGGGTTATGTTGGCTGCGGGCAAAGGGTGCAGACGTCTTGATTCGGGGAGAAGGTGGGTTTGGAAAAGGTAAGGTAATATGAGAGTGGTTTCCTTGGGGGGCGGAGAAGGTTGGATCAACGAGAATTTGGGCCGGGGGAAGGAGACAAAAGAGTGACAGGGTCATGTGCAAATGGAAATGCTGACTAAACTGAACCTTGCAGTTGGGACCCTTGATGTTGGAGGTCACTCAAGTTTAGTGGACCAATGCTAATTTTAGCACCCGTCGCCTCCCACAGAGTCCACTAAAGCTCCCGGCCTCCACTCTCTCTATGGGCGGACAGCCTCCTTTAGTCAACCCATCTTTCCAGCTCCGCGAGGCGGCCGCCTTGGCCGCGTCGCCACGGAAAAGTCTCTCTGCTCACCCCAGAGGTCGCTCTGGTCACCCAGCCTGTCACTTTGATCACCCTGCCCATCACCCTGTCGATGGGTGTAAAGCAGCGGGGCAGGGTGACCAAAGAGGGAGCAAAAGAAGCAACTTTGCAGTGATCTACTGCCATCCTGGGCGCTTATAGTCCACGATAAAAATCCGTCATAACCGCGTATGCACAGCTTGGCCACGATGTAAATAGTTCGCAAATACTTTACGCGGCTTCCTAGAGGCGCAAGGCTAGCTAGTGCAGCACTGCTATTGTTGGGCTTGAATCCGGTAGGAGCTGGACATGAATCTATAAAGACGACACCGGAGGCACTCTTTCGGACTCCTCATGGATCATCACAATTCACAAACAGAACGCTGCAGACACGCGCCAAACGACTCTGAAGAACTCCAATCGAAGACACCAAACCATATTACACGCATCAAAAATGGTCAAGCTCGCTTTCCTCCTCGCCGCCGCCACGGCTCTCACATCCGTCATGGCCGGCACCGATGCCAGCGAGGTCACTAAGAGCCTCGATATTGCGGCACCTTCAGATCTTGCCACCGCTCCCACCGGCAACCTTGCCTCGGAACAGGCCGAGGATTATATCTTCGAATGGGAAGATGACGAGGAAGACCTCGACGAGGACGACCTTGACGACGACACCAGTCTCCTCGGCGAAGAGTCAGGTCTTCTGCTCAAGCGCCAGACTGGTCTGGTTTGCAACACACCCGGCGCAAAGGCTCCTGTACGTACTCACTCAGCATGAAATACTCAATCTCGCCAAGTTTCTCACCCTCGAAACGCAGAGGAAGGATATTCTCAGATGCATAGCCCGCATGGAGAAGCGCTGTGGCGCGGCGCACATCCCCGGCGGCGGCCGGACCTTGTGCCAGGCTGGTCGCGCCAGAGTCAGCGCTAACATCAGCCTTGAGTACTACAAAAGCGGGCTTTCCTCCTCTTGGTACGTTGCCGCGGCCTTCCTTTCGAAATCTCGGTTTCTGACAGACTCTGTAGGAAGAACCTGGCCTCGACTGTCAGGCGCGTCTACAACAGCTGCAAGAAGGGCAGCAACTGGGCGAGCGGGCAAGCCAGCGCCAAGGGCAATAACCGGATCTGGGTCTCTGTCTACCTGGTTCCCACCTAGAGAAAGCATGACTGGAAGCATGGATGCTTTAGGAATCTCAGGCACATTCTTTTACGGCATGGAGTTCGGCAGCATAGCGACAGTTAGGTCAAAGATGGAGTTAGTCTGATATCTGCACATGGAAGTCACATCTGAATTTTGCTTTCATTGCATTGAATTTCGGGCTATGGCCACATATTTTCTCATCTACGAGCGCCGGAGGAGAGCTAGCTATCCGGGTTATTGCCCACCATTAGAATGACGCCCCAACGCCCTCACTCTCAATAGCCTCCGGTTGATCCTCACCCCTCCGTCGTCTGAGACCGGCGAAATCTCCCATTCTTCTGATCGCAACCTTGATTTCGTTGTTAAAGGTCTCTTGGGCCGCGTCGAGATCAGGCTGTGGGCCTGGCAGCAAACGAGTAGTTCCTTCATGAGCAACAGCCTCATCTGCGATGTGCTGATGCCGACTACGGGATCGCTCTAGCTTTCTAACTTCAAGCTGCTCCCAAGCGTAGGATGTAATGAAACACGTGAGTGTTACTATCCCGCTGGTAAGAAAGAATATGCACAATTTCGACGCGGCTTTGAAAGACAGACTGTCATCCAACGCCATGAAGGGCATGGAAAAGAACGCCTGGAACCAGTCAGTGATGAAAAGAATATCCCTTAGCGCTCTACACTTACTGCAACAACTGCAGATGGAAGAAACGCCATGTTCAAAAATGCCAGGCGTTTCATCTGTCGAGAGTCCTGGGCCATTTGTTGAGAAAGATTCTGTAGCTCTCTGCCATCCCTCGAGTCTTGCTCTGCGATACGGCGCAACTGGTCTGTGCTTTCTTTCGCCAAGTTATTGTTATTCATGTGGACCGTCTCAATAACCTAGCATAAGAAGATGATTAGTATACGAAGTATCTTTTCCATCCAAAGGTGAATATCTAGAGAGGAATGTGGAAATCTGTGGGTGGTTATTTAAGGAGCCATAGGATTACTCACCGTCTCCTTTTTCAGCATGAACGTCTTTTCCAGAGCTTCGAACTTAGAGATGGCTCCGCAACATCTTCGATATTGATGCTTCAAGGGCACGATTGATCGTAGCCCGGGAGACCTTGCATCCTCCGCATGTAATCCTTCTGCTTGGAGCAGATCAAGGATGTATTGTATTTGCAGCTGAAGTAACTTCAGGCCTCGTACCGCATCATGTGTTCTATCGACGTGGACATCTAGATGGATAAATGTCTTTGAGGTCATCATGATTTCTGTGGCGTTGTTCAGAGCTATGATCTGTGTGCCAATAATGTTACCATGCGACACCCGTAGGCGGAATTCCAGGTCAAAGTACTAACTGCGGCGTTGGACCCTCCTCAAAACCATTCAAAGGCCAGCTCCCAGGTGGACATCATTTTCGCGACACTGAGTGTCAAAAATCTTAGAATGTTTAGGGTTGGGTTGTCGTCCATGCCGTCTTCCCTCAGGGCGCAAGCAATTTCCACATACTGATCCATCAGGTTGGGTTTATGCTCCAGAATGACCAGTATCCCGGTAGGGGCCGTGTTTGATGAGTTGGCATCGGCTGTTGAGGTGCCAGAAATGAAGATCGGGTCAGTCGATTTGTCAGACACACCGGCTATGTGGGACAGAGGCAGTGCGTGCCACACAATACCCGAGGTGTTCGGGCATGAGGAAAGTTGTGGTCCAAATTCGTCACGCATAAAGGCAACTTGCAGGATCTGAGGGGGTATCTCCCAGAGATTGACCAAAGTCTGAATCTCGGACGATGTTGCTGAGATCACGACACTAGCCTCGTGCCGTAGTGAGCGTCGGATGAGCACAACTGAGCCGGGCCTTTGCGTCCGGTTGATGTTCGTGTCCTCCAACCACTCGCCCAAGGACGATTCATCGCCTGAGTCAAGGGATACAACCCTTGAGGAGTTATCGTCAACGAAGCGCGCTGGGAGGCGAAAATATGAGAACCACATGCGCTCGTTCAATCCTAATGGCTGGTCGGTTTCTGATGCCATGTTGACCTCCGAATCGAGACGCTGGTATTGTATGAATGAGTTCTTTGAAAGGAATACACAGGATAACTTGGATTTTATGGCAGATGAAGCCCAGACTGCGCGGAATAAGAAGTAAAAAAGCACCCCAAGTCTCGTATGCCTTGCCGTCTGCCCAACCAATGCACTTTAGGCATCATCTGCATAGCTAGCCAGTCACTTCAACAGCTCCGTGATGTGGTTGCTGGTCGCATATGCATCACACAAAGTGCTGAGTAACGAGAAACGACAGCCAGTCGGCCTAGCATCTCGCTGCGTTAGATGCTCCGTGCTTGATCTGTGGTCGAGGCAGCTGACCAAAGAGAGACATGATCACGTGCCTCAGCACGTGCTCACCACGTCTGTGGACCTAGATCCCAGCGCTCTGATCTGAGGAGCTCTGAAGTGGTAGGACTTAGACAAAGCATCCATTTCTTTGTGCTTTGCGAGTCCATCCCACCACAGTTGATGTGCAGTGTTGGGCGGGCACTCAGCCACAAGATGGTCCAGAAACGCGCCCCCACCTTCATTTCGTCCTTCTTGGTCTACTGAAATGCAATATTGGACCAAATCTAGGCCCTCACGGCCCGGATGATCACCATCGGCTCAGATTAGCTCAGGCTAACGAAGTAATGCGCAGTTCTGGAGATGGAAATAGAAACTCTAGGTCTCGGTTTTGGGGTCGTGAATAGTGTATTCCATGGATGTCGCCGAGGATCGACCTGCATCAAGCTCTCATGGCGGTGCAGTGCAAAGTTCCCTTTTCCTATGACAGATAATTTTGCCCTCAGGGKTTCCCAGCCCGTAGAAGACGATGAGCTTTTTCATAGGTCTTTCATATTTCTACCACTGAAATCATAGAGTGACTCAGTGGTGAGAAAGATGATAGCTCACATTGGTACTCAGAGATGTTTAGAATGTCCGAAAGCTATCATCACAAGGTGCCCTGACTTAATGGGATGATAGTGTACTTAAAGGGGTATATTTTGCGCAGTTATGTATTGAGAAGTCGGCTCTATGGTATCGGTACAATGCCAACCTCAACCCAGTCATCATCCTCCAAGACAACCTCCCTGACTGACCCCTTCTTCTGAAAGTAGCACTTGTTGCTGCTCCCTCCTCGGGCAAGGTTTATCCTGGCCTCCGAAGAGTCGAAGTGCGAGGTGCCCATGGTGATGCACGCAATCTGCGAGTCGAGGTCCACGCCCCTGAGGCCCTCCGGCCGGCTCTGCTTCCAGGACGATCCGTCGGTAGAGACGGTGCGGATGTCGGTGCCATCGCGATAAAGGATGTATGAGTTGACACTGCCAGAGCCGGATGACCTCGCGACGGAAAACGCGGCGATGGGCGTGTCCTCATCGATCTTGATCGACGGGAAGTCTGCAAGTGTCAAAGTCAGCTTGGTTCGCCTGCAAAATTTCCCTCCATTGGCAGGAGACTCACCCGTAGGCCATGATCTTGGATAATCATCAGGCAGCGCGCCCCTCTCGTTGAGCCTCGGAATCTCGACGGTCAAGTACCCCTCCAAGTCTCTATAGACGAGACCATAGCCACCACCGTGCGCTATCCCGCGGAAGTCCGTGAGCATCGGCACCATAGCGGCGCCGCTGCCGGGGCGAATTCGGATGCCGAGTTTCCGAGCATCGGTGTCCACCGTGTTGGGATTCATATTTCCACCAACTGTGTTCCGAGTCTCCATCAGCACGTTCTCCTCGTTCAGGAAGGTGACCCATGGCCAGTACGCGGCGACGGCGCTTCCCTGGGTAGAGTTCCAGGTGTCTTTGTTGATGATATCCTCGCTGATGGGCGGGTCGTTCTGCTGGTTGATCCTCATGCCGAGCAATCGCTCGCCCGGTCCGCTATAGTACAGCTGGACTTGAGGCTGGGAGGTATTAGCTCATGCTCGAGCTGAAGGGAAGCAAAATTGATCCTGGCAGTGAACGAACCTCGTGGGTGACGTTGTAGAGTACAAGCGTCGCTGAAAACCGCGAGCCCTCCTCGGCAGAAACAACCATCACGGGCTCCTCCCAAAAAGTCTCGTGCAGCGGGGGTTCGGGAAGTCCGTCGTCAAAGCGAGAGTACCGAATGCCGTTGTCGGCGTCTTGATGGAACAAGTAAACCTCCGTGGCGCCGTCGGGCTTCGTCCAGCTCGCCGCTGCCAGCGCAGATCCTCGTCGGATGGACTGCGCAACCCCGAAGGCTGTCGGGATGGATGTTTCCAGAGACGCTGTCGTGCTTGGTGTTGATGAAGTCGACGACGAGGGTGCCTCAGATTTAGAGGGCTTCGGGTCCGCTGGGCTGCCTCCGCCTGGGCCCCGTCCTGGCCCAGAGTCATTATCACTACCAGAACTCTGCTCGCTGCTCTCCCCTCCGCCTGAGCCCCCGAGGACGCCGGAGCCGTAGAGGCCACCAACGACGCCGCCGATGATGGCCAGCAACAGGACAACGCCACCGACGGCCCACCACAAGAACTTCCGCCTGGGCTTTCCGGGATTTGGTGGCGAGGGTTCCGGCTCAGCAGCCTCTGGATAGGGGTACGGTTTCGTGGCCCAGGATTGGTGATACTGGGCTTCATGGTACTGCGCGTCTTCAGTCGAACCCGGAACGACATACTGGGGCATCGGGGATGACTCGGCCATGGCGACTTGGGGCGCGTTCTTCCAACCGTCGGGCGCCACCTCGAGGCCCGGCTGGTGGTAGTCATTACCGTAACCGTTCTGCGCCATGGTGAGAGCGAGGCATACAACGGCAGCCCCAGCAGTGTCTCAGAAGTGAACGAAGGAACGAAAAGAAGAAGGGGAAGAGAAAGAACGACAGCGATGAGGGCCAGAGGCCAAATGGACGACGATCATTTCTCCTGTTGTAGGTAAATCGCCCTTTGCAGGCTTCGAGCAGGGACCCGTGGCAGAATGGCCCCCTTAAATTGCCATACCCTGGCTCAGAGGGGGATTAGGCCCCCAAATGCAGGCCAAGCAGGTCTGGGACGTGCTCTGGGACGTGCTTCGCCCCGTCTTGTAAGGCTCATTCATGGGCTCTGTTGACCTTGAGAGATCTGGCAGGGCAGCTTGCTCGTGGACGACATCAGCACGCACTCCTGTCTGTCCGCGGGGGAAGGCTGATGAGTCGTATTTCTGCCATATGCATCTTCCCGAGATGCGGTTCGATCAGCCATCTGAGATGCTGTGAACTTGTCGTGATGTGGAACGGGCTAATACCGGCTGCGGTACCCATGCACCCATGCCCCTGGACATGTCACAGTGGATTTAAAGTCTCGCCAGGGGTGTAACGGCCCAATCCAGGTGAAGAACGGCAGGTACGCCTGGGGKCTTTTTTGAGATATCCACTCTGCGCGCGTCTTGACTCCCGAAACGGCATCTATCTGGACTAGGGGGAGGGTCGAGGCTTGTTTTTGAGCTAACAAGAGCGCTCATCCCCTGGACCTTGCAGATGGACGCCTCAGAGTCTTCGGCATTCAAATAAACGACCGCCATCCGGAAAAACATCTCCATTATTCCTGGCTTCCGGTTTACCTCAGTAGTCAACGAGTGCCAAAAGCGACGGAGAACCACCTTTTGCAAGCCCAGAGGCTAACATTCACTTGCACCGGCTCAGGAAAGAGTCTCAGGCTTGTAGAAGCGGTTTTCAGTTTAGATGCCACAATCCTGTGGGGTAATATGGGCGAAAGAGACCCTTTCAGCGCCAGGATTCTTGTCTTTGGGCTTTTCTGCCGGGTGTATCTGCTAGTCGTACACGAATGTTCAGCCTCGGAAGGCCCTCTCTGCTGATACTTCCGGCCACCGATATCAGAGTGTGCCAGAGAAGATATCTCGCATACCGAATGCTTCACATCCATTTTTCCCAGGCGCTCCATCTCCATTGTTGGCCGAAGCTATCATGCAGTTGCCCCAGGCTCAAACAATGTGCAAAATGCTTCGTAGATCCCGTCGGGTTCATGCGATCTCGTAGTTATCGCCTGATAAAACCTGGTCAGGTGGAACATATCCACATACTGCCACCGCCCCTCGACATGTACATCTTCGAGGTCTGGTACATCGTCGAAGATGGGATAGCGGCCGCTGCCGGGCCTCGGGTCGGCGCACATGATGGCAGCCACGGCCCCGTCATTCGGCCTTGGGGATCGCTCCAGTAGGCCGTCAGGCGTGGCGGGGACAGCTCTGGCGAACTTTTTAAGTACGACGTCGTCAACATACATGAAGTATTCGTATCGTGGGCCCATGTACACAGAACGTGCTGGTACTGCGCTGTCGTTCGACTCCCTGAGCCTGGAGCCAGGCAGTCCGCTTTTCCAAGTCACAAATCGATTTTTGGCCTCGTCTATCGTCATTCCGTCCTGGTCCCGGTTCTCTATGCGGCTGAGCAGAAAGCGGCGGCGGAGGAAGCCGGCTTCGGCTGCGGAACTGTTCTCACTGACCTTGATGAGTACAGCTTGCCTGACGTACGCGATGTATCGTCCCCAGAGGACGTCGTCCCCGTAGGTGCAGCGGACGACGATGAACCCCCAGGGTACCCGACGGCCTCCATTGTCTCCCTCAAGGTCTCGCAGATGGCTGAGGATGCCGGTAAAATGGTTTGGTTGCGTCGGGAACCAATTCATTTTGATGTTGTTATTCGTACCGCCAGACATCGTGAGTGGTTTAGTTCCAACAGAATGGGAAAAAGGAAGTGTAAAGGTGTAAGGATGGATGGTTGCAATTCGGAAGAGTTGGAAGTTTCTGAGCCTCCAGCCTCGTCGGGGGATGTCAGTAGATTCAAGGTGCGCCTGTTGGAAAGGTGCTCTGTTCCCATCGCTGCTTCCAACTCGGGGAGATGTCGCATATTTGTACCTCTCCATGGTCTAACTTTCCATTCACATTCTGCCGCGCAACTTCCATATCGATGTTCTTACTTTCTATTCACCTTCCACCCTAAAGGATGTATGGATGGATGGTGGCAGGGGCGCAGCGCCACACAACCCTCGACATCAACAGTAAAGAGTCAACGATGCATTTCAGATGTGGTCTTGCAGTTAAGGTTGCCGTACGGGCGATTCGCACCACTCACAAGCACTGGCAGTTCACTCTGTGGCGATGCTATTTCCGAACGTTGCGGCGAGAAAAGTCGAGGGTCTTGAATCCAAACCAAATGTCTAGATACTCGCGTGGTCATAGTTCGTAGCTCAAAGTACACACAATCCAGAACTTAGACGCCACCACACTTGACCATGGTGTCCAGCTGTGAAGGCTGTTAGATGCCTCTGGATCATCTTATCACCAATTCCACTGGCAGAGATCGGATATCTCGACACAGGGTTGCCTGTCAGACCTGTCCCATTTCTCACAACTCACAACATGTGGACGCAGGATATCTGAGAGTCAACAAGCCGGAATTCACTCGTGCTGTGGTAATTTCAAGTCACTGTGTTTTGGCTTCCCTGCATGGGGAGTCTACTTTGACCGTGTTCACTCACACAAAATAATCGCCCTCAGACCGACTTGGTGTCTTGGTGATTCTCGACGTCCCATCACGAGGTTCAGGAGGAAATGGTGATGCTGACTAATCACACTCCCATTCCATCCCACCCAGACATTTTCGCGACGATAAGATAACGACGGGCTGATAAGGTCGTGATGTGTCACTGGCCGACCGCATCATCCAAATCCCAAGACATCAATCATCCCGTGAACAGGACGCATGATAGATAGCCGGCGGCGCTAGCCACGACCCTCGAGCCCGTCAACCCGTCCACGCCCGCATCCATAGATCGGGGGTCTCCCCGCCATGCACACGACCACCGAAACCTGGACGACATAGTTAACCACGAGTTCGACCCAGTCGCCGCCCCGAGTGTCGGCCTCCGACTGCCCCCGAAGCTGTTTGCGCAACAAACACCACCGCCCGCGGCTACATTTGGATGTGCACATAGCAGACAGTCTATCGAAGACAGGGCGCCGACGCCTCCACAGCCGACAACATGGATCGCTTTAGACGGTTATTCGCACAGAAACAGGAGCGCGAGGACTACCAGCCTCTCGCCGACGACGCGGGGGCCCTGGAGTGCTCCTCGCTGCTCCAGGACGACAAGGAGGAGGTCCCCTTCTCGTGGATGGAGTATGGCATCTTTGCGCTGCTAGGCATGGCCATGCTCTGGGCTTGGTGAGCTCTCCCCCCGGCGGATGCCGCAGCGAACGGGCAGCAGTACTGACCTCGTCTCCCGCAGGAACATGTTCCTCGCCGCCTCGCCGTACTTCCAGATGCGCTTCGCAGACGACCCCTGGATCAGCCAGAACTTCCAGTCCGCCATTCTCACCGTGTCGACAATCACAAACCTCGGCACCATGGCCGTCCTCACGAACATGCAGGCCAAGGCCTCCTATCCGTTCCGGATCAACCTGGCCCTGCTCATCAATACCCTCATCTTCTGCCTGCTCACGGCCTCCACCTCGATATTCCTCAGCGTCTCGCCCGGCGTTTACCTGGTCTTCCTGCTCACCATGGTCGCGGCCACGGCCTACGCCGCGGGCCTGATCCAGAACGGAGCCTTTGCGTTCGCCGCCTCCTTCGGCCGTCCGGAATACATGCAGGGTGTCATGGCAGGCCAGGGCGTCGCCGGTGTCCTCCCCGCCCTCGCCCAGATCTTCTCCGTCCTCGCCGTGCCGGAGTCCAACTCGGGCGCCGACGAGGACGCCAAAGACTCGTCGTCGGCCTTTGTCTACTTCCTCACCGCCGTCGCCATCTCCATCGTCTCGCTCCTGGCCTTCATCCCGCTCGTCCACCGCCACGACCGCATCATCGAGTCCCGCGGCATGGCCTCGTCCCTCGCCAGCATCACCTCCATCGAGTCGCGCCGCCGCACCGTCGGCTTCTTCAGGCTCCTCAGCAAGCTGCGGTGGCTCGCCGCCGCCGTCGCCCTCTGCTTCGCCGCCTCCATGTTCTTCCCCGTCTTCACGGGCAAGATCCTCTCCGTCAGGACCCCGCCGCCCGCGGAACACGCCGCCGCCCGCGACGATGCGTCCATCCCGCGCCTCCTCCAGCCAGAGGTGTTCATCCCGCTCGGCTTCTTCATGTGGAACGCCGGCGACCTCTCCGGCCGCATGGCCACGGCGCTGCCCTTCTCCCTGCGCCACCGCCCGCCCTTGCTGCTCGCCCTCAGCGCCGCGCGCCTCGTCTTCCTCCCGATGTACCTGCTCTGCAACATCAACGGCCGCGGCGCCGCCGTGTCGAGCGACTTCTTCTACCTCTTCATCGTGCAGTTCCTCTTCGGCCTCACCAACGGCTGGCTTGGCGCCAGCTGCATGATGGCCGGCGGCGAGTGGGTCGACGAGGGGGAGCGCGAGGCCGCGGGCGGCTTCATGGGGCTGTGCCTCGTGGCCGGCCTGACGGCTGGGAGCGTCTTGAGCTTTTCCGTAGCCGGCCTCTAGGGGGGACGCATCGTTGTTGGCCACTAACATATCATCATGGATGGAGCGATTTTCGGGGCGTTAGACTTGGCATGCTCTTCTTTGCTTTTTCTGGATGACCGACGAATCGGACGATAGACTTGCTGGATGGATGAACGAATCTATGAAATGCATCATATTGTTGCTGCTGTGTAGTAACACTACCGCTCGTACAGAATGCCTGCCTCCTCCCGATGTGACCTCCCATGTACAAAGTAAAGTAGTATGCTGTGCGCTTGCGGACTCTCCCGCCCGATCCGATGCCGTCCCACGAGCCACAAGCTGGCCCTTGTTCGCCTCGACTCCGTCCGACAAGACCGCCGCCACCGTCCCTGGAAAAAGAAAAGGTCGTGCATGCATCGCGCGACCACCGCCGCTACTCCTCGTAGACCACGCCCAGCGCGCGCTCGTCCTTCAACCTCGTCTCATCAACAGCCTGGTCACCCAGCGCCGCCCTCTTCAGCAGACAGTGCGGCATGTCCTGCCTCCCCTGGTACCAGCCGTCGTCGATCAATTCCCGCTCCGTCTCTTGCCAGCTGGGGATCTTGCTCGGCGCCTTCCTGTCCAGGTCGGCCAGCTTGAAATCCAGTAGCTTAAACCTGAGCTTGCCCCCCTTCCCCAAAGCCCCGTTCGCGCACCCATTCGCCCCCTCCGCGTCGTCGAGCATCTCATACCGGAAGAAGAGCGAGCAGTCCCTCAGCGTCATGGCCAGCAGCAGGTCCATGTCCGGCGCGTCCTCCCGTGCCGTCAGGAACGTCTCCCGGTGCGCGAACCGCGCCTGCAGCGCCCTCAGGTGCCGGAGGATGTGATGCTGCCGCGCGACCCAGAACAAGAAGTGCGCGTGCCGCGGGTCCTGCGGCCGGCCGTCCGGCGCGCTCAGCCGGAAGATCCTCTCCGCGAGCGCCTTCCAGTCCGCCAGCTCCCGCCCCGAGGAGACGAGGTGCAGAGGGCACCCGTACGTCGCCGGGTCGGACTTGGCGGGCTTCTTGCCCTCGGGGGCGGCGGCGTGGCGCTTCGCGGCCACGGCGCAGTTGCGGCACGTGTCCGCGCCGGCGGGGGCGGTCGGCGACTGCGCGAGCCACTTGGGCTTGATCTCGGCGAAGCGCTCGCGCGGGTTCCGCGGGCGGAAGTCCTCGGTGAGCATGTGCGTGCCCGCGGGGCCGACGCGGGAGCCGACGAACTTGCGCCCGCGCAGGGGGAGGTGCGGGTGCTTCTGCTGGCCGGCGCGCTTGCCGTCGGCGTCGTGGGCGGCGCGCTTCTCGTCGAGCAGGGCGAGGACGGCGTTTGCCTCGTCGATGAGGGGCTGGGAGAGGGGGATGAGGCGGTGGGTGACGATGAGGGCGGGGGAGGCGCGGAAGAGGGGCAGGATGTCCGTCTCGAGGTATGCGAGCTGCTCCTTTGCGGTGAAGGAGGAGTCGGCGCCGTCCAGGTCCGTGTTGTGCTTCTGGATGCGCAGGAGGAAGCCGTCTGAGGGGCTGTGAGTGAATGTGTCCTTGCGAGAGGTGAGGGAGATGGTCTTACCGCAGGCTCTTCGCAGCTCCTGGGTCTCAGCATCGCCGCCGGAGGGCGAGGTGAAGTGCAGGGCCCAGATGGTGTTTGCGGAGCCCTCGCCGACGAACTCGAGCCACTTGTCCCCGAGGCGGAGGGCGCCGTGAGGTTTCTGGCGGTCCGCGTCCATGATGGTGTTGTTTGCTGGGCGCACTGAAATGAACGAGAGAGAGGTTACACGAAGGAAATGAAGCAAGGGATGGGACCTAAAAGCACATGGAAAAGGACAGAAAGCCTCCCGGATATCAGAGAGACAGAGGGAACCGGTCAAAAAGCCACCCGAAGCGATAAATTACACGACACACGGAAATGGAAAGAGTGTGGTGAGATCGAGTCAGGGTCGGCGGGGGATGACGACAGAAAACTCCAAGAACCAGAAGCGAGCGAGCGACGGGAACTCGCTGCCGCCGGGGCTCGGCATCAACACGGGGAAAAGTGGAGTCCAGTCGGGAGGATTCTTCGGTCCTACCGTCCGGCACCCGGCCGTCAATCCCTCGGGGCCGTCGCGGTGATGCTGGCGAGTCCTCAGGAGTGTTCGTGATGTCCTAGTGCGCTCCCAGTTGACTAGGACGGACACGGGATGGATGCTGGAGTCGCCAGTGGATGCAGCACATGTCACGTCACACAGCGCACCGCGGGGGATACAGATACAGGGGCACAGGCAGGCTGCGCTGCCTAAGCAGGTTGGCAGGTAGGTTCCAGGTTGCATCGAGGCACCCGGAGCAGGTATTTCGAGCATCAATCATGGCCAGCCAACCAAGGCTCGGCGAGGTGGTGTCCGGAACCAGTAACAGCCACGCCGTGCCTTGTTCCTGATGCGGGCTGCGCACTGGTTCGTCCAGTCTCTGTCGTGCTCCCCATGATCCTTGCCTGTCTGGGCCGGAGCACGAGACCAAGGCACGTCCAAACTTTCTTCAGGCCGGGCGGGCGTTGCTCAGTGACTGGTCATGCCAGAGGTTGACATGGACTGAGTTCCCGAGACCGGACATGAGAAGCCAGGCCGGATGCTGGGTGCAAGGACTTGTTGCTCCCCCATCTGAATAAGATGCCGAGGACAGTGCTGTAGGTGTAAGTAAAAATGATATCACCCCCCAGCGTTCGCCCAGATTCTTGGCCTGTCAAGTATGCACGACCTGGACTGGACCTGGGCTATGGAAGCGTGCTGCAGCTGGGTGTGCCGATGCTCGTGCCACACGAGAGCTGGTGTCGGCCCACGGCTTGGCTGACGGCTGCCAGAGGCACGCAAGCACGGTCGGTCGACCTCGAGACATGATCATCAGATGAGCTGATGGGATGGCCTCGCCCCCCAACCCAATGACAAGACGGACAAAGATGAGGGGTAAAGCAGATTGGCGAACGTCATCTCGGGGAAGATGGACGGAAGATCGTGTTCGTTGTTTGTTGTGATGTTTATATTGCCCGTCAAAGCAGGTCGCGTCTTTGGACAGGCTAGCCAGGAGGGCCCCGGGAGCAGCATGATGGAAGGTTCAACGGCTCGAAACAAATGTCGCTCTGGGCCCTCGGCGCATTGATGTTGGAGGGCTGCTTTGTGCCGCGGGGGCTGACAGGTGAAAGGAGTCAACGAGTCCCAGGTCATCGGACAGCCCCGGGTGACTTGCATCGTCTGGCTCCTTCAGTGGATCCAACGTCGCAATCCCGGATGTCTCATTGGCCTTCGGCTGCTCCTTCAGCGACTGGGCAGTGTCGCGTGCCAGGGGGCTCAAACAAGTATCACCACGCGGGAGACACAGCGGACTGGTACCTCGATGCAGCAAAAAAAATTCTCGCGCTAACCCACCCCCTTCACTCCTTCCCCGTTTGCCCGGTCTCCGTACCGTCCCGGATCGCGCGCATTCCCTGCCAGCGTACCACTCACACTGGCGCAGCAGCGGGCACAGCAGCAAAGAGCTCCCCAGGGCTCTCCCTCTCCCCGGAATAATATATCACTGGCGTCATTTGGAGATCCCGCCATCCCACAACACCAACACCACCAACCCTACGGCTTCACCACCTCGAAAGCTCCCCCCGAGCCATCTCCTTCATCGCCGCCTCCTCAACGAGCGTGTCGCCTCTCTAATACCGACCAACCGAACCTCTCAAAGCGACGCCCCGATCGCCACGAAGCGAAGCGAAGCCTCTCATCCCTCCCCGAGTCCCGGATTTCAACGGCCGAGCACAAAACACCGTCCCATGGTCCCGCGCCCGTAAACGCCATTTAACATGGCCTTCAACTTCAACTGGTCGCCCCTGGCGGCCGACGAAGACTTCTACAAGCGCGCCCGCGACCTCATGACGACTGCCCTGAACAAGTCGCCAAAACCCCCCATCATCGTCGATGATATCCTCGTCACAGAGCTCAACCTGGGCTCCGTCCCTCCGGACCTGGAGATCCTCGAGATCGGCGACCTCGCCGAGGATAGGTTCCGCGGAATCTTCAAGATGTCATACTCTGGCGATGCCTTCCTGACACTGAAGACGCGGGTACAGGTACGTTTGGCCGTCTTTGCCTCCTCTTTCTCAGTCCTGTCGGCTTCGGCATCTCGGTACAGCCCGCGGCCTCCGCACTTTCATCATCCGTCGATGATATGGCGCGTGGGATGCACCGCAAACCATACACACACTCGGATTGCAATTGCTGGACAGCAGGGCGACTCCCAATCGTCCTCCCGTTTTTTGCGATCGCATTCCGTGACTCCTCCCCCTTTCCGGAGCTCTGGCACTGGCAGCAGTCTGCCCATCACGGCCATCTTCCGATCCCTCCCTCTGCTTCTCCTCCTCTCCCTTGAAAATCCCTTCTCCACAACAAACTCCGCGCCTGCGCCGCGCATCTCAATCACAATTCACCATGCCCTCGCTGTGATTCACCCTTTCCTTGCCAGCGCGATCTCTTTCGCATTGCTTCCCAAATTACCGACCGGGATGCGCGTCAAGACTTTTCCCCCTTGGTGCAGGCCCTTGCCTCGCCTAGCAGGGGTTCTCCAAAAAGACCGTGCGTCATAGCAGGAAGCTGATATCACAACAAATAGGCAAATCCGATGAACACCTACCTCTACTCGAAGCCCAGCTTCACGTCACCTCAGCCCCTGGCCGCGGCATCGGGTCTCACGATCCCCCTGTCCATCACGCTGTCGGACATTAAGCTGTCGGCGTTCATCATCGTCGTCTTCTCCAAGCAGAAGGGGCTGACCCTGGTCTTCCGCAATGACCCCCTCGAGTCGCTCAAGGTCTCATCCACCTTCGACTCCATCCAGTTCGTGCGGGACTACCTTCAGCGGACCATCGAGGGCAAGCTGAGGACTCTCATGATGGACGAGCTGCCGGCCATTATCCACAGGCTGTCCCTGCAGCTGTGGTGCCCCGACTCCATGCCCAAGCAGTCTGAGGAGGCTCCCAAGGAGAGCTCCGAAGACGAGGCCGTCGTTGATCCTCTCGCGAGCCCTCCGCTCGACCCCGTTGATGCCCACGGCAACCTGCTGGATGCGAATGAGATCTCATCCTTGTCCCTGGAGGGTGGCCCCGAGGTGCAGTCTCTGTTCTCACAGAAGAACCTGCTCCGTCTTGCTGCCCTGAATGATTCTCATCGCACTTTCTCGCTCTTCACGCCCGGCATCAGGGACGTCGTCTTCCGTGCCTGGACAGGCCAGGCAGTGTCCGACTCGGCTACCAGCACGCCTCCCACTGCCACGCCCAGCCTGTCCAAGTCCCCCTCGTTCGCTGGCCCCGTGACCTCGACAACATACACTTTCTCCGACACCGGGAGTGCCGCACATGGCCACCTGCCCTCGAGGCCCTCGCTGGTCAGCCTTGGCTCCGCCACGACCGGCCTCTCCATGGGTTCGAGCAACAGGCCGCGGTCCTATGTTGGTCGCAAGAAGAAGACTCGTGTCGTGAACCTCAGGCGCACCAAGAGCGAGGTCTGCTCCGAGAGCGAAGCCGGCGATACCAACTCCGACTCGGCTTCCGTCACTGGTCCCTCCACCGAGCCTCTCATGGCCGAGTCTATTCCCGAGGAACTCGAGGACAAGGAGCTGTCGGCTTCCACACGGGTCCGCTTCACCGAACCCTCCCGGCCCAACCGATCCCCCTTGGCCGACAACCTGTATCAGCCGCCTGTCGAGGTGCCCACCGCTCCCATCACCGTCGAGGCCCATCCGGAGGACAATGTTACTGTTGCTCCTCACCCCCGCATGTCAACAAAGGCGCGCCGGTACGTTGAGGAGAAGGTGCCTCTGCACCCCATGCAGTCCGCACCGCCTGCCGGGTCCGTTGATCAGGACTGGATCATGAAGATGGCCGGCGAGATTGCCCGCCGCGTCTACGACGAGAAGAACCGCCACCAGCCCCAGGGTGGCATCTGGGACGACCGCGAGGAGCTGCCTCCCCCGGCGTACGAGGCAGCCCATTAAGCTCCCCACTCTGGAATATCCATCGTACATATCGTACATTCGATACATGACTCCCTGCTCATGGCTTCAGCATCAGCATATCATGCACAGTCACCACAGCGTGTCATTTTCTCTGCTTCCCTGGTTCCTCGCATGGCGCTAAGGGCATGGAGACGCTGCACGCACAAGAGCTGCCGGGCCGCACGCAGGCCGCAGCTTGCTTTCTATTTTTAATGTGTATTTCCATCCGCAAGGCGTTTTGAGGTGTTGCTTGCGGATTTTTCATCCACCTCGACCGGGCGGCACCGGAGCAGTGCGCCGCCGGCCAGGTCAATACAAAAAGTAAGGAAGGGAAGGGAAGATGGGATATCCCAGGGACTAGCGTTTGCCTTTTTTTTTCCGACCTCCCTTCGACGGGCGAGACCCTCGAGCGACGGAGGCGACGCGTGCCGCCACCAGGCACGCATCGATACCACCACCATACCCGGACGCGCCGCACAGACGCCGGCCGTTCGACGATATATATCTTTTTCCTTTGTCGCCACTCTTGAAGAAAGGGTTGTATCAGGTCGCGACTCCCAAGGGGAGGCGGCAGAGGTGTATAACAGGGTAAGATTACCGGGACGGGACATTGGGACATGGCCTCGGCGCAGAAGACGCCTGGGGCCGGGTTGAGGTGTAGGATCTTTTCGAGTTGGATAGATGAGGCGGGTACGAGAAGGAATACAACTCCCATCTACTATCGCATGTGGCCTGTGGTCGTGACTGTATCTTTGTGCTTGGTGTATGATGTCGGAGGACGGATGGGATGCTGTATCTCGTCGCGCGGCATGGAGTGGATGTAGGTGGGAGCCGCCATCGAGGGTTCTTGATGTATGTGTTTATTGTCGCTGAGATGTTTCCAAATCGCAGCACGTCAGCTTAATAAGGGACATGAATGGACAGTCGGCGCTGCGCCAACAGAACCTGACCCCCACTCCTCGGAAGTGAGGCTATTCAGAGAATGCCAACTCTGCCCAACTGGGGATTTGACCGCACCATCTCTTGTGACCTTGCCGGGGCCAAATTGTACGACGGAAGCATTGGATGTGATCACAGTGAACTGACTAATCCTGCGAATGCCTAAGTATGTCGCTCCTTCCGTGTGTTTTCCGTTCCCACACGCCGCCCCCTTAGACGCTCCTCTCATGGATAGAGCCTTCCCTTTATTACCCACGAGACCAGGTGCATTCGCCAATACAAGCTCTGGTGGTCTAGCGGTATGATACTCAGACAGTGACCTCCATCACCTGTTCTGAAAGACGAGGGTTCAAATCCCTCTCAGAGCAGCTTGGTCGAGCTTCTGCCACGGACAGCGCTGAGCCTGTGGAAGCATGACCAACTTTTTGTCATCACTAACGACAAGCCTTAAAAAACTTATGGAAGAAAAAGGGTAACCTTAAATCTTTTGCAGTTGGGGGCCCGATAGTTGGCCTGGAGGAGAATGAGCCCTGGCCCAACAGATGAAAGGATAGCCGGGTAACTTCACTGCGAAGAATGAGAAGGCAGTGGTGTTCTCGAATCGAATTAAGGGGTATCTATGGCTAATATATAAACACTGCGTGACGCCAGCGGCATCTGAGTCAGGGAGCAACCGGCCAAGGGCTCGGCGTGTCCGTGTGTAAGATGCTATGCTATGCTCTGTCAGAGAGTCAGGGTGGGGAGGGGACTGGTGCGCTTTCGAAGACGGCTCCTGTGCTCATCAGAGCCTCGGGGTCCATTCCATGCGCTTCCCCGTCGATCATGTTATTCAGGCAGGCCTCCTCAAGATCTTCGAGGCTCATACCGAGGCTGAGAAGGGAAGCGCCCGGGTCTGAAGCTGCATCGTTGACGAGCGTCAACTCGGACGATCCTTCCCAGGCCGGGGACTCCGTGTACTGCGTCGCCTGCAGGCTCTGCGCGCGCGCGTCCGCCTCGGCGATGGCGATAGAGCACTCAAGCTCCTTAATCGCCTCGAGCGCGGCGACATTGACCCGCATCTCCCTCGCGGGGACGCCGTTCGGCGCCAGTTCCATGTCCTCCACCCCGTCACGAGGCAGTCTCGGCTTGGCGGCCTGCGGGCGCGGGTTACGGGCCGGGTCCGCCAACTACGACTTGATCGCGGCCTCGTTCTGCGCCTGCCCCGCCCTGTGGTTCTCGGCCTTGAGGGCTGCCAGCGTGGCCTCCTTCTCCTTGAGCTCCTCGAGGATCTTCTTCGAGAGCGCCTGCGCCTTGTCCTGCGCCTCCTTGAGCTTCTTGATCTCCAGCGCCTCCGTCTCGCGGCTGTAGTCGAGCCCGGGCTTGTTGCTCGCGGGGATCATGGCCGTGCGCTCCCAGACGTCGTTGTAGTTGGCGCCGCGCACGGAGGTGTTGGGCGTGGGCAGGGGCGGGATCGGCTTGGCGCCCTTCGCGCCCTTGCCCTTGCCGCCTGCTGCGAGGGCCGCCGCGACGCCGCCGGGGTGGCCCTTGGGGTGCGCGCCGGTGGTGAGGGCGTCGTAGAAGGCCTCGAAGGGCTCGTTGAAGACTTGCTCCTCGTAGATCCAGGCGCGCACCTCGCCAGTGCCGCCGCGCATCTCCTCCTTCTCCTCCTCGGTGCGGCCGTAGGGGTGCAGGCGCAGGTGGTGGTAGAGGGTCTGGGGCTTCTCGCCGGACTCGGAGGCGTAGTAGAGCTTGATTGTGATTTCGAATTCGCCCCAGCCGGTTTCGTCGACAGCGAATGCCTTGCCGGGTTCGCCATCAATGTCTGGGGGGAGAGTTAGTGGAAGGAGCCCGGGGGGTTGGACCGGAAGCGAGGAGGGGACATACTACGGAGGGCGTTGGGGATGGATTCGTGGAGCTTGAATTGGACGCGTCGCAGCCAGTACGTGACGTCGATGTCGTCGATTCCCTTGACGAACACCTGCCAGGAATGGGTGTGGTCGTCGGGGACGCCGGGAGGCTTCGGATTGTACTGGGGATGGAACGGTCGCGCGGTTGTGCCGAAGATGAAAGGGCGTGTGATCTGGGTGCCCTTGACCCGCTTCCCCAGATTGTTGGCGGGCGCCATGGCGGTAGTGCTGCTGAGAGATGTTGGCGGGCGGGCGAGAATGTTGATGAAGAAGTAAAGGACGACGCGGGTTCTCCAAAGTTCGAGGGCGACATCAAGTGGCCAAAGTTCTGCAGCCTCGCCAGTGGGGTAATTCGATTCACCAATCGGATGCGCAGAGTGAATCTGCTCGAGCGCCCAGACGGGAAAGTTTAGCTCGTCTGGTCCGTGCGTCTCAGCCTTCGGTCTCAATGAAATCATCGACCTCGAGCTCGGCCCATCCCGATTTATAGTCGACGTTCCGGGATCTCACATCGAACCACCCACTCCTTCATAAGCAGTTGTCCCTTGCAATTGCTTCGGCCAACTCACATTAATACGTCTCAAGTCAATGGTTTCGTCTGAATTGATCTTTCTTTAAATCTAATTACTTAGCTGCCACTCCCTTTCAGAGCTCCAGATAGCTCGACTCATCCCGTCCGAGATGGCCTCAGCTGCAACCAAGAGACTCGTCGTCTGCGGAGGGAGCGGCTTCGTCGGCTCCAGGATATGCAAATACGCCGTCCAGCGGGGATGGGACGTCACATCAGTCAGGTAGGCTCTCAGCGTGTCACCGCATATGCCACGAGACTCACGCATCCAGCCGCTCCGGTGAGCCGAAATGGGACGCCGTCACGTCCTCCTCCTCGCCTCCCTCCTGGGCGCACAAGGTCAGCTGGGAGCGCGCCGACATCCTGCGCCCCGTGACGTACGCGCCCCTGCTCAAGGGCGCCGATTACGTCGTCCACACCATGGGCATCCTCCTCGAGGCGGACTACAAGGGCCTAGTCTCCGGCCGCGAGTCCCCCATCGCCGGCATCCAGAAGGTCTTCGCCCCCGTCAAGGATCGCGGCGTCCGCAGCCCCCTTGAGCAGAAGGCCGGCGAGGAGGACATCAGGCCCGCCAACCCCAATGATCAGTTCTCCTACGAGATCATGAACCGCGACAGCGCCGTCATGCTCGCCAAGCAGGCCGCCGCCGAGAACGCCGGCGCCTTCCTGTACCTGTCCGCCGCGGGCGGCGCGCCCATCCTGCCCGCGCGGTATCTCAAGACGAAGCGCGAGGCGGAGAGCATCATCACCTCCGAGTTCCCCCGGATGCGAGGCATCTTCCTGCGCGCGCCCTTCATGTACGACAGCTCGAGGAAGTTCACCCTCCCCATGGCCGCCATGGCCTTTGGCGGGTCCCTCTTCAACACAGTCACCCGGGGCACGTTCAGTAGCATTCTGGGGGCCGGGGCCTCCAAGCCCCTGCCTGTCGAGACTGTCGCGGAAGCAGCGGTCGAGGCACTGGAGGACGGCGTCACGAGAGGGCCTGTGGAGATACCCGAAATCGAGGAGCTCGCGAACAAGGCGTGGAGGAAAAGCATGCTTTGAAGGGGCTCCCTGCCCCGTAATGCAGACTGTTGTATGATAGTGTATCAACATGCAAGGCTCATAATACCCAGATCGTTGCTCCTCCGACCGCCCACCGGCTCAAATCATCGTCCCCCGCTCGAAGCTGTCCCGTATCTCCGCCGTGTACTTGTTGTAGAACCGCGCCAGCTTCTGGTTGAACTGCTTGTTCTTCTCGTTGATGTACGTTACGTCGCCGTCGTCGCCGTTCTGCGCCAGCCGGTCCTTGCGCGCCTTCATCCGCTTGTCCTCCGCCCGCTGCAGGTCCTCCACCAGCCGGTCGATGTTCTCCTTGCTCGGCTTGTTCTGCGCGAACCCCGTCGAGTCGGCCGTCGAGTAGAACGACCCGTCCTTGTCGATGGCGATGAGCTCCCCGTCCTCCGTCTCGACGATGTCGAGCCCGCCCGAGGCGGCCGCCCGCTCGACCGCCGCCATCTTGTCGCGCTCGTACCCCTCGAGGTTCGGCTCGATGTTGCGCAGCTGCCCCTTGTAGATCTTGTTGCTCTCAGCGTGGTAGCTCTGGAAGGCGTTGTTGTCGCGGTGCGCCCCCTTCTTCTTGAGCCGCTTGTCCCACTTCTCGCTCTCGTCGATGGTCCAGTCCCACGCGCGCTTGCGCTCGAAATCGTCGCCGGCGTCCTCGACGTCGGCCTTGAGGAGCTTGTGCGCTGCGATCGCCTGCTTGCGGTTCAGCGCCGTCAGCTGGCTGGGGTCTGTGGCGAGGCGCTGCGACTCGCGCGCCGCCTCCTTCATGTTCTGATCGGAGGAGGATTTTGCGCGGGCCTGCAGTGCTTTGAAGCGGGCGAAGCGGTCTTGGGCCTTGGAGGCTGCATCTGCTGCTGCTGCTGGTGCTGATGATGAGGAAGCCTCCGCCGGGGCTGCTTCTGGGGTTGCCTCTGGGGCGGCTTCTGGGACGGCTTCTGGGGCGTCTGTTGCTGAGGGTTTGCTTGGGCTGGCGGTTGGCTCTTCTTTCTCGGGGACTTCCTCGATGGGCTGGGATGGCTCCGGTGCGACGGCGGGAGTCTCTTCTTGGGCTGCTTCTGCCCGAGCACTGGCCCTCGTTTTTCTCTTCTTCGCAGCGGGCGGCATTTTGTCTCGAGTGGGTAAGATCGATCGCGAAGAGTGGATGGAGTTATTTCCCGGTGTGTGAGGAGTGGCGGGTGGTCTTGTTGCAGTCGTGTGGTGTTTGATGCTCTATCGAAAGTCTGTCGGATGCTGAAGTTGAGGCTGCACCGGCAGTCGCTTGGTGGAGACTTTGCCAGGGCCCCGGTGGCGTCATCACCCCGTTAGACAGAAATGTATCGAGCTGACAGTTGCATATGCAGCTAAAGGGCCAGTGCCCCGTTTCCCCGGACCCCGGACTTGCCCCTTGGCAGTGCTCCACAGAAACAGGCACAGGCCAGTTGCCCATCTCATCTTCCATCCCCAGTTCACCATCAACATTCACACTTCACTCTCTCCTTTCCAGCTTCGTCCAAACAGCAATGAGGAAATCACACGCTCCTACCTTATAACATCCGCATTACGAGCTCCTCACCAGCTCGGTACCATGCGCTCATTCACCGCCGCCAGAAGGCCGTCGTCCTGCCTCTTTCTCCAGATCTCGCAGTTTCACACGACGCGTCCGTGTCCCGCCCTCAGAACGAGGCGCAAGCCTCTTCCTGTCCCGGAGGATTGGCGGCCTTTTCAGGCCTCAGATATGCTGCTTGACCTCGACTCTTTCGATAGTCCATATGTCCGCCCCTACGACGACAACGACGAGGCTGCGCAGCAAGCCAAATGGGCTGTCGAGCCTGAGCGGAACAAGGTCAAGGAGACCCTGAGCAACCGTGAGATGGCCCTGCGCAATGCGCACGAACGACATGCCCTGCTTATGAGCGACGAGTCTCTCAAAAAGTGGCGCATCAACGACATGGACATTCTTAGTGTGGCCCTGGGCCACGAGGCCCCGTGGCAGCTTAAGCGCCAGCGGGAACAAGTCTTGGGCTCGACCGAGACCTCCCTAGACCTGGTGTTCGGAATGAACGGCATCCCCAGGGGCCTCGGCCTGAAAAACGACGGCTTGCTCGAATGGCTCCTCTGGCGACAGAAGGAGCTGGCACCAACCACCACACCCAGCCGCGATCTCGTCCAGAAAGTATTGCGGGAGTATGTGGGGAACAGCCGGGCCAGCCGATTTCAGGGCTGGCGCAGGTTTCTCGTCTGGGTTCTGAGGATGGCCGGCGGCCCTGCCATGCTGAACGACTTCCAGAAGGAGATTTCACAGATCCTGGCCGGCTTCTGCTCTGCCGACCGGCCCTCGCGGGACATGCTCATCCTCTTGAACAATTTTTCCGTCAGACTTGGAGAGTCTGGGTACGACCTGGCGCCGGAGCTGTGTCGTCTTGGTCTCGTTTTTGCCACCGATCTTGACAGTTCAGAGGCCATGCGGAGGTACTTGACCATGGGCCTGGAGAAGGGCCACTGGAGGGCACCACCAGATGCGCAGCTGCCAGACATCAAAATTCTCAGCAATGCCTTGGTGAGAGGCAAGGCCGGTCGGGTTGAGATCGCAGACAGCATTGGGAGCCAGGCGGCGTTGATCGAGGAAGCCGCCCAACGGGGACTATGATGCGATTCTAGAAAGGCAGAGTCCTTCCAGAAGCTTGTCACGGAGGCCTCGACGGAGGCACTCGAATAATAAACCCCAAATTGGAATCCTCCATCACCAAGCCAAGGCCCTCGACGGGCGCCTGGACGCGGCATGTCGGCGATGACTTGCTTCGCCGACGCCGTTCCATCTCGGCATGCAACACACCGGCATGTCAACCTTGAATCTGATCTCACAGGCACCCGCGAAACCGGTTCCTTGCGAGACCTCCATAAGGCGACGAATCCCACAGGACCCTCACGCACCAACTCGAGCACCCCATGAGGCTGAGTCACGATCTCGTCGGCCGTGGCGTAAGACACGCGCATCGTCTCTCGGCGCGAGAGCTGCGAGCTGTCGGAGAACACCACCATGAGCTGACCTCGTCCGCCGCACCCATTGGCCGAGAACCGCCAGAGCAGACCGACTAGCTGCTCTAGTCAGAACGCATGTCCCAAGCCCGCATCCGACTCCAAGCAACTTGATTTGCTTGTGATCCCCTGACCCCGACAAGTTGTGCGACCCAGCAGGCCTGCGACGATACCTGCCGAGTGCTTGGTCCGGCTCACAACATCAGCACACTTTGCCCCTAGCAACGTCCGCGTCCCTACCAGCGCTCTGGTACGAGGTACAACCTCCCCCCGGGGCCCGACGGCACGAACAGATGCCTATCTCATGTCACGACCCTGCCCAAGTGTAGGGAACCCAATGGCGTCGGCGCGGGCACGGGGCCAATCGCTTAAGCCGGCCGCGACGATTTCTTCTGCATCTCATTCGTCTCAGCCCGCGGCGCGGGATACGCACACACGCTATTGAACGAAGGCGAGGCCCCATGGCGTCGGAGCGGCAGCCCTGTGTGCTCTCCTCTTGGGTGTGCTGGACTAGACTGGACTGCCGCCTGTCTTCGTGCAGATCTGGGGCCTGGAACCAGGGCCTCCGCCCCCCTCCTGTTTTCCTACTACGCTTACCTCTCGTCAATGAAGAAGAAATATCAAGCATCGCCGTGCCCGTGCCCATCACCGCCTCGGAAACACCTCCGTCTCTCCATGTTCCTTCGTTCCACTTGTGGCGAGTCGCACTCTCACTCCATCTGCGCGGCAGCATCCTTTGTGTATATTTCGAACCGGTGAGTATGAACGACGACTGACAGGACAGACTTCGACACAATGTCCTGGTCCACTCTTTATCCGGGCTCCTCCGCCGGTCGGTATGGGGCCGTCCGGGGATCGGCGAGCCAAGATTCGCGAAGGCTTCGCGGGATGTTGACGCCCCGGCTATCTACGATACTTCTTCTCCAGCTCCTCTTCATCGGCCTCTCGTCGCAGCAGCGCGACCCCGTGAAGAACTTCTGCCGGCGCTTCGGGCACCAGACCGCCGTCGTGGACGACAAGCTCTTCATCGACGGCGGCCTGGTGAACTGGAACCCCATCTCCTCCTACCCAGACAACTACACCAGTGAGTTCCCTGAAGCCCAATATCAGCGACGTTTCCTAAGCCAAATTCTCCCCCCCAGATACTTGGCTCCTCTACCAAGACCTCACCACAGTCGCCTCGTCCGGGATGCCCCAGCTCCAGGCAAACCTGAGCAAGAACGCCTCCGTCCCCAGCGTCCACGGCGGCGCCCTCTGGGCCGACGACGTCAACAAGCGCCTCTTCCTCTTCGGCGGCGAGTACTACAACGAGCCCCCCTCCCACTTCGACCTCTTCGCCTACGACGTCCTCGAGGACCACTGGGACGCTCTCGGCGCGCCGCGGGCGGACGACGTCCAGCGCGTCAGCTACGGCGCGGGCGTCTCCGTCTCAGAGCGCGGCGAGGGCTACTACTACGGCGGCTGGCTCAGCAACGCCTCCGTCCCCGGATGGGGTGACGCGCCGCCCGTCGCCACCTCGCGGCTGGTCAAGTACAACATGGACTCGGGCGAGTGGACCAACACCACGGGCCCGGACGACGTGCGCCGGGCCGAGGGCGCCATGCTCTTCGTGCCCGCAGGCGACGGCGGGCTGCTCATCTACCTCGGCGGCGTGACGGATCTGTACCAGAACGGCACGGCCGTCGGGCAGCGAATGGAGGAGATCTTCATCTACGACGTGCTCAGCGGCAAGTGGTACCGGCAGGAGGCGTCCGGGCAGGTCCCGGAGCAGCGGCGGCGGTTCTGCGCCGGCGTGACGTGGCCCGAGGACAAGTCGTCGTATAACATGTGAGTACACACCCAGTCCCAGATCTTTAGATGGCTGGAGCTGACATGGGAGGACAGCTACCTCTACGGCGGCGCTCACCCTCCCCTAGAGGAAGGCGCAGGCTTCGACGACCTGTATATCCTCAGCCTGCCGTCGTTCACCTGGATCAAGATGTACCCCAACGACCGCAACGGGACGGGCGACTACCCCCACCACTCGCTGTCCTGCAACATGGCTCCGGGAAGCGCCCAGATGCTCATCATCGGCGGCCACTTTCCGCTGATGGAGGACTGTGACGCCCCCGAGCAATGGGGCACGCACAACGCGGACCTGGGCAAGCAGAACGAGGACAAGAGCCCATGGGCGCTTTACGAGCCGAACAAGACGGAGTACGTCGTGCCAGATGACGTTTTCAAAGTCATAGGGGGCAATGGGAAGGGAGGGGCCACAAAGAAGGTGCCCGATGACGGGTTCGACCACGCGGACATCGGCGTCCTGATGACGCGCAAAGCCAGCATCGCGGAACGGACACCGACACGGGATATCAAGGGCGGCGAGGGCAGCTCTGGGTCGTCCGGACTGGTGCTGTCCACGGGTGCGATCATCGGCATCGCGGTCGGCGGCGGGGTGCTGCTCCTGGCCGCCCTGGCAGCTTGCATCTTCTGCCTCCGCCGGCGCCGAAGAAGACAACAGAGCATCCAAGCCCAGCAAGCCCATTTCCCCTCGCCCGGTCACCCATACCACCACAGCATGTCTGAAGCAGGCTGGTCGCCCGCGCAGACCTCCGCCCTCGCGACCTCCCCGTCCCCCTACGCCCAGGGCCTCGATCGTGAACGCGCCGGTAGCGCCCGTACCGTGCCCCCCTACACCGGCCCCCCGGTCGAGCTCCCCTCCGACGGCACCACGCCGCTGGGCTCGGGGCAGCAGCACGGCTACTTCGCCGATGGCACCGGCACGGGCTCCTCGGGCCAGCGCACCGTCGCCGCCTCCGACGACACGGGAACCCCCAGCCGCGCCGCGTCGGCCAAGTACGACGCGCACGGCAACGCCTGGGTGCCGCAGGTGAGCATGGTCCAGGTCTCCCCGGGCAGCGGGCGGCAGTACACCCACCACCGCAGCGTGTCTGCGCAGTCGCCGCCGATGCCGCCGTCCCCGGCCTACACGGGTCAGCACCCGCACAGTCCCGGGCGTTGGTCCCATCACCAGAGACAGCCCAGCCCGGCATCAACGCCACGGAGCGAGCTCGTACCGGCCGCCGCGCGGGATCACCGGTCCTTCTCGGAGCTGAGCGCTGACAGGGGGCGGCCGGAGGACGGGTCCCCTCGACATGAGACCTATTATCACCCGTAAGGAACGACAGAGGCTCGCGCGTGACGAACGACAGAGGCTCAGGAAGCCCCTCCACTATACCCAAGATCGGACCAATGTGTAGATGTACCGCCGAACGAAACTGCAATGAAATTTCCCGAACTCGAAATTGGCTCCCGGAACGACAAGGGGAGGGCGAGGACTGGTGAAGCATGTACCTAGTATCGTAATGTCATTAATAAATGAGGCTATCCATCTCGTGACCAACCCAGATTTTGCGTCATGTTCGCCTCTATTTGGCCATGATGGTGTATGGTGTGACCGTCGCCATGCAGCACACCTACTATTTGCCATAAATTAATCCAGTGAAATGCCATACATACTATGTGTCAGAATGCCGTGACATCTCGACGCCTCTCCGGAGCTGGTCATGGGACAGCTGCTTCCGGCCGGCAAGCCAACTTTGGCTCTGGGACGTTCAAGAGCGGTGAGAATTCGGCAACATCGGAATTCAGTGGCCCCATTTACACTTCTGATCGCGTGCTCATCTCCAGACGCCACAGAGCCCTAACTCAGGGGCAGGCCCGCCAGTCGCGAGCACGCCACAGGACACGATGTTTTCGCCATGTCGCGCATTCTTCTTCTCCCGGCCGAGGAGGAGTCTAGAAGCTTGACGTCCGCCAGCCAGGGCGATCCACAGTTGTGCGCTGTGCCCCTGTTCTGCAGGTAGGGCTCTGACGAGAGACGGCGTCCCCGATCCCGAGAGCTTGACCCTGGGAATGGACCCTTGAGAATGTGCCTCGGCACGGAAATCCTTCTGATCGGACGTCGACCTCGTGGTGTCGGCGGCGGCGCTGGGTGAGCAAGGAGTGAGCTTACAGTGTCTCAATCCGGAGCTTTGAAAAGACCGGCACGCCCAAGCAAGAATCCAACAGTCGCTCCACGCAGAGTGTAGTCTCTGACTCGGCGGCCATCGACGGTGGAGATCACAAACCACCACAGACCGTGCCGCCCAAGCTGAGAATTAGTGTGGATATTGCCCACCCAAACCAGCGCGGGTAAATCTCCGTCTGCGAAGTTACGCGCCTCATCCCAAGCACTGGCCGCTAGCTCCATTGTGGTGATCGTGGGCTCGAGAGTGAGCCTTTTCTGGGTGGTACTCTCGGGCGGGCGTCGGGAAGTGAGCAGGGTGGATCTCATGCTCGCGTTGTTCTGAGATCGTCAAGGCTTAACAGCCGCTTCTAGCCATGATATGTCGCGGATTTGTTACAAAGGCGATAAGATGGTGGAGGTCCCCGATGGATGTGAGCCGAGGTGAGAGGCCGACTTTCTCGCCTTATCTCGCCCGTCGCCCGCAAAAACCCTGAATGGAACTCACAGCTTCAGCACAGGGGTTTTGTGGTGGGTTGACCGGCTGTCTGGATCCACTAGTTCTTGGCTTCCGTGTCTGGGGCCGCCCGCATAGCGGAGATCCGAAGATACCCGCTGTGATATCGATGGAACCAGGAGAGCAGCTGGAGACAGAAGGTCTGCAACGACGAGCGTGGGGTGCTTGCAGCAGAGAACCATTAGCAGCGACGATGACGGCGTGATGCCAAGGCGCTCTGGCAGATCTTGTGTTACGGGCTCCAATAGCTCGAGCCACAGGTCGCCAAGTTTGGGACGCAGTCGATGGAGCGAGCTGGACCCTCAGCGTGTGACATTGTGATGGAATCGTTATGGTGTGAAGTGAGTATGGGTAAGTTGGCTTTGGTGAATTGCGGCGTGGGGTGCAGACGACCGCTGGCACTATGAAGATATGGTGGTTGCAGCAAGACAACGCTCACGCATCTCGAAGCTTGTCGGAATCCGCCGGCGGCATGCACGACCTCGCTATCGCGGGTTTGGTGGGAGCAGCGAGGCATCTCCCGTGACGTGTGACGACGATATTTTCAGGGCAGCATGCGTCAAGCCCCTGATCCAACACTAGTAATGCATCAAGTCGACAGCTGGGCGGGTTCTCAATCGGAATCGCGATTGTCCGAATGCCCTCGGCGGCATGATGACGGTATATGCAGGCTTCATGCGCTTGGTCACCTGGTCTTCTGCCTGAGGAGGTTTGGCCCCCTCGCCTCGAGCGGCCGCATGGCGACCGAGCGACCGAGTACCTGGGGACAGTTCATGACCACACAGACCGGAAGCCTCGGTGGGGGCACCGGGTTTCCAGGATATTGAAAGCCATTCAACCGAAATCTGGGGAGAGCATGACATGGGATATGGCGTGTCATCCATGCCGCCATGATGAGTGAGCTTGGCAGCCAGTCCCCCACGGACAGCCGAGTAATAAATGGTCCAGCTGGCAGTCCCCCGGGTTGCCAGACTAGGATTCATCAGGCAGTTGCATATTAAATGCATGGGGCCCAGCGGAAATCCAGGTGTGGGAGTGGCTGTCGAGCTGTTGAGGAGCTGTCGGACATTCGGAATGGAGGGGTAATGCGAGCTGCGGGCAAGGTGAAGGTGAGAGGGCAGACTGCGGAGGGCTGCGGTGAAGGGCCGCAATTTGACAGTGGCTGGGGACTCAATCAAGGCATTCGGCCATGATGGTCGGATTGCCATGCAAGGCGAAGAGAGGGAGGAGGTTCATCTGGCCAGCCTGAGCATGAAACTGGCATTGCATGTGCAGGAGACCTATCCGAACATGCTGATCTCTGCCGGGTGAACGCACGCCTTATCTCGACTCAATGAGCAGCGCCAGGCAATGGTGCCTCTGAGGGATCGCGAGAGACTGTGGCAGCAGCCTTCACTGCAAGGTCCCTGCAGAGAATTGGAAAGGGTAATCCGAGGGGGTTTGGTATGTGATGAGTCTTGCACCACTGTGTGGTCTCGAGCGCGAGCGCACAACCAATGAAATGAACACTGGTTGACCGTCTTCCCCTGGAGGCTGATGGTGCATCCATCGTCGGAGCTTGATGAGCACAACTTCAGGCGGTCAGCCTCGGTGCATGTTCGGGGCGAGAAACGTGCTCGGGTCTGTGGATGAGGTGAGCATTTCCGTTCGAACTATGACTGAAAATTACGCGATCGTGTTGAGAAGCTGTGCCTGGCAAGGCTGGCCGGCACCATCTCTGCCTCAGAAGCTGCGCTGTGACGGGTCCTGGCAACCTGGCCCTTGGTTAGGTAGTGGAGGGAGCGCAGTGGGCTGTTTCGAGCTCTTAATCAGCGAATGGCCGAATGAGATTACAGAGTTGTGTCTCGGTTCCGCTGGACAGGCCTGAGGCGCCGTTTGGTCAGGACAGGGGCAGGGCCTGGCTTCCAGCAGGGCATGACGGTATGCGCGACGTGGTTGGACTCAGGTGGCCCAGATAAAGGTGATGCATCATATCGGGAGCTGGGCACGACGCCCTCGTTCGTCAGGTGCCTCTGTCCATGTGGATGTGGATGAACGCCACACGTCTTCGTCTTCCCCTCGTCTCGGGCTGGCAACCACACCGGCCGGCTTGCCCTGCGTCTGCATCTGCAGTCCGCACCCGCGGGGCGGCGACGGCGGCGGCATCTGCTGCAGAGAAGAGAGGGGGGGAGGTTCGATGAGGGTGGTGGTCCCTGGCGGCGGATTCGAGCTTGTGAGCTTGGTGCTGCTGTTTCTATCGGGTAATGGTTGGATTCGTCATGTCTTGCGTCGTTTGACCCCGAGTCTGACCCCGACCCCGAGGATGGGGGTCGACGGCGTGGCTGAGCGTCATGTCGTCGAACGCAATTGAGTGGGATATGACGAGGAGATGGACGAGCTCCAGCGGGAGTTGCAGAGGGAGACGAATCGATCCATTCCCCACAGCCATCGCATCCGCCTGACCCGAGCGGCCGTACCCAGGTTAGGTCCTTCCCAACAAGTTGCCTGCAGACGGGAAGGAGCTAGGTACATAGGTACTCAAGGTGCGGCGCGCATGTTGTGCTCGGAAATCCATCTTTAGTGTCGGCGTGAGGAGGCAGTCACCGAGCCTCCCCCCCGCGACTTCCGCAAGTGCCCCTCCATCGTTTTGTCAGGTACCAGGCCAGGTACGTCAGGTGTCGCGGCACATGTGGGAAGGCGCATGTCACCGGCCTGGCTGCCTGCCTCGACTTACAAATTGCACAAGCACTGGCACACGTACCCTCTGCCATGGATGCTGCTGGCTCTCCACGTAATAATTCGCTTCTCGGTCAGAAGACTCTCGCCCGCGCACGACTTCGTCATATCATCCGACAAAGCCCGAACACCGCCCAGACCGCCCACCCCGCCTTCTGCTAAGGTGCAGGGGTCGAATCGTGGGATGCCCGATTAGCCTGTGGCTGTCTGTCAGAGCACCTAAAAGAACAGGGCCATCCCCTGACGCGCTGCAAACACGCTCGAGCTACCCTCAGGACAGCACCAGCTAACCCACCGATCCCGATCTCGATCTCCCGTCTTGAATGAACCACAGGAGCATCGACAGCGCGAATATCGGCGAAAATCCTTTCTAGCGTCCTGAACACGTTGTCGCATACCGTACGCGCCGAGCCGCCTGACGCGACCGACCAGATCAAAGACACAGGCGACACAAAGTCGGTGAAGAAGAAACAGGCACAAAGAAACCGACAAAGAACCTTGGATGTAACCGGGCTGGCCGTCAAGGTTGCCTTCTCGGCCCCTGATCATCCATTTCTACACCCACGCCGTACCCCCATTCGTCCATACATACTTACAACACGAGCTCCCTCATCCTCAACTCGAGCCGCAGCCCAGCGTCACATCCAATAGATCCGACACCCATCTCTCGAGACGAACGACTGCGGGTGTTCGATTAATCTACGGCCAGCAGCCGCCCTCAAGGTGGTTGTTCCTCAATCTGTCTCAGTGCGGCGCCGCCATTGGCTGGTTGCGTCTGCGCCGGTCCATTTCGTCAGGTCACATCAGACTTGCGTTCCTCGGGTGTATGTACGTACCACCGCGGTGCGGTACCTTGGTTTCTCCCTCCATCACACCCCCCTCTCCGCTTTCGGCACATCGCGGCAGCGAGCTTGCGCCAATCTCGAGGATCATCACGACATCTGCGACCCTTCTCATGCTATTGTGGATTCCCTGGCCATCAAGGACGTCCTGATCAGAAAATACATCTACCTTGACGTCCAGCGACCTGCTCCGAGGATACCTGGGAGTCAACTTCGCTGTCCTTAGAATTATCTCCGCAAGCACCTACGCAAGTCGATATCCCGAAGCAACGAGAGAGGTCATCTCAATTCACCGAGGCTCGATCTAAAAATTCTGGTCGACTTGCCCATTCCGAGCACGGCTTTCCTCGACCCTCACGTATGGAGTCATACCCTTTCTTGGATTAAAATCCTATCTTTGCCCCTCCAAGACCCGGGAGCCCCTCCATCCTTATCACTCCCATCTCCGAGCCGCATCCGTTCCCGCGCCGGCTTGCGCCTTGAGGGAGGACCCTGATAAATTCGACCAGGCCGTATCTCTACCCACCATCCATCTGCTAGCGTCTGACTCTTTCGTCCTCTCGTCAGCAGAGCGTTATATCCGCCCAGATTCCTCTTGTTCATATCACGCCTTTTTTCCTCTTCCTCACTTCCCTGTTTCATCCCTCATCTCATCTTGAGCGACCTATCCACATCTTGAGCCACGCCTGCGAACCATCGTTTCCCGGCCCGGAAGAGCACCAATCGTCCGATCTGGACACTGCAACGAGCCCTGCTAAAGACGCAGCCCGTGATACACAGACGCACGGAGCCCACTTGGAACCCGCGGCTACTCATCGCGGCCCATCGCCCCTCGCTACCAATCATCCGTCGGCGTGCCCATCTCAGAGCTCAGCACTCGGATACTCGACCTGACACTCGAATCGGTGCCTCGTCCGCCAATTCTTGCAAACAGCGTCGCGGCTACAGACCAGACCGGACTTTGTTTTGTCAGAGATCACTCACCCACCAGCGGATTCTGCTCCGGCCATTTCCCGCTGGCTGCTCCAAGAAAAAACCACCCCTGCCGCCATTATCGCCTAGCACTGCTCATCCTGGACACACCCCACGAAAGCCGCCCCTCCAGGCCCCCCATCTAGGTACCTGGCCCTGCGACGCCAACAGTCGCTTGATATCAGCTCGGCCAAATAGTCCACATCCACCTTTACCCGCCCAGCACCCCATTCAGCACGCCACGGGGGACGAGTGCTCTGGATTCCTTGGTCTATCTCACCGTCGCACCACCCACTTGGTGCCAACAGACGTGCTTGCAGCTGGGGAAACGCCTTGACTGGAATTCCTCACATTGCGGCCCTCTTGCATACTTCTAGACTCGCCACCCCGACTCTCCTTTGGGGTTAACTCCCGTTCTTCTCGTACGCACGGTCAACCAACAGGCGAGAGCACAGCCAGCCAGAACAGCACGAGGAGCCATTTGGACCCTCTTTTGCTTTCCTCCCTGCAGCATCTCACAACATCTGGGCTTTCAGCAGGGAAAAAAATAGCGATCGCTGAAAATTTTTCTGCCGTCCTTCCACGACAGCCGTACAAAATCGCCAGCGAGGCCATCCCTCTACTCGGTCAAACCATTGAGGTGTCCCAGCAGAGGACTTCATCGTCACAACACCCGGCCGCCTCGCACTGCACATCACATCCCCTTGGGGGAACTCGAGGAACCAGTGACCACCCACCTGCCACCACCCCCCGCTACCCCTCCGCTACTAGTGCGGCGATCCCCTACCTCCGACTCCGAGTACGCCGTTGAAGCTCCCGCAGCTTTAAACACCCGGCAGGCCCCAAATATTCAAGCTGGCCAACCCACCCCAACTACACCAGGCCAACGGCCACTCCAAGCAAATGCATCACCAGCGCAGGAAGTCCGGGCATGGCTCTGCCAACACGTCCATGACCGATGTCCGCAAAGCCGTCACGGCCACAGACCCTTCCCGTTACAAGCGCCCTGCCATGAACCGGAGAACGACACCCGTCACAGCACCGAAGACGAGCAGCAGGAGAACACGAGACAGAGAACGCGAGACGCAGGACTCGTGGGACGACGAGCGGGAGAGCTTCCCCCAGTTCTGGTAGGTCATTCCTTTCCTCTCCATGCAGCGCCCCGAGCCCCCCTCGACAACTGGAACCCCGCGTTTTCCTTGTCTCACTGCCATCTTGGATGCCTGGGGCGTCGACGCGATGCAACAGCGGATGCAGAGATGGTGTGCCCTCGAGTCGCCCTCTGCTGCTACCCCCGCGTCAGGAGCCCTCCAGCACCCCCGGGCATGCTTGCTTTTATCCTCCGGCTTCGCTGCAGTGCCATTCCCCTTTTAGGCCTGCTGCATTGTCGCGCGAGCTTCCTCATTCGCCCATTTTCTTTCAATGTTTCATCCAATCCCGACTCGGAGCACAACTCCCCAGATCTCTGGATTCACGACTTTTTTTTCGCTCGCATTGAATCATGAGTACTGACCGGATATCTTACAGCATGACCTGCGAGAAACAATTCATGCCTCATGACGACGCCACAATCTACTGCTCGGAGACGTAGGTCTACTCTTGCTCGCGGTTATCAACCCTGGGGACTAACACAAGTCTAGTTGCCGCCTGTACGACCAAAGTCCCATGGGGCAAGATGGCTTATCGGGAGGAGGCTACCATGGAGGCTACCCGATGTACGCCACAGAACACAACGAGCCCAGAGACATCATCCCGCGTGCATCGCCCTCGAGGCCCAACTCAAACTACTACTCGTCGTCTGTGGGACTCGACGACCCAACCAGCCCTCATCACTCATCGGCTGTCTCGGCTCTGAGATCTCTCACCGTGCATCCACCCAGCCCCCCATCCCCCCTGGGAGCACAGTCAGGAATCTGGCCTTTCTCCAAGAGTGCTGCAACGAGCCCGAGCACGTCGTACGGCAAGGGCGGCTCCGCATTCTTCTCATCAACGTACGATGGCGGCTACGGCGCCCCCGGTTACGGCTACAATTACACCAACGGCATGGACCGCCCGTTACCGACCCGAAACCCCAGTGGCTACTCCAGGCCCAAGAGCATCGAGTTGGTCACCCCGATGCTTGGCCGCTGAGACGATCCTGGGCCGTCATGCAAATCCCGACGAGGGGATGCAGTCGGGATGACGATGACGCCGCAGGGAGCCAGCCCCTTCGACAAGCCTGTCATGCGCCCATTGGAGGGGGAGGAATGCAGGGTCCATTTCCACACATGATCCTTCGGAAGAGCGCATCTCAGGAGTGCTTGGCCTCACTCAGTTATCAGCAGCGCGGGGTTCGGCCTGGTCTCCAAGTTCCCCGACGTTCCACCAGCTCGAGATCGTGGGGCGCATGCTGCCGCAACTCACCCAGCGTGGGTCACGCGTGATCGAGGGCGGGATATCCTCGTCAGCTCATGCGCGCCATGTTCTAGCGCATTCCCCTGCCTTATCAAGGGGCGACCGGCGGGCACACACCCCACGGCCGCCGACGAGGGCTGCCGCGCTGCCAAGAGCGGCTCTCGCTTGGGGGCAGTCATGTGAGCAGGTGCATCTCCCAGCCATCTCTCCCCCACACCATGATGCCTGAGCACATCAGCTGCATGGGGTAAAGGGCCAGGGTGTCCTTGTCCTCGGCCCAAACCACCATTGGAGACCTTTCTTTTGATTCACCTGTATTGTTAATTTCCGGAGCTCCGTTGGGAAAGCGACTCCATCTGCATCGACGGACATTTTGGCGGAGGCGTTTAACCAGCATTTACCTGGCTCATCATCACCGAGGGACGGATTCCCCGATGGCCAGGCGGGCGTTTGCATTTGGCATTTTCAACATATTCTCATCTACCCATCATATCTAGACCCGGCATATTGTGGCTTCTCATGACAGTGGCGGTAACGGAGGGACTTGGAATTCGTCAGGGGAACCAACCCCGCTCTAGGACATGGTAACACGGGCATTTAACAGCATGGCATGTACATATGATACCTCTTAGCATCGATATTGGCTGAATATTTTAATGACGAGCAAGGATCTCGCCCTGCGAATCCTACCCCAATCCTGCCACTGCGACGGAAGTTTGTGCATTGCATGCGTGCTGCGCGTGCGTCTCACGGGCCTTTTTTCTTCTCTTTTGGTTCCGTTCCCCAGGTTTTCCCCAGGTTTGTGTGCGTGACGGGGCATCGGCGTTGGCCTTCCCCGCTCGCGGGGGCCGCGGAGTTGCTTGGGCCGTGGAGGGAGGGCACGGGACCTGTCCAGATTTTCTCGCTCCACTGGAACTGGGTCAAGGGGCAGATGAGCTCGGAACGAAGTCTGGGCGGGAAGATCTGAGCTCGTTGGCTCATTGATCGCGTCATATTCGCAATCGAAAGTGTCAGTCGAGCAATGGATGATGCCTTTTTTTCACTAGGACTCGCGACGTCGAAGGAAACTTGCGTGACGTTGCGAGGCGCCGAAGGTGTAAACCTAACTAACGCTCGCCCCTGGACTTTCATCGGTCCGTCCCGACGAGAGGAAGAGGTGTGGGAGACGTCAGCTGCCACTGGCGGGGGGCGGCGCCGAAGACCCTGAGAATGGCACCGGCGAGGTGGGCAGGGCTAAGGAAGCCAAAGGGGTATTTCGAGATGATGGGAGCTATGATATGTACAAGAGTAGCGCCGCAGCGCTTTGGGAGAAAATCCAACATGCCCGTCCTGCTAGTGTCGTGGGCCTCTCCTGACAAGCAGGTAACCAAACAAGCACCCTGATGAAGCTGTCTATGTCTAATGCGATAGGTTGTTGTATGTAAGTATGCTCCGCTGATGCAAAAATTCCAAATATGACGAACGAGCGTCGGTCCCTGCCGGCCGGCTAGCACGGCCTGCCTGCCTGCCCATCAGGGTCCTGGTGCGTCGGATGCCCCTCGCCTGCCGGAGCGTCTGACGCGTCTCCCGGCCTCCTCGGCAGGGTCGTCGTCCTCCCCGACGTCGAGGCTCAGGATGATGCTATCCTCGTGCTCCCGCTCCGCGGCGAGGAAGGACCGCGTGGCGTCGCCGCCCATGATCTGCTCGGCGTCGACCCAGCCGGCCTCGACGGCGAAGCGGACCACGTCGGCCGCGCACGCGAAGACGGGCGTGCCCGGCTTCGCCTCCGGGTCGAGATGGGCCCAGAGCTCGGCGGTGTCGCGGCGCCAGCGGGCGGCGAGTTTCTTGTCCCCCGCGAAGTGGGACGCGAGGTACTGGTACACGTACGCGAGCCAGAGGACGTTGGTGTACGGCGCAGAGACGGACCAGGAGACGGGGCTCGGCGGGTGGTCTGCCGCGATGTCCTTTGGCAGCTTCATGGTCTGGTAGGGCGTGCGGTGGCCGGAGGGCGGGAGGCACTTGCGTGATGTGCCGCCGGAGAGGAGGAAGGAGCGCATCTGGCGATAGACCTTGCACTGGTCTGCGTGGGTGGAGGTGAAGATGCTGAGATCTTTTTCGAGATCGAGGGCGACAATTTCGCTGTCGGGGACGCTGATGAAAGAGTCGTCTCCGGTGAATGGCAGGGGCTCCTCGGCGCGGGAGAGGCCGTAGTCGAGGATGGTGATGTCCAGGCCGGAGAAGCCGAAGAAGGGCCCTGGTTTGGATGGGTTCCGGGATCGAGGCTTGGAGACCTGGCGGATGCAGAGGTTGCCCTCGTGGAGGTCTCGGTGCTGAAGATGGTCAGTACTCTCATCTGACGCGGTTTGAAGCGCTTCAACTCACCTCGAAGGCAACCAGGTCCTCCGCCCTGGCCAGTGCTACCGCGACCAGGAAGAAGATATCCCACAGCTGATCGGTGCTGGCAAGCTCAAAGTCCTCAAGTGCAGTGCCGGCATCTCCGAGCTCAACGACCAGAAATCGTGTTCCGTCGAGATACCTGCTCGGACTCGGGTAGAACTGCAACCTGTCCGGGTCGAGCCGCTTCATCTTGCGTTGAAAAGTTTGGTGAGTCTCGAGCATGGCCTTGGGAGCCTTGCCCTCGACGATGTATCTCTCCTTGTAGACCACAAAGCCGGGAATGTCTGCAAGCCACTCTGATATCCGGAGTTCGCCCAAGAGATCTGTCTGCGCATGTGGCACCTCATCCACCAACCCGGATTTGACCTGGGTTTTCGTCTGGGCTTTGATGGGTGATGGGAGGCGAATGCATTTGATGATGGAGGTGCCGCGAGCGTTTTTGACCCGGTAGACCTCCGCATAAGAGGCCTCGGCAATCTTGGTGATGGTGTCGCCTGGCGGGCAGACGTCGTGCCAAGAGAGCACACGGAGATTGTCGTCGGTAATTCCCGATTCTGGTGGTTGCTCTGTGGTTGGCTCCTCGACGACATCTGTGACGGTGTCTTTCGCTGACCGAACTGGCAGCTCGATCACAAAGGAGGATTTGGTGGGTTTCTCATCATCAATGATCACCACCTCCGGGTCATCATGAGAAGACTGGGTGACCGCTTCCGAGACTGTCGATCCGCTTGCTCCAGACTCGTCCTCGACGTCGATATTCTCGAGCTGGCGCACCAACTGTCTGATAATACTGTCTTCGTCATCGTCAACTAGCGACTGGTCTGCCGCCGGAGGCTTCCGGATCGGGCTTTGCGGTAGCTCCGTGAGTGCTGGCCGAGTTCTGGTTCGCGTCGACCGTCCATACGTCCGCTGCCCAAGCGTTCTGGGCATCTTGTCGTCATCAGTGAGTGAGTGAAGGGTAATTGAAGAAGTTTGGCTGTGTTTTGAGATAGCCAAGGCCTGCGAACAACCTCATTTCTCGTGATCATGTCAACTTCATGCATCAACTTGATGCTCACATGGCCGTCGTCTGGGGCAACCGGCGATACGAATATCCGATTCCGACCGCCCCACACCCCCGGACTCCGCACCTAGCTCCTGAGTGGCTGGAACCTCGCCAATGGGAATTGGCACTAATATTTCGCCAACCCCAAGTCTGGAAGCATCCACGACTCTCGAGATCCCCTCGTCGCATCTGCGTCTATCCGGAGTTCGCAGCTTTCGCCCGGTAATTCCTTGGACACTTCTCGGCTCGGCAACATGGGTATTTTTGGAGGCAAGTCGGCGGAAACGCCAATTGCCAGCGGCGATACGGGTAAGCGTCCCAATTCCTCAGACTAGAGCTCCCCCCTTTTGCGGCACATCGCCACACAGCGCGCAGCTCAGCACAGCACGCGGACTGACATCTCTTGCCTCACAGACTTCGCAGACTTTGCTGAAGCTCCCGCGCCTATTCCTGCCGATAACGTCCCCGTCCCTGCCAGCTTTGCTGGTCCCGCGACTCCCCCGGCCAACGTGCCCTTCGGCCGGTGGTGGGCGGTCCACGAGCGCCACTCGCTCGACGAGTTCAAGCTGGAGGGTGCCATCATTCTCATCAGCTGCTTCGTCTTCCTTGTTCATTTCTTCGGCGCCAGCCGGAACCGCAAGAAGGTCAACCGCTGGGCCAAGGCCAATGCGCGCATCCTGAAGAGCGAGTTCGCCTCGGTCGGCTTCGACTACAAGCCCACCACCGACACCGACCTCGACGACCCCAAGGATGTCATCAAGGAGAACTCCCTCTTTGAGTTCTCCGCGTATGCCACCGGTCGCCAGAATGTCGCCTTCGTCGACGTCGACATCACCCTCAAGAGGCGCTTCAACCCCATGGTCTCCTACACCGAGACCTTGTTCTCCTTCTTCGCTGACAGCGTCGCGGCCCCCCGCGACGTCCTGAACGCCATCCTCTACCCCTTCGACGGCAAGGAGTCTCTCACCGTCCCCTCCGCCCCCGGCACGCACGAGCTGCGCAGCAAGGAAGGCAAGAGCACCGTCGACGGATTCGTCTGGGCCATCGTCTCCAAGCAGCACATGAAGCAGCTCCGCGACGAGCGCTACGACCTCTCGCTCACCTTCACCAAGGACAACACCAAGCTGCCTAACTGGCTCTCCGTCATGAGCGAGAGCGCCGAGATCACCGAGCAGCTCCTGACCCCCGAGCTCGTCAAGGCCGTCGAGGCCGCCGGCGACAACTTCGACTACCTCATCATCTCCGACCAGCCCGTCGAGAGGCCCAAGACGTGAGTCCCCCGGAAGTTCCTAAATGTTGAGGGCTTGCAATCGCTAACACGACACAGCTACGAAGAAGCCACCAGCGCCCGCAAGCGCATCTTCCTCCGCTACGGTCTCCCCAGCAACAACGACTACACGAACCTGCTCCCCATCTTCGAGCAGTACGTCCGCCTCCCCGACGTCCTCGTCTCCCAGGTCAAGCTCCGCCCCGAGGTCCTCCGCAAGGTCAACAAGGTCCGCGACGAGCAGGTCTCCCAGCTCAAGAAGGAGGCCGACGCCATCCAGGCCGAGGAGCGCGCCGCCGAGCGCGAGCGCGCGAAGAAGGCTAAGCGCGACCAGGAGCTCGCCGGCCTCGACGCCAAGGCGCAGAAGAAGTACCTCGAGAAGGAGCGCGAGAAGGAGCAGAAGAGGATGGCCAAGAAGCAGACGATGCGCGGCTAGAGCACCGCCGAGTGAGGGGCAGCCCCAAACTGCCCCTTTTCGAGTCTCGCGCCACGGCGCCCCATCCGACCGCCTGTCACAGCAAAAGAAATATGTACATTGTCCCGGTATTATATAGGAGGCTCAGTCTGGGAGGAGAATATGTCATGTTCGGGGGCGGGCTGCTTATCGCGATAGCACAACGTGTGGCTACGCAGTGTATGAGGGATATACCAAAATTCTCGTTCATTTGACCCTGCTGCGCTCGTGACGACCTATTTCCCTCATTGCTGGTCCCTGGCGAGGAGATCCTCGACCCTCTTGACCTTGTCCTCGAAGCCTTGCTTCTTGTCCGTCCGCGTGCCGACCCTCATCGACGTCTGGATCCGCACGACGCCCCGCTGATGGACGAGCGAATGCGCCTGGCCGATGAGCTTGAAGACGTCGTCCCAGCTTCCCTCTGTGACATTGTCAGCGACGCGCTGCTAGGCACGCGGGCAGGAGGAGATCAAAACTCACCCACTGTCGTCCCGGCCGAGTGCATGTGGTACTTGAGCCCGCTCGCCTTGAGGAGCTTCTGGACCTCGGCGACTTCCTCGGCCACGGAGGGGTGGGCTGTGCCGACCTATTCTCCAGGGTCAGTGAAAGGGGATGGAGACATTGCCGATGAATCCGAGGCCTCGCAGCCCCGGGGAGAGGGACGGGTGACTGACCGGGACGAGGCAAAAGTCGGCATAGCATGTGGGCGGGGTCGGGATGCTGGCGTAGTCGGTGGCCATGGCGGCGGTGATCTGGTGGTTTAAAAGGTGAGTTTATTGGGAAGAAAGCTCGAAGACTGTTGCAGAGAAGAGTACTGAGTGTCGATACAGCGTTGGTTGAGGGCGAGTTGAGGGCGGATGAGTCTTGAGGCTTGAGTGACGCGTTGAGAGCCCCATAGTTTCTGGGCTCCCTGATTTGATAGCAACGCCACCCTGCTGGCTTCGACGACTAACACGGCAACACTCAGTGACCATTGTGATAGCATGCAGGCCTTTCAGTCGTTACGCGTCTCTCAAAGGTAGTTCTTAAGTCTGAGTCGATTATGTCGTCAATCTTGCATATCACCTGTTGGTCTACTAGAATAGGCCCCAGTTGGACGAAGCAGTAATCGGTAACGACGTCAGAACTGGTCGTTTGAGAATTCCATCCATACAGGAATCTCCGACTCACCGTTGTTTGCGAGAGACTTTCCCTGGTGATTAGTCGATACTAGTAGTTGATACTTTAAGTTAAAGGGTTATGAAGAGCATAAGGCGCGAACCGTCGTGAAGAGACTGAATCACTCAGCAACCCTTTTTCTCATGGGTCCAGAACGCCAACCGCGGAGACGACTCATACCCTTTGAATTGTATGAATGAGTTTGGAAGCTCCAGGTATACACCGCGACGCCGATAAACATCTCAGATCAAAGGAATCTAGAAAGACTCGCCTCGACAACGCTAACACCTGCTTTGCTGAACGCCATCGACGACCTCGCGCGCGAACAGACACACATCCTCTCCCGATCTCCCTCTCTCTCTCTTCTTCTTTGGATATACACAAAATTCCCCGAGCAGTTTTCATCAACAATGAATCCTCCCGGTTCAGTCACTTCTCATCACCAGCCGGGCCAACGATATGCCAACGACATCGAATATGCGTCCCATCCGCATATCGTATACACTCCAGGACTTGACTTCAACGACGTAGGTCGCCCCTGGCATAACTCAAGGCCCATCTTCCTTAACGACCCGCGGTGCTTCCGGATTGGACGCGTTCTCCTGGCAAACTTTTGCGTCTCAAATGACCCAACCGCTATCAGGGGGCGAATCCTCCAAGTGTGGGAGCGCATTGCCAACCTTTGCCGGTCAGCCATGGTCTCCCTGCGGGATGCCCGCACCAGTCTGGACAATCCAAACTTCTTCGAGGACCTGGCACGGGGCAACAGCCTGGCGGTCTGGGGACTCACGAGACCCGATGCCGAAACGTACAGTGGTAACGAAATTCAATGCCTCATCATGTCTCTGGTCTGGGCTCGACAGAGATGGCTCTTCACAATGTCCGGGAGACATAATCGCGCCTGGCGCGCCAACTGGGATGATCAACTTCTTCCGGAGTACCAGGTCCTGGGATTCAGCGAGGTCGTGTCAAAAATACATATCGGGTCCCTAGATTCGCTCATCGACATGCACTACTCAATGGGTGGAAGTTCCCTGGATCCCCAGCCTCCAAACCTGGCAGCGAACCTGCCGGCTTGGCCGTCAGAGTATTGTAAGTGATTATAAACCTCGCCCTGTCTCTGAGGAACCTAGCTAAAAAGCTCAATTAGTCCCCCAGCTCCCAAACCAGCGTCCAAACCAGGCTCCGAACCAGTCGCCTTGGCCGTCAGAGTATTGTAAGCGGCTCCAAATCTCACCTTGTCTCAAGGAAACCAGCTCACAAGGCTACTTAGTCCCACCCCGATGAACACGAAAGTACTTATACTCCTGGATCACAGTCGGGCCGCGAGGGGCCTCTCAACCAGTATCGACGAAGCCAAATCACTACATTTCTTAGCAGTGATAGCTACATGCTTACAGCGAATTCTATTTTCCTTCTAAAACTGACCTGGTTTGATGCACTGGGACTCGGGTATGAGGTGATGTTGTCTGAGGGAGCTMCCCCGCCGAGACCAGGCACTGCCGGGCATACAGTGTGCACATCCATGAATACCTAGGTAATTGGCCCAATGTGCTTCTCAACTGCCGGGACAAGCGATCATAATCGCAGAATGTCGCCACACTTCCGCATATGACGAGTCGACCAGCGAACACGTTGGCTCCTGGATGATCTGGCTTCCCGCATCGAGTGTGCATGTCGTGGTGAGGGGTTGCTCGGCTCGAAACTGGCGCGGCTAAATATATTCATACATGGCTGCAGCTTCGACGGAGCCTCATGCAGGGTGGACGCCTCTGGCAAGGTAATGCCGACTTGGCAGCGAAGGGTTATCTCTGGGCAGTGCGGTGCAACTTGCAGCTGCATCATGGGGTATTCATGCTCGCGATGGGACAGGAGGTGGGTGTTTCAGTCTTTTCTACCTCAAGAAATGTTACCTTTCAGGACTCAATGTCTAAAGTCTGACTGAAGTCTGACGAGTTAGGAAAAGCTCTGGCCGTGGGGATGGGAGTACTTGGCCGCCGCGGAGCCTCGATCAACGACACCTCGCAGACGGCGCTGGCCTCCAGGTACTGTTCTGTGGCGCTCGGTGCTTGAGCGATGACGAAGAAAGAAGAAAGGAAAAAGTACATCAAGGCAGTTGAGGAGGGCGTTGGGAATCCCAGAGTTTAATACTCGCTGGCCCGCCGTCCATGAAGCGTTGTCAGAGGCCTGGATGGCAGTTAGCGGCATTGCAGTGCTTCTCAGACATGCAACTCGGTCAACTTTCGGCAACTCAATCACGGGCGCACAACCTCACTGCCATGCGACAGGCCCTCGATTTAGTCATCAGAACTCCGCTGGAATTTTTCCATGCAAAATCCTCGCCGCAGCATTCACAAAAGGTCCGATACATGGATTTGGATTCTCCAGCCGGTGAAAGCTTGGCCTCCCAGGGAGAAATTACCTAACGATTCCCCGTCTTTCAGTGAGGCGGCCCGCTAACTCTGGGTCGCGAACCGCTGTGGGACCGGCGTCAGAACCACCAAAACCTGGAGGGAGCCCACTATGCCAACCGTTCCCCAGATTACCTTATCTGCTATGGGCGCTTTAAGCTTAAGTGGACTTCTCCGGGCCGACTCCCGCGACGGCAGTCTGCTTTTCCGACAGTGCCGACGGCGCAGAAAAACAAACTTTGGGACTTTTGCGGATGCTTGATGCCACGTCGCCGTCGACGCTCCCACGACTCGAGAGCAGCAGGCAATAATCTCTGAAACTCAGGAACGGGGGGCACGGTTACATCCTGTATTTCGGGGGTGAATTATGACCCGAACAAACATGTCGTATAGTGTGTGCGATGAGCTGGTGGCGGTCAGGCCATGATTGGCGGCACAACAGGGGCCTTATATTACCGAAAGTGAGAGGGGAGGGCGGCCGGTCGCCCAACTCGGCCGTGACCTTTTTGCAGAGGCAGACCGAGCACCTACGACCTGCCTCCTTACCGAGCGCCTCACCAAATATGTGTCGGTCTGGGCTTTTCTGAGGCCGCCAGCTACGACGGCTTGGCTAACCAGATGACTGGCTCCTCGAACCACTCGTGGCAGGGTGAGACAGTTTGACAATCTGACAGTCTCCCGCGTGGCCTGGTCGTTTATCCGTGCGACAACTCCGTCGGACGAGAAAGACCGAGATGCATCAGCGCCGAGCGCATCACAACACGTCCAACCCCCAGCCGGTTGGCCGGTCCTCAGCTATCTCCGTACTATCCGAGAGCCGAAGCGCCGCCGTGCGTCGCCGTCGCTGGTCATGCGGGGGAGCTTCATCCAGGGGGGTGCTGCACAGCGCTCTCGTCCCCCAGCACTGCCGTCGCCAGGCGCCGCCTCAGTGGTGGGCTTTCATTCATCCATCTTGGCCGTGGCATGGAATTCATCCATCTTGGCCTGAAGTTCGCACGCTATCCCTTCCCCGGAAGCCACCCCGACCCCCCATGGGGGCTCTTCCACCATTGACGTCGCCCCCAGAATCTTGTTCGGCCTTGGCCCGCCTCCTGAACGGTGCAATCGCGTGGTAAGCGGACGGCCAAGCTCCCATGCTAAGAAATGCCAATAAATGCCAACCCTTCGCCCAGGCGGTAGCTCTCTTTCTCCATCTTGTATCCCTCCACCGAAATCTCACTCTCCACCCACCAGCAGCAACGGCTCCATCCATCCTGCTGCTGCTCACCCTCGTTCACACGGCGGGGACCAGGGGATATGCGCCGAGAGACCGCGTCGTCTCCACGCCCTCCACTCGGCCAGTTCAAGGCCAGATCGGCACAGTCCACCGCCCGTCGATCATGGGGCCTCTCACGACTATAAAACCCGGGGGGACGGCGATGGCCTGATCCCTTTTCCGCCTTCCAGCTCTGTCGACATCGCCTCAGCCTCTTTTCTACGGGATTCCCGAGTCTCCTGAGCCCCAGATCACCCGAGAGACCAGAGAAAGAACACCACATACGAGAGACAGACTGCAGCCGCCACAATGGGCAAGTCTCTCATCCAGAGAATCGTCAAGAATGACGCCATGAAGGAGGATCCCCCCGAGATCTACGGGTGGAGGGCCTACGCTCTCGCCTGCTCGGCCTGCTTCGGTGGTCTGATCTTCGGTATCGACACCGGTGTCATCGGCGGCGTGCTGCGCATGGACGAGTTCCGAGAGTATGTTTGAGACCATATGCCGCTCCCCCGCTTGGTACACATGATACTGACTGTAAAAACCAGGCTCTACCACCTCACCAACCGTCATGTCACCGACATGGAGCGCGCCAACCTCCAGGCCAACATCGTGTCCACCCTCCAGGCGGGATGTTTCGCCGGTGCTCTGCTGGCCGCCACGGCTGCTGATCGCTGGGGCCGCAGGCCCGTGCTCATCTGGGGCGCTGGCTTCATCTCCATCATCGGTGTCGTCCTCCAGGCTGCTGCTTCCGGTAAACTCCCCGCCATGTACATCGGCAGGTAAGACTTGAACTATTCCTTGAACCCGGCAGAAGACTTGCAAGCCAGGTGCTAACGCTGTTCCTCCCAGGTTCATCTCTGGCTTCGGTACCGGTTTCGCTTCCATGGTCAACCCCCTCTACGTCGCTGAGAACGCCCCTCGTGCCATCCGCGGTGGTCTAACCGGTATCTACCAACTGTTCATCGTCACGGGTATCTTCCTCGCCTACTGGATTAACTACGGCTGTCAACTCCACGTCACCGGAACTGCGAAGTACATGATCCCTCTCGTCATCCAAGGCGTCCCCCCTGTCCTGCTTATGGTCTCCATGTGGTTCTGCAACGAGTCCCCTCGTCACCTTGCCAAGCAGGACAAGTGGGAGGAGGCCCTCTCGGTCCTGTCCAGGATTCGTGCCCTCCCCTCGGACCACCCCTACGTTGCCAACGAGTTCAATGAGATCCGCAGCGCCATTGAGGAGGAGAACGCCATTCTCGACGGTGCAAGCTGGATCTCTCTGCAGAAGGAGATGTGGCTCATCCCCGCCAACCGCAAGCGTGCCCTGATCTCCATCACCCTCATGTTCTTCCAGCAGATGACCGGTACGTCTCGACCTATTCAGCTCCCCGACTTTGTGATCTCCTACTGACCCGCCGCAGGCACCAACGCCATCAACTACTACGCGCCCGAGATCTTCCGCACCCTTGGTGTCACCGGAACCGACAACGAGCTCTTCGCCACCGGTATCTACGGCCTCGTCAAGCTCATCGCCGTCGTCGTCTTCCTCATCTTCGTCGCCGACTCCCTCGGCCGCCGCTACTCCCTCCTCTGGACCGGTGTCGGCCAGGGCCTGACCATGCTGTACATCGGCATCTTCATCCGCGTCGTCCAGCCCGACCCCGACAGCGGCGAGCCCCCCTCCGCCGCCGGCTACGTCGCCCTCATCTGCGTCTTCCTCTTCGCCTGCATGTTCCAGTTCGGCTGGGGCCCCGTCTGCTGGATCTACGTCTCCGAGATCGCCACCACCCGCCTCCGCGCCACCAACGTCTCCTACGCCGCCGCCACCCAGTGGCTCTTCAACTTCGTCGTCTCCCGCGCCGTTCCCCCCATGCTGGCGGGCATGGGCGTCGGCGGCTTCGGCACCTACATCTTCTTCTCGTGCTTCTGCCTCAGCATGGCCATCTTCGTCTGGTTCTTCATCCCCGAGACCAAGGGCCTCAGCCTCGAGTCCATGAACGCCCTCTTCGGCTTCCAGGAGACCCTCGACCAGAAGCGCGCCGACATCGAGACCGCCTCCGTCAACCAGAACAACAACAAGCAGGGCGAGATCACCGAGGTCGAGCAGACCTCTGCCCCCGCCCCCCAGAAGAACTAGAGCGCTGGCGGAGAGTCGGACTGACTGGCCCCCCGTGGCCTGTGGGTGGGAAGGTATGGGAGGACTGGTGCTGTCGCGGATGTGAATGCTGTTTCGAAGAGCATGCACCGGACGTGGACAGAATGACTGTACATATGAAATACGAGACTCGAGTTACGCTCCATTCTACTCTTGCCCCGGGCGATCCGTGATGATGAACAAGGGCCTCGTGTGGCCCAACACTGTTACGAGCACCTGAACCGGGCCTGTAGGGACATGCCTGGGCGTCTTGGAGGCTTGCTGCATGTGATCTATGTACTAGGAGAGGTCGGTCATGGTCAGATGTAGGTTCACTTGAGGACATCACCTCGCTGTGAAGACTAAAATGGCCCAACAGCCCTTAACATTCACTATTTCTCTACCTGGAGCTTCTCGGCTACTTGATCTGTTCTTGGCCCATTAAACGCAAAGAGAAATTCAGCGGATAAGCTTATTCGACATAGAGCCATACTGACATAGACGTAGTCTATGGACAGTAGTTCTGCAACTCACCAGCCACGCGTATAGAGAAAATAATAACTGAACTATATGCACTTGGCGACTGGAGCAGAGCAGAATTCATCAGCAACGTTCGAGGAAGCATTACTATTCACGAGGCCTCTCCACGATTTCCGATCATTTTCCGTCAACACAGCTTTCGTTCTCCTTTACCAAATGCAACCCAATATCTCAAGACCTATGCTACTCATGTCCAAATCCCGAGGACTCTTCAGCGTCACGCCGTCCACTGCCCGTCGTTCCCGCCTCTTTGAATCCTTTCTCTCGATGCTCAACCCCCTCAGTCATGCCTCACCAGGTTCTCGGGGTCGTTCAAGCTCCGCTCCAGCGGCGCAAGCGCATGGCAGATAGCCTCCTTCCCGAACGTCGGCACGTTGCCGTTCGAGTCCCTGGACGGATGGTGCCAGCATCCCTGGGCGGGGAGCCAGTTGGCGCCGTGGCACCTCGTGTCCTTGGCGCACTCGGTCGCGCACTCGGCCAGGCTCTTGGCCGCCACGACCTGCCACCCGCCGCTGCTGCGGTAGCAGTGGGTGCAGTAGAGGCGGAAGTCCTCGCCCGCGGCGCTGAGCAGCTTGCCGTGGTCGGCGTTGCAGGTGGCCTGGTCCGCGTCCAGGGCGTCGCCGAGGAGGTCGCAGCCCTTCTTGCACCCGGCGCAGGCGCCCGAGCAGCCGAGGGAGTGCGCGCTGACGAAGGCCTCGGCGGCGATGATGGGGTTCTTGGTGTTGTTGCCGAAGAAGCATTTCTTCGTCCGCGGCTCGTAGTCGGCGCTCTGGCAGGCGGGCATGGCGGCACAGGAGGCCATGCAGGCCTCGAAGGACGGGCGGCGCTCGATCTTGAGGTAGGTTGTGCCGTGGCGCTTCTTGCATGACATGAGGAAATTCTGGGAGGTCAGCATGAGGTGAAGCTTCAATGATGGGTTCTGGTGCTTCTTACCTCGCCCGTCGGGCTCACGTAGAGCTGGCCATCAGCCGAGGGGCACTCGGTCGAGCAGCGCTTGGCGTCCGACAGCTCAGCATCCTTGGTGGGAGGGTCAGTGACAAAGGCGTAGTGAACCCCCTCCTGATGGCTCGTCGAGAAGTTGCCGTGGGTGTACAGGCGGCAGTTGGCCTGGCCAGAGGGGACAGGGCCGGGGCCGAACATGAAGCTGTGTAATGTAAGTCCGGTGCCGTTCCTCGAGTCAAGTATCAGAACTCACCTCTTGCATTCCTTGCTAGCGACACACTTCTCAGAGCATTCCTTGTGGGAGGAGGTGGTCTCGTAGCCGAGAATGACGGCGCCGGATGCGTCAGTGCAGCACTGGAGGTAGAACCAGGTGCCGTCAGAGCCTTCGAAGATCTTTCCGTCATCTGCCAGGGGAGTCAGTATGTTTCTGTTGGACGAAGAGAGTGGAAACGTACTCTGAGGGCACTGGAGGCTTGTGGTGACTGCCGGCGTCTTGTTGATCTGTGCCTGGCGAGGAGATGCGCACTGAGTAGGCCACCAGGCGTGGCCCGCCCCCCATCCGGTCAAGACCGCCGGGGCCTTCTTGAAGGCGCACATTTGAGCAGACTCATTCCAGTCAGAGCTGTAGCACTCGGGCTCACGGGCGCAGCGAGCAGCACACTCCTTCAGAGTCGGGCACGGTTCAGCCCTCCAACCGCCCTGGGAGTGGCCGGTGTTGCACTTGAGCTCGTAGGTAATGCCGTTGCTATAGGACTGGAGTCAGCGAGAGACTTGGCCAGTCTAGTCATGTGTCACTCACGTCACGTAACGCTTGCCCCCATCGGCGGGGCAAGCGTAAGAGGCCTGGTTGTTGGGATCCTCTTCACCAGTGTTGCCTCCCGTGTTCCCTCCCGTGTTGCCACCACCGGTATTGCCGGTATTGCCAGTGTTGCCTCCTCCATTGATAGGCTTCTGCCCATTATCAGGCGTCTGGTTCGTGACGTTCTCCACAAACCACCACGTCGACAGGCCCTCCTTGGCGAAGAGGTCATTGTGTACCTTGAGAGCACACTTCCTGGTCTTGTCGATGAACACACTGTGGGCGCACTTGGAGTTCGCAGCGCATCTCTCTGCACACTCTGCGAGGCCGGTACTGGGTTCTTCCTCGAAGGGGAAGTCCTTGACTCCCTGCCCACACTTGAGCTCGTACTTCTTGCCGTTTCTGACCGAGTTAGCTTTCCGTGCTTGAGAGTCTGCTGAAGTCATCCGTAACTCACATGATGTTGGTCTTGCCACCATCCTGAGGGCAGTTGTACTGCGTCTGAGCCGTAACCTGGCAAATGGCAGATGCCAGGTAGAGAAGAGAGAGAAGAGGGGGAGCAATCATGGTAGGCAAGTGTCTTGAGGGTCTGTGGTGAGGTGATGGGATGCATCCTGTGGGAGCAATCCGTGGGTTTAAGACGACTGAGGCTGTAGCTGGCAGAGAGGACGTCCGGCAAGCCCAACCACCCCCTATCTGACCGACACCCCGCCAACCACGTCACTGATGCTGCTGTCTCTCCTGGTCTCACAACGTGTCTTCGCACCGCCCAGCTGACCACAGGGAAGTGAAGAGATGCGCCGAGACACGGCAGGGGATAGACGCCGCGGGGCACGGCAGGCTGTTCCAGTGTGACGCCATGAGATTCAGGGGGCGGCAGTCGGTCAGACAACAGCTGATCTAGAGACCGCAGAGTTGACGACTCCGAGAATCCCGCCTCCCTCCGGCCCCTCGCAGGCGGTCTATATCTCCTCGAGTTTCCAGATGCTCCCAGTTCGGCCGGTTAGCCCAGAAACTGAGCCCTTGACACACCAACCAGCCTGCCTACTCCCCAACCAGTCTCACAAACTACTACTCTCTCGCCCTCTTTTTCTCTCTCTCATCCTCAATGAAGTTCTCCACACTCAAGATTGTGGCAGTGGTCGCCCTCGTCGGCCAGTCCGAGGGCCTCTTCTGCCTCATACGCCCTCTGTTCAGGCCGATCCCCCTCTGGACCATCGGCGGAGGGAGCAGCGGAGGTGGTGGAGGAGGAGGCGGCGGCGGCACAGGGGCACAACAGTCATGCCCTCAGCCCAGCTGCGCACAACAGTCGTGCCCTCAGCAGAGCTGCCCTCCGCCGGACTGCATCCCCCTGCCCGACCCCGCGGCGCAAATGGCGCACGTCGACAACTGCCAGAACTCCGGCTTGAACGACGGCCTCTTCAACGACAACGGCACGCCCAACGGGTGCATCTAGGACTGAGCTGCGAGGGAGACCCGGAGGAATGCGTGTGGCTAGGAGCTCGGATAGGGGGTTCAGTGGACTGAGTACATGGCACACAGGAACGACGTTAAGGGAGGGATGGTGACGGTACTACAAATCAAAATCGATCTGCTCGCTGCCGCGTCTCACCCATTGGCCCGTGATGTTCCGCACCGGGCGGCGGCACCAGCCGTAGGACGAGGGAGGGTTGGCACGTCGAACAAGTGCGGGGAGACGTCTGGGCCTCGAGCGGGACGAGCCGATTTGATCTCCCGCGTCCCGTGTCTCAGATCACTCGTACGATGTTGCTGTGCGCCGCGGATCACTGCCGTGTGCTGGGGTGAGACAGGTGGCGGGGATGACCTCAACCTCGCCCGCACTAAACGTTTCCCCGGACATACTTCTGACACAGATATGCGGGCGGAAGGGCGCCCTCGACTACCCCCTGAAGAGGCTTATCGCGCCTGTCTCGGAGCGGCAGGATGCGAGTGAGACTCGTGATAGTGGCACTACAGAATGCGGAGCGAGCCTCGACGAGTTCACCGCCGGGAGTGGCGGTATGCAGCCGCGTGGTGATCCCCCGGCCACCGACTGGCGGAATTTGACATGACGGCAGTGAGACCGAAACTGGCCGAAACATGGGCTGTGATACGGCTCACTGCGTGAGGCGGCCGGCATCTCGAAGAGCGGTTGAGGGGTTGAGAAGGCGGCGCGACATCAGCTGAGTCCTGCGAGACACTCTCATGAGAAACATGCCTGAACCTTAGCTGCGGTGACTGCCGTGCCAACTCACCGCTGGCGGGCGGTTCATCTTGACGTAACCGTTGGAAGTTCTCTGAGTTCCCGCCACTTATGCCCAGTTCTCCTTGTTAAAGTGCCAGTCTCCATCCTCAACAGCCAGACCCAACAGTCTATCACACAACACCCCATCTCTACTACCTCTTGCCACCACCTCTCAGACGGCACAATGAAGCTCTCTGCAATTCTGACAATCATCTTCCTTTTCTTAGGGCACTCTGAAGCCTTCTTCTGGTGGTGGAAGCCCATCGTCATCCGCCCCCTTACCATCCCGATCAGGGTGGGCGGCGGAGGAGGCGGAGGCGGCGGCGGCGGCGGCAGCTGCTCGTGTCCAGCGCCAAACTGCCCTGCTCCAAGCTGCCCGGCACCCTCCTGTCCCACTCCACTCTGTCCCAAGAACGCCGCCTGGGAGCAGCGCCAGAACGACAAAGCAAAGTGCACCGCCCCTCAAGTGGCCGTCTTTTACAAAAGCGGTGCCTGGCAAGGGTGCCGCTGATACCCGAAAAACACCCCAGGATACATTACGATCGACACGAATACCGGGAAGGTTGGGGGGACAGAGTACTGGGAGAGAGGCGGGGATGGATGCCCGCCTGATGGGCGAGGAGGAAAGGGGATTCGAGGCTTGCAACATCTGGACAACTTATGGCGACATCAGAGTGAGACATTTTGTCTACACGGAGGGATCATCTTCTTAGTGGTAGCTGTCATGGTACGAAAGTCTGTTTTGCCCTCCTCTCACTCTGCTGAATGAGGGGGGTTGAACTCGTCCTGCATCCTCCCGTAAACAGGAGCTTGTGAAATCTTTTTCAGCGCCATTGATCCTCTCGTCACTCGCAGTTAAAGTATTATTGCCTGGGGTTTGCTGTGTAGATATGCTGGCCACTGGTGCGCTCTCCTGGGACGCTGCCCGATGCTTGCCTGTTCAGGGGCGTCCAGCACTGGTATTAGGAACTCCCGGTTAGGGCTGATGTTGAGGGTAGTAATAGTTGCTTTCCGTTGTCATCAATACTTCAAGTGCTCCCATAAACTTAAGTCCTACCTGTGAAAAGAAACAAGTAGAAAGGGTCGGATCCTACTACTTGGACTGCTCGGGGAGTAAGAATATGGGAAGTAGTACCTTACCTATAGCGAGCTAGTGGAGGTACTCGGGAGCTTACAAAGTCGCCCTGACTCCCTGAAGGCGATGTGTTGGGGCAAACGCGACCCCACCTGCGGGCCGCATTTAGCGGCCGCCTGGTGGGGCAACTCCAATTGGACGTGTCACTCTGGCGACTGCGTCACTGGAAACAAACAATTGGCGGACGCAAGGCCTGCTACATTCATTGTTTCCTTCAACTCCAAACCGTCCTACACTTCCCTCCCTCTCCCATTCACAGAACAGACCGCAGCACTCCATCTCACCACCAAGACAATTGCACGCTCTTGAGAATTCAAGAGTCGTGCTCGGCTCTCCGTCTGTCTGCGTATCTCCGCGACCACCCGACCGCCTCTCAACACGCGTCATTCACTAAATCGACACCGCTCCGAGATGTCGCGACGGGCCAAAAATGAAACAATAACGCCCGCTCCGGATCCAGGCAGAGCGGCACGACTGCAGGACTTCTACCTTCTGGACAAGATCCAAAGGCGCCTCAAGAAAATGCGCACTTCACCGATGATCAGCGACGCGCAATTGGCCGACTTGTCCATCGCACGCTCCAGTCCTTTCGACATTGACCAGGACGATCCGATTGACCTCGAACCGCGATACTTCCTCCCAGGACCTGTGAAGGCAATGGAGCGTGCGCTGAGGAAGACACCTCTCGACTGGCCAAGATTCATCCGAAGATTCATGCCCATCGAGTGTCACCGCCGCTCGGATCATGATGGCTTCTGGCACGCCGATGACCTCTGGCATGCCATTTATGCGGTAGGCGACGCTGCTACCATGGGACGCCACTTTTTCTTCACCGCCATGACCACCACAGCATGGCACCATTGGTATTGATGACCATCTTCTCCTCCTATGGTCTTCTAGCTAACAGCTCAAAGGGAATTCCCAGGCCAATATCTGCCAGGATGCGATTCGAGCTGGGAGCTCCCTGATGGACAGGTCTTCAGTCACCGGTTCGAATCTGGCGAATTTTTCCACCGAACAGTCGTCGACAAAGACGACGACGACTTGCGAGAACTCGACCCTAACCTGCCGCACACCATGGCAATCATCTGTGATGGCTTCCGTCCTCAGGGCGGCGGCCTCTTGCGTAGCGAGCTGCTCATGGCCATTGCCCTGATCAAGACGCAGGTCCGTAAGCTGGACATGTACTTGGACCACCACGTCTTTCCGGTGAGCACCACCAGTTGCCCCGTCACCCGTCATACCGCTGATAGTCCTTGTCCAGGCCCTCGTGTTCAGTTTCCATGGTCGATTCACAGCGCGCATTCTGCAGGCTCATCTGTACAATGGGCGACTGGTCGTCCGGACTTCTCGCTTCATCAAATTGCACACACCCGACATCTCGGCAGACATGCGGCTTCTCCTCAGATGGTACAACAGCATCCCGATGGGCGAGACGCGGCGGTTGCCCACAGAGCCCGAAGTGACTCGGGATGAAGGTGGCGCGCTGCCGATTTCAAATCATGAGCACCCCGAACTCGCGTCACGGCCAACTATAACAGCGGCTCAGTAGGCTCTGTCTCCCTGCCATCGACAGTGCCAGCCCCTCCCCCCTTCCTGTCCATGACTAAGTATGGCTGGCCACGCCTTGGTTTGTGGTCCGTTCCCGCAAAGCGTTCATCTTGGGCAAGCAGTGCAGAGCTTCCTTTGCGGCGCTGTGCGACAAGTCAGGCTCGTCATGAAATGTGCGCAACGCACTTTTTCCGACAATACCATCGCAATCCTAGATTTCTAGGAATAGCAGTTCTCCACGCGGGCCTGGTGTGATTGACCGCCATCGTGCCAACGTCTCGTGGGCGCCAACGGCCAAGGCTGGCAAGATTGCGATGGGCCAAGACGGCGGTTCACCAAGGCCATCCGCTGCAGGCGCCCATGAGCGATTCGAACCGGCGACAGAACCACAGGCAGATGAAACTCAATCAAGCGGGAACATACGAGTTTGCAACGGCCAAGTTCCAACGACTGGCAATTGGCACATTTTGGCCGCATATCTGGCCCTGCCACGCCAACGGACGTGGAGTCGCGCCGCCAGCGGCCTGATGGTCCCAGGGTTCTAGCCGCGCGACTATGAGCTTTGCGACAATTGCGTGGGAGGTTCCCCTTCGTGGAAGGCCCGTTGCATTCAATTGTACTGAACCGGCCGAGTATTTAGCTGAACGGCAGAGACATCAGAAGCTGCTCTGTTTCCCTCGTCATTCAACGCCGCATCTTACACACTCACACCATTGTTTCTTCATATCAGATACCGTCATCACATCATACCACGAACCCTTCTTTACATTCAATGTCCTACACCATTCCCCAATCCGTCGCTGACTGGAAACGTCAGGCGGGGCTTCGCCTTCAAGATGTCAACCCGGATCCGCTTCTCATCGACATCTCGAAGATGGGACGGAAGCAATTCGGGTCGGCGTCCAAGGTGAGCTTTGACGACTGGCTGCTTCTCCGATCCGTCTGGCAGAAGGTGCCCGGCGCCCCTTCGCACGCATCTCTTTTCGGTTCTGAAGGCCCAGCCCTCAGGAAGAATGCGGAAGACGTGCTCAAGCGTCTTGACTGGTGGGACGCGCTGACCAGCGGATCCAAAGACCCCTGGGACTGGGGACGCATGGGACCCTGGAGACACAGCCTGAACGAGATCTTGACCCGCGACCAGAACGCCGGACCAATTATCGAACCGGGCTCCATCTTCGACGGTACAGACTCAACCCGGAATGTCGTGAGGAGATACCCAGCTCGCTCAGGGCGCCACCAAGGCCCGGTGAGAGGAGCATCCAGCGAGCGTGAGCTCAGCAACCCTACTTCGCGGCGCTCCTCGGCCGGCGTTCAGCCCGGAGGGCGCCGAGAATCAGAGGGGTCGCCTTTGCCTATTCCCCTGGAACCCCCGATCGTACTGCGCCGAGCTCAGGATGCCATATCGGTTGCATCCGACGACAGCCTCGAGGCCAAACTCCTCAATCGAAACCGCCCCGACGAAGCCCTGATCAATATGTCCCTTCTCCTGCTCCTCCAAGGCCTCATCGCGCCGCTCGTCAGGCAAAAGAACTCCGGGAGCTTCGACTGGTCGATTCTGCACAAGACCCTGGCTGTAAGCCAGCCCGGTCAGGTAGACGCACAAGGCATACGTGGTCCCCCGGTTCCCATACTCACTGCAAAGACGGATGGCTGCATGGTGGCCTGGAACAAGCCGCGCGCAGAGGACTGCGACGTCCTCGCCATCGTGGAGGTGAAACCTTTCCGCCGCGAGGCCGGGCGCGACGCCATTCGCATGCAGGAAAGCTCCGAGATGGCGGCTTGGATTTCCACAGAGAACCTATGGGGTCAGCTGCCTGCCCCCGAGGGGAAATACCGGTGAGTACCCGAGATCATGGCTGATATCACTGGGTCCCCAGCTGACGAGCGAATAGGCGGCTCCTCGTATCCCAGAACTTGGACCGAATTTCCATCATCGTCGCCGAGTACGACCAGAGATACGTCCGCTACATCCAGGGCGACCCAACCATCTGGTCGGCGTCAACGGCTTCCCAGACCACTCCCAGCAAGGCACCCAGGAATCCTGGCACAGGTAGCCCCAGTGCGACTCAGGGCCCCAGCCCCCGCTCCAGTCCCAGCCCTCCCCGGGCTGGGATCCCGCAAGGCTCATCCGCCGCCTTACCAATGCACCCGAGAGGCCGCACCGCGGGTTCTGCCGTCCCTTCTACTGCGGCGTCGCCCTCAAAGCCAGCCCCCCGGACGCCGCAGGTGTCCCCTGCTCACTCCCGCTCCCCCCCAGCGGCGCCGGCGCGAGCGCCAGCCGACACGTCCGCTGACGGCTTCCTTGTCATGAAAGAATACGCGGCGTTCCAGATGAACGAGCCCGGGCAGTTCAAGGAGCTCATGCTTCTCCTGGTGACACTGATGATGAGTTTGCGCGACAACTACGAGTCGACTCGGCTCAATCTGCGCGGGCGAAAGTGAGACGACATGACGCCGGCCCAGGCAGGTGCCTGAACCTGGTTCCGCTAGAGGTTGAATCAAGTAGACCGACGTTCAACGATAGCAAGGGATAAGTGGTTCATCATGCTCGGCACTGAAAGAGGAAGGAGTAATTTGGGGAGGAGAGACTATTTCTGAGATGTTTTGTTTTGCGCAGGATTGTACAATGGGCAGGACTTGATATTCGTTGGAGTTTGTTGTAATTTATTTAGCATGCTATCATACGCTCTGATCTAGGTACTTTTTCTTCTCCTTGTACTACCAGTCGTGATACCGCCAGCTCGTCCTCCTCTTGGCTCGAATTGGCCCTGAAAAGCCGGTCTTCGTCAGATGCTTGATCTGCCCTTGCTGCCGTCAACATCCGCAAGGACTCGCTCGACCCATCCCCTCATCGTGTCCACCGAGTTCTGCGCAACAGGCGCATACGGAAAGTCGATATCAAACCCGTGGAAGCCGCCGGCCCACGTGTGAAGCTCCGCCGAGACGCCGCACCTCCAGAGCTGCGACGCAAAGGCGACGCCCTCGTCGCGGAGGATGTCGCAGACCCCGACGGAGATGTACGTCGGCGGGAACCCGGCCAGGTCCGTCATGCGCGCCGGCGCGAACAGCGGGTCCACGTCCGGGCCGCCCGCCTTGTCGCCCAGGACGGCCTCCCACATCTGGCGGTTCATGTTGCCGCACCAGTGCGTCTTGTAGTAGAACTGCCGCGCGGAGAAGGTCTCGCGGTCGTCAAGCAGCGGGATCAGGAGCATCACGCCGCAGGGGAGCGGCTGCTTGTTGTCCCGGGCCTGCGTGATGATCCCCGGGATGAGCACGCCGCCGGCCGAGACCCCGAGGGCGAAGATCCTCGTGTCGTCGATGCCCAGCTTCACCGCGTTCGCAAAGGTCCAGAGATACGCGGCGTAGGAATCGTTCAGCGCGGCGGGCGGCGGGTTCTCCGGGGCCAGGCGGTACTCGGCGCTGACGAAGACGGTCCTGCCCTTCCCGATCATCGTGGCGAGGTTCTCGATGATGTTGAAGCGGTTTCCCGCGACCTGGCCTCCTCCGTGGAGATAGAATACGCCCGTGAGGGGTTGCGTGCCGGCCCTCTTCGGCTTGAAGACCGAGATGACGACTTCCGGGTCGCCCTCGTGCAGACCCGGGATGGTGTACTCGGCATGTTCGAGATGGGGGGCTTTCCTGAGGACTTCCTCCAAGGTGTGCGAGAGGAACCCCCTCATGCCCTTCCGCAACCTCTCTATGTCAAAATCCGTTGAGATTGGCCTGTCGAGGAGGGTTGCCAGCGTTGAGTCGTACGGAGGCACGGGGATGTCTGCTGAGTCGTGATTGTCATTCCCTCCGGCCTCCTGCTGGGACTGTATGAACGGCTTGGACATTGCGACTGGTATTGCTGGTGTAATTACTATTCGATGCGAGCGAGATATCTTGGGGGCTGAATATCACAGGGCAGATGCTCGCCCAGAGATTTTATACGTTACGGAGCGAGTGACCAAGGCTGAGGTGCATAGGACAAGCGTCGTACAGGCTGATCTCACGTCAGAGCCAAGCTGGCACACACGTGACGAGCTGTTTAAGCATCTCGTACGGTCCTTGCCTATCGTATGAAGCCGCCAAGCCTGAATGGGGCTTACAACTTCCGCGGAGGCTGACGTGCTTGGAAGTTGGACCGAGGCTCCAAGCTCTAAGTACTTATGTATCCAATGCATTAGCGGCTGCACATGGAGTGCAGCCGTGCACATCGGTCATTGTGGACTTAGTGAACGGACTTTGGGGCGCGTTCACGATGAGTCCGATTTCTTGGATGGCGCTTCGCAGGGTTCCAACCTCTATCGGAGGATTTCACAGTGATTGATTTCCAAGCAGCAGCCAGCGACTCCGCGACTCCGGGACGGCTCCCACTCACGATCCTACATCATTGGTAATGCTTCTTCTGACGTGATGATAATGTTTGCCCATCACGGTAACTATAAAATGCAGTTGTCCCTGAGCTGGGAGTTGGAATGACACTACTACAGGGCAATATCCCATCCTTCCTCTATAACCCCTATCACGATTCAAACCATAGACAAAATGGCTGCATCGGCTCTTAGTATCCCCTGGTCCAACTCGACCGTGTCGGTGTCCGTCATCGACACCACGATGTGGATTGAAGGCCTCCCACCGACCTACTTCATGGGCCCGCAGATCGAGGGCTTCGACACTCTCAACTCTGTCGCCTATTCCTTCCTCATCACCCACGACGACGGTACCAACGTGGTGTTTGACCTTGGTGCCCCCAAGAACTACGCAGAGGATCTCCCTCCCGCTGTCGCGGGGCTGATAGACGGATGGGGGGATGCCGGGATCGAATTCAACATTGACCTGTACGTCAGCGAGATCCTCCGAAAGGGGTGTGTTGACCTCGACACCGTCGATGCGGTCATCTGGTCTCACACCCACTGGGATCACATCGGAAAGCCGTCCCTGTTCCCGCCCTCCACCGACCTCATCCTCGGTCCCGGTACGCTCGACTTCTTCGGCGCAGGCTACCCCCTGAATGAGACCTCCCCGTATCGGGCCCGCGAGCTCGAGGGTCGTGACGTCAAGGAGATTGAGTTTCCGGACGATGCCACTCGCATTGGTGGTCTCCAGTCCTACGACTACTTCGGTGACGGCTCGTTCTACCTGCTTGCTACTCCCGGGCACGAGGTTGGTCAGTTGAACGGCCTCGCGCGCGTCACTAAGAACCCCGATACGTTCATCCTTCTGGGCGCAGACACTGTAAGGATGCCTCAAGCCCATGCCCCTGACCGATCACGGACATCACAAAACCCGTGCGTGAGAAAACAGACCCTGACCTCAGTGTAGTACCACCACGGCTCTCAAATCCGTCCAAGCGAGCATGTCCCGCTTCCCGACTCCATCAACCTGTTCCAAGCCCCCGAGTCGTTCCCCAACCCCCTCCGCGCAGAGCTCCTCTACCCGATTCACCCTTCGACCTACCCCGAGTCCCTACCCGCGTGGGCTTCGAACCTGACCTCGCCCATCACCACGCCCTACCAGGCCATCTCCGACGAGTCCCCGTTCCACCGCTACCCGCCCATCGCCCGTGACGTTGTCTCCAAGCTCCAGGTCTTTGATGCCGACGACAACGTCCTCATCATCACCGCCCACGACACCTCGCTCACCGGCATCATCGACTTCTTCCCCAAGAAGGCGAACGACTGGAAGGCCAAGGGGTGGAAGGAGGATAGCAGATGGCAATTCTTCACGGACTTTGAGGGTGCCCTGGACCTTTCGACCTGCGACAGCTAGACGAGGGTCGAGTGGCCAAGCTCAGCTGCGAGATGAGTGTGTCATGAGCGGGTGTTGGCGGCTTGTGGCCCTGACTCGCGCATTCTCATCTCTCGTTGTCAGTACTCACGAATAGACCAACTCTGCTCAACTTGTATACATGTAAGGTCGGCATTTTCTTAGAATTAGAACTTAGAGGACTCGGACACCCTGTATTCATAAATGTTTCGTCTCATTGCACCTCGAGTCCAAAGAGCCCTGCATCGAATATTGTAGCTCACATGATCTGGCTCACCTCATGTCCCGGCGAGACACCAGGAACTACCCGTGTATGGTAAACCATATAAACTACCCGCGTCTCGTCGGGGATACGAAGTATTAGTCATTCAAGACACACTTCGATACCATCAGCTCCAACTCGCCACAAGTGAAGAGTGCCCGACCCGGCTACCTGGTATACGAGAGCCAGAATTGGCACCCGATACATCGGAATGAGGTGACGTGGACGTCGTTGTCCTAGTGCAGGCTAATGTTTCAAGAGGTCAAAGGCCTAGAACAATGGAGATGTGTGGGGGATGATCCGTATCCCTTGACGTCCGTCCCGACTCGTATCAAGGGATCCTTGGACCTTGGCTTGGTAATGAGTGGAGAGCTTGGACTGCGAGAAATAGAATTGATGGCCAAGCAAGCGTTCATCTCGGTTCTCTGAAGTAATTAGAGAGACCATGTCAATATCTGGGCTCGAATTCAAGGAGGCTGGCTTGGAGTGCCGTCTTCATTGCCGTCTTCATTCCTGCGAGGGGATCTGAGGGTCAACCCTGATATTATCGCCCAGTAGTACCTGGATGCCCCAGCAAGTCCAACCTGTGCTCGCTGGCAGACTGCTTGGCTTTGGCTGCCTCTTCCGCGTGATTTCAGTGGAGTCGTTTTCTCCAAGACGCAGACTTGGATGCAGGTCGTCCTTGGGTGCAGCTGAGGTAAGCATCAATGCCTCGGACGGAACTTTTTAGTGGATCCGCACAGCCATCCCCCTGGGCGTTACAAAAATAGAACCTATCACAACGATTGACTAAGTTCGGCACTGCCTTCTCTGTGGCGATGATCGCTTGGTCCTGTCGGTCGTGTCGTGCGCTGTCACGGCTGATGTTTCTCGACTGCTGCAAAGCACTGGTTGAGATGCCGGGCGACCGGTTCGTCTGGTGATGTTGACGCGGCGAAACAGAGAGCGAGTCAGGGGCAGGCCGATACGAGTTGGTCCTGCGGCAATTATTGTGTGAGGAGGGACGTCTGATGATGGCGATGACGACAGCCTGGGAGACCCGGCAGTTCGAAGGAAGGTCGACGATGTCCTGCGAGAAGGTAACCTGCCTCCAAGTCTTCGGAGACTTCAATTGGATTCCCAGGCCGGGCTCGCAGCCCTCGGAGGTCGACTGCGGCTCCAGGTAGGGCAAACTCTCCGAACGGACAGCTGGCGAGCCTTTCTTTGACAGTCGTGCACCACCAGACCTCAGCTTTGTGAGGCGACCGAAGGCGCAGCCCGTGGTGGCTGCATTGTGAAGGCCCGGGACAATGCACTAAAACGCAGCCCAGAGCGCGGGTGGAGGCTGTCAGAATGTTTCCTTTAGTGGATCTCCCCACTGGCCGCGCAACCAGGGGCTCCCGAATCCGCACCATGGTCGGTCTCCCGCCCACTCAGAGGCCGTTGTCTGGGGCTGGCGGCGGGCCGGCACAGGGTCGCTTCCCGGGCCAGATCGACCGAGGGGCGCAATCCGATGTGCTGGGTCCTTAGCTCCTCCCTCCAGCCCCGGAGTTGTGTATTAGCCCCTGGACCTGAGGTGTCCCGACCCCTGATCGTCCATTATTTTGGAAGGCAACCCACGGGCTGCCGCCTGGCTGAGCTTTGGTTAAAAGTGACACGGCTGCCGCATCACTTGCTCCTTCTTCCTGCCTTTCAGTTTTTCCCGACTTTTGCGATCTCTGGTTTGCCGTCATCGGAGTTTCTGCAGGTTTCCCGGACTGCGTCTTCTCCTTGTCACCTCGTCAACCACGAAAATACCATCACCAACTACACCCGTCGCTCGTTCGGGTTCTCCTGGCACCACCGTCTCTCCCACATACACACTCACACACACATACGCCATGCTTCCCTCATTACGGACAGCTGCCCTCGCAGCCACGGCCTTCTTCTCAGTCGCTTCGGCACAGGCTTGCAACAACTCGCCTGACCTCTGCGACCGGGCCTACAACAACATCACCCACATGGGCGCCCACAACGCCGCATTCCTGCGCGATGACAGCACATCAAACTCCCTCGCCGGTAACCAGTTCTTCAACGCCACCCGCGCCCTCGACGCCGGCCTCCGCCTCCTCCAGGCCCAGGTCCACTACGTGAACGACACCCTCCGCCTGTGCCACTCGACCTGCGGCCTCCTCGACGCCGGCCCCCTGGAGGACTGGCTCGCCCCCATCAACACCTGGATCGACGCACACCCCAACGACGTCGTCACCATCATCCTTGTCAACTCCAACGACCAGGACGCCGCCACATTCGGCGCCGCCTTCGACGCCTCCGGCATCAGCAAGCACGGCTACGCTCCCCCCTCCCCGGCCGCCTTCACCCCCTGGCCGACCCTCCAGGCCCTCATCGACGCCAACACCCGCCTCGTCACCTTCATCGCCTCCATCACCGCCTCCGCGGACCACCCCTACCTCCTCCCCCAATTCGACTTCGTCTGGGAAACTCACTTCGAGGTCACCGCCCCCTCCGGCTTCAACTGCACCCTCGACCGCCCCAGCAGGGCCGGCACCGCCGAGGCCGCCCTCGCCGCCGGCATGATCCCGCTCATGAACCACTTCATGTACCAGCGCATCACGGACACCATCCTCATCCCCGCCGAGCCCGAGGTCGACGACACAAACTCCCCCGCCACCAGCGGCACAGACGGCGCCCTCGGCGCCCACGCCCAGCTGTGCCAGGGCCAGTGGGCCCACGTCCCGACCTTCGTGCTCGTCGACTTTTACGACCGCGGCCCCGCCATGGACACCGCCGACAGGATGAACGGCATCTCCGCCGCCCAGGGACGGACCGTGTCCAGCGAGAGCGACGAGAACGGGGCCACGGCGCCGGGCAGGGGGAGGATGGAGACCGGCGCGCTGGTGGCGTTCCTGGCGGCGGCGGTGATGCTTTTCTGATCGTGGAGTTTCGATTGCTTAATTTTACCGGAGGTGCATAGCGAGGCGTCTGGGCATTAAGGAGCGTTTGATTCTTACGAGACCGGGCATATGGACTCCAGGGAGGATGGGAAATCAGGAAACAGTGCATTGAGATGCACGCATAGGAGTCTGGAATTGACTCCGCCTGATACAGGCATTCCTCCAATGCTTCACTGGGATTATTGATTAAATAATATCTTTCAAATTCCCCAACTGCAAGTTCCTCGTTATTGGTTCTCATGAGGGTCCGGAAAAGTTGTCGGCCCTCATGACCAAGTCGACTGGACTTCAGGTCAAGCCTCAGATGTTTGAGATGACCTCTCTCTTGACCTTATGGAATCGAGATAGGCTCTAACTACACTAGAGGTAATTTTAAGGAATACGAAATCGGTCTCAATTCTCTATGCAATCTAGATTAAGCGTCGCAGAAAACCCTCCAACACATCTGATAATTCTTCAAACAAAGACACAAACTTATGAAATAGCCCCCCCAAGATGGGCATTTTCAGATGCATCATGGCTTGATCTTCTCATCGCGAACAATCCCCGACACGACCACAGTAGGAGTGGCGGCCGCCTCGGCGTCACTTTCCTTCTCCGTCTTCCTCGTGAGTTTGCCGGCGACCTTCGCCCATGCACCCCCCAAAGCCGTAAAGACGACCGCGAATGGCCTGCAAACGACGGCTGCTGCGGCGGCAAACCATGCGTCAGGGAATATGCGGATGACAATCGCCCACGGAAGACAGAACATGGCAACGACGACGGAGATGGCCCATTGCGTCCCATCAAGACCGCCGGGGTTGATCTGGAAGGCGCGCGATCCGACAAAGATAATGGCTACTTGGAGGCCAACCATGAGGCAGTTGATGACGATGAAGAATGGGTTGCGATGGACTCCCTCGAATATATTGAACTTGTTGTCGAGGCGGCGGTTGTTGAATTCGTTGAAGATTTGCATCCAGACAAAGGTGTTGAAGATGACGGTATCGAGCTCCAGCTTCTTCTGCGGGTCTGACAGGTCGTAGTCGAGGATCTGGCCGCCGGCGAAGTAGAGCACGAAGGTCACGACGAGCTGATAGATGCTCTGGCCGACAATCATCTTCCACATCTATAGTGTGTCTTTGTCAGTTCCTGGTACTGCATCATCTCGCACGTCAGACCTGGGCAACGACCTACGTTGGTGGTAATGAGGGGCTTCTTCTTTCCCTGTGGAGGGCGGTCTAGGATCTTCTCGGTGGGAGGGTCTGTGGCCAGAGCCAGGGCGGCGAATGTATCCATAATCAGGTTTACCCAAAGAAGCTGAACGGCCTTAAGTACGGGCTTCATGTCGGGGTCATAGACTGCGGTGACAAACGCCAGGATGACAGCCGTAATGTTGACCGTAATTTGGAACTACCAACCCGCATGGTCAGTACCAAATTTCCATATGGACAAGTTCTGAGTCCAATTAACAGATGGCTCTTACCTGGAGAAACTTCTGAACAGCGTCATTGACAGCTCGTCCCCACTTGAGTGCTGTGATGATGGAAGTAAAGTTGTCATCCATGAGGATAATGGCAGAAGCCTCCTTGGCAACTTCGGTACCCGAGATTCCCATTGAGAATCCCACATCTGCGGCCTTGAGAGCGGGGGCATCGTTTGTTCCGTCACCAGTAACGGCGACTGTTTCACCCAGAGCCTTCAGCCTTGAGACAAGGATCTTCTTGTCCTCGGGGGACGAACGGGCAAGGACCTGGAGTCGAGGCAGGGTGGCATCCAAGTCTGCCTCAGAAAGGCGTCGGAACTCAGGGCCCTCCATCACAACACCATCAGTATAGATGCCACACTCGACGGCAATCGCCTTTGCAGTCCTGGCGTTGTCCCCAGTAACCATGCGAACAGTCACGCCGGCTTTGTTGGCCTTCCGGACGGCTTCTGGAACTCCGGGCCGAACGGGATCCTGAATACCGGTGACGCCGATGAAAACCAGGTCGTGGAGAAGCTCTCCAAACTCCACATGGCCTTCAGGTTCACCCGTAGGTGGCCACTGCTGATAGTCCTGGTAAACGAGACTGATGGTACGTAGAGACCTGCTCGCATAGCGGTCGATGGTGTCTCGAAGTGACTGCCTGTCCGCAGCGAGGAGAGGCTCAACCTCGGCGGTTTGGGGGTTGACCTTGCTGGAGCAGTAGCCGAGAAGAATTTCGGCGGCGCCCTTGACGAGCAGGCGGAAACCTCCAGACCTGAGCCGTACAACAGCGCCCATGCACTTTTTGCCAGAATCAAATGGCATCATGTGTACGACCTGTTCGTTGGCGCGGGTCTCAGAGAGCGACTGAAGGCCGACATGGTTGGCCAGTTCGAGAAGTGCGGTCTCCGTCTTGGATCCGATGAAGACTGGCTTCCCGTCTTCCTCGCCCTCGAATGCGGTGGAGTTTAGGGCGATCGAGTGAATGATGAGATTTTTGAAAGCAGGCGTTAGAGAAGACGCCCAGGAGGAAACAGATTGCTCGGACGACTCTGCGGTTTCTGAGTCTGAGAAGCTGGACGAGCCGAAAGTGCCCGCTACAACGGTCATCTTATTGGTAGTCTGCATGCCCGAGATTAGTCGTAAATTCGATATGTACTGGGTATGTCGCTGCTGTTTGACGTACCAGAGTGCCTGTCTTGTCAGAGCAAATAGCTGTTGCGTTGCCCATGGTCTCACATGCCCGAAGCACGCGCACAAGATTGTTTTCCTTGAGCATCCTCGTCGTGGCAAACGCGAGAGCTAAGGTGACCGCAAGAGGAAGGCCCTCGGGCACAGCCACGACGATAATCGTGACCGCAACGATGAGGATGTCCATGAAGGTCGAGGCCTTGTCGGTAGCAGGACGGGTATCTCCGGGTAGGCTGGCAGCGAAGCGAAACAACAAAACAAAGAAGAGCAAGCCGGCTGCCGTGCTTCCGAGCTTTGCGATGGCCATAGCAAGTCCCTCGAGTTTCTGTTGCAGCGGCGTGGCGTCTGTCTCGGTACGGACGGACATCATGATTTTCCCAAAGCTGCTGTTAACACCGACTGACGTGCAAACACAAGTTCCGACGCCTGGGGATTCGTTAGCACCTACGCTGTGGAAGGGTAGGGTGTTGTGATGCCGAAGTACATACCCTCCAGGACCTTGGCACCTGAAATGATGAAAGGGTCGAGACCACGTGTGGACTGTCCAGACTCGAGTGACCTCATAACAAGCGCGCCACCAGTCTTCTTGATGGCGTCCGACTCTCCTGTAGCAGATGATTCATCGCACTTGAGGTCGTGACCGTCGATGAAAACAGCATCGACAGGCACGAGATCGCCAGGCTCAAGATGCAGCACATCTCCGACGAGGACGTCGTATACGCTGATCATGACAGGTTTCCCAGAACGAGTGACCTTGACTTCGCGTTCTTCTTTCTTGGCATTGAGTCTCACAAAAGCGCGCTCCTTCTGCCAGTCGTTGAGCGAGCCGACTAGGGTGACGATCAAGATAGCCACACAGATAGCAACTCCCTCGACCCAGTCAACCGGCATCGGGGCGCCTGGCTCATGGGCAACACCAAAGGTTTCATAAAGACCTAGAGCCAGGGAGATGACTGCGGCCACGGTGAGCAGGATGAGGACTTTGTCGTTGTAGGCATTCCACATGAGCTTCCACAGAGGGGTAGCCGTCTTGGCGGGCAGGACATTGCGATTGTAGACCCGGATGCGATCTTCAAAAGGCGCGGCGCCTGGCTTGGTGTTGGCATGTTGAGGCGATGATTTCGATGTCTCTGACGACAGGTGTTGGTCCACGGCCTGCCGGAAAGAGACACGCTCAGGGACGGTCGTCTCATCCACACTGAGGCCGGCATGGATGTCTGTTTGCAGGCCACGGGACAGACCGTCAAGACCTCCGAGGGCGCGAAAAGCGTCAAGAGACTTGGGGTCCAGGAGCTTGTTGAGCTGACCTGGCGAGAAGGCGAACGGGTTATCGTCGACCTTGAAGTCTGCCTCTGAGCCTGGATCCGGCCGCAAAGCAGTCTCGGGATCCTCCAACACGCTTGCGGCCCTGCTGGCAGTCGCGGGGGTCAAGAATGGGTCGGATGCAGCGGACATGATGGTGTCCGCTTGACTTAGGGAGCGCTCCCGCGTCTCAATGTGGAGTACGGGAGGTGCGAGTCTGTCTTTCTCCATGTTGAGTTGTAGAAGAGTTCGAGGACCAACAATGAGCCGCTGAAGGGGACTTTGACGCTTGACAAGCTTGTATGGCTGAAAGAATGCCCAATGATAGAGAGGGCAGTGAAAGTCAAGAGATGGCTAAGGATGCTTCTGCTGGATGTCATATCTCGCCCAATGTTGCAGTAGCTGTAGAGTTCTAATATACCAAACGAAGGTGGCGGAGTAGAATCGACCTGGATCGAGTTGTCGATATGAGATGGTGAAGTTGATCTTTGATGTGATAGTGACTGTGGCAGTGCTGGTGGGTTCTTGCAGGTCAAGTTGATGAATGACCATCGTCGCCTTCGGAGGCACGGGCTATCCCGATGAACGCGGGAACAACGCCGAGAGCTCTGGAACGGTCCCACAACGCCTCCAAACGGGACCAATTGAAACCGTTGAATGCAAATTATTCTTTCTGGATTATCAAGTCCCCCATGTTGAAAGTGGCAGTGCTGTTGGGGTGATGTTTTGAGGCCGGAAAGCCGGTAGATTATCTTGACAGACGGAGCGTTCCGAAACTCTAAAGACTAACGTGGAGCTGTTGGAGATGGATGATGAATCTCATGACTCGGAGCAGCTAGCTATCGCCGTCCCTTTTTCATGTCGTCTTGCTTTTGAACTTCCTGGCTGGTCTGTGGAGGTACTTCGAAGTCGCGGATGGGGAGGAGCCCTCATCGCTATGACTAGCTTTTCGTGCTACGATGGTCCGATGCCAGTATCAAAAGGCAATGTTTCTTTTTCTTACGAAATACAGCCCATTCCAATCTTTCACGTGATGATTCCTTCGACCATCCATGGCCAGTACGGCACCCTAGTCACGGAGTTCATGGAGAAGTGAGAGCCCCCCAGAAAGCCTTGCCTGCAAAGACATCGGGAGCTGCTCCACGGACATGTTGCTACCACAAAGCAAGACTCGACCTGAAAAACACCTACCTGTGAGACGGGAAAGCTCCGATAAATCGCTCCTTTGGTATTGATTCTGCGCGCGAATTTCTCCCGTTTCCCGCCGGCAGTGGCAGTGTTGATCGTGATCGGTTTTCTTCCGATGTTACATGTCACAGTGGCAGTGCTCCTAGCCTGATCGCCTTGTCGGGGCCATTATCGTGCCATACTGTGAAACGACTCTCCCGTGATGCGGACAGGAGATGATCTAGACACCTCTCAGAGCCTGTGTTGGTGTGTTCACTTCTGCCCCTGTACCCCTCGACGATGCATGTGGGGGTGGGGCGGCCTGTCCCCATACACCCGCTATGTCAGACTTGGGCAAGAGGGGATGCGGGGTGAAAAGAAGCTTAACCACGATAGGGTTTCCTCTGGCGGTTTCTAGGATAAACACTACAGTCGGTCTCCAACCGTGTGGTTAGTCCGGTCCAGCGCAGGTAGTGCGAGTAACTACTGTTGCACAGCCCCTCGGGGCTATCCCGACCTTACCGTTGATCCAGCCCCCCGGAGCTATCCCGACCATACCGTTGATCCTATCTCGCTCACGAGCTTCGGGTTGATCCGATGGCACGCCCCTGACTGCGACGCAGACAGACCAATGCTGCCGGAACAGTCCATGAGCTCCTGGGAACCACTGAACCAGCACGACTCGAAGCAGGGATATTCAATCTCAGCACTGCCACCCCCGCATCCTCAACCTGGTTACCCCAGGCCATTCACGCTAGGGTTACTCAACATCCTAGCACTTCACTACAGCTCTGGGGTGCCACGACTCGCCCTTGTCCAACACCATCAATCATGAGCAGGAAACTCCTGTATCTTCAGTGAAGCATAACTAGGCTGTGCTCGCCAGGTCTCAATCCAGATGTGATTCTGCCCTGCCAACAAGAGGTGCTCCAAGTCAGGAGTTACACTGCCCACCCTCACAATTCGGGTTACGGCCTCACCGTCCAACATCTTGGTTTACTACTCATGATGGAGAAGCCGGAAGTCATCCTTGTCTCCGACATTGCCGACGAGCAACCCATTCCGGCTCCCAAGGAGATCAGGAACTGGAGGGTGTATATGTATTGTATCGGCGTCTGTATGGGATCTGTTGCTCTCGGTACGCCCTTCTCCTACAGCCCATTGCAAGCCCACCTACAAGCACTCTTTGACTGACCTATGTCAAACTCGTCAGGTTACGATGTATCCGTCATGGGTGGCACATTGATCCTCCCATCTTTCGAGCAGGAATTTGGCCTCGTGAACAAGACGCAGAGGCAAATGGATGACCTGACCTCGAACATCGTCTCATGCTTCCAAGCAGGCATGTTTGCTGGTGCTCTGGCTTCCTATCCTCTGTCGGACCGCTGGGGCCGCAAGATATGCATGACAATCGCAGCCGTTGTTTTCCTGATTGGAGCATCCATGCAGACCGGCTCTCCCGGAATTGTCGAGCTTATCATGGTTGGCAGAGCCGTTGCCGGTCTCGGAATTGGTGCTGCCGCACCTGTCATCCCGGTGTAAGTGGCCCTAACTTCAGACTGGAGCTATTTCGGTGCCCAGCCTTTCGAGTTGAAGACTGACCGAGATGATAGCTACATCGCTGAAATTGCTCCTCCAGCTATCCGCGGAAAACTCATCGGCTTCTTTGAGATCGGCTCTCAGGGAGCCCAGATGTGTGGCTTCTGGGTAAACTATGCCGTGAACAAAACCCTAAGCCCTGACTGTCAGTTTTCCGGCCCTCACGTACATCCCTACCAGCATGGTCGTGCTATGCTCATTTTCCCAAACTAACTCGCGATTAGCCAGCACTCAGTGGAGGGTCCCTCTCGGTCTCCAGCTCCTCCCCGGCGCTGTATTCATCGCCGTCCTCCCATTCTGCCCAGAGTCGCCTCGATGGCTCTGTGCTAAGGATCGGTGGGAAGAAGCCGAGAAGGTCATGGCTGACGTCCGCCGGCTCCCTATATCGCACCCCTATGTGGCCAGGGAGTTGCGTGAGATTCGGGCTGAAGTCGAGTTCGAGGCACATCTTGCTTCTATTCGTCCCGGACTAAAGGGCAAGCTCCGAGATCTCTTTAAAAAGGGTATCCGTAACCGTTTGGCCATTGGCCTGTGTCTCATGATGTAAGAGATCTGAACTTGGACATGGATGATTCCTCCGTCAGCGTCACTAATCACTGGCTTTTCAGGTGTCAAAACATGACTGGCGTCAACATCATCACGTACTACTCACCGCGGATCTTCGCAACCCTTGGTATTCAGTCAACTGATCTCAAACTGTTTGCTACTGGATTTTACGGAGTGGCAAAAACCGTGGGCATGATCATCTTCACCTTCTGGGTTGCTGATCATCTCGGTCGACGCAAAGGCTTGATTTGGGGCGCCTTTGTTGGTGCTGTCCCTATGGTAAGCTATTCCAGCAATCCTGGCCACTCAACTTTCAGTATGCTAAGGGTCGATAAACGTGAAAGCTCTACCTCGGAGGCTACGTCATGAAGAATGACCCCGAGAAGGTTGCTGCCGCTGGCGGAACGAGCATGTCAGGCTGGGGCTACCTCGCCATGGTCTGCGTGTACCTCTACGGCGTCATATACTGCGCCACATGGCAAGGTATCACTTGGCTTTATGTAGCGGAGATCTATCCTCTGTACCTTAGATCTCTCTGCATGGCCCTGACCATTGCGGATGAAAGGCTCTGGTCATACGTCGTCTCCCGATCTACTCCGTATATGATTTCCGACATTGGTTACGGAAGTAAGTTGTCATCCCTGAGAGACTCTGGACGAAGGTTCCTAACCCCAAATAGCATACTTCTTTTTTGGAGCCCTCATGATCTGCATGGGTTTCTGGGCATGGTGGTGCATCCGCGAAACCAAGGGCATTCCCATTGAGGAGATGGACTTGCTCTTCGGCGCACCACACTCCCGAGTGATCGACGACGAGACTCCCGAGAAAGCGGAGGTGTCGTCCTAGGTCATGGCAAAAGCAGATGGTACCGTCTACCTTGGCTAGAATATCGATGGATTTCCTCGGACTGACAAGACTCAGGTCCGGCAACATACAACCATGTTGGCTCACCATCTGCCCGTTCAGGGGCCATTTCGGCACATTGCAGAGCCCAGATGGCGGTAAAATTGGGGTGGTTGAGAGCTCCAACCACGATTCCACCCACAACGTTCACTTTTCAACACCACAGGCCATGCGTACCATGCGAACCCCCTCCGTTCATTAACAGACTGTATCTGACCGTACTTGCTTTTATATATGCCGTTGATCTCATTTTTTGCCGCCATCGTACGAAGAAACTAGCAGTATCAATCAAACAAAATCTTGCGCAAGAACCACCTTGTTTTGTGTCTCCTATTCACGAGTCCCAGACTCCCAGCCCAGGCCCATCTTGGTGGAGGGACATGCTTACATTCGATATCGCGCACCAAAGGAAAATCTGAGGGTACTACAAGAGGCTGGTGATCTTTCGTGGTGGCTGCGCTGCATGGCTGGATGCAAGGCCGACGAAAGGCGGGCAAAGGACACAGCAGGGATACTTCAGGCCACACATACTCCTAGAGCAAAATACTGAGTGAGTTTCTCTGATGTTAAGGAGGCAGACAGGCAGGCATCTGGTCTGGTGGCTGCATACACTGTTAGTCATAGCAAGACTCCATGGTTAACCATTGTCTCAATTTGTACACGCCATGCTGTTCCGTCATCCTCCCCGAGGCTAAGTATGTGATAAAACCCCTTCACCTCGCCGCGATGCCTTACTCCGGGTCAGGAGCAAACCCCGACTCAGACTTCTCCGAGCTGTGCGTGTTCGCAGACTCCATGTCCTTGAGCGCCTTCTTGCCCTCCTCCGTCGTGGCATCGATGATCTGCTCCTCGAGACTGAGGATACCGGCCTGCAATCCCAAGTGTTAGTAACTTGCAACGCGGCATCCGCAAACGACCGCCAGAGACTTACCTCGCCGAGCTTGCCCACGATGTCCTCCGCCTCCGGCACGCTCATCTGCCCCAGCACCTCGTTCACCTTGTCCAGATTGCCCGTCTCCAGCGCCTTGCGGAACGCCTCGGAGAACCCGTCGAAGATCATCCGCGCCTCCTTGACCTCCACCTCCTCGCTGTCCACGGGCGGGATCCGGATCTTGATCTCCGTGCCCGGCTCCACGGCGTGCAGCTGGATCTGCTCCACGCCCTCCGGCTCGCTTGCCCGCTCCTTGATGATCTCCCTCGCGCGGTTCCGGATCTTCATGTACGTCCCCTGCACGTCGTTCAGGAACACCTCCTGCGCCTGGTGCCCCTTGGTCGTCACCCGCTTGAAGAACATGACGACCCCGTCCTTCCCGAGCGCCCGGCAGTACTGCAGCAGCAGCGCCTGGTGCACGCACCGCCTGCATGCCTCGTCCTGCCCCTCCAGCGCCGCGTCGAACGCCAGCACGAGCAGCCCGTCCGTCTCCTTCTCCGTCAGGATCTCGGGGTTCTTCGACAGGAACGACAGGCTGCCCGAGTAGTCGTTCGGCTTGATCTGCGCGAACAGCTTCGCGACCGCCGACGCCTCGATCTCCTCGTCCTCGTCGTACGTGGCCCCCGCGCCCGCGACCTCCTTACCCTTGCCGGTGCTCATGTCGAAGTTGGGGTTCAGCAGCTCCACCTTCTTCGGCTCCTCCTTCTTCTCCCCGGGCGTGGCCTTGGCGACGAACGAGCTGTCAAAGCCCGTGTGGATGCTGTCGCTCGTGATCTTCCGCCCCTCCTCCTTCTCCAGCTCCGCGAGCTTGGCGAGCAGCTCCTTCTGCAGGCCCTGCACCTTGTTCAGGTGTCCCTCGACGCCCTCCAGCATGCCCTTGTACCTGTTCTCGACCTTCTTCTCATCCATCTCCTTGTTGACCTGGTCGAGCAGCGTGGCCATCATCTTGGAGAAGGACGGCAACGGCTCCGACTCGGTGTGCACGCCCTCGGGGCGGGGCGGGGGCTGGTCGTCCTCCGGCTTGCCCGCGGACTCCATGACGGCCTGGAAGGCGACCTCGCCGGGGTTGCGGGTCTCGGCCTCGGCGGCGCGGCGCTTCAGCGCCTCGAGGAGGCCGGAGATGCGGCGCATTAGGCCATCGTTGATGATGCGCTCGTACTTGAGCGTCTCGATCTGGTGCTTGCGCTGGGCGCGCTCCTGATGGATCTGCGACTGCTTCGCGCGGATGAAGGAGCGCTTGTCGACATTGGGATGGACCTCGACGTCCGAGTCGTCGGAGAGCTCGAGGTTGTCCTGGGGGGGCGATCAATGTCAGAAGAGCTTGATTGCCACGGGGTAGCTTAGAGCAGCGCGACTTACCCACTTGCTGTAGTCGAGAGGCATCTTGGGCAGCTCGAGATTTCAGTTGTGGTATGATATGGCGTGTGTTTGTTTGGTGGTTGCCTCCAGTTCCACGAGGTCTCCAAACGTTGTTGTCTGTAGAAAGTTCTGGTAGGCTGAGCTTCGGTCGAGCTCTGGTGGCGGGGTTCAAGTCAGACAGCCCCGCCAAACGGCCTTATCTTATCGCCCCACCACTGACGGAAGAGAGACACCCTTTTGAGGCTCTCATCCATGTTCACACGTCTTGGGGACATTGCACAAACGATCGGAAAACCGTGTCCTGAGTGAATGCAGCGCTTGTCGAATATAATACATACAGAGACATGTGTACAAAATAGGGCCTGTTTCCGCACCGCCCTAGACGAAAGCCTCCCGATGGCCCCTTTTTGGGCGCCAAAACCGTGAAACTCCTTCCCCTGAACTCCTCGCCGTCGTCACTATTCAGTTTCCCTTTCGAACCTGAAATTGCCCATGTCTTCTTTCCGAAAATCAACAACAGGGCCAAGCGATGGACCCCTCCTTACTGCATGGTCTTCAGGAAGCCATCTAGGTCGAAACTCTCCTCGTACTGGCGGTTGTCCCAGAGGTCGCCGAGGTCCTCCATCCAAGCCTTCTTCCCGCCTTGCTTGTTGGTGATGACCTCGCCCGTTTCCACGTCCACCATCTCTTCCTCGCGTCCCTCCATCGGGTTCTGGTCTTTGTCGGATATGAGACTGGGTCCCGTGTCGCCGAGGTTGAACAGATCGAGAATCTGATCCGTGTCCATCGTCGCCAGCCCGGCATTTTGCTGATTGACGACCGTTGATGCGACGTCAATCTTGAACCTCTGCAGGCTCATGATCTTCTCTTCCAGAGTGCCACGCGTGATCAGGCGGTACACGTTGACCACCTTCTTCTGGCCGATACGATGAGCACGGTCCATAGCTTGCATGTCCTTCTGCGGGTTCCAGTCGTGCTCGACAAAAATGACAGTGTCAGCACCGGTGAGGTTCAGCCCAAGACCGCCAACACTGGTCGTGAGAAGCAGGCAGTCGTACGAGGGATCCTGGTTGAACTTGTTCACAATAGCCTGGCGCTTGTTTGCCTCGACCGACCCATCGAGCCTGAGATAAGAGACGCCAGGAAGCATGCTCTTGAGAACAGTGTTCTGGACCATATCCAACATCTCCTTCATCTGGCAGAAAATGAGCGCACGATGAGGCTTGATGGGCTGATACAGGGGGTCGTTAGTTTCAGCCTCCTCAACGCCAATGCCGCAATCCACAAGCAAATCTCGGAGGGCTGTCAGCTTGGGAGCGTGGGAGGGATCTTCGATGCTCGTGCCGGACTTGTTGAGTAGACGCTGTGTGTCGTCGTAGAGGTTGTGACCGGGCTTCATGACCATGGCAGGGGAGTTGCAGAGCTTGCGCATGTACTGGAGGGCCTGGAAGATATGCGCCTTGGCATCCTTGTCGTCCTTCCCGGCCTCCTCCTGCAGCTTCTTGCCCTGCCTCTTGCTAAAGTCTTCAAAGAGCTTCCTCTGGAGGTCGCTCATATCGCAGTAGTAGTTCTGCAGGATCTTGGGAGGCAAGTCATTCAGGACCTCCTCTTTGAGACGGCGGAGAAGGAACGGCAGCACCTGCTTGTGAAGCGCCTCGATGGCGAGGGCGCCCACTTCTTGCTCCTTGGATGACGCCTTGCTGAATCGACTGGCCGCGATGGGCTTGGCGAACCGGTCCAGGAAAACCTTCTCTGCACCCAAGAAACCGGGCATGAGGAAGTCGAAGAGCGACCACAGCTCCAACACGTTGTTCTGGATGGGCGTGCCAGTGAGAATAAGCCTGTGGTTGCTCGGAAGCTTCTTGACGGCGATGGTGATTTTGGCCTTGGGGTTCTTGATCAGATGACCCTCGTCGAGAACGACGTAGTTCCAGTTGTACTGCGCCAGGATGTCGCTGTCGTTGCGGCACACATCGTAACTGGTCACCACAACATCCGTCTTGTCGAGCGCATCCTTCATGGCCTTTCTCTCGGCGGGAGGACCAACGTAGGCGGTGACGGTCAAGAACGGAGCATAGGTCTGGATCTCCTGTTGCCAGTGGCCGGATAGGGTGGGCGGGCAGACGATCAGAGAAGGGAGCCGCCTGACGTCGGCCGCGCCCGTCTTCTCAAACTCCTCGGCGCGTTGGTGATGGTCGCTGGCAACGATGCAGAGAGTTTGAAGTGTCTTTCCAAGACCCATGTCGTCGCACAGGATGCCGTGCAGGTGGTACTTGTTGAGGAAGTGCAGCCAGTTTACGCCCTCTTGCTGGTAAGAGCGAAGTTCGGCCTTGATGGCAACGGGGATCTTGAAGGGCTCAACCTTCTTCGGATCAAGAAGCTGGCCGATGAAAGTGCGCTCTCGGTCTCGGCCCTTGAGCAACTCCTCCGACAAACCCGGGGGATCGGGAATACCAGCCTCAAGCGGTACAAGCTTGACGAGGGTCGCAAAGGACGTGGTAGCAATCAGTCGAATCTCATTGTCAGAGTCGCTCATACGACCGAGGACGGGCACGATGAGGAAGATAACGTAAGGGAGAATTGCGTCACCCATGACCGCGATGAGGTGGTAAATGGCTTCGGTAGCGCCCTGTCGGAAGTTCAGATCAAGCGGGTTGCTGATGGACGGCAGGACCTTCTCGACCAGGGCCGTCATGCCGTCAACGGTCATGACGCTGCAGATGGTGGCCATGCACTTGGCGGCCATGTAGCGGAACACAGACAGCTCCGAGTGCAGAGCCTTGATGACCAGCGGCACCTTGTCCATAATGAAGGAGTGGATAGACGAGTCGAGAGTGGGCACAAGGGTCCGGATGAGGGACATGGCGTCGACGATCTCCTGGCCGAAGGTCTGTTCCGGATCCCTGGCATCGGCTGGCAATTCACCCGAGAAGGCCTTGACGAGCGGCTCTTCCATGAAGCCCTTGAGCACCGGTACGGTGTTGAGCAACTCTGCGCCATACGTCCTGGCCAGGATCTCGAGCGCCTCCTTTGCACCCCTGCGGGTGATTCGAGCTGCCTTGGCCTCTCTTGCCCACTTGGCTGCGTCGGGGTGGTCGACCCGGTCCTCCTCCTTCTGCATCGATAGAATGCAGTCGGTCTTGGACGCATGGACGGGGAACTCGGGTGTTTCGGCGACCTCGACGCAAGAGAACTTGACCAGGTTCGAGACGACCTTCTCTGCGGGGCCCTTGCGTCCGAGTTCGGTAAACAGCTGGATGAGACGAGCGATCGTCGTTGAGGAACGCGTTTGCAGCTCCTGGTTCTCTTCCGTCTTGATACTGTCCATGATGCCCTTGATGAGCGGGCTTGGTTTCTTCGGGAGCGCCTTGATGGCAACGAGGGCGCATGCGGCTGCCGCCTTGACCCTGATGTCACGAACGTCCTTTGCCGTCTTGCAGTCAGTGATGGCCGTGGAAGTAACCTCTCGGGCTTCCGACAGCATCTGGCTGGCAACAAGTCGCTGTCCCGGGGACATGGCTTTCTTGAGCTTATCAAAGTCCTCAAAGACAACCTTCTCGGCCACAGTGATAGAGAAGGCGCCAGGTCCGGCCTCCGGCTCGCCCTGAACCACGACCGCAAGAGTCGGCAGCTTTCCGCTAGAGATCTTGCCGTGGTCACGGAACATGTTGAGCAGCTGCGAACATTGTGAGCGCACTCTGTGCATGAAGCTGACGAGGTCTCGGTAATGCGAAGGACGCTCCGTCTCTATGATGGTCTGGAGGGATTTGGTGAAGCGAGGCGAGGCCTCCGATTTGACGCAGTTCTTGGCATACTCCTCAACGATCACGCAGGCGGTGAGTTGTGTCGAAGCGAAGGGAGAGGTAAGGCCTGGTACAACATGTTGCTCGTACTCGGCAAGCCTTTCAGACGGGATTCGGGCCATGAGAAGCCCAACGGCCTTGGCTGCGGACATTCTGGACCGAACCAGTGTATCCATGCCGACGAGGTCTACGTCGCCCTGGATCATGTGGCCATCGACGTCGTGGGTCTGCGTGGTCGGTAGAGTGTCGTCAATCTTGGTTGACTTTCTTCGCCGCTTTGTTGCCCGTTCAGAACCATCCGGAGAGCTTGGTTTCCGGGGCGTTGTGGTGGGAAGGTTCGCGACAGAGTAGGCTCCGCCCGAAGGCTTCTGGAACAGAGCGGCATTCATCGGCAGAGGGTTGCGCGAAACGCCAATAGGGTGAAGAGAGAGCTGCATCATGGGTTCGACGGCGGCGGCGTTGGCGAGCTCCTCTGGTGACTCGGCGAGGTGGTCGACCAGAGATGTCCAAACCTCCAGCGAGGTGGTGAGCGTCTCCCTGTCCCTTTCAACTAGAATGTTCTGGAAGATGAGTCGCAACAACCTCTCGCCCAGCCATCCAGTAGAGTGCTGCTTTTCCAGGCCGATGAAAGTTCGCAGTGCCTTGAGAACGGCCAGGCGCACAGATGTGATGGTGTGCCGCAGGAATGGGTAGAGTCTGGGAACAAGGACATCGAAGCTGCGCTCCTCATCTGCGTCGGCAGACGTTTGCATGGCCTTGAGAACCTCCGGGAATCCACAAAGTGTAGCGAGAAGATCCATAATCTTGCCCGTGCTAGCACTAAGGTCGTCGCCGAGATCTTGGAGACTGCCCCAGACGATGTCTATAAGGCCGTCGATGGCATCCGGGCGCATGTCGACAAACTCCTTGGCCATGGGCAGCAGAGTAGCGGCACTGACGGAACGAACATCATCGTCCTGGTCTTGAAGACCCTTCATCACAGCGCGGATGACGCCGTCCATCATGTCGGAGTCCTCGAGGAGCAGGTCTTTCCGCACAGCGACGACGTATCTCAGGCCGACCATGCCACCATGGCAGACGGCCCAAATCTTGCTGCTGATTCCGAGGTCGTCTTGCATGACCATCCGGTACAGGTTCTTGTAAACGGAATGCACAGACTCGGCGGGCACATGGCGAAGCGCAGCGCCAAGAGTCTGGCCGATAGACTCACGGATGGGTGCCACAGATGTGTCGGAGCTGTAGTCGGTGAAGCGGTCCAGCATGAGGACACAGCAAAGACGATAGGACAGGTCCTCAAGCCATGACTTGTTGAGCTTGTCGTTCTCTAGTCGTGACTTGGAGCGCAGCCTGCCAGCGCCGGCGCCGTGAACTCGGATGATCTCTCGGAGGCCCATGGCGGCTCCATGGCGGGTTTCCCATGTCGGGTCAAAGAGGTCGATCTTGAGATAATCAGAGAGCCGATCGTACGGCCACTCGGTCCCCTCCATGCCCTCGTCGGCTTCAAGTTCAGACTTGATGGGGAGAAGGGAGCCCTTAAACTCGCTGACGACCTTTGCTTCCTCGTCGACGTCCTCGGGACGGTCGAGGTTGAAGTAGTCATTGACCTTGCCGTTCTTCTTACTGTCCGACTCGGCCGCGGGAGTGTCGTCGGGGAAGCCCTCAGAGCCAGCGGTGGCCGTTCTGCGGATGGAGAGGTCGCCGAAGCCGCCCTTGGCGGCCTTTTGGGCCTCTCTCTTCCGCTTCCTCTTAAGCACGTTGAGCTGCCTGGAGCTCAAGCCGGCCTCCTCGGTGGATGCACCCTGCCCAGCCGAGCTGCCGTCATTACGTGAAGCGCCGTTGCCGTTGGTCGTGTCTTGAGGAGTCATGGGGCTGGGATCCTTCTCCAGGACGACCGGCATCTCTTCGTCGTCGAATTTCCTGCCTAGCAGACCAAGCCGGCCGTTGAGGGTCTTCTTCTGGTGTGCGAGGCGAGAAGCCGGTTCCAGTGACGCCAACCCATATTCGATGGTGCCACCCCTCACCAGCTCACGGCCAAATGAGATGATGTTGTGAAGGTCGAGGCTGTCAAGCTTGAAGAGCTCGTCATCAACGAAGGGCGCATCTAGGTCCTCTTCCTTCTTGACATCGCCATTCTCCTCCTTGGCGGGAGGAGCTGCAGTGGTGTCCTCATCTTCGTTGGGGTCATAGAGCGGAGCGTGCTCGATGATTTTGCCGATGGCTTTGGCAGCAGTCGACCTGGTCTCCCAGTCCTTATGTCGCAGATAGGGGACGACTCGTCCAAGGATGTTGAAGAGCTCATCAGGATGCTGCTTCTGCCAGTCGGCCAGCTGGTTGACGGCCGTGTCCCGAATAAGACGTGTGCTGCCTGTTTCGAGGATCCTATGCGCATGTCAGTGCATGTGAGTGGCGTTGACAGGCGGTTGGCGTTGATGCGCCTCAATGCCACAACCTCGGGATACTTACGTAACGATCCTCTCTAATCTGTGAAGGCGTTAGCCACTGTTGTGTGTCCCTTTGCGCGTGGAACTCACCTTGATCCCATCTTGAAGGTAGTGACTAAGTCACGAGATCGCGCAATGCATAATAATCAAGCCGTAGTATTACGGGCCTTATCGAGCCGTGCGCACTCGTCCAAAGGAGCAGTGCGCGCGAGATGATGTGAGTAAAATAGGTGACGGACGCGAGATCAAAGAGAATCCATTGATCAGGTTGAAGAAAGACGGGAGTGAATAACTTCAGTGAGCTGAAGTGGTTAATAGGTCCCAGAAAGGGCAGGCGCTGTCAGCCGGCACCGGACGGCAAGAGGGTGCAGGTCGCGTTGGGGGGGGAGGAGCGGCCGGGGGACGTCGATTGGGGGGAATGGGGCAGTCAAGTATGGCACAGGTACCCTCCCTGTGGTAGGTTGTATTTTTATACTTGTTGCGCGTCGCAGAAAAAAAGGCAGGGCCGTTCCTTCAACGCGGCAGGCGTGCACGGCGGCTGCTCTCGCTTAATCCCTTAGCGTCATCGCGAGCTCCACCTGCCATTTGCTAGCTCCCCCAAGCTTCTCATCCATCTTGCTCTCCTCGAGACTCTTTGTGCACACCAACACATATTTTCCCAGGATGCGCGAACACAACCCATCAGCATGGTGGGTGCCCGGAAGCGCGCGATGTTTCTTGGGGTGTTGTTTGCCTCTGGACTCGGCAGGCTACCCGTGGGTGGCTGATGCCAGCAAACCTCGAACCCCGGCCCCTTCTGGAGATCCCCAAGCTCCCAACGCCTTACCGTCTGACCTTTTTGGGGTTCAACCCTGCCTGACGACACCCTCCAGCCTTCCCACACGGAGTAAGCCTTGGAACCGTCCAATCCTACATGCGACCATCGTGGCCTTCTCCCAGATCGCCGCCCAAGGTGCAGAAGGGCGAGGCCGGCGCCGCGGCCGTTGGCTTGTCCCCGTCGCCCCGGCTCGCACCAGGCACAGCCCGGCATTGTCGGCTTGACTCGAGCTCTCGCGGCTGTTTCGCACCCTGAAATGCGTGCGAACACGCTTCTCTCCCTGCTTCTCGGGGGATGCTTTACCACAGGACCAACGAGAGGGACAAGCTGCCGGAGTCTTGCAGACCAGCCTCGCATCGTTTGCGTTCAGCTCAGGACGCCAGCTGGAGATCGCCTTTCGCTTTCCGTCGTCTCCGGGTCAGCCCGGACAGCTCGGGGAAGCCCATGCTCTCCAAACACTGGAGGTACCGCACACTGGCCAGCCACCCCAGCACGCATCGCCTCGTGCGACTCATCATCGAGTCGTTGTCGCCACATGATCGCAGGCTGGTCACCAGCACGTGCAGGCAGCAAGTTCTCCTCTCACCATGTCTGCCTGGCAGCCTGGTCGCCAGAGACAGAGACACCGAAGACAGGAGGACACCACCTTTCTTGAGGCTCGACGGCTAGACAGCCGGGTACCTACAGAAAAAGTTGGCACTCCTTGCACCCAGAGATCCAGGATGTGGAAGCTTGGCGCGCACGCCTACCTCTTTTAGGAGGTTCCATCTGCCGGGGCCACAATACCATCGCACGCCAATGTTGATCCTGTCTCGCCCCAACGAATTGCCGCGCCCATTTTACGACTTTACCATCCATGGAGCCCCTGTCGTGGCTTCTTCATCTCAGATATTTCTCTCCAGCTTCGAAGCTATCACGGAGAGTCGGCAGGCTCCTCCAGACCGGACCAGGTGCCAGGCAACTGGCATCTCCGCTGACTTGTGACGTTGTGACCTGCGGCAGGATGCAGATCTCTGCAGATGTCAGTGGCCCATGCGCAGGTCAAGCTCTGAGGAGCCGCCGCCGCCGCCGTCGCCGGCCCAAGTCACTCGCGTCCTCTCCACGATGACGCGACGACGTTTGATGCTCTGTTTTACCTGCCCCGGCCCGGGGTCCACAGGCCAGCGATCGCAATATTTTCGCCAGAGAGCATCAGAGCCTCATTGACAGTCAGCCATCCAAGCCTCATCATTGTGGCGCCCAGTATCCTGGTAGGGTGGTGTCCTTGGCGTCAGCCAACCAGCTTTAAATGTTCCTCACCGCTCCTCATCGCATGTGCGTGGAGAGAAGCCCAAGCTACGAATTGACTTTTGGAAGCTTAACGTGTCTGTTTCAGCGACAAGCTCAAGGGATCATGCCAGAGCGGACGGCTTTTCATTCTTCTAACAACTGGACCCCTGTTCCACCGCCTGAGTGATTCCGTAATTACCCTCACATGCCCGAGGTTGCGAGACCCGGGCATCGCATTCGGTGTTACCTCACAGTCCGGCCGGTCATGAGTTCTGCCACTTTGAAATGGCAATGAAATCGACAAGCTCGTCCTGGTATAGCTCGGGAAAGATGTCCTCTGCGTAATGCTTCCAGTCTTTCTCAGCGTGTCGCTGGAAGAACTTGACAAATTCCCAGTATTCCGGGTACCATCCGCTGTCCTCCCAATCGACAAGCCCCGTGATCTTTCCATCTTGGACCATGATATTCCGCGGTGTCAGATCGCAATGAGTGAGGACGATGCGATGGTCAGTACGCAGTCGCCGACGAAATGCCTCTCGTACAAGTGGAGGGACATTCTCGAACAATGATGACAGCAAAAACTCGTTGAAAGCATCTTCGTCACGGCACGGAGGGGCATAGTAGGTGAAGTATACCCGGGTATCCCGGATCTCCTTGCCATCACAGGCGCCGATGATGCCAGGCGGAGCTGGCACAGTTCGCATCTTCTCGACGATGCCACGTAGCTGCCTGGCCATATCTTTCTTTTCTTCGCCGGACATGTCGGGCCACAACTTTTCAAGAGGCTCTCCTGGGACGTAGTCCATGCGGATACTGACGTGGCCGTCCGGGGTCTCCTGCGCTTCGTGGACACGCGGAGCCGGAATACCGGCTTCGACGGCCACTCTCAGCGCATCGGCCTCTCCCAGAGCAATTCGCTTCCCGGACTTTAGAACTGTGTTGTCTGGATGAAGGACAACCTTGCGATTGAACATCTGGTGCAAGACTCGGGCGTCTATGGAGGGTGTGGTCAGTCGGGGGGCAGAGGAGCCGAAACGGGGGCATTTCGCGCCCGACCTGGCTCCAGTTCCTCTTCAGATTCGGATTCATCAGAGGACCTTGCTTTGCCGTCGGCCTTCCGCCTCTCCCTCAGCTTTGTGTTCAAGAGGGAGTCGCCTGGCTGTTTGCCACGGGACCGAGACACTCTGCGTGCTGCTGCGGGCTGTGATGTATCCATCGCCTGGGCAGTCTTCAATATTTCATCCTCACGGATTTTTTGTTTCCATGTGTAGATCCAGATCTCGATTGTTGGTCGCAAGAATGGTGATGGTTGATGGTAGCTGCGTTGTTACAGTCTGATGCTCTCGGGCTGCGGCCGTTGGACAAAAGAGGAGGATGCCCCACGTGACGGGGTGGGCGCTGGGTGGAGGAAGCGGCGGCGCCCCGCTATGGGCAATTCCCATCAAACCACGCGCCCTGCACTTCTTCGCGCCAGACGCGTCGCATTCAACATCGAGCGAGTGCATGCTTCCACATCTCCAACCCACTCACCCACGACACTGTGTCGCACATTGCCTCGTCGGGTCTTGCATGCGAATCGCGCGACCCCCTTCCATCGTCCGCACCTGAGGTCTCCCCTGAACACCGGCTGCCTCGTTGGCGGCGCCCGACCTCCACGATGTATATCAAGCAGATCATCATCCAGGGCTTCAAAAGGTACGCGCCCTCCAGCACCGGATATCCCGCTTCTCCCCCGGCTGACTCTCCCCCAGCTACAAGGACCAGACCGTCATCGAGCCCTTCTCCCCCGGAACGAACGTCATCGTCGGCCGCAATGGCTCCGGCAAGAGCAACTTCTTCGCGGCCATCCGCTTCGTCCTCAGCGACGCATATACCCAGATGAACCGCGAGGAGCGCCAGGCCCTGCTCCACGAAGGCTCCGGCTCCGCCGTCATGTCCGCGTACGTCGAGATCATCTTCGACAACTCGGACGACCGCTTCCCCACCGGCGGCAAGGAGGTCATCATGCGACGCACAATCGGCTCCAAGAAGGACGAATACTCCCTCGACCGCAAGGTCGTCAACAAGAACGACGTCGTCAACCTGCTCGAGGCCGCCGGCTTCTCGAGGTCGAACCCCTACTACATCGTTCCGCAGGGGCGTGTCACGGCCCTGACCAACATGAAGGAGTCCGACCGGCTGACCCTCCTGAAGGAGGTCGCCGGCACCCAAGTCTACGAAGCCCGCCGAGCCGAATCGCTGAAGATCATGAACGAGACGAACAATAAGAGAGAGAAGATCGACGAGCTCCTGGGCTACATCAAGGAGCGCCTAGCGGAGCTGGAGGAGGAGAAGGAAGAGCTCCGGGGATTCCAGGACAAGGATCGCGAGCGGAGATGTCTCGAGTACGCGCTTTACCACCAGGAGCAAGAGGCCTTCCAGCAGAAACTAGACCGCATCGAGAACATCCGGCAGAACGGTCTCGGCAGTACCGATGCCATCCGCTCCGAGCTGAAGGAGGCCGAGAAGGCCGTCTCCAAGCTCGACACGGAGATCAACAAGCTTAATCGGGAGATGGAGCTGCTGAAACTCGATCGACGACAGCTCGAAGACGACCGCCGCGAGACCGCTAAGTCGAGGGCAAAGTCCGAACTCAAGGTCAAGAGTCTGGCTGACGGCCAGTCTGCAGCCGTCCAGGCCCAACAGCAGCATGACTCCGACCTAGATTCTGTGCGGAAGGAGATCGCTGAGAAGCAGAAGGAGCTTAAGAGGCTCACCCCCGTCTACAATCAGCGCAAGCAGGCTGAGGCCGAGATCCGCCAGAACCTCGAGACTGCCGAGTCGCTGCGCCAGCGCCTCATCAACAAGCAGACTCGCAGCTCGCAGTTCCGTAACAAGGGCGAGCGGGATAAGTTCCTGCGGACCGAAGTTGAGGAGCTGCACTCTCAGATCTCCACGCAGAAGGCGAACAAGCTCGACGCCGATGAGGAGGTCATCCGTGTCGAGGGCTCCATCCAGCAGCTCGAGAAGGAGATTGTTGGCCTGCGCGCCCAGCTCGAAGGCTTCAGCGGTAGCAGAAATGGTCTCAGCGAGGAGGCCAGCAATGCCCGGGAAGCGTTCGACAGGCTCAGCGAGGAGAAGAAGGAACTCCGTCGCGCCGAGGAGAAGCTCGAGAACATTTACGACAGCGCACGATCGGAGAGAGAACGGGCCGAGAGCGATCTCAACCATGCCATGGACGGTGCGACGGCTAAGGGTCTCGCGACAATACGTCGCTTGAAGCGCGAGCGCGACATCCCCGGGGCATACGGCACGCTCGCCGAGCTGCTCGAGGTCAATGAGGCTTATCGTCTGGCCACGGAGCAGATCGCTGGCACAAGTCTCTTCCACTACGTCGTCGACAATGCCGAGACGGCGACCTACCTTGCCAACATCCTTCATGAGAAGCGTGGTGGCCGAGTAACCTTCATGCCCCTGGAGCAGCTGCGGCCGAGACACGTTAAGTTCCCGAGGTCAACAGCTGATGTCGTGCCCCTGATCAGCAAGCTCAAGTTCGACCACAAGCACGAGAAGGCTTTCCAGCAGGTTTTCGGTAAGGTTGTTGTTTGCCCGAGTCTCAACGTCGGCGTTCAGTACTCCAGGAGTCACGGCCTAGACGCCATCACCCTGGATGGTGACCAAGCCAACAAGAGGGGTGCCATGACCGGTGGTTACATCGACCCCAAGAAGTCCCGCCTCGAAGCCGTTCACGCCGTGAACAGGTGGCGGGATGAGACGGACCACATCTCCTCGCAGCTGGACCAGATCAAGGCCGAGATCGAACAGAAGGAGCAGGAGATCACCCGTGCCATGGGTGACGTGCAGAAGGTCGAGCAGCGACTTCGCCAGCTCGAGGCAGGCTTCAGCCCACTGAAGCACGAACTCAACGCCAAGATCTCGTACCTCGAGAACGAGAGGAGGCATTTGGAGAGTGCCAGCACACGGCGCGACGCGGTTGAGAAGAACATGAAGGAGTTCCAGGAGGACCTCTCCGCCCACGAGGCCGAACTTGCCTCTGACTTCAAGAAGGCCCTCACGGCCTCCGAGGAGTCGCAGCTCGAGGCACTGAACGCGTCAGTGCAAGACCTCCGCAAGCAGTGGGACGAGGCCGGCACGCAGAGGCGAGAGGTCGAAAGTCGCAAGCAGATTCTCGAGGCCGACCTCAGCCAGAACCTGCAGCTTCGTCTGGATCAGCTCAACAGCCAGGCGTTCGAGAACACGTCCGGCGGGGCTACCGGCGGCCTTAAGGAGGCGCAGCGGGAGCTCAAGAAGCTGCAAAAGGCGATGGACGGCCTTGTTGCCAGGATTGACGAGGTCGACGAGAAGATCGAGGGGACCGGCAACAAGATCGACGAGCGGTCAGCTCTCAAGGTGCAGCAGGAGCAGCGGCAGAGCGAGATCTCGGCCAAGGAGGAGAAGCAGCGCGCCCTCATCGAGAAGAGCATGTCGAAGAAGGCCGTCTACAGCACGCAAGCCGCGGATGCCGCCAAGGCGATCCGAGATCTCGGTGTCCTGCCCGACGACTTCAACAAGTACGAGAAGCTGAACCCCAACCAGGTAAGCCTCATACCCGATGCCAGTTTTCATGAGACATGCTGACAACCGTAGATCGACACGAGGCTCAAGAAGGTCCAAAAGGCTCTCAAGAAGTACCAGCACGTGAACAAGAAGGCCTTTGAGCAGTACAACAGCTTCACCACGCAGCAAGACCAGCTCCTCAAGCGCCGCGCTGAGCTCGACGCGTCGCAGGAGTCCATCGAGGAGCTTGTGGCCCACTTGGACCAGCGCAAGGACGAAGCCATCGAGCGCACGTTCAAGCAGGTGTCCAAGGAATTCGCCACCATCTTCGAGAAGCTCGTCCCCGCGGGCCACGGCCGTCTCGTCATCCAGCGCCGCACCGACAGACGACAGCCCGACCTCGCCGAGGAGTCGGAAGACGAGCAGCAGCAGCGCGCCGCCGTCGAGAACTACACGGGCGTGGGCATCAGCGTGTCCTTCAACTCGAAGACGCTCGACGAGCAGCAGAGGATCCAGCAACTCAGCGGTGGCCAGAAGAGTGAGTCCTCCTTTCCCCAGCCGACGCCAGTCTGCGTGGCACCTCGCTAACTATCCCCAGGTCTCTGCGCCCTGTGCCTCATCTTCGCCCTCCAGCAGACCGAGTCCAGCCCCATGGTCATCTTCGACGAGGTCGACGCCAACCTCGACGCGCAGTACCGCACCGCCGTCGCCGCCCTGCTGCAGTCCATCTCGCGCGAGGCCGGCACCCAGTTCATCTGCACCACGTTCCGTCCCGAGATCGTCCTCGTCGCGGACAAGTGCTACGGCGTGACGTTCCACAACAAGACGTCGGGCATCGACGTCGTCCCGACCGAGGACGCGCTGCACTTCGTCGAGGGCCAGGCCAAGGGGGCGAAATAAGCGGTCCCGGCGTGGGTGGGCAGGCACGACATGATGAATCTTGGGACATGTATCTTTTCCTCCGACGCGGCCCTGGTCGCGCGGCGGCGGGAAGAGGCAGGGTGTTCGGCGTTGGGATTTGCACGGAGTATTGGCTTTCGCGGACATGGTCTGCGATGTGAGATCAAGTGGCGCGAATAGGGGCCAATAGGGGTAGGACGCATTCCTGTTCTCGGTGGATTTCAGCCATAGCTTTCATACACTAGGACGTCAACAGCGCCATGTTTGATCACTCGCATGCCGCTCGAGGTCTTGTCTTCTGCCAATGTTCTTTCTTATTCGTGGTATCTGAACTTTTCCCGCCCGTGTCCCATGCCCAAATCCCATGATGACCTCTGCGCTCGCTCTACCGCTCGCGTCTACTTGCTCTTCGCCTTGAACGACTTGAGCGGATCGCTCTTCCGCCCGCTCTTCACCACCCTGTGGTTGTTCTTCTTCCCGCCCGGCCTCCGGCTCGCGTTCCGCCGGTCGTTCCTCTTCCGCAGCGGCACGAAGCCGATCTTGTCAGCCGACAGCGCCTTCTTCCCGCCCTCGGGGAGGAGGTAGTCCGGCACGTGCCTCAGGTGCGGCTGCATCCTCGCGGCGCGCAGCTCGCCGTCGTGCCGCAGGTGCGCCAGCTCCTGGGGGTTCTCCTCGAAATGCCTCCGCAGCTTGTCGCTCTTGATCAGCTCCTGCCTCAGCTCGCGCGTGCGGGCCTCGCGGATGGCGACGCGAGTGACGGCGCGCAGGGCGTCGTTCATGCGGTACCGGAACCGGTCGACTTGGTCCTTGTCGAAGAGGTACGGCTTGACCTCCTTGCCGTTCTTGGCCTGCGCCTTGCGGATGCGCGCGAGGACCTTCTCGTCGTTCTCCGTCGTCTCGATGGACGTCGGCGGGTGCGAGCGGTAGAGGTCCTGCGGGACGTAGAAGGACAGCGCCATGCCCGTCTGGCCCGCGCGGGCGGTCCGGCCGATGCGGTGGGTGTATGAGCGTGACGAGGTGGGGAGGTCGAAGTTGATGACCGCGGCGACGTTCTTGAAATCGATGCCCCTGCTGACGCCGTACTCCTTGTCCTTTCTCCGCGACGGCTTGTTGTTCTTCTTCTTGCTCTTGGATTTGGATTCGTCCTTCTTCTTGGCGGGCTCGTCTGCTTCCTCTGCCTCCTCCCCTTCCGCGGCGACGGCCTCTTTGTCCTGGTCCTCGTCGCCGAGGACTTCGTTCTCGTCCGAGGCGATGATGATGTCGTAGACGCCCTTGTTGAATTCCTCGACGACGTGGAGGCGGCTGTTGACGGGGAGCTCGCTGTTGAGCGTGCAGCTTCGGATGCCAAACTGCTCAAAGTACAGCTTGAGGCGGTAGCAGCGGTCGACCTGGTAAAAGTCAGCGTCAAGTTCAACAGTCGGGGTGCTGAGCGACACTTACATCCTGGCAGAAGACAATGACCTTGCCCTGAATCAACTTCAGCTTGAAGATGACGTAGATAAGCAAGAACTTCTCATCCTCCGCACACTTGACCGAGTATTGTGTGACGCCCTCGCCCTCCGCCTCCGGCTCGTCCACGTCCAGCAGCGCCGGGTCCCTGCAGAACAGGCCCTTGACGGTGTCGACTTCTGCCGTCAACGTTGCGCTCATCAGGATGGTCTGAACGCCCTTGGGCATTGACCTCGCGACGTTTTGCAGATCCTCCTCATAGCCATAACTCAGTACCAGGTCGGCCTCGTCCAGAACCAGATGTGTCAGGTTGTCGAGCGACAGCGCGCCTACGCTCACATTCTCCCACGCCCTCGCTGGTGTAGAAATGACGATGTCAGGCTTCGCCGACAGCATTGCCCTCTGCACATTCTGCGACACCTTGTCGGTCAGCTTCACAGCCTGGACGTCCTTGGCGCAGAATGTTGTCAGGGTCTCGACGGTCTTGTGGATTTGCTCGGCGAGCTCGCGGGTCGGAACGAGAACGAGGATGGATGTGTAGGCCTCCGCGGCCTTGCCCTCCCTCTCCTTGCGCTTGAGGAGGGCCTCGAGGACTGGGATCAGGAACGCGGCGCTCTTGCCGCTGCCGGTCTTGCTTCGGGCGAGGAGGTCCTTGCCGCCGAGGGCAATCGGGATGGCCTTGGCCTGGACTGGCGTCGGGGTGTGCCAGCTTTGTTGTGCGAGAGCTTGGAGGAGACGCTTGTTCAGGTTCAGGGAATCCCAAGTGGCCTCGACCTCGCCGGATTTCTTCGGCGCCTTGTTCTCGGCATCTTCGATCTCGTCGGCCTTCCGCTTCATGATGGAGATGATTTTGGAGACAGATATAAATAGAGGTCGCGACAGGGTAGAGGCGGCTGTTGTCCGCTTGTGTGGTCGTACTGTGTGCCGTTCGTCGATGTGGTGTTGTACCGTCGGAACAAGAGACGACGTTCTCCCACTTCTGCAAGTGCAGATGCCTCAGAAAAAAATTCTTATCAGTACATTCTGCCACCTTATCGGACCCTGTCCAGCACAAAAGGCTGGCCCAGCTCCCCGCTTCGCCTTGCTAATTCATCCAATCATGTCCGCTCCGCCCGTTATCGTCAACTGGACGGTGCTGGACAGCACCTAAATTTTTGAGCATCACCGCCAATTGCTGGAGCTGCGACTTCACGAATGCCCTTCGCAGACCACAGCACAAATCACCAGCCCATACCATGCCGTCAATACTCGGAAAGCGCAAGTCGCGCGTGACGACAGAACCCTCAATCTCTGCAGAAGACGCACAGGAGGTCTTCAGACGACACTTTGAGGCCCAATTCCAACCGTTAGAGAAGCCCAAAAAGAAGAAGAAGGCAGTCGAGGAGGAGCCAGAGGAAGAGGACCTCGACACAGACGACGATGCCAACTCTTGGGACGGCGTATCAGACAGCGAAGATGACACCGCACCCGCCATCGAAGTCGTAGACCACACGTCCTCCCAACCACATGACCCGACAGCAGGCATGTCAAAGCGAGAACTGAAGGCATTCATGGTCAGTCCTCCTCCAACGCCTCACCTCGGCTCTCAACTAACAATTGTTCCCAGTCTTCGCGCCCACCAACATCCTCGTCATCATCCAAGCCCGCCCCAGCAGCCCCCAAAGATCCAGACTCCGACTCTGACACCGAGCGCTCCCTGCGCGCCCAAGACCTCGCCCTCCAGCGCCTCCTCTCAGAATCTCACCTCCTCTCGTCATTGACTCCGGATACTGCCCACTCCACGGGCGCCTCCCAGAAACTATTCGCCTCCGGGAAGCTCCGACACCGGACCACAGACATGCGCATCCAGTCCCTCGCCGCCTCCTCCGCGCCCCTCGCCAAGACCCCCGCATCCCTCTTCCACCAGCAGAAGATGCCCATGGCCATGCGCAAGCGCATAACCGCCACCCGCGGCGCCCGGGAAGACAAGCGCCGCCGCGAGGCCCGCGAGAACGGCATCGTCCTCGAGAAGGAGTCGAAGAAACCAGCCAAGGACGCCAGGGCGCGGCGCGAGAGGGCCGTCGACGGCCCGGCCGTCGGCAAGATGACCGGCGCAGAGCTGAAACTGAGCGATAGGGACATCAGGCGCATCGAGGGCGGTGGCGGTGGCGCCAGGGGAGGAAGAGGAGGCGGACGTGGTGGACGTGGTGGCCGTGGCGGTCGAAGATAGCATCGAAGTCGAGGTACATCGGACAGGTTACAAAAGCCATCAGAGGGCGTTCAAGTCACGACGTGCATTTGACATGTAGTACCCTGAGGATCAGAGATCTGGCTCGCAGCAGTCAGTCATGCTCTCCACCTCCACAGCCACCGTGACATCGAGCTGTGAATGCGTTCACGACAACACAAACCCTCAACTGCATTTGCATAAACGTTGACTGTTATTTCTGAACTTGGTCATGATGCAACATGATAACGACCCATCCCATCTTCCCGCGGCAGTCCGGAATCCATGCTTTCCTCCATCTGCCTCCGTAACTGGTATCATCTCAGCCGAACCTTTTTTCGCGCTGCTCTCTCCACTGTCCTTCCACACAAAAGAAAAGTGACCCTACTATATATACATAGGACAGCTTTTCTTCCACGTCATCGCCAGCCGTCTTGCTCGTGTCTTGGCCGTAATTGGTCGAGCAAGACCAAGACCTTGTGGTCGCCCCGTCGTAAAAGTAGTGATAATGAACATAAGAAGTGGAAAAGCTCGCTCGACAGAGCAGACGCCTGTTCCCGTTGCGCTCAGACGGGAATCAATAAAACCCTTTAAAAAGAAGACCCATCAAACCACCTGTTCCCGTGAAAAGAATATCCCGCCCTCTATATCATGGTTGCACGTCACAAAAAGCCCAGTAACCCCTCACATGACACCACTATTCATGGCAGTCGGCCGGCTGAGCGTCATGGGCATGCTGAGGGTCTGCAGGCTGTTGAAGGTCTGGGACGGGGCCACGCTGGTCGGGAGATCATTGGCGACGCCGTTGAGAGAGGCAGTGATGTAGGCGTTCTCGGAGCTCGGAGAGGCCTCCTCGAGGGAGCCGAGCTGATCCTCGCCAGAGAAATCTTCCTCCTCCTCGCCGGAGAAGTTGACGGGTCCATCAGAGCCATCGCCACGGTCATGCGTGCGCTTGTGCCTAAAGAAGCGAACACGTTAGTCTGTGCCGTACGATACGAGGTGTGCTGACAGTGATGCGATGATGTTTGTTGATGGCATATGGCTGAGGCGAGGATTGAGAGTTGGTGGCTTCGGCTCAGAGTTGTCGACAGCATCAAGCAGCATCGTGACTCCACGGTTGACAAAAGAAACTCTCTGGCAAAGAAAAGACGGGCAAAGGAAATAATGGGGCATACTGTGCGAGGTTGTCTGATCTGGAGAAGGCCTTGCTACAATGAGGGCAGATGTAGGGTCTTTCTTGTGTATGTGTTCTCACATGTCTGTGGAGGTTTGGTCAGATTCACGGCAGGTCGTTTGGCAACGACAAAAGAAATAAAGCAAGTCTTACCGCTTGAGGTGCTCGAGACGCTTGAACAAGCGGCCACAACTGGGGATGGGGCAAGAGTGAGACTTCTGGGGGTAGGGGCCAAGGTCCACGGTCGAGGAACGGGCACGACGGACAGGACCGCCGCTGGGGCCGAACAGAGAGCTGTTACGAGCAACAGCGCCCATAGAACCGTCAGGGGAGTGGTCCTCGCTGGTCAGCTGAGGGAACTCGCCGTGTTGGAGAGACATGGGGTTGAGCGCGGGGCTGCCATCAGCATTGGACAGGGGAGTGCCGTGCCTGGACATGTCGATGACATCCTTGTGCTGCTGGTTCATCATCTGCATGCCAGCATTCCCATAGGTGAGTCCAGGAGGCGAGTTCTCAGCGGACTCGTCGCCCTCGGCAACGGGGCCCACGGAAGCAGAGACCGAGCGGCGAAGCTCAGAAGGCCGGTGAGGAGGAGCTTGTGCCTGAGCGGTAGCCGCAGCGATGGCCGACATGGATGGGGGAATGGAGGAACGACGCCTCCTCTGCTTGTAGGTGGGTGACCCCTCGATTACCGAGTAGACGTTGTTGGCCGAAAATCCCCTCGAAAACTGCGGGCCTGTGAGGTTGGACGGGGGAAGGTGGACCATACTGTTCAGCCCGTTCAAGTTGCCGCCAACAAGATGATCAGGAATAGCGGTGTACAGACCCGTCTCCTCGTTGGCAATGTAGGCGGGCTCAGCGGACAGACCCAAGGCCTGCTGGGGAGGGGTGATGGGCTCAAAGGAAATTCCCCTGTTGCTGTAGTCTTCGTACTGGGACGAAACAAACGACGGGGCAGGAGAGTACTCGAGGCCGTAGGCAGGCATGGAAGCATGGCGCTGGTGACCCTGAGTCACGGGGATGCCGTTCTGGTTGTACTGGACACGACCAAACTCAGGCTCCCGCTTGATCATCTGCTGGGGAGGAAGAGCCTGGGAGGGCATGCCGTAAGGAACCATGGCTTCCATGCCGTCCGCCAAAGGGCCCATGGATTGAGGCATCTGGGGCGGCATCTGGGGTTGCATCTGCTGAGGCATCTGCTGAGACATCTGCTGGGACATCTGCTGGGGCATGTGGTGAGACATCTGCTGAGGCATCTGCTGTGCCATCATCTGCGGCGGCGGCGGCATCGAGTCCATGGCCCTCATAACCGGGGAGGTGGACTGCGACTGAGGAAAGGCGACTTGCTGGGCGTTGAAGGACGACGAGTTGGCCTGCTGGGCCTTGGTGAGCTGCTCGTAGAGGCTCTGGGTCGAATCGTACTGGAAGGACATGGCAGGCTCGCTGACAGCCATGGTAGTAGCGTCCTGGTTCATCTTTTCTCGCTTCAGGTCGCGCTCCAGCGCATCCAGAAACAGCCTGTCGTGGGGAACGCTGTACCAGTAGAACACCTTCTGCTTCTTCTGCGTTCGGATGCAGTTGTTCTTGTAAAGGAAGTCGAGGAACGGGCTCTTGGGCTCCTCGAGGGAGGCATCGGTGCCGGACTTGAGGTTACGAAGGTCTGAGAAGATGCCTTCCTCGAACTTCTTCGAATTCTTCACCGGCCGGCCGAACGCCTGGAAGCGGAAAGACAGGCATCGCACGATGTCGGTACCGGAAATGTGGAAGAGGTTGTTCCAGAGCACGCAAGACACGTACTCTCCCGTGGGAAGCAGGAAGCGGCGAATGTATTGATCTGGTTGCCAGTCGACGGGGGCAGAGATGAGAAAGTATTTGACTGCAAGCATCCATGTTAGCCTGATGCCTCCAGGACATTCAACTTCCACCTGGGCCCGGCGTCGATTGGGACGAACTCACGATTATCAACTTGTTGCAGGGCGACCTGTGCATCATGAGGGAGGGCTTGCTGGGCCTCGGTCGAGAGCATGAAGGTCTCGGGCTTCTGAGGCGCAGCCATGCCGGCTGCCTGCTGAGAATACATGGCGACAGCCACTGGAGTTGTTGATTCGCGCCGTGTTCGAAACACGGGGGATTGGGTTCAAAGAGGCGTCAGAGACGCGATTGGCGAACAGCTCCGATGCCGTTGCTTGTTTCTGCTGTTTTTTCAGGCGCTGCCTGTTGTGGACGATAGATAAAACGAGATGGCGGTTGGTGTATATGTAGTTCGAGTCCAGCCCGTGGGTGTTGTTTACGCGAACGCGCGGGCGCAAGTCGACGTTGGGGAGGGCAACGTGCAAACCGTCTAGGCTTGCGTGCGACGTGCAGAAATAATGATGGCAACAGGAGCCGGCGTCGTCGTCTTTCGAACAATTGACCGTGCAAATTAAGGCTTCGAGTGAGGCCGAGGTGCCATGGAACGGAAGACGGAATAAAGAACGTGAATCTCAAACAGGCGGCTTCGGGGGAGAGTGACCGTGGACCGTGGCACGTAGCTCAGCTCGTGGCAGGGGCAGGCGAACGAAGGGCGACGCAGATCGTGGGTGATGTGCTGACGGTGAATGTAGAGACAGGCTCGTCGGTCCTTCTGCTGCCTGTTGAGGTGCAAGGGAAGAAGAAAAGGGGTCGGAATGTGCGGCTTCCACAATGGAGATAGGAGGGAAGCCCAACACACGAGGAGACCAAGGGAAGGGAAAGTGGGGAGGGAAGAATGGAAACGAGAGGAAAAGCGAGGTCTTGCGAAGGAGGACTGGCAGAGGTTTTGAGAAGGGGAGGACAGTCTGGGGTTTAATGATTTTCGACGGGGGGGAGGGAAGGGAAAGAGAGGAAAGAGACCGGGCGGGTGAGGGTCATCGCAGTGCGCGGACGCGGAGCACACACACACTCGCACACTGGGAGGCGCTGGGCAGGCGCAACCTCCTGGGGGTCAGGGATGGATTGGGTGTACTGAGCCTGGTGGGAAGGACCGGGCAAGAGGGAGAGAGACAGCAGTGGAGGAGAAGCCACGAGTGGATACCAGGACCAATGCGCCATCCCTGTCCTTCCATCTGTGCCTGTGCCTGGACCAGCTCTGACCGTGGTAGAGGTGGGGTGATTACCTGATTGGTGCCGAGCTCGTCCGGCGGGGACGTGCCCTTCTCGGGGTGGCGCTATTAATGGTAGGGGCGTACGTAATGAATACTGGCCCACCATTCATCACAGAACCCTGGTAGGCAGGAACGAGCAGAGGTTGAGGTCGTCCGTCGCGTTGCGTCCCGTCCCTTCTGACCCGACCGACCTTCACCACCGCTCCAAGAACAGGGCAGGGAGGGGATCGGTATCAGCGTTTCCATCTGCACAGAGTCGAGGGATGGAAGACTATGGATACCTAGGTAGGTACTTATAGGTAGAGTGCATGCATTGTCCACGTACGTAGGTAGGTAGGGAAGGAGAGAAGCAATGAGTGATGTGACAGGGAAGCCGCGAGGGAGGCAGATGGTGCCACTTCCTCCTTCCTCTCAGCCACGCCCGCCTGGCTTCTACTCTTCGCTGCTTGTCCATGACGATCATCCTCCCTTCTACGTAAGGTACTTGTAATTTTTACCTACCTATGTACAGCTCCTCCGGATAGCGCACCTCTTGAGATCTGGCCTCACGCAACAACTTGAAGAAACAGTGCGGAAACCGCTCTCAGCCACAGAACAGAGGGCGGCACAATCTACCTACCTAGGAGTACCTCGATCGGGACGCACACTCGGCGCAGGCCCGGTGGAGAGTGGACGACGGCGTTTGGCGGTTGCTGAGACTCACTGCATTCCAATCGTCGCCTGTCTCAAGTCGCTGATTGGGTCTGCCGCCCGTCGCTTGGTTCAGAAACCCGGCCTGCAAGCTGCACGAGAGGAACAACCAGTCCACGCCGCAGGGAACAGGGTCACACAGTGACTCCACGGCGAGCAGCGAATGACTCTCGTGTTCGGCCTGCCTTTGAGTGCCGGCAAGAATGCCATTGTGAGGATTGCAGCGACAAGCAAACAGAAGAAAGGAGGCCCCGTGCCACGGACCATTGACGGCCCAGCACTTCGCACCGAAAATCGGCGAGAGCCTCGTCTCTTAAGCCATGGCCAGCGTCGCTATTGACAGGCCCGTCTGTCCGGGTTCCTGTGTTATTTCCCAAAGAGCGCGACCGGCCGAGATACCGTCACATTGTTTCTCCCCGGTGTAACCTCTCCCCCCTTTCCAGGATCCAAGATACCCTCTATGCGTCCCCCAGCGAGCCTATCTCGCGGGCCCAGAGACCCTCGTCTTGCGCCAACCACAATGGGGCACGCGGCTTTTTCGCGATAATAGCAACCGCCACCCATGTTATATCAACGACGAAAGAAGGCAATTTGGCAATGTCTCTCGTCATGAGGCTGCTTGCTTCGAAGCCAGACCGGCCGATTCAGGAGACATCGGAGATGGGTCCCCTCTGGTTGCCAAGATAGGCCATCTGTGGCTGTCTGTCTTGACGTCTGTCCTTCGACCCAACACTGCCGTCAGCATAAAAATATTATGCACTGTACTGTATACAGGGTACCGACAAAAGTGCCACAGCAGTCAGCCATGTGGACGGGGGCAAGGGGCTGAAGCCCGGCAGGTGGCAAGCAAGCAGAAGCCGAGGACCACCTCCAGTGCAAGCAAGCATTTCCTTCGCTCACAAATGCGGGACAGGGAGACCAGGGAGCAATGATTCTCAAGCATCTGGGCCATCTGCTCAGGATGGAGACTGTAAAACAAAGGCGTTTCCTCTTACCCCTCGGAGGATATAAATCTCCCATGATTTTCGTTTCTTCCGGCACAAACAGCCCATGAGGATCCACAAGCAATGTCGGCTCCTCAGCGCGACATGACGAAAATGTCCGAGTGCCCCAGTCGCCGCCATCAAGAGGCTTCGGATCAGGGAGGGGTTGCACATGCCCAGCAATCGAGATGACGAGGATATGTATGTATCGTCAATCGAATATCTCGTCATCGTCAGCGTCAGCGTCAGTGGTGGCGTCAGTGGACGACTGAGAATGACAGCAACAGCAACACGCAGAACCTCACTGGACCCAGGCTCACTTCAAACATGTTCATCACCCAACGACGTCCACGATGGTTCACGTGTTTTCCCACATTTTAGTGGCACACAGCCACCACTAGCATACCAAAGACAGCATCAACGTTTGTCTGACATGCACTAACGGGCCAGGCCAGGCAATCAGGGCAGGGCAAAACGGGGTGGATTCAGCTCAGCGAGGCTTGAACCTGCCAACAGCGTACGTAAGTACACTTGCCGATCTCGAAAAGCAAAGATGCAAGGCACTCGGAGGCGATCCGTGACAAGCATCGCGCCAAGACAGCGCCGTCAACATCGCAGCTCCAGAATATCGAGGTTCTCGACCGTGTCGAAGACCACCCAAAATTCTGAAACGCGGCCGATGCATTGCTTCAGAAAAGAGCCTGATGGCGCTAAACCCGAAGCTGTTGCTACCCATCACTAGGCCCACGCCACGCTCGTCGCGCGGCACACCACGGTCGTGTTCGCTACCAAGCGCAAGGGAAGTGCTGTCGTCTTACCGAGAGGATAGACGAGATGGGTGGCAGACGCAAAGACCGCCTCCTTCCCTTTGACTAAGTCGGGCGCGATTTGTCTTGGATGTCCATTGTTCGCCAAAACCTGCCGCTCGCGAGAGGACGCAGATCAGATCAGCCGCGGGGGCTCGATTGGACGAACGAGTGTGCGCCTGCACCCTGTGGCTGGAGGTTGCTTGGACCAGAGCGATGCGAAGCGGACATTCATGAAGAGCATCCGGCATTCTTAACGTACGTCCTCCTGCGATACCATCACAACCAAGGCCGGTGCTCGAGCCAGGCGACAACGATCCGCCCAGGCTCGTCATGTCGGGGCCTCACGTCAGAAATCCTCCGATGCGGTCAATATACATATCAAAGATGGAGAAGGCAGGCACGACAAACAGGGGCACAGAGGACAGTGCTGGGTGGTGGTCATGCAAGGGGCCGGGTAAAAGCCGTGGCCCTCCCCTCCCGCGAACCACAGGCAAGGCGCAGGTGGCTGTCATGGCCGTCACCAGGCGGGTTGCTGCGGTTCCCTTCAAGCAGCTGGACGGCTGTTTGATCACCATGCCCGCCTGCCGTCCGTGATTCTGAAACCCGACATCCATCGCCGTGTCAACGACAGCGACCGCGCCGGCTCTGGAGGTGCAAGCGAGGATGGACCGAGTGCCTGGCGTGGGCGCCGCCGGCATCCCCGTGATGTGAGTGATGGACAGACAGGCCGTTCGATCGTCCCGCTGGCCTGCCCGCGCATCTGGGAATTGTCCGAACGGCTGCCCCTCTTGAGCGACGATCGTGTTTCCCTCGTTGGCGGCGCCCTTGCGGCAGGTCGAGCTCGGGCCCTCGGTGGCCCTGTTGGGCTCGTCCACGGCACAGTCGCGCCCCGAAAAAGGAAGTCGCCCCGGCTCCGTGGACCGTCGCGATACCTCTTGCGTGGTGGTTGTCCGTCTGCGGCGGTCCTGTGGTAATTTTACTCCCTGCGCTCGGGCCAGGCGGTGGTGGTTTACCGTTGTGATTCCGTTGTCGCGTGCGTGCCCTTCGCCGCCTCCTGACAGGTGCATGCCGTTGGCCACGGTGTGGCGGCGCCTTCTTCAGGGCGACGGCAGGGACAGACACCAGCTGCTGGCTTTGTTGTTGATGCGATGCCCGCAAGGCCGTTTCGTTGGAGCTCGTGGCTCTTCAACCACGTGGAGTGCCCAAGAGTCGGGCGTTACGCCGGTCTCCAGATGCCGGCGGACGACAACGGGTGTGGCCACCAAGTGGCTCTCCCGAAGACTCTTCGCGCCTTCGCTGTCTGTACCACGTCGTCATCTGGCCGGCGCTGCTGCGGCCTCCTTTCTCGCAGGTCCACTCGGTCCATTGCTTGTCAGCGTCTTGAGTCGAGTTGACCGCGCGCGTGCGTGCTAGACGTTGCAGTCGAACATGCCGCATTCTTGACCCCTGGGCCGCTCCTTAGTGCGCGTTTCAGACTAAGGGCTAGCCAGGGGTCATGGCCTGTCCGCCCAATCATCAACCTGAGGATCTGCCCGCGACAAGCGCTAAGACCACATCAGACTCTGTCACTATTTTGATTGGCTTCCTCAGATGCCCTGAGGGCCCGTCTCCACCAGCGAATTCCAGGATCATGACTTGCCCCTCGACCAACGGAAATAGACAACAACACTTGCCAGCTTCATGCAGGTACCAGCGCAACCGCCGGAGTGGCATTGCATCTCGTCAAGCCGGCCGTTCTTTGGTCAGCGCAGCCCCGGATCAAGATCGGGTTGCAGCAGTCCGGCCACGGGATCCCGCATCGTCCCTCGAGCTCTACTGACAGCGAATGCACTAATTTATCTCGTTCCTGTTGATCTGATCTCTGGCGGCGGCTGCTCAGATGAGTCCACCATCACCAGCCATCCCGGCGCCTCAGAGAATGGAAATAGCAACAGCAACTGAAGATGATCAGCTGCTTGCATGACAAGCGGCAGCCCACGGGGCGACCTCGACTTGAGGCCAAACCAATCCGTGCTCGAAGAGGCCCGACTCGGGAGGAGTCGACCTACCTCGACGGGCTGGCTGGCTGGCTCTTACTTGAAACCGAGCACCGGCTTCCTGGGAGACGGACCCTGTCCGGAGCTCTGATCACCATGGACGACCGCCGCCATCACCACGCTCTTCAGCCGTTGGTTCATCCACGGCCCAGGTCACGGCTTCGGTTGACGCGGTTGAGGCAAGCGTTCGCCTCTTTGGGCTCCTGGGCCTGTGGACATTCTGAAACAGACCGTGGCAGGGTTCCCTTTATGGGACTCCGGCCATGACAGAGAGAGGGTTGCATACATACATACAGATGATTCAGGATGCACCTCTCCTCGCTGCTTGACCTCGGGCTGCTGAAGATCACCCCGAGAGCCGTGGGGATGGCATGCAAGTGCATCGTCACAGGCAGCTCCCAGCTCCACCGGTGATGGCGGCATACCGGTGGTATGTCAAGTACTTCGGTGTGCGCGAACGGCCCTTGCCGGCCGAGGGTTGCACTGTCCACTTCCTTCTTCGTCGATGGAGGGCAACGGTGCACCAATCCAGGGTCGTGCAGCATCTCAAACAAGCGACGCCGGTTGGCGTTCAGGTACATGAAACACGAGGCTCTCGTCACATCAGCTTCCAGAACAAGTCGAGGTGGCTGGCGCTGATCTTAGACCCCAACGGCAAAGTGCCCGGCTTCAGCTGACCTGACGTCGCATTGTCCCCTTCGGTCTGTAGTTGAGCGAGGCTGGAGTGGAGGCTTGACGACGCTGACTCGGGAGGCCATGCCCAAGATGGACGGCGCGCTCAGAGATACGACAACGCATTGACTGATACCATCAAGTTGCCCGCTATCAATCTCCTCTTGGTACCTTCACACCCTCTACTGGACCATAGAGCGGCAACAGAAACAGCACGTTGGCTCCTTGGCATCTGATATCGTCGTCGTCGTCGTCCCTGGCGCACATCAACAAACTCGAGCACCAAAGTCCTAGCACGAGATCCTCAAACATGGCGGCTCCTCTTCCCAAACTTGACAGTCCCCCTTTCACCCTATCTCTGCGCACGACTCAGCTATCGGCGTCCCTCCCGCTTCACGTTTCAGCATCTGCGCGCTTGTTTCCGGGTCCTGACCTCCTGATCTGTGACGATCCTACCCTACCGGGCCAGCACGCCGCCTGCCTGCTATTCATGGACCATCGGCCGTTCAGCAGCATGTTTCTTGTTTCCCCACGGATACTCCGGCCGTTGAGATAGGCCCATCGCCACCCTCACGGACGCTGCTTGGCTGGTCCGCTGACGCCCGGGAGGAGGAGGCGCGAGCAGTCCAAACGCTGAAACGTTGACAGACGAGCAGGTCCGTACGAGGCTATTCTTGCCCTGCCGGCCAGGGACGTTCCCTCGAACGAGAGGGCCATCTCAGGATGCAGAGCACGTACCTTGATCGGCAGACCAAGTCGGTACATCGCCGCCGGCTGGGCCGCACACGGACGACCGGCGGGCTGGGAATACCGCCTTACGATATGTCCATCTCTTATGCTTTACCTATAGGCAGTCCTCTGCACGCTGCCAGAAGCCTCTCAGCCGCTACGGCAGTACTCAAGCGTTCTCCCCAACGTCAGCCCGGCCTCGTCCCCTCCGCGCCCGGACTGCCCGCCGCCTCATCCATGCATGCCGTCCGAAGAACGTCTCCCAGAGGCACCAGAAGCAGAAGCAAGCAGCCCGCCTGCTCCCAATCGTAAGCCATCCCCGGCCCCGCCGCGTGTGCGCCCCGGGGCGAGTCGAGATCGACTCCTGAAACGGGCACCCGTCACTGCGCGGCGCGCCATTGGCCCTCCCGCCGGCGAGGCATAAAGATGGCAAGGGCGCTCAGTCGCCGCCGGGCAGGGATGGGCCCATCGCCCGCGCGAACGGGAGTTGGGGAGCTGCTGACGACGGGGGGGGCTGGGCTTCGAGGGTTGCTTGGCTCGTGGTCATGCCTTCCCGCGGGAGGCGTGCCTGGAGGGTGTGTGTGCTATTTTTCTATCGTTCGGGGTTGGGGAGCGGACGGTGGAAGATGCCGTCCGGAGTTGGCAAGTCATGGATTTCATGCGCGCAGGTAGGGAAGTGTTGCGTTGCGGTGCTGTTTTGTGGTGTTCGGACTACGTCCTGGTCTTTACTCGCTGCTCGTCCTGTCTCCTGTGACGATCTGCTGACCTGTTCGGCTTCTAAATCTGAGAGTCAGCGATGCGACCACCTCTATCGGAGGGACGTAGTCGCAGCGATCCAGGGTCTCCTTGGCCGGGCTAGCTTCGGCGATCACGATCGAACGGCACCCACGAGCCGGATTTTAGGGTCTCGGAGGGTGGAAGATCGGTGTTAGAGCGTCACGGGGGCGTCCGTGCTGGAGATGGCTGGTGTCCTGCTCGGTGCTGATGGGCTTCGCGCACAGGGTTGCGGTCACTGTGGTGATTATGGACGGGCTTGTGACCGGTCTTGGGCCGTGTGCGTGATCTGAGCGCATACTTGACTGCGTTTTGGGCTGGAGCTGCTTGGGCGGATGGGCAACGCTGAGTCGTGATATCAGGGCTGGGACGGTGAGGAACGACTGCGATATTGTGTCACAGGCACCGAGGAAATACACGTGGTGGGAGATGTTTGTACTATGAAGATATTCCATTACCTTGACCGTCGATCAAGAATCATATTCAAGAAATCATCGGCGGGTGCGCAGGGGGCCAGTTGTTGAATATCTCGTCCATGGTCTTCTGCTCGTACATGAAGATATCGCCGGACTTCAGCGGACGGCCTCCGACTCGGATGTCCCTGGCGAGTAGCATTCGGGATGCCAGGATCCTCTGCCAGGTAATTCCACAAACCCTTGAAGGATGGGTAATCTGCAGCGCTTGCAGCGAGCCGCAAACATACGCCCGTAGTCCTTGGCACAGTACACTCCGCCCTTGTGGGGGTAATAGGCGTCGTCCTTCCCAAGGACTACCTGGCAAGTCTCACAGCGGAAGTGCTCGACGTGATAATTACGCCCTTCGTCGGTGATATAGCTCCCCCTCAAAGGCTCGTCACATGCGTGGCACAGCAAGCCGTGCCTGCGGAAATAGTCTTTCGTGCATAGGACTGCATGGGGGCCATCCTCTTTGACGGGGTGGAACGACGTCGCTACGACCTGGTTGCAATCCTGGTGTTCTCGATAAGCGTCTGTCCAGTGCTCTAGTTATCCTGTGCGTGTACTTACGGCGCATGTAAAACATTCCAGATGCCATACTTCACCCACAGCCCGGACAAATGTGCCCGTGAGCGCTTTGGAGCATTTGAAGCATGTCCTCCTCGGGGTCTCTGTGGCGTCTGGTTCAGGAAGAGATGGGCCGGGGTCTTCGCCAGTGCTTCCCGATATCCCGGATTCGTCAGGCGGATCGACAGGAGACTCTGTACCGTATTTCCATGAGAGACCTGCTAGGTCTTCGCTGATTTCTCGGATCGTCGCCGAGTCAGAATGTTCGAGACTGTCCTCCGCAAAGTCGATGAGATCGCCTTCAAGGATCTGTGTGTGCTGCTCCTGGCTTCTGTGTTCCTGCGCCCTTGCGAAGGCTCGTCTGTACGCCTGGCTATTTATTACCATGTCATCAAACTCAAAGTCCAGTTCCGATGGAGCAACCGCCGAGATGATCTCCACGTCGAACAGGCTGAGACGGTGGGTGTCGTTGTCGAAGATGGACTCACACCCCGTTCTGATACTCGGGTTCCTGGACCGCAGCGACTGCGCATCGTCTGCCGAGGTCTGAATCTTCGACCTGTTGTCACGGATATTCCGTTGGATATCCGACAAGGTATTACTGTCTGCCAGTCAGTGCTGAGATACTCTTCGACTGGCTGGGAGGAGGCGCTGCTGACGTCTCGAGAACCTGGAGGAGGAAGTTGATGCTGATCTGCTGTCCCCGGAGACCACTCAAGAGCTCCTTCAGCCGATCTTGATTCCACATGAACTTGAGCTTGGTCCATACTCGGCTTCCCGTGGAGCTGGGAGACTGCGCCTGGAGCTGTCTCGTCTCCGCCTCGAGACAGCTGAAAACGATCATACACGCAGTCAGCGCCGTTTCGAAGGCGTCAAGAACCTCGGTCTTCGAGGCCCAGACCTGCGACAGATCCTCTCGCCGGAGTATCAGCGTCTGTAACTGGGACAAGGCGATGCTGATGATGGTGGACTCTGAGCAGAGCATCGCGATGACCACGGGCACGTCCTCATACATCCCGGCGAGGTCGGTCAGCTTTTTGCAGGTGCTGAGGCATGTCCCTGTGAGTGCGACCTAGATCTTCAATGAGTACACCTGCACACCGTTCATTCCACTTGTCCCCGGGCGCGAACTTACCACAGTGGCCGCGATTGACAGAGGATCCATGACTGATTGACTGCCGCCTGTCGCAAAGAGCTCTCTGGCAGCAGAGGCGCGTTGACGGGGACGAAGAAGTGAAGAGGTTTAGTGAGGGGCTGTGTCTTGACGATCAGGCTGTGAGCCAAGCCTCTTCTTGGGTGAGAGCTGATGCAGGCTCCTATTTCGGGCAATAAGTGGCGGTGCCTTCAGCCGTCGAATCCTCATCGTGCCCTGGCCGATATTCACGAGGCAGACGCCGGGATGAAGAACAGTCTATCAGAACCTGCGACGTCTTCCAAGGTGACAGACAGCCTTGCCTATCCCGGCAGCCGAGCCTCCAGAACCTAGGTATTGGAGGGTGCCTTGCTTGATGCCCTCCATGCTGACGCGACTGATCCCATTCGTATGGAGGGACTTTGGAAACCGGCGGGGCCGAGTCGACCCCGCGTGTAACGGCTTCACTATTGATACTTCATTACTGCTTACCTTACTTAGTAGCAGACGATGTTGGCTGCTTCTCGAAACTGGATACTCAGAGAACCGATGCGACAGGCTGCACATCCCCTGAGTGTATGCGTGTTTACTGATTCCCGTGTCAGGTATAACGTATGTATCATTGGTATTACAATCCCCCCTCTCAACCACGGCGACAGTCCTTCACACCTGTCGGGCGCTCACGATCTTGTCGAAGACCTCCATCGTGATGGCGTAGCCAACCTGGATGGCCTTGTCCCTAGAAACAAGCCCCTCAGTCTTGATGAAGGCCACGTCCTTCCAGATATCCACGCCAACAGGGCCAAGGATCTGGAGAGACTGGTCTTTCGCCAGGCAGTTGGTGATGATTCTCGTCGTCGCGTCGGGATTCATGCTCCGGGTCTCCGGGTGGGAAGCCTTGATCTGGGATCGGCTGAGCTCTTCATAGTCGCTCTGAGACAGGTGTATCCTGCCCTTCCCTGTACGAGTGACCAGAGTCAGCTCATCACGTCGCCTAATTGTACCGTCTGGGACCTTGGAGCGGTACTTACCATCTACCTTGCGGCTTCGTTTTGCCAGGAAGGATGCGATATGTAACCCAAAGTCTTTGCCCAACACGGCCTTGACGGCTTCATCTGTCGACTGGAGCACCTGTGTGTCCACCAACAGCTTTCCCTCGGTCGTCTTCGTCAACCCGACGCAGGCAGACTGTATTTGCGCGCAGAGAGCCTTCCTGACGCTTTGCAGCTTGTCTCTGAGAACCGTCAGGTCCTGTGAGTCTGCGATGGGCTTTCGTTAGCTGGAGGCGCATCGGTCTCGGGGTCTCGTCTTGCCTTGAACGCCGTCGAGAGATGCGATGTGCTCGTCGATGTCTCCGGCCACGCTCTGGATTCTCTCGGTGATTGCCAAAACACCCGCAGTCTGTAGGCTCTTGTGCTTCCGGATGAGGTCAATGACCTGTTTTCCTTTCTTGCATTCTGTGCCACATGCTTGAAGCTTGGCCGCTGCGTCTGGATGCTCTTCGACTGCGTCCGCGATGATATCTGTCACTGCTGCGAGGGCAGAGAATGCGTTGCGGGTGGCCCGGGCTATATCCATCGGAATTTCGGTAGAATCGGCTCAATTGGAGTAGTAAGGCAGATTGTTGAAGATGCCGAATGGCGCTGCTCTTCGAATTGACCCATGAATTGCATCCTCACGAGCTCGATGCCAGCGGATGGTTGCTCCCTCTTATCTACCGGATCGCTGGGAGCTGCGATTTTGAAGCTGAGAGCTGCCGGCGCATATTCGTCCATTGATTCGTTTTCCGAACAATGATGAGTCCAATTGGGCTGATGGTGACTTGGTGAGTGAGTGAGTGAGTGAGCGGCGCACCCTGCGGTCAGCTTCACTTTTCGGACCGGACGCCATGTCATGTAGGTGCGGGCATTGGCCTCATTCGCCGATGATGTGATGTCGCGGGGAAATATCGATTGCCTCGCGGGGTTTATCAGGGACCGGGAGGCAGCCTGGAGAAGCGATTCTTCCTCCCCATATCGGACGAGGTGAGGACGGTTCGCCTCGAGTCGATGCGCCGTCCCGTCAGAGTTTGGCCCCCACGAGCATGTCGAAATCAAAGTCGTTGACGACGTAGAAGCGGTGCCGGCACGCTCGAGACTCGGCATCCTTGCCTCCGCAGGTCAGGTCCATGTATATCCTGGTCTTGTTGAAGCTGCGGCCGCCGTTGGGAGGGACATCTTTGTGGCAGCTGTCTTGATGATATGTGAACCCCAGACGCTTGACAATCCGCGACGCTATCCAGTTTCCCTCCACTTTCGGGTTGAAAGTGGCCAGCACCGTCTGCGATCCCGCATCTCGCGCCGGCTGGCGTGGATGCAGCCGCAGAGGGCGCTTTGCTTCCACATCTGGATGTGCCTGTTTCTGAGTGACGGTCATGAGCGGCGGCAGTAGTCAGTCTGGGACCAAAGGCACATACTAGGTGGCAGCACATGGGCGGCAGGTCGCAATCTATCTTTGGGATACCGGCATTGCCCGTCTCGAAATGACCGGTGTGGTGGTTGAAGCGAGCAACCACTTCCTGATGCGCACCGGAGTGAACATGTACGCTGAAGTTGAATCTAAGAGACTCGGTCAACACGCGAAGCACGGCCCAACAACAACAACACCAGGGCAGACGCAGAGACGTACACGTATTGGATGCTGCCTGCAACCGGGCCACAGACCTGCACTGCGTTGTCCCTGGCGGTGTTATTACTGGTGCGCGCCGCGACAACAATAGGGCCCGATGCGATCTTGTCGAATAGGGGCTTTAGGCCCAGATGCTCCTGCAGCGTGGACAGCTGCTCGTGGCGACTCATTTTTGGAAGCCCCAATGCGCGCTGGCGATGTCGAATGGGCAGGATCACGAAGCGATGAAGATGAGGCGAAAGTGGCACGTCCGTGGCATATCCAGGGCGAATGGAACTGGTTGGAGAGAGCTGCTGCCTGGCGATGAGGGGTGGAAGCCCTCTCACCTTGTGCCACGTCGGATTAAGAGGAGGTATAGCTAAGTAAAGACGGCCGTCAGGACTGACCGGGACGGGATTTCTGCGTCCACGTCCAGGCAGCCAGCCACACACCCTTATCCAAGGTCCTGGTCCTTGCTTTTTGCGAGAGAGACCGCAGAGCCGTTCCATGGTAGGTCCCGTGCTCCCGCTCAGCTGAAGTCCCCATACTGCTGCTACTGAAAGATAATCTCTCACTCAGGCCGAGATCTTCGGAGCCGCGGCTGCCGCTGCCGGACTGCTCGAGGCAGCGGTCCGCCTCATCAAGTGGGCGCGCAAGGCCAACGAGCGCCAGAAGAACCTGGTAGAGTTCCTCGACCTGCATCTCTCCAGCGTCGAGAGCCTCAATGACATCGTCCGTGCCATCGTGGACGAGGATGCGCTGCAGACGGAGTCGGTGGCCTTTGAGCTGAAGAAGATCCAGGCGACCGGGGCGAAACTGGTCAAATGCCTGAAAGAGCTCGACCCCGGCGGGAAGGGAAGGGCGCGACAACTCGGGCGCCACATGTTGCGAGGCTCCCAGGACGAGGAGACGCTTGCTGACATTTTGGCCGAGCTGGAGCGCACGAAAACATCCCTCATCCTGCGCGTTCAACTCGCCGGGGTGGGCCTGACGCGGAGAGTTCACGATGATGTTCTCGCAGAAGCCGATGTCTTACAGCGCATGGATCAGCTGCTGATACGGAACTTTGGAGATACTCCCGACGACCTGAAGCTCGCAGGGTTGGCTAAGGATCACATCCCGCAACGTGAGTGCATGGGATATGAAATCCATCAGTTTGAGCGGCCAAACTAATTAAAAAACCAGGGGGAGACGCTGCTTGGCAGATGAGTGCTCCAGCTGCCCGTGAAACCGAAGCCATCGACAACTTTGTTGGGGGCAACACCGCGAAGGACTCGGCAGTTCAGCTGCTCGCGCCTGTGGGTGTAAACCTGCAGGAGGACGCCCGTACTTGGATCGAGGGCAACAGGGCATCGGGTCAAGCGGTCCAGATCGCATCGTCCACGGATCTTGCGACCCTGAAATACCTGCTCGAAAATCGTGCGAGAACGGCTTCATCACAGGCGAGGCGTCATTAGAAGCACAGACATGGCAGTTCTTCCCATCCAGATAGACACGAAGACATAGCTATCTATTCACTCCCGAACACACCCCTGTTCGCACACCACTGAATGACGTCGCGGTTCTCTCCGGTTCTGCGATCGACTCGCTGTCGTGTCATTGGACAGAAAGAGTCGGTCAGCCAGCTCGGTATTCGAAAAGGGAACGGCCCATGAGCGCATCTCTGCAAGGCTGGGCGACCAACCGCCAGCGTGATCACCAACACCCGACATCTGCGAGTCATCTGGTCAGCGCTGTGGTGATCTGTGCCCTTTCATCCTCATCACCCGCTGTTCTGGCCCCCGCTCCGAGTCCGTGCCTCGCCCGGTTCCACCGCTTCTTGACCGACCGACCGCCCGGTCCCCCGGACCGGCTCCACCCCGCTCCGAGTAGCCGCCGGGCACGGCATCAGATGCCAAAATGACCGGCGCCTCGGAAGAAGACGCTTATAGCTACGCAAGGTTCCTCGTCCAGATGTTCCCCTCCGTCGCCATCGACATCCTTTGCGACCAGAAGATATGCAAGCTGGACGAGGTCGAGCGCCACGTCGAGCTCGCCTGCACCAAGATCGGGAAGAAGTACACCATCAAGGGCCTCATCCAGGAACGGAAATTCGACGAACTGCGCAACCTCGCGGATGTCTATCACGGTCACATATCCGCCACATCACCCGCCGCGACCCCCGTGACGAGGGGTCCCCTCGACTACCAGCCCGGCGGACCAGCAATGCCGTCCCCGCCCATCTCCCTGGGCAGCGGACCAAGGAGTGTGCATCGCAACACGGCCCCTGAGCAGATCACCGTGTTGTACGATGGCGAGCCGTTTCCCTTGATAGTTCGTCCAAGCGGCACTGACGACTGCTTCATCGGAGAGGACAAGCTAGATCGATTTCGTGACTTGAGCCAGAACTGGACGTCGCCCGCGGCGAATGTACAGCTGGGTGGCCGGTTAATCGGAGTTTCCAAGTCCGTGAATCTAACATATTGCCTGCCGGGAGGATCACGGACACATCACTCTCAGTTCTGGGTCGTAGCGCCGGATCAGATCCGGCATGCAGATGTTCTCCTGGCGAGCAGACCAGGCCGATCCTCTACGCAGCACAACAACGGTGAGTTGCTACTTGGAGACTCGCTACGCGATACAATCGACACCACTCGCTGATACAGTCCCAAGCATTGTATTCCCCCCTATCTTTATATGCCAACGGCGGCGGGCCACCTCCACCAGCCCCAACGCCGCCACAGGCCTCCAGCTTCTACGCCATGCCATCATCGAGTGGCATCCGCAGCATACACAGCAACGACGGCAGCCCAGTCATGACTCACGATAACCATTCTCGGGACTTCTCAGCTACCATGCCGCATATGGGCTCCAGCTCCTCCCCCCTTCATCGCGGCCCACGGCCATCACAGCCCGCCTCGACCTCAAGCCGGCCTCAGTCGGCCCATTCCGCCAAACCCAACAAGCCACCAAGCAGCTCCAGCACCATCATGGTAAACCTCGCCTTCCGGGGCAGAAACAAGAAGCTCCAGAAAGTCGACCTCGATAGCGCGGCGGACAACATTCTCGCCATGCTGGAAGCCAACACGCACAAAATGAGCGGTCAGCCCCTCGACCGCTCCTCCCACGAGCTCACGGTGAGCACGCTGGGCAAGAGCGATCCCGAGTCGCAGACGTGCCCACTTGACGAGGACGACTTTGAGACGTACTGGGACGCCGTGGTAGAGTTCATCCGCGAGAACAGGTCCTCGGAGAACAGCAGGAAGCCGGAGTTCCTCTTCGACCTTGGGTGAAAGTGGCCGTGAAGTTCATGGGAAACCCTATACGCTCTACACAGGAGACGTGGACGCTCTCACGGAACCTCGTGGCCCGAAACTGCCGTTTGGCTGCGACACGCCGCTGTCAGAAAAAAACTCTCAAAACCCAGAGAGATGGCACATAGACATGCCCGCGGACTCGTGCAAACACCATGCTCCGCCAGATGCGAGACTCTACTGACGACTGATGAAGGTGAGCTGACACACCCTGAACGCACACCGTATCATTGCCTAAAATCTGAAGGGTAGAACAAGTTGAAACTGAATAATCAACTACCTTTGCGCCAAGTGTAACTTGGCCATATGAGAGAACAGCAAACTTCCCTGTCAGGCTGAGTGTTGAGGCAATCAGGCAGGGAGGGTGGTGTGGTCACCAGGGATGAATCAACCAGCCTCTCAACGAAAAGAACCCCGCTGCCTCGGGAGGATCGCATGCAGGCGAATAAATTCTAGTGCAAGCGGTCAATAGAAAGAGACAAGATATGTAGACCGTTGCTGTTCCTGTGTCAGTGTTCGTCTGTGGTGGCCATCAGTCTGCGGAACTCGTGTCAGAGGCCACGGGACTGAAGGTATAACAAGAATCTTGGACTTGACCATCTCACGCGCAAGTGACTGCTTTACAAGGACACAAAATATCCGTTGAAGAACGAGAACCTGTCCAAGTTGCCAGGTGCTCCAGCCGCAGCCACATCCCTAAACACTCACATTATCCCCCAGTTCCAGCGGCAAACATCACACATAGTCACAATCCCCTCGCGGCTGAACATCGACAGAAAGACATCATGCATGCTTGCTATCCAGAGCACCTCCCACCGCCCGGCCCGCCCTTCCCTCATTTTCCAGGACCAGACCAACAAAACCGCGACATCCTCAGCGGAGAGGGAGCCGCGAAGCCACCTCCCTCGCATCCATCTCGATCAGAGTTCACTAAACAGGTACTTTTCCCAAATCTGCTCAGAACACGAATCCCACACGCGGACCCGGGGGGGTCCACGGAGTACACGCTCAGACAACGGGTGGCCTCACACAGTTAGAGCCCGACCTTCGGGAACAACACGAGCTCGGGGACTTCACCCCCTGACTTCGTCCTCGCCTACGCTCCCCAGCCGCGCCGGGAGAGCTACTCCCCCCTGGCAGCCTCCAGCTCCAGCTCCAGCTGCCTGATCCTCTCGCTCTGGTCCTGCGACCCGCCGCCCGACGCCGACCCGACCTTGCGCTTGAGCCCGTCGACCTCCGACGTCAGCTGGCTGATCTTCTCGTTCTGCGCGCTGATGATCTTCGTCTGCTGCTCGAGGAGCTGCTTGATCTGGTCGAGGGACGACTCGATGGCGGATGGGGACACCCCGGACGAGGCGGCGGCGGCGGGAGGAGTGGAGGTGGCGAGCTTGCTCACGGGCGGCTGCGCGGTAACGGGAGAAGACACGGGCTTGGCCTGCTGCTGCACGGGTGCGGCGGCCTTGATGGGCGAGGGGGGCTTGGCGGGCTCGAACTTTGCGGGAGGAGCGGCGGCGGCGGCGGCAACAGCGGCAGGGGCAACACCGCGGGCCTGCGGCCGCTGGACCTGCTCGAAGCTCGAGTCATCATCGCTGCTCTCCTCCTGCTCTGCGGGCTCGTCGTCGCGGAACTTGTCGGCCATGTTGGACATCGAGGCGCCCTGGTCCTTCATCGAGGGAGGCGGGCTGCGGAAGACGGGAGAGGCAGCGGCGGGCGCGGGCGCGGGCGTGGGCTCCGCCTTGGGGGCAGGCTTTGCTGCGACGGGCGCCGGGACGGGGGCGGGCTTATAGTCGGAGGCGATCTCCTTGGGCGCGGTGCCCTCGTACACGCTCTCGAGGTCGATCTTGGCCGGGAGCCCGTCCTTGCCGTCGATCCACTCCTTGGCCGACACGGCGGGCTTGAGACCGGTGGCGGGAGGGAAGATGTCCGACTGGAAGCTCTCTGCTCGTCGGGGCACGGTGAAGGAGATGGGCTCGATGTACTGGTCGTTGACGGTCTTGTAGGCGCGCATGATCTCGTTCTCGTGGACCTGCGTGGGGTCAGTGCCTGTCGCTGCGGCGGCAATCCTGGGAAACTTACGTTGATGCCGCGCCTGGGAACGAAAGCAATGCCTCGCTGGGGCTCGGCAGACTTGTGCTCGCTCAAGAACTCGAACTTGTCGTTCTCGTACTCGAAGTATCGGATGTTGCCGTCACCCTTGCCCGCAAGGTAAAGGCAGTTCGAGCCATCATCTGTACTCGTCAGCAACGGTCCGCTTCCAGACGCTACGACACCAGCACTTACCCCAGAACGGCATGCAGACACCCGAGATGGAGTCCAGCATGGTGAACCCGCCAATGGGCTCGGCGCGGCCGGGCTCCCACAGGGCAATCTGACGCTCGCTCATACGCGAGAAGCCGGTCGTCGCGAAGCGGTTGTGCTCGCCCAGCCAGACGGCCCTGCTGTTCTTTGCGCCCGCGTGGCCGGCATACTCGTGGACGGGGGACTCCTGGCGCACGTCCCAGACGCGAATCTTCTTGTCGCGCGAGGTGGTGGCGAGGAGCGAGCCGCTCGCGTTCCAGGTCAGGCTCTGGACGATGTCGCCGTGCTTGAGCTGGTGGGTGGACTGGCCGGTGCCGATGTCCCACAGCTTGATGGTGAAGTCGCCCGAGGCCGAGGCCAGGATGTTGTCGGCGGCGGGGTTGAAGAGGACTTGTCCGACCTTTCTGTCGTTGCGGGGTGGTTAGTGGTGGACGGAGACGGGTCTGGAGGATCGGGCGCTTCGTACCTCGAGTGGCCGGCCAGCTTGCTGACAGGGGACACATCGGCGGGCTCCTCGGCGTCGGTAAAGAGGGTGAATCCCTCAGGGACCTCCCAGATGAACACCTTTCCATCCTCCGAGGCGGAAGCGATAATGCGGTCGTTGAAGGGGTTCCTGTCAGGGTTGACGTCAGCGGTCGCGTGGCCTCAGGGACGGGCTCGGGCGTGGCTTTAGGTATTACCAGTCGGTATCGAGAACGGTGGCAGTGTGGCCTCGGAACAGGGGGATCTGGTCGGGCAGCTTGCCCTTCTCGTTCAAAGGGATGACAGCGAAGGCGCCGCCACCGCCGGAGTCCCAATTGACGGAGAGGTACTCGGGGTTGACCTGGGAGAAGGGTGAGGGTCAGCCTTGGTGGTGAGCTCGGGCGGCGCAATGGCGGCGGCCGTACCTTGACCAGGTTGGTATCCCAGGCATTGCGGCTGATGCGCAAGTTATCGTAGCAGAATTCCTTCCTCGTCGGCTTTCCAAAGACATGTCCTGGGCACCGTCAGCTTGGGTGGGCGGCCGAGAAGGACCGGGCGTCACCCACGATACTTCGACGATCGTACAAATCGGCCCGCCATGGCCGTGGATTTCGTTGCTGTAAGGATAGGGGATGGGCGGAAAGTATGAAAAGAAAAGATGGAGGGGCGAGGGAGCTGCGGTAAAGCAAGGGCGAGCTCCCTAGAATACTATGTTTCCGGTTGGGTTGGCACAAGAGTGGCGGGGACGAAAGCAGCCGAGCTGAGATGTCGAGGACAAGGAGATGGTCCGGCTGGTGGATGTTGCTGGAGAACAGGTGGGAGACCTTCCACTGCACTGCCAAGGTCGCTATTGCCTTGAAACTCGCAAGCGCTACTGCGCCACGAGGCCGCTGGAGAAATGATGGACAGGGGACCCACGCCCTCGACCGTTATGCACGCACGCAAGCCACCCAGTGACAACATCACGTGATACCCCTGACTCGCCTCTCGGCCGTCGAGAGCATCACGATCATCACACATCCGCGCGCAGACAAGTCGTAGAACATGAATTCCTTCCAATGCTAGTACACATGTGCGCTCGGGTTGAGAAGAGAGACGATCTCCCAGAAACCACCCCCCGCCCCGAGCCACAACAAACCCCCTTTCCGTGAACGTGAGTTTGGTTCACCATATCCCCTTTCCATACAAGATCATGATCCTCATACACCCAAGACGCCCGCATGCCAAACCGAAAAAGTATTAAACAGGTAAACGCAAACTGGAGGGGGCTACGATCCGGCGAGATCGCTCCCTAGCACCACTTCCGACCGGGCGAATGATCGAGGGAAAACTCCTTCTCCCAGGTCCTGACCTGGGAACCTTCCCTGTCGCCCGCTTCCTCGTGGTCCATGGGATCGTGCCAGTCATACCAATGTCATGAAGCGAAGGCTGTCCGAGGCAGCGGGAGACCTAGTTGAAGGTGCTCTTGGTTCGTGAGTGCACCCTCCGGCCCTCGGCTCGCTTGCGCAGAGCCTCCTCCCGCTTAAGGACGAGCTCGCACCACTTGGTCTTGCGGCGGCTGCCCGAGTCGTCATCTGAGCTGCTGTCGCCGCGGCCGATGAGATCCCCGAGGGCCTTCATCCAGCCCTCCTTGTCTGCGGCAGTGTCGGCATAGAAGTCGATGACTTCGCCGTTGTTGAAGCGGATGCGGAAGCCCTCCTCCACAAACATGTAGCCCTCTTCCTCCTCGGCAAAGGCAGACCGACGACGCTTGCCACCCTTTCCGAGGGTCTCTTTTTCAGTCAAGGAGCGACGGTCATCGATGAGACGCTTAGCGTTGCCCAGGTTAATGGTGGCGCGAGGCTGGCGGGTTGCCTCGTGGTATGCGGTCAGCTTGGCGCCAACCAGCTTGAAGTAACGGCGTCGCCAGTACTAGAAGAAAATGTCAGTCCGAAGTCCGTGTCGTCATGAATGATCTTGGTACATACCGGACAATCACCGCCCTGCTGGCTCAGGTTGCCCTCCCAGTTGCGGGAAAGACGCTCCTCGGCAGCCTTGATCTCGCGAATACACGAGTTCATGCTCTTAGGCATATCTTCATCTGCGACTCCCTTGGGACGGGGGACGAAGAGAAGCTGGAGCTCCAGCTTGCCGACCTTGTACGGCGCACGACGGACAACAGCTGTGTTGCCACGCTTGCTCTTTACGCTCGAAGCGAAGGCAGCCTCTTCGGTAGCCCACTCGTTGAAGCAAGCGACGTCAACGAGGTAAGGGCGGCCGTAGCATCGTGCCTCGTGCTCCTTGAGGCAGACGTAGGAGCGGGCGAAGCTGCCATCTTCCGCGGCGAGAGGGGACAGCAGATCCCAGCCAGTTGGTGCGGTGTTCATCTGGCGGGCCTGGGCCTCACGCTGCTGAGCAGCCATGCGTTCGTCCTCCTCGCGCTGGCGAAGCTCCATCTCCTTCCTCTTCTTCGGTGACGCAAACACTCTGCTGAAGGTCGACGTCTTCGGCTTGGTGGCCTTGGTTGCCGTCTGAATGACCTTCTTCGGCTCGGGCTTCTCCAGCTTGACGTTGAGGGAGAGCTGGAACTCGAGATCATTAGGCACCACCAGCTCAAACTCCTGTCCGATGGGCGCGTTGCGTGCAAGCTCCAACCAAGCTGTCGTCACGCAATGCACGCCGTTGTCCAAGGTGAGACTGAACCAGGTGCGTTCGTCTGTTTGTGGTCAGCTATTGACATCATGGTCACTCGATATGCGGCACTTACTCTTGGGGAGGGGAAGGTCAAGATCCTTGACACCCATGACCTTGACAAACAGCCTACCGCGCTCGCCCGACTCCTCAGTCGCCAACTCGGGATTCAAATCATCGTCGGCCTGCGTGCTCGCCTGGGCGTTGCTTTCCTGGCCCGGCAGAGGCGGGACCGGCCCGCTCATGCCCTGGCGCTTGCGGACGCTCTTCTGCTTGGCCTTACCGTTCCAAGGCTCGACGGTCCAAGTCTGGGGGCGGTCCTTCTTCACAGGAGAGTTGCCAGCCGACTTGGTCTTCCAGGAATCATCGGCGTCCTTGTCGCTCGCGGCAACAAGCTTGGTGTTCTGGCGCATGAGGTAACCGCGCTGAGCACGAGATGTGATGTTAGCATTCAGAGCTTGGGTTTCTGCTACAATGACTGGATTCGGTGGATGGGCAGCTCTGGTAGACGCTCGTCTACTGGGGCTGCCTGTGGCAATGCGTGATGCTTCAAGAGAATGGGAGTCAAAAGTAACCTTTTGTGCCTCGATAACCCGCTCGAAATCCTGATCAAGACTGAGACCTAGGTCAAGATCCAACGTGAGACTGCGCTTTTTGAAGCTCGGATGTCGCTCGAGGAAGTCCTCGCCGGTTTCGAGGGTGGTGTCAAGTTCGAGATCGCGCGATAGTCGGTTGCGGTGGCGCTCGGGAATGGGAGGGACGTCGGGAATCTCGCGGCTCACTATGCGGCGAGCTTCACGCATTGAGGCAATGTCGGAGGGCGTGGCTGAAGGGCGAGTCTTGAGCTTTGATCCGGATGCCGACTTGATTGTTGCTTGTCGCTCTGGGACAATCGGAGAGTCGATTTCCTCTTCCTCGTCTTCGTCATCAGAAATGGGGTGATGAATCACGGAGTCGGGAGTGCCAGGGTCTTCGTAGTCATCCTCAGGTTCACCCCAGCCGGAGCCGTCATACTCAGGCTTCGATAGCTGGTCCGGGGTGTAGGGACGCTTCATGAAGGCCTGGGCGTCGGCCATCTTGGGAGGTGGCTCGAGGTCCTCGACCTGCGCTGGTGTCTCATCAGGGCGAGGGAGCATATACGCAGACAAACCCTTGGAGAAGAGGTTCTCCGTCTCGGCCTTGCTGACTTCGGGAAGGCTGGAGGGGAGTGCAACGCCATCCATGGACTTGCGCTCGTCTACAGGGCTGGCTGCACGAGGAGTCCTGACGTCCTCTTCAACCTCCTTGACCTCCACAACTTCGACCTCCTTGACCTTGACCTCCTGGACCTCGGGATCCTGGGAATGTCCCTTGGAGATCAGGTCATCAGAGTAGTGGCTTGCGGAGTCATCGTCTTGAGAGTCGGAGCGATGGTAGTAGTCTGTGATGGAGTCGAGATCCTCGTCCCTCTCGGGGCCGCGACGGATAATGACGCTATCATCGCCGTCGTCCTCCAGACGGTCGTCATCCATGGGAGCCTCGTCAGTCTCCGTCGAAGGAATCGGGACGTCAGGGTCATAAGTCATAGCACGGTCAGGGCTCCTCTCGGGGCTGCGCTGAGGGCTGGAGCTGGGAGGAGGAGACGAGAATTGGTAGTCAGACTCCCGGGTGTTGGCGTTGCCATTAACACGACGCAGAATGGACTCGCGGGAGATACGCTCGGGAAGCTGGTACTCGCCCAGGCCGGAGATATCTCCGATCGTGTCGTCCTCCTCTTCGGCCTCGAGCATGCTAGAGTTGACAGACTCGGCCTCGGGGGTAGGGCTCTGCATGCGATCGCGCTGGTTACCCCGACGCAGGCGGCGCTCCCTCTGAATTTCATTGGCAGATTTGGCATCGTCCGAGAGCATCATAAGCTTCAGTCTCTCCTCCAGAGTCATCTTGCCGTTGCCGATGTTCTGGATGTCGGACTTGGTCGATGTGGCAGGAGGTGGAGAGGGCAGGCTTCTGTGCGAGCCGGAGCCGAGCATCCTCTCGGCAGTAGCGGACAGCCCGGGAGAAGAGCAGACAGAGTCGCTCCTCGTGAGCTGACCGGGCAGAGGAGGCAGCGGCCGGTGGTCCGAGTTGGACGAGTCGGTGCGTTGCTGTGTCGGCCTCGACGGCATCAGCTGCGAGGGGCGGGCCTCTGGCATGGGGCTGCTCTCAAAGGGGTCGTCGCCGCGGTATCCGTTTTGTCGCCAGTCGTCGGGGCCAACGACAGGAGTCTTGTCGGTGTCCTCGAGAGAAGCGTCGAAGCTGTCCTCGTGGGCGTCGATGTCGCCGAAGCGGTAGTGCCTCCGGTCCTCGTCGTCTTCCTCGTTGGACTCGTAGCTGCCTTCGCGAGAATCTGTGCCTATGGAGGAGATGTCTGGCGTGGCCATCTCATACTCGTTGATCTGAGGAGGAGCGGCGTCGAAGGTGACGCTCTTGGCATGACGATGGAGGGACTTGCCGCTAGGAAGCTCGCGATCGTCAAAAGAGTTGTCTTCGGACCAGAGGCCGGTCTCGGGGTCGAAGCTGCTCTTGAACCTGCTGGTCGAGAGAGACGACTTGATGGGAGATGCTTGCTCCTGGATGGGTGTCTTGGGGATGTCCTCCTCCTCGGTGGTGGCGGGCATGGATGCGGTGGATGCGGTGGCGAAGGATGCCTTGGTCGGGCTCGACGATGGGCTGTAGATGGGAATGCTTGTCGTGCTATCGGAGCGCTGGTGGCCGAATCCTTTGCGCTCAGACTCGGACCGAAGTCCATTCAGTCCGTTCCCACCATAGGCATTGCCCTGGACCTTAGCAAGGGGGCGTTCGACCTGGGGCAGCCGGGTCGGGTCGTATTCTAGTTTGTGCTCGAGGGCGAGGATGTTGCTGTTCCTGACGCGGGAGGCCTTTTGCAGGCGCTCGATGGAAGAGCGGCGTGTTGGGGAGGGCGATCCGGATCGACCGTAGAGGTTGCTGGTCTCCGCGGTCAGGGAGTTGAGGTTGCGGTTCTGCCAGAAGAGGCGAGGTGACGTGGTGCTGTTCTCGAGAGGGGAGGACTGGAATGGAGACGAGTCAGTGCTGAGCCCCATCTTCTGGACCTCATTGTTAGCCCGGAGGGAGCCAGTCTCGAGATGTCTGAGACAGGGGATCCTCACCTTTGTGGGCTGATGCCAGCTTGGGGAGTTCCTCCTCTTGTCGGAGGGGGAGAGCTCGGAGAGCGGACGCGGAAGACCAGCCATCTTGGTGGGAGATCCGCTGGAGCTGCTCTTGGAGATGCGCAGAGGGTGCACCTGTTCTTGTGTTAGTTGGAAGGTTTGAGAACGACGTGGAGGGAAGTACATACCGGTTCTTCTGATGCCATGTTGAACTGGGAATGGCTAGATCATTTGGTGGTCTCGGGCCCTCGAGATGCTCGTAGAATACTCGGCTTGAAGCGCGCGAAAGCAAAGCGCGGCTGCTGCTGTGGACGATACGACGGCCGAAGAATGCGGGCAATCGATACAAAGGGGCAACGCAACGGCGGAGGAAAAGGCAAGACAGCAGGGCGCCGCTATATCGAAGGTGATACGGACAGCGTTCCTGAGCAGTGGATGATCGGAAAGGGATGAATGCCTGGTGGTGTGGCCGAGTTCGATTTGTTGTTTAAGGGTGGCAGGAGGGGGAAGTTGAGGGAGGACGTCAAGTCGGTACAGGGATGTGATTGGAGCGCGGGGGAAGGAGGTAAACAAACAGGGTGACGGCGACTTCCCAGGGTTCGTTGCCCCGCGCGACCGCCCGCTCCTTCCACCCCTAGCGAGTCCTTGGGGAGTTCGGATGCACGAGCCCACTAATTCTGCGACGCTCCAGCGAACCAAGTGCCGCCCCAGCCACTGAAAGGGCGGCTTGTCGGGGGCGCGGGCTGTTTTCCCCGCCCAGAAACATGGACCACGGCACTTGGTGTTGCGCAAATCAGCTGCTGCGATGCCACTATCCATGGGTGTAGGAGGAAGAAGCAAACTTGGATGCGACGCCATGGGCTGACATGCCCGGTTTTTCCAGGTTCTGGGGATCAAGACGAGTTTTATTGTTATTACCTCTGTTACGGGTTGGAATACCTATCTGGAGCTGGCTTCTCTCGTCCGTCTCCCAGTTCGAGTCAACCCTGGCCGGATCATCACGAACTCGCAACAATAACAACAAGCCCTGCAGAGTTCGCGCTCGCAGCTGTCGTTTCACAAGTCAACGGGTATCCAGAGACCCAGATTTATCTCACTTCCCGGTCCAGGTTCCCCGCGCTAAGAGCCTGTCGGCGTCACGTCTGATCTGCCTGTGTCCGGTCCGGGCCCTCGTGAAATCCAGACTCCATGTCGTGACCACTCTCTGTTGTCGCCCGCCCACAGATGACTAGCTCGACTCCTCCCGGATACGATATCTGCAAGACATCGGAAGATGCCACTTATCGAACAGAAATTTCGCGCATCCAGACCCAAAATTTGCCCACACACATGAGGTCACACACCCTCCCTCTACGGCGTCTGGGACTTGTTCCACTGAACGCACTCGTCCAACTTAACCCCGTTGCCCCCGAAACAGTCCAGAGCGCTGCCGATCGTCAGGTCGACCTTGCCGTTGCTCAGCCTCTTGACCGTCTCAAGGTCCTCCAGGTTCCTGCCACCGCCGGCATAGGTGACGGGTATCGACGACCATTGTGCGAGCTTCTCCACGAGCTTCTCGTCGATGCCCTTCTGGAGGCCCTCGTTGTCTGCCGCGTGGATGAGGAACTCTGAGCAGTACGGCTCCAGTTGCTTGATGGATTCTATTCCTGTCAGCCCATGAGCGGGATCGAGAGCAGGAGTCTGCTTACCCTCGTTGACCTCCATGTCCGTGATGGTCTGCCACTTGTTCATCGCCACGAACCAGCTGCTGTCCCCTCGTCGCCGACAGCTCAGGTCGATCACCAGCTTCTCCTTGTCGCCGTCCAGCGCCTCGAGCACGGCATCCAGCCTCTCTTGGCTGAACTTTCCATCAGGGAACAGATATGATGTGATGATAACCTGGCCGTACTGGTCAGCCCATACACCATGCCTCGCCGACAAAATCCCATACCTTCTCAGCCCCGGCTTCCACCCATTGCTTCGCGTTCTTGTCATTGATGCCGCCGCCAACCTGCAGGCCCCCAGGCCATGCTGCCAGAGACTCCCTCGCCGCTGTATCATTGCCCGGCCCCAGCATAATCACATGGGCGCCGGTGAGGTCATTCTCTCTGTAGAGCTTGGCGAAGTGCGCGGGAGGGTGTGGCGAGACGTAGTTCGTTTGCAGCGCCGCGGTCGTGCTGTCCAGGGTGCCGCCGACAATCTGCTTCACCTGCCCGGCGTGCAGGTCGATGCAGGGCCGAAAGCGAGTCATTTTGGTCGTTGAACTTGGCCTTTGGATGAGGATTGATGATTCTCAAACTATTCAATGGGACCTCTCAAGGCCAAAGTTTACAGTTTGGCGGGGCATGACCCCGCTATCGGAACTGGACCACCACTTCACTGGGCTTTGCTTTTTGTTGCATCACTGGTGGCATCGACGACTGCGACGAGTCGCAAAAAAAGAGCCATGATTCAGCTCAGAGTTCTTCACTTGATCATGTGCTGAAGCTTCTGCCTTGGAGTTTTAATTTTGCAGCCTTGTCAAGTTGAATTGATGTTCAAGCCCACTCACCGTCCCTGACAAGGCCAGCACTCGTCGAACAGTTGCGAGAAGAGCCATCCCGGCCGCAAAACTCGTACCTAGGTACTTAGGTAGCTGAAGATAGCCGCGGGAGTGAGCCTTGGGTCTGTTGTTTAGCTTTCCAGAGATTGGCGACGTCTGATTGATCCATCGTTCCCATCCGGGTACCTATGCGTACCTGATCCTTGAAGTCATGGTGTTGGACAGAGGCGTACCACTCGGGTTTTGTAACCAGCGCCAAAGCGCCTCCATCCAGACCCACAACACCAGTGGTCTGTTCCATGGTATCCACGCCCCCAAGATGCTCGTCGTGTTGAGCATGAAGGTAACTCACCGGGCATGAGGCAAGATTTTATGAGCTTTGAAATTCGCAAACAGACTTTCATAGGCTTGCGTACTTTCTACAGGCCCGCCTTTGCACAATTTTCACGCCCAAGCCCCACACCTTTCGCCTTGAAGCCCAAACGACGTTCCCAACTCCACCATCTGGACTTCGGCAAAGTTGCAACATGTACCTTCAAACAGCCCTAAATATTCATCGGGTCCGATGGTGTAGTGGAATCACATTCGCCTCACAAAGAAATTTGTCCGCGAAAGGCCGCGAGATCGAAACTCGCTCGGATCATTAATATTTTGCCAATCTTTTTTTGGAGTCTGCTTTTGCAATGGGTTGATAAGTTGCTACGTTGATGTTGACCATGCCCTGACTACGTTCTTTTTTCTGTACAAGCTGCGAGGAATGTAAAACGCAAGTCATAGCTGCTTAGGTATCTGAAGAATATGCGGAAATGTCGTCCGGGGTGGCTAGGAACGCTCCCGGGTTGAGCTTCTGGGTGCCTGGATGGGCTCTCGACGGCGTCGACACCATCCTGCTGCATCACAAACCGAGGAAGATGAATTGAAAATTCAAACAAGAGGAATTGATTGCTGTCCGTTTGTACCCAACAGGAGCAGCGAAAAGCGAACTACCTAAACGCCGCAACCTCGTGCCGTGTAAGTTGAGCCACCGTTTCCCAGCTCAACAACAAGAAAACCTCAGCCAGGCCGGCCGTCATCAATGGCTCGACTTGCTTCATCATCGCCTCGAACCACCCCAAGCCTGGATCGTACTCCTTCCTCCGTTCAGCGATAATATCGAGACAACACTATCGCCCAGGTTCCCTCCTCTCCTCGCTGATCAATAATCCCCGACAGGACATCGCCAAGAATCCTCCGCTGTTCAGCTGCGTCCATTTGATCCCATGCCTCCCTACAGTCGGTGTCCGTTCTAATATGACGTTTGAGATTATCCGGCCTCGTAAAAGATTTCTTCCGGCATATGAGACAATGAAACATGCCGTCAATCTCCTCGCACCAAAATTTGTTTTTGGCTTTCTTGATAATCTTGAGCATCTTGAGCATTTTGCCACTATAGGCATGTCAGCCTACTTACTATTAGGTCCTAGAGACGGGAGCAGGGGACAGACTGAAGGATATTGACACCACGATCGTGATGTTCGACGGTATTGGTGGATTGATATGCTAGTTCACGCATATCATGGTTGGATCCAAGAGCACTCGAAGCATCAGAAGCCATGTATGACATCTCGGCAAGGGATCGCTGGCCTTGCCAGCTAGGGTCCGGGAGAATTTGGAGACCCTCCGGCTGTCCGACGCCAGCGTTGCCCGAATTTGCGGCATGTATCAATGAAGGATCGATGGTTGGCTGGTCAGGAACGTTGGGTCCACGAAAACCTGAGGGCATCGAGCGTGGACCGGAGAGTTCGATCGCAGGGTCATCAAGACAGTTGCCAGGGACCACACATGGGTCATTGGTACCAAGTCTTACATGGACGGGTTAGTGATTAGGTGCCTTTCCGTTGGCAATGAACCCATTCTTGTCGGGGATCGCGTCGACCTGAAGCGGAAAACCGCCGAGCAAGGAGGAGACCATCGCCTTTCCCAAGGCGAGAGCTACGTGATGTCTTCTTCCTCATGTAGGAATGACCACTGACCTACCTGACTGCCCCTCTTGTTTTTTGCTCTTACTGCACGATGCAATGCGCTATCCTTCTAAGCTCATGCGTACTCCGTACGTCAGTCGCCCATGACTGGACGTGATCAGCGGTGTGTGCTGTTTCGGTGAGGGGCAGTTGGCTCGAGGCTGATAGCACGGAGGAATGCTCGGCCGTCTCCTTAGAAGTTGTATCTGTCGAAAGAAGGCAGCGCTTGGATTATTTCTATTTTTCTTGACACCGCCTGCCCTTGGAGCTCGGCAAGGTGAGGTAAGTAAGGGGGGGTCTTTGACTCACGGAGGAACCTCCGATGGTTCGATTCCCGCCACATATGGATCGAGGGTGTTTTGGTGATCCATTTCAGCAAGAAGACTGCGAAGAACATCCTCATCAAGCTCAAACGCAGGAGAGACGTCTTCTTGCCCACTGACCTTGTTTCGGTCGGTGTAAGGGGGGTAGGTGATCGTGCCAGACATTTCAATGGATCGGTATGGTGAAGGATTGCGAGACAACCTGGGCAGCTGCGGAACAGTTCCTTGCTAACTGAAAGAGGCGGCACAGAATAGAGGTGTGGTCTTGGAGAACTGTAATCGAATATCTAGCTGTTTAAGATGGAAGTGTGGTCGAAAGGAAACCAGGAGGGAATCTTGCGGGAGAGGAAGTGCTTCCTTTTATGGACGGGACGATGCTGCCTGGAGACGCGTCGAAGCGAAAGAAGACGCGGTCAGAAATTCCCAGCTTGCATGACGAGTGACCTGGCACTGCAGGAGGAGGAGGAGGAGGAGGAGGAGGCGTGGGGGGAGGGGGAGGGGGAGGAGGAGGAGTGGCAGGCCGTCCAATGGGTTGACCTCCTGGTCCTTGGCTGCAGACACCCTTGAACACCACACCCACCGAGCCAGGCTCGACTCAGCAGAAGGTGATCTAGCAGGTCTCGGCACTCATCTTCCAGGGGACTGTTTCCATCACAGGAATCCACAGAGATGCAAGTACTGGTCCTGGGTATACGCCCTGGGAATGGTTCTATCGACGCTAGCTGCACTGCTCTTTGAAACGTTCCTGGTCCCTTCACGCAGACTCCTCGGGCGCCTTGGGTTCCAAGGGCTTCTGGCCGGTGGTCACATAGCTGCAGTCGGGTCAGTTGTCAGGGTCCTCGGCCATGAGAAGAGCGAACTTACACGGGCCAGTACGCGTGGATCCTGCGATCCCTGAGGTCCTTCCTCACCCCGACAAGGAACACGGTCACCTCCTCCTTGGTCATGCCGAGGCCGCGCGTCAGGAGGGCCATGCTGATGGCCTCGAGGTTGCCCTCGATGTTGGCGAGGGTCCACAGGCCGACCTCCTTGTGCTTGGGGTCCTTGGGCCACGTGTTGATGGGCCACTTGAACAGCCTGCGCTCGACGTTGACGAAGCCCGCCGCCTTGAGGCGATCGTGGTGCTTGGAGGCGACGTCCATCGGGCGCCCGAAGTTCTCGGCCGCCTTGCAGATGTACTCGTCGTACTTGCTCAGGGGGGAGTCCTTCTTCAGGGTGCCGTCGTCGGATACGGAGGGGAAGCCGGGGTCCTGGAGCTCGATCCAGCCGCCGGGCTCGAGGTTGCTGTTGCGGCGTCAGTGGAAGCCAGATTGTGGGACGCAGGGTTCAAAGTACGCATATGCCTGCTTGAACAGGCCGTCCCAGTTCGTCAGGGAGCCGGCCAGCATGCGCACGAACATGAAGTCGAACTTGGTGGTCCACGTCCACGGCTTCTCAACATCGTCGACCTCGAAGCGAAGGTTGGGCGGCACGCTGGCGAATCAGTGTTAGAAGACATCTGTGAAGCAAATCGATCGAGTTCGACAACGCACAAATTGGACTGGATGGGTGCAATGTCGACACCGACGACCTGAGATCTTCTTAGCAATGCCCAAGCTTCCTTAGGCCGAGGCTCTCACCTCCGCGGCGGGATGCTCGTCGGCTGGAAATGCGTCAGTCGCGTTGCGCCAGGGGGTGATAATCAACATACCAAACTCGATGGCCCACACGCCAGTGCCGGTACCGATGTCGAGAACCCTCTTGGCCTCCTCGGCATTTGGCGCGAAATGCTTGCGGCCATCGAAGGTAATCAGGAGCTGATGGTTCTGGAAATCTGCGATGAGGCGTGAGCGACGGCTCGACTGCACTGACTGTGCCTGAACGAGCTGGAGGCTCTACGTACCCAGACGGTCCGACTCTTGCTGCATGGAGTCTCAGTACCGATCGCCAATTACCCGGATACAAGACCACTTACCTCATCACTGGGAAGCCAGTAGTCTGGGAGGGGGTAAATGTCAGTTGAGGCTGTCCTTACGCTGTGAGCATCGCAGGTCACGCACTCTCATCTCGGTGGTATCCACGGCCGTTGATCATGTGGAACTCCTTGAGGCTCGACCTCAGGGAGGCGGTTGAGAGCTCCTCATCTGTCACACCAAGAACCGAATCAGTCTCATCAAGCTCCTCCGCTTCCTGTCAGAGGGATTGTCAGCGGTCAGGGTCTGCCCTGTTCCTGGGGACGACGGGTGCGCGGGAGCGAATTTAGCGTACCAACGGCGCCTCGGAGGTCTGAGTGGTCGCGGCCGGCGCAGCGGGAGCGGCGGGCTCAGTGGGAGGAGCGGTCTCGGCCGGCTCCGCAGTGGTCGCGGCGGGAGTCTGGTCCTTCTGTTCCTCGGCAGCCATGTTCGCGCGATCCGAAGTCTCGGTGGCAAGTATGTATATACACTCGGTGAAGGCAAGTTCGCAAGGCGCTCGAGTTGGAGAGAGTGGAATGATGGGGTGATCTGCGAAATAAAAGGGCGAGAGGAGGGGAACTCGCCATCCTCAGTCTTGGCACCTCGTTGCGGCGTTGGGCCCGCCGCTATCGATTCTCAGCTACAGGGGTGAATGAGGACTCGCAGACGTATCTCTTTCCTCACTCGTCGTATTAGGAGCTGGGCTGTTCGCAACGTGGCGGGCTGCTGGGCGCTGGTGGACCCTGTCCGATGCCGTCGGAGTGTTCCAAATTCCTGAATTCCGGCCCGGCCGGAGGTTGAACGCGGCACCCCTCTTCGGACTGATCAGTACTTGTATTGTTGGCATCGAGAAACCCCTGCGAGGTTATCTATCCTCTTCCTACTAAGAAATACTCTACTACGGTATAATATGTGTCCAGGTCCTACTAAGGAGATATAAAACAAAGTGAGAAGTGCTGCTATCAGTCTGAAAAGCTGCGGTAAGTAACAGGCAATGAGTGTATGTTGGTTTCAAGGTATCCTGACGCGTCTCAAACAAGAGAAATAAGGCCCAATGCTGCCGACATTAAGAGTACTCCTCGTTGTATAACAATTTTAGTTCGACTTGCTGGCTTGATTTCCTATCGGCTTTCAAAGCCGGGCGCAGCGGTTAGAGAAGGGCGTGGAGGCCCTTCAGACAGCCTGCGTTGCCGACCCGGCCAGCTGCTGCAGCCTCTTGTTCTCCTCCTCCTTCATCTTGGCCTGGATCCTGAGACGCGACGGCACTCTCGCCTCGCGCGGGGCAGTGATCTCCCACCCGGGAAGCGACTCCTTGCCCAGCGCCCTCAGCGTCGCCCTCTCGACGAGACTGTATTTCCCATCATCCCTGTGGAAGCGCTGCGGCTCCTTGAAGTGCACGGGGGGATTGGTGATGACGCGCAGCTGACGGAGCCGGTTCCTCGAGAACGAGTGCGCCATCAGCGGGTGCAGGAGGAAGACGTCGCCGGCCTTGCCGGTGACCTCGACGAAGTTGTCGCAGCTCCTCGCGGCGTTGATGACGAAGTCCCTGCCGCGCTCCTCGGGGAACTCGGGTTCGCCGCGCGGGACCAGGAAGGGGGAGACGCCCTCGGGATGGTCGTGGAGGTGCTTGGCCACCTTCGGGATGGCCTCGGGGCAGATCATGGTGCCGCCGCCGCCGGGGGCGATGTCGGTGTACAGAGGGATGACGAGCAGGGCCTGCTCGGGCGAGTCGAGGTAGTGGACGAAGAAGTCGCCGTCAACGTGCCAGTTGTCGAGCTCCCTGGGGTCCACGGGTCCCTGGCCCTCGTACTCGGGCTTTCCGAGGTTGACGATGAGGCCGTCGCGCCATTCGCATGACTTCTCGGTGAGCCGGTCCTCGCCGCCGCACAGCTCCGTGATGGCGGCCCATGCCTTGGGAGCGAGGAGGGAGGCGTCGAAGCTGCGCTGGGAGGGCATGTTCTTGCGCTCTTCCCAGGTTGACTTGTCATTGGGGTCCATGCCGAGACGGGTCCAGAGGTTCTGGATGACCCATTCCGCCTGTTCCTTGGTGAAGCACTCGGTGAGGTGAAGCCAGCCGTGGGCGATGAAGTGCTCCTTCTGCTCATCTGTGAGGGGGGGAGGGCTAGGCCGAGAGCCTGAAGTGCCCGGAGGAGTTGACCAAGCGTCACTGGACTGCGATTCGGTAGGCATTGCGAGGGTGGTGAGCGAAGCTGTTGGTGGGAGTGAACGAGCGGACGGCGTAGATCACTCATGAGGGAGGTCCTCAAATAACAGAGAGGCAGGCCTGAGACGGCTTTTCTTATTGCCGAAGGACGAGGCAGCGGTGGGGAGAATCGCATCTCGTCATCCTGACCTGAAGACAACCCGTCCCCTGTGCCAAGCAGGGGACTTGGGCATCCCCGCGCTGCCTGGGCTCCCAGCACCGCTCAGATTTGTGTCGTGACCTGCATTTCGAGGGCCATTTGGAGCACAGTATGGATGGACTTGCTAAAACCGGGTAAACTAACGGGATATCGGGATCTTGGGAGGAGTTGGACCCAGCCAACTCGAAGGGCCATCGCTGACCATTGGTCAATGGATGGTCTCGTCGACCAGCAGACTGGGGATATGGGGTCAGTCGCGAGAGCTAGCTTGAGCGTGATCACTTCCGGGCATGGAAGGCACAACTCTCAAGATGTCCCAGTTCTCTGCTTCTCTTAAACACAGGGATCGGCGCATCTTGGTCGAGATGCGCAAGCCGCAGACTCGTCTCGAGAATCGACAAGTCGGGCTGGGTAGGTTTAGGAAGTTGAACAAATATCGTGCTCCCAAAGCAATTATTAGGGAGACAGACAGATGACCTATGACTGAAGGAGAAGCGTGGAGAAGAATTCCCAAGGGTTGATTCATTGCAGTGAAAGTGCCAATGGACCCTGGAGCTTGGGGTGCGGTGACAGCCCGTGAGGTGCCCCGGTCTCCCTGTTCGGGGTCTGTGCGGCCTGACATCACTGGACCCCAAACTTTCTCTTTGCGGCGGCATCAAACTCGACATCAACGTCCATCTCGCACCCAGTAGCCCCAAGTCTTCAGCTTAAACTCGGGTTCTGCAGTGTTTCCACCCCATCCCTCTCCGTCGCGATCCATCCAACCCCCACACCATGAGCGACGACGAAGAAATCATCGTCGAGGGCCCAGAGCTCGCCGAAGACGACCCCATGCGGGCCTTCCTGCCTGCTGCCTTTGGCAAGGCCTCCAAAGAAGCCAACATCGCTGCCCAGATCGACCGAAGCAGGCGAGTCGCCGACAAGCCCACGAGCGCCTCAGCAGACGCTGGAGCAGCAGGTCCGCACCCGAGCGCATCAGGTGCCAGAAAGTCCGACTCAGACGATGATAGTGACAGCGACGACAATTCCGATGACGATTCCGACCCCGGCGACCAATACCCCGTTTCCCACGAGCTGGTGCTCAAGACCCACGAGCGTGCCGTGACCACGATAACTCTCGACCCCGCCGGCGGTCGCCTGGCGACAGGCTCCATCGACGGTAAGATCAACATGCACGACTTTGCCGCCATGACGCCGACGACCCTGCGCGCCTTCAGGTCCGTCGATCCCTGGCAGGCCAAGCGAGCCTCTGAAAACTCCGAGTCGCATCCCATCCACCACATCGAGTTCAACCATCTGGCTGGCAGCGCATTCCTGTGCGTGTCGGCGCATCCCCAGGCCAAGATCATCAGCCGCGACGGCGACATCCTGACAGAGTTCGTCAAGGGCGACATGTACCTCCGGGACATGCACAACACGAAGGGGCACATTTCAGAAATCACCACCGGTACATGGCATCCCACCGACCGGAACCTCTGCGTTACAGCCGGAACCGACAGCACCTTGCGAATATGGGACATCAATAACAAGCGGAGCCAGAAGGAGGTCATCGTCTTCAAGTCCAAGGCGCCGGGCAACGCCGGGCGGACCCGGATGACGGCCGTCGCATGGGGCGCGCCGGCGCAGGGTGGAAACAACGTGCTGGTCGCGGCAGCTTACGACGGCTCGCTTGTCATGTACAGTGGAAACGGCCCCTTCTCTCGACCTGCGGCCGAGGTCAGGGATGCCCACAAGGCGCAGACGTGGACAGGAGGCATCGACATCTCGGCCGACGGGCGCATGGTGGTCACACGGGGCGGCGACGACACGATCAAGCTGTGGGACACGCGCAAGTTCAAGACGCCGCTGGTGACGGTGCAGCACCCGTCGACATCGGACCACTTCTCCATGACGAATATCAAGTACGCGCCCAACTCGACGAGCATCCTGACCGGCTCGGCAACGGGCCACCTGCACATTCTCAACCCCGGCAACTTGCAGCCTGAGCATGTGACGCCCATTACCCCGGGCTCACCGCTGATCACGGTCAATTGGCACCCCAAGATCAACCAGATCATTACAGGGTCGGCGAATGGCGAGGCGCATGTGCTCTACAACCCGGACAAGTCGACACGCGGCGCGGTAGAGGTCATGTCCAGGGCGCCGAAGAAGCGGCACATCGACGACGACCCGTCCCGGACGACGGACCAGACCCTCGGCCTGTCCGGTGACTCGATCGTCACCCCGGGCGCAATGATGGCAAGGCGGGCTGGCGGCAACGCGAGATCGGGCAAGGACCCGAGAAGGCCGGAGGCGCAGCAGCAGACGCCGTTCATGAGGACGCAGCCGGACGAGAAGCACATTGCCGAAAACATCCCGCTGGCGAAAATGCTGCATGAGGATCCCAGGGAAGCGTTGCTGAAATACGCCGATGCCGCCAAAAAGGATCCCATGTTCACCGGAGCGTGGCAAGACACGCAGCCGGTAACGGAGTATGCGGAGCTGAGCGATGAGGAGGAGGGGCCGGACAAGAAGAGGGTCAAGCGGTAATTGCGAGAGGCAGGTACGGCAGTGCCTAGCAGTGTATATTACCTAGAAGCTCCGATGCAGACGGGATGTTGCAGACGAAGTGGTGGTTTCGATGCTGTCGCATTCCAATGATGAGTGCCTGCCGTCTGCAGCAGGGGAAGGATTGATGAGTCAGCCTGCTGGTGCCAAAGGCAACCAATGCGCCCAAACAACCAAAGCCTTGAATGGACACATTGAGGAAGGCGCCCCACTTCGATTGTCCCTCGTCACTTCCCCATTGGCCGCATTGTCGCGCCTGCCTTTGCTCTCGGACCCTCCTTAGTCAACCCCGTGCTGAAAATTACGGTGGGCCGCGTTTTGCAGCACCGCACCAACCATCCACTCCAATCTTGTCGTTCGGTCTTCACACTCTCCCATCATCACCGGAGACCGCGCGCGCATCGAAAAATCGCCAGAACCACCCCAACTCCATCGACGCCCATCCCGTAGAGGCCCCAGCAACACTTTCGGCGCGATTTCCTCGCGCACTCCGACCCCGAAAGGCCCTCCGACACGCCTCCCGACCTCCCTTCCCTCACTTTTTTCCTCATTTTGCCTCCTGAGGCACCCTTCGGACGCATTCCCCTGTCCGACGCCCCCCCACGGCCGCGCGACCACCACCATCGCAAACCCTCGCGCCGCGCAAGTTCCATCTCCTGTCGCGACCGAAAAGTGTTCCACGCGACCCGGGCAGACGCTTATCGCTCCCCACGACCTCCCCTCGCCGTCATCCCCACGAACACGACACGTTTCTCGACGTCGTCCCCCTGCCATAGTCGACGCGCCGCATTTAGCACCACCAGGTCTACTTTGCGCTGCTCCCGAGTCCACCCCGACTGCGCCCAGCCCTCTTCGCGGCCGCACCTAGTAATACACGTCCCTTTGAAATGCAATCGAGGTAGTCAACGCATCAATCGGGATTTATCTTGGTCGATACATATCCGCAAGGTCACTGTATCAAGATGGCTTCCGTCACACAAGGCCCGCCTGCCGTCCAGCTCCCTGGCCAGGGCGGCATGCAGGCCGTGCCCTCGCAGCAGCAGGCCCAGGAAACGTACATGGTGAGGACATCTTGCCGGGCTTCACGCCTGATCACACCCCCGCTTGCAAGCTGCGGTCCACTAATGCCACCGTAGAAACTCAAGCAGATGAAGGAACGCGGCGTGCCCCCGACGGATCCCGAATACAAGCAGGCCCATCAATTGTTGATGCAGTTCCAGACACAGCTGCGACAGAGGCAACAATGGCAGGCGCAGCAGCAGCAGAAACAGCAGGCCGCCCAGCAGGCGCAGCCGAACGGCCCCAATGGCAACGTGAACGGCGCGCCGCAGCCCGCAGCCCAGGCCCCGCAACCGACCACATCTGGCCCTCTCGCCGCATCAGCGATGGCCGCAAACGCCAATGCCCCGGCATCAGGCGCCGCGCCTGCTGCCGGCCACGCGAACCACTTCAACCCCCAGCAGCTCACGATGCTTAGGACCCAGATCCAGGCATTCAAGATGCTCTCCAAGAACACGGGTGTGCCTGCGCAGGTCCAGCAAGCCATCTATGCGCAGCGAGAGCAGAGGAAGGCAATCGCCGCCAAGGCCGCGTCGATGGCCGCCGCATCGGCCACCCCAGCCCCGGGCAAGCCCCAGGCAAACGGTACTTTGCAGCCCGCCGAGCCCGCCGAGCCCGCCTCCTCTGTGCCGCAAGGCCTCCTCTTCCACTCCGTCCAGTCACCGTACTCGAACCCCCACATGTTCAAGAAGGGCATCAGCTATTTTGACCACGCTAAGAGAGACAACCGAAAGTTGATCCCCGGCATCTTCCCTGTCGGCGTCGACATCGACGACCTGCGGCGGGAGCGGGAGAAGAGCATCAAGACCAGGATGGCCTACCGGTATCAGGAGCTGAAGAACATGCCGGCGAACCTGGCCCACTGGGACTCCGCCTCGCCTGACGTTGACATTGATGACTCCGTCAAGATGAGAAACATCATCGAGTTCAAGTCACTCGGGCTCTACCAGAAGCAATGCATCTTGCGCGAGCGCATTGGCAGGGCTATGTTGAGCTACGACAATCTCGCCATGACGACCAACCGTAGCAATTATCGCCGGTTGAAGAAGATGACCGTCAGGGAGGCCAGGATCACCGAGAAGCTGGAGAAGCAGCAACGCGATGCCCGCGAGAGCCGCGAGAAGAAGCGCCACGTCGACTTCTTGCAGGCCGTTGCTCAGCGCAGGGGCGACATGTCCCAAGCCGCCAACAACCAGCGCGTCAAGTCTAACAAGCTCAGCAAGCTCATGTACCAGCAGCACTTCAACATCGAGAAGGAGGAGCAGAAGAGAATTGAGCGTACCGCCAAGCAGCGTCTGCAGGCCCTCAAGGCTAACGACGAAGAGGCATACCTCAAGCTGCTCGACCAAGCCAAGGATACCCGTATCACCCACCTCCTCAAGCAGACCGACGGTTTCTTGCACCAGCTCGCTGCGTCCGTTAAGAGCCAGCAGAGGCGCGCGGCCGAGAACTACGGCAACGAATTCCCCCCGGAGGAGGAAGAGGAGGAAGAGATCGACAGCGAAGACGAGGAGCGCGGTCGCAAGATCGACTACTACGCCGTTGCCCATCGCATCAAGGAGGAGGTCACGGAGCAGGCCAACATCCTTGTCGGCGGGACTCTCAAGGAGTACCAGGTGAAGGGTCTCCAATGGATGATTTCGCTGTACAACAACAACCTGAACGGTATCCTGGCCGACGAGATGGGTCTCGGCAAGACCATCCAGACCATCAGTCTGATCACCTACCTCATCGAGCGCAAGAGGCAGGACGGCCCGTACCTCGTCATCGTGCCGCTTAGCACGCTGACCAACTGGAACCTCGAGTTCGAGAAGTGGGCGCCCTCCGTCACCAAGGTGGTGTACAAGGGTCCCCCCAACGCGAGGAAGCAGCAGCAAGAGAAGATCCGCCAGGGGCGATTCCAGGTGCTACTGACGACGTACGAATACATCATCAAGGACCGACCGATCCTGAGCAAGATCAAGTGGTTCCACATGATCATCGATGAGGGTCATCGCATGAAGAACCAGAACTCGAAGCTCAGCGCCACCATCCAGCAGTACTACAGCACCCGGTACCGCCTCATCCTCACAGGTACTCCGCTGCAGAACAACCTCACGGAACTGTGGGCCATGCTCAACTTTGTGCTCCCCAACATCTTCAAGTCGGTGTCCACCTTCGACGAGTGGTTCAACACTCCCTTCGCCAACACGGGTGGCCAAGACAAGATGGCCCTCACGGAAGAAGAGCAAATTCTCGTCATTCGACGTCTGCACAAGGTCCTGCGACCCTTCCTGCTGCGCCGTCTGAAGAAGGATGTCGAGAAGGATCTCCCCGACAAGACAGAAAAGGTCATCAAGTGCAAGTTCTCGGCTCTGCAGTCCAAGCTCTACAAACAGATGGTCACCCACAACAAGATTGCTGTATCCGATGGCCAGGGCGGCAAGGTCGGCGCCCGCGGTCTGAGCAACATGATCATGCAGCTCCGCAAGCTTTGCAACCATCCTTTCGTCTTCGACGAGGTCGAGAACGTCATGAACCCAATGAGCATCAGCGACGACAAGCTGTGGCGTACGGCTGGCAAGTTCGAGCTTCTGGACCGTATCCTGCCCAAGTACAAGGCCACCGGTCATCGTGTCCTCATGTTCTTCCAGATGACCGCCATCATGGACATCATGGAAGACTACCTGCGGTACAGGCATTTCGAGTACCTTCGTCTGGACGGTACCACCAAGTCAGACGAACGTTCCGATCTCCTCCGCGAGTTCAACGCACCAGACTCCAAGTACTTCATGTTCCTGCTGTCGACGCGTGCCGGTGGTCTGGGTCTCAACCTGCAAACGGCCGACACGGTCATCATTTACGACTCGGATTGGAATCCCCATCAAGATTTGCAGGCGCAAGATCGTGCGCATCGTATCGGCCAGAAGAACGAAGTCCGTATTCTGCGACTGATCAGCTCCAACTCCGTTGAGGAGAAGATCCTGGAGCGAGCCCGATACAAGCTCGACATGGACGGCAAGATTATCCAGGCCGGTCGTTTCGATAACAAGTCCACGGAGACGGATCGTGATGCCATGCTCCGGACGCTCCTCGAGACCGCGGAGGCGACGGAGACGGCCGAGCAGGACGAGATGGACGACGAGGAGCTCAACTTGCTGCTGGCAAGAAGCGACGATGAGGTGACGGTCTTCCAGCAGCTCGACGAAGAGCGGAGGAAGACATCTCCGTACGGCGACGGCCTTGGCAAGAAGGGCAAGCCTCGTCTGATGGCGGAGGACGAGCTGCCTGACCTCTATCTCTCGGAAGGCAACCCTGTAGAAGAGCAGGAAGACACCATTCTTGGCCGTGGTGCTCGCGAGAGGACCAAGGTCAAGTACGACGATGGCCTGACGGAAGAGCAGTGGTTGATGGCCGTCGACGACGACGAGGATTCACCCGAGGCTGCAGCAGCGCGCAAGCAGGCTCGCAAGGACAAGCGTGAAGCCAACAGGGTCAAGCGGTCCGGGCTGGGCGAAGGTTCCGTGGACGACTCGCCTGATACTAGTAGGGCCAACACTGAGGAAGTCGAAATCGAGACGCCCAAGAAGCGCGGGCGCAAGCCCGGTGGCAAGAACCAGGAGAAGCGCAAGGCCGAGGACGGGGATGACGAGCCTCCCGCAAAGAAGCGCCGGGGCCCTCAGGGTCGACCCAAGGCGGTGTCCTCGGGGTCAAACGGCCCACTTGCCCAGCACCGCGCGGTCCTCCAGAAGAGTCTGCGCTCGCTCTACGACAAGCTCATGGCTGTCGAGCTGGACGATCCCGAGCCTGCAGAAGACGACGAGTCCGATGCGGGCAAGAGGCTCATCATCGGGCCGTTCGTGGCGCTGCCGCCGAAGCGCGACTTCCCCGACTACTATGTCATCATTCAGTCTCCCATCTCCATGAAGCAGATCGACACGAAGATCAAGAAGGACAAATATGGCAGTCTCGGCGAGATGCGCCAGGACGTTGACCTCATGTTCCACAACTGCCAGACGTTCAACGAGGAAGCGTCGCTGCTTTACCAGGACTCTTTGGTTCTTCACGTAAGTTTTGCCATCGGCGATGTCAAGGAGCGAAGTATACTGACCAGTTCTAGAAAACGTTCCGTGCCGAACTGGAGAGGGAGTACGACGAGCATCCCGAGCTCAAGGACCTCGAGCCAGACTCCGCCAAGGATGAGTCCGTGGCCCCCAGCACCGGCGCAGCGACTCCGCAGACAACGACGAGTGGCGGACCGCGGATCAAGCTCATCTCATCCTCGGCAGCAAACGGGTCTGCGAACAGGGAGGCGCTGAACGGAGCGACCAACGGCGCAGGCAGTGACGAAGAGTAAAGTGAACGAGGCATGACAACGCAGCTTGAGGCTGCGGTTGAGCTATGAGATCCACAGCGAAGCAGGGTTGGATTTGGAAGAGCAGACGTAGCGCATGGCTTGCGATGTCTGCGACGGAAGGGCGTTTCCTGGGGACAGCACTTCTACACCCCTACCTTTGCATTCGATTCTGTTGTTGATTGCGCTCCCTTTTTTTTTATTGCTGCTTCAACATTCTTCAGGTTCATAGGCGTACGTGGGACCAGGGCGGACACGGAGGACTCTTCTCGAGACAAATACCACGGGGACACGGGGGTCGAGCACGGGGACGAAGCAAAAGGACCGGCGGATGCGCTGTCTAGACTCGAGGTGGGGAGGTGCAGTGTATTGTAATAGAAATGTACGTCACGTCGAGAGAGAATGTCCCATGGAGAGGTCGTGATGTTATAGTGAGGCAGCCTCCGTCGATGCCGGATGATGGCTGTAGTGCCACGCGAGGACGCGTCATGCAGGTATCCTTCAGCCGGCTGTCAGGTGAGGGTGAGTACATTAACAGCATCAGGGCTGAATGTCGATATCTGCAGCTGTTGTGGTCGCATTCTGGGCCTCCCGTCGCGAGACGTCGTCCATCCGCGGTGGATCGAAAAAGGGGTGGCTGGGAGAAGTTGGATGGCGGCCGCCCCGGCGCTGGAAAACAATGCGCCCCTAATTGGGGGCGGGACGTCCCTAGCACTGGCCATGTTGGGCAGGTTTGGGCGGCTGGGAAAGGGAAGGAACAGGGGACAGGGGGCGAGAGGGGCACCTGCAGGGAAGGCGCGACCCGACGACACCTCTCAGTGAGAAAGCGCTGCCCAGATGGTCGTCGTCAGTCAGCTCACCCAGGCTCTCTTTTCCTAGGGATCATCCTGGGCCTCGCAAAACTTCTCTTCCACCACCACAACACCACTCATAACCTCCACATGCATTGGCTTTTCGCGGCATGACAATCCATTGCGCGGGCCCTGCTCTCCTTGCGACCATGTACTGATCTGTTCATACTTCTCGCGGCATCTGCTCTCCGACTGAGAGAGAGTCCTGCACCCTGACGCAATCGCATTTCCACCTTGCGACAGGCCTCCGTCCCCGAGCAACGTCCGCCGCCCAGGGACCAATCAGCGCCCCGTCGCATACAGAACAGTCGCAACTGACCTCCTCCTGCTGGGGATCTCATGGCCGAACGCGAGGGAAGATACCGGAGGGGGGATGACCGCGACGACGACTCCCTCTCCCCGAGCTCACTGAGCCCCAGTCCGCCGCCTGTGCGCAGGCGTCGAAGCCCGCCCCGCGATAGGCCGGAGCGCGACACCAGAGAGCGCCTGCGCGATGACGACCGTTACGCAGCAAGCCCCAGGCTGCCTCCCGAGAGGGACGAGGGGTCGCGCCTCCCAAAGCATAGGGACCGCGACCCCAGGGACTCCCGGGACCCCAGGGAATCGAGGGACCCGAGGGAGTCGAGGGACCCCAGGGAATCGAGGCATCCCAGAGACGACAGGGACAGAGACAGGGAAAGCCCGCCCCCGTTCCAGACCAAGCGACAGAGCATCACGGATCGCCTGAGGAGCTCATGGAACGCGCGCAAGGATGAGCTCCGCGGGACGCCTCCGCCTCCTCCCAATGCAGCTGGCAACAGGCCCCCTTCACGGCTGAATTCGCGTCGCTCGTCTTCTGCGAACCAGCCGCCGCCTGGGAGGGCCACGCCCATTGCCAAGGTCCGCGAGTGGCTGGACAACTGCAACGCCGAGCATGGCGATCACTGCTCTGGCACGCCTGCACGGCCGTCCTCTGTACACTCTGACGATTCGGCTGCTGAGTCGGCACTCCCACCGCGCGGGGGCGAGCCGCCTACCTGGCGGCCGATATGGCTCATTGACGCCGTGGAGCGACGACTGGTGCGTGCTCGCGCAGCGGACCGCTACCTCGCTTTGAGCTATGTCTATGAGCGCCCTCCGCCTCCATCATCCACGGGGCGGACCGCTCCGAGGGAGACGCGCCGTGAGAATGTCCCTATGATGACCGACAACCTCGACGACGCAGACATGCCACAGGCCATTGCTGACGGTATCTGGCTGGCGCGGAAACTTGGCGTGAAGCTGCTGTGGGTGGACAGGTTCTGCATCGTGCAGGATGATGACGCTGAGCGGGAGGACTACCTACGCAACATGGGCCACGTCTTTGCGAACGCATACCTGACGATCGTCGCCGCCGCTGGCGAGAACGCAGATACCGGGCTGAGCGCGCTCGTGAGACCGGGAGGCAGGGCGCCACCGCCAGTACCGAGGGAGGCCATGGGGCCACCGGGGCGGAAAGGTCATGAGGACATGGTGAGCACCAGCCGCTGGGTGGAACGATGCTGGACCATGGTCGAGGGATTCTACTCCAGGAGGTCGCTGTTTGTCTTCCAAGACACAATGACCTGGGAGTGCCATTGTGCAACGTGGAACTTGGCCGGTGATGATAGCGCGCCTGGCGCAGGGGGCAGGCTGGGTGGCCTGCAGCGCGTTCTGAGCCTGCGTGGGTCGAATGGTCCCGGCGGACGACCGCAGGGTGGCCACCGAAAGTGTACGGGCCGTGTCCATCCGGCAGCCCTGGGCTTCCGACACGCTCCTTGGCCAGATATGGACGAGTATGCCCGGATTTGCATGGAGTACTCCTCGCGCCGGCTGACCCATGCCGACGACACCGTTGATGCTTTCCGCGGCTTTACGCACATTCTCGCCAAAACGTTTGCTGGCGGCTTTGCTTTCGGCATGCCCGCCCTGTTCCTCGACGCGGCCCTCCTCTGGCGACCTTCTGCCACTATTCGCAGACGTCAGATGCCTGCTACCATGGATTCGGGCGGCCTGAACCCTGTCCCGAGCTGGAGCTGGATGGGCTGGTACTTCGACGGCGTTGCCCCTGACCTGACACTGTGGAGGGCTGCGGCCGATTACATCCTCGAGGCGAACGCAGGCCAGTCCAATGGCAAGGGTGGCGCGCCAGGGGCTGACACCGAGGGACCGAAGCGCAGATTCCGCAGCGCCGCTGGATTCCGCCTCCGAACGACCTGCCAGTTCCATGTCACCGACCGCGCGACGACGGCGCCTATCCGTAATGATGGTATGCGTTTCCGCAACGCCCGGCACCAATCCCGCAAGGGTCCTGCTCTGCCCCTTGGCTGGTCGAAGAGCAATTCCTCAGGCGGGTTCAGGCACGACAGCGATCCGGCGGCGTTGTTCCGGTACCCGGTGCCCATGGCAGCGGATATTCCGGCCTCGGAGCTCCCCGTTGGCGGTGAGCTGGTGTATCCCGGCACGCTGCTGTCGTTCAGCACGACGAGGGCTCTGTTTCAGGTGGACTTTGCCGTGCCGATTCCCGGGGCCACGGCGCGTCGGTATCCCAGAGCGCAGAAGGGGCCCAAGCCGGGGCCGGACGAAGGTGGTATTCCGCTTGCCGTGGGCAACATTCTGGCGCCGCGGTCAGGGAAATGGATCGGGACGCTGAGAAGCCATGATGCCTGGTTGGGCTCTCAGGGCGCCAACTACGAGGGCGAGGAGAGGCTCGAGCTCATCGCCGTCTCGGAAGGCAGCGAGCGTGTGCTCGAGGGCGGCGGCGGCGGCGGCCGGGGCCAAGCCGGGCCACCGGGCGGCGTGATCAGCGACGTCTGGGGAGCGGGATCCGACCTCGAGGCCGTCAAGGCACACGCAGACCAGGACGGCATCCTGGACTTTGTCAACGTGCTCTGGGTGGAGAGGGTGGGAGGCGTGTGCTTCCGGCGCGGCGTGGGGCATATCTTTCTCCGGGCATGGGAGGCGTTTGCGAGAGAGCGCGTGGATGTGTTGTTGGGGTAAGGCCGGCTCTAATCAGGGAGGGTCCAGATTGCGAGGACATATGGATATTGCATATGAGTGGAGGGAGGAATGGAGGGAGATTGTCGGTTGATGTCACGTATATACCTTGGCTTGACAGCATGGCTTCTCTTTGTAGGATGTTGACGGAGTGTATACCCTGTCTAGATAGGAGATTTTCTGTGTGTATAGGTAGATTTGGCATTTTATAGCACTCTTTGGCTTTGTTTCTCAGCATCATCATGGCAATTTGATGTGATGCTCCCACCCACGTGCTCATGGCACTCCCGCAGTATGAGTAGTATGATACAGTCGGGTGGCAGATAGCCAAATATGATCTCGGTTTCTCAATACAGGAGCAACAGACAGAATTGAAAACAAAGGGAATTGTACGAACTAAGAAAAGTAGGTCGGCAAGCCAGTGACATCCTCGCCATGATGCGAGCCAGGTCCACGGGGATCCGCATCTGATTGGCTGCTCACCTCACCTCCACACCGAGAGCTACGGTCACTTTGTTCACCTCGAATTCTCGACCCCACGTCAAACTTCCCTTCTTCCCAGCACACCACCAAACCACAGCCAAAATGCCTCCCCCCGTCCAACCCGACGAGGAAGACGACCAGTACGAGTCCTCCCAAGACTCCGACTTCGCCCCCGACGCCGCTGGCGGCGCAGAAGACGCCTCCGAGTCCGAAGATGAATCAACCCCATTACGCGACACCGCCGCAACGGCAGCAGCAGCGGTAGCGGCGGCGGCGAAGCGAAAACGCGCCCCCGGCGACGACGCAGAGGCCGAAGATGCGGGCATCGAAAACTCCGGCGACGAGGCCATCATCACAAAGGGGCAAAAGAAGCGGAGGAAGCACCGGGATGACGACGATGAGGGCGGCGAGGGCGGGCTCGTCAAGACGCGGAGCATGCGCGCGCAGGAGAAGGCGGAGCGCAGGGTCGCGGCCGTGCAGGGGCCGGTCACCGTTGACGTCGACGCGCTGTGGGCGCAGATGACCACGGGCGGCGCGCCGGCGGATGCTGCGCCTGCTGCTGAGGAGGTGGAGGGGATGAATGTCGATGCCCCTACTGCTGCTCCCGCGGCGGTGCAGAATGGCGACGCGGATGGCGAGAGGGATATGATCAAGATCAAGAGGACGTATAACTTCGCGGGAAAGGTCCACACGGAGGAGAAGCTCGTGGCGAGGGACTCGGCGGAGGCGAGGCTGTACCTCGCGTCGAAGGAGGGGCCGGCCGACGGCGAGGCGGAGGAGGAGGAGGCGCCGCAGAGGGTGCTGAAGAAGGCGTTTCGGTCGGCGTTCGAGCCCGTCATCGAGGTGTCGGCGCGGGGCGGGCGGGCGGACCTGAACCTGGGCATGACGATGACGATCAAGGCGCGGGAGAGCAAGGCGGCGGCGGCGAAGAAGCTGAACACGGTGGAGAAGAGCCGGATGGACTGGGCGGGGTACGTGGACCAGGAGGGGCTCAAGGACGAGCTGGAGCTCGCGGGGCGGTCGAAGCAGTCGTACAATGTCCGGGAGGGGTTCTTGGCCCGGAGCGAGGCGAGGAGGGAGGAGGATGCGTGGAAAGCAAGGATGGCGGGCAAGGCATGAGTGGCAGCGCTACTGTCTCTGCCGTGTCGTGGACATATCCGACGAAGCGCCAGGAGTTTACAGTGTCATTGTGTACGAGGCTCTTCATGCGCCCCCCGGAGGAGGAAGGGAATGTCGGTGTTCAGCACCGGATGTACTACTATTGCTGTACAAGATTACGAACAGAGATACCCCATCAAGCACCCATTTGCGTCCTACAGCTTCGACCCCGCCGGCAGCACGGCCACGTCCTGGAACGGGACGCCGAGGAACTTGTACACGTGGTTGAAGCGGTCGCTGCCGAAGAAGGGCTCGCTCTTCCCGTCGGCGTTGGTGACCCAGAGCCACGGCGCGCCGAACGCCCCCCGGTCCAGGGCCTCCTGCGTCGTGGCCTTGACGCTGTCCTTCATCGGCTGGCTCGTGGCGCCCTCCATGATGGCTTTCACGTCGTCTGCGCTGAAGAGGTTTCCCCCCGCGCCGCCGACGGCGGGGACAGCGGCGAGGGACTCGGCGAGGACGTCGGGCTTGGTGAGGTCCTTGTTCGGCGGGGTCCAGAAGCAGGTATACAGGTGGGTGAAGGCGGCGAGGAATGCGGGCTCGGGGTGGTGGGCCTTGATGTAGTGCAGGGCGCGGAGGGAGAGGACTGTCATGCCTGCGGTCATGAGGTCCTTTGGGCCGCGCATCTCGGGGTGGCCGGCGCGGATGGCGGACCGGCGGGAGTCAAAGGCGAGGTAGCGGCCTTTGGCGGGCAGGACCCAAGGGGGCTTGTTGCCGCTGGCGACGTTGATGGCGCCGAGGAAGACGGGGATGAAACTGGGATACGGTGTTAGCCGAGGGAACGGTCAGGGGAGAGGGCTGGAGGTACTCGATCGTGACGCCATGGGATTCGAGGATGGATCTGTCTCTGACGAGCTCGGTGAAGGCGAAGTAGCTGTAGAGCGACGCTGGTGGGTGGTGTTAGTGAGATATCGTGATGCCAGTGGAGAGGAGACCAGCTCACCAATGTCGATGTACGCCTCGATTTTGCCGCCCATGGTGTGTATTCAAGTAATATTTCAACGGTCTGCTAAGGAGTATAGTGGGGACAATGCAGGAGACTCAAAATTGCGTGCTTGCTTATGAGTATGATGGAAGCTTATGTATTCAACGTGAAGGGCGCGGTTGATGTCACTGAGATGCGGCACGTCGGGCTATCACAGGTGAGTGAAGCAGGCCTGGCGGGTACCGATAGGCGCGTTGGGGAGTGGAGGTGACATCAACTGAACATGCCTCGGCTCGGGGACCTCGATCTGGGGAAGTGGAGCTCATGTTCACTAATCGATGCACCATGACCCTCGGTGGACTCCAACATCTCACCACCACCACACCCAAATCTACTGACTTACACCAGGACCCAGATCGTAAATACATTTCTAATCCTTGAATTCGTCCGAGTTATTATCACTCTTGATTCTAAAAATTTGACTCTTGACTTGTACAGTATTCGTCAACCCTCACACAACAGCCATGGCACCATCTCAAGTCGCACTCGTCATCGGCGGCTCCAGGGGCATCGGCCGCCAGATCGCCATCGATCTTGCAAGAGACGGGTATGCCGGTATGTGCAGCTTCCACAAGCACCCAACCTCAGGACTGCCATATTATCAGGACCATAAACTGACCACACGTCCCAGTCGTCATCTCCGCCAAATCCACAAGTGACGCCTCCCAATGCCATCCCTTCCCCCCGGATCCCAACTCCCCACAGTCCACCATCAGCACTGTCGAGCGCGAGATCAGGGAAGCAGGCCACGAGGCCACCGCCATCCCTGTCGACGTTCGAGATGCAGACAGCATCCAGCGGCTCGTCGACCAGACCATCCAGGCAGGCAACCCACAGACATCCCGGCCCGGCTCCGCTGACAACTTCTCCAGAAATACCACCGCCTCGACGCCCTCGTCTACAACTCCGGCGCCATCTGGTGGGCTTCCGTCGCGGACACGCCCCTGAAACGCTTCCGCCTCATGCAGCAGGTCAACCCCGAGGGCCTGTACGCCGCCGTCCAGGCGACCCTGCCGCACCTGACCGCCTCGGGCAACGGCCGTGTCGTGGTCGTCAGCCCGCCCATTTACAGCCGCTTCTTCCGCGGGAAGACCGCCTATGCAATGGGCAAGGTCGGCATGAGCGTTCTCACGAAGGGGCTAGCGATGGACTGGAAGCGGCAAGGGCTGGACGGCATGGCGATCACGAGCCTGTGGCCCGCTGCGGTGCGTTTCTCTCTCTAATCTCTTACTCCCTGTCTTCCTGGAACCTTTGCTGACGAAGTGCCCAGGCCATCGAATCCGGCGCCACGCAGAAAATGACGGCCGCCAACCCAGACGAGCTGAGGGACCTCCGAAAAGCGACAATCTTCTCGGACGCCGTGCTCGCTATTCTCCACGCTCCGCCGGCCGTGGTGAGCGGGGAGCTGCTTCTTGACGAGGACTTCTTGCGGGATCATGCCGGTGTCACAGACTTCTCGAAGTATTCTCTCGTCCCTGGGTCGAGCCCGAGGAGGATCATGCCGGCCGAGCTGCCCAGCCTCCGCGTGGCAGAGCAGGATGACGAGGGGAAGAGGATGGATAGTGCGGCGAAACCGAAGTTGTAAAGGCGGCCGGCTGGCCGTCTCGATAATATGAGAGAGCTTGAATAGACAGGAGAGATTGTCGCCTGTTGATACTACTACATGTGGCATGCCACTGATCAGACACTTCGGTTCTGACCCTTTAAGCGCAGACTCAATGACATATTTCCAACTTGGAATTGTGGTATCTCCTATGATGCATGCTTTCATTATTCTTGTCTTCTTCTGCCTTACACGCTCACCCCGCCAGCAGCGCATCGTCGGTCTTCAGCACCCTCGCCTGAACCTCATCGCCCACCTCCTTTTCCGACTTGGCCTGCGGCGTCTCGGCCTTGCTCTTGGCCGCCTCCTCCTCCGAAATCTTCTGCATGTTCTTCTTGCTCAATGAAATGGCGCCCTTGGCCATGGCCTCCTTGGGCAGCGGCCTCACAATCGGCTGCGCCACCCACCACGGTCTCCGGCACTTGCGCACCGCGGCCTCGGAGCTCTCCTCGTCGAGGACGTCCTCCTCTTCCTCTGCCTTAGCCCCGTTCTCCTTCGCCTCTGCGACCTCAACAGGCGCAGCAGCGCTGCCTTCCTTCACCTCCTCCCCGTTCTCCTGCGCCGGCCGCTTCGCCAGCGCCGGCACAGCCTCCTCGTCAAACATCTTCCCATCCGTCCGCTCATACTCCAGCAGCCCCTGTGCGACCTTCCTCTCCACAAGCGCCAGCACCTCCTCATACGCCTCCATGTCCCCGTTGGAGCTCCGCGCAAGCAGGTCCCGCACGTCCGTGTGCCTCGACACAAAGTGCCGCAGCAGGTGGAACATGTGCGGCTGCATGCCCCCGTAGTTCGGCCCCGGCGGCTTCTTCTCCTTCTTGTCCTTCTTCCCCTGCTTCTTCAGCTTCTTCCGCGGGGGGCCCTCCTCCTCCTCCTCCCCTGCCGCGAGCCACCCCTCGTCGTCCCCGGGCACGAACAGCGGCCTCCGCGCCGGCGGCTCCCGCCCCGCGGCGTACCGGTGCAGGATGTCCATGTACCGCCTCATGACCGCGTCGACGCGCCACCCGCCCCGCCCGTCCCGCCCGCGCCAGTACTCCCTCCCCTCGGCCCCGGGCGCCGGCGGCTCCGCGAACATGCCCGGGTCGCTGAGGTTCCCCTCGGCGCTCATGACGCCGTCGGCCCCCGTGGCGGCGATGCACCGCTCCAGGTCCCCGCGCTGCAGCACGTTCCCGTTGGCGAACATGACCGTCTCCGCTGGCAGCCGCTCCCGCAGCCACCGAATCGTCGCCCAGTCCGCGACGCCCGTCATGTGGCCCTTCTGCTCCCGCCGCCGCCCGTGGACGGTGAGGATGCTCGCGCCGGCGCGGAGGACGTTCCGCGCGTACGCGAGCGTCGCCTCGCGCGTGTCGAGGATGCGGATCTTCGCCGTCACGGGCACGTCCAGGTTGCGGTGCAGCTTGTTGATGAGCCGGAAGATCAGGTCCTGGTCCTCCTGGAGGAAGGCGCCGTAGTGGCCCTTGCGCGCGATGCCCTGGGGGCAGCCGAGGTTGAGGTCGACGGCGTCGCAGTGCGGCGCCGCGCGGCGGGCCGCCTCGAGGAGCTCGTCGGGGTCGTTGGCGCAGAACTGCACGAAGAGGGGGCGGTCGATGGAGGGGTTGCCGTCGAGGTAGGGCGCGGGGAGAGCGTCGGCGGCGCCTGGCTTTGTGGGCTGGAAGTTGTTGTTGCGGTAGTTCCCGTTCTCGCCGTAGAGCTTCGCGTGCATCATCGGGCTGTAGGCGAGGACGGAGGGGTTTTCTTCGGGGGAGAGGAACGAGCGGGTGAGCATGCGCCAGGCCTGGTTGCCGCCACTTTAGCGAGTTTTATGGAGGAGGAGGAAGGGAGGACGCACGAATTCGGACTGGTTCACCATCGGTGCGACGATGTACTTTGGGGACCCGATGCTTTCGTAGAACGCCCGGCCGTGGAGCCTGGCCTTCCCGGGGCCGGGATCGATGGGCTCCGGGGTTGCAGGGGCTCCATTATTCGTCGTGCCGTCGTCGGTAGAAGCCATCTTAAACGCTGGTGTAGAAGAGAAAAGTCGGGCCAGCCGCAGCCCCGCGAGGGCTTGGGGAGGAGTGAGGAGCCGGAGGAGAAGCGCCAGAATGCCGTGCGCAGAGACGGACCGTCTCCAGAGCAGTCGAGATCTGTTAGCCGAGGCCAAGGAAGGTCGTCGGCTCTCGAAATGCGAGCGCCGCTGTTGTTATGCCGTGGGCTTTAAAGATAGTGGTAGATGTGTAAGTACTGAAGTGATCAATGACTTGGACGCCCTAATATTTTTTTCAGCGACCCCTCAGCCTAATCCCGGTGGACCCTCAGCCTTGCGTCCCGAGCCAGGCATCATTGGCCCGATCTCCATCCCGGAGCCAGGGTCATCGGGGCAGGGGCTCCAATTAGCCTGCCAACGTCACCGCCTGCATCGCCCTCAATACGGAGCCCCCTATTCTCGATGAAGCTCTAGCGGCATGCATCTGCCCTGGCAGCGCATCTGCACACGCAAGCCCCCCAAGCCTCCCTGAGGTCAAGCACTGAGCATCCCCGGAGACAAGAGCACTAGGGGCAGCCCCTATGTCCGCATGAACCGCCGTTTCGTTCGTGCGGGCTGGCTATCGGCTGCCCCTGGCGGGCATGTGAAGTCCCCCTGGACTCGCATCACCACTCAGCGAATAATGGCTCGTCTTGGGAATGCACCTGGCATGAGAGAACCAGACGCTCTTCTTGTCTTCCAGTTACTAGACGCACGAAAAACGCAACATTGAAACAAAACTCAGAGGAACACCCCCTTCCCTTCACGCTGTCCCTCTCTCTATCCACGGCCTCGGAGCTCCAGTCGAGCCCGAGTGGGGGAGTCCTCGCCGCCCCCTCTGCCTATCCCTCCCTCTTCCATCCGTCCACGCTTATCGCGCGAAGTGCGCTGCATGCAATCGCTGCTTGTGCTTGTGCCGCTGCTGCTGCTGCTGCAAGAAATCGCAATCCGTCACCGCTCGCGCCCCCGCCCGCACCTCATTGGTCTCTCGCGCATCTTCTAATGCATCCTTCTCTTGATGCCATCGGTCTCGTCTTGAGGATTATTGGCTGAACAGACGTCGGTCGGATCCAGAAGTCACCCGGGAGGGAGACCATGCAGTGTTTGTGAGAGTGTGCCTCGGTCAATGCGAATTGGTCGGGCCAGTCAAGGAGAGCGAAAAATGAAACAAAAAAGAAAGAAAAAAAGTGTGAAACGCCGTGACACCTTACGATGCTGTCCTTTGAACGCCTTCGTCGAGTGGTAAATGTGGTTTGAATACATGATGCGGCAAGGGGCCCTCATCAAGAAGCGAAAAGCTTGCAGATTCCGAGTGATGGAACCGTAGTCGTCGTCGTTAGAAGAAGTGGGTGTAAATCTTGGAGTTCTCGTGCACTTCCATCTCCTGGCCGTGTGTTAGCACGTGTCCATGTGTATGAACGATTCAATCTAGGGAACATACCATCTTGAAACTGTTCAGCTCTTCCTTGATCTGCTGGGCGAGCATTGGCGTCAGGCGGTTGCAGGTCGCAATGTCGCCCCGGCGATCGTACTCCCCGCTGGGCCAGGTGTCGTGGAACACGATCCTCGGCGAGAAGGTTGCGTTCCGCTTGGAACCGCCCTGGGGTGTTGTCGGGGCGCTCTTGGTGTCCTGTCGGAGCCTCAGGGCTGACACGAAGTAGTCCTCGCTGCCGATGGCGACCGAGCCAGTGCGCTTGTGCGCATAGGTTTCCTCGTTCGGCGTGCTGGGCGCGCTCGAGAGGGGCGAGTCCGACACCTGGGGAATGGCGGGCAGCGTGAAGGCACCCTTGTCCTGGGACGGGCTCGACCGTCCCGAGTGATGCTTGAGGATGCCCTTCCTGACGGCTGCCAGGATCTCGGCACGCTCCTTGTCCCCGCCCACAATACTCTTGCGAGCGGCCGAGTTGTCAGTACCGGAGCTGCCCAGGCGCTCGGTCGATGAGACCATGGTCGAGGTGTTCGAGTGGTCCAGATCCATCGAGTTCCTCTCGAGGTGAGGGAAGCCTGTCGTGCCGCCGTTCTGTGTGGGGTCAGGGTTGACGTTGACACGCTCAGCCTCCACCGTAATCATGGAGACAGAAGCTTGGCTCGCCTCAGGAGCGAGGGGGGCATCGGCGGGAGCGACGCCAATAACCGACTTGGGTCTGAACAGGCCGACCAGAGACCGGGTGCTCTTCTTCATTCCGCGGCCCATCTTGCGGATCATGATCGAGGCAGAGGACGCCGTCGACGACACAGAGATGTTATCTGTCGATCCCGTGAAAATCCTGCCGCCGTAGATGCTGTTGCCAAGGCCAGCGGCCTCCTGCTTCTTCGCAATGGCCTCCTGTTCGGCATCGTAGAGCTCATCGGCACTGGGCTCCTTGTGCAACCTCGAAGGAGCATTGCTATTGTTGTTGTTGGCGGCGCCCGCGGCTGTGGCTGCGGTGGTAGGGGCCTCGGGTTCGGTCGTCTTCTCGGCAGCCTTGTTGAAGTCGGCGGCGCTGCCGAAGGAGAAAGCACGGCGCAGGCGAGACGTCTTGCTCTTCGACTTTGTGCTCTTCTGGCTGATGGCCGCCAGCTGCTGCGCGGCCGGGCTGCTCAGGTTGCCGCTCGAAGCCGAGGGCGGCCGTTGCTGCTGCTGCTGTTGTGGTTGCGGGGCATCGCCAGAAGAGGCAGGTGGATTCTGAGCAGCCGAATCGGCGGCCATAGTCACCGGTCGCGAGAGAGGCGAGGGATTGAGGGTTCTCTTTGCCGCATCTGACGACGAGCTGCGAGCAGGAATGTTGACGAGTTTGGGATAATCCTGCTTTCCAGCGCCGTCATCAGGAGTGATGGAGGAAACAGTGGAAGAGGGGGCAGCGCCTGTGGGGGTGGACACATTGCGGTTGGCCGACTGTGGAAACATCCTTGTTAGCAGGCTGATCGGGACTTCGAGCCGGAGCCAATAAATTCCGTGCTTTGGGGGGGCCGTGGACAGGGGTCTTGGTAAAGTCCGCCACCCAGGGGAAATTCAAGGAGTGAGCCTCTGCTTACCGATGAGGGTCGAGATGAGGGCCGGGACGGGGGTCGAGAATGACTGCTCATGCTCGATGCAGCACTATCCGAGCTGCCTGTCCGGATGTGCACATTAGGATCGCTGGGCGGCACCAGGCGCAGCGTCTTCTGATCCTTGTCGCCCGTGTTCTTAGGCGTCGGGGTGCGCGACTGGCGGGTGAAGTCTTGTGTCGAGGTGACGGCATCAGATGTGTCGAGATTGGCCATGCTGCGGCGGCGGAGTCGCTGGGCCTCCTCCGACTGATGATGAAGATGAGGGCGATTCAGCTGCATATCATCGACGGCACTATAATGGCTAGTTGGTCGATTCTGAACCACAGGCCCGCGGCTGCCGACGACTGCTGTGCCGACAGCCGGGCGAGGCTGGTTGCCCGAAGGCCTGCGATACCGATCGGGCATTGGCTTCGAAGCCGCAGCCTGGGCAAATGTCATCTGCATGGGCGCGCTCGTCAGGTAGGCGGATTGTGGGCGAGGGGCGATAGGCATGTTTCGGGGCTGAGGAATAGACAAGTCGTCCCTCGAGCCGCCCTGGCTGATACCCATGGAGCCATTGTACGAGGCCACTCCGGCGTACGTTTGGGCAACGTTCCTCATCCTCGGGTCGAGTGTGTGGCCGACGATTGGTGCCGTGGGCACGGCAGGCGAGGAAGTGGTGCGATGGGCACCGTACGGCTGGTACGGCATGTTCGTGTGCAGGTTGGGAGTGCTCGTGAACGCGTAGGGCTGGATTGGTTGAACAGCGCCCCGGTACACAGGTCCAGCCATGCCGCCGGAGAAGTTGCGCTGGGCCTGGTGGCTCGCCATATACGGCTGGCCGCCTTGTGCTTGCGCCGGCATCATGGTAGAGGAGGGTCTGCTCTGAAGAGCAGTTACGGTGGTCTGTTGGGGATATGTTTGTACCAAGGCAGCCATATTTCGCGGTGACTCGATATGGGCTGACGTGTGATTATTTCCGCGGGCCGCTTTAGAGTGAGAGGCCGGGGTTAATTCGAATCAACAAGTCAGCACAAGAAGCCAACGGCTGGTTCGAGGAGGAGTGAGAGAAGTTGTCGCTGACAGAAGGGAGAATCTGCATGAAGGGCCTGATTAGCAACTATCACATGGGACGATTCGAGACGGGGCCTGCTGCAGAGATGCCAACCAAAGCTGTGTGGCTCGCCCTGGGCATGCCGGGTTCGGATGGCTCACCTGTCGTCGTGGATGCGTGCAAAGGTTCGCGTAGCGGCGTGTCAATGTATAGCCAGGAAAGAATCAACGAGTGATTTGCGGAATCGAAGGGTCGCCTGCGGCCAGGATGTGGGTGAAGAGGGGGGAAAGGGGAAAACGAGCGGCTATTGATCAAGAGGCAGAAACGAAGTCCACTGTCACCGTGGGCCTTGTTGCTTCCTCTGACACGGAATTCGCTTCGTCAACGGTAGAGGATGCTGAGTATCGCGGAGAGCGGACACCCGAGGGTCGAGGACTAGTAGTCAATGGATGACATGAGGTGAGGTCCTGGTGATGCTCCGTCTGGTCCGGGGATGGGAGGCGTCGGGAGGATGATGGAGATCCGCAAGTCTACGTCGTCACGGAGGAAAGGAGACGTCAAAAGGACAGCGGATGAGAACGCGTGGAGGAAAATGCCGTAAGAACGCAAAAGCCGATGAGGGGGGAAAGGAGAGAAAACCGATGCCGAACGACGCAACAAAAAAAGACGAATGTAGATGCAACGACTCCCAAGGCAGCTTCTTTTCTTTCTGGTGTTTTTGTTTTTCTTCCTGGTGTTGCTGTTGGAAAATGCTGGCGAGGAACCGTCGAGCCGGAAAACGGGAGGACGCTTCGCTCGGATGATGGAGGTTCGGGGAGGGTCGTTGGCGGCCAAGATCAGGGGTCTTGGACTGGCCTGGATTTCGTGTCCGCTTCGGGGGAGGAAACGATCGGAGGAGGCCCGGTGGCGACGAGGGCTTTGGGGGGCAGGGGAAGGGGGGGAAAGAACCAAAGAAGACGACGACGAGAGGGAAGGAGAACCGGAGGAGGGAGAAATGGGTTGATGCCGCCGATGATGGAAGGACGTGGTGAAAGAGAGAATGGGACTGGAGGAGGAGGGAAAAGGAGACCGGACACCTCAGTCTCAATCCAGAAAGAGAGTGGGCAGGTCCCGTCCGAAGCTTCACCTCGCAGCGAGCCACTCACAGCGGACGCCTTGCCCCTAGGGGATCGTATTTGCCCAGGGCGAATCTGCAACTACAGGGACGCTACTGTGCTTCGAGCAAGTACGGGGGGGATCGGGCCCACCGTTAGTGGCACTGTGTGTGCGCTCAGTGGCCCGTCCCTGGCGCCATGTGTGAGACACACAGCGGACGGTGTGAGGGCCTCAGGGGATCCGTCAGCAGGTCGCGTCTCCCATCCAGGTTCCCTCGGGCGGAGATTTTGTTAGCACGACTCCCGGCCTGGAGCAGTCACCACTAACGACAGCGACCAGCTCTGAGAGAGTTCATAGCATTCATGTTAAGCCTCCACATCTCCCATCGCGTATCCACCGGCCCATTGACAGACAAGATTGGGTACAAGAAGGACGAGAATCCTCCCCTTTTGTCAAGTCGTGTTTTCACACGGTTGTTTCTTTTGTTGCATCTCATCGTCCTCGAAGGTTTGATGAAACAGGCAGACAACACATTAATGTCCACGGGCGACGGTCATCATCTGCCATTCCAGAACCCCCCGGCGAAGATTACGCGCGTGCCCTGCCCCTGAGTCCTCCCAGGTAATCACCGTGCCTGCTGATCCGTCGCCGGGAGACAGACCTGATCTGATGCGACCTGCTGTCGTACTCTCATCTCAGCGCACATCGCTCTGCTGCCCCCCTGCCGGCCCTTCCCTCGCCTGTTTCCCCAGACTCATCTGCCATGGTGTTGTTGTTGTTGCGGATTGACCAGATGTTCATCTCGGCACAGGGCGCGGCACGGGGATGTCTGTCCAGCAGCCAAGACACGGCGTCGAGATTACGGGCTGCGCTCTGCATACAGCGCACATACACATCCATATCCAGTTCGTACGTACGAATGTACAAGTGCGTCCACGTTCGCACTGCTTCGAAACTCCGCTCGCCGTCGCCGGTGTCCCGGGCCATCAGATGATGAAATCAGGGTCCCCCATCTGGCTAGTGGGAGAGCTCTGCTCCTTATCTGGCTCTCTTTTTGGCTATAGCATCACTCTGGCGTCGTCCCTAGTGTCCGTCTGTGCCCAGCCCACCTCCTCGGATAATAAAACCTCACGAACCATCTGGTGCGAGTCGACTCACCCTCTCCTCCTCTTGTCTGGCCTTGCACACAGTTCCGGTCCTCCACCGCCCATGCCGGCCATGTTGCGGCACCAAGACCAGGATGTCCAGGAGCAAGCATGCCGACCACAGCAGCGTGCGAGACAGGCCGCGCAGAGCCCCGATTGGCCCTTGGCTCACTCCAGATGGCATTGATCTGAACCCGCGCTAGCATGGGCCCGACGAGATGGGGGAAATGGGGTCCAGGGTTGGCCAAGAGGCTCCGTGGTTCGAGGGACAAGCAAGACAAGGGGCAGGCATCACGGCTTCATCAATCGCGAACAGTCCGTCATCTTGCTCCCCAACCCGGCGCCCTGCTCTCATCATGCAAATCCCTTTGAGGGCGGCGATCCAGGGGCCAGACCAGACCTCCAGTGCGTGCTCTTCAGCCTGTTCATCCTGCTGCCTGTACCATCCCGTGTCTCCGCCGTGGCTGTCTCGATTAGCGAGTACCGGTCGGCCAATGCTCTGAGAAACTTGGGATGGATGCGTCCCAGAAACACGATCGCAGTGACCAGCAGCAGATCCAGCGCCAACGCCTTCCCCCATCCGTGTCCACATCCACCACGACGCCGCCTCGCTCGGGCGGAACTAAGCAACGAGCTCCTCCGAGCGAAACCACCGCTACGGACCGTTGGAGGTGGTCCTTTCGACGTTGATGGTGTCGAGCTCCCACCCTTCTCTCGTCACAAGGAGGTTTGTTTCCTCGCTCGCCTCCAAATAGAGATGAGAGTCTTTCTTTTGCGGTCAGGACATGCTGTGTTTTGTTTCCTCCTGTGCGAATCCCGCCTCAATTTCCACCGCTGCCCATCTGTTCCACCTCGCCGCGGATGGTGCGGGATATCCGGCCCTGATGAGCATGATCGGCCGTTTCCCCAGCAGACCGTCGCCCTGTCCGTCTCTTCAGGAAACTGGCGACCCGCGAAGACCGGTCGCGGAAAGGGGCAAAAAGGGGTTGCCTCCTCATCTGAAGGAAGCCGAAAGGCTCGCTCCCGCTCCGAGTCCCGTCGCTGTTTGCGGCGAAGGTCAGGAACTGCGCCCGCCTGGGCTTGGGGCAACGGTCGCAGCGTGGCGAGCGAGGTGAGGCCGTGCCGGTACTGTTTTACAAGTACTTTTTCCTGCCGGTGGGTACATATTTCCAGGAGCGTACACAATACTGTCAGTCAGTATGTACGTATTGAGAAGAGCAGGTAGGTCAGCAGGGAACCAGGAATACATGACGACGTGCCCCCCCAGGCGCGAGAGCTCGTATTGTCTGCCGATATCGAACGAATCTGTGAGCGACCGCGTCGGCACTCCACTCGCATCCTTCGTGACGGCAGTTCGACCACGCCCGCCCCCTGCTAGCGACCATCCACAGATCCAGGATCGCCGAGAGGCACTCCTCCGCCAAGGCCAGGGGTGAGTGAGGCCGCGCGCACACGACCTGTTTTGCGCTCTCCTTCTCCGTCGAAAAAGAGTTGACAGGTCCCCTCGATCGACGGCGGCGGGTGGCTGTCTCACTCGAGGGTCCCCGAACAAATGCTTGGTGTTGCGTTAGGTCTGGCCGGCCCAGGTCCTGAGAGCCGGTGCCGAGCCAGGCCAGGGGCTGTGGATGTGTCCCAGCGGAACTCCGGTCTTGTTCAAGTTGCTCGAAGATTTCCTCCTCCTGTAGTCCCACACAGTCCGTATCACTGACCGGCTTCATCACCACAACTGTCTCCTCCGGAGCACTCAGTCGCTGACAATTAAATGCCAAACCCCAGCACTTGCTCTCATTTAATTCCGTGGCAGCGGGCGCCAGGAATCCATTGCCATGGCATGTGACATATGCTGCACTCACTTGAAACGGCCGCAACCGGACGACGTCTACATTGCCTTCCGCCGTGCATTGGCTGGCGTTCCTGACAACCCAGGAGGGTGCGGCTCGGAACAGAGCCCGAAGCCTGGCGTCACACTCCGGCTGGGCTGCCGGGGGGAGCATTTGTTCCCGAACATTCCAGTCCCGAGCCACTTCATTCTCAGCACGGATGCTGAAGTGTGATGAAGACTTGGCCAATTGTGCCAAGTATCAGCGCAACGTCTCCGATGAACCATAACAGACCAGAGTGCCTGAGTAGGTACACATCAACAGGCTCAGCATCAACGGCCAGCACCCGATGGGAGATCGGTATCAGGCCCAGGCCGTGCAACCCACCCCCGAGCACCCACTTAGTAGCCTCCCTCTCAACCCCTCCCCCTCAAATACCTCGTCCGATCACGATCTCCTGAGTGCCTAGGCGGCGGTGCCAACAGGCTCGGGGCTAAGAGAAAGCTTGTTGCTGGCCCCGGACGGCCGGATCTGGGCACCGGTCTGACGATGCTCCCGCTTGGACTGATGATGTGACACAAGCCGCGGACCAGTGCCTGGCCCAGGCACTGCATGGCCTTTCCTCGTGGAGATAGTATGGTCTTTACGTCAACGTCCCATGGTAATTGGTGGGACCTCGACGACTAGGACGGGACGGAAGCTCCCAAGCTCCCCCGAGCTCCGTTCGAGCTGAAGAGGTCCGGAGGAGGTATGGTTGCGGCGGTGTCTCAGGACGGGAACCTGTGAGCCGGACATAATCACACGATCATGGCCGGCGGGGTGTAAGACACCCAGCATGGCGACAAATCAGGTGATCTACGAAGATGGCTGACAGGAAACGACGGAGGTCGTTGCTGGTCCAGTTTTGAACGCGCGTCTGGAGATGAGGACGACGATCTGCTGATCATGTCTGGCACCGATCATGGTCGAGAAATCTAGGGCAAATCCAGCTGCTTTGCCGTTTTAGGTTATCAGAAGTCTAGAGCACTCGTCTCACTAGGTGTCCTGCACGTGAAGAAAGTGGTTATATGCTTCATCCATCATCCGAGGCTCGATTTGTGGTCAGTTCGATGCCGGGTTGTTCCAGGACTGCGTTTTATTTGATCCTGTACTGTTGATCGGCTGTCCTTGCCCGCTCAGCTGGATCTGAATTGGGAAGTCCAGTCTTGCATCACATGAAAACCGAGGAGTTGCGGCCAGTCAAGATGGCCAGACCAGCTTCTGCTGGGTTCTCTCTCATCGTTTCTTGGGCCAGCCTGCACGGGGTGTCCGATCCATGATGCCTCACAAGGGAATCTCGCCCCCATGAAACCACTCGTCTCGATCCTTCGAGTTGCTGCCAATGACCTCCTCGATCTGTCCGACAATGCTCCCGACAGTCTCCGTTGCGGGAACGCGATATGTGGTGCCACTTCCGCCTTCCACCTGACGTCTTGGCCGCAGGGAGCCGTATATCAACCATCAATAGAGTTCGCGATGGAGCATACTAAAATCCTACCGTAGCCATGCCGGCCACTCCGCTGCTCAGAATCGGCAGCCCCTCCATGTCGTGTGATGGGGGACGAGCTGCGCGTGCAGGTCGCCGACGTCGTGGCACCGTGTCACAGTCACCTTCTTCCCGAACTGAGGGGTGCTGTTGATCCAGTCGGGATAAGTTTCCGGCTCTGGGTAGAGGCCATGGATTGATGGTCTGTCCTTTGGTATCCGCGCATGGAGAGTCTCTTTTGACCTCGTTGATACGGGGCACGAGGGAAGGAAACTCCCTCGCCCCCGCGAGCCTCAAGCCCCGACCCCATGGCTGCCAAAGAGAGGCGGCTGCGAGAAGAACTGTGGCTCCTGGTAGAGATGTAAACAAGAAAAAGAAGGAGAAGGGCGTTTCTTATTCTATCTCATTGTCCTGATGGGAGACATGTGGTGCGACTTGGTTTGGGAGCCGGACGACCTTTCTGATCTCCGCACATACATGGCCGATGATGAGAGGGGCATTGCAGTAAAGACTTTGCGGTAAAGGCTTTCAAGGATGGGCATGAAAGAATTTGCCTCCTAGTCGCGCCTGGACGATGAGGACAGCGGATTTCCCTCCATGGAAAGTCATGGGTGACCTCGAGGCTCGATGGCTCCAACAGCAGCCCTGTCTGATACCGAACAACACTACACAGAGAACATGTTAGGTTCTCACGAGGACACTGGCTTCTCTCTCATTTTCTGTTCAAGCTGAGGTACGGCCCACAAACACTGTAATTTGGAGGCATGTCATGAAGACCGTGGGATTCTTCCCCGCTAATGCGGGATAAAAGGGGCTCTAGAACAATCATCGAGGAAGACTCGCCAACCTCTTTTCAGCTCATGTAGATCATCGATGAAGCACTGTGGCACCTCGATAGGCTATCTGGGATTAGGCCAATGATTGTTTTACACTGAGCAGGGCTTCAAGACCATCTGCATCAGGTTGTGCTCAAGGAGGACATCCATGGGCAAGACATGGAAAGGGCAAGGCCGTGATGTTGGTCGGCTCGAGTCAACGCAGCGTTGCAAATACCACGGTACAGTAAGGTGTGGGGTCTCGGAGGGATGTATCAACACTGGAGAAGGGCTGTCGAGACAGCTTTTATCACCAAGTCGTGAGTTCCGGCCGTCCTTGGGGGCCATTCAGGGGCAGATTCTGTGCGAGATCAGCATCAGGATGATCGTGAGGGGGGCGATATTGGACTTAGATTTCATACGAAGCTTCCGTCTGGGCTTCTGGGCGACCTGACTTCGCGGGTTGGGGTTGGTAAACCAGTGGAGGTGAAGATGATTTCGACGATATCCTGATGAACAGGAAGTGAAGGAGGAGATAGGTATCGACGAGGACGGCGGAGACGGATGTTCTCGATACCGGGTCAGAGGGAGTAGGAACTCCCGTCGGTAAGAACCCAGGAGCACTTGCCGATGGAAGCACCGGACAACTGCCGGGTACGAAAGGAAAGAGCAACCATCGGGGACCTTCTCAACCCCGGGGAACGGAGCCCGTCGATGCCACTTCGGGGAGTCTCTGCCTCGCCTCGACGAAGGCGCGGCTCAATTTCCGCTGGCCCCTCAACACCATCGCCGCTGACCATGACGATTCTTCTTCTTCCCCTCCTCCTCCACCTCTCTAACCGAGCTCTTGTCCCTTCATCCGCTTCCAAGCGATCCGAGTCATTATCAGCCCATGAGGCTTGGGATCCAAGACACCGACCTCAGCACCATGCAGACCGATGCAGGCATCACGAAGGGCTCGATGGCAGCGGGGAGTCGGATGTGCGCGCGAGAAAGCAATACCGCGCATCGGGCACCCCTTTTCATGCTCACCTCTGCTGCTGATGCCTTGGCCAAGATGCAAAAGGCCCCTTGGCCGGCGCTTCGACAACGCCCAGAGCCCTCCGCAGCATCACCAGGTCAAGCCACTCAGCATGATGCGCCAATATATGACAGGGCCACCGTGCAAAACAAACACTGGAGTCGGCCCGTCGATCTCTCCGGCGAATCGCTGCTGTTTCCAGCCGAAGGAAATCGCTCGGCAAGGTGGCGACAACGTGGTGTTTCCGCCCCGGAGTGTCAGCTCTGCGGTGCGCCTGCAGCCACACACACAGATCTTGGAGCCAAGACTTCCCTAACGCAACAATGACCTGAGTTCACGATGTCGGCGTCCTGGGTTGCAAGCAGGGGGTGCAAAGAGGCCAAGCAGTGGCTCAACCAAAGTTCTCCTGGCATCACAGCCGGGCGGTTTTCTATCGCCGCCTGCCCTGCGGCACCGCATGCCAGGTTGTCGAGGGCGGATCGAATCACAGCCGAAAGTCACCTCGCTTGTGGGAGCTGTGAAGGAGCAGACTCCGGGTCAGAGAGCGCCCCTCGACTTTCCACGGGCGGAGATGACCAGGGGTTGGATGACCGTGGACCGGGCAGACGGTGAGCCCGCTCCTTTTTCAGATGACCTCGCCAAACTGGGATGATTGTCACGGCCCGAGATCTGGGTAGATGGCCGGCATGGAGATCGAGCTGATGCGGAGTGTAACCTCATGTTCCTGCAGACCAGAGCGAGGGTATCCCGCCGCATCCCTTGAGCTTATCGGTGTTCCGCGAGCTTATTTCGACATGCCGACATGGCGTGTTCCGGCACGTTGGCCACGTTCAGCGGTGGTTCCAGGAATTCACAATGGCGTCCGAGTAGCTCCGGCAAGCTCGAAGCTCAACGGCGGCCTCCGACCCCCTCCTCATGCCCCTCGCTCCTCTGGGACACCCTGGAAGCACTTACTACGCAACAGGCAGCTCCCAAGTATTACGCTAGAACGCCACTGCGGAGAACACCAGAACATACTTGAATGTACTGGTGGAGCATCCAAGACGGGAGGGCCTCGCTTCCTTCTTGAGATCCGGCCTCGCCAAAGTCTACTCTGCCGGGACAAGCTCGAGCAAGGGCATTGCCGCGTGCAGACAAGGGTTGGGCGTGGGGGGGGACCTGGTCAGCCGTTGCCCGCTCAAGAAATAAACCCGTCAATAGCCTTCAAGGGTGCAGCAGAGAGATGAGGACTGGGCAAGACATACATGAATAAGCCTCGTTGCAAGGCTGGCAGCTGGGCGGGCATGGCGGTCGTTTGTTGGAGTGTGAACAAAGTCCCAAGGAACGGCTGAAGATCGGGTGGCCCGGGACCCGGGGACCACCACCACGAGAGGAACCAGCACAGACCGGGAGATAACCCCTGCTGATCTGCTAACCGCCATGGGAGGCGCCGCTGCAATGCGCTTCAACGGCGGCAGCGACCATCGACGAACAAATCCAGGGATTCGCACTAGGAGTGCCCAGCCGGCATCTTACCCCGTGTCATCCCCACCGCTGGACCCATCCCTCCCGCCGAATCCAAGGCGCGAAGGAATGGGTAAAAAGAAACTTCACCGCGCGAGAGCTGCAGGCTTGTCCCTGTCAGGCAAGTGGCACACCGAGACCGACAGCGCCGTACTTGACGAAACGACTTGGCATCCCGTCTCGCAGCGCTGATACGCCCAGAAACTCGACGTGGCAGACACGCTCTTGGACCCTTCGACCCTTTGTGCCGAGAGCATCCGTCTGTCCTTTGGTATCAAGGGACAGCCCGGCCCTGAGCCCGGCCGAGAGGCTCATGGACGTGCTTCTTCCCAACGACAGCTCTTGGCATCAGACACGTCAACGTCGTCTCATGTTTCTCCTACGGGATTCACGCGACCTGGAGAAATGTAACAACGGGATGCGACCTGCTGGCAGGGTCCGACCCGCTGCAACAACAAGCGACGCTGCAACTGTGCGGCGCAGACGCCGGCTCATCAGCCGGAGCTGAAGTGACTGCAGTCCCCCCTCCCTCGAGCAGGGGATCACGACTGTGCATTTCCGTCGTCAACGAGCGGGGGGACCTCATGATTGGGATGTCAAATATCACTAGTCTGAGTTCTTTTCTTTTTCTTCGGCGGTGACGAACAGCGAATGACACCAATGGCATGGATGCCACCGCAGACACGTGCAGGCCCGGCGCAACCCATGTCAGTCACGTCGACCTACTTCAGCTAGTCGTCGTCGTGTGCATCCACACTATTGTCAAAGGGAGCAAGTCGGTACGTACGAGTAGCGTCGACGTTGTTAGCGGCGGCGGCCAGAACAGCCCTGTCGATCAATTGCCGCTTCCGTCTAATCAGCGCCGGCATCCCGGGAGCAAGTGCGAGGCCAGCAGAACCAGTCCCTCGTCAACGGCTGCCAATGGTCTTTGGCGGGTTCTGGATTATGTGAGACTCGTCCGAACTAACGCGTACTCGAGCACTGACAAGTTCAGAACGTTGAAAATATATCCCCAGGAGTTCCGGCAGTGAGATCGGGCCTGATGCCGAGATGTCGGCTGAGTCTCGCCTCGGAGACCAGCCGCTCTGGGACTTACACCCCTGCCGGCCTGGCATGCGGAATGGAAGCCCGCCTGAGCAATCTGCCTATCGGACTAGTCCTTGAGCTCTCGACTCAATTTCAAGGGGGCTAGGGCCCGGCGGGATTCTACAGGGCGCCCCTCTGATAAAGCCCTTGTATGTACACACGTACCAGTCAGCCACCGCATCCCCGGCCAACCTTTTTCACGGCCCCCAGCTTCACACCCACTCGGTTATCCTGCATGGCAAGACAGGGGCCGTATTATATGCCGCTTTTAGTCTTTCTCCTGGGCGCCCTTCTGCCTAATTCTACAGCGTAGTGAGCGGGATCCGATACGGGAACACGAACACTTCGGGACGGGCTGCTCGGCCCTGAACGACCATTGTGGGACAGATCGACGGCGGAACCGCGGCTGGTACGTACTGTAATGTACTCGTTGGCCGCGCCCGAGACACAGGTAACCGTGTCAGTCATGATCTTCTAGACTCCAGCATCTCACAGGCCACCCGGTTTTGCGTTCAGAGTAAGCCATGTCATCGTCCTCGGCGACAAATGGCCGTGGGCCGCGAAGGGCGGTTGAATCCGCAAGCACCTGTTGCACCACCCGTCTTTACGATGCAGAAAACGGCTTGGCTCGAGGACTTTAGCGCTGGCTCAATGTTGTCGCCGCCATCGTGGTGACTAGCAGCACGCCAGTCAGCCGGCGAAACCGTCGTCAAGACATCTGCTGGAAACAGAGGCCCCGATTCGTGGCCAGAGCTCGCATTCCTTGATTCACCTCTTGACGGTGGCTCGCCAGCTTCCTAAACGGTCATGGCAAGCACCTTGCGCAATACCCATGTCTAGCGACGACGTGATCCCGATGACCGGGATGCATCCGGTTGATCATCATCTGAACCCCCTGGGCCCCTCTCCTCATCACCGGTACGCACAATGGGGAAGACAGGGGCACGCACCGAGCGAGAAACTGCCCCGCCGCCTTGGATCCGTTTTCTGCGGCAAAGCGTGGGCAAGATTATTCTCTCACTCGTTCGGGGCGCATCGTGAGGTTGAATCCAGTCTCTTGACTGGGATAACTTACCGCCGTGACCGGGATGACCTGTCTTGGCCGCGGTGACTTGTTGAGCGAGAGTCCCCCCATGCCCTCGCACTCCGCCGGGTGTAACCCAACCCTCCGAGTCTATCTTGCATACCATCTTGCATCGTGGGACGAGCAAGGTCGGCGTGGGTGTGTCGCCCTCTCGATACCGCCAAGTCTGGAACGTGTATAAGAACCTGCCGGACCCTCCCCTCGACACTGGAATTATCCTCATCAAGCCAGAACATCCTCTTCCTCCTCAACCCGGCCCCTATTCTACCTCCCCCATCTCTCAGACTCCCCCAGTCGTCATCATGAAGTCCACTCTTGTTCTTCCCGCCCTCCTCTCCGTGGCCGCTGCCTTCTGCGACCACGCCACCACCTTCAGGCCTCGCAGCGTTGGCCTCGAGAAGCGTGCTGATGTCGCCGAGTTCGGCTTCCACGAGACCGAGGGCGCCCTGGGCTGGCACGGTCTTGATGTCGGCGACGAGGTGTGCGCCAAGGGCACCAACCAGTCCCCCATCAACATCAACTCCGGCACCATCACCACCGTCCCCGGCAACAGCCTCACCTTCAGTGTGAACAACTACCCCCTTGGTGCTGAGTTCCTCAACCTCGGCAGCACGCTTGAGGTCATTGCCGACGGCCACCTCATCCGCAACGGCAAGACCTACAACCTTGCTCAGTTCCACTTCCACACCCCTTCCGAGCACCACATCGATGGCGAGCACTACGCCATGGAGGTTCACTTCGTCTTCCAGGCCACTGGTGAGTGAACCAAACCCCCCCATGACTGACTAGCACCCGCTGACATCAACCTCGCAGACGGTGCGCTTTCCGTCGTCGGCTTCCCCATCGAGATCGGTGGCCTCCTCCAGGGCAACCTCCTCCTCAGCAGCGTCTTCCTGAACGTCAACTCCGTCTCCTCCCCCGGCAGCACCGGCAAGACCGGCCCCCTCAACTTCGCCCTGCTCCAGAACCACCTCAAGAACTCCCCGGTCTTCCAGTACGAGGGTTCCCTGACCACCCCTCCCTGCCTCGAGGGCATCGCGTGGAACGTCGTCAAGAACCCCATCTACGTCGACGTCGCCACCTACCGCGCCGCCAAGCGCGTCATGGGCTTCAACTCCCGCTTCACCCAGGCCCAGCCCGGCCAGACCAACCTCATCGAGTACGCCTGCTCCATCCTGTAAGGGATTTGCCGAAAATGCAACAGCCCAGACAAGAATGGGGAGGAATAGTAGAGGCGGTGCGTGGCAGACACGGGGAGGGGAAACGGGGAGAGGAGGCACGGCCCTGGCCAGGCCGGTGTCGGTTTTTCCTGGCTTGGGGGAGAGCCAGTTAACCTATCATTGAGAACATTTATTATGCGATATGCATCTGAGTCAATACACGCGCGTGCTTCACTACAAATTTGAACCCTCTGCCTGAAACGTGATGTTGCAATGGATTGAAGAATTGCATGTCAATGTCACGGCAGTTGGTCGCTGGTGGAGTTTGGTTGAGGGGTTCATTTATTAGGTGGGTATTCTCTCTGTAAGTGAAACAATCTGGTCTATAGAAGTCTGGGGTATATCCATTCGTTGACTCGTGCATACAGTACAGTACAGTTCGTAAGAAACATTAAGCAAGAGAGGTATGTTGCGTGGTGCATGAAAGTGTTATAATAATTGACCATCAACAACAGGACGGACTGTCGTCAAAGTAGCTCGCACCGATAGTGAGACATGCGGCCCGACGCGATGGTGCGGTCCACCCATCACTGGCATGAACCACATCCACAATGTGTCTCTGACAGTTCAGGGACCAGACGACGGAGGCATCTTGGCGAACGTGTCGATCCGTGAGCTAGGAGCTGTCACGGCGCGAGCTGGGCGACTGGCGGGTGGCTGTGCAGCGGGGTTGGTCGTGATGGGGACCATGGTGGACGAAAAGCAAGGACGAGCGGTGCTCGGCCGAGAGGAAGATAGAGCGGGCCTTGATGTCTGTGACCGGTTGGGCCTTCTGGAAGTGCTGGTCTACCCGACTCATGATGTTGGCGACGGAAGGGGGCTGTGCAGTGCTTGGCGGTGCGCAAGCTCCCGTTACGCCGGGACGGTGGGTTTTCCCAAAGTTCCCGCGGATAGAGATTCGCGAGCGAGGCGCGCGGGGTGCATTGGCAGATTGGAGATGCGATCTCAATCCATCCTTGCTGCCGCACGCGGGGTGGGTTGACTTGATATAGTCAATGGGTGGTGGGTGTTGAGCATCGAAACTGAGGGGCGAGGTTGGTGGCAGCTCTGCCCCCGCGTTTCTTTGCGCGCGACTCGACTCGTTCACTAGTCGTCGCGCTTGAAGACGGAACGGGCCAGGTCGGTGAGGGAGCGGCCGCCGAAGAGGAATTGGTTGGTGTGCCGGCCGCAGTGGGTGTAGACGTTCATGTTGCGGCGGGGGATGCCCGAGGGGGAGCTGGCGGTCGAGTCGACCGACTCGAGGCTGCGGGCGGAGGCTTGGCTGGAGTAGGAGGAGGAGCGGTCCTGGGGAATTGTGAGCTGGTGTGTCCTTGTGCGTTCGCATGGGAGCGGCATACCTTCTCGATGGTGATGGGAGCGGGGGCAGAGTTGCGGTAGCTCATCTTGACGGTTGAGGGGCTCGAGAGAGATGGAGCTGTGGGTGCTTTCTTCCTGGGAAGAAGGCTGGGTGCTTGGACTTGGGGTCTTGTTGCTGGATGGAGGGGTCTGGGTGTACAGCACTGGCGACTCGAGACAACTTCCACAATCACAAGGGAAGCTGAGCTATGTAGGTCTCCAGATGTTCACTGTTACACCAAAGTAGGACTCGGGTAGAGTGTGGTATTGGCAGAGTACACTGAGTAGGTATGAAAGCTGGTGATGTTGCGTTGTAGGCTGATCGAACCAAACCACCCGTTGCAAATGAGGGGGGACTGGCCTTCCTTTATGCTTCTCTGTCATGACGGACAAGACACATGCCCCCCTGCCCCCCGTGGTCTTGACGCCGAGAGAGACAGCTCGCCGGGATGCCGTGTGCGGGCCTCAATGAGGAATGGGGGTGCCGCGATGCCGGTCAGGCCCCATTTGGCGACTTGGAGGATGACGGGGAAAGGGGTCTTGGTGCTAATTGGGGATCAGCGATTGGCAAAGAGACCAGGATTGAGTGGTGAGACAGCCTCGACTGGGAAACACAAACAGGTGCTTAGGGCTGAGAGCGACGGGCCACGGGACCCTGGTGACGGAAGCAGTGATGGGACCATCCGGACGACAACCGAGCGCACAGCCAATGGACACGTCGCCTGGTGATGCAAGTCGCCGAGGATATGAATTGATTGATCGTGTTGGCGGGCCTCGATTGGGCCCGGCGTGGGGAGACCGCGTAAGGCAGCAGTTTGACCTGTCAATCGTGGCCGTTGTCCGACAGCGCGGACCGTCACCGAGCCCATTCGGGGCCTGGGGGCCGTCTGGGCTGCATGGCCGGGCCAGGGAATTTGATTGCCTGCTGGGCGCCGATGATCGTATTACATGCGTGTTCTAGTGTTCCCGGTTTGGGGAATCCCTCGTCGGTCAGTCATCTCGAGACTCGGTGCTCCCGACGCCGTTCTCCTTGCCACGAAACAGAGGCACGTTGACTCGGTTGACTCGCAACTGGAACAAAAGAAGACGGACGATCGCCGTGCTGTGCAAGCCTGCTGACTTCGGTGAAATGCGAACGAGCAATGCCAACCACTCGTCCTCCCCCGCGATCAACCCCTCGCCTACCCGGTCTCCAGATAAGGTCGCGTCGAGGCTGAGTCCAGGGCGCACATCTGCCAAGGCTTCCATTTGGCTTCGAGAAGCCTGAGAACGGCAGGTCGGCTTGCGAGAGTCGTCAGCTAGGGCCGTCGAGTGGGTCGCCGCTGGGCCGCTTCGGACGACACCGAAGGTTTAGCGTGCCGGAAGGGGGTCATGTGATGCAACCTGCTGCTCCGTGCTGCGGGCCCGTGCGCTGCGGACGATACGCGCGATGCGGTCAGGCATCAAGGCATCAATAGGATCTCGATGAGCAACCACAGGCCAATCTCACCAGCCACAGCATCAAGCCACGCCGTTCTCGTGGGGACCGTTACCCCAGATTTTTGGTCGCCCATGCCGCCGATGAAGCTTGTCGAAGAGCCGCAAGACTTGTCATGATGATGGGGAAAGCTGTGCATGGGGGAGCTTCGATGAGCTTGCTCGATTCTGCTTTTGCATGCGCCGGGTCTCCCTCAGGCGCAATGAGATGCCCGATGAGAGCATCCGGGTCGCCGATATTGGACCTATCAAATGATGCTATTGGGGGTCGATTTCGGGCCAAAAATGCCCGCAACAATGGAAATGCGACTTCCATTGCATCATTGTTGTTGACGCGCGATTCCAGAGCTCAAGTGTCGCGATTTGGTCGAGTGCCTGAAAATTGGGGAATTGGTGGTGGTTTGGCCTTGCAATTGGGCCGGTTCGCCTCAATGCACGTGAGACCCACTTTTGTCCTTCCTGCCTTCCGCCTGCCAGCCAACAGGGAAAGGAAAGGTAGTCGCGCACCAAACCCACGGATGAACGCGACAACTTTCTTGCCAACTAATACCACGCACCATCAACCTCCCCCGGTGGTCTGTCTCATCGACAGTTCGGTCGCTACCTCTTTCCTTCCTCCCGTGACTGCCCCATCAAGGCCAAGTTACGTCCATCGGTGGCTTGATCGCACGTCCCATTCAGATATCGCATCATGAGCACCGACCACCTCTGACCCACGACCTGTCGGCTTGCCCATCCTTTATCCTCCTCACCTGGGCGCCAAACCTGTGACGGGACAAAGGTGAGCGACTCCCGTGTTGCATCAGCGGCTTCAATTCGCCAGCTTGCCTTTCCAATACATACTGGAGACGCGTTCCTGATGCACCAAAGCTGACACCTTGCCCTGGTCAGACCCGAATCGGTGCTCGACCGACGACCCGATTCAGACCATCTCACAGCAACTCTCCGACAGCATAAGTCGCACTCCTTTCACTCAACAATTACACTGCATTCGTCGCTGCTGTCCCTTCGACATCTTCTGAAACACCTGCTCCAACACCTCCCTGATACAGCCCGAAAATCTCCATCATGCCTAGCAAGCGGAAGAGGGACATCGAGGACTTCGATCCTAACAAGTCCGACTCGGACGATGCCAACTTCGACCCGAGTGCCGACCGCCCGGCAAGGAACATGAAGCGCTCTCGAGGGCCCCAGAGCTCTAAGAGCGGCGGTCGGAAGCGGGAAAACCGCTACCGAGGCTCCGATATCGAAGACGACGACGACCTCGGCGAGTCTGCGGAAGAGTCCTTTGGCGAGGGCAACTTCGACGACGAAGACGAGGAAGACGACAATGCCCCCATCAACGCAGCCGGTCGCCGAACTAGAAAGGCTGCCACCACCCACCGCACCTACAAGGAGAGCAGCGAGGACGAGGCAGAGGAAGATGCCGACAACTCCGACGACGTGGATGCCCCTCCCCCGACCAGCAGGCGGCGCCGAAATACCAAAGCAGAGGATGACGATGCCGAGGAGCAGGTCGAAGACCCGGCTCCTCCCCGCAAAATCATCAGGCTTAAGTACCCCTCGAGGATGACGCGCCGCCGCACCGAGGAGGCCGACGAAGAACTCGTTGAGCTTTCTAACTCGGGTCGACACGTCAACACCGTGCGATCCTCCCAAAGCAAGAGCAAGAGCCCCGAGACCTTCTCTCGCACTCGCCGTTCTTCCCGGGCCGTTAAGAGCGTGCAGCAGCCTCCCTCGACCATTGACGAAGCCACCCAGGAGAGCGGGAGCAGGCCTATTGACGACGATGAAGATGAGCTCGCCGGAGACACCCCCCAAGACCCTGTGCCGGAACAGCAAGATGCCGCCATGGAAGACGTCAAAGAAACGACAGAGGCAGCCGAGGATGTGGACGCTGCCGCTGCCCCTGACGCTGCCGCCGCTGATGACGATGACGATGATGACGTTCTCGTCTCTAACAGACGGGCCACTCGCGCTACTAGAGGCAATGCTGCTGCAGAGGCGACCGAAGCGGCCCCGGCTGAAGAAGATGATGGAATCAAGACTGGCCGCCGTCTGACTCGAGGCCGCCTGCGCAAGTCGAAGTCCGTGCAAGAGCCCAGCAGTGACTTTGAGCCGGGCGAAGAGTCTCCCGACGATGCGGGCATGTCCGACGACGGGCCTAGCAAGAAGCGTCCCGAGGAAGACGTTATCGACAGCCCCACCCCCCGCGGCCGAAGGGGCAAGCACAGATCAGCCAAGAGTTCCCGCCGTGGCGCCGAATCTGAGGAGGAGGTCGAGCTTGACCAGGACGAATTGGCCGACGAGCTGGATGAGCTGCGTGCCGACTCTCGTTCGCGAACACGTCGCCCCCGCCGTCCTTCCCCTACCATTCTCTACCAAGAGACCGCCGCCAAGCGTCGTCGTGCGGCAGCCAGACCCATGAACTACTACATGCCCCCACTTTCCGCCGTCAACATTGAGGAGGAGGATGCCCCTGAAGATCCTGCGCCGACCCCTGCTCGCCGCCGTGGCGGGCGGGGAGCTGCCAGTCAACTCTGGGATCGCCCACTCAACACCACCTTCGGCCCCTTTGGTGGCGGCGGTGCCGGCTCCCTTCTCAATGGCCCATGGGGCACTGGCGCTGCCGGAGGCGTCGACTCAGACAGTAGCGATGATGAAATGGGTCACCGCTCCGGGCCTGCCGGTGGCAATGTCGGCATGACCCCCACCTCTGCAGCACCGGCCGGCTTGCTGCCGGGTCTTGCCCAGCCGGCGGGCGCGGAGATTGGTGTTGGCGCCACGCCGAACGTTGGCAAAATTAAGAACCAGAAGGCCCTGGCCGACGCGGATCCCCTGGGTGTCGACCTGACCGTGGACTTCAGCAAGGTTGGTGGCTTGCAAGGCCACATTGACCAGCTCAAGGAAATGGTTCAGCTTCCGCTGCTGTACCCCGAACTTTTCCAGAGATTCCACGTCACACCTCCGCGCGGCGTGCTCTTCCATGGTCCCCCCGGTACTGGTAAGACGCTCTTGGCGAGAGCTCTTGCCAACGCCATGGGTATTGGCGGACGCAAGATCACCTTCTACATGCGCAAGGGTGCTGATGCACTAAGCAAGTGGGTGGGTGAGGCCGAGAAGCAGCTCCGACTGCTCTTTGAGGAGGCGCGGCGCACGCAGCCCAGTATCATCTTCTTTGATGAGATTGACGGCCTCGCACCGGTACGGTCCAGCAAGCAGGAACAGATTCATGCCTCAATCGTCTCGACCCTGCTGGCTCTGATGGACGGCATGGACGGACGCGGTCAGGTCATTGTCGTTGGTGCCACCAACCGACCCGACAACATCGACCCGGCCCTTCGTCGCCCTGGCCGCTTCGACCGCGAGTTCTACTTCCCTCTCCCCGATCTGGAGGCCCGAAAGTCCATCCTTGATATCCACACCAAGGACTGGGGCATGCAAGACGATTTCAAGAAGGCATTGGCTGAGAATACCAAGGGATATGGTGGTGCCGACCTTCGCGCGCTCTGCACGGAGGCTGCGCTCAATTCCATCCAGCGGTCGTACCCTCAGATCTACTCGTCCAAGGAGAAGCTCATCGTCGACCCTGCCAAGATCAACATTCACGCCACCGATTTCATGATCTCCATCAAGAAGATGATCCCCTCTTCGGAGCGATCTGCTGGCGCCGGTGCTGCTCCGCTGCCCACATCAGTCCAGCCCCTTCTCAGAGACCAACTCGACAGCATCAAGGCCGCCCTGGATAGCCTGATGCCCCGGAAGAAGAAGATCACTGCTCTTGAGGAGGCCATGTACGAGCAGTACGATGATCGCGACCACGGCTTTGGACGCGAGGCGCTGCATCAGGAGTTTGAACGCTCAAGGATATTCAGGCCTCGCTTCCTCATCTACGGCCTCACCGGCATGGGCCAGAACTACCTCGCCCAGGCATTGCTACATCACTTCGAGGGCGTTCAGGTCCAGAACTTTGGCTTGCCCAACATCCTCGCGGATGGACGTGTAAGTCATCCTATTCACAAGCCACTTTGAGTGTCCTACTAACAGACTGCAGCCCATGGAGCAAGTCATTGTCGGCTTCTTCACCGAGGTCAAGAGGCACAAGCCCAGTGTCATCTATATCCCCAACATTGAGTCGTGGTACGAGACCATCAAGGACACGGTTGCTTACATCACGTTCAAAGCCATGCTCAAGTCGATTCCACCCACTGATCCTATCCTCGTGCTCGCGACCGCTGAGCATGAATTCGGTGGCAATGGCAAGGTCGCGGCGGAGCTGTTGCGAGACATCTTCGCCTTCTCAAAGAAGAACAGGTTGGAGATTGCCAGGCCCAAGAGGGTAAGTCATTCATCCTTATGGTGTATCGCTAGAGAATTCTGCTGACATCGGGTAGGAAAATCGCTACGAGTACTTCGCGTCGGTCGTCAGCCACGTCCGCAAGAGCCCCTCAGAATTCCCCGATCCTGCAAACAGGAAGAAGCGCGTGCTGGAAGAGCTCCCTGTGGCACCACCTCCTCCCCCCAAAGTCCCCTCGAAGGAGGAGGTCAAGGCTATGCAGAAGCGTGATCATCAGCTCCTGAACATCCTGAAGGTTCAACTCCAACCCATCATGGATCAGATCAACAGGAAGTACAAGAAGTTCAGGCAGCCAGTCATCCAGGCTAATCTGCTCGAGCACCTCTTCCTCGAGTCCGACCCCAACTACATCAGGCCAGATGTGGCCGAAGGCGAGCTGCGGCCGTATGAGATTGTCAAAGACAAGCACGACAACGATGTCCTGCGGGAGACTGCGACAGGGAAGATCTATTACAACCTGGAGACGACGACCATCGAGGAACGTCTCTCGAACGGGTACTACTGCCGTCCTGACGATTTCCTTCGAGACATCAAGTCACTCGCAAAAGATGCCAAGAACATTGGTGACAAGGAGCGGACGCTCAAGGCGAACGAGCTCGTCAGCAATGTCGAGGTGGACGTTGCCAGCATCGCATCAAACACTGCCACCATTGACTGGGAGGCCCTCTGCCAGAGGCAGATCCAGCGGGCCAAGGTCGCCGCCGAGAAGGACCGCAAGAGGAAGGCCCTGCAGTCGATCGTCGACCGCGTTCAATCGGACGCTGCTGGCGGAAATGACAGCGACTCCCAAGGACCGGTCGTTCTCGGCGAGCCGATCCCCGGATCCCATGTCGCGACGCGATTCCAGCTGATGAGCCCGCCTCCGCAGGCTCAGAGCTCCGACTCGCACCACCTGAGCAACGGAACCTCAAAGCCCTCCAACGATGGCGACGTACAAATGGGTGGTGTAGATGGTGACACGCAACTGGGTTCGCCGAATCACGAAATGAGACCGCCATCGCAGTGGCCAAGGACCGAGCCCCGATCTGCCGACGAGTCTGCCAAAGCAACGGTGGGTACTACACACCTGTCGCAGAGGTCGGCCATCACAACCGTGCCGCCTGGCGTGTCGCCTTCGGCTCTGGCCAACGACGCATCCACGACTAAGACGTCTGACCCGTCCGAGCGGTCATCCAGCAAGTGGAGCACCCAAGTCACAAACGGCTATCACCCGAACCAGGACACGCAGAATGACAGCTCCGACCTCCAAGACACACTTGTTCACCCGGGGGCCAACATACCGCCCAGCCAGGTCCCTTCACTAGAAGAGAACTGGGTGCCCTCGCAAGTCGACGAGAGCGTCGTCCACCCAATGGAGCCCCCGTCACGCAACTCGGGCGGCGAGCACACCAGCAGCAGCGGCGCCGGCAAGTCCCAGGCCCCTAGCTTGGGCAACATCCTCAACGACTCGCCGGCCGACGAGTTCCACATGCGCCACTCCGGCTCGTCATCACAGCCGCTCGTCATCGACCAGAGCTCGGTGGACTCCTTCCTGGAGGAGATCACGCATCGCACGTCGGGATGCACCATCGAGCAGCTCGAGCAGATCAGCCGTGAGCTCATGGACGCCATCTGGCGCACGCGCGACGAGTGGAACAGGATGAAGGTCCTCACCGACCTCAAGGCCGTCTTCAACGACACCATCGGCGACATTGAGCAGATGCAGGCCATGATGCAGTCCACGCCCGAGGATTAGGACCCCTCGGCGCTGCGGCGTGGACTCCGCCGCCCGACCATAGCTCCAAGGGTGAACGGGTATCATCACCAAGTGTAGAGGCCTTGGGTGTGGGGAAAGGAATGAACGAACGATGGGGATTTAGTCTACGCATTCCTGAAAACTGATTTTTCTCGATTGACAAGCGGACCTTGGTTGAGGCTGCGAAAGGGTACAGGGGCTGTTGGTAATGTATTTTTACGGAATGGCATGAGGAAAGGAGACTGTTTGCACGCTTGGCCTTCGCATTGTAGCATACTAGAGAATGCAGCCTGGTTGCTGGATGACAAGTCTGGGGTGATTCCAGTGATAATGCGTTCCATCGCTCGCTTGAGACGGGTAAAGTGAGGCTGACAGGCTGTTGATCTCGGTAGGGTCATGCTACTACTCTTCTGTGACCAGGCCAGTCACACTTTTCATCACAAGAGTCCATGGTGTGAGGGAACATCACGATTTGCATACCGGCGCAGGAGGGTCGCGGAAACGATGGCCGCCCTCGCAACCGCCAAATCGACCAACAAGCGTCAAATCGAGCCTGAGAAATCGCGATAAGCTCTCTGTCAACTTCAAGAAATTGACATAGCCTCCCTCTTGATTCTAAGAATCAAGACATTCTCTTGGATAATTATAGATATTTCAAGGGCAACGCATCTGGACGGCATCATAGCTGGACGGCATCATCGCTGGGCCGGCAAGTCGGCCATATTTTCTGTGGCCCTCATGCGGCGGTACATCTGAACATCTTTTTGTACGGTTTACTCAGTTATTCGCGACTACTCGATCGCGGTGCCCCTACTCTCACATGATCCCATGATCGCCCTCCCGGGCGGTACTCCCACAAGTGCCAAATGAACTCCTGACGCCAGTTATTGCCACAAAATTGGACACATGTAGTCCCTGGATACCCCCTCGCTGCTCTGATCACCATGCGTGCCATTCCCACCCAAAGTACTGCCTACTTCCGGCCCAGGCTACGCCGAGCCCTCTTAGACACGTTGCCAGAGGCGTCGTCTTCGTCGGAGGGTGCGCGGCGGGCAGGCCTCTCAACTGAGTCCAGGACAGGAAAGCTCGCGGGGCGGGGCGAGTGACCCATCTGCCTCTGGCTCGCGAGAGGGTTCTCGATCAACTTGCGCTTGTTGGGTACAAAGTAGTTCATGGCAGTGGCGGTTGTCTCCTCCAGCTTGGACTGGATTGTATGCTCAGACGAGGAACGACTGCAGCTAATGTCATCACTGACACGTTTTTTCGAAATGTGCTTCGCCTCAGCGGTAAGGGAATCGAAACGCTCGAGGAGGGACACCACTGCCTCTGTGACGTCTTTATTGCGCCTGACGATCTCCGCCTTGATATCGTCTGTCGCTTGTTGAATCATGGATTTACATTCCGCGAGGATTTCTTCCTTGAATGCTTCTTGCGACTGCTTGGTTTCCTGCTGACTTAGGGGGATGTGCTCCTTGATGTGGTCGACGCATTCCTTGACGGCGGCGATATCAAGCCCGAGATCTTCAGACCGGAACCTCACAGCCTCGACCTGCTCAAACAGAACCCTTGCGTCGGCGAGAGTGATAGTGGCGGCGCTTCGATTGCCGTTATCAAGGTCGGGCTCCTCCTGGTGGCTGATGAGAAAGTCGGCAAGCTGCTCATTGACGTCCGTGATGAGTTTTCCGAGCTTGTCTGAGAGAACCACATCTTCTCCGATGACCCTGGAGGGTGCCATCTCAAAAGGTGCGTCGTACTTGGTGATGAAAGGCCGAGTTTCGTCCCACGGACGGCCTTCGGATCGGGGTTGTTCAACCTGCATCTCCTTGAGAATGATGCTAGGCTTGCGAGGAGGCAGTGGCAATGCACAGGGCTGGCTGTAGTCCAGTATGTGACAAGTTCCGGCGAACCTGTCCCATTGTGCCTGAGCGACCTCATCATGGAGCTTGTCAGCAGATGTTCCGAAAAGAACGTTGCTCTTGACGACATCTTCGAAGAGAGCCCTGATGAGCTTGTGCTTCGTTGCAACCAACCAAATAAAGTTGTCGAGCTTCTGGTACTGCCGCTGAACTTCGGCGTCGGAGACGTGGTAGGCATTGCGCTCGATGAGATGCCGCGAGATGTGGTAGCCCGCCCACGTTGCTGCGAGCTTGACGTTGATGGTTCCCTCGGGCCCTGCGCTCCACGTGTCCTCACCAGTGATGGAGAAGAAACGGAGCCGCGCGATCATTTCGCGCACGATGGGCGTTGTAAAGAGATGCAGACCGGCCAGGAAGCGCAGGGCCATGTACACTGCATGGCCCCAGAAGTCATCGTTGTTGAACCCAGCTGCGTAAGCCCTTGGGATGACCTTGGCAAGGGTCACAACGTCGCTGGGGAGGCCCTGACGGATTCTCCCAGCGTTTAGGCCCATCGCGCGCGGCCACATGGCTAAGCGGATGTAGGATTCCATGTCGCCAGCCTGGTCCCAGAGGTTGTCAAAGCTGAGTCCCTTGACGAAGTGTGCTACCACTTCGGCCGCGAGATACACCGAGACATGGCGAGGCTGAGATTCAGGGGCATCCTTGGTGAATTGCTTGACGAAGCGGACGCAGGACCAGACGAATTGCTTGCTGTTTGAAGCTAGGCGGTGCTCGGCTGAGTTGACATGGGGGAAGGCTTGGAAATCCTGGTCATCCCACTTGGTCCCCGGGACGACAAGCTCAGATCGCACGCAGCTTCGAACTTGTTGAGGGTCCTACGGATTTGCGCACGCCGTTGATGTCCGCGGGCCGTTCTGGTGGTCTTCCTCGTCCGAGTCGTAGATCAGGTAGTATTCACCCTTGGTAAGATGGCCCTGGCCGGGCGACGAGTGGTTTTTCGGGACGTTGTCGACTTCTTCTTCGTCGTCACTCGTGGTCGAGACAGGTTCGCGAGTACCGACAGGAGGCGCACCCGGCGACTCGAGATCCTCGCTCCCCATACCGGGAGAGGTCATATCCCGGTCGGAGTCAGGGACGGCTTCTCCATTGACGTGCTGGTCGAGTTGATTGTCTTCCATGATGATGAAGGTGGATGTATGCGAAGCTGGCTGGAAGGAGCGCGATCTTGATACGAGACGACTTCGGTAACGATGAACGCAAGGATGAGGACCCTGGATGGGCTCCTCTATTCGAGGAGGAAAGTGTCTAGTATCGGCAGAAAGTCGTATGTGATGCGCAGGTGAAGGAGGGATGGACGGTGGGAAGGGGACAGGAAGAGAGTGGGAGGAGGAGAGGTGGAAGAGGAAGAGGAAGAGGAAGAGAAAGAAGGTGGGGGGAGATGAAAGTGCGGAAAGGAGAGGTTGTGCGCTCTGCTCCAGCAGAAAGAGAAGGAGCCGCAGAGAAAGGTGTTGTTGCCATGGAAGTTGAAAATTTTGGAGGAAGGTACGCGGAAGTGAATTCCCAGACCGAGCTCCTTCCCCGAGAAGTGCGTGGTGACGGTTCAGGAACCCCTTTTCTTCTGCCCCACTTCTTGCATCAAGAGCAGCATGCATCCAAGAAGAATTATTGCGCTGAGACTAGTATCTGAATCACGAAAAAGACATAAGATTTGATGCTGAGGACTACGGGCAGGTTTTAATTCTCAAGACTTAATAGCTGCACCGTTGGCGTGGCGGACCAGGGCACGAAGAGGCGGCATGGAGTCATTCAGAGAGCAATGTTTAAACAGAGACATGGCTTCCTAGTCACTACTGCATACACAACACCACACGAAACAAGACAGAAAAGACATCTCTGAAAGTTCTTGAGGGCCTAGCTATCCCCGAGTACGAGTACAAAACGTCAATCAATACAGACTAAGCCTCCGAACGCCCCCAACTCCTATGCCGCTGTGAGTGCCAATCTGCCGTGCCCTCTGTCCAGGTCCGAATCAAGCCCTCCCTTCTCTCCCAGCCATGTCTGTCTGCTGTGCGACTCATACAATCGTGACCATGCCACGGGTCTCAGACCGCTTCATCTCCTTCCCTTCTTGGTGGGGGGCGGGCTGCGCGATGCAGACACGCTGCTGTACCGCCTCTTGACGGGCGGGTGTCGCCTATCATCCTCTGGGTCGGCGGACGGGTCGCGCTTCGTAGGGGGCGGGCTCCTGGAGCGGGAGTCGTAACTGTCCCTCCTCGCGTTGCGTGCACCCCTGGGCGGCGGGGTCGGGGATCGGCTGTCGGGGGCAGCACGACCGCGGCGAGCGGGAGGTGGCGAGCGGCTGGGCGATCGGGAATCGTAGGATGCGCTCCGGTCCCTGCTGTCGTAGCGAGCTCGCTTGCGCGGGGCGTTGCTGATCGAGGAGCTGTTCCTCCTACGGCGGGGAGGAGGAGAGGCCGACGCGTTGCGGGGAGTCGGGCTGCGGCCTCGAGATGCAGCGGTCGCAGGGGCCCTGCGAGGTGGGGGGCTGGCCGAGTAGGAAGCATCCCGGGCTGCTCGCCGGGGAGGAGGGGAGCGGGATCGGCTGACAGACGAGCTGTTGCGCCTCCTTCGCGGGGGCGGGGAGTCGCTCAGGCTGCGGTCGCGAGGCGCACCTCGAGCAGGAGGGGGGGATCGAGAATCGCTGGAGTACCTGCGCCGTCTGGGCGGAGGGCTGGCAGATTCAGAGGCATCTCGCCTGCCTCGGCGCGGGGGCGGAGTGTATGAGCGAGAGCGCGAGCGCGAGCGGGACCTGCTGGAGTAGGAACCTCGATCGATGGCGCGACGGGGAGGGGTCCGGGACCTCGAGCGGGAGTAGGATGATCCCGTGTACGACGAGTAGCTCGACACGGAGTCGGAGTCGGAGTCATCAGCGGCCGGCGCAGGCAGCGCAGGCTTGGGCATGTTCTTGAGGAACTCGCGAGAATCCTCCGTGATGGCACCCATTCCAATGCTAGTGAAATAGTTGATAGAGAAACGGATGTTGCGTGCATTGTCCCGGGGGAAGATGCCAGCCAGGCTGGGTTGGAGCATCTCGTCCTTCAGGTGGGCCTTGAGCTTGGGCATGCCCAGCTCTTCGCCGAGATGGGAGAAGAGGATCTTGATGAAGATACGGCTCGAGCTCGTAGTCTCCTCTTCATTAAGATGGATGGCTGAAAGGACGTGCCAGCCGATGGCATCGCTGGCGAGCAGGCTGGCAAAGAACATGGCAATGTTGCGCAGTCTGTTTGTCTCGTATCGATGGATCTTGTTGTAGTAGTCGATGAATGAGTCCTCAAAGAGACCCGTCCAGAGCCTGTTCAGCTTGGCGAAGCGTTCGCCGATGAGGCCGTGGAATTTGGTGAAGTTCTTCTCCTGAGAGCAGATCTCGACAATCATGGACGGCAGCTCTGGCTCCTTGCCTACCGGGAGCTGGACGCGCAGAAGCTTGTGCACTGCTTCTTCGGGGTCGATGGACGACATGATGGTGAGGTAGATGGTGCGGCGCAGGTTGACGAGGTCGGTGTTGGACTGGTCCTTGATCTCCGTGGCCTTTTGCTCCTCATCCTCCTCCTCCTCGGAGCTCTCATCCTCATCTTCGTCATCGTCGTCGTAGTCGCTACCTTCGCCGAGGATCTCCGCCTTGAGTCTCTTGTATGCTTCCTCGTGCTCTTCCCAATCGGGGTCGTACTTGAAGATGTTGAGGCCGTCTTGGACGTCGATCTCGCCATCGATGTCGACCTGGTGCGTGATTTGATCCTCCTCCTCGACCAGGTCCAGCTCGTCCTTGATGGGAGGGTTGTCTTTGAAGCTGTCCTTGCGCACCTGGAAGAGAACCTCGATCATGTACTGCACACGCTTGTCGATGTCTGCCTCGTGAAGAACGTTTCGCAGCTGATCCCACACGGCCATGGCGATGGCAGGCTGCATCTGGTTCAGGTGTTGTCCGACTTCGCGCATGAAGTTGACGGCGATCTCGACACTTTCGTCGGTCGGCTTGTGCAGGAGCAGCAGCAGCATCTGGCCGGCCAGCATTTCGTGGGCGACCTGCTGATTGACAAGGTGGGCGAGGAAGGTGGTGCTCGAGACGCACACGGCCTTGTCGCCGCGCTTGAAACCCTTGCGGAAGGAAATGATGAGGCGCTTGACGAGGAGTTCGCCGACCGCGGGGAGTTTCGTGTTGACGATCGCGGCCATGGCGGCGAAGACGGGCGTGAAGGGCAAACTGGCAGCTTGTGCCTTCATGATGCTGCGACAGAAGAGACCGCGACCCTTGATGAGGTTTTCGCCGAAGAGCTCGGGGACGATGTGCTTGATATTGGAGTAATTGACCTTGTTGATGAGACCGTTGATGGACTTCTTGAGGGCCTCCCACATGAGTCGCTGGTATTCCTTGCTGGACTTGTCGGTGATCTGGCTCTGGAGAGCGCGCAAACGGGCGGGTGGGATGTAGGTTCCTCCGGATCGCATTGTCAGGAGCTTCTCGTACTCTGCCTTGGCGATGGCCTGCTTCTCCTCTTCGGTCTTGACCGGGGGAGGGGTTCGCTCGCGGGGGGGAGGGCGGTATTTGTCGCCGCCATCGCGGGGGCGGCGGTGGTCGCGGTTCTGGCGGTCGTTCTGGCGGTCGTCACGTTCTCGGTCTCGTCCGCGTCGAGGGGATCGCGGTGCCCGTTCGGGGGAACCATCTCCCGCAGGAAGGGGAGATTCAACCTCCGCGGAAGCCATGGCGCCTGTTGTCGCGATGATTCGCGCCTGCTGACTGCTGGCGAGAGATGGTTGTGGCGGGCTACAACGGCGACAACCGGGTGAGGTTGGTGGTCGTGTGTAAGGATGGACGAGGACGAGGCAGCGAGGCAGAGGCAGCCTTGTATTCACTTGGGCAAGCTCGAACTTTTTCGACTGCCAGCTGCGGGTAGGTGGGTCCTGGCGGGGCCGTCGCCATGAATGTGGCTGGGAGTCGGGGCTGAGAAACATCGCTGACTAAGCGTCCGGGCAACGTGGGATCCATCGACTTGTGGTTCTGGTGTTGCTCTGTTTGGTCTTCCTCTGCTTCGTCCTCTTCACTCAAGGAACCGCGCGTAAGTTGAGTCAACCTGAGTTCTCATACAACCAGAGAAGGTTCATCCAGCCAACAGATGGCAGACTGCCAGATGACCCCAAGCCAAGAGCTGGTGCTGCTTTGCCCAGTCGAACTCAGAGGCCATACCGGATGTTCTTCGCCCCAGGATGCTGTGGGATGACTTGCCTCCCTGGACCTGTGCGGTGGCTTTTGGTGGCGTGGCGCCATGAGTGCCAATTTTGCACCGATGCCTCCTGTTTGGGACATACTCTCGGAGTATCCATGGAGCTTGCTGTTTTTGGTTGGCATGTCGGAGTTGTGCTGTGCTCTGTGGCCACTTGGTTCTGCGGGCCGCTGCACTCAGGGGATGCTGGACTTCTTGGTTAGCTGAGAGCCCATACTCGTCGTTCATTTACCGCACTGGAGCTTCTCGGATGAAACAAAACGTCAACTTGACGAAGAAGGAAAGGCTTCGATTGGAACAAAGCCATGATAAGTCGCCTCAGGGCCAGTCGCCCGTGGTACTCCCAGAAAGCCTGAGTTGTCGAAGAGCTCTACGTAATTTTGAAAGTCTGGTTTGCTAAACTTTTGTTCAAGTTGCGAAGCGCGCTCACAAAGTCTGTCATCCGAACTTCGCCGTCGGCCAACAGCGGGTGATTCACCGCGGCCTTTCCGAAGGACGCGTTCCATTGTTGAATCACTAAATAGGCAATCTACAATGACGGAAGCTCTCTATCGTCTGCTCGGACTAATGTCCTCGGTCTTTATCTGCCGGAGAAATACCCTCTTCGTCGCTCAGAACTGAGAGTTCGGACAAGTTCAAAACTCCGGAAACCCCCTCACTCAACTTTTGAACCGGAGCTTCTGGTTCCGCTTTACTCTATGAACAACAGGAACATATCACCCATACGAATGTAGTATCCAGCGCAGGCGCCATCTTTCGGGATCTATCCGACCTCCCCTGAGTGGTGCGGTTCTCAGCCAATTGCATGATGATCTACCCCTAATCGCCTTGTATGCAACCTGCCCCGGAATCGCCATCGCCGGACGACTCCAACGGGAAAATACTCCGAAGTCCGAATGCCAGGAACAGACCTCAACTCGCCATCGATTGCTACCTACTTGAACATTCAGCCTAACATTCGGCATTCTTCAATTGAGGTATAAAAGGTCCCCCAACCTACCCGGAGAAACAAACACATGGCCCCTGGTGAGTAGATCTCATCGGCACCACCGCGTATCCGCCCGCCCCCGGCTGACCATGAAGTTTCTCCAGCTTCTCGCCAGCGCCCTGCTCGGCAGTGCTGCCGTGGCATCTGCCGCCAAGATCAAGAAGCGCTGCGAAGAGGAGCCGACAGAGGGCACCTTCACCAACCCCATCATCTACTCCGACTTCCCTGACAACGATGTCTTCCGCGGCCCCGATGGAGCGTACTACTTCTCAGCCTCCAACTTCCACTACTCCCCAGGCGCGCCCATCCTCCGCTCCACGGACCTCGTCAACTGGGACCTCATCGGTCACTCCATCCCCCGCCTGACCTTCGGCGATGGCTACGACCTCCCCACGGACGGCCCCGAGCATGCCTACCGTGGCGGCACCTGGGCCTCCACCATGAGGTACCGCGAGAGCAACGGCCTCTGGTACTGGGTCGGCTGCACCAACTTCTGGGTCTCCTGGGTCTTTACGGCCCCGGAACCCACAGGGCCGTGGCACAACAATGGCGCAGTGGCCTGGAACGGTACATGCTAGTAGGTGATCCCGAAGTTCATCTACTCGTATTTTTGGGAGCTTTGCGACATGTCTCTGCTCTCCAGGCATGATGAGCAGCTCTCAACACCTCCATAATGGGCAATTACTAACTCCGGTGGCCGATAGCTATGACAACGGATTGCTAATCGACGACGACGACACCCTGTACGTTGTCTTCGGCTCCAACGACGTCCGCCTGGCCCAGATGGACGAGACCGGGACCCAGCAGGTCCGCATGCAGAGCATCCTGAACCGGGACGATGTCGGGGCCGACGGCCTCGAGGGCAACAGGATGTACAAGATCAACGGCCTGTACTACATCCTCAACGACCGCCCCGGCGGCACCACGTACATCTGGAAGTCCGAGAGCCCCTGGGGCCCCTACGAGTCCAAGATCCTCGTCGAGGACGTCACCCCCCCGCTCGCCGGCGGCAACTCTCCCCACCAGGGCAGCCTCATCGAGACCCCCGAAGGGGACTGGTACTACATGTCCTTCACCTGGGCGTACCCCGCCGGCCGCCTGCCCGTCCTGGCCCCGATCACCTGGGGCGACGACGGCTTCCCCGTCTTCGTGACGGGCGCCAACGGCGGCTGGGGCGCGCGGTATCCCCTCCCGTTCCCCAACGCCACCGCGACCCCGAAGAACTGGGACCGCACCGACACGTTCGAGGGCACGACGCTGCACCCCTCGTGGGAGTGGAACCACAACCCGCACGTGGCCAGCTACGAGGTCAACGACGGCCTGACGCTGCGCACCGCCACTGTCACGGAGAACATCTTCCGCGCGAGGAACACCATCACCCACCGCACGCACGGCGAGTACCCCGTCGGCACCGTCGAGCTCGACATCTCCAACATGGCGTCCGGCGACCGCGCCGGCCTGGCCGCCTTCCGCGACCAGGTGGGCTACCTCGGCATCCACCGCGAAGGAAACGCGTACACCCTCGCCTCGGTGCAGGGCGCGATCATCAACGAGTGGGACGGCACGACGGAGAGCGTGGGCGAGGTCGTCGCCTCCCGGGCCCTGCCGTCCGGGACCACCAAGATCTGGCTGCGCGTGGCGATGGACACGCGCCCCACGGGCGCCAGGACCGCGGAATTCTCGTACAGCCTGGACGGGGAGACGTTCGAGGAGTTCGGCCCGACGTATCAGCTGTACGGCGGGTGGGCGTTCTTCATCGCCTACCGCTTCGGCATCTTCAACTTTGCCACAGAGGCGCTCGGCGGCTCGATCCTGGTCGAGTCTTTCACTGCCGAGTGATCTGCCCGTCTCTTCTTCGTGTGAGAGGGAAACCTCGTTAGTTCGAAGGCCTAAACTCCACAACTAGCACCTAGGAATAGAATATGTGTTGTGAGCCAGATGATGTTCAGTGAAGAGTGACGAAATACCCCTGAGTACCCCCGCTTAGTCATCCATCCCTTGGACGGTCTCCCAGCGGGGACTCGCCCCAATTTAGCTCCACCCCTGAAAGATCGCAAAGGTCACGACTCCAAACCGCCAAACTCGACGACTTCCCATCCCGTCCCTTTTCTCGCATCCCACCTCCCACCTCTCACCACACCACGAACCCCACCGCCCCTGCGCACTGCAGTACCGTTCCCGACTCTCCTTGACCACAGCCAAACACGCTCGTTCACGTCCGCAACAGTCTCTCGACAATGGTACGCGTCCCATCCTACATCCACCCCGAGCCAGAAAGGCCACATGCGCTTCCTCGGGAGCACACCAGGCCCAGAGCTCCCTTGCTCGCCACCTCCCTCCACAAACCCTCGTCAACCCCCCTCGGGAGAACTAGAGTCTAACTCGTCTGCATCCATCTCAGCTCGACAAAATCGTCGGCCTCGCCATGCTCGTGGCCGCCTCCGTCATATTCACCTACTACACGATCTGGACCCTTCTCATCGTACGTGTCCCCTCGCACGCGCGCACGCGGCACCATGACCCGAAACACACCCCGCGAACAAACAGACCCTTTCTCCACGTCGCAGACTCCCCAACTAACACCCCCCGTCCAGCCCTTCGTCGACGACGACCACCTGCTCCAGAGCCTCTTCCCGCCCCGCGTCTGGGCCATCCGCATCCCCGTCATTCTTATCCTCGTCGGGTCCGCCGTTGTCGGCTCCTTCCTCGCCATGGTCATGATTCGGAGCAACAGGAAGAAGTCCGCCAAGGCCAAGGCCGCCGTGGCGAAGAAGAAGAACTAAGCAACCAATAATCCCGAGGGAAATGTACAGGGGATCATGGCGGGACACGAATACAACGGTGCTACATGCAAGCGCATCTATCTTACCGCGCATCCCACACCCCATCACGTCAGATCGAGAAGAAGGATCGCAGTGATGGGTATCTAATGGTTATTGTATTTCAGCGGGCGGCCTACGGGCCATGCCTCGCTGCTTCGCGGCGCCGCGGGGCGCGTCGCGGAAACTACCCTAGTAGCAATACTCGCAGAGTGTCAAGCCAGACCCGAGCCCAGACCAATCCACAAAAGAGCGAGTTGCTGAAGTCCCTGATCCCCCACACATCCAACCAGACTGCGTGCCCTTCGTCCAGCAATCACTGCAAAAAGTGAGCGGAGAATGGAAGTGTGACCGAATGCCGATGCGACCGTGTCCCCAACGCCAACTGAATGAACTCCCGTGATGCGCGACCCTCAAACCCTCTGGTCCGCGAAATCGAGAATCTCGCAGTCGTCCTCGAAGAATCCGTCGTCCTCCTCCGCCCGCCTTCCGCGTCGCCTCCTCGTCGTCACCACAATCTCGTCAGGCTTGTCGCCCGCGTGCATGACCCTCTCCATTGATGAGGTGGGGAGGGCTCGCGGGTCGTCCGAGGTGTTGAAGTCCTCGTCCGGCAGGACAACGTGTCCGAGGTCGAGCTTGACAGCGTCGAGTTTCTGGCCAAAAGTCCACGGCTTGAATGGATAAGCGTGGTAGCTCGAAGATGTCTCCGCACCCTGCGTTTGCACTTTCTGCTGCTGCTGCTGCTGCTGCTGCTTCTTCTTCTTGCCAACAGGCCGCTCGTCAATCGACGTGTCCGCCATCATGTCAGCGATGGCAGATACATCGGCGGCTGGCGCAGCCGCACCGTACTCGAACAGGCCAACACGCCTGTCCGTGTGGAACGGTTGATAGGGAGCACTGGATTCTATCTCAGCCTGTGGGATGGATGCTTCGGCGCTGAGGTCAGACTGGGGCATCTTGCCACGCGGGTCCAGCGTCAGGGTGTTGCCCGCATCCAAGTCCTGGTCCGCCATGTCTGGATACTCATCATTTTCGATGAAGTGCCTGACAGCAGGTGGGAGGGTGTCACCAGGCAGCAGAGGAAGCTTGAAGTCTTTGTAGAGGCCACCTCGCTGGGCCCTGTGCTTCTCGGACGCGGCAGGTCGTCTCGTCTTCGAAGGGAACGTCCGGACCAGCCCGTCACCCAGCACGTACAGCGTGTGGTACCTCTTACCAGTGAGCCACATGACGCACGATGCCGAGGGCAGAAGCGAGCTGGGAGGAAGGGACACGCGGTTGTCCGCCGTGTGGCGCAGCTGGTTGATGGCCGTGCCTGTCTTCCCGAGCGAGTGACTAATGCTCGCGGCAATGGCACGCCCACCCTGGCTGGCGTTCTCAACGAAGTTGGCCCCGTTCGAAGGAGACAGACTGGCGCTGCCTCTGCGAGGGCGAGAGATCAGGGGCCGGGCTGCTTGGAAGGCTGCTCCAACCGCACTCGAGGCGATCGAGACAGCCGAGCTGGGCGTCTCGGAAGCAGGCGCTCCGTTGGGCTCCGTCGCCCTCCTACGGCGCGGCGGGGGCCACGTGAAAGCGATCTCGGGCATGTCGAGTAGATGCACAGTGCCCCTCTCCGTGATCATGGCGAGGCGCTCGCCATTGGGCCTCGCCCAGGCCACGTCCACGATCCGTGCAACCGTCATTCTGGAGAAGTGAGCGACTTGCCGTACTCTTGGGCCCAGTGCGGTGGTGGCATTTGACACCTGGAGAGGGGAAGACTTGGTGTACTGAACACGCATCAGGTCCCACACCATCTGCACGTCGCCCTTGCTGCTCGCTGTGAACAGGGATAGGCCCGATGGTGAGAATGAGAGAAAGCTGCAGCCAAGGGGCGCTGGAAATGTGCTGATGGGATGGATTGAAGCCGAGGCTCCGATGGTGCTCAGGTCGATGATGGAGACCAGACCGGGCTCCTTGCTTGCAACAGCGTGGCCAGGGGTGCCGTGTGTGGGGGGGAACTGAGGTCCGTCCTGACGAGGAGGGTACGAGCCCGCCCACTGCTGGGCTGCCGGCAGCTGCGGTGAGCGTTGCGGCTGGGGGGCGTTCTTGTTCCAGTAGGCGTTCCAGGCTTGGAGGCCTTGCTGTCCCACCCATTTGGCACCAGAGATCAGCTCCTGCGTCGTCTCGCGCATGATCTTGTTCATCATGCCCTCGGGAATGGGCAGATCCAGCGTCGAAGACACCGTGGGGAGAACGGGACCAGTCACAGATGACAGGCCTGGACCCTTGCCAATAACCGGGACGGGGACGTGTGCTCGAAGTGCGATTTGCGTCGAGGGAGTAGGCGGGCAGTGGGCAAGCCAGCGGCCACTTAGTGAAAAGATGGGTGTTTGAGGGCTGACTCGCGGGGTAGGTGCAGGTGACGGTCGTCCGGAGTCCTCAGAAACATCACCTCGAGGAGCCTGCTGAAGCGTTGTCCAGATTTTGCCTGCACAGCCGGCGTGGAGCTTGCCGTCATTAAAAGCGCCCTCCATCAGGCGGTACAGCCAAACCTCGCCAGTCGTACCGGAGGCCACGGCAATATGACCGTCGTCGGCCTTGATCTTGAATGCACCGGTAGGAGGAGGCGCCTTGAAAATGGGACTCGTGATAGATGTTGTCAAAGGCACCTTCGGAGCCTCCAGAAGCACATCGATAAGCGTGTTCGTTTTGAGGGAGTACAGCTCCACTGTCGTTTGGTAGTACTCGATGGTTGGCGACATCCGACCGGTGACCGGCTCCCTGTGGCTGCTATCAGGCCGAGGGCTGCCGGGGACTTCGAGATTGCCGTCCGATGCAACATCATTCACGCGCTGGATGGCGATTTCCGGCATCGCGCGTGGCAAGACCGGGCCGTGGAGCACGACGGCGACCAGTGGGTACGCATCGGCCGAGGGTCCCGAGGAGATCCAGGGTAAGATCTTGGCCTCGAGAACGGCGCCGCGAAGCCCTTTCAGACCTGCGACACGGTCGACACCCCGCTTGGAGACGGCATGGACCTCAAGGCCCCCTTCATAGCCGGCGAGCACGACATTGTCAGAGCCTGGCAGCAGCTCTGTCTGGCCAGACGGGAGCGTGTCGAAACCGAAGTAGTAGCTGCCCTGGCCAGCCTTGACACCCGTGCCGGCGGTCACGTCGAAGTCGAGGTCAGGTGCACCATAGAAATGCGGCTGAGGGTGATGGGGGAGAGGAGGATTCTGCATGCCGGAGCGAGCCTGCGAGAATGGGGACTGAACCGACGCGCGACGCATGGCGGCGGCAGCTGACACTTGAGCATGGGTTTCGGGTGAGAAGTTGGTCTCTTGCTGGTAGCTCAGAGGTCGGCGGAAGCTGCTGGGAATGCTGTTGGGAGGTGAAGGAGAAGCTGCGAGCTGCGGGCTCGCCATATGCCGTTGCTGGCTTGCCCAGTTGTAGGGAAGCCGGGCGTGGTCCTCGTATGATGAGGGCTGAGTCGGAGGTGACTCGCCCATCAAGCTGATCAGATTGCCGGGCGAGCCAGCAAACACGTTCCGCGCCCACTCTTGATGTGTGCTCGCAGCGGTACTTGCGGTGGACAAAGCATCCATGGGCGGAGAGCCGACGGGATGCCCATCATGAGTCGCAGACGGGACCACCGGCTGGATATTGGGAGACGCGACGGATGACGAGGAGGCAGACGGAGTGTTGAGGTTGTTCGAAGGGCTTCCGCTGCTTTGAGCGCTCTTAGCAATGGTCCAGGTGCCAGGTACGTCAGAACAGAGGGCTTACGAGAACTTTCCAGCGGCAAGCTTGCCTACGGCGGAGGCAACGCTGCCGCCATCTTTTGCGTGCTTCTTGTCCTTCTTGCCTAGATGTGGGAACCGCAAGTCAGCAGCCCGTTTCAAGTGCTTCCCCGGTTGGTGACTGGGGTTGTCTTCCAAAACATACTCGGCATTCAAGCTGTAGTGCGCAGGCAGCCAGAGCAGGTGTCCCGCCCTGGATCTGGCGTTCCTGCGCGATGCAACTGTTCTCAAGCAGCGGCCAACAGCAGGTCAGGTAGGCGTCAAGTGGGGTTGTTGACGGCGGCAGTATCGACGAGTTACGGTGAGCGTTCTGTGCTTGGTTGAAAATCGGAGAGCTATGCGAGGCCCGGTTGACGCCGAGCAGGATGGCAACGCGTCGAGCGGCAGGCGTTGACTGTCGTTGCGGCGAGAGACTCGGTCACAAAGGAGCGGATGCGTCAGGAGGCGGAGGGAGGACGGGCGTGGACCCTTGGAGGGGTAGTAGCGGGACTATTACGGGATGGCAAAGAGGAAATGTCTATGGGCTGAGAAAGGAAAACAGGAGAAAGAGTCTTTGAAAGTCGTGAGTGATGCCGTTGCTCGTGAATCTTTGGGTATGTTTGTTTGGCGTGTGACTAACACGGAGGAGAATGGTCGAAGAGTGAGGAAGAGGAGGGACTCGAGGAAGCAGGAGCGCGATGTGATGGATGGCGATGTGCGACACGGACGCCGGCTCCACCAGGACGATAAGGTAGGGGGAAGGTACCTGAACGACGTACCTGTTTGTTGGATGGTTGTGGAAGGCGGGGGACTGGGCTGGGCGGGCTGGCTGACGGGCGAGAGATGATGAGGCGCTGCAGCCACGCCCCGGGTGGATCCGGGAGGGGAAGGAAAGTGCCACGGGTCCCGGTCCAGCTCAGACGTTCGCTGGCCCAGTGGCCTCAACAGGTGGCCTCAGCGGCATGGGGGTTGTCGAGGCGCTAACATCTGCCCGCTGCCAGATGCAGCACAGGGGTTCACCACGTTGGGGGCGGGGGAATTCGAGCGACGACCACTTCACGGTCAGCTCAGTCGAGGACCCCTTCGCGCATCTCGTACCTGACCTGGGATGTCCCTTATCGCTCCCATGCCTCCCGAGGTCGCCGGATTCCTTCCTTTGCGTTCCATCGTCCACCCAGGCAAGGACAGACCAGATGCTTCCGTCCAGCTGGCCACCCGACGACACAGGCACGGCATCACCGTCCCATTGCGGTCTTCCCCATCCATCAATGGGCAGCAGGCGATATGAAGAGGCACATCCCGAGTCCTCGTCATTCATCGGACTCGACGGCCACGGCGGCGGTCACACAGTCCCGGCGGCAAGGGCGCCAGGCACACGTCTCAATCCGTCTGACGAGCTGAGCCATCTCTGCTGAGTTCAAATCCAGTCACACACCCGCATCCTGTTTCTCCCTCACTGTCCCGAATTACCGAGGCGGGACATCAGCAGGCTTCAGTCCTGAATGACTGCATTCCCGGATCCTGCACGACTGATGACTGACCGGGTTGGATGACGCGACCACCGACTGGGAGCTGACCGGCCGTCACCGGATGATTCATCACCGGCAACCTGCTGGAAGCGACGCTTCTTGGACACTGTGCCCGGCCAGAAGCTGCTCCTCGTCTTGTACAAGTCCCGGCCAGTGACGACTATCCTTTGACCGCCTTTGACATCTGGCAGTCCTGTGACGACGTCCGCCGGAGCAAACCAATCCCATCCGTCGCCACGACCTTAGAGTCCCCCAAGCTCCGGGGACAGCCCAGTCTACATCGCGCGCATTTTCTTGGCCCTTCCCCCGTTATTGAAGCCGTCGCAGCTCCGGAACCCCATGCCACCTGACCTCGCATGTCTCCCCCCTCAGCTGGACGGGAGGGTCAGGTGCCACCGACCATTCAGCGCCGGCCCAGAGCCCACGAGAACCAAGGTGTCCGCGCCTCACTCTCCCGCCGGGCGCTGACGTAGGATTCCAACTGCCGTGCCCCCGGCTGCGCATTTCCATTCCAGCCATGGATAAATCCCGATGAATCCGGCTTTGTTTCGCATCCGCTGCCGCGTGTTATGTCATCGACGAGGGGTACCGTCGGCTTATCTTATCGGACCACCCCTATTCGAATGACGCCAACTGTGGCTGGGCCTCAGCCACCTCAGCCACCCCCTGCGGCCAACACCCCTGGGTCGCTTTCCTCATCGACTCAAGCATCCACGCCTACCAGACGTCCATCTATGAATGCCGCCCATTGTGTTGTCGTCGTCCGAGATAGTCTGGAGATCTCGTGGTTTACCTGGTCAACCTCAATGCTCTCAGAATGCGGCCTCGCGCGTTTTCAACCCCGTTTAGCTGTCTGCCACCAGTTCTGCCACGAGTTTCCAGGATCAAGTGATCATTGACTGGCAGTATGTGATAATTATAATGGTGGTTTGAAATTTGATTCCCCCCATCCGAGGTCAAATCGGGTTCTTTTCAGTGATTCCCACAGATTGATGACGGAAAGGACTTGGAAGCACATCGACACAAAGGAATCCAACGAGCTCTCCTACCTACCATTTAGTCATAATCGGGGATGGAAGATGGGATATAGAGAATGGATGCCGGCCTCTTGCTGATTTCCTGTGAACTGCCCAGGGTCAAGTCCACGATCTCATGGCGATCAGGTTGACCTCGTGGGGCATTCCCGCTGAGGGGCAGCAGGACGTCGATGACGAGGTTCTCTTGCGTGGGCTGCTAGAAGTCTATGCTTGTCTTTTCGCACCCTAGAATGCGGCGCCGGCGCCTGCTGATGTTGTTTTCTTCGTGGATTTCGGTTTCTTTCCGACAGGTGCGGTTGTGGAAGATGGGACCGCATCCGCCAGATAGTCGCCGCGAGGACGGTGAGTAGCTCACAGTCGACATATTCCAGAATCTTTTAGTTCTTGCCTGCTTCGTCTGCGTTGCACAACGCGAGCTTGTCCTGGTAGAATGATTGCCATGAAAGTTCCTCCTCAAGGCCCGGCCAGAGAAGCAGGGGTTTGACAGTCACGGTTGTCACGGGCCCTTTGCGGCGCTTCAGCTGAACAGAAATGAGCCATGCCTGGGTCCTTCTCATAGGACAGTGGAACTGAAAGGCTGCCAATTGTGGTCGTTCCAAGCTCGGAATAAGGCTGAAGAACAAATAGCCTCCGAGTTACGGCATCAAAAAAGAGATGGAGATCATATAGGCCTTTTACTTTCAAGAGATGGCAGACACATGCACGGGTGAAGGATGCCCAGTCTTCTCCCATCAACGTGACGTGTGCCCGCACCCATGCCGTCCTCCAAACGGCGGACTAGCAGGGAAGGGATCTGTGCCAGGGTGCGTGTGACCGCACACGCTCTAACCAACCCCATGCCATGAGCCTCGCAAAAGGAAAGAAGATGAATCAGGGCTTCCGCCCACTTCTTCTCACTCCAAAGTTACGAGTCAGGAGAATAAATCTTGGAGAAAACGCTCTGAAGGCCGGGCTGATTCCGCGCCGGCCGCTTCCCCGGCGGACAGCGGGAACGCCCGGCCATCCCGCCCCGGCCCCACTTCTTCTCCATACAAGACGCCGGACCCATCCCCGGGCCTTGAGAACAACGATTACGCATTCGTCAATGCCTCGTCAGCCATCTACTTGCTGTCAGTCTGGGACCCAAAAGATGTACGTAAACTTCCATTGATTTTTCCTCTCCATCCTGCGCCTTCTTGACCCTCTCGCCATGTGTCCTGCCCTGCCGCGTGCAACCAACCATTGATCTCAATGGATGGTTGCAGACGAACTCCTCCGCTAGACTTGCCGTGCTACATGCGTTGAAGCGGGGAGTCAGACAAGAAGGGAAGTTCCAGAGAATGCAGCCTCTTCGGTGCAGGAGCTGGTAGTTATGAAAGAAAAACAGAGACATAAAGCTGATGTCTTGAGTAGTAGCTGCTGTTAAACGGGTGGAGGATTGGGCAGTCAACCCACCGGCGACTTAAGTTGATGGAACACAAGCTGAGCCAATGTGACACGGGCTAAACTGTAAACGGGGCTACAGTTCTACAACCTTTGCAGCTGGTTGGCAGGCACATAGTCGTATGAGTCTCCTGTCATGTCTCAGTTCCTCAGGGTCACCTGGTGAGCAACTGAGACCCTCCAAATCTTGTTCGCTTCTCATGAGGAGATATGTCAACACCGAAAGGTGACGTTGGGCTGAGAAATTAGGCTAACCGCGATGCGGAAAGCTAGTTCGGTCAACGTCGGCCGGTAGAGTCGGAAGCTTCCCGTCCCTGAGACAGACCGCGACGCTACGAGCTCAGCTCCACCGTCAACGGCTCGAAATGGACGGCTTCCTTTCCACGCCACACGTGGCCGGCCGGGCCTGTCCACGCGTGATCGTGCGTGGGTGGAGAAACTTACTGACAGGCCGTTGAGTAAGTGGCTAGCTGATGGCTCGAGCCGACAGCGGTTTGCGAGAGATGGGATTCGTTTGCAGCCTCCTCGTATCGCCACCAGCATCACGAACTGTCAAGGTACTTCTCCTGGAGATCAAGGTCCAAGGCATGCGGGACATGGGGACTGACCAGAGGCCGTGACCTGCGTAAGTACGATGCAAGCCACCATGGCCAGCTACGACCACAGCGGCCATGGGCCTGCCGCGTCTGGCCATCGAGATACTCTCAAGTGGCCGGAGAAGGACAGTCTGCACTGAACTCTAACTCTTCGGCCCGTGGCTGAAGGAATACGAGGATGAAAACATCCTCTGGCGCTGCCGTCTGCTGTTCTCGGACTTATCTCCTCTCGAGCGTAAATCTCTTGATGGACGATCCGCGGCGTACCGACGTGAGTCTCTCGTGATCGATCCTGTGGTGGGAAACTCGTCTATAAATAAGAGCCTTCAACTCCGAGAGAATCTGTCTGGCATCCGCTTCCTAGTTTCTCAACATCAAACTCGCAGTCTTTATCTTTCCTGCTAGGACTTACCAACGTCCATACCACCTCAAACCACAATCATGGAGTCTATCAGTCATGCCATCGCCACGGCGGACCGCGTCAAGTCGTTCATCCATGCTGAGGTCAAGGCTAAGGACAACAAAATCACCACGGCCAAGGAGGCCGATGAGGCGCAGGAGGCCAAGGACAAGGTAAGATCCCTCGATGCCTGATGGACCTGTACTGACCGGAAACCAGGCCATCTCTGCTCTTCGAAGCACGGTCAGCTTGGTCGATACCACCCTGGCCGGGTTGCGGTCGGTCCGGCAGCCTCCTGAAGATGGACCTAAGAACACCATCAAGGCCACCGAGGCACTGAGGAGCCTACCTCCCACTGGCGATCTTACGGCTACTGCTGGGGCTCTTCCCGATGCAGCTAAGGACCTCATCACTTCCATGTCGGCAGACAAGACGGTTGGCCTGGGCGGTCAGACTCAGAGCCTCAAGGACATGGCCACGGCGATCAAGCCGATCGTGGACCGCTTCGACGACGTTCTTGTGAGCAGAAAGCACCACCCTCTCTCCCATGTCTGACCTGTATGCTCACATACACACCAACAACCAGTCCAAGCCGTACCTGAACCACTTCTCCGCGACCCTGAACACGGTCCCCGTCGTGGGTATCAAGAACGGCAAGATCATGTACATGGCCACAGTCTCCAACGCCCTGTCCAAGACGGGCACCAAGGATGAGTGGACGTACTTCAGCAGCCTTCCCGATGGCGTCAACATCGATGCCAACAGCAACATCCACCTGTTCCCTTACAAGGGCGACTTCTGCATCTCAGTCGGCACTTCCGTCTGGCGCAAGCGCCACCGCAGCCAAGACGACCCTATCTTGAAGCAGGCCGTCGACAACTGGCCCAAGATGTACCAGGACAAATGGGAGCCCATCAGTGACAAGGCCTTCCCCGCCGCCGACCTGCGTGACGTGGTGCCGTTCGCGGTGCTCGACACCAGCCGCAACGAGGTAGCCTTCCAGCTTGTCGTCCTCAACCAGAACAGCTCCCTCCAGGTCCTCGCCAAAGACGACATCTACCCATCAGGGAACAAATGGGACAACCTCAGCTGGCAGAAGAACAAGACAGACCCGGACACCGTGCCCGTCTGGAACCGCATCACCTACTGGAACAACTCGATCGTGGCGCTCGACAACCAGAACAACACCTGGACTCTGACGGTCAACTTCCAGAACGGCACGTACACCATTGGCGACAAGACGCCCATCAAGGCCACGTCCGAGTTCACCGCCACTGACATCGGCCCCGTCGCTGTCCAGGACGACGGCTACCTGTACAAGCGCTTCGTCCAGGACCCCCCCGCGGACGGCTCCGAGCCCCAGCTCCGTTGGACGCGCTGGATCGCCCAGGACGGCGTCACGCATCTCGGCGTCGCCGCGCCGGGCGTCATCCTGGACCTACAGACCTTGACCCAGACACTCAAGGCGCGCTATATCGACGCGCAGACTGCTCTCTACCCCGTCGTCAACAAGATCGACGCCTTCGCCATCACGCACCAGGTATACCTCGATCAGCTGCTCCAGGCCGCCACTGACTGGCAGAATGCCCCGGACGGCAGCGAGAAGCAGGCCATCGCCATTCGATCCGGACAGGGCTTCGTGAAGCACGCCAAGGTGTGGTCCAAGATTCTCAGCACCTCCGTCCTTAACACCAAGACCACCGTCAACATCATGACGCAGCAGCTGCACGACGTCAAGACCCAGCTCGAGATCCAGCTGCAGCTGCTCCGCGACAAGCTCACGTCGCTGCAGAACACGCTCAAAGCCCAGAAGGAGGCCCTGGGCAAGCTCAATGCCGCCTTTTGGGGCGCCGTCGGAGCCATGTTCCTCGGTATGGCCCTGGGCGTCCTCGCTCTCGCCACCGGCGTCGGTGCCTTGGCCGTCGTCGGAGCCGGAGCCCTTTTCATCGCCGGCTTCGTCGCCATGGTCACGCTCGGCGTCAAGATAAGCGAGCTGGCCGGCCAGATCAGCGACACGCAGTCGCAGATACGGGTGACCAACACGGCCATAACGGAGCTGTCGGCCGTGGTACAGAACTTCACCGACCTCGACTCCATGTACGGCACCCTCAACGTGTTCTGGGGCCGCATGTCGAACAATGCCAGCTCGCTCGGCACCATGGACAACGCCACGGCCGCAATCCTGGCCCTCGACATGTTCGATGACACCTCCTCCGTGGTCGCCGCGCAGAAGATGTCGGGCGAGATGGCCGACGCGGCCAAGCTGTATCTCGACACGCTGAACCAGCAGGGCATCCACATCCCCGACGATGATGAAAACGTTCTCCTTCTCTCAGAGAAGCCTGCGCCGCACCGCCTCGCGCTTGCCGCGGTCGACACGCCGCGCAGCCTCGACGTCCAGCTTCACCTCCACGTTCGAGCCGGCCGGGATTCCCTGGGAAAAGGCGACATCACAGACTACTACACGCACATGGAGCACGCTGCCGCCGCGGAGTTCGCCCGCATAGGCGCCGCCCCAGGGGACAAGGTGCACTCGGGGCAGTGGTACGACATATCGCGCATTAGCGGTGCGGCGACGCTCATCAACCAGAGGACGATGCTCGGCGACGCGCCCACCGATGCCGCGGCGATCGAGAACCGCGTCAACACGGCCACCCCCGTGGTGGTCGGCATGCTGCAGCGCACCGACGCCATGTGCGGCTCAGTGCAGACCCTCCTGGCCAAGTACAAGGCGCTGTCGGCCGCGGGCGACAAGGACGGCGTCGCCAAGCTCAAGGACACGCTCCTCAGCGACGCCATCAAGAACTGCCAGTCGGCGCAGACCTACGCCGTTCGGGCCAACAATGCCTTCGCCGACGTCAACCGGGCGTGCACAGACTACCAGCAGGGCCTGGAGAGGCAGGTCGGCGGTCTGCAGGCCAACGGCGACTCTGCTCGGGCGTCGGCGGACCAGGCTAAGCGCAACATCGACGTCCCGTGGCCCATCTACATGGGCGGCGGCGCCGCGGTCCTCGGCTACCTGGAGGCAAAGAGGAGGGAGATCGACAACGACCTCAACAACCAGCTCGGGCAGATCAACGCGTCCATCGCGGCGCTCAAGGCCCAGCAGCAGAGCGGCGCCGAGATGGACGGCCACTCTCTCACGTGGATCGACATGGTCAAGACAGTCAGCGGATGCCTTGGCAGCGTGTACAACATCCTGTCCGCCGTGTTCGGCCAGGTGCTCGAGGACCCGGCCATGTACGAGTCGCTGCTCAGCGTCGAGTGGGCCAACGTCCAGAAGAACACCCAGGACGTGCTCAGCATCCTCGCCAGCCGCGGCGTGAATGTCAACGCGGCGCCCTCTGATTTCCGAGTCCTGCGGAGCGCTGTCAATGGTGCCAGTTTCAACGGCAGCGCTACCACCAATGGGGGTGCCATCAACGGTGCTTCCAACGGCACCGCGAACGGTCTTTGGGCAAAAGCGGCCCCACCACCGGTCCGCACCGGGACGGCCCCGCTCGCCGGAGCCCTCGACGCCCCCGGCAGCCTCGGCGCCAACATGAACAAGCAGGCCAAGCAGGCCCAGCAGTTCTTCGCAGAGACAGACACACTCCTCAAGCTGCCGTACCTCTCCGGCATCGTCGGCTACTGGGACGACAAGGCAACAGACAAGACGTCGCTCCTGGACGTCGTCGCGAAGCTCCGCCGGCAGTACGTCGACATGATGTCGGAGGAGTACCCCGTCATCGAGACGCTCTTCACCACGTCGCTCCTGCAGCAGACCCGCGCGGAGCTCGTGTCGGAGGGCAGGCTCGAGCTGCCGACCCTCGTGCGGTCGAGCCTCAAGTCCGCCCGGAGCAGCGCCTCCGCTGTGTCCGCGGTCGCGAACCACTTCCGCGCCGCGCGCGGCGACTACGAGCACGCCCTGAAGCAGATCGAGGCGAACCTGCAGCAGATCAAGACCAAGATGGCCGAGGTCGACACGAAGATCGGCGACCTCGAGAAGCAGGAGCGCGACAAGGTCATCTGGCTCATCGCTGACATTGTCGCCCTGAGCTGCGCGACGGCCGCGCTGCTCATCGGCTTCGAGGTCTTCGGGCCGCTGGCGACCGCGCTGACGGTTTCGGCCAAGATCGGGCTCGGGGCCGCGGCCACGGCGGCGGCTGTCAAGCTCGTCATCGACGGGCTCGGGCTGGCGGACATCGAGCTGCTCCTGGGTACGCTGCGCGGCACGAGGCGCGATCTGGAGAAGTCGCTCGTCGGGCTGCAGGCGGTGCGACCGCTCTTCGGGAGCGTCGTCGAGGGTGCCGAGGCGCTCGAACACTCGGTCGACGAGATGGTCGACGGGCTGCAGCGCCTGCAGAACGACATTGCGACTTGGAAGGACGTGGGCCTGACGGAGGCCGATGTTAAGAAGGTCGGCATATCGTGGGCCGAGGTGAAGGACTCGTGCACCCTTTGGATGGATGTTGTTAACGCGCAGGGCATCGTTCCGTCTTAATAGGCGTTGATTTGGGGGTTTCTGGCGCCGCTGCGTATCGATTAGTGTTCTTCGAGTGTACAGAATGACAATACTCACTCACCTTTGCATCATTGCCGTTTCTGCCCGACCTAGCAGTACACAGGTCATCACCGCGACACGGACATACATTCCCTGCACATAGAGTCCTCAATACTGTCTCATTCTCTGAAGCTTCCAAAAGCATTCTATGCATACAGCACCCATATTGCCCAAATTCATTGAGCCCACTGTCATTGCCATGCCTTCAAATTCACTGCCCAGGCATGCTTTGCGCCGAACACCTTGCGAACCCATCCCAGTCGAAGCCGGCTAACTCCTCGTCCCCGACGCTGACAAATATGAGCGTGTCGGCTGCGTCCCGGCCGACCTACATCTTGACGCCCCGAGCATTCACTTCGCCCTTTTCGCCAATGTTGAGCTTCACCCGGCACTCCGGGCAGTACCACTTGGTCGTGCGCGCCGGGATGGCGGTAAGGCCGACGCACTCGAGGTGGAACCATTCCGTTGGGCAATTCTGCAGCGCAGTTGGTTAGTATAAATACTGACTATGTGAAGGACGATGGAGAACCCACGTTGTTGTCGCAGCTGATCATGGTGCCAAAGCTAACCCTGTCGCAGATGCAGTACCTCGGCTCAGAGGGGTCGATCGGGACACCCTCGTCATCGACCTCCTCCATCTCCTCCACCGGCTGACCGTTGTCCTTCTTCTGCGTGCGCACCCTCTTCTTCACACTCGGCGGCTTCTTGCGCCTCCCCACGGCGCTACTACCGCCGGAGGTGGTCGTGCTGACGATGCCGGGTGCGGGCCTCTTCCTGATGGGGGGCTTGCGCACTTCAGGTGCAGGCGTGTTCCGGGCCGTGCTGGCGCGGCGGGGGCGGTCCGAGGCTGCGGAGGGATGGGGCTCTTGACTCCCAGCCTTACCGCCGCGAGAGCCGGGACGCACACTCTTGACGGAACCCTCGGCTGGCGTTGCGCTACGGGTCCGTGACCTGGATGTGGAGCGCTTGATGACGTGGTCTATGGACGGCCGGCGAGGGGCCGGGGTAGACGGCGGCGGCGGGGCGACCGCGACAGGCTGTAGGGTTTGCTCGGCCTCGTGCTGCACCTTCTTCGCTGCCTCTCCGCGTGTTTCTCTCCGAGAAGGCTCCCTCACGGGAGGAAGAATCGGAGTTGTCGACTTCTTAGGCGACATGACCGGCGGCGGGATCGGGGTCTCTGCCGGCGGCTTGATAGGAATCGTGGTCGTGACCGTGCTAGGGGCGCTTTCCTTGGACAACGCCGGCGAGACCGTTCGCTTGGAGGCATCCGCACCAGGCACTGGCACTGGCACCGGTGTCATGGAATGGGGGGTAACCGCTGTGCCGCCTGGGGTGATGACGGGGGGAGGGACTGGCGTTTCCGTGAGCGGCTGGGTGGAAAGGCTAGCCCTGAGCTGCGGCAGCGGCACGGGAGTCTCGGTCTTGTTGCGCTTGATTGGAGGCCTGGGCACTTCGGCTACAGCGTCCTTGCTATCCTTGCTGACGTCGCCCTCGGTCACCGAGTCTCTCTTGCGCTTGTTGTTATTCGTGTTGTTGCTGTTGTTGGCGGGGGCCGGCTTGGGGCCATTCCCATTGCCGTTCGGCTTGCCCGACTTGGCCTTGTTTGCTGGCGGCGGAGGTTGGTGTTGTGGCTGTTGTGGTCCCATAAGTCTGCGAGCCGCATCGTTGAATCGTCGGGCGGATTCCTCGGCCTCCTCCGCCGCCTGCTTGGCGAGGGACTCTCTCTTCAACTTCTTGGCCTCGTTCAGCTTCATGCCTCGGTTGCTGAGCTGGACTTCGTTGGATTTGATGGCGGCAGCACTCAACGCGCCCTCGGGCGTCTTCATGTTGGGTGCATCAGATTCGGCGGCGACGGCCGGGGCCGCTGGCTCGAAGTTGCGTCCTTCGTCCTCCGCCTTCTTCTTTGCTGCTCTGTACGCGTCGATACCACGTCCTAGATCATTGAGTTCCCTAGATATCATTGTGTCGCTCGGCGTCCACGTCGCGTTTTTCTTCATCCTCTTGCGGAGTCTAGCCATCTCCCACGGCGTCAGCTGCAGCCATGGCGCATCAGCGCTCCCAATGACGGCATTGGGGGGAGGTTCGACAAGAGGGACAAGAGGAACGGCCGGTGTGGTGGCAGACTTGGGGGTTCGGGCATTGCTTGCCCGCGGGGGTTTGGGGGGCTTTGGCGTCTTGGGTGGCTTGACCAGCTTGATGCGCGGTGCTGGTGTCGCGACCATGTCGATATCATCATCCTCTTCCTCTGAGCTGGATTCAGTTCCAGAGGAGTAAGGCTCGAAGTTATCATAAGGGGCCAAGACCTCGCCAGGGACGGTGATCCGTGGGACGGTGGGGCGCCGCACTTTCTCGCCATCGGCGCCACGGACAGCTGGCTTCCGGGTAAGCTGTGGCACTCTTGACACGGCGACTGGGCTCTTCTGCTGCTCCTCCGTCGTGGGGTATTTTTCGAGCATCGTCTGGAGCTTCGAGAGGATGGTCTTGGCGCGGTTGTAGTGTCTGCCGACGTTGTCAGACATACGCACGGCCTCGGCATGAGCGAACGCTCTGGCGCTGACGGCGCGGGTCAGTCCCGCAGAGATGTCGGCGCGCAGCTGGACGGGCGTCGGGCGGTCGTCAGTGGCGGGCAGGGTTGGGAGCTGTCCCCAGGTCGTAGTCATGTTGTGGATGTTGATCGAAGCTTCATTGTAGGTCTCGTCGAGCTTCCCGATCAACGTAAGGGAGCGGACGATGTCGGAGGGGAGGTATTCGGTGAAGTCGAGGAAGTCGGTCACCGTCGCCTGAGCGTCGGGGTCGGCGCGCTCCGAGTCGGCGCCTCGCGCCTCAAAGGCCTCGAGGGATTTGATTGATGAGCCCATCGATTCCAGTGCTCCGTGTATCTGTTGTTCGTTTGATCCTTTGTCTCTCGGCGACACTGCCTCCTCGGCTGCGTCGTTTGCGATGGTTGCCATGTTGGCCTCGGGCAACACGAGGTGGCGAACCACCGGGGCGGTGGAGCGTGTTGAAGCTGGGAAGCTTGGGGTGCTGATCTGTTCGGTGGTGTGTCCGGCTGCCTCACATTTGGGCTTGACTCGTGGAGGGTTGAGAGGAAGAGAAGCTTCGAAGCCGGGAGGCGCGTGGTGGGAAGAGGCTGTCGCGGTTGCGCGAAGTTCGGTTTGCGGGCAGGCGCGATGAGAGCTCCTTGGTCAAACGGGTTAGCGTCGAGTGTCAGGACCCCTGGCTTGAAGCTGCGTGGTCCGTGCACAAGGTTGTGCCAGGAGATTGCGGGGCACATGATGTGATTATGTAATGACCAGGTCAACCTGGTGGAGTTTGGTCTGTTGTGTGGTGTGCGAATACAACGACAACAGTGAGGAGGGCGGATATATCTGGTCGGCTTAACACTCCATAATCAAAATACGGCCTGGTTTCTGAAGAGGTGTTGAATAAGACTACAATAATATTCTTATTGTGTAAGTAACAGTGAACGGGCCATGGAGTTCCAAAGAAAGTCTCGCGGACCCAGGAGAACAACCAGTCCAGTAAAGTGGTCAACAGAAAAAGCCTGGGCGTTGAAATACTTCAGCTGCAAATACCACTCGATCAAAATGAAGTTAGTAATCATATGGTGACCAACGACCTGCGCTGCTGAAGGACCCCCAGCGCCTGAGCCTGAGGTCACGATTGTCTGTTCAGGGGTCAGGGGTGAAAAGCGGGGCATCTCGCCAAGGAAACGGCTGGTGCAGCGGTCCTCATCTGCCGTAGCATTACACCAGCCGGGAGTCAGCAATCTTTCCTGCTTCTTCTTATTACCCGAATGATGAGCCTCACCTCTGGTCCTCTCACGATCTGTCGCAGGGTGCCCTGATCCCCTGGGCGAACACCCCCTTTCAGCCGGCAAGAGAGCCGACGCCAAAGCCCCCTCCGCGGCTTGCTGCGCTGCACTTGAGGTCAACCTCAACTCAGCCAAGTCGCAACTCTGAACGGGATACGGAGCATACAGCATTCAACAACCGCGGCTGAGGAGCGTCATTCAATAACACAAAAATGCTGTTCTCACGAAGGAGGAGCCCCCTCAGCTTGATCCTGGGTGGCGCGGTCCTGCTCTACCTCGTCTATCTCTGGAGTGAACATGGCCGCCCGGCCGTGAGCCTGGTGGCCAGCAAACAAGCTTACATCGACCCGGACTACTTCTGGTCCAAGGTTCCCGTCCACTACCCGGCTCAAGACATTCGCAGTCTCCCCTCGAGCGCTCCCGTCAGATTCCCAGCCATCCAAGCGAAGTTCCCGTCAGAGAACGAGGACGCCCGGGAGCAGCGCGAAGAACGCCAGCGTACCGTCAAGCGCACGTTCGAGAAGTGCTGGAAGGCCTACAAGACCAACGCCTGGGGCGCCGATGAGCTGGCGCCGGTATCAGGGGGCCGTCGCAACCCCTTCGGCGGCTGGGCTGCCACGCTGGTGGACTCGCTCGACACCCTCTGGATCATGGACTTGAAGACGGACTTCGAGTCCGCCATCGTCGCCGCAGAGGCCATCAACTTCACACACACTGATCTCGGACAGGTGAACGTATTCGAGACTAACATCCGCTACCTGGGCGGTTTTCTGTCGGCATATGACCTGAGCGGTGACGGCCGCCTGCTTCGAAAGGCAATCGAGGTCGGCGAGATGCTGTACAAGGCCTTCGACACCCCTAATAGGATGCCCATTACTAGATGGGACATCCACGCCGCTGCCAGAGGCGAGAAGCAGACCGCGCCACCCGGGCTGCTGATTGCCGAGATTGGCAGCCTGTGCATGGAGTTCACGCGCCTGTCTATGTTGACAGGCGAGCCAAAGTGGTTCGATGCGACACAGCGCATCACGGACGAGATGGCCGCGCAGCAGGGGCAGACGGCGCTTCCCGGCCTCTGGCCGCTCATGGCAAATGCCGAAAAGAAGGACTTTCGCTCCGGCGGGCTGTTCACTCTCGGAGCCATGGCTGACTCGGCGTACGAGTACCTGCCAAAGATGACGGCCATGATGGGCGGCCAGGTACCCGTCTATCAAAAGATGTACGAAAAGGCCATGGATACAGCGGTGCAATTGAACCTTTTCCGTCCATTGACGCCGACAAACGAGGACATCCTCATATCTGGGCAGATTCACGTCAAGGAGGAAAATGGGAGGCCAACCTTCGAGCTGGAGGCCCAGGGCCAGCATCTGGTGTGCTTCTTGGGAGGACTGATGGCGCTGGGTGGGAAGCTCTTCGGACGCGAGAAGGACATGGAGGCCGCTACGAAGCTGGTCGATGGCTGCATCTGGACCTACAAGACTATGCCGCACGGTATCATGCCCGAGGTCTTCCACATGGCGCCCTGTCTGCCCAACTCCAAATGCGAGTGGGACGAGAAGGCCTGGAAGCAGGAGGTTCTTCGCAAAGCAGGGAAATCAGGGGGAGACAGCGTCGAGGCCCAGGCAATCATCGGCAAAAACCGCCTGCCTGAGGGGTTCACGTCCATCTCTGACCGGCGGTACATCCTCCGCCCCGAGGCGATCGAGAGCGTCTTCGTGCTGTACCGCGCGACAGCGCGACAGGACCTGGTGGAATCGGCATGGGCCATGTTCACCGCCATTGACAAGGCGACGAGCACGCAGATGGCAAACTCGGCGGTTCGCGACATCCTGTCGAACAACAAGCCAGAGCCAACAGACTCGATGGAATCGTTCTGGATGGGCGAGACGCTGAAGTACTTCTACCTCATCTTCAGCGACCCGGGTCTGATCAGCCTGGACGAGTTTGTCTTCAACACGGAGGCGCACCCTTTCCGCCGCTTAGTGAGATAGTCCGCCTGGCTCGGGAATACAATATGTTTGATGGTTGATGGGCTGATCGGTGAGAGGCTACCGGTGCAATGCCAAGAGATCCCGCGATGAGTGCCGCCGGCTGCCGAGAGGATTTTGAGGTTCAGCCACAAGAAAGGTGGGAGCCCTCACATATGATTGTTGTCGAGGAACTGATGTTCGCCCCGGTACGATGGCCTCAGAATACCAGTCCTTGCCTCTGTCATGAAGCCTATCACGAATCAATGGTGTCGGGTGGTTGGTGGCCCTTGGGTGAGTCCCAGTTACCCAGCCAGCGGCGCGACCTGATGTGATGCGCAGAATCAAGGATCTGACGGCGCTTAGAACTACCTCTTAATCAGCAAGAGGCTATTTCCAATTCCAAAGTCAAAAGAGAAGTCATCTCAAGTCGTATTATAGGAGAACCCCTTTCCGTAATCAGTACGGAGCCACTGCCTCTCAGTGGGCGGTCATTTCCCTGCAACCCTCATGCTCTTCTTACTTGCACGACCTCACCAGCGCCTCGACTCTGAATTGTGAGTCGCAGTCGAAATGAGCGACCCCAGTGGTTTCTGGATTACCTCATGGCTCGACAAGATTCCCGATTCATCCCAGATGCCGCGGCTCCGGATTCCTCCAAACCTACCGGGAAAGCGAGGCGGAGCTTCTCCCGCGGCCCAGACCTCATCCAAGAGGCGAAGAGTGATCATCAACCCGGGTTCTGAAGCCCCTGTCTCCGCTTCAGCTTTCGAAAATGCGGCTCAAGTCGAACTTGCTCATTGAAGACATTTAGGTCATGTTGTCACGGCGGATAATCGGCCACACTAGGAAGATCCAGGGCATCTTCAACATCATTGCAACGCTTCGACGCATCCGCCAGTGGTCGTTGGAGGAATTCTGGCCGTGGTATCGCGAGTCTATCCTGGAGGCGCATCAAGACGCAGCAGCATCTCACCACCCAACATCCCCTGAAGAAGAGAGTAATGTTTCTGAATAGAACGGGGGCAGCCTTGCTCGAGGTCTTGTGTTTGCGACTCCTAGGGTGGAGCTGGGTTTCGACCATAAAAGGCAAGGGTGCTCGTGTGGCAGTTGAGTGACAACGTCGAACTGGCCATACAGCTGGCCACGTCCAGGGGAGTCCTCAGGGGGCATCATGCATCTGTGTTAGCCCTCGGCATATGTCGCATTGATATCTCGTGCTTGACCCCTTGTCTACTTTGAGCTCCGGTGTCTGGGGTGCCCGGTTCCCGAGTCAAGCGAATGCGAGACTCTACGACCATATCCCATTAGCTCACACAAGGCCAGCCACCGGATATTTTTAGCCAAGGCAAGCAAACCGCTCTCGAGGTGCTAGGGCCATCGTCGCCGTGATGGACCGACAGTACATACGCCAGGTCTCACGCATCAACAGACGGGGAAGCACAAAGTGAGAAACGACCAAGCGCAGAAGAAAGAAACATTCAAATAACATTGCTGCAAATCTCCAGATCTTATGCTTGCTCGTGACCCGATCCAGTCAATCCTGGCAAAATGTCTCCGGCGCCGTCGCCCTTAACCCCAGCTTGGGGCTGAGAACGGTTCTATGAATAGCAACCGGCGAGCGCCACACTCAAAAACGTCTCCTCCATGGAGAATCTCTGCGCGGAAATTCCGTTTCCTGTAGTACATACACTCTCACGAGTGACCCGGTCTAGTCCGTCGTCGGTTTCTTTTCCCACCCCACGTTCACCACTCGGCATCCTCGTCTCGCTTCATCTTAGACCCCCAGACCTTCTCCTCGCCCTCGACAATGTATCCGGAATTGTCTCCGATGAGCGTCAGGGACCCGTAGAGCGTCAGGTTGCGGCACTTTCTGCGATGGAAGTCTTAGCGCGGGAATGGCGTACGAGGGGAGGGCTTGCGGTGTCGGAGCAGAGACTTACACGTAGCCGTCGATGGTCATGTTGCCGTAGATCTCGAGGTCCTGGGCGTCGCAGGCGCCGACGACCTTCATCTTGCCGAAGCCTTTGAGGCGTTCGCTGTGGGCTATCAGAGATGTCTTCCTCGGAGGCGGGACATATCAATAGGAAACATACCTTGCGCTGAGAGACCCGATCACTTGGATGTTGCCGTATGCCTTGATCTTGCCACTGGAAATGGTCAGCTCCTCGTCTTGATATCAGACAATATGAACAGAGAAGAACTTACCTGCACGTGACGTTCCCGTTGATATCGATCGCCCCGTATGCCTCGATCCGGTCCTTGATATCAAAGTCCCCGTTCAACGCGACATTCCCCCCGCTTCTCACGCCTCCGGCAACCTCGAGAGGGCCCTGGAGCGTGACGGCTGCTTCGCTCCGGACGGCCTTGGTCTTGGGATATGTGTTGCCCGACATGCTGTAGCTTGTGGAAGACTTCCCCTCCTGATACGGGAGGAAGTCTGTCGGCCCCATGTCCGCCATGAACTCGTCGTAGGAGGGCTGTTGCGGCGGCGACGGCCTCTTCGAGTCGGACTTTGATGAGTGCTTCGAGGATGCGGAAGACTTGCTGCTCCTCTTGGAGTCTTTCTTGTGCGAGGAACCCATGGTGTTGTCGGGAGCGCAAGGTACTCGTCGTCGAATATCTCGTGTGTACTTGGAGTCCGGGTATCTCGACTCTGGGGTGCTGGGGAACTCTTGCTTGGCTGATATCTCCTCCTTCTCCTCTCTGATATCAACGAACCCGTCGAACTTATATGCCCTCCGGAGCACACCTGTGTTGCACAACCGGACAAGCATGCTCTGTTCTTACTTGCCCGGGGGAAAGCAATAAGAGACACGCAGGAAAAAAACACCCCGTCGCAGCGGCATCACCGATGATCTCCTGCAAGAGACGGCATATCGGACAGCTTTCCCAACGAGGAGGCCCGGCAGTCAAAGCTGAAGACGATGACTTCATATACACACTCTCCTTTCTCCACACGCCGGGGGCTTCGTCGGGGCCTTTCTGGGCGCCTTCTCGGCGTGGATCCCGGTGGCCGGCGTGGCAGACAGGCGCCTCCCAGCCCACAGGGAGGCATCCGATGCCTCTTAGTCCCCGGATCAACCGCAGGCGGGATGCGTGACCCTGACTTCCCCCAGGTATCGGCCGACGCCTGGCAGGCCGAGGCGGTCTGCGTCGACGATCAGCCGCTAGACATGCGCAGAGGTGTGTATGCTTACCCTTTTCGTCCGCGAGGACCCGTGGTACCGGGGAGAAATACCAGACAGGGCGCCTCATGGACAGATACCAAGCCCGGTCTACCGAGGACCAAGCATCGACGAAGCGAGTCCCGTCGACAAATCACCAGACATGGAGGGACGCCCAGAGGCGCCGCGTTCAGCCGCAAGTGATACTAGTGCCGTTGGGGAGGGGAGGGGGAACATAGACAGAGTTGTTATTTCCCCGGCATCGAGATGCGCGCGGATGCGTCTGCGCGACAGTCGCATGGCCGTCGTACATCTCGCGCGCCAAGCCGAGCTTCCCCAAGAACGCCCAAGCCCCAAGCCTCAGTGCGTGACGACGACGCCCCTTGCGTCCGTTGGTGGAAGCGAGCGAGCGGAAAGCTTCCGAGGGGAGGGTTGTCTGTCTGATCAAGCCGTCCTGGAGGGTGGGTGATCCTTGCCGGGGGGACGATGGTATCCTCAGCTGCCCCTCGGTGTCCTATCTCCCATGAGAGAAAAGCCTTACGTATGATGCCATGGTAATACTCAGCTTACTTAGCCGTGCTCACATCTACTGCCTTCGAGTTGATCACTCCCGTAAGACCCAGTACAAAGAGACAAGACCTCCTCCAGGTTCCATGTCCAAGGAGGGGCACCAGACCAGGCCAGGGCGCAGTGTGAAGTCGCCGACGCAGCCTTGGCAGAGGCAGACGGACTCAGGGTCGTTCAGGGGTGCACCCCTGTCGCTCTTCAGCCCTACAACGCCATTGAGGTCAACGGACAGGCGCCAGCCTCACCCAGCGACCACTCAGGGGCCCAAGACCAGCACATCCCCACGCCCTCATTAGCCACGGAAGACAGAGAACACTCACTCGGCGCTCCCTCCGGAATTCGTAAAGGGAAAATAAAGGCGTCTCATTCGCAGCAAGCGGTCCCGTCCGCTCGGTTTGCTACACCCAATACGTCGACCTCTCCGAAGAGGGAAAAGGGCCATCCCATCCCATCCATCCAACCCTCCGAAAGAAGTGCTACCCTGGTATGTCCCCCCCTCCCACTGGCTACTTAGAGCCAGTCGCAGGCCTCCCATAAAACTCCGAACAACAGTACAGCGTAGTAAATGAATCCCTCCCTCCACGCCTAGCCGAGGCGGCGCGTCGCATCTGTGGCATCCATGTGCCCAGCATCTCATCTCAAAAGCCAAGCCCACCCGGCTTGATTATCCAGACCAACTGCCAGCTCTCCCTCCCTGTGCGCGCGGGCAAGGCAGACGACACCCGCGAAAACAGCCCTACCTGGCGACTAACACACGCCACAAGGCGTCCCGTCTCCTCTGCCTCCAGCTGGCCAGCGTCTCGGTGCGCAAGCAGAGCCAGCCGATAAACATACACATGATAGTGTCAATGAGCCGCGATGGCACCACCCTTTACGCCTCGCCGCCCACAAACGCAAGCGCGCTCCCCGCGAGGAACGTCGCCGCAACCCACGCGCCCGCGTAATTAACCGCGCCGCACGACTCGACGCCGCCGACGGTCATGTACGTCTGGATGTAGGTGTTGAGGCCCGTGACGAGCATCGCCGCCGCGGTGCGCTGGATGAGCACCTTCTGGCGCGTGGTGAAGCCCCAGAAATTCCAGGCGAGCGTCTCTCCGAGCGTCGCCAGGACGGGGTTGAACTCGTCCAGCTTGCTGTCCTCCTTGCTGCGTCCCGTGGCGGCGAAGGGCGTGAAGATGAAGCTGCGCGCGGCGAAGCCGAAGGCCAGCATGACGGGGAGGATGGAGAGATAGTTGGCCTTGTAGGCAGGCTCGAGGGAGGGGATGCCGTCGAAGTACAGCACGAAGGTTGTGGGGAGGAAGGTGTGCAGGGCGGAGAAGAGGGTGACGCCGTAGATGATAGTCGAGAGGAGCGTAGTGTAGACGGTGATAGGGATATCGGTTATAACCTCGCGGTTGGCGACGTTCTTCGCGCCGGCGTGGACGTCAGAGAGCGACCGGAGGAGCTGGAAGGGGATGAAGGTCGAGACCATCTCGATGGCGACGGCGGCGACGGCCGTCGCAGGGGAGATGTTGTAGAAGGTCGCGAGGAGGTAGACGGTCGGGCCGTGAGCGAGGAGGTTGAGCGCAGCCAGATCAAGGCTGTCGAAGTTGCCGAACCATCCAAGGCCGAGCTCGATTCTGGGGTCTCGTCAGCACGAACGGAGCAGTGTCGCGTGGACGCAAACAAACTTACATCCTCCAGCTCGCCAGCACGCCCACCTCGGTCCAGGTGTCCAGCGATTTGGCGACGCTCGCCAGCTCGCTTCCCGTCCATTCATTAAGGAAGCTGTAGAGAAGGCTCGAGATGCTGAAGCTGATAAGCGTCAGGAGCGGGAACTGCACGCCGCCAGGCAGCTTTGAGCGCTTTGCGACGGTGAGCGCGTCGTCCTTTGCCGCGACAGCCCTGTCGGTGACGACGCCCAGCGCCTCGATCGCGCCATCCTTTGCATTGGTCGCGATGCTCTCGAGCTTCGCAGCAACAGGCTCAATGGCGCTCGAGGTCTCGTCGACTTCCAGAGGCGGGGCAGCCTCCGAGGAGTCCTTCTTCGCGGATCTTCGGAGGGTAGGCATCGTGGTGTTATCGGTGCTGGAATGTTGGTATTTCCAGAGTATCGGTAAAGGAATGTGCTTGGATCGGAAAAAGAGACAAAGAGAAGGAGAGCACAGCAGGCGACGGATGATGCAAAAGAGGAAAGTTGCGCGAAGACCAAAAAGTCAAACGGTGACGGAGGTGGTGGGAGGAGAAATAATCGCGTGAGATGGAAGCAGAATGGAAGCTCCTCCATCCCAATCGCGGCGTGTGGGGTTGTCGTCACTCGCCAATCAGTGACGTCTTGTCGCTGGGGGAACAGCGGGATGATCCAATCCAGTGGGCGGGAGCTTGGGCGCCTCCTCGGCCAGAGCTGCCACCACTCCCGTCATCGCTGAGCTCGCTGACCAGCAGAAGGCTCAACTCCACTGATGAGCCTCCAATGCTCGCTGAACTCCACTGATCCCCGACTCGCGAGGCCCACATGGCAGAGAAAAACACTGAAGAAGCAACTGACTAAAGACCCGCGAGCAGGGGTTCCCGGGATGCTGGTCCGTCAAGCCCTTTTCTGCTCTGAGGACCCTGGATGAAGTTTTTTCTCTCCCTCTCTCCCCTCTGTTCGTCCTGACTTCACTGCCATCAATGGTTTCTCCCCCATCGAGAAGCTTCTTGCATCCTGATACCCGCTATGACGCGGATCATCAGGACGCAAGCAGCTCAAGATGTCGAGCACCATCGGTGACCGCCTCAGTTGACTAAGTCCTCTTGGTCCGAGCGAGCTGCCGGGTCCGCGCTCACAGCTTGAAGAACGCAACAACCAGCCTCTCGTTGGGTCACATCACTCTCGGTCTGCTTGACCGTACATCGATCAAATGCTATCTAGGCAACAATTGAGCCTCCTTTTCAGTCGCATGGCCCTTCTATCCTCGTCTCTCACCATGTCCACGTTCAACGGGTCACACGACACGGCAGCATCATCGCCCAGGTCGCCCAGCTCGTTCAGCAATATGGTTTGCCTATTGTTCATCTCACTATGTTCTCTCCCACTTTCGAAAGAAGCGCCGCCTGGCCAATGCTCTCCGGCGTCCCATATTATCCATGATGGTTTGTTCCTCCTTCCTGATGGTGGGTGTTCGCTCGACGCCCTCCGTCCTCACTTTAACCTCGTGGCGATGCTCTCGCGATCAGCAGCAGCCTGCTGACCGGGCTCCCCACTCTTCGGTGCTGAAGATCGGCGGCGGAGCCGAACCACCTGTGGTTTACACGTCGGGTGGTTGTTTAGTATATGGTGGTACAAATGAAAACGCAAACAGGGCCACAATCCTCCGAGTCCTTCGTCGAGTCATTACTAAAAGATTTCGTCCCTTGACGTCGTCATCGTCGACGTCGGTGTCGTCAAGATAATATGCGCCAGCTGATCAGACGCCTGTTGCCTCCGGAATCGAAAAGAGTCCCTACTCCTCCATGCGACCGAAAACGCCGTCATCATCCTCGTCGCTTCGAGAACGAGACCGAAAGTCGAAATCATCGTCATCCATCGGGCTGTCGCTATCCTCGCCCTTGGTGTCCCTCCGCACATCGCCCCGCATCTCGCCCCGGGTGAAGCTCTCCGGCTGCCGGGTCGGGTAGCTGCTGAGGAATCCGGTGCTCGAAAGGGAAGCGGCCTGGTCCAGGTACCGCGTGGGCAGCGGGGGAACGGGGGGGATATCCGTGGGCAGGTTCACCGTGCGCGAGCCGCCGTTGCTGCCGAAGCTGCAGCTGAGGAGCTCGACAGCGGCAGCCAGCTCCTGGTCATCCTGCCCCGTGGCATTGCGCCCAGACGAAGGGGGCCGCCTGTCCTGGCTGTGCTGGCGGAAGTGGGAGAAGCCCGAGCCATTGGGCATGCTTCCCGTCACGAGGGGGTTGGTGGACGGAGCGGACTGGTATGATCGGCCAAATCCGCTGCCGCTGCTGTATCGCTTGGAGAAGGGCCCCGAAGAACCCAGACCGCCGTATCCGCCCTCGATCTGAGGAGGAGGGGTCGTGTCTGCGGAGCTCTGGCGGGAGTCCGAGTACGCCGAGGCGTCGGGCGAAGCGGCCGACTCCGGCTCGCTCTGGAAGTCCTTGGCCGATTCAGGCGGCGTGGTGTCATCCTTGGTACCGTTCATGGCTACGAGCACCGAGGCAGCCTCGAGAAGCTGCACCTGCTGGTGCTTGGAAATGAGGAGCTTGGACGTCAAAGACCACTCCGGAGTGTGTTCCCACCTGACGAGAAAGTCAGTCAACCGAAGATCCACTCCAACGGCAGTCACTTTCTACGACAAGACATCCGGCACGAGAGGAAGGCTGTTTGGGGTGATCGATCCGGGGAACGTTGTGACAGGGAGTCTCGGGACGAGGGAGGAGAAGAGGGGGACGAACAAATGCTTGGTCAGGCAGCTGCTGTGCTTGTACCCCTTTCCGCACTTCTCGCAGCGGAGCTCGACGCGGTTGCTCTTCCGGCGCTCCTTGATCAGGGGCTGGCCATCGCTGGCCCGGCGAGCACGCGCCTTCTGGAGCTTGCCAGAGGCTGCCTCGTCGGCGGACCCGTCCTGAGGGTCGTCGTCGATGGCACTCTCGTGGATATCCCTCTTTTCCAGGTGTGACTTGCCGGATGGCAGGCTCGCGGGAGGAGACAGCAGGCTGTCCACAATCGCGGCGCGGGCAGCGGCGCTCTTGGAGCTGGTGTTACGGCGAGAACCGGGGCCGTTGATGGGCAGCGGCCCCGCACCGTCGACGGAGATGTCCCTGAAGGCGGCGGCCACGGCAGCCACGTTGGCGGCGGGGTTGGTCATGGACTTCCTGCGGGTGACGCGGTGGTTCGCGGTGTTCAGGGAGCTACCGAGGATGGAGTGGGAGTTATTGCGGGAGTGGGATTGTCGGGACATAAGGCCTGAGGCAGACGCGGTCGACAGGGAGGAACGGTGCTGCGTCAATGGCCTCGCAGTCTGCGAGATCTCCTGGTAGTGGTGGAGGACTCTGGTCAGCCATCATGGTGGTGCTGCAGCAGGAGGAGCTCGCTCGCCATGCTCCCCCTCTCCCCGGCTCGCGGCCTGAGCCGGGGTCCGGGCCGGCTGAGAGCATACCTTGGACGAGGCCATTGCCTGTGATGTCTGCTGATTGATGCCGACGGGGAGGTCGGAGGACGTCGAGAAGCGGTCGTGAACGTTGAGCAACGGCAGTCCGTGGTGTTGTGTGCGGCGGGTATTGGGGTCGAGGTAGGGGGAGGTGAGAGAGATCGCGAAAGCAAGCCTCCGTAGGAAATAATATTATTTTGGGAGTGTGAGCAACCGCAATTCAGCCAACCTGACGGGGCGTGTCGACCTTGGGAGGGGTGGGCGCGTGCATAGTGATCTCCATGACAGACAGGCAGGTAGGTGTGAGAGTCGGCCATGTCCTGTGCATGTGAGATTTTGGCTAGAGGCAGGAGGTACTACCGGGGGCGGCATGTGGACTGACTGACTGACGGCGGCGGACTTGACTTTGGGCTGGGGCGTGGCTGCGCTCGCCTCCTCCTTGGATCAACCGAGGGCGGGCAGTGCGGAGGGCCGATATCTCCTGGAACTTTTTTTTGTGACTGCCTTTTGTTCCTGGTGAGGTCTTTTCCCGGTTCGATGATTCCTCTTGTCCGGCTTCAAAGCTTCTCGAGCTCAGGCCGGGTCACAGTCACCGTCCGTTCGGTCTTTGACCTCCCATCCTTGAATGTCAGCGTTCCCGAGACGCAGCATGTTTGAAGCCGCCTTGGAAACAACGGGTTTGGGCGAAACAGGCCAGACAAGGCCCCCCTTGGGGGCCTGACCTGGTACCTAGAATGGCCCTCCACCCCCGGAAGGCGAGAGAACATGGTGGACACCCTGCGCTGTCCGTCCGTCCAGGCGCACGCACTTGTAGAGGGGAGGGTGACTGGTGATTGGTGCTTCGTCGACACCACTTCCCCAAGCCAGTGGCCTGGGATGAAGGTCCGAAGAGGGAGCAGGTGAGCGAGCGGAAGAGGGGCGAGCCAGGCAAAGGCCAGGCCGGTGCGGGTGAGAGTGTGTGCGGCCGGGCGTGGAGCCCGAGGGAGGAGTGAGTGGGAGGGAGAGAATGGCGAGTGGGAGAGAAGGGCCACGCAAGAGCAGTCAGTCAGATTGGAGAGGGCAGTGGGGCGTGGCGCGGCCAAGGGGCGTGTGTCTAATGCGGACTGTGTGGACGACAACTTGGGGGCGTGGCGTCAGCACAGTGCCCCCTTCCCCGTTTGGCTTAGTAGGTGGTACATTCGGGGAGAGGACAGCCGGCCATGTCCTGGCTGTCGATTTCCAGGCAGGCATGGCTTCTTCAGCAGGCCTGCCAGGCTGGACGGACGTGAAGTGAACAACAGCTGACCGATGTCTTGCATTCCCTCAACACAAAGTAGGTGCCTCGCTGGACATCGTCACCCGAGGCGTGGCCCCATGTGGAATCGCCAGACTGTTTGACAGGATCACCCAATGCCCAGATGTTGGGATGGAAGACGGTGTTCAAGACTCGGAACGTCCGAGTCTCCTGCCTTCTTTGTTGCCGTGTCTCACTTGATCTCTCGGGCCACAGAGACCCATGAGGCGGCTGTTCCCAGGGAACATGTCTTATTAGCATCCTGAGGAAAGGCGCTGGTCCCTTTGTCACCATCAATCCGGATACGCCCAGAGACCGGAATCTGGAAGGGAAAAAAGCGTTGGGGAACATCGAAAGGTGGTCGGGATGGACGATTGATAGAGAAAACCGACTGATCGGCCGTGCTGATCGCGGGAGCCAAGTCTGAGGAGCCCAAGATCCATCTGGCATTTTGCCCTTCGCTGACGAAATGCCATGCCCGGTTTGCCGTTGAAGGAGGCCCATCGCCGTTCCACGTCAGATCATCTGTCTGGTGGACGTGGAGACCGTCGGCTTCTCGATCATCTGTGCCCGTCCCTCCCTCCCAATGCTCCCTGTGGATCGTCTCTCGAGCCAGGTTCGGTGCCGTTCCTGACTGATATCTGAGGTGGTTGAAGCTGTGAGTTGTGCACAGCAATTGGGATTTTGTGAGCAGCCAAGTCACGCTTTAAGCAGGTACCACGCAGTGTGCTCCGGAAGAGGTCACCTGTGCCTTCCCTCGCCGTTGAAGCCACACCCAACCGCATCCTTAGATACAGTGCGCATTCTGGCCAGACGGCTCCGCACTGTCAATGCCTTGGTCGCGGGGTTCAACAAGTCGCCTGCGACTTCGCCTCTGCTGATTCCCTCTGTGGGAGTCACACGCTACGCCTTCCACCTTATCAAGGAGCTCCGAGATCGCTTCGCTCCCCCAGACCAGCTGATCCTCCGGACCTCGCACTCGTCGACGGCCCCAAAATGGCGATATGGAGCGACGGGACCCTCAATATGCATTGCGCTTCTTATCCAGATTGCGACACACTCCAGGGACGGCGACGAGACGGGGCGCTTGATATGGCACGCCCGCTTCTGGCGACCAACAATCTACAACCGCCGTTGTCAGACTGGTACCTGATCGACCTCAGCCAATAGTTGGCGGAACGCGATGCCCTATCTGGGGTCCAACGTCGCTCCCCTGCGCCAATAGAACGGCTCGGCGTGTCGACCTCAGGCCAAGCACCCCGTCCCCAGCGCTCCAGTGGTGGTCTGGCCTCCTGGCATGGTATTGCGCGCCTGCTGCCACGCCCCTCCTCCCTCTCGCCATCATGGTCCTGCAACAGGCAGTCGACACACCTATTCTGGCTTAATGCCGTCCCGTCCTCGAGCGTCTCCAGTGATCACAGGACCATCTTCATCACGAAGCGGCGCCCTGCCCCTGTTCTTACGCTTTCCTTACGTTGCACCCGGGGGCCTTTCGAGCTAGGTCAACCTTGCCGGGGATAGGACACGGAGATGGTTCGCATACCCCGCGCGAGCTCCTTCGGAACATCGCAACGGCAGCGAGAAGGCCTGGGGAGAGATCTCCATCGATAGTGCTTGCTCCGCACAATCAGGACAAGGCATGCTGCAATTCCCCAAAGGAGTAAAGGCCGCATCGCTGCAAGTCACCTTCACAAATCGTCAGTTATTAAGCGGAGGGGGTCACCGGGTCTGTTTTCTTGCCCGGACGGACGCCCGGCCAGACAGATACTGCTTCCAAAGCCCCAATCGGGCCAATCTCGCGTCATGGTGACGGCAGCATCAATATACTCCTCGTGCTTGCTCCGTCGGACAGATTCCAAGCTTGTTCTGCGAATCGACATCCGCCAGCCTCCGCCACGCATCGGCGTCGCGGGCTGGGCTGGTGAGAACCGCGGGACACATGCTACCCCAGCCGAGAATGGAGCGATCGTCGGCCAAAGACCCGTCTAGAATCGCCCCTACCCCAGGCACATCGACTTGGCCCCAACCAGAGAGCCGCTGCCCGCCAGCAGGAGGGGACGCCGGTGCCGAGCTCGCGGGCTCCAAGTCGTGGCCAGTTGAGTTTCCCACCGGAATACAATGGGGAAAACTATTTGAGAGTGCGCTCACTAGATCAATGCCCGCCCTAGGCTAGGTACGGATCGAAGTCCCCGATGGCAACAGTCAGACAGGAATTCCAACCATCCGCCCGTATCGGACTTGGTGCATCGAGGAAATACGGCGGGTACCGAATAATCTGAGAAAGCGAGTTAAAGGAAATCTGTCTCTTTCCCTCCGAGGGCGCCTCAGAGTTGTCTCATCCAGGCGTTAGTTGATAATCACCCAAGAGCACTACATGCCAACTCGTATCGGCTTTCGTGCGGACTCGATATCACGGGCTTTATCCTCCAGGAAATATTCTGGAGGGGCACCAGGATGCCCAACCCTGAACAAGGTTTCTCGGCTCCAGGGCGACCCGGTGAGAATCATCACCGAGGTGTCGCGTTAGAAGACCGAGAGTCGATCATCGGCGTTTCGGTCGGTGGGGGGAGCTGCCCTGTGTGCCCATCAACATTCTGGCCAGCTTGCAAGACAGGCCTCGCTCAGCATTGTGGGCTGCTCCCCCGGTTGCGAGATATTTTGGTCCATGATGGAATGAAGGCGGAACAATGTCATCTGGTCTCCTTGCGCGGCCGACCCGCACGATGACCTCATCGTTTCTTCCTGCTGGGCTTGCAGGGGTCAGAGCCTCCCCCACAAACTGAACTTGGCCCGAAAGTCAAGAATTCGAGCCAGCTTCTGGCCATTCCGACGTCGAAATTACAAAATCGGTGTAGACGTCAATATGTGGTGGGCAGGCGGGGTTTCGAGCCCTGTCCAGGGCCGTCCCGATATTCCAACCCTCGGGCAACATCCAGACAACCTGGTTCCTTGGAAGATCGCGCCCATTGCGCGATCAGGCCTCGATGGGTGCCTGCGCCTGCGCAGCTCGTCCACGTGGAGAACCATGATATGTGAGCCGAGCCGGACAAGCCTGCGAACTCCAAGGCACCGGCCTCTGCCACACGATGTTCTGATGGTCCCTGACGAGATCCTCGGATTCTCCCGCTCTGAGATGGATGCCCCCTTGCAGAACCCAGCTTGACGGATCTCCTTAGAGAGGAACGACCCTGGACCAGTTCGGCTGGTGCGCAGATCCAAGAGTTGGGTCAGAAGATAACGTGCTAGTCGATCAACCGTCGTACTTTTGATCGGTGCTGGATCGACAACAGAGTCAGCACCTCCGCAAGCGAAGGCCGCCGCCATCTTGGGAGCCTGTCGTCGAAACAAGCTTGCACGGGCTCGCTGCTGATGCGATTCCTCAAAACTCTACCAAGCCAGCCACCGGAAGCGGAGGACACACAGAATGACCTAAGATGTGAGAAGCGTGAACTGATAACGCCGTCCGACGCTGGCGCCACTGGTTGGATGTTCCAATCAGGGCTCGGCGTCTGACCTGGGGCTACTCGTAATAAGTTAGCTTGAGATATTCCCTCAGCGACGGTGGAAGTGAATGTTCGACATTGAGGACGAGTTCTCTCGACGATATTTTCACAATTCTTTCCGCAATCATTTGAAGATACCCCAGAAATTTGTGACAGTCCTGAGAAGCACTCAGAATGGACGCTTATCGCAAAGTCGGCCGCGGAGGCTCGGGGAACTTTATACCCAAGCAGCAGGCTGAGCAGGCCGAAGCCAAGGCCGGGGATCTTGTAAGTGGACCACCACCGCCGCCTCTTGTTCGATGACATGTCGATGAGATGAGACTCATCACGGACTGTCCCTCTCCTAAGCCATTGGCCTTTCTGTTGCGCTGGGAGACAGTCATCCGTGTAAGTTACCACGACTGACCCTCCCCAGGACCTCGAAAAGATCGCCACCAATGCCACCGCCGCGACCACGGCCGCTGGTGGGAAGGACTACGCGCGCGCCGGCCGCGGCGGAGCGGGCAACTTCGTTGACCCTGCATCGCTCCCCGGCGCCAAGGAGCAGGAGGAGGCGGCGGGGCGGGCGCAGACCGCCGTCAAGGCGAGCATCGCACGGACGAACAAGGGGTACAGTGGCCGCGGCGGGGCGGGAAACTGGACGACGGTGAAGCCCGGCGAGGACGAGACGGCGGAGCAGGACCAGCAGCAGGAGGAGCTGCAGAGGAGAGTGGTGGAGGATGTTGAGAAAGGCCTGGCGAAGCCTGGGCGGACGTACACGCAGAGCCCGACTGCGAAGGAGGATGAGGCAGGGAGGTGAGAGCTGGCCGGCATGAGAGAAACAGGGCGGTGGTTGTGATACCCGCGACAGACACTCGTTTGCGTGCTTTGGTTCGACCGGAGAGAATATCTCTTTTGTTCTAGTGCTCCATATCGTTACGGAGGCTCCTGTTCGTTCGACATTCATATTCAACTCTCGCCATACACAATTCATGGATATGAAGAAACTGCATGTCACGCATCACTGGCGCTGCTCGGTCTGACGGTCCTGGACACATCAACATCATGACAACTTTTTGGTATCCTTCTCAACTAAGGGCCACAAACGCCGTCCGCCCCGCGCGCAATGTACGGGGGCTCAATGGAATGCTGCCAACCAGACCCGAACGCCGTGAGAGAAAACAAGATGGGGGAAAAATGATGACCAGCCACATCACCCAGATCAGTCCATGTCCATCTCGTCATCGTCCTCCTCGCCGTCAAGGTCGTCCTCGTCGTCGTCGAACGTCATGCCGCCGGCCTCGCGCTCCTCCACAACCTCGCCGTCGACGGTGACGCGCAGCCTGGCCTTCTCGCCGCCGAACACCTTGGTCTTGCGCTTGCTGTTGAGGGCCTCCTCGCGCTCCCTCTCGGCAACCTCCTCGGCGGTGGCGCCCTGCTCGGCGAGGGCGCGCTTCTCGGAGCCGCGCAGGCGCGGGAGGAGGTGCGAGTGCTCGGCAACGAGGCGGCGGGCGTCCGCGAGGGCGCGGGCGCGGTTGCCGGCCATGCGCTTCTTGTAGAAGACGCGCTCGCGGCGGGAGCGGATCTCGGACACGCGGTGCATGGCGTGGATGGTCTTCTGGATGAGGTCGCGGTCGTAGCGGACGGGGATGTTGCGGCGCGCGGCGAACTGGAGGGTCGTGTCGACTGAGGGGGGTGGTTAATAGGAGGGTCAGGACAAGTGTAGGAGGGGTGTGCGGCATACCCTGCATCTCCTTGCCGGCGGCCTTGCGGTAGGCCTTGGTCCAGCCGATCTTTCTGGGGTTGCGCTTCATCTTGAAGTTCTTGTGGCACTTGCTCCTCTGCGGCGGATGTTAGCTGGGTCGAGGAGGGGGGCGGTCGGGGGAGACGCACGCAGAATCTGAAGGCGCGGCCATCATTGCGCATGAATGTGATGCCCTTGGACGGGTATGCCGGCCTAGAGCAGAAGTAACATGTTTCGATACTGGGGGCGGCAAAGTCAGTCTCGAGTCTTTGACGAGGCGGTATTCTTCGAGGGGGTAGACGTACCGCATGGCGCTGATCTATGGGCTCTAATGCCCAGCGATAATTGACTAAAAAAAGAGTGCTGAAGCCCCGGGACGTCGATTGTCTTGCTGAGGACTGTCGTGGTGAACCTCAAGCGTCGGTTGTTCTCCTCCAAAAAAGCTATGCCTGGCGGTGTTGAACATTCAGGGTCGATCTAAAAATTTCATGGTGGTTATCTAATCGGGAAGGCGGGATGACTATCGATAAGAATCTGTGGCCGTCCAGCCAATCAAGCGCGCCCGGCGACGGGAAAGACTCGGCTCAATCTTTTTTCGGACCAGAGTCGACTTCGCCCGACAAGAACCACTCCGTCGTCCGTCAACTCCTCCTGATCGTCCTGTCCCCCGACATCTCCCCCGAACGCCCTTCAACATGTCTGCTGTCGCTTGGGGTGCTGGCATCGCCGTCGCTGCCTTCTTCGTACGTGTATCCCGGTACTCCGCCGGAAAGCTGCGGCTAACAGTCCCAGGGCCGCGCAGGTCTCATCGCATGGCGCCGATCCCGCGGCGGCATCGGCGCAATGGGCCAGGCCTTTTACAAGGGCGGCTTTGAGCCCAAGATGAACAAGAAGGAGGCTTCTCTGATCCTCTCGCTCAAGTGAGTATCCGCACTCTTCCCCCTGCTCGGCCGACAAGGTGCTGACAACCCGGCAGCGAGGGCGCCCTCACCAAGGAGAAGGTCCGCAAGGCCCACCGCACGCTCATGCTCCTCAACCACCCCGATCGAGGCGGCAGCCCATATCTCGCGACCAAGGTCAACGAGGCGAAGGAGTTGCTGGAGAAGCAAGTGTCCTGATACGGCGATAGCGGTGTCCGGCGGCAGCCTGCAGCTTGCTGCTTGTGTACGACGATGTATAACAATGTTTTGACATAGCGCAGGCGTTTGGATGATGAAGAAATAGCTGGAGTCGTTTCGTCATGGGACGATATGTGACTGCAATTGGGGAGGTCGGCCTCCGGGCTGGCTAGACATCTCTCTTCTCAAACACTTCGAATTCGGTCCCTCTTGCTTATGCCTTTCTCCCCAAAGTCCATTATCTTTGAAAGACCTTTCTTGACTTGCATAACCCAGGTTTGACGGGCCATTCTGCATGAGGGCAAGACAGTCAGTGCATTATTACATTACCTTGGCCTTGCAGCAGCCGGCAGTTGCGTGGAGCCTGAAAATGAGTGAAGGGAACCTGAACAACTGCCCCTTCCTTCCTTTCTCTGCATAGCACCTTCCCTTGTTTTCCTGTTCCTGCAAAGGCAGGTACCTCACCTCTACTGGAAGCCAATGAAACTCTTGACGCGCGCCACAGTTGAAAGCGCCTCTTTTCGTCAGCGTCCAAACCTCGCCCTTCTCGTCGACACAACTCCTCCATCCGCGCAGACTCCAGGATCTCTATATCACTACGTCGCGCGCATTCGTTGATCATCGCATTCTATTCGTATCGGAAGACCAAGCCAACATGGCCTCCTCTCGCACCTTCGACCCGGAGTTCCTCCGCCAATATCTGGGCCCCGACGTTACCATTCTTGACCCGAACGAAGTCTCGTCCGATGAAGAAGAAGAGGAGGAACTGATTACGCTTCACGACACGCGTGACAAAGCATATGAGAGGCAATGCCGTCTGAATGCGGCTCTCAAGAAGCCCGACAGCAGGCACTCGCGCACCGCGCCCACAGTCTCCAAGCCAGACCCGGCCAGGGCCAAGGAGCTCTCCCGCTTGACTTTCGACGAGTATCGCGGCCTCAAGCCGGGTGACTATGCTGAACCTGGCACGCAGTTCACTCACTGGAAACTTGTTGAGATGTATCAGCATTCCTACATTGGCAAAACCAACCGTGCCAAGGTATGCTGCCCGGCTGCCTTTACGCAGTTGGATTCTGATTAAATCGATAGGCTGCCTATCTCTTCGACGAGATTCTCAATGGCTTCATCTGGGACTTGTGAGTGGTTCACCATCTTCTTCCTCATCGCTGATCTCTGACTTCTCAAGCTTCTACCTCTACCATCCCAAGCACCATCGCAATCCTGCCAAGCTCTTCGTCCCGACTGAACAGTTTGTTCGCTTCCTTGACTTTGTCAACGCAACCATTGGCATTCAGCTGGCCATCCCTGATGGACTCCCCGGCAACTCCTTCAAGCTGACCTTCAGCCTCGAGGGGGTCAGCGGCCCTCGCTTCGCCGGTCGTATCACCCACAGCTCCGACTTCGATGAGCTGGTTGAGTTCCTGCCCGACTACAACGAGCTGGATGGCTGCAGAGACGCGCCCCAGTACAGCGTGGAGGATCTCATCAGCAAGTTACACGAATGGAGCGGCATGGAGGAGAAAGACCGGAAGAAGGAGGACGCCGCCAGGCACCGAGAGGGAATGGTCAAGCGCAAGCTCGGCGATGTTCAGCTTGCCCAGCATCTCCTCGGCCTCCGCCCTCACATCAAGGGCCAGCGCCTTGACGCAGATGGAAACGTCATCATGCTGGACGTCGACAAGGCTATTCCCTTCAAGCCCTGTGACGAACCCGTCTTCGTCGCCATCGACGTCGAAGCCGCCGAGCTGAACTCGCAGGTCATCATGGAGATCGGTATCGCCGTTCTGGACACCCGCGATCTCGCCGGTGTTGCTCCTGGCAAGAATGGCCAGAACTGGTTCGCCCTTATCAAAGCGCACCATCTTCACACGTACGAGTACCGCACCCAGCGCAACAGCAAGTTCGTCAAGGGCTTCCCCGACATGTTCCACTTTGGGTAAGTGAACTGTTGCATTCCACCTAGACACACACGCGATACTGATCATTCCCAGTGACTCCGAGCAGCCCAGCGAGAACGACCTCGCAAAGCGCCTCCGCGAGATCATCAACTCGTACATCAACCCCGATGGCGCCGATCCCAAGAAATGGGAAGCCTTCCGTAACCTGATCCTTGTCGGCCACGATTTCGAGTCCGACATCCGGTACCTCGGAACCCTGGGTTTCAAGCCTAGCAACTTCTTTACCTCCCGCGGCATCATCGACACCCAGGAGATGGACCAGGTCTCCCGTGACCACCCCACGGGCCGCAGTCTCGGCGCCGTTCTCAACGATCTCGAGATCTCCCACACATACCTCCACAACGCGGGCAACGACGCCGTGTACACCATGCAGGCCATGCTCGCCCTGGCCATCGAGGCGCGCCTTGAGGAAGTCCGCCAGGTCGAGGAGCTCGAGAGGGAACTCGGCCCCGACAAGCCCATTGCCAACTACGTGGCCCAGAAGGCCGATGTCCTGAAGGACTTTGACGAGGCGCAGTGGAAGAAGACCAGGCCTGGCGAGACGCGTGATGAGTGGACTCGGCGTTTCTACGGCTACTAAGGCGCGCAAGAAGGCTGGGAAGAGCAGATGCTCCATTGGGCGATGTGTCGGTCAGTCCAGGGGAGCCTCCCTGGGGGTCATCGCGGCCAGAATCATTCAGAAATGGGCTGTTGTGGAGAACTGTGCATATTAGACAGTTCAAACAGCAGACAGCAGCAACAAAGAATCGTGGATGATCCAAGCGGTCGTTTGCCCCTGATGAAGCCCCACTGGACACATCCATTTGCTTCAAGGCACATTGATCGTATTGTACAAGTAATCCCTCGTAATCTCCTTAACAAATCGTCCCAAAACGCCAGGCGCTCTGTAATCATTTCACCTTGAGGAACTGTACCCGGTTAGCACAAGAATCACGGCACGAAAGTCACGTAGAAACTCACCTCCACCGCCTCCTCGCTCGTCACCTGCGACACCTCGCTCTGCCCGGCCTCGACGAGCCCCAGCCTCCCGGTGCGGATCTTCCACCACATCTCCCTCCGGTCGCCGCCGAGCTCTCCCGCGAGGAGCTTCTTCTTCAGATCCCTCACGAAGTCGTTGTACAAGCCCGGCTCCTCAAAGTTGATCATCTCCGTCCGCAGGACGCCCATGGCCTCGACGGCGCGCGCATACAGCGAGTCCCCGAAGCTGTCGGCGATGAGCTCCCGGACGACCTCGCCCATCTGCGTCGCGGCGAGGGCGATCTGGGCCTCGTCGGCGGCGGTGTCGAGGGCCTGCCTGAACTCGGGGACGGCATTGTCGCGGGACACGAGGCGGGGGCGCTTGGGCTGGGAGCCGAGGAGGGCGTCGACGTCGAGGCCGGAGAGGGGCTTGACGGTCTCGCGGGTGCGTTTGGACTTTGCCTTGGGGGGCACCTTTTTGACCTCTGCGGCGGTGATGAGGTATTTGGTTTCGGATTTTGCCTTTGCGAGGAGCGCCTTGGGGGGCTGGGCGAAGCGGACGAGGGTGGCGGGGATGGGGGGGATGTCGCCGTTGGATTTCACGGCGCGGGCGCGGACGGCTTGGTTGATGCGGTGGATGACGGGGTTGAAGGAGACGTCGGCTGTGGCGTACTCGGCGGGCTCGCTGGAGGGGGTAAGTAGGGAGACGGAGGCCGGGGTGGGATAGAGGGGGTCTTACCCGTCATCGTCTGCGTCGAAGGTGCTCAGGTCCATTGCGTCGACGAAGTCGCTCATGGCGTCTGTTAGTTCCTCGTTGGGGAGGAGACGGTGCTTGGTCAAAGTCTGGCCGCTGACGGTGACAACACGGTCAAGCGGGGGGAACTGGTAGCCGCGGACGTCCTCGGCGAAGGGGAGGGGGATGTCGTAGAGGCATTCCTGGTCGGTCTCGATGGAGGGCGCCAGGAGGACCATCTGCGGGTCTTTTGCGTCCTTCATGACAAGGCGAGCTACTGCGTATGATGATAGTTCGTAGAGGGCGTGGATCAGGGACGAGAGGGCGATTTGTGACTTCTCGTCAAACTTGCGTGCCACTGTCAGGCACGTCTCGCCCATGGTGAGGAAGGGCTCATGCTGCACTCTGGTTAGTATGTCAGGCGAGCTATCCTCATCAGAGGTCACTTGCCTTCTCCGCAGGAATGAAACCAAGAATCGTAAAGCTCTTGGTCGTCTCAAGCTTAGTGATATTCCACTCGGATTCGCTGATATGGACCGCTGTCCTGCCGTACTCGTACCCCTTGGCGAGTTCCTCAAATTCGACGTCCTTCTTGCCACCAGGAGCATCAGGATCATTAATCTTGTACGTCCGCGCATGCTTGACGGCTGCGTAGTCGGCGGTAGACTCCACTCCCTCCATTGCGTCTTCGTCTTGCGCGGGCTGGGCCTGGGAAGACCCGTCTTTGCCGGTACTGAGAATGACGGAGCTCGCCGTGATCGGCCTCGCGAGCTTGGTCTTGAAGTACCGCTCCACGTTGATGGTCATCGGTGTCGGATGCTTCGGGTCGTCTGGGTCTCCTAGCGTCAGTTGGCCATCGTAGCTCTTGTACGGTCTGACAGGCTTGAGACGGGGCTCGTCCAGCTCGTCGATAGCCTCTGCGATGGTGGCAAACTGTGCGTTGTTGCACTTGGAGACCAGGTCCTGGAGGACCTTTTCATTCTTTTTCTGCAAGGGGTCAGCATGTTTATGCGGTGCAGGAGTTGAGGAACGTACCTTCTGGCTCGGCTTATCTTCTTCCTTAAAGCCGTAATCCGCGTCATCGAAATCAATGCCCCTTGGCATGTAAGTCACCGTTTCTGAGAATCAGCAGGGCCAACTTACAAGACAATCAACTCCACGCCATCATCGTTGATCTTGGTGGTAATGTCCTCCAGGTCATCGCCGTCCATGGGCGCCGTGCCGTCCGTGATGAGGTAGACCCTCCGCTTATACTTGAGCTTCTTGGTGAACGCCGAGATCATGTCCACGGCGATGACAACAGCGGAGATCGCATCTCCGGCCTCCGTGCTGCTGGGCACAATCGACGACTGCAAGTCCTTGAGCGACGTCATGCTCATGGGCCCGATGTCCTGCAGGACAGAGATGTTCTCGTAGCCGGCCTCATCTTGGAGGGAGTGGCGGGTCTCGTCGGCCCGCAGGCCGAGAACACCGACGGTCCAGGTCTTGCGGGACGCGGCGACGGTGGTGCAGATCTTGTCCCAGACATAGCGCATGCCCCAGTCGAGGTCGGATTCGATGCGACCGTTGTGGCAGTCGCCCATGGGCGCGCCGAGGTCAATGATGAAGACGGATGCCTCCTTGTCGGCCATTGTGGGCGTTGTGGACGAGAGGGAAGGCGTGAGAGGTCAATTGAAGAGAAAGAAGAGTCTCTCAAGGCATGGCGTATTTTATGAGGAGAATAGAGGCTTCCAAGTGCTCCAGGCAGCCAGGCTCCTTGAGTGACGTCCGGGGGTGAGATGAACCCTGAGGTCGGATGGATCTACGCAAACGCGCCCGGGCCACGCTGAAAGTCCCGCCTGCAGCTCGATGCGGACGCGACAACACGTGATCTGGCGATCTCATTTAGGGGAATACCCCCCTAAACCAAGTGGAGATGGTACCGCCGTGGCAGACCGGATTTCAGCTGGAGAGCGCCTGAAGCACGCCCCACAGTAGCTGTATATCGCAAGAGCTCGAAATAGCGGGCGGGAAGCTCCGGCGTTCTTAAACCGTCGTATGATATCAACGACTCTCTCTGGGACAGGTCCTCGGGCGCAACTTGACCCTGCACAACTTCATCATCCGTTAAGTGACCCGAAGAAGAGAAAGACACAATGGCCTCCTCAGCCATCTTCTCCGTGGCGCCGTACCACATCATCTCGTAAGTCGCCAGTCGCAACACCGAGTCCTGATATCGTTATCTACTCAGTATTCAGAGCTGTACTGACGTCGTCTTCCCAGCTACGGCACCCTTCTGGGAACCACCTTCTTCCACGTATGCAGGCCCTGACATGCCTCCTCCGACCGCGTTTACTGCGAATCATCCAGCTAACGCCGCCAGTCCTTCGTCAATGGGATCACCATGTTCCGCGTCCTCGAGCGACCCTCCTTCTCCGCCGCCCAGAGCGCCCTCTTCCCGATCTACTTCTCCCTCCAGACCGCTCTGCCGATCGTCCTCGCCCTCACATATCCCGGCAGCTCCGGCCCCCTGGGTGTGACCTCGGGAATCACTGGCTTCCTCGACGAGTCGAACCGCTACGACACCCTGCTGCCGCTTGCCGTCGCATTCGTCACCGGCGCCGCCAACCTCTTCGTGCTCCTCCCGGCGACCACCAAGATCATGGCCGACCGACGTGCACAGGGTATGGCACACTCCACTATTCTATCCGTGCGCCCTCCCGGCACAGAGAACCGATGCTAACACCGCCCCTACAGAGAAGAAGGACGGCAAGAAGAGCTACGACCCGCCTCCCCACTCGCAGGACATGGCCGCCCTGAACAAGAAGTTCGGAAAGACGCACGGCATCTCCTCCCTCCTCAACCTCGGCACGTTCGTCGCCATCGTTGCCTACGGCTTCACGCTGGGAGCGAGGCTGTCCTAAAGGGCGCAACCGAGCCGCCTTGGTAGTGCAGCAAGAACGGGAGTGTTGACGAGGCCATCCCGGCCATGATCTGATTGTATGTTTCCGCTAGACGTAATTGTACAGAATGAAAGCCGCCCCGAGCGGCATGATGACCCTTGCCAAAAGTGCAGCCAAACTCCCCGAACTCCTGTCTCGCTGATGAATGCCGAAACCGAAGCGCCGGACGCAGAGAACTCCCCCGAACGCGAAGAATGATGCGCAGGCTACTCGTCGTACTCGTCATAGCTCCCGTTCCTCCACCTCTGGCGCCACTGAATCTCCGAGATGGCGTCGTTCATGTCCGCGCATGGCTGGAAGATCTTTGAGTCCTTCAGTCCCTCGAGGGCGGCGGCCCGCTCCTGGCGCAGGTGGGCGATTCTCTCGGGGTTGGGGATGTAACTGCTGCTCGGGTGGGGCACGCGGCCAGGGATGCGTGCGAGGCGTTCCTCGATTTCTGCCTCGGACGACCGGCGGGTCTTGGGTTGCTGTTCCATGGTGGGCGAGCAGGAAACATTGCTGACGGGGGAGGTGTCTTTGCCGTCGACTGGGACCTCCTCGACGACCTTCGTCGGCGCTTTCGCCTCCGCATGGACGGGGACTTCCTTGACCGAAACCTCGGCGGGCTTGGGGATCTTGTTTTCCTTCTTGCGGGACGGCATTGCGTTGGAAATGTTGGTGTGGCGATACAGGTCTGGTTGGGGGATGTGGTGGGCGAACTGCGGGCAGTGCAGTGTTGGGAGAGAAGTGAGGACGGCCATTGTGAATTCGCGGCTGCCTATGGAATCAATGTAGGTTCTTTCTGGCTGCTGAACCTTGACGGTGGATCGTGGGTCAGGTGCTCTCGTTTGTTGGGAAGGCTTGAGGTTTGTTTCTCAGGCAAGCAGTGATGCGGCGGGCTGTTTGAGGAAGGAACGGGCAAGAGCGGCCCTCCACTGCCGTCATCGTGGAACTTTATGTACCTATGCCTCGGATTGAACGAACCCCGGTAACGACAAAACGGACGACATCAATACCACGTGTCTGCCGCTCCACCGATGTTCTCGTGATAATTCGGCAGTGGTGGTCTGTCTGCCTCGAATGACGGTGACCCGACATGTGGCGTGAGAAATCCAACCCGACGTCACCTCATTCCCAGCGTCATCATGTCCGAGCACGAAACAACGAAGTGGCTGTTATAAATTTATGTAATCAATTCTATTCAAATTCTTCTCCTTCCATTAAATGAAGTCGACGTCTCCTGCAGGTGGATGTCATCGCTTTCGCCGGTCAGGGGCCCGGATTCAAGTCCACAAATAAGGCGTACCCCAGATTCACGACTGTGCTCCAGATCTCAATTAGCATATATATTCGAAATCTATTTTGTCGATTGAACGGAATCATATTTCTAAACCAAATGTTCTCTCTCCATAAGGCCATGTCAACATCTGAGCCCGCCCTCATTGACGGCCCTTGAGTGTCTTCGCCCATGTCATACGGCGTTAATTCCAAGACGAAGAATTAAGAACTGATGTTTCTGATAGGTTCTTCAATTCCAGTGTCCTGGCTCACAATGAAAATGTCTGCCCAATCCCAGAAGCTGATCCTGGAGAGACGGACGGCTGCGAGCCTGCGACATCCCAGGATGATGCCTGGGCAGATATTCCTCAAGGATACTGATGTGGCAGTCTAACAGCCAATAGTATCGAAAACAACGAAGATGTCTCATGTCCTTCTCAGATGTCTTCTCAGCTTGCTTCTGTTAAAGAGAACCCGCAGCCAAGTCACACACCAACTCCTCAGCCCCGAGAAGCACGTACCCGAGGCTGGCCTCATTTGCATGTGCCCCCTGAACCAAAGATGTATTCTGATACCGAATCTCTAACTGAAATACCCCCAAAATTCATGCGTGTACCTTCCGGAACAAGCGTGGCATGATGTGACGAACCGCCCTGACTGGGTCGAAGAGAAACGAAAGTCCCGCACCCCCACTGATCGAAAGGAAACGCTTTTACTTATTATCCCATCCGCCGCCATGGATGGCCCTGAAGTCCCCCAACCTCCGTTCCAGCCTGGCAGCCCAAGTAGCAACCCCTTTTCCCGAATCTTGACCAGGCGTTCTCGTTCATTCGCATCTCATTAATCGCCGCAAGCCCTGGAGCCCTGTGACGACACATGCAGTCAGCCCCCCCGCCACCGAAGCAGTGATCACAACCCCAAGAAGTTCCAGAGTACTGAGGCCTCGAATGATCCTTCCCGTGGGGCTGTCACGAAGGCTCTTGCGTGCTTCTGGGGTGGCGGTGGGAGGAGAATCATATTCTCCTTGCTCGAGGTCATCTTCAGGGGCCTTGGGCTGTCTCCGACGGTCAAGGTCCTAAAAAAGGGGGGGCAGCCATCCAGTCAGCTGTCAGAGCCCGAAAAGGCAGGTTGGTACGAGAGAGTACGGCAGACAGGTCGGTGAGGTTCTAGTAGGCAGGACTTGCACAGGGATACACACGGTTTTCGATGCGGCTAAGATGTATGGGGGGCTCATACCTTCAAGTTGGGGCCGTTGGCTGTCTCTTGTCGTGAAACAGCGGTCATGGCTGGCGAATGATTCTCCGAGTCTCCGTGCTGCGGGTTGCCGCCGGCATCCTGGCCCGCCGGCGGCGACACACCTCCAACACGCTGGCCAAGACTCGGGTGAGAGGATAAAGGAGGCGCCTCAACCGCCGCACGTCGATCCGAGGTCTTCGAGACATTCACAGGCATCGTTCCAGAGGGGTAGATGTTGTTGACGGTGCAATTGTTGTATTGTATCGTGTTGCTCGAATTTTCGATCTCCAGGATGTTCTTGGTGATGACGTTTGAACTGCCATTATTTTGAACGTCGGCTTTGTTTCCCATCCAAGCTTGAATTACCTCAGCAGTGACGGGCACAGCCTCGGGAGCCATCTTGGGCAACGAGGCCCGACTTGAAGCGTCGCGGTGATTCGGATGGGTGGCACGAAGTGTCTCTTGGGGCGGCGAATTGACCAACATCACCAAGTTCAGTGCGGAAAAAGAGGGCTGTGGCTGTGAATGTCCATTATCGAAACTCACCTTGTGTCCGTACCCTACTGCAGAAAGAACGGACTTCTCGAATCAGCGTCCCGTACCGAGCTTGGCGGCCAGTTATTCGGCCTGCACAATTTGCTCATGCATGAGGGGTGTGGTGGAGGGACGATGGGAGCCCAAGCGGCGCCCCAACTCTCCCTCGACATTGGGCCTCATTCGCAGAACGTGTCGTTGTTCGCTCGAGGAGACCGCCTGCCCCTTGGGCGATGGGGCCCTTTCGTCCCGACGAGATTTTGCCGTTCCCGATGACTTGTACGACCGACTTAACATGAGGCTGGAAACAGGGGGTGCCCCTTTTGGAAGGGAACCGTTCTTTTCTCCCTGCGTGTTGGTACCACAAATCCTTTATGCGAACCATCCCTCCATGATCGGGAAGTATGATGTACCTTCTCCAAGGTGCTCGGCCACGCGGCGCGGGTTGCATGCAGCCACCTTCACCCGCTCATGTTGGAACGAGGACGAGAAGCAAGACATGGCATGCCTGTTTGTGGCGAGTAAGAATATCCGGGAGGGTCCATTAAGGCTTTGTCATGAAGAGAGTACTGCGCCTGTTCTACAGGTTTATCTGTAGACGCTGCCCCCTGTTTGTTCCCTGGAGATCACCTGTCTGTCGCCAGCTTACACCCGTGGTGGCCGACCTTGGGACGCTGCTCACACTCGACTGGAGGTAAATATTCTAGGCCCATTATTTGAGTACATTGACGCTTTTCTATTCTTGTATTTCCTCCAAGGTATCAGGCTGTCGACTCTGTTGATCTCGTTGGACTGTCGGAGGGATCACCGTGACGAAAGCCTGACCTCCTCGACGCCCGGCTACGATGGCACACTAGAGACCGGTAAATTCGAGAATCTTCTTGCTCTCTGCATGAGATTCCTTCCTGATGAATCTTGCGGTGAGGCCTGTTTCGTCTTGGCCACACCATCCTGAAGGCGATTTGCCCAGGGCCACGATGATGCTCTCGCAACCTCCAGAGGCATCAAGCCCCCCTATTCGCCATCATTCCCCCTGATCTCCTCGATGGATAGTCGATGGCCCTTGGCATTCGTGCCTTATCCATACTGATGGAATCTCGGTGACGCTTTAGGTTGGCTCGTCCGAGATAGCCTTGCTGGGTAGACGCCGGCCGGCTTCTCCAGTAGCCGGAGACTGCCCTTTGTACCACCTTCACAGCCCATCCACACTCTCGTCCAGCGTCAACACTGGCTCATTTTCTTCAAGTTCCCCTCGCTGAAAGGGCCCCCAAAGCTGACACGTCACCGCCGCAACTGCAGCCACTACGACGTCCGGCATCCATCGAGTGTGAATAGGGACGTCTCGCCGTCGACCACGATACTTGTCCATAACGAGAGATCCTTGAAGCCATCACTGGTACCCTCACCGCCTGAAACGAGACGAAACCTCACGGCCGCAGAGGAGGCCCGACCAACAGACTGGTTGCCTCGTAGAGGCCTCCATCATCGTTGCGGCAACATGGCAGAAGTCTTTGGGGTCGTTGCGGCCGCTACGCAGCTGGCGGGTGCTTGTCTGAGTCTGATCGACCTCATGGCGAAGATAAAAGGGGCAACAGGCACGCTGTTGAGATATCAGCATCAGTTCCAGGAACTACACAACCTCTCTCTTTCTATTTCCCAGAATCCCCTTCTACAGACCGACGAGGTCTTCTCCCACACTCAGTCCTTGTTGCTCTTTATCCAACATATATCCCTCGAGCCCCTTCTTCAGAAAGGCTTGGTCTCCCGTACTTGGGGCCTTCTCAGGAGAGATCAATATCTTGCAGAGACATCAAAGGTCCTCGAGCAACGCAAGTCCTCTCTGTCTCTGATCATCAGTGACATACAGGCAAGAGCACTCTACGACATCCGTTCCAACCTACGGTCAATGTCCGACTCCAACACCGAAGCAACTCTGTCCGAGTACCCACCCGACAAACCCCTGAGGACCGACCTCTTTGACGAGACACCCACACGGTCGTCCACAGAGATGTCTAAGAGAAAGACCAAAACTCCACCTCGGCGTCTTCTGCCGACTGATTCCGAGAGCGATGATGACTACGACTATGGTTCCATCAGCATCCGCGAGAACCTTAGACGGGTCGTCAACCGTAGGATCAATCAGAGTGCCAACGACGACATGAGCGTTTGGTCTGGACAAAGAGCTAGAGCAGGAGTGATTCAGAGGAACGGTCATCAAACGAGTGACGCTGGCTATTGCCCCGGAGGCACCAGTATCTGGGATGGGAACATCAAGGAAGGCGATGAGGCTCAGATCAACTGGTCTGACAGGCCCACGGGCACCTATACACATGCAGGGGGTGCGTCTTGGGAGAGCCCTCCTGCTGGAGACTCATCTGTGCCGCGCTCGGCCGTTCTACAGGTTTATCAAGGGAACGAGCACCGCGGAGGCACCACCCCCCAGGGAGTGACGGTCAGCGACGACAAGATCCAGATCAACGGGTACGACCAGAGATACGACACCCGCCAACGCTCACCCGCTTCGGAGGGAAAGAGTCAGGCTGAGGAGCAGGGACCGCAGGGCCAGGCTCCGATGCTGCTGGCGTGGAAGGATTCGACTGACTCGGATTGATTGTGTTTGAGGATTCCAGGGTCAAGGTCAGGGGCAGGAGAGGGTATCGCACCGCCAAAGTACACGCCAGGGGGGATGATCGTTCCGTTGAAAAGTTACTTTCCTTTCTCTTCATTCTCTTGATCTTACTCACTGCTTTTCTTTTTGGTTTTTCTTCCTTCCTATTCTCATTCCTCCTACAGTTCCCTTCCCTTGATAGTCCTTACCTGTCACCATGTGCTCCGAAGACAAGATAATAGTCATATGCTCTTATGTATTCACTCGTTCCTATACATCCTTTCTATAATAGCTCTATTTTCGATTAGAAAACATCGAACTCGCCTATTTCCCGGTTATCCCGAAAAGTCTCTCCAGCCTTCGGTATCGTCTCGCCTTCACCGAGTTCGCGGTCCCATTGCCTGTGCCCGATTATTGCTGTTTGATGTTAACAAATGTTACGACTCATATACTATCAAATCTTGGCTATGTCAAGGCGAATCGCGCCCAGCCGGAGGAGGTTGTCATGCCGCGAGGCCAACCGCCGCCAAATCGCCGTAGACTGAAGAGCATCCTGGCCCTCCAGTATTCATGGCCAGACAAGGTTCGAAACATACGTAAAATGTCCAGATCTGCTCTTTACCTTTCTCTCCCCAGCTTGAACGTCAAGACAAGGCTGGCCAGGACCCCTGCTCAGCGATACCGGCACCGTGGTCGTGGTATCAAAACGCCAAAGGCGGTGAAGGCACCAAATGAGTCAGCAGGCGCCTCGACATCAAGATCCCTGACCGACCATGGATGTGACATCACCTCACAATTGCACAAGTTTTGGATGAACAATCCTCGGTTGCATTTTGCAAGCTAACTAAACCACGATAACAGTACCGTAACCGCAGGCAAGCCCTCAAAATATGCTCCCAGAACGACCGTCATCGCCCAGATTCCCTCCTCCCCTCCACACTGCCACACCCCATACATATCCCGCAATATCCGGCTCAAGCTGATCGAAAACTGTCCAGTCTCAGCGAGCCTCGGTATTGATTCCTCCTCTTTTGTGTCCGAATGATGCGCTGCTTTTTTGCTTCGCGCACCATAGTGGCATTGTGTGCCGACCCAGTCCATCCAGGCGATATATAGCTCGCGCCTCCGTTTTCMCCTCCCGCCGCTGGGACATTTTGTGTCCGTTCCCAGTAACCCCCGTTGTAAAATTAAAAGAAGTTGAAGAAACGCCAAAGGCAGTGTTGTGCTCATGTCGCATTGGGCGACATGAAGAAGAAAGCCCGCCACGAAATGTTGAAGTGGGGACGATGCCAGTATGAGTAGAAACGAAGTGCTGCCGCAGGCGGGGTATGTGTGCAAAGAAGAGGTGAAGAGCCCAGTTCCAAAGTGGTGCTGGGCGAAGCAAGAGGCAAAGTCCAGCTCGTATCCGTTTGTTCGTTCCATCATCATCGTGAGAAGCCGTCTCGAGGCTGAGTGGGCAAAGCGAGTCGGTGACTCAAAGCTTCGTTCCCAGGGCGTGGGTCTCCAGACGTGTCGTAGAGACCCTGGTGAGGCGAATCGTCGCGATGAAAGTTCCACTGTGCCAGAGCCTGCCGGGCGCGCTCATTGCGAGGCAGAGTGTCGTTCTGTCCCCTCAATCCCCCCGACGCCAAACCAGACCGTGTCGTGAGAGAGGTGAGAGTGTGATCCGGGACGTAGGTGTCTCGGAGCGAAGGAAAGTCGTGACGCGGTGTTCCTGGCCCAGCCAACCGTTCGAGTCAAGAAGATCCGATCCCAGAGAAGAATGGGAAAAAGCCCAAATCCACCCAGTAATCCCAACCACCGTCCAAACAACGCCGTGCTATGCAAGAAAAGGAGTATTATACAGAACCGAGGCGCAGGAGAGCCTCGACCGCCTCACGCTCCTGTGCGTCAGACGTGGCAGCGAGGGCCGTAAAGTCCAGGTTGAATGGCTGTGGCGATCGGGCCATGCCGGTGGCAACGGGTCGCATGCATCCCGGGGAGCCCAGGAAGCTGCGACCGGATTGCGCGGCGTAAGATTCGGCGCGAAGACCGGCGGCGCCGACGGCGGCCCAGTCTTCGTCGTCGGTGACGTCTTCGGGGTCATCGTTCATGTCGATGTCGTCGTCGTCGGGGGCTTCGGAGCAGGAGGCCGAGGCCGAACCGTCCAGGGACATCTTGTCCGCCTCATCCTCCATCATCAAGCCGCGGCGGTCGTCGTGGGAGAAGACGATCGAGTTGCCGGCGCCGAAGGATGTCGCGTCGAGGTGAGACCTGTCGGCGTTGCCCCGGCCGGCGGCGTTCTTGGTGATGGGGATGCCCGTGGAGTAGTCGTGATCGGCAGGAGTCGAGCCCCTGCGAGCGGGTTGTCCACGTCGGCGGGCGTCCCAGCGGCCCCAGCCAACCTTCTCGTACTCAACGTCCCCATCCACTCCGCCTCCCTCTCCTCCTCGCCCTTCCAGGGCTCCAACCACCAGCCTGCGCGCCTTTGTCGGAGGGATGCCTGCGAAACCGGGGACCGATGTGGTCAGGTAGCCCATGATGTGGCGGATAGCTAGGGGGCCGTGGTTGAGCAGGATCTCGGGCAAGTGGTGCTTGGCCAAGAGCTGGGGCGTGATGGCGCCAGCAGAGTCCAGGGACGGGGAGGTGCGACGAGCAGCGGCGGCGTCCTGGCCGTCGTGCAGGTCGAGATCCGAGTCGATGGGCTCAAGCTTGGCCTTCTGGAGCTGGGCCTTGAGGCCGTGAGGCGGCAAGGCGGGGGAGATGGAGTTGGGAGGCGTGGGAAGGGCCTGAGATCGTGTCACAGTCGCAGGCATGCTCCGAGCCGCTACAACAGTCAAGTTGTCTCGGCTCAAGGGAGTGACCTGGTGGATATCGCGAGCAGCTGCTGCCATGGTTGCCATGATGTCGGTTTCGGTGCGAGAGCTTCGGAAGACGCTGGAGGGGGAGGAGGTCAGCGGGAGTTGCTTTTATACGCGAGTATACGCGAGCGGGAGGAAGGAAGGAAGGTTTGCTGATGTTGAGTCACAGCACACAGCCTTGGGAGACGGGATCCGGGGGTTCGGCCACTTACAAGTCAGTCCGAAGCGTTGCGATGTGCGATGCTTTGCGGTTGGGACGGCAAAGCAAGGTTTGGCAAGAAAGGCGATGATGGACAAGCTAGCAGAGCTGATGCGACGACCTGGACTGTGACAGTGAGAATCTCTTTGCGATTTGTTTTGGTGTGATTTCGCGTTGTGTTGTTGCTTTGGGGAGGAGGGAGAGAAGGGGGAGGGTGACCGGGGGCGAGAACGGACAGGATATAGTTCCAAGGGCTGGCTGGGCTGGTTGGTGTGTCGCTGGCGTACAATGATTCGCGAGGTGCGACGCGCACAAAGCACACCAACAGGCAGGTACTTTCCTTCAGCACAGTTGTGGAGGGAGTAAGACTCATCCAAGGCGCTGGGCTTCCCAGGCAGTGCTGCCCGTGCTGTGCCCTGTCCGGCCAGGACCTGGGTACGTCAGTCGCGACGGGGGAGGTACAAGCGATACTCGGGGTACATCCGCGCCCGCCGTGGGCGTTGTGGGTACCTGTGCAGTAGCTTCCGGGTGCTGGACAAGTCTCCATCGTCACTGACTTGGGCGGGCCTCCCAGCTGGGTCATGCCCCCTGCCCGCGGCGAACAAAGGCCCCGGCAGCAGCCACGACGTGCAGCGACTGGTTGCTGGATACGGGGATGGCGTGGGAGGAGCGAGATGATAAGGGCGTGGGCCTAGGGACGCGAGGCATCTGTGGCAATGCCAACAAGGAAAGAACAGGGAGAGATGGGAGGGGTGCATGCACTAAGCTCTTGGGCGTATCCCGATCCAGGCTGACCTGACTGACGTGCGACACACTGTGTGGCATTTTCCCATTTCCCATTGGGGCCGGGCCAGCTTCAGTTGAATTTCCCCCTTTCATCCCTTTGCGAAATGTGCAAATTGCACCATTCGGCCCTGTGCTTTACCACGTCGTATTGCTCCCCTTGTTGATATCGTCCGATGCATCCGGCTGGCCGGCCATTCCACGGCTTTCCCGGTGTTTCTGGGGCTTCGGCACATCCATCCATCTGCATTCTCCCCGGAAAGATGAGATGAGTCAGAGATCCAATATCAACACCCGGACAAGCTGCTGGACATTTGACACCAACTCAACGGAAACCCTTGCCCTAACTAATATGGACTACTCCCTCCCTCCCTCCCTCCAACTGATAACACCACCGGGCAATAGCACCAACACCATCATAAATCCCGGGCCCTTCACTAAACCTTATCAGGGCGCGTCTCCGTCGTCTTCCTGGCATATCGCTTCCTGCCATCTGCCGCTGGGATATCCTTCCCACATCAAAACACGGCGGAAACCGGAAGACCTGGCCCAGGGCGCCCACAACGGCTGTTTCAACAGGTCCGGGGGTCTGGCGAGCAGGCAGCCCCCCCAGCTTTCCTGATCACCCGCCGCTACCCCGATGTCAACCCCATGTGATCGGCCCTAGACGCGAGTGATTGTGGGGACCTCACTTCCACCTCGGAGCCACGATATCCTGGCCGCCAGTGCCATTGGCCAGGGGCTCGAAACTCCAGGCCTGGGAGCTTGCGCATGGGGTCGCTTGGACGGCACTTGGTGCTGCTGCGACGTGTTGTCGACGTGTCGTGCCGGCGCCATCTTTCTGATGCTAGGGTTAGGGCAAGAGATGGTCGCATCGACAGATTGACACGTTCGGTCGATATTGGCGGAATGCCATCCAGTTCTGATCGGCAGGCACTGGGATCCCAGCAAGGCAGTCTCGGACTCGAGTCCGTTCCCCAATGAGCGGCCATATGGCAGCAGGGTTCGCTGATCGACTTTGCTGGGACCAGAGATCGTCTGCCATATTCAATGGGGACCGGCACTGGTTGATGACTCGGTCTGGGACGCGATCGACGTGTCAGGACGACATCCCATATGTTACTCGCTGAAGGAAAGTTTCGACTTGGGACAAACCGGTTCTTCTGGACGACTACCCATTCTTGGACACAACAAGCCGTTTCTCAAAACCACTTTGGCTGACGTGGAAGCGAAGACACGACATCAGTGTGGGAGCCGCATTGCATGCAAGTACATCGCCGATGACTTCATCGAAAGCCCTAACTTGACAATACGGGGCCCATCCGCCATTCTTTGTTTGTGGGGGGCCAACAACAGCGAGCTATGCCCTTCCCTGCCTGCAGTCAACCGGTCTTCTCAGCTTGCCATGAACAACGGGACGCTGACGACAGATGGTGGCTGCTGAAAACTTTCGGGTACCTGACAGGTCTGCAGCAAGCTTCCCTCCCACATGCCGCCGTCCGCCCGTGCCTGGGTTCGCGGCGCAAACTGAAGTAAATCGATGATGGATTGGTTGCGTGGCTCGGACGTTGCCCTTCTGTGCCCTGAACCAAGGCAATGGTTCCTTTCTCTTGACCCTGACAGCGTCACCATCTTGGGTGGCGGCTGACCTCATCGCACAGCAACCACAACCACCACTGCCACTGCCACACTGGAAAATCCCCGACGCGCTGTCACTCTCGCTGCTATTTCGGTCTACCCACTGTGTGCTTTCCCACCCACGGATTCCGGCCAGGGGGCGTGTTGTTAGTGATCTAGGCCGAAAAGGGGAATCGCACTGTTTACGAGCAATTCGCATTCTGCTCCCAGGCTACCACACACCACACACCACAGCAGAACCCGGCCACTCTCCAAACTGACCGGGGAGATAACACCAGTGTTATCAGAGTTGCAATGACAACCCAAAAGTTGAGTTTCCCAACGAGGCCGAGATAAGCAGTTCGTAGCTTATCTTGATCGATACACAAGGCCGTCGAAAACAGCGAGAGTTCAGCCATCCCGTCTTCGTCTGACTGGCTGCTCGCCGTCAGCAGACATCTCAATTCTCAACCGTCTGTTCCCACTCACACCACCCGTGACCACCACCACCACCACCACAACCCGGGATACGCCTCCTTCGCGATCACTATCAGCCCGGTACCTACATCCGGATCACTCTCGTACCTTGCCTCGTGCGATGGAGGCACGAGAACAGATCCCCTTCGCTCGACGCGACAAACCCTAAGCCGGGGATCCGCCAAACCCTACCTGCGCTCACGCCCCCTTTGCTCCGGTCAGCTCGTCCGATTCATCGTCGAGGCAAGCGGGTTCCGGCCGGTGCACACTCCTCTCGTCCGGCGTGTGGTCTATCGCCCTCGCCCAGCCGCGAGGCGTACAACCGTCACGTTCACCCCGGCCGAGGCCCTGATTGGTCGCACAGCGCTCGCGATGGCTGTCGCGTAAAGTCATGAAGAGGGCTCAGTCTGCTTCACCATCGTTGAATCGCCTGTGACAATTCCACAATATGCAGTAGACGCGTCTAAAAGGGCACCCGATGCGCGTGCCGGTCGACCAGTTCCCAACCATCATCCCATTCTTCAACGACGCCGCTCCCATTCGTCGCCGAGAACTAGGGCACACGCACATCAACCGAGTCTCCTGTAACGCCCAAGTACACGACGGTATATTTTGTATCGCTCCTAAGGGCCACCCCGCGCGACGGACGAGCGCAACCCCTCTCTCGCCTTGCGCGACCCCTCAATGCCGTGCACGCCCGCCCAGCCCATCATCCACTGACACGACCCCACGTTGAGGCATGCTGCATCGTGAAGCCCTCACGACGTCTCCGGCACCGGCTTGATCGCCGTGCCGGCGATGCGAAAACTTGCTTCCAGCCTGCCATGGGCCCCCGCCGCCATCGTCATCGTCACGTAGTATGCTCGACTCCGAAGACGTCTCCATTGACGCCCTCTCAAGTCGGTTTCCTCTCGTGGTCGACCAATCTCGAGCACCAACGGACTCCGCTGCCCGACGGGCACCCCTCGTCTTGGCCCGTAGCCCCCCGCGTCAGGATGTACTTGTATGCGCCGGGGGATATCGCCCACCCCGCCGCGCCCACTGCACGCCGGACGGGTTCCGATCTCTCCCGGCGCATGAGCACTCCTTCGAGGAGCGGCCGATGGAGGGGTACGGACGAGGGAAAAAGCAAGGCAATCATCAGGTCAGTGGTCCCAGCGAGATGGTTACGCCATTCCTTCCCGCAGTACTTGCGCGCAATTCGACCACACCACCACCTGTGGCCGCCCAACGCACGTTGCCGCGTTTGGGGAATGTCCATATCGGATGGCATATTAACTCGCCACCAACCGGGCGTAAACGTCTGTTTGGCGCCGTATCGAGGAGCGGAAGAGGGAAATAATAATAATCAACAAATTCCCTCAAAGTTTTTCTGGTCCTCGATTGATTGAGTGCATATTGAGTTTGGGGGCCTGTCTGTTAGTAAGTCCGATTTACACGCGCCCGCCGTGGGTGTGCGTACGCCGGGACCTGTAGGAAAAAGGGCTCATGCGAAGACGAATTCTCGGCACGCCTGGCATCGCACCAAGGTCGTCAGCGAGCGATCGACGCGCGGGATGGGCTTGGGGCCTGGACCTACCGCTTTGAGCGTCCCGATCATGTCCTGCGTCTGCGTGAAGACGAGGCGGTACTGGCGCAGGTTCTGCTGCAGGACGGCGGCCTTTGTGGTGCGGCCGTCGCAGATGGCTTTCATCTGGGCCTCCATCTCCTTGCGGAGGAACGGCTTGCCGAGGCTGGTGTCGAGTTCCATCCGGTCGAAGCCGACGATGAGGGCGACGCCGACGGTGGTGGGGATGAACACCTTGAGGCGGCCTCGGGCGTTGGATGAGGAAGTGCTTCCTCCTCCTCCTCGTCCGCCGCGGCCACGGGATCTGCCCCCGCGGCTGCCGCGTCCGCCTCGACCGCCGCGAGCTGGGGGACCGTCGGGCTCGTCTGCTGTGTCCGGCTGTCCTGACGGGTCTGTTAGGCGTGCGTATTGTCGTTCCTGGATTTTGGAAATGTGCTCTGCCATCGTGGCATCCGTGCCAATGCCGTTGATATCCATGAGGGCGATGAGGTCGGCCTCGGTGAGGTAGCTCGGAGCGCTGGTCTTGCCCTCCGTCATCATGGCCTCCGTGGGCGCGAACACTTCACCCACTGTGAACTGCGGCAGCTCTGCCGAGTCGTTCCACTTCTCGTAGACGAACACCTCGAGGTAGTTCCGTTCCAGGACAATCAAGCCGTTGGCGTGGAAGGTCTCGTCGCCGAATTGGAGCTCGATGTTGGTCGTCATGCCCTTGGCATCTTCCGAGCAGCATGCAAGAAATCGCCGCACCACGTACTCGTACAGCCTCTTCTCGTCCTGGTTCAGGACCGAGGGCGAGGCGAACGTGACGGGATGAATGGGAGGATGGGCCTGATCGTCGTGCTTTCCCTGGCGCGGCTGGCTGAAGTTGCCATCAAGTAGGCCTTGGGCAAAGCCACCCCAGGCATCTGACGGGGTCTGTTTCTGGATGAGGTTCCTGAGATTGAAGTCTTTCGTGAACCTGTCTGTTTCGGTTCTGGGGTAGCTGATGAACCCCTTATTGTATAAGTCCTCGGCGACTTTCATCGCATGCTGGCCGTTCATCCGGAGGAGTCGTGTCGCTGCTTTCTGCATCTCCACGGTCGTCAGGGGCAGCGGCTTCCACTTGCGCGTGGGCTTCTCCTGGACTTTGGTAATCTTGGCCTTTTTGGCCGCGAGGCACCGTTCGTAGAGGATGACGACCGACATGCGGTCGAAGAGGCGATTTCGAGACCAGGAGAAGTTGACCTTTTTGCCCTCACGAGAATGAGTGATGTGGATGCTCCAGAACGGCTCGGGGACGAAGTTCTTGACACGGAAGTACCGATCGACGACGAAGCCGAGGGTTGGGAACTGACAGGAGCCTAGATTGTCAGATGGCTATTGCATGAGTTCGTCGTAGAGCTTACCATAGCTGAGCATCAGATCTTGCATCTGCCCACCGAGCGGCCTGAGGCTGTTGGTCAAGAAGCGGGTGAACGCATAGCCGATGCGCAAGTCGAGCTCAATTCTGGCGTCCACGGCATCAACCTGCTTTTTGTCGAGGTCCACGAGGTGGCGTGCAGCGTTGAGGACGTGGCTGTCCTGGAGTCAGTGGCATGTCGTGTCTGGAGGCAGGCAGACTCACGATCTCTCGACGTTGTTGAACTTTGCCCGCTTCACTTGAATCCTCGCATTGCCTTTGAGGGCCGCATTGACGATTTCCTGGCCGATGTTCTCGCCCTCTCGGTCACAATCTGTCCAGATGATGAGCAGCTGGCAGTACCGAGACTGCTCTGCGATGTTGTCGGCGAGGACTTTCTTGTCCTTGGCAATTGTCAGTAAATCGACCAGAAGAAAGGATCTGATGACTTACATCTGGAGTGGTCACAATAACAGGGGCTGAAAAGAGTGACTCCGGAGGCGGCGACCTCCAGTCCTTGTTTGCCGGCGTGAAGTCGAGGCCCGTGAGATGGCCGCGGACTGCGGTCATGGTGACCGAGCACTGATTCCATGGCGGGCCAAAGTTGAAGTCAAATGAGTAGTTCTTCGTGTATGTGTCCCGCGTGTTACGCTGCATCTGTTAGTTGTTGTCTCCGAACCGCCCTGAGACCAGACTCACGGTCTGGATTTGCCCTCCACCGAGATGTCCGGCCACGGCCTTGGAAATGGAGGGCTTCTCGGCGACGCAAAGAACTCGAGTCATGGTGTTCCTTCACTGGGGTTCCGAAGGTGATGAGATCGATTTGATACGGACGATGGGCCAAGTACGAGCGATCGCATATCGCCATCGACAAAGTCGTCAAAGAGCGTGAGATGAGCCGTTGTTTGGGAGAAGCAAACACCTTGAAAACCGCAGGAACGATGTTTCAACCAAGTTCCATCGAGCCACTCCGCACTCTGTCGTCAGCAGCTTCCTCTACCGGCGGCACCTTCTCAGCGAATATTTCCTCCAGGAACCCCTCATCCCAGGACGCGACAGACGCGTTGAAGTTGAAGATTCACCCCAAAAGTGGAAAGCCACGAGCCAATCGATGACCAGACGACGTTAAGCGTCTGACTAAGGCCTTCCTTCTGGAACTCCATCCCTGAAAGGCACCCAACCCCCCAAAGTGCACCTCTCCAGGCGGGAAGCTGCAGGGACCCGCCCCTAATCGCCTTCCTATTGGGGCCTAGATTTCAGCGGTCGATCCCTGTGAGATGGTCGGCCGAGACCCCAGATCGATGACGTGGATTGTCGTCGTCCTAGGTAGGTAGGTGGTGCTTGGCCAGGCCATTTCAAGCCCACCGCTAATCTAAGAATTCCACGGCCTCTTCACGACCTCGACGTGTCCCTCTTTCCACCCCGACCACGCCGCCTACGACCCTACGACCTGTTGTACAAGACTGCCAAAATGGAGTCCGCCGCGCTTCCCGCCCTCACGCGCATCGAGCAATGCGCCAGCTGGAAACTGGCCGTCGAGCCGTTCATCCCGCAGCTCTACGAGCTCCCGAACCGTGTCCTCGCGATTAGCAGTCTGGAGGGCTTGCGCCAGGTCTATGTTGAGACCAACCCCCTGATCTTCGGCCTCGCGGTCTCCCTCGCTCTTGCCGTGGTCTTCTTCGTCGTCGCCGAGTTCAACAGGAACTTCTCTCAGGTCGATAGGGCATGGAGCATCCTGCCGAACCTCTACGTCCTGCACTACGTCCTATGGGCGAAGCTCGCCGGCGTTCCCAGCCAGAGGGTCGAGTTCCTCGCGTCGGCAACAATGATTTGGAGCGTGAGTCTTCGGAGAGCCCAGTACCAGATACGCCGAGTGCTGACTTGAACTTGCGACGCAGGCCCGCTTGACCTTCAACTACGCGCGTAAAGGCGGCTACAACATCGGCAGCGAGGACTACCGCTGGAACTACGTCCGATCCTTCGTTCCCACCATCATCTTCACCATATTCGACGCCGTCTTCATCGCCACCATCCAGAGCGTCCTCATCTTCGCCTTCTCCGCCGGCCCGTCCTACATCCTGCTCCTCACGTCCAAGTTCGAGGAGGACGTCACCACCTGGGACTGGATCTACATGGCCGTCATCCTCTCCCTCGTGCTGATCGAGTACGTCAGCGACGGCCAGCAGTGGGAGTTCCAGGAAGCGAAGCGCAAGTACCGCAAGACCGCGCAAGTCCCCCGCGGCTCCGAGTACACCCAGGAGGACCTCGAGCGCGGGTTCATCACCAAGGGCCTCTGGGCGTTCAGCCGCCACCCCAACTTCGCCGCCGAGCAGCTCATCTGGTTCGTCCTGTACCAGTGGAGCTGCTTCGCCTCCATGACCATGCACAACTGGTCCTTCGCCGGCTGCGGGAGCCTCATCCTGCTGTTCCAGGGCTCTACCCCACTGACCGAGTGGATCACCGGGAGCAAGTATCCCGAGTACAAGCACTACAAGGAGAAGGTCAGCTGCTTCGTGCCCACGACCGTCGAGCCGTACAAGCCCGAGGGGCCCAAGGAGCCCAAGGTCATCCGGACTAGCGAGCTGGCGAAGAAGCAGGCCGACAAGAAGGCGAAGGCTAAGAAGGGGAGCACATAGACGGCTTGGAGAAAGGGGATGCGTCAACTTCCCTTGACAGTACTGTCTTTACTTGCAATTGCATCGGCGGGGTCGAATGGGCATCGCATCACAAATCACGCTCCGCGTATGGTCTACGTCTAGATGAGCATATATCTATCTTCGTCAGAGCTCCTTCGCAGTTCACCAAGAAGCGCATCTTTCCTCGCCTTAGACCTTCAGGTCCGCGATCCCGTTGACGTAGTACGCCGGCACCGCCACGGCGCCCTCCTTTTCCCAGTCCTCCTTGCTGTTGACGCCGGTCAGCACGGCCAGCGTGCCGCCCAGCTTGCCCTCGATGCCGAACTTGATGTCCGTGTCGAGCCTGTCGCCGATCATGCAGGTCCTGCTCCTGTCGAGGTGGAACTTGCCCTCGACGGCGTCCATCATGGCCTGGCTCGGCTTGCCGAGGGCTAGGGGCTGCTTGCCGGTCATGTTGATGAGGGGGATGCCGACGCTGCCGGCGCCGGGGAAGAAGCTCCCGGCCAGGGGCAGGGTGGAGTCGATGTTGGTGGCGAGGAAGACGGCGCCCCTGCGGAGGTAGGCGTGGGCGACGGAGAGCTTGAGGTAGTTGATGTGGAAGTCGAGGCCGGCGAGGACGCAGCCGACCTCGGGGTCGAGGGCGGAGCCGTCGGCGATGGACTCGAAGTCGGAGGGCTCCATGTCGCGGCGCAGGGCGGGGTCGGTGCCGCCGATGAAGGGGACGGACTCGGCGCGGAGCTCGTCCTCGACGCCGGACTCGCCGAGGACGAAGACCTTGCGCTTGCCTTCGGGGAGGTTGAGGATGCGGGAGATGTAGATGGAGGCGCTGTAGGCGGAGCCGAAGACGTCCTCGGGCGTGCAGGGGATGGAGAGCTTGGCGAACTTCTTGTGGTAGTCCGGGCGGGACTTGGTGGAGTTGTTCGTCACGAAGACGATGCGTTTGCCTGGGACGTGAGTCAGGGGGTGATGCTCGATACTGGCGATGGGGAGGACGGACCTTGGTCGCGGAGGAACTCGATGACCTCGCGGACGCCGGGGAAGAGCTTGTCGCCAGACCAGAGGACGCCTTGTGAACGGGTCAACCACTGAGCCTATGGATCTCTATGAATAGTTCATCCTACCATCGCAATCAACCAGGAACGTCTGCACTTCGGGTCAGCTTTAAAGACTCGATCCGGGGTGAAGGTGAGGGCGAGTGAGGGGGAAATCGCGCACATCGAACTTGTCCAGGAACTCCTGGGTCGCGGCCTTGTCGCCACTGAGGAACTTTGCTGATTGCGCCATGTCTACCAAGTCTAGCAGAGAGCGAGAGAGGCTTCTAGGGCAGAGGACGGTGAGTGAAGAGCAGAAGAGGTGAGGTTGAGGTGATGGTGAGGGAGGATGCGCGATGATTAGTCACCTCAATTAGTACTGAAATGTCAGTTCGGCCTTCTCTCCGTCCCCGACTCGGTGATCCTCCGACTTCACATTTCCCGGTTCTGCTGCTCTTTTCCCAGGCCAGGATGGCTCTCTCAGTTCTTCTAGTTACTCACGCTGTGACATAGTGTTCTGCGTTCATGTTGTCGACACACTACTGTTGATCTAAAGCCGCTCCTGGCTACAAGCTGCTGCCTGCTGCTCCGACTTGCATCCGGCTTTGCCTCCCAACGTTCTGAAGCTCATACTTGCACCACAAGCTTCTCTCCGCTCACTGCCCCCTTCTTGAGGTCGTTCAATCCATCCTGAATACCAGCAAGACCTTGTCCTGCAAGGCGATGTCTCTGTGGCACGATGACGCCCTGGGCCAACCACTTGGACAGAGCGCCATCCTCGGCGCAGAGCCATGAGCCTAGATCCTGCCTCCGCGCCCAAATCTGCTCGCCGGGGATATGCGTTGCCTCGATTCCATCCGCCAATGCAGGGGCGTTCTCGGGACGCGGCACGGTATGGGCGATGATCTTCCTCTTGTCAGGTCCACCCGCCTTGTGAAGGACCTCAGCGACCGCCTTCAGAGTTTCGCCGTTGGAGATGACATCTGCGGCAAGCGAAAGCTCGATGCCGGCCTCCTTTGCCGCAGCCACGATGTTTTCCACGGCACTGGGCGACCGATAGTCGACGGTGACGCTGGCCCCGAGGGACTTCAGATGGTCATGATGCTTCTCGCTGGCAGTCGTGAAGACCGTCAAGCCTGACAGCCGGGCAAACTGGATCAGCATCGAGCCGGTAACCGAACCGCTGCCCCAGATCAGAATACCCGTGTTCTTGCTGACGGCTGGCTCGGTACCAGTGGCGGAGACGGTCGGCTGAGGAAGCTCAAGCCTGTCGAACAGGGTCATGGCGGCCACGGCCGTGGCCGTGGGCAGTGTTGCGCCCTGTTCAAAAGTCCAACCGGAGGGTAGGCGGAGGGAAAAGCGAGCGATGGACGCGGTGTAGGTCTGGAAAGCACCATTGTCATTCTTGCCCGAGAGAAACCCATGGGCGAAGCTGACGACACGGTCACCCGGCTTGAAATCCGACACAGCGGAGCCAGTTGCCGCAACGATGCCGGCAAGATCTGGGCGCAGCGATGTCAGCTGCCATTCCATCGGAGGGAGACTATGGTGAGGAGAGACTTACCCGCGCCCAAGACGAGAGGATACACGGGGCAGTTGAAGCCGATTGTCTGTCGTTTCCAGTCGATGGGGTTGAGCCCAACGGCGCGGTTGCGGATGAGAATCTCCTCCGGCCCGGGTACTGGCACCGGGCGTTCTTCGAGAATAAGATCGGCGCCGCGGGCCGGGACCACGGCTGCGAGGTTGATCTCTAGCTGAAGAGACATTGCTGGAGTTGATGGAGTTGGTACTGTGAGATGAGATGAGATGAGATGCTTCCTTGAAATGGGAGAGAGCACGAGGATGAGGACCAGTCTCACTTTAGAACGGCTTCCAGGTGCTACCTCTTATACTTCATGGTATTGGTGGCATCGCAAACCGGGATGTTCTGGCTGGAGTCACTCACCGGCCAATTTGGCCGGTGGAGGGCGAACGCCGCCGCCGCATGAGCTCCGGCCGGCGAAAGTTGGCCGACCAAACCAAACAGGTTCAAGACGGAACAGAGACATTTCATGCGCTTCCACGTTTATACGAATATCTAGGGACTGGTATCAAATCGCAGCAACGACGGCGCTGATCAACATGCCCAACCCATCCGCATTTCCAAACCACTCATCCAGCAGGTCTTCGTCGACGGCGCCACGATTCTGTGCCCGCGCCAGATCTCCAACGGTCAAGAGTCTCCTTCGACTGTCGCCATTGGGCATTTCGGAGGCTTTTATGTTTTCCCACGTCTTGTTGTATTCCGATTCCCAAGTGGCGCGATCTGTGGCCTCCCATAAGCGCTTGGTGCTCAGCAATGGGAGGGCGAACGGGTCGCCAAGTACTGGGTCTGGGACATCCAACAACATCGTTAAGAGAGAACATATCAGATTTATCCTATACACAGTTGTTTTCAGTACCGGTTCATCACCCGTGAGTAGGTACCGGCGCACATACCGTCGTCGACTCTCGTCAAGTATCCACTCCTCCCAGCTTGGTCTTTCCAGCCGCGCGTGACTGGGACTAAGTGGCCCAGGATAAGTCGCGGCCAACTTGCGAGATAATGCCTGGAAATCTGGAATTAGCAATACGTATCTTGGCCACGCGCAGAGGACGGCTTGCCTGCATCGTTGCGACCATGTCCCAATTCTCGCTGAATTCCTCAACAGTTGAGCTCGTGATTCTTGCAACGGTGTACGTAACCATGGCTTGGATGGCTGAAATGACTTCGCCGGGGGAGTAGCCGTCCATCTGCGGATATCAGCACCTCTTCCTGTAGGGGTCTTTGTGTCTTGAACCCACCTCTCGCGAGATTTGCGCCTGCTCTCTCGCAACCGTTTTCCAGACAAAGTCTCTCAGCCCTGGGCTCTTCGAAGACGCGACAAGAAGATGCGCGACGCCGTGGCACGCCATTAGGGGCCTATGGGCTTGGAAAGTGTCTGCCGTGCCGAATCCCTCCCCCGCCTGAGATACTGTCCCGCGCCAGTCCCAGTGGAGCTCGATTCCTCCGCCCTCGGGAAGGTTCCGGCCGTCGTAATGGAGAAGACAGCCGGCGGGGTGCACAAAGGGAGGAAGGTCGCCGGTCTTGGCCATCTTCCGAGGGTACGTTCGGAGCGTCGACAGAACGAGACGACGAGATCCAGGAGTCAAAAGGTTGGTGACAGTGGCCGATGGCGTCGGAACGTCCATGATTGCCTCCTCCGTACTGGGTGATGCCAAAACGAGGCTCTGGCTCGTGGTGGGCAAAGACCCTCCTATCGGGGGTAACGGAGTCGTTTGATGAGCCTGCCGACCTGTGGACGAGGGCGTCGCTAGCGGAAGATTGGTGAGAATGGACCCTGTCGTGAGGTAGGAGGTCGAGCTCCAGATATCAGACGAGTACGTAGATATAACGGGATTTGCGTCACTGGTTGACCCAAGTTGAAAGGTCATGGCCGCACCAGGATCGTTGTCGAAGTCTGCGGAAGAGAAGGCGGAAATGCTGTCATACAGATCGTGACCCGATGATTCCGTACTGCTGCTGGTCATGTCACCAACGCTCTGTGGTTCGTTCTGCTCAGCAGAGTCCGCCGCCGGGGCAACATCTGAGATCTCCGGTCGAGTACTGCTAGTCGGAGTAGCAGTGGTCGTGGTAGCACCCCAGCGGTGCGTTCTTGATCCACTGACATAGGCGCATTCGACGCCTTTGGTGATACACCTTTTGCAAGGCCTGCCAAAGTCACACTTTCCCTTGGCGCGTCTACAGCCATTGCAAGCTTTGGGTCTTGTCTGCCCCTCCGTTGCGCCAGCGGTGCGACTGTCTCCCTGTCTCTCCCTTCGACGGCGGCAGTACTGCGTATGCCGGGTGAACGATGTCTCTGGTTGAATCTTTAGCATCCTAACCGAGCCATGTGGTTCACCCGAGCGGCAACCATGCGGATTTCCTGGCTGCACCTTCAGAGGCTTCAGGACATACCCTCGTCAAAAGACTTGTTGCACAGCGAACAGAGGTAGACAGACGCCGTCACCAGCGGGGCAGCGGAGGCACTCATTTCAAGTTGCTGCATCGATGAACGTTTGGGCAACGATTGATTGACCTGGAATTGCCACTGTAAAGAGCAGACGTGGTGATTGTGAAGGATGACCGTCGTCGGAGTTATCGGAGTTGATGTTTCGTGGTGCTGAAGGTGGGATTTGTCAGCGGAGATTGTTGACCTCACAGGGGACAGGGGCTGAAGTTGAATGGCTGCCCCTGAATCCACGGAGGACCGACGACTGCAAACTAAATTCAAACTTTCATGGGATGCTGTTCACGGTTCTCTTGCTCAGGTCGGCGAGTAACTGGAGCCTGAGCAATGGCCCTTCCTCTTGGTCTAAACTGGGCATTCATTACCAAAGTGGGACATTGTCAACATCTGTGGCCTCTAAGATCGCGAGGATAGAGATTCGAAAACATGTGTGGCCATGTCAAATTGTTACACAACCCAGCTACTCAGTAGTAGTCCTACAGTTGCTGCTTCATGGAATCATCACGCACTGCGTCCCACCATATCTGTACGGAATCCGAGACAGCAGGGTCTGAGATGTACTTCCTGAGATTGCAGATCCCAAAGTCACCGGCCTTGATATAGACCATGGCGTAATCCGTTGTGTTCGATGGGTTGAGCGTGATCGACTGTTTGCACTTTGTGAGACTCGTTACGCGGGGCGGTCGGAGTGACAACACCATACCTAGACTGAGATGGACTTGTTCCCTTCGAGAAAGCGTCTCAGGTCGGGGTAGTACGGGCCCAGATCGAACCTGTAGGTCAGGTCCTCTCTCTGGCGGCGGTGACCGCCTGATATGAACCAGGTCTGCTCATATCCGAAGGATACAGCGACACCTACCTTCTTCGCGACTCCCAGTTCTTTGAGGTAGTCATGAGCCTTGGGTGGCGCCGAGACACTCGAAGTTGTGGTGCTTTACCCGCTTACCGGTCTTGCCCATCGTGCATAGAAATTCTGATCAGGTCCGAGGACGCAAAACTCCAGCGTGCTGATCCCGAACCTCTCGATGTGTGCACTGAGCTTTGGGTAGGCCGACTTTAAGGAGAAGGATGTCAAATAAGGTCAGTATCCCAGTCAGTGGGCAGAGTCATCCATCGATGACTTACACCAAGCTCCACTCGATCAGAGCGCACAGTATGGGTATTGGCCATTAGTGGAACTGCCGAAGGATATCTGCCTCAGATAGATCTTGCTTTTGGATGGCGACGCGACGCTTGACCTAACGTTGGAGAGGTTGCTATTGTAGAACGAGTTAACGAATGTTGGGCTTTAGCCACTGGCGAGCATAAGGTCGTCCCTACCTGTGAATTCGCGATAGGCTCACGAGAAGAAAGCGTCGATCAACAAGTGCCATTGAGTAGCCGGGGTACCGTGTGCTCGTATCCTCCGTGATGCGATACCATTTCTGCTTGGGTACCATCACCACATATGTTGACAGCAGCGTGACTGATGGTTGGGTGAATTCTGCTTCGGCTTGCCCCGACTGCCCAAGGAGCGCTTCGTCCTCACTCTCCAGGGGTCCCGTCTTCTCTTCAAGTTGTTGGATACTCTGGGCCCCGGTAGCTTCCGGCTCCTCTATCCGTTTCTCCAGCATCGCAAAGCGCCTGTCCCTCTCCCTGAGAAGATTCTCCATGGTTTGTTGAAGAGAATCTGTCCTTCTCTCCGCCTCTTCAATCATGCTCGTGTACCGGTCGCGCTCCTCTTTCAAGGCGCTTTCGGCTTCTCGGTCACGTTGCTCAATGGCTTCCTTCATTTCTCTTTCGGTTTCTGCCAGTCTCTTATCCCAGATTTCTCTCTCTCTGCGTATGTGACCATCAAGCTCTTGACCAGCAGAGGTCTTGTCCAGCGACTGATGTTGGTCCACCAGCTCTTCCTGGATGCTTGTTGCGACGGTCGTTCGGTGTTCCGAAAGGCTCTGGACGATATCTTTTGCCGTCTGCTCGTTATTGAGATGTCGACGGGATACGCTGCCGTTTTCCACCATGTATCCCCAAAACTCCGGCGTCTCGATCAACAGTCTCTCGCGCCGCCCGCCCTCTTCAGTCTCGACTCTATCCCACATCGTGGTGACAAGGATGACCCTCTTGAGAGCATCCTTGCCGCACAGACTTTTGAATAACACGAGATTCCTCTTGCCTGATCCGGGCATTCGGGTTTCCGAGATCTTGTGGAGGTAGAGAATTCCATGCAGAAGGACACGATGTTGCTATGAACTGCCCAACCAGCTGGCGATGTCTCTCAACACCTCGGTGTCGCTCATGTTCGTGTCGTCGAAACCAGGCGTGTCAATCAGATAGATGGTCTGGTCCGGCGAGACATCGTACGCGTGAACCTCAACGTGAGATGTGCCTGTAGAAAGGTCGGGCCATCAGTGATTTGCTCCTCGGGCGGATCTGCTGCGACTCACACGACTCGAGACCATGGCCTATCTTGACATCGTCGCTCCCGGAGCACAGCGAGATGAACGAGCTCTTGCCTGATCCGGTCACCCCCATGACAGCGATGAAGACATCGCTCGGCCTTGGTTCGCGACCACAACGGAATGATTGTGGGCGTGCCCCTTCATTCGGGTCATGGACGGAGCCTGTCGGCGGGTGCTCGTCAGCCGCCACCCCAGATCTAGAATCCCAGGTATCCCTGCGCTGAAAGAAGGATCCAAGGCCAGGTGGGCCAGCCTCTCCATGGCTCAGTTGTTTTGGTGATGTCGGTGGACAGAGTCGCATGAATGGGTAAGAAGGGGAGGGGACAGAAATGACAGATATGCAGCCTGAATGCTGCTTCAACCAGGACCGCCCAGACGCAGCCTGGTAGCCTGCGTGAATGCCTTGCATGCTTCCATCCTACCAAAATGGAGGTGGCTTGCTCATGCGGTGTGGGCTGATTGAGACTGCGTTGATTGGTGTTGCTGGAAACACCTCGCAAGGGGTCGAGACTTCAGATCACCCCTCGCGCCATGGCATTTGAACAATTAGAAGGTTTCACCAAAAGGGCATCTCCTGATGAATGTGAGCCCATATGTTATTGATCACACTGGCTTTTGGCCATAGCCTGATGCTAGGGCACCCTCGAGAAGGGCAGAAGCCATCAATGTGAGACTATTGTTGGGCATGTTGTACCTCATCCAGCACAGCGGCTCCTATTCCATTTCCCTACAGAAGCAAATATCGGCGTGAGCGAGGCCACGTCTTCCGCTCATGTAAGTCTAGGCTCGGTGACCTCAACGTCACACGCTCGAACAAATGGGTCGCACTTGTTGAGTCTTTTCTGATGTGGCATTTTGGTCACCGCTGACGTGAACTTCGAGACATGAAGGAAACTCTCTATCTGATGAACAAGGACTTGGTGAGAGATGGCAGGTAAGATGAAGAGATGGAAGAAATGTGAGAGGAATGTCAGGGGTGCACAAAAGAAATCACCAAAGTCAAGACTCCTTGCAGCAACATCTTCACCTGGGTCAACATGATAAATGGAATGCTGAATTGAGTAACGTTGGGCACCATGCCCGGGCTGATTTCCGCATGTAAGGGATCATTCTCATCTCGCCTCGTTTCGAGTGATGAGGCTAATCTGAACCTCGTGATGGCGAGGATGAGTGGACTAAAGAGTCTCACCGTATCAGGGCACATACCAGGCAGACGGAGGAGGGATCTAGAGGGCATTTGCAGCAAACAGCGGTCTGCCGATATGATTTAAAGTAAAGAGGCAAACCTCTGGACATGCTCAGACAAGTACAAAAACTGATGTATCCGAGAAAAGCTTGTCCAAGACGGAAGGTCAACATGAAAGAATTTGAGAGACAGTGACGAGCTTCCCGAGTGAAATCAGGGGACTTTTGGGCTGAGATGAACCATAATCTGAATGGAATGACGATCTACTTTGAAGTGGTAACCAGAATGGCGACAACAGCTGGTTGCGATGTCATCGTGGGACTCCGCGGGCGAGGAGGCTGAGAAGCCAGCATATTGTCCACCTCGGAATTTGCCTGCTCGGCAATGGCTTAAGTAGAAGCAAGGTGCAACAGTCGACACGCGACAGAAAGGCAGAGAACTAGACAGAACCTGGCATTGTTGGGCCTCGCCTTCTCTGGGATATCCGTGGTCAAACACCGGGACTTCAAGTGCCAGTCGACCCTTCGCAGCGTGGCTCTGGTCAGCTCCAGCCCGGGAAGTCAGAGGACAGCATCACATCTCACACGCCCTGTCAGGCCCTGTCAACATCTCCAGGAATGAGCCATGCTTCAGCAGCTTCAACGCGAACTTCCGCGTGGACGGCCAGCTTGACCGACGTCACCCGTCAGCCGGGAGGATTCCAATCTTCCCAAGAGCGCACGCGCGTACGCATCTCGGCACCCCACGGCAGGCTGGTATCCTCCCCCTGACCAAAACAATCACCTCATATCAGCCAAGGGTCAGGGCGACCCGCGTCGCTCGCTCAGAACAAGAAAGCCGGCGCACCGCATGTGCGCGAATACACCCGCAAACCCGGTCCAGGCATGGCGGCGCCCCCCCTTTCCCCAGAAGCAACCGACTTGGAGAGGCTGAGCGAGTGCCATCGGTGTGCGGTCTGGTCTGCCCACACACGTAAAAAGGGGGCCCGCGTCGCGGCTAGGGGACTTGGCGAGCGAACTTGGCACTCGCCCCCAAACACCAAGGCCCGCCAAGGCAGGATCCAAGACCTGACCAAGACGCTGACATGGGCCAAGGACGTGGAGTGTGCGTCGCTAACCCGAGCGGCTCTTGCACTTTCTGCGCCTGGCTTGTCGTGCTGCGAGGGAGAAAGAGGAAGGTGAGGGTCCGATGGCTGGGGAGCTCGGACACGCGGCAGGAGCCATGGCATGCTTGACTGATCTTGTCATGGATCTCTTGCTCGTCTGGGCATAGGACGATGTTGCTGCACCTTGTCGTCAGCGGAGTTTTGCTTGTGCGCGCTCTGAGAACTGCCGCCCATGCAGGCTGGACAGCCCAAATGCGCCTCGGTAGATCGCCAGCGAGTCCGCCGTCCACAGTTCACTGAACATCGTCTGCCGACGAGAAAGGGCCGGAATCAGCGGGGCTATCACACCTCCGACATGAGGAGACGGAGGAGAGGGGAGGAGAGGAGAGAGAGGGGCAGATATCTCACACTGTTGGATCCTGGTCCATGTCTCCTTGGCAGACCAAGTTGCAAGCTTCGCCAAGACTCGTTTTGCCAATGACGCGGAGGGACGCCACGCCTCGGCCTTCTTGGCGGCCCTGATCTGCTGTTTGAACATCAACGCAGTTCGACACGATGCGGTCGAGAGGCACGTCTCGAGCCATCATGCACGGTGGATCCCGCGGATACCGGTGGTCTCGCCGGAAGAGGGATTACGCTGGCTGGGAGATTTTACGTGTGTGTTGATGCCCAGGGAGGCCGGGGCCTCGCTGGATGACTGGTTTCAAGCAATGTTTTCGACCACGGACGCGGGGACCAGCGTCCTGATACAGCAGGGTCAGAAACGTCTCCCCCGGGCACCCGGGCCAGAGCACAGGCCGAAAGACCAAGGCGGGGCGGCAGCGCCATTGTTGGGATGACCGGGGAACTGATGCATCGCGAGACCTTGACCGTCTCCGGATGGGCCAAGCGATGCCCCTGTGTGTGTGAGCCCAACATGCCAGCGACTCGCGTGATCGCTTCCAGGTCCGGCCTACCCCCAAGACCGCTGGACACGTGCGAGGCTGGTCCAACGGTCGACGACAGAACGGCGATCTCATTGTAACGAAGACATGGCGCACGCGCTGGGCGTTCCCATGCCGCCGCACGTGAAAGCGATTGACTCGACACGACACAAGGAGAAACTGGCGTCCTGGGCAGATGGAGATGGCCTTGGGCTTGGGGTTGGTGGTCTTGATCGTGTCTTGGCTAGCGCTTGCCAAGACTTGGCTGATACTTGGCATTGAGCGACTAACAGAGCAGGCGACGAATGGAAGGGGGCGCACGATGCTGACAAGAGCCGGGGTCTGGCGATCCGTTGGTCTTTGGGTTGGTGGCCCCAGAGCCCCCGGCGCGGCATATCGACTGCGGTGCTCGGCAGGACAAGCGGTGGCCTATGCCGGCGGCTAATACGTGAAGATGCTGGCGATGGACTTTATCCCGGCGCCATGGACAGCCAGTTGCCAGGCTTGCTGGCCGGAATCGGGCTGAAGAATCGAGACAAGCATCCCAAGCGGTCTGACAAGCCGGGTGTGTGCTTCTCGGGACGCGGCGTCTGACATCACCGTCGCAGGAATGGGAGGAGCCGGAGACATGAACGACCAGGAGCGCTTTTCTTAACCCGTGGGTGCCATCGGAGAAGCCAGCGGTCGCCCGCGGATTTCGGGAGAGATGGTCCTCGTCCTCAGGGCGGCGCCACTTTTAGCAGACCGGGCGGCTTTTCGGGGTTGAACAAGAGTGCGTAGAGGCGAGACACGGTGAGGGACGGTGACCGGGTGGCTTGCGGGAGCAGACAGCCACCAACGGTACCACGACAGGATGAACTTTGTGCCCTAGTTGTTGGCCAGCTCGTATCAACGGTGTCCGGTGGACGTCTGCCGGAATGGGAGAGGGCGATGGGCTGCCAAGCAGCCAGTGCTCCCTCCGTGTTCCTGACGGTGGTCTCTCTCGGGTCGATGGATGTGTCTGTGTGTGTGTGACAGAGGAGGAAGAATGACCGCATCCTTGCCCAGCTTGCCAGCTTGGCCCAGCCAAGGAATCGCTGTGGGCTGAAGGGGGGAAATTGGGGAGAGAAGCTTGCGCGGCCGGTGGGCGGACTTGCATGTCGCAAGCCTTGGCGGGCGGAGAGGGACTCTCGGCCACAGCGGAAAGCTTGATTTGGCTTCGGCTGGGAGAGAGGGAGGGCAATAACCAGCCGGGCCTGCTTTCCCTCGAGGCCGCCTGGGTCCCGATGCGGAAGGCATCGCGTAAGAAATGCGGACAGCCTGTGGGAGGCGAGGTGGGGCAGTCCGTCCCGAGTCATGCCAAGGCCCATTCAAAGTGGACAGCCACCCAATAGAAGAATGTCCAGCACCCAGGACCGAGACAGGCCGCCTCTTCGATTCCACACAGCCCGGAGTGCCTTCCACGACCATGTGCCCAGCCAGCATTGCGACTGCCAATCTGCCACAATTCCCAGACGCAGGCCGCCTGATGCTGCTGCAATGCCCACGCCCACAGCGCCTTCCACAATCAAAAACGTGCAGCCCAGACGTTGTTAATTTTTTGCCTCGACGTGCAACGGTGCCCGAACTCGAATGCGCTCATACCATTTCGTCACCCGACAGGCCACGCAGAAAAACATCATCGTCCCGTCGTCATCGACCACTCATCAGCTGACCCGCCAGAAAGCGGCGGAAAACGGTTCTCCCGGCTCGTAGAAAATGTTGCGCGACTCTGTTTTCGCCTCGGGGACAGGAGGCGGGCACCCTCGCACGACTCAATAGGCTGGCGAGGGATGAAGGAGACAGACACAATCATCCCGCCTGAGAAATGCCAAGACACACCAAGTCTTGGCCGGACTCTTGGCGGAATAAGCGGCTCCATGTTTCTTTGTTGAGGGGTACCTGCCCCGCCCGCGCTTTCCCGCGTGCGCACAAGTACTGTTAACACGTCGAGACATCGGGAAAGAGCATCTCGCCACCCACGTCCAATCATCAACGAGCACCGCCCTCGACCCCCGACTGCCAAGACCACCGCCAAGAGCCGCCAAGCCTCCTCTCCGGTCATGCTCTGATTGAGACTCCTCAATAAGAAGAGAGGCAATCGCCCAGCATCCCCGGGAGCCCGTTTGAATCTTCTCACTTGAGTTTCCAACAACTTGCGATCTCTGTTTCTCTCTTCGACACGCCCGAAGACCGGAAACACCGAGCACAAAAGTCTTTACCTTGTGTCATCGCTCCGCCCGGCCCGTACTGGTTCTGATTCGCCGGACTATCTCCTGATTTCCGCCCTGCGACCGCGCGCAGCTGTCGCCACCCGGCCACACACCCAACTTACACCACACTCCAGACTCACCCTCATCATGTCTGCCAGACCTGAGGAGCAGAGCTCCGGCAGCAGCTCTTCCAAGAGCAACACGCCCGCCCCCTCGACCGGTGCTACCAGCGCCACCTCGCAGTCTACCGCGCCCTCTGCCGCCGCTGCCAACGCCGCCGCTGCTGATGATAACCTCATCTGCAAGTGGAACGCCTGCAACCTCAAGTTTGTTACCCCCGAGGCGCTCTACGTATGTCCCCCCTGAATCCCTCTTCATCATCGACCGCCTCTGACACCCTCTCCAGGAGCATCTGTGTGAGCGCCATGTTGGCCGCAAGAGCACCAACAACCTGAACCTCACGTGCCAGTGGAACTCTTGCCGCACCACCACCGTCAAGCGTGACCACATAACCTCCCACATCCGCGTCCACGTTCCCCTGAAGCCGCATAAGTGCGAGTTCTGCGGCAAGTCCTTCAAGCGCCCCCAGGATCTGAAGAAGCACGTCAAGGTATGTTCATCCAGCCTTTCCTCGACTCTCACCAGTCACTCACTCACGTGTCTCTAGACCCACGCCGACGACTCTGTCCTCGTCAGGTCCCCTCAGGACCAGGCTGGCATGCACGGTGCCTACCGCGGCCCCCCTGGCAAAGGTATGTACTTGTCCAGTTGCGTATCCCCCAAAACGAACAATCCGGCTCTCAGAGCCGTGACAAGAGCCGAGAATCTCGTGCCTCTGCCTCACTTTTCCTTACAGAGGCTAATTTGCCTCCAGCTTCCGCCTACTATGACCACAATGGCCACATGAGGACTAACCCGGCCGGCTTCCCTCCCCAGGCGCCAGGACATGCTAGTTATTATGGCGGCGCCGCCCCTACTCCCTCTCCTTCTCTGGGACTGTACTACGCTCCTCCTCGTGGCCCGGAGTACCTTGGACACCACGCCGCCTCCGGTGGCTTCGACACCCGCAAGCGAGCCTACGATATGGTCGATGACTTCTTCGGCAATGCCAAGCGTCGCCATGTCGACCCCTCCTCTTACGCCTCCGTTGGCCGTTCTCTGCTCCCCCTTCACGGCGCTCTCGCTCTCCAGACCGGTGGTCCCATGCCCGCTGCCGAGTACATGGCCCAGCCCCAGCACGCCGCTGTCGCCGCCGGCGGCCACGGCGCTCCCAGCGGCCCCGGCCCCCTCGCTCAGCAGTACTACCTGCCTCCCATGCCCAACGCCCGCACCAAGAACGACCTGATCCAGCTCGACCAGATCCTGGAGCAGATGCAGGGCACCGTCTACGAGAACGCCAACCAGGCCACCCACGGCATCCACGTCCACGGCCAGAGCACCTACGAGTTCCGCCACAGCCCCTCGCCCCCCGGAGCCGCCCACCGCGGCAGCGCCGGCGCCATCCCCGTGTCCCAGGACGGCTATGCCCCCGTCTCCGCCGCCCACATGGCCTCGCCCCTGACCGCCATCTCCTCCACCGGCACTCCCGCCGTGACGCCTCCTTCCAGCAACATGTCCTACACCTCGGGCCAGTCCCCTAGCCCCTCGTCCTCCGGCATGTCGCCCCAGTCGCGCCACAGCACCACCTCGTCCGTCCTCTACCCCAACCTCCCCGCCGTCAGCTCCGTCTTCCCCGGCCAGTCCACCACCTCCACCCTCGGCACCAACTTTGACAACAACGAGCGCCGCAACTACGGCGGTGGCATGCTCCAGAGGGCCAACCCCTCCGCCATCCGCCGCCCCTCGGACACGCCCACCTCTGCTCCCGTCAAGCACGAGACCCCCGCCTCCTCGGTCGGCTCTCCCTCGTCCGAGTCGGACGTTAGCGACGCCACCCGCGAGCGCGAGGAGAAGTACGACCAGTGGCTCGAGAACATGCGCACCATCGAGGCTCTCCGCGAGTACATCCGCGACCGCATCTCCCGCCAGGACTTCACCGACGCCGAGGCCCGCCACCACGAGGAGCGCTACCGCTCCCCCGACGCCATGGACATCGACTCCAAGAGGTCCACCCCCACCCCGGCGGCTCCCCTCTACCCCATCCTGAGGAAGTAAATACCCCCGGGCGCGCCGGGAGGACACGGACACGGGGCGTTGACGACGTGCATGACATGAGACCTTGTACATTACACCAGCGGACGGCCACCACGAAGGAGGCAGCATACAGCCCACCATGATGGAGTGGGGCGACTTTTTCTTCGCGTTGATACGCATCATCATCATCATCATCATCACTTGAGCACGCCGGCCCTCGTGAGGGGCTGGCCCTTTTTCTTCACAGTCTTGCCTTTCCTATCTCCTCTTCCACGAGGAAGATGACGGCAGGGGAGGCACATCATCTTGCTGCGGTTTTTGGGACGTGCTACATGGCATTAGTTCTTCTTTTCTCCTCTTTTTCTTGTTCAGGCGAAACGGCTTATATGATGGAACACACACCCCAGGAAGGGGAGGGCAAACGAGATGACCACCAAAAATTGGCAATCGGATGTGATTGCGAAGGGTTCTGCTGCTATGGTAGGGGTAGATATCTCCTAGGTCTCGGCCAGCTGGCGAGAATGATGAAATCACTTTGGTACTTTCAATGTCGTGGTGATACCTGCGTGCTGTGTATTGTTACCTTGGTCGCTGCGGTGAGGGAGGTTTGCCGTCCAAGACCTGAGCCGTTGTGCCGACGGCCTTGGTAGGTGGGGTTCCAATCCAAGTTCAGTCCGGTGGATGTCAAGGACGACGAGGTAAACGGTAATTCAACGCCCTCCATGGATTACGTTGCGACATGGCTACAATCTACAAAATATCTTACAGCTAGGACGTGTCAAGGGGTTCTAATGTCTTTGGGGCACGAACAGAGTCGCGTCTCGCGGTAGGTAATCACGTCCGAGTCATCCGAGAGGTACGGTCACGAAGGTTGAAGGAGAGCAAACCTAAACAAGGTCATCTCTTACATTTAGCAACTATTTACCGAGGCGGTGTGTCAAGGGTTGACCTCTTTGTTGCCTGGCCACACGACGTCTGACATGATAACCGCTTCGTAGTCTACAATTGCGAAGTGAATTTCTTTGGGAGGTCCCTGTGTTGCACTTTCCGAGAACTGCCACATCTTGATGATGTCGGCAGAAGCAGTGGTGAAGTGGCTCTCACTCGTAGCCGTGATGACCTCAACTCGCTCATTGTGGCCTGCCAAGAAGAACACCTCTGTTCCTTTGCCGTCACCATCCCATACTAGTACCCGCACGCTCCCGTCTACGCAGCCTACCAATATCAAATCATTGGTAGGCCACAGCTGCAAAGCGCTAATATCTGGCTGCAATGTATCGAGGTGAGCACAACTGTGTATGAAAGTTCAACAGGACGGGGAAACCTACCCCGTTCCAGTGACAAAATCTGTTGGTCTTAACGAAAGGACCGGGTCTGGCTTTAGTCGGAACGTGCCACTGTTGAATCAGGCCCGCTGAAGCGGTGAAACAGCTTTCCCCGTCCTGGGAGAAGATGATTTTTGTGACGAGACCTTGGCCTGCAGGCCGACCAACGATGTGCCTGACAGAACAAGTGACGGGGTCAAATTTCCAAAGCTCCAGGATTATTTCCGGAGTGAACACGGCGATATGTTCACCATCTGGTGACGCAGCTAACACCAAGGGGCCTGCATGTCCTAGGGGAAACGATCCACGGAGGCCGTGATCGCAGTCCCATAGGAATGGAAAACCGGCCCCATGGAGTGTGCCGACAATTGTGCTTTCACCAATTGCCGCTAGGGAGGTTATCGGTTGGCCAATGGGCTTTATAAGCTGGCTCGTACCATTCCGAAGGTTCCATATCTGGGCCTGTCAGTTCCATCGTCTGTAAATGGATATGTAGCCTTGATTTGATGATACCAACCTTTATCACAGCCCCATGAAATGCAATGCAAAGGTAATTTGCATTGTTGCTGAGGCATGCGCATGAAATGGCCGGGGATTCGGGGCCAAAAAAGGGGTCGCCCTCAGCGGGGTCATGGAGGATCGTTCTTATGACTACAAGGCTTTGAGGTCTGCGTATTTGAATAGGCTTCCCAACCTCTGCCGCAACCAAATACCTGCCGTCAGGGCTTGAGGCTACGCACATCCCTGTACTGGATCCGGAGACCGCGCGAAACCCTGTTGACCCGTAGATACGATCAAACGGGGTGGGTGTCAATTCGGACCGGTTGCTGTGCGTTGTCTCAGGTCGGCTTTCATTACCATCTTCGGCAGTCGTATGAATGAGGGCCTGGGCTCGATGCGTTGCTGGCGGAGTTGAAGAGGATGCCTGTTGATGAATATCAGCTGCGCCTCCCAAGCCTGTGTGTATACGTACCCCATCCTCGGCGTAGAACCGGATAGGTTGGCTTGATCTTGATCCTTCCCTCTGGATTGAAGATTGAGATGGACGTGGTGGCCGTCTAATTCTCAGCTCGGGCATTTTCAAAGCGTGGTGTTTGGCGTGATGACTCCTCAATGCTTGCGAAGAAGTGAATGGGGGGTACTGACATTCAGCGACCTCGCACGAGATGCGCTGGGCATGAGCGCTTTGCTCGTGGTTGTCTCGAAGAGCTTCCGTATCAAAGCCAGTTGCGGCGTGGGGGCACGTCGGGAACCGACAAGTGAAGGCGGCGGAACGAAACTCTTGCTTGAAATTCTCGAGTTCCCGGATGCTGATGCCGTCCAAGTATTGCAACTGAAGAAGCATCTTGACGGTGTACTGGTAATTGAGCAACAGGCTGGACAAACTCGTGACTTCGACAATGCCATCTGTGGTTCGTGGGATGGCAGGTTAGTGATGGCTGCGCTCATGAAAGCTTAGTATATACCTACCAACAACTTGGCTAGGCTCAAAAGCTTCAGGTACCTGCCCTTCTGCGATTATCGCTGCAGTCATGGAAAGGTCAGGATATCTCCCGAGATGAGCGATTCTGCTGTCCGGAGAATGGCGTGCCACATCTCGGTCTTTTGATGGCATGATGGAATTCAACGTTGCGGCCAGCTCATGAGACCTCGTGAAGAAACTCGAGGCATGATGCAAGCCGCTGGGTGAAGCAGCAACAGATAGTAGGTACTCCATCCAGTACTCCGAGGCATACACGTGCATCCCGTGAAAGCCGCGTACTACACGGAGACATCGATCTCGGTCCGGAAATGTAGGCTGGAACACTCGAAAACCCGAGAGCAGACATGCTGTGCACGCAAGGCCATGCTGCTGGGCGATTGCGGATTCGTCTAGGATCACGTTGCTCTCTGGGTTTTGCAAATATCTGTTTTTAGGTCAGTTATGGGGATCGTGGGACTAAATAGGCCGGCAAACCATTACTCACTCTTTGACAGAGATATGGATGAAGGCCAATGTCGAGTCGTTTCGATGCTCGATCAGCGGTGCGCACATGTCAAAAAGGTAGTTCGGGGCAAGTTCCTCAATATCGACGTCGTCCGCCCCGAGAGAGAGGGCAAGGGCAGAACGGAGCTCTGCCTTTCGAAGAGGTCTCTTGGCGAATGCAATCCAGCCAAGGATGGACTTGAGGTAGGTGACTGAGCGCTGGTCGAAATTGGCAACGAGTTGTGTCAGAATTTGCTCATAGCTGACTCTAGTTAGGTCGATTCAACTACCTATGAGAAGGTCGGAACTCACAATTCGCTGAGCTTGCGAGGGAGAGTGCCAACTGCACCCATCACTTCACTCTTCTTCATGAAGAGGTTAGTGGTGAGGTAATCCAGGACCAGTCGAGCCCAAAGAAACATTCCTATTGCCGGTCAGTAGTCCTTCAAGATTGGCTTCCTTTAGTTGAGACTCACCATCGGCTTTCTTGACGAGCTGTTGCTCAAGATCCTTCATCTCAGCGTCGAGGATTCCCATCTGAAACCACCGAGACCGAAAATCTCTCAGCCTTCGATCAGCATAGGTGGAAATTGCGTTGCTTAAGGCTGTCTTCTCGTTTGAGAGCGATACCATGTTCTTTTGCTTCAGTCTCTTGACCACGCCAGGGCCCAAGTGAGACGAGAGAAGAACTTTGCAAACCGTTGAGGTCGAGCTGAGGGAGGTAGACACCAGTCGCTCGAGAAGATTCACTACCTTGAGTTGCTTCTCCTTGTCGCACTCATCAAGCCCGTCCAGGATGACGTGGACGAACTTGGTCTGCGAAGGGTCGTCCGAGACAGCCCCTATCACTTCAAGAATAAGGCGCTCGATTGCCTGAGTTGTCACGCTCTTCTTCTTGAGGATGAACTCCTGGTAGATGTACGCGACCAGGTCAGTGTCGTTTCGGACGAGTTGCAGGAGTATCGACCTCAAGATCTGATCGTACTCTGTCGACGCCAACTGGGAGTAGGTGCAGAAGTGAGTGACAACCAATGAAGGCGGCTTCTCAGAAGACCTCAAGAAAGCTGCGATGCGGGTTGCGAGGAGACTTTTCCCGGTTCCTGGGTGACCATGGAGGACAAGGAAGGTTGACTCCTGGCTGCATCGCAGCCAGGCCGCGATCTTCTCTTGTCGAAGAATCCAACCACAGGTCTCTGGATACTTCAAGCTCTCCGCTGTGATTGCGTCAAAGATTTTGCTTTGTTCCCCATCATCCAGCTTCAGCCACCCGACGATGGCGATGTACTGCGAAGTCGTACTCTCGTTTTCCTCTTGGGCGAGCTTCTGGAGTGACTCCTGTCTCCATGAGTCTAGATCTTCCCTCATTTTCCGTGCTTCGGCCAGTCCCACGATATTGGCGGTCCGATCGACAAGGTTTTCGTGCGCCTTGAGATCGTCGATGATGTTGTCAAATCGTCGTTGAAACCGGCCCCAGGAGGTCATGAAGAGCGTCCTCCAACCTGGAATATGTGAGCTACCACCCTATGAGGCACACTCAAGTGGGACATACTCCCTCGACGCACGAATTTGTACGCCTCTTTGTGGAATTTCAGAATGTCCGAGTAGAAGATGGCCAGGGTCTGTTGTACTTCCATGTTCTTCGAAAACGCCTGGCCGAGGATCTTGAACCTCGCCAGTGGCTCTGCAATCCGAGCGTACGCGACGATGAGCTTCTCGAAGGCCTCCACGTAATCGGACGCGACCTGGCTCAGGGACGACTTGTTAGTTCAGTTGTTCGCTTTTTTATACAGGAGCGGCATCCCGAGCGCGACGAACCTTGAGAATAAGCTTAATTGGTGCCCAAATCCAGGGTAAGTACGGGGTGCCATTACAGACGACTTCGACGGACTTGCAATAGTACTGTAGTCCGTCGAAGAGAGGCACCAAGCGTCGCATGTTTCGCAGCGACTGGCGCGCAGCGAGGTGGTCCTCGATCTCGTGGGCGGCCTGGATTACATTTTCCAGGGTGGTGCTGCAGAAGTCTGCCTGATCTTTGGCCGAGATGGTGCGCTCGAGATCCTTGAAGGCCTCGTGGATAACCTTCTGGGCCGCGGGCGAGACCCGTGCGGAGAGCGGCATCTTGGCTTCAAGACATGTCCTCGTCGTAGGAAATGTGACTGAAGCCAGTTAATGACCTGCGAAGATCCAGGGAGTTTGTGAGAAACGCGGTTTTTCTCGCAACGAGGCGGTCTGGATCAGGCTCTCGAAGCGCCCGTGGAGGGAAGATGCCCAATGAGATTTCCATCCTGCCACAGCCGCAGTAAGGCAAACGCCGAGGCACGTTGCCTCACCGACATGCCGGGATCATGGTAAAACCAAATGTCTGCACCCTGTTGCTGTTTTTCGTCATCTACTCTTCTCGACGCTGAGCGATCCTTTGGGGGCACTGTTAGCCTCTACCACATAACCCCTGCGATGCCGATGCGGCCAGTGCCCAACATGTCGGTCTCCTTAGAAGCAGACTCCGCCTAGCGTACCTCAGAACGTGAGGGTTCTGGGTCAAGGTATAGATTTTCCGCGCCATAACAAACCCGACGGCTGAGACGCAGTTAATTAAACATGGCATGAGCTGAGCCGCGGAGGGAGGCCGCGACTTGCCCCGGGATCGTCTTGGACCGCGTGATCCGACCCCACACGCCGGCCCCGCTGCCCCTTTTCCCCAGACATTTCCCGGGGCCGAAGAATGGGATCTCCATATCGTTACTGTACCCCTGCTGGATGCTCCTATGAGGGGAAATAGTGTAGACCAAATCGCTCATAGTTTCCTTTGGACAAACGCCACAATGAGATCCGGGGTATCTGCCGGCCTCGTGGGCTTCTGGAGAGGCCGGGTCGGCAGCAAGCCGTCGCTGATACTTATTGATGGTCTGGCTGGCTCTCCTTCGGGGTGAGATGTTAGGTCTGACAGTGTTTACCCTCACTCGACTCAAGTCATAAAAAGACCGCCCAGGATGAAGCTGACAAGCCTCATCGTCGAGGTAAGATTTTCCTTTCCTTCTGAAAAGGGGAATGCTGATAAAGAGGCAAACAGCTCGTGCTCTTCGCGACGCAAGCTACAGCTCTGATCAACAGGCTGCCCACACTGAATGGTAAGAGAAGTCATGAATCCTCTCTTCGCGGCCGCTGACCTCCCTTCCAGGCCCCCTTGTCCCCCTCAGCCCCAAGGGTGCCAAGACTGGGCTCGGCCAGTTCGCCCACCCTGGGATGTGGCATTCCCACGATGACCTCGAATTCATGCGCGCCAAGGTCGAGGCCGAGGAGGAGCCCTGGATCAGCGGTTTCCGCAACCTCCGCGATGACCCTTTTTCATCCCCTGACTATGTCATGAGGGGCCCCAAGGAGATCATCGCTCGTGGTCGAGTCAGCAACTTCACCACCTTCACCGCCGACACCCGTGCTGCCTATCAGCAGGCCATCTTGTGGTACATCACTCGCGATCAAGCGTACTGGAACGTCTCGACCGGAATTATCGATGCGTGGGGTATGAACCTCGTCGACATCATCGGCATCGACACCAGTCTCCTCGTCGGCCTCGAGGGCGACATCCTCGTCAACGCCGCGGAGATCATGCGCCACGAAGGAAACTGGACCGAGGCCGGTGCACGCTGGCAGGGCGGTGTCGGCTTCTCAAACCAGCTGTACTGGCTCTTCGCCCGCCAGAGCATCATCATCGGCCACGCCAACTACGGCATGGCCTCCATCAAGGCGCTGCTGAACTTCGCCGTGTACCTCGAGGACGTCACCATGTTCAACTACGCGCTCAACGCCTATCTCAATGATCTCTGCGGCGGCCTTCCGGGAAACTTCAACAAGAAGACCGGCCAGTCGTCTGAGTCCGGCCGCGACCAGTCCCACGTGCAGTCCGGCCTCGGCTGGGCGGCGCTCGCTGCCGAGACGCTCGAGACGCAGGGCATCGATGTCTGGGGAGAGATGGGTGACGTGCTGTACAAGGCGTCCGAGTACAGCGCCAAGTACAATCTGAACGAGACGGTCGAGTACGACCCCAAGTTCTCGCGGTGCCTGGCCATCCTCGTTGACGGGCCCTGGGATGAGATTTCAGATAGGAACCGTGGTATCAGGGCTGGAATGCCCGGTGTCTGGGATCTCATCTACTACAAGTATGTCGTTGAGAAGGGCAAGAGGGGCCCGTGGACTACCAAGGCCAAGGAGCATTATGACTCTCAGGGAGGCCAGAAAACCAATGGCTACACCGTCATGGGCTGGGGTGATCTGCTGTGGGCCAAGGAGGGTAAGTCGACACCCCCGAAGTGCTAGTGGGCAGTATTAACGAGCCTCAACAGGTAGGAAGCGTGAGGCACATCCCTAGGTATTCGGATTATCAAGACACATTGGTCCGAATGCACATCTCTTTCGCTGTTGCTTTGCTCGCCACTGGTACAGAAATAAATACATTGGAAAAGAAGATCGAGCCTCTATCATGACGTTCTCAGTCCTCTGACTCCGGCGGAGGAACGACGGACCAGCTCTCCCTGGCAGTAAACAGTAAACCTCCATCATGCCTGAGTTTCTCAGGGTCCATGTACACGCACATTCCAATACGGTCGTTCTCGATCCCAAAGACGCGCAGGATCATGTAAACCTCGTCATGTCCAGGTGCGTTATGAATGTCCCCCATCTGTGGCCGTCAGTTAGTGGAAAGTCTCTCTTGGGTGTCTTGGACTGCAGGAGAGTCAAAGGAGAAACCTACCCGCTTGTATTGACCCTTGCTCATGTAGAAGGGCGTGTCGCGAGGCCCTGTCGTAGTCTTGACCTCGATGTAATACTTTGGCCGAGCGATCCGCCAATCCTGTCCAGAGAGATAATCATGATCCAAGAGCCAGTTCGTGAGATCGCCTTGCTCGTCTTGGTACGTCATGTCAGCAGTCTCTCGCCCCTGCCAAGGTGGCATGTCCTGGTAGTCAGGGTGGAGGTTGACGTAGCGGCGGATCGTGCTCTGCCAGTTGTCACGGCCCCAGCCGCTGAGAGGTGGATTCAACTTGGAAAATAATTCAAAGACCTGTGAAGATTATGTCAGATAATGATTGTTACCTTGAGCTTATCCACTTGTTTCTTCAGCCCCAAATGAAGGAGTACACTTACATATAACTCGCCGGCGGCGCCGATTTTCTTGTCACGCTCCAGTTGACTCGTGGAACGGAAGCGATCCTCCAAGTCTGAGCCGTCAAAATGGCCCTGCCAGAAGTTGGATGGCTCTCCAGGCAGAGCGTCGAGAAGTCCACTCATGTCAAATGAGCCCCGTGATGGAAATGTGGTTCTCCTAGCAGCGGCGACAACCCTGTTCAGCAGCCGAAGGTACTGGGTATTCTCTGCGGTGAGTTGTGGTGGATGCATGTAATTCGCCCCCTGAGAGACAGAGAGTAGCTGGGCAGCCAATGGCCCAGCAGCTGGTTCAGGATCTTGCGTGATCGGTTGTGATAGATGCATGCCATTCGCCCTCTGAGAAACAGGGAGTAGCTGGGCAGGCAACGGCCCAACAGCTGGTCCAAGATGTTGTGTCGTTGGTTGTAGATTCAGCTCATTCACCCTCTGAAAAGCTGGGTGTGGCGCTGGTTCAGGAACTCCTGCAGTAGTTTGTGACAGACTCGTGCTGTTCACCCTCTGGGAGAGTAGCTGAGCAGACAACGGCCTTACAGCTGGTCGGTAAGCCATACGCGTCTGCCGAGAAGCAACTGAAACGATCTCCTGGTGGTCTGGCAATTCTTGTTGGCTTCCAGAAGCGGGCGTTCTTGCGGCAAATGTTCTCGTCCGCGACCCTTCACTTTCTGTTGTGTCTGGTGAAAGAATACGGACTGAAGGGTTGGTATCGCTGTCCGCCGTGGTTGGGGGTGTATCGTCGTCTTCTCTCCCATGCACATCAGCGTCTTCGTTCATGATGGGGACGTTGATGATGGTGAAAAGCTCGAGAACTGAGCTAACTGAAGCGGGATTGGCCCCTAGAATCGCGACGAGGGCTGTTTTGGCCAGTTCCTCAACTGGATTGGGAATCTGGGTCACTGGATCTCTCATCAGCCAATCTACCAGTTTCGTTGGTAGTGGTTGCAGGAAGCAGATGTCTCGATCCCTCGCCCCCCTTGGCACGAAAATGGTAAGGTTGGACCCATCGTCTTCAATGTGGGTAGAGCCTATTTCAGTCTTCAACTCAATCGACTTCCCATCTTGAGATATCCGAAGAACGGACGAGATACGGTCGGTTTCGATAGTCTTGGCACTTCGAAGCAACTGGTAGAGCCCTCCCGGGCTGACTTGGTATCTGGGGCTCTTGAAATGAGCCGCGATGCTAAACATAGGAGGACAATGAGTTAGTGGACTCGCAGAATATGACGTAGGAGAGCAGTCTCTCACCGAAGAATTGCGTGTGCCTTCCGCTTGATATCATGGTTCGGGTTGGTAACTGGTCCCGTCAGACTTTCACCTACTGATGTGCTCTCTCTCACAATGGCCGACAAATATCGAGTTGTAAGCCTGGCCCATTCAATGAAGGGCCTCAGTTGCAAGACCTCCTCCCGACTGAAGTCAAGAATCTTGATCTTGCCCTTGAACCTCGTCGCCAGAGATTCATTGTCGACAATAGCGAAGTCATTTTTGCCAGCTCTCAGGGCTCTCTGCCCTTTTGGGTACCTCACGGGGAGAATGGGAATCTTCAGGAGCCCTCGAGGGTCCGGATGCTCGGTTTCGGACTGCAAGAGCGCATTGAGCGACCAGAGGGCAGCGACTACCTTCGGAATCGGGGTGTCCGAGGTTGTGTGCATCAAGTCGTCATAGACCACTTGAATCGTGAGTGTTTTGACACCCAGCTTGTTCACAAATAGATCTTTCAGATCTTCGTAATCATCGTTCAGCGTGACTTTCCCTTTGATATCCGTTGTACTGGACCATAGGCAGTCGGAGGTCCTGTACCAGTCGGCCACGCCGTTTTTCACCACGAAGATGAAGGGATGTTTCTGGAAACTATTTCTGTGTGCGTTCGTGGTGAGATTAGCCACTAGGGGAGAACTTGCTTAGGCACATGTTGGGAGGGACTTACTGGACATCTTGTTGAAACGTCGGCTCCGAGAAGTCCAAGTTCGTGATGTATTTGTAGACACTGCGAATGTGATCGAAATCTCTGCAATTGATGTTTTTGAGATGAAAAAGTTCATGCTCGACATTCTCCCAGGTGGCTGCTTGGACCGAGGCCATGTGGTAGAAGAACTTGGAAAGAGTTCGCATCTGGTCCGGGGCGGCCACTTGTGAGTAAAGCTCTTTCAGCGGGCGTCTCGTGACCATGCCGGGAGGCCCTTCCCAACAGCAGACGGTGGCAGAAATCCAATACGCCCCACGGCCTCCTTTCGGGGGAATGAAAATCGATGGCCTGTCAGAGTCCATGAATAGGCCTCTATGGTAAACAGCCAAATCAGTAATCTGGGGCCAGGCTCTGACACAAAGAACCACTCACTTGATTGCGGCCACTGCATTTGTTCCTCCACCAAACGACCACACCTTTTCCGCAATTGAGATGTACAACTCGATGATCCGGTATATTGATACGTTCAGAGGCTCCGCCTGAAACGTCAAGAGTTTCAAGATGTGGAGAAGAAATTCAGTGTTGTCGTCTTTGCGGACACCGAATTTGGTGTGGAGGAAGAACCACTTCGTGAAAAGCTGCTCTTCATCCTCGGATTCATTAAGTTCGAGAAAAGGAAAGGATTTCGCGGCATTTCCCATAAATCGCCGGCATTGCTGTCTGAGTCTGGGGAGTGGCAGATATGTGTCCGCGAGCTTCCACTGTCGCGAATCGCCAGCAGCGCAAAGCGAAGACGCGTCCAGCCGTCTCAATCGAAACATAAGACTTTGTTTCTCTCTGAGGAATGGTTCCTCGTGCTTCCATAGGTACTCGAACATGCCCAAGAACTGTTTTGGTCGATGTTTGAGGACAAAGTGAGCTGATTCCGAAATGTCGTCCCCCGTGCGAGAGATCAACCTCAGTCTCCTTCGGACTCCAATGAACTCATGAAGCCACTGTTTCCAAGAAATTTGTCCTGCATCAGGCGTGTTTGGCGCATTACGGAGGTATATGGGGTGGAGGAACGTGACTTCAAGAGCTGGGGTGGTTTGCGTTGGCCGTAGGAGAGTCTCTGGCCCGTAAGGGTCATTGCCGGGCAGGTAGAAGTCTTCTTGCTGAGGATTGCCAATCATGGCATTTGCCTTGTAGATAGCAATATTTTGAAATGTCTCGTGACCTTGCTTGAACCGGTGGGTGAGATACAGATATTCAAGCTGAGCTCTGGAGGTTGGGATATCAGATTTAGTGAAGATGAGAGCTTCGAGAACGGAAGTCCGCACTTCAGAGATGCTAGCTTCCGCAGCACCCAAGTGTATGAAGAGAGACTTGCGATCCTCGTTCGAGACGGCAACGGGATCTAGGACACGCATCCTCAAACCAGGCGGGATGGGGATTCCAACAGTGGTCGGCAGATAGAACACTGAGCTGTTGGCGGAGACCCACTCGCCACTCCGCAGTGTAAGTATCGCTGTCTTCTTGAGTCGGGTGATAGATTCTGTGAATTGTTTGGTAAAGCATTTCGTGTAGAGCCGGGCAAATCTGGAGTGCCAGTCCTCGCTGGTCAGTGGCGACTTCATCCTTGACGAAGAGCTGCTAAGATCGGCGTCAAGAAGATCCGAAGTAAGGCCAAAATGGGACACCTGGAGGCCATACAGCTTAAGCATAGCAATCGAAGACCAGGGGTAGGCCAGGGCGATGAAAGGATCGAGTAGGGTGTCATCAAACAAAGAATGGCCCGCGGCGTCGCTGGCTTCTTGGGCGAGAAAGAAGACATCTGTGATCTTCCTGAAATCGCTTCGATGCCGCGATCGTAGGATGGGCGTCTCAAGAACCAATTGTCCGATCTGCTGCGTCAAGCCTCGCCAGAAGGCGGAAGACTCGTCATCCAGAGAAGGAAGAAACTGGGGCCAGCTGTAGCAGAGCGTTGGGTGCTCGCAGAACTGCAAAACAGCTTTTATGAAGGCTTGAGCGATGCCCTTGAGGAGGCCTTTGTTTCTTAAAGATGTAGAAACGATGTTCTGTCGACTGGCACTTGTGTCGAAATCGGCCTGAATGAGGAACTGCGATGAAGTTAGACAGTGCGTTCTGAATAGGGCCGGTACAGGTTCGGATGCAGGGGAGCTCATTACCTTGAAGTCCGACTCCCTGATCGGCAAGAATGCAAATACTTCTTGTTTCTTAATGAGTGGCTGTGAATCGCTTGTCAAGGGGAACGCCAGAACGACTTCGGCCTGCGATGACGCCAGTTTGGCTTCGGGGCTAGAAGGAAAATCCCGGTTATCGCTTCTCGAAAGATTTCTCGCCATATGACTCGTGACATGATAGTTTTGGTTTGCTGTCGATGCTTGGCCGTCATTGATTGAGATCGTCTCCAGGAGGACCCTATGATCGTGCTCATTCTTGACGCGAAAGGTCTTGGAACTTGTCAGGTCGCCATTCCCGTCATAAAAGGTGACACCAATCTGCCGCAGACTTTTGAGGAACAGCAGCGACGTCTGCTGGAGCTCGCTGAGTTGCTTGAAGATGGTCTGTCGGAGGTTCTCGAGGTCTTCTGCATCCCCATGCTCGTGGAGGTGAAGCGTCATCCTTGTCAGCGAGCTTGGCAGCTCAGCGGGAGGGTCTTGCCATATAGGTTGGATCATACCCAAGCCGTGGTCGCCCTTCTCGTGTTTGAAGTAGAACGAGAAGTGGCCGGACTGAATTTCAACCTTCCAGGCCGCCATGAAGACAGACTTGAAACCGATGCCTTTGGCGCCAATATAGCCGTGGTGGGACGATGATTTGGTGCTCTGGCCAACAGAACAGATGGCGTGCAAGTTGTCTTCGTCGAAGCCGTCCTCGTTGCATTCCACCACTATCTTGTTTGGATGAACGTGGAACGTGACGGTTGGGAGGACACCACTGTCCCGGGCGTGCTTGAAGCGATTGTCATCAGCATTTTGGAGCAACTCGAAAACGAAGCGTGCGTCACTGCCGTAGATGTTCTTGGCAAGACTGCGGCCGAGGTCAACAAAACCATGCGGATTTTGTTTAAACAGGTACGTACGTCTTAATCGAGTGCGCTGCGAGTCCCCTCAAAGTCCGAAAGCGGCCTTCGGCGGCCTGTCTTTTGCTCGTCTCCATTTCCGCGAAGAAATCGTCGGGAAGGTAGCCGGTTTCCGCGGCGATCGCATCCACCGCGCGTCTTGCTGCTTCCGGGTTGGCCATGCTCATCGACACTTCTTTTAAGGCAAACTGGGATTGATGGAGGAAGTGTTTCGTGTAGTTTCTTGACAGGAAATGGAAGCTGGGAGAGTAAGACCGATTGCGAAATATGGAAAATTCCAAGCAAGCGGGTGTCCATGATAATTCAGAACTGACACCCGTTGGCACCATGTTTGGGGAGATGCATGCTGCGCCATCCAACAGGGCGGCATCCAATGCCCGCGCTCCATAATTCCCAGCACCTCCCACGAATCAACGGGAGACGTTGGTGCAAGCACCACTGATCTCAGGAGACGAGGGCGGTTAGAGCCCCTGAAATATGCAGCGATGCCACGGGCGGATCCTGCAAGGCCTCGGCATGTTGGTCGTGGTGCTGCCGACGAGAAGCTGAAAATGACCTCTTCGGCGCTGGGCGAGAGGATAGAACCGATCGGCTAAATGAGTGTTCGGAGACGCTGGAATAAAGTCAGCACAGAAGCTACTGAATAGGTGGCTTGCACGCACCTCCAAGTGTTCCAGATTGCCCATCGTCACCCCAGTGGGCGCAAGCAAAAGGCTTGCCAAGTCTCTTTTGGACTGCTGGCTTTTGACGACATTCTCCCCACTGTTAGCTTTCATTGGCACCCGCGCGCGAACTGGAAGTCCTTACCTCTTCGAAAGAGTCTCGGACGTACAAGCGGACCGTTGTCACTTCGCGTTTCTGTCCCATCCTGTGCACTCGCGCAAGTGCCTGGTCTTCGAGCGTGGGATTCCTATGCAAATGGTGAGCCGACGCCGATGGCCGAACCATAGAATCCAGACGTACCAGTGTGGCTCCATCAAGTATGCCCGTGAAGCAGCAGTCAACGTGAGTCTATAGAGGCAGTTGAGTTAGCTCAAAGGGGCCGACTCAGTTACCTGCAATTCGCTTCTTACCCAACGGCTCCGCATGAGAGAGTTAGCAATAGCACGCGAATTGACGGATCTTTCCGGAATTTCTCGACGACGCCTTGTCTGTCCTTCTGAGGGACTTTGCCATCAAACCGAAGGTTGAGAATCCCTGCCTGCTCGAGCCCTGTTTCGACCACGTCAAGCGTCATCCGCCAGGTCGAAAACACTACACTGGGAGCTAGGTATTAGTGCCTCAGGTAAAGACTCGAAACCGCTGCACGAAGAAAGACATACCACTTGACGTCACCTGGTAATCCGTTGAGATCCTCAATGAGGGCCTTCACCTTCGTTGGAAGGTAGCCAGACCCAATGATGGTAGCTGGTGAGATCATGACGGGAGACTCCTCGAGGCTGGAAGCACTCATCGACACAGGAGCCGTGGAACAGGGCGAATTATGTCCACAGTCAACTACGTTCGAACGTCGTGACAGTTTATGGGTACACTCTTGACAGAGGACTTTGAGACATTGGGTGAACAACAGCTTCCTGCTCTCCATGCCGCCCAGAGGGTCGACGTTCGCGTCCAAAGTGTGGGAGCAGAAGTGGCACTCAACGTTTCCCATCTGAAGGCGCAGGTCAAACCCACGCTGAGCATTACCCGGCCAAATGTCGATGTCAGGCATCTTGCCTTTTCCGAGTGAAGCGTCGTGTCGTGTGGGATAGAGGAGACCAAGGTTGCAGACCATTCTCATCGCCTCAATTTGTTGCAGAACACTGACGAAGGAGATCGTCCCCGATGAACGCTGATTATCGTGAAGTGCCTCATCAAGCCGTGCAATAGTCTGACTCCTGACCTCTTGGTAGAGCTGTTGTTCCGAAGAGTGGAAATCCACATGGCATGCCATGTCGCGTTTCGGCGGCAATTGCACGGTTGCCTTGGGACGGCGGAGGAGAATGCAGCCTGCCAAGCGCTTGAGTCTCTTGACGGCCTCATCGACGCTGCCAGTCTTCCAGGGGTGCGAGATGTCCGTATCGAATGTCCGCTTCTCCCGGTAGGGGTAGACATCGAGGAATCCGAGGAGTGCAGACAAGTCGTTCAGGTGATTCTGAAGAGGGGTGCCGGTGACAGCCCAACGCGAGACCGAGCTGAGGGCGCATACGGCTCGAGCTATCTGCGAGTCCCTGTTGCGGACGATATGCGCTTGTCAATAAATTAGCAGATGCTTCTACTGCTCAGAAGAAACGCAGTTCTCGCACCTTCATCCAAGACTATTCTCCTCCACCGAGTTCTAAATAGAACTGAGGATTCGGGCGATCGATCTTTGCGCCAGTCTGCGGATACCGTGTGGTAAGTGGTCAACACGAGTGCCTTGCCCCGAAGGTCCGAGATGTCGGATATCCGAGACTTCCCGTGGTGAAAGCACCAGGGTAACCCTTGAGAAGACACGTGCCTGAGCGTCAATTAGCAGAGTTCCCCAAGAAAACGGCGAGGAGTCTATCTACTCGGAGAGCTGTTCTACCCAGGTTCCCAACACTACAAGCTCGTCAGCTTCTTTCAACTTTGCCAATTTCAGGCTCACTCACGAGCTGGTGGGACGATGACCAATGTTTGTTCCTGTGATTCTTCTCTGAGCACCCCTGAGCTATCGGGAGAATCGACGGGGTAGAAGTCTGATGCGATTAGAGCAATCATGGTGAGCGTCTTTCCGAGGCCCATCGGATCCGCGATGATGCCTCCATAGAAAGCTGGCGGCTCGTCGACCTGGCGAGCGTCTGAAATTCGGTTTACAAAGCTAAAATATTGTCAGAGAAATAACTTAGTTGGGGATGGGAAAAGGAATACCAGTGCTGCCCTTCTCCAGCGTCCGCCATTTCCCACACATCTGGCCTCGAGCCATCGAATGCCCATCCTTGCTCCCGTCGCAGCATGAATGTCAGCGCCTGCTTCTGATGTCTAGACGAGAGGTTAGTGAATGCGTAAGGGGTGTAATCAATTCGAACAAAGTTTTACCTCTCAAGGGGTGTTGCTATGGCCGACGGTTGGAAGGCTTCTGGCAATTCCTCCTGCGAGTCCAACAGATCCAGCAACTCCGGTCGTGCGTGGGTAATATCGAGCTCCACAAAGTACTGACGTTTGCTCGCAAGATCAAACGTGTACTGGATAGCGTCCGGGTTCAACGGGGGAAGCCTGTGGGGGTTGCAGTATGGAACATTCTGTTCGCAACCAACCGGGTCCTGGAGATATAGTTTGTGCCCATCTTCAAGGTACTCGTTAGACTCGTCGATAAATTCGCAAATCGGCTCGGAGAGAACTTTCGGCCCGTAGAGAATGATGTCGAGAGAGCACTTAGATGTGGCCATGGGCATACGCAGAGCCTTTCCACTGCTCAAGAGCTTCGGCGGCTCTATGGAGACTGTGCAGGAAACCTGAATCTCGAGGTCGGTTTCTTCGAGGAGGGCCGAGGTGAGAAAGGTGGAATCAGGACTGATATCTCCCTTCAGCTCGGGGGTAATAATGCCGACAAAGTTCCCCGGTCCCTCGAGCTTCACACGATGACTTGACTGGTCATTGGAAGCAGGAGCTTTGCATGTCCCTGGAATGCCGGCAAACTGCAAGGATTAGCCCGGGTCTTTTGGTCTGACGCGTCACCCTCACTCACCATGCCAAAGCAGACAACATCAAGTTCAACTGGAGAAGGTCGTGTTTCCACAAGGATCTGTTTAGGGTTGTGTATGGGTTGGTGAAGGTCTTCCGATGGTTGAAGCGCAGCCTGCTCTTGATTGCCCACATCTTCAAAGCCACTGAGACAGTGGATGTTGGCCGTGGGTATACCTGGCAGGTTGAAGTTGCCGTAACTGAAGACGAACTGGTTTGGACTGGGATTCAACGGAGGCAGCGTTGGTGCCCAAGGACTCGGTAGAGGGATGCCATGCCATTCATTTCCGTTCCAATGGGTCCCACACTCGGGGTTTCTCATGACGAGGGACCCGCTAGGTGGCCCAAAAGGTTCAAGTTGATAATTTGGGGCCAACGGCAATTGGTGGTTATGGCTGGTGGACATGAGAGCTTGGTGCTGGTTGTTCCATGCACCACCGCTCCATGTCTGCAGCGGTAGGCCTCCAGCCAACGTGCCTCCCGCGTGGGCCCAAGGAGCCGGAAGACTCGCTATAGTAGTCGCAGATGAATACTCAGTTGTTGTTTCCTGAGAATTAGCGTCCGTCCATCGATACTGTGGTAGGTTCTGGGATTGGGAGGTCGATGGCAGCAATCTGGGTCGCTTGTGTGAGGGCGAATTGTCGTGAGGATCTGCAGACATGGTCGTTGCCGTCACCGATTCCTTGATCGCAGGCTGTATACTCTTGTCAAGCACCAAATCAGTCAAGTATACAGAAGATTACACACCTTTCTCGCTAGTCTTGGAGTTAAACAGGCGGCGCGTGATAGATGGCGGCGGCTCTAAATGAAGTCTACGTCGAAGACGCAGCCTGATTCTGCCACCACTAGACACAGCCCAGGCCAAGCCTGTGTGGCCCGTGCTAGATTCGACATGGTGAGTGACCGGATCAGGCTGTGTTGCTGAAGCTGCTTTTTATCACGTCCTATCACATGAAGACGAAGACAAAAGTCGAAAAAAGCCGCAGTATTGGTCTGTCAGAGACAAGCAATCTGCGACGGACATTTTGAGCCATGACACACCCGTCCACTGATGATCGCGACCGCCATCTAGTACTGTGTACTGGCAGGCCTCAACCCTGGCCAGGAGACTGATCTCACCGGCATCCGTACGCTGCTGAAATAGGTCTTGCTCGCGGCGGGAATTGCTCAATATAAAGCCAGTGCGGATTCGTATTCAGTGCCAACCTGGCATCGTGTTTGGGAGAGCCACATGCACATCATGGTGCTCACGGCTTTCTACTTTTTCTGGATCTCAATCGATGGGCTGGAAGAGGCGTCACGAGACTCTCTTCTCAATCGAAGATGGAGGGAAGGGTCTTCAATTTACTGGCTGCTCTTCATGCACCGGTCAGGCTCCGGCGCATCCCAGGACGCCTCGAATACGCCCGAGTAAGAGCCTGGCTGCATAGTGCCACCCAACGCTGCGTTATCTGCTCGACGGCGACCAGTGATCATCTGCCGCAAGCTTCATGCATATCTGGGGTGGAGGGTGGTTCAGCACAGGAAAGCATATAAACCCGGCTCCTCACGTCCGGACGCGGAACCACCACGTTCTTCATGTACCCTGGACCACCCATCTCTTCAATTGCTGCACAGAATAGGCCGCAGAATGGAGGCTTTGGGGGCAATAGCGAGTACGGCAGCGCTGTTGGAGGTCAGCGCACGACTTTTTTTCTTCATCACGAATGTCAAAGCTGCGCCTGTCGAGTGGCATCGATATGTCGAGAGGCTTCAAACTCTCCATCAAGTCAGTATCCAAAAGGCCTATCTCCAGAGGCGTGTACCAGGGCTGTACTGGAGCTTACTTTCTGTAGACTGTCTTGATTGTCCACGGTGTCCTGCACAACGTCGTTGCGCTTGGGCTCGAGAACCGTTGCGGAAGCATTGGCAACGGTGAGACCTTGGGACTGATCGAGTACTGTCTCGCAAACGTACAATTGGTAAAACGCTCCGCCGATAGCCTGGTAGAGAAACTCGAACAGAAAGGGAACAAAAAGATTTTGGCTAAGCTGCAAGATTTTTTCTCCCGGCATCCAAGTCCCTTTGTCCTTGCGATACGCGAATCGGATATCAAAAGCCACATCGAAGGGGTTGAGTCTGCAAAGGAAGCGTTGGTGTCTGCTATTGGGATAGCCGCATGGGCGAAGGCCTATACTGGGTGAGTCGACAAAATGCCGCTTTTGCCCAGCCAGATTGAAGCCAAATCGATGCTGACAATGCCCCAGCCATGACGACACCATGAAGTCTCTTGCTGACCTCAGAGCCAAAATGGCAGAGCAGTTTGCGACATTACGAAAGTCCCAAGAAGATCTTATTCAAAAAGAAGCCAAGGAAGCTCTGAAAATTTTCGAAAGCCTTGACAACCAGCCATCCCGTCTGCCTGTCCTGGGCAAAGGTCGAAACAAACAATCCAAGAGACCCATGAGACCCATGAGACGCAGGGAGCGTCAATTACCACATTATCATGCGTCACCAGAGCATGAACGGAATATATCAACCCAAAGGGAACCTCATGACTTCGATATTCCAAACAGTCCCCGAGTAGACACCAGCAAGTCTGCCGATCAATGCAGCGAGCCATCCTCCGCAGATATTTGTGAGCATGAACACCCGGACCATGACCGCATATCTCCAGAACGGGAGTATGGAAGACCACTGGTCAGTCAGCCACCGGTATTGGACGCTCTGCCTCCTCATCCGGACGACACCTTCGATCGCCCTCTGTTTGACGAGAACTACGCTTACGACGAGGAACCTTTCAATTCGGCGCATGACTTGCTACCTTATACACCCCCGCATTGGTCATTGCAATCGAGAAAGGCCATGTCAGATGATGGTAGCCAGGACGATGATGCACCCCAAAGCCATGACATTGAGATCATCTTCAACAACGGGGACGTTGTTCGTTTTCCAGCCTCTGCTGATTCGAGGCCGGAAATCATCAGAAATCTTGATCTGGATCAACGCTTCCTACCCCCAGCCGAAGAGGAATCAATGGTGCCATACTGTCCACAGATAGCACCCGGCACTGGACCTCAGGAGGGACGCTCAGAACAACTGACTGATGCCGAGGCTCTGGTCCTATTTATGGAGCGAGGCGATGAGCTCAGTCACGATGCCTTCTCTTCTTACTCCCAAGACGAGGTGCCGGAGAACATCCACCTTTCCACTGAACGGATCGAGGTTCAGCACTCGGTCAATTTCAGGTTCCCACCGACGGTTGCAGAAAACGAAGAGAGCGACTCCCCGCCTCTGGCCTGGCAGGTTGACAATGCGCAACGCTTCTGCATCTCTGAGCTCGGGCTAGTACACGGTTCTGCGTTGGTCGCTTCCAAAGAGAAATGCCAACATGCTTGCGTCCATGGGCAGGTTGATTTGCTCAACTGTGCGCCGTCGCTGGCTAAAGTTCTAAACGTGAAAGTCCCTGCCGTCATTGCGGCGTCTTCAACGCTTGCGAACCTGCCAAGTCAAACATGGGCATTCTCAGTGCCGCTGGGACCTAGCCGGTTGTTCAACCCCCACGGAAAGATCGACGTGTTTGCCTCCAGCAAATGCGAGGAGGATTGCGACCACACTCGTGTCGTTGGAGCCCAGAATCTCGAGCATGCTTGTTTGTCGCCAACATTGCTTCAACTTTGGGGAGGCGTCTCTTTCCAATCTTCAGACTCAGGCTCGGACTCGTCCAATCGGGATGGCCTTGGTCCCTTCCGCAGAGTACCCTGCTTCCATTGTCGCAAAGACGCGCTCAATGCAACTCCAGAGGATGATGGTACCTCTCACGATGTGGTTCCTTATGGAGCGCACATGTACAGCTATAGGTGTGCTCGGTGCGACACAGTCAGCTGGATTACTGGATTTCGTGATGTTGGCTTTGAGAAATTAGAGCGGGAAACGGAAAAGAGGAAAACGGAACAGAAGAAAACGAACGCAGGGTCGCAACGCAGAGGAATGAGCGAACAGAATGATCCGAGAAAAGATGAGCAACAGGGGATCATACTGCAAGCCCCTGGAAGCAGTGAACGGGCAGATGAGGGTTCCTGTGTCATGTCCTGACCGAGTGGCACTGGAGACTGGCTATCTGGGATCAATACTTTTCAGGCACAGTTGGCGGCTTGAGAATATCAGGGAACAGTTTTTTCGTTTTCTCTTCAAGGTTGGTGCGGTATCGCTGTTTTCTGGCGCTTGCAGGAACTATTCCTTATTGCAACCCTCTGTGAGGTAGGTGTCATAAAGCCCCCCCCCCCCCCCCCCCCCCCTCTCCCGAATATCATCCATGCAATAAGAAGCCCAAAGTCATCGCACAAGCAGAAAAGCCCTGCAAGCTAAAAGGACCCAAGACAGACAAAATGCCGCACCAGCAGCTAGACTCATAACTCCGGGGAACATCTAATCCTGGCATACGTCGGGCATCCCACGCCCCACGCCGGCCTTGATAGCCTCGCTTCCGCTGCTTCTTCACTACTTCTGTCATTTCAAGAAATGGAATTTCTGCGCCCATTTATCCTCTCCTGCGCCTCTTTCGTTCTTCCTCTCCGTCTCTTTTGACGTTTGAACCATGCGCCGTCGTCGCTATCGTAGGTTGTTGGATTTGGCTCTTCCCAGGTGACCGAACGGGCATCGCCGACTCTCCAGTACCCTCTTGCGCCAAGCTGTGCGAGAACGGAACTGCACAGCCAAACTTTTCTCTGCATCTTCATTAACTTCCTTTTCTCGCCACGTCGAACACGCGCCAGTTCACGGGCATCGCTGAGACGCTTTTGCAGTGCGTCATCATCCAGCGGCTGCTTTGGGGCATCCCACAAGACATATCCACAGCGCCGAAGCACGGCGTGGTGCTCATGGTAAACCAAGCAGTCCGGAGCATAGCTTTTGTGCGCTTCAAACCACATTCTAAAGGGATTCGAATCGAGGTTGTCCGGGCCATCTGTCAGCGAACGTGCCTGACACCGGATGTCGGATGCGGACCAGGTCTCTAGAGGGCCGTGAAACAGCCGCTCAAATCTTGGAACTCCTGCATATCGGAAGTGATAGGCAAGCATGTGTTTCGTTCGGGCCGGCAATCTGTCTTTAGAGTGCAAGATATCCAAACGTTCCCCATACGTCTTGGCCTTCTTGAGTTCAAAGAGGAAGTCAAGGCCATATGACAGCTTGGAAAATTGCAGTCAGCCCATATGCATCTGCGGGAACTTGAATCGCGGGGCAGACACTTACATACGCCTGCCGATGTTGAGCAGACTCTCCTATCGATACGCAGTCTACATTCTTTCTTCCCCATCGGATCTCACACGCTGCAGCTTCATTGAAACCTGCTAGAGAGGAATGAGCTCTGGCCTATGTCTCGAGAGCGGATCAGCTTCATGAGGAATTTGGGCTTACCGCGAGACATAGATCTTTCCAGGTAATCATGGATGCAGGCAAGTTGCTCCTTTACCCAGGGTGAGAAGTTTCCAAAGAAATCATGCTCGACAATGCGGTCAAGATCGCGTCTTCTGCCTTCGTCGGGAGAGAGGTCTCCCTCATGACGGAAGCAGAGGACGCAGTATAGTTGAAAGAGGTAGAAAGCGCGGTGGATTCTTAACCTCTCGTTGGACGAAATGCGTTTGGTACGTGACCGCTTCACGCTGAGATGTTGCATAAAGAGCGGGAGCATCCACCGTACCAAACGTTGGGTAAAGTACTCTATGACGGTGTGTGTCTTGCTGAGAGCAGCAGCGGCGCCCAGGCTGATCTTCTCGAGTCGGAATATCTTGGCGCTGATGAGAACGGGGAATGCATCATCGTCGAACCAGTCTTCCAGGAACTCTCGCACCCGACCCAAGTCAGTACTATCCACAGACTTGGCCTCGTGCAAAGCGAGAGCGTAAGCAAGGGATCTTCGGGGTATCTGGTTTAAGAGAACAATGAGAACCATTTGGTCTGGTGTCTCCTGGAACGCCGCATAGAAGGATGAATGAGACAAGATCGCCGATCCTAATGACTGAATGTCGTCCAGCCTCAAGAGGATGATGCGGATGAGATGCAGGGGCATCTGGTAAATTGAACGAGTCGCCATGGCTGCTTCTAGATGGCAGAATCAGACCTGGCGAGGAACAAGAGTTATTGTGGTGATGATGGTCGAAGACCATGAAAAATCATGTCGACGCGGGTTGAGTTGGTGATTGGGTCCACGTGACTGAGGCCTTCAATTTACTTTTAGGCAGAAGGGCAGGAAGTCTCAGTCACAGCCTTGGCACGTTGAGCAGAACATGAGTCACTCATTCTCCCCTGTTCTTTTCACTGCTTGGCTCACATCTGGTTTACATAGAAGAAGACAGCATCGTATGGGAAAGCGGAAGTGGCAGAACGGGAGAAATAAGGCAGACAGGCTTCAAGCTGGGCAGATAAGGCTCAAAGGAGAAGAGCAAGAAGTGGACGTCTGGTGTTGCAAATCGGTGCTCCCTTCCCTGTTTTGCGCTTTCTATTTTACTACTTGAGGAAGAGAAAACATGAGGTCATTACTTTTGTAGGCCCTAGAAAATTTGTGTCTAAAATTGTAGTCTGAGGTTCAACTTACATGCTCAAGACTGAGAGGGCCAGGCTTAAGAAGTGTCGGTGAAGCCCAGATATGGATGGCGCCTCATGCTGACAACGTTACTTATTCCGCTCCCCGTCGCTCACCTTAGTCCGGCGCTTTACGCACGGTGATCGGGTGACGGCCGAAGTCGAGAAGGACGGCCGGATCGGCGAGTCCCGACCGCCGCCGCCCGCCAAGGCCGAAAGCCCGCGGCCTTCGGAACTTCTCCAACCAGACACACGGACGCGCCTCGGCCATGGTATTACTATTGCAACATGGACATTGCACAGCAAGACGGGCGCCCGCGGGCCCCCGATGATGCCCGCATGGACGCTAGAATCGACTGCCGAGATCAAGATCCAGACGGGGCGCAACGGTGAGGAACGATCCGGCACTGAGCCTACGTAATGCTCACGGCCTCTGGGATCATATCTAAAGGTGATTCCCAGGTGCTCCATGCAGTCCAACTCCCCAGAGCTAAGCACATCACAGACAGACTCGTCCTCGCCATGGAAACACTCACCTTCTCACAGCTCGCCGAGAGCCCCTCGGGCATCGGCTTTGCCGCCGTTGCTGCCACCGCCGGCGTGTACGCCCTCTACCGCAATTTGCTTCGTCAACCCATCCCAGGCATCCCCTACAATCCAGAAGCCGCCGCCTCCCTCCTCGGCGACCTCCCTGCCATGGCGCGGCAGAGCGAGTCCGGCAGCGGCGTCGAGTGGATCATCTCTCAGGCCCGGCGACACCCCGGCCCCCTGTGCCAGATCTTCCTGCAGCCCCTGGGCAAGCCGTTCCTCCTCCTGTCCGACTTCCGAGAGGCGCAGGACATCTTCCTCCGCCGCTCCAACGAGTGGGACAGGTCAGACTGGTCGATCGAGATGCTGGGCGGCGTCGGGCCTGCCCACCACATCAACATGAAGACGGGACCTGCGTGGAAGGCCCATCGGCGCTTGCTGCAGGATCTCATGACGCCCGCGTTCCTGAACCACGTCGCGGCGCCAAACATCGGCAACAGCGTCCAGAACCTGGTCCAGCTGTGGGATTTCAAGGCCAAGGCAGCCGACGGCCGGCCATTCTCGGCCCTCGACGATATTTACGACGCTGCCCTGGACGCTGTTCTCGAATTTAGCTTTGGCAGCGCCTATCCCCACCGTGCTATCTTGCCTCAACTCGAAAAACTCAGAGGCCCGGGCATAGAGTCTTCGTTGAAAGAAGGGGATGATGGTGCCGTCGTATTTCCCCGCGCGCCGCTCCACGAGACGATCGAGGCGACCTTCCAGGCCTCAAAAGCCATCGGGGACGTCATGGTGTTCCCGAGGCCCAGGTTTGGGTGGTATACGAAGAAGTTCCAGTCCGCTGACGTTGCTGCTGCCCGGGCTCGCCACGAATACATCAAGGAACAAGTCGACAGGGGCGTGGAGCGGCTCCAAGCGCGGTCGAAGAATGAAGATGCCGACGGCGACGACTGGGTCAAATCCGCCGTAGACCTCATGCTCGACCGCGAGACCAAGTTTGCCACCAAAGAAGGCCGGGACCCCGTGTACTGGTCGCCCACGATGCGAGACGAGGTGCTCGGCTTTGTGATCGCAGGCCACGATACGACGAGCACGACCCTCCTCTGGGGACTGAAATTCCTCACCACGTCCCAGAACGCACAGACGAAGCTGCGGAATGCCCTCCGCGCCGCTCACGCCACCGCAAACGAAGAATCGCGGGCACCTAGCGCCGGCGAAATCACGGCCACATCGATCCCCTACCTGGAGGCTGTCATCGAGGAGATCCTCCGCCTGGCGGGCACCTTGCCGGTCATGGAGAGGCAGTGCAACCGCGACACAACGGTGCTGGGCCACTTCGTGCCCAAGGGAACCACGGTATTCATGCTCGGCCTCGGGCCCAGCATCACCGAGCCCGCGCGGCCGGTGGACGAGGCAGTTAGGAGCGCGTCCTCGCAGGCCACGGCGAAGGAGCGCGGCGTGCGCTCGTGGGAGGCGGAGGACATGGGGACTTTCCGCCCGGAGAGGTGGCTGAACACGGTCGACGGCAAGGAGGTGTTTGACGGAACGGCGGGGCCGATGCTGGCGTTCGGGAACGGGATCAGAGGGTGCTTCGGGCGGAGGCTGGCGTACCTGGAGATGAGGCTCATGATCACGCTGCTGGTGTGGAACTTTGAGCTGTTGGAGACGCCCGAGGCGCTGTCTGGGTTCGGTGCGACGGATGAGCTGACGCGAAAGCCGGGGGATTGCTATGTTCGGCTGCGGAAGATTATGTGAGGAGGGAGGTATAATCATGTTGCACTTTCACCACTCTTGGCAGGATGAAGATCTGCTTGCCCAACCAAGTCTCGAGGTTGCTTCGTACCTAGACTAGCTAGGTACCTAAAGACGCCTTGGAATGTCGACTATTGTAAAGCCTTCGTGACTATAACAGTAATCCATGAGATGGGGGACGCAAGGGTGAGAAACTTGTTAAGCAAGCCGTCCCATGAGGTGTAGAGCCTATGCGTCTGTAACATCGGGAACTTTTGAGAGATCGGCGACTGGTTAGCGGCGCGGCCGTCCTGTACGCGTAAATCCGCCGCTGTCGCCCCCCGGAGTTGAGTGCCCGCATATGCTGACGCTCGTACGGTCATGGCCAATAACAAGCCGTGCCGTTCCCAGTGAAGCGACCAGGGACTTGCAGGCTGACTGAGACTTGCTCCAACTAACAGTTGTTAGTCGGTCCCAAATGAAGCTTCAGGCGAACCTACATAAATCTTCATGAGATCCGTCCCCCTGGATAGAAACTCTTTGAGCATTTTTAATCGTCATCCTTGATGGAAATTTGGCACTCTACCGTCACCGCCATGGAAGCTCTCACCAGCTTGCTATCGTGGCAGAGTATCACCGCCACCATTGTCCTATACTATATGACCGTCGCTCTATACCGGCTGTACCTGCACCCCCTAGCCCGATTCCCTGGCCCAAAGCTGGCGGCCGTGACACGGTTGTATGAAGGCTACTACGATCTCTACCAGAGCGGGCAATATACCTTCAAAATAGCAGAGTTGCATAAACAGTACGGTAAGAAGGAATCAGTCCCCGGTCTTACAACGCCTTTACTCACTTGCGTCTGAATAGGTCCGATTATCCGCATCAGCCCTCATGAGCTTCATGTAAATGATGCGGCTTTCTTTAACACCCTTTACACCCGCCAGGAGGGGGTGTGGCACAAGTACGACTGGTCGGTCGATGCCTTCGCAACCAAAGGCGCGACCATCTGGACGGCCGACCACACCATCCACAAGAACCGTCGTATGCCCTTGGGTCCCTTCTTCTCAAAGGCCAAGGTGTCGAGTCAGCAGGACATGATCATGAAACACGTCCACAAGCTGTTTGACAGACTGTCGGGCTTCGCCGCGTCCCAGCAGACGGTAGACCTCGGCGCCGCCGTTACAGCATTCGTACGAGATGTTGTGAACGAGTACATCTTTGGCAAGCATTACAACGATCTTGGAAAGGAAGACTTCGATGCCGGAATGGTGGTGGCCGCCCAGGCTGGTGGTCTCTTGTGGCGTACGACAAAGTTCATACGTTTCTTCGGTCCGTTCATGCGGTCCATCCCGCCGCAGTGGATCATGGCTGTCTCTGATCCTGTGATGAAGGAGTTCTTCCGCTTCATGATAGTAAGTCTCTTGGCGGAATGGATGAGTTTTTCAACAGCTAATACGTATTGCGTGTACAGATTTCCATGAATGACACCAAGAACTTCATGAAGGCGGCGGTATCCCCAGATGACGATGACCCACCCACGTTGGTCCATGAAATTGTGCAATCCAACCTTCCGCCCTCTGAGAAGTCATTTGAGCGAATCTTCGATGAAATTTCCACCACGACCGGTGCTGGCTTTGAGACGACGGCCGCCGTCATACGAATCGCAGCCTTCCACATTTACAGCGACCCCAGGATCCTTGATTTGCTACGGGCCGAGCTTGCTGCTGCCCCCGACCATGACTGGAAAACGCTCGAGAAGCTTCCTTACTTGACTGCCATCATTATGGAAGCCATGCGTCTTGCTCCCGCCATAGCGACTCGCAGTGCTCGTATCGCCCAGGACAAGGACCTCGTTTACGCAGACTGGAGGATACCGGCCGGCACACCTGTTGGAATGACGATTCACCTGCTTCATCAGAATGAGGACGAATATCCGGAGCCCAAGCGCTTCAATCCAGATCGATGGATGGAACCCGACCCATGGCAGCTGGGCAGCAAGACATTTGTGCCTTTCGGGAGAGGAACGCGTAATTGCGTTGGAATGCAGTACGTGTCCAATGCTTCAAAATCCACCACAAGATGCACAAACTAATACGTTGATTCAGTCTTGCCTGGGCCGAAATCTACCTGTTGCTCGGCTCCATCGTGCAACGATTCGAATTCAAGTTCCCAACAACAAAGACAGAGGATTTCTACGTCACCAACGACAATTTTGCCCTTGGGACTCCGTCCATGGGGGTTGTTCCTGCTCTTGTTACCGAAGTCACAGCAAATTAGACCAACCGTCACTAGAGTGTCTTTGCGGCAGTTCTTATACAGAGGTCTCTCTTGTCAAACCCCAGTCTCTCTATTACCTAGGTTATCACCCTAATCACCTCGACAACTGCTAGTAGGTATATGGCGGCGGGTCAGGGTTATCAATGGGGAAGTAAAAGACACATGTCGTATTTACTTGCCCTCCAGCCTCGGAGGGAAAGGAACATGTACTCTGAGACTTGTCTTCTTATGGATACAAATGTTCAAAAACCATCTATTACCAAAAACCTGTATAATTCTAAAACACAACCCAAGACTCCAACACCGGCCCAAACCCCTTGCTCAGTACTGCGCCAGCAAGTCCTTGGTCCATTCCCACAGCTCGTCAGCCAGTTTGTCATTCCGCAACATGGGCTTCGCCTTCTTGGTGTACTCCAGCCCTATCGGCATATAAAAGCCGCCGTTCACCAGCTCCTCCTTCTTGGCGCTGATGCACCAGATCTGACTGAAGTAGCCCTCCTCTGGCTTCACGACCGGGTGGCCCGCGAGCCAGTTCCACGCGTAGGTCACCGCCTTGTGCCCAAATCTCAAGTCATTCACCAGGCCAGTGGCGACCACGCCAGGATGCACAGACACAGCGGTGACCTCTGGGTACAGCTCGGCGACTTTGCGGCAGTACAGCATGCCCGCCAGCTTGCTCTGCCCGTATCGCGTGAAGGGCGCCGCGGGGCTGTTCGCCTCCATGGTCGTGCGCACCTTGTCGAAGGCGACGCCCTCGGGCGGGTAGGCGGCGTAGCCGACGGACGTCAGGTAGATGATGCGGGCGTCTCCGCCCTTGGCCGCTCCCGTCCGCCGCAGCACGGGGAGGAGCTGGTCCATCATCATGGCGTGGCTGAGGTAGTTGACGGAGAACTGCTCCTCGAAGCCGTCCTTGCTCAGCCGGGGCGGGGTGGCCATGATACCGGCGTTGCACATGAGCACGTCGAGGCGGTCGTGCGTGAACCTGGCCATGCCGGCCTTGACGGACGCGAGAGATGCCATGTCAACCTCGATGAAGGTGAGGGGGACGTCGGGGCTGATTTTCCGGGCGTCGGCGATCACTTCGGCTGCTGCCTTTGCATTTCGGCCCGTGAAGTAAATGTGGGCAGGCCCATCGGGGGACTTTCTCGCCAGAGCGAGGATGACCTCACGGCCAAGACCGGCGGTGCCTGTTCGTGTTAGTGTAACTGTCGACGCAGCGAAAGGAAGGGGTGCGGCACGTACCTCCTGTGATAAAGATGACTTTGCCCTTCTGGGACGGGAGTTCCGCCTTGGGATCATATTCGGAGTGCTTGACAGCCATTTTGATTTGTTCGTTCGGTGAAGTACTGAAGATGGTGAAGTTGGTGAACCCCTGTTGGTGGCTGGCAGTAGCTTGTTGCTGTCAAACAGTCAAGATATGAACGCTCTGGATAGGGCCAGAAGCCAGCCTTGGGCCTGGCAGTCACTACTTTTATAATTGCATTCCATCATGACGTGGGAGTCGTTGGCTTCCATGAGAACAATCAGGCAACCTGCGTGGCAAGTGCAATGGAACTCGGGAGGTTTTGCCATCAGGTCGATGTTGTCTCAGGGGTTGGCGGTTGACAGGCCGCGCGCTAACCATGTTCGGTGGATCAATCGTAAGGCCTAACCCGCATTGGGATGCCATGCAGTAAGGTGGTTGCGTCTGATGGCGCAGCGCGGCGGCCATGAGGTCCGTCGGCATCGGCATTATGGATGCTTAAACGCCGGCCGCGTCTTGTCGGTCGGTGTGCCTGAATGTCCGTATAAGAGCTCGGCGCCTTGCTCGTTGCGGATGCAGGCCGTAAGCATCCGGCATTTCCCCTCTGCTGAAGCTTGGAAGGCCCTAGAATCGACAAATCGCGGCGACACAATGGGCGTGACTGGTACCGTTGGTCCGCGGTCCCAGGACCATCAACTGGCAGGTGACGACGTGAGTCAAAGTTTCGGAGTTTTGTTGCTCGCGAACCCCGGGAAGGGTCGTGGGCGGACTCATGTGCACTTCTAATAGCCGGCGAGACAGGATGTTAACCAGCACGAAGAGTGTGACTGGAGCGGCATCACCGACCCCGTTGAGCGGCGCAAACGCCAGAACCGCCTACATCAGAGAGCTTGGCGTGAGTATTTCCTACGCGTCTACAAGATGGACTATGGTGTCGGTGCTAAGTCATTACCTCTAGGCCGACGCCAGGCTGCCCTCCGCGAAGCAGCACGCCGCAAGCCCGAGCCCGGGCTACAGGTCGTGGTCTTCGATGGGGAATCCAACAGCTTCACTACGTCTTCATACTCTTCTTCGTCATCCCCCGACAGTACGAGCTCAACAGCTCTCGTGCTGCGCTTCTCGTCATGCGAGGGACAGGACCCCAAACTCGTGGCCCCCTTGATACCGTATCGTTCCGCCGAAGATGTGAGGAGAGCGAAACCACTCCCTCCCATTAACTTCCCGTTAAGCCCCGACCATCATCTTATCACATTGATCCAGGTATGTTTTCAATTTGAGTAAAAGGAAGTACGAATCCGCTCACGATGTCTCCTCCCCCAGTACAATGTTGCCCGCGCCATGTTGACCAACGTCACCATCCTGTCCCTGCAAGACATCCTCCCACAGGAGTGTTCCGGGACGTTCGTCATCGAGACTCACCCCGTCCCTCCGGACTTTGAGATACCCCCCTGCCTCCAGCCAACCTCAGTTCAGCTGACGGTCCCGCACGGGAGGCACATCGACATCATACCGTGCCCCGTGCTGCGGGACAACCTCATCCTTCAAGAAGGCACATACGACGAGGATAATCTGTGCACAGACCTGGTCGGCGGGCTGTACGAGGGATTCGACAGCATCGATGTCACGGGCATCATGGTGTGGACGAACCCATGGACGGTCGAGGGCTGGGAGCTGACCGAGGGGTTCTCGAACAAGTGGGGATCGTTGCTGAAGGGCTGCCACGATTTGGTCAGGTCGACAAATCGGTGGAGGGCGTTACGGGGGCTGGATCCGCTAGATATCAAGGTGTAACCGGGGGTGGAGGGATGGCATCATGGGTTGGTAATAGGGAGATGAAGAGACAGGTTGGTCTTCTCCACTTCTCGTCTCCCAAGTCGACGTACTTTCTCATCATCAGGCTCCTGACAATTTTAGATACCTTTCCTAATAGGCTGGAGTCAATTCAATGCAGGGGCGTTTGAGTCTCGGGAGCGCTACCAGCCCCTCGGTTTCTTTGTTCCGAGTCCTAACAACCAACGACTCTGTAAGTTGCGATATTGCCCGATGCCTTTCCATCGCTCCAGTCAACTCCGTCGAAGCCTTCAGAAATGGAAATCCGACTCCATTTCCTTGGCTTTGCCAGGCTCACACTACGTCATCTACTTAGCGGGCCATCGATCGCCATGCTGGTGCCCTAGGCCAGCCTCAGCGGCGCGCAGCCCATGCTTTCACCCCTATTACTATCAACCCCACGATTCTCTCAACGCTCTCTGCCTTGCCTCATCCCGGGTCTTCTATTTATGTCGTGGCTTCGAGTGGCATCAGGCGCTCTCCCCACAATAGGGCCTTCACTGCCACCACTAACATCGCCAAGGGCAATGATTGACATTGTCAAGACTCCAAGAGTCGGGGAACATTGAGCCGCTCTTATCACAAAGTGTCCCCGCAGATCTGCGCATCGCAATCCCGTCCTTCCTCTTCTGGCCCGCTGGACCGCCAGGGAAGAATTACATAAACGATGAATATCCGCACTCGCAAGTCATTCTCTCTTCAATCATCACAAAAAAAAACCAGCAGCCGACACCATGAGACTGCATCACAGCTTAGGCGCGGCCCTGCTTCTGGCCTCTTCCAGCCTGGCCAAGGATGACTTTCAAAAGGAGATCAACTCCATCCTCGCGCGATCAACTTTCCAGGATGCCACCGTCGGGGTGCAAATTCGCGACCTCGAGACCGGCGAGGTGCTGTACACGAAGAACCAGCACCGCCCGTTGACGCCCGCCTCGAACCAGAAGCTCCTCACATCCGCGGCGGTATTGGAGACTCTGGGATCTGAGTACACCTACGACACCGTTGTGTCGACTGCGGCATCCATTGACGCCAACGGAAAACTCGACGGCGACATCTGGCTCGTTGGATCTGGCGACCCCTCGCTGACATCGGCGCGGCTGGGAGTCCTGGCTGAGAGCATTGTCGCCGAGACGGGGCTCAAGGAGATCACCGGCGGCGTCTACGGCGACGGCGGTGTTTTCGACAGGGAGTTCCTGGGTGTAGGGTGGTCCTCGGCCGACGAGCCTTTCTACTACTCGGCCCAGGTGGCCGGGTTGAACTGCGACCTCAACATCGTCAACGTGACGGTCTCCCCAGGTGCCGCAGAGGGAGACGACCCCCGGGTCCTCATCAATGGACTGACCCTTGACGAGGAGAAGTATGTCCAGGTCGACTCGTCCGTGGAAACCGGCTCGGAGAGCGCGACGAGCAACGTGCTTTTCGACAGAGTCAGTGGCGAAAACACCATCCTTCTCAGCGGCTCAATCCCCCTCGGCGGCAACTCCGTTTCGCTTCGCATCACGATCCACGATCCTACGGCCTACACGGCGTACCGTTTCGCCTTGGCGCTTGAGAACGCCGGAGTCAAGGTCAACACGTCCCCTCAAGAGGCCGGATGTGCACCCGACAGCGCCACCGAGATCGCGACTTCGACATCTGAGCCGCTTCCCGTGCTCCTGAAGAACTTCATGAAGCCGAGCGACAACATGTACGGCGAGGCCTTCTTCAAGACCCTAGGACACGCGGCAGAGCCAGACTCTCCCGGAAGCAGTTCCTCGGGGTCCCGGGCGGTTCGTGCCTACCTGGACGGCACTGGGATCAACACAAAAGGGCTATCTATCGTCGGCGGCTCTGGGCTGTCGAGGGGCGACGCTCTCACGAACCAGTTCATCTGCGACCTCCTGGTGCACGCCCGGGAAACGTACTCTGATGAGGACTGGCAGACTTACTACGATGCGCTGCCCATTGGCGGCGTGGATGGGACCTTGAGCAGCCGCTTCGTCGGCACACCGGCTGAGGGCAAGGTGAGGGCCAAGACAGGGTCTTTGACTGGTGTATCGGCGCTGTCGGGGTACCTCGAGGCTGGGAGCGGCAAGGAGTACGTCTTCTCCATCCTGATGACGGAGTTCACGGACACGACGGAGGCGAGGCGGGCGCAAGATGATATCGTCATTGCGTTGTATGAGAAATAGGCCTACTTTGAGACATGACAAGAGCTACTGCCTTACCGAGTCCCTCATTCTTACTTCGTGTTTTCCTTCCACGCTCACTGCGGAATCTTGAAGCCCGACTGGCGCAGACGCTGGAACACACCGTCGGGATCGTACTTCTCTGAGGCGCGCCTGAGCCTCCCTACCGCCTCAGAACCGTACCCGGAGACGGGGTCCTGCGACCTGTGTGCATAGTTGAGGTAGTACCAGTCCCAGTTGCCGTCGAGGGAGGTGGCGTACGCCTCGATATCCTTGTAGAAGGCCTCGACGTACGGGAACGCGATCTTCTCGTGCCCAGCATCCCCAACGCCAAAGTACATCAGGAACATGAACCCGGGGCCGTCCTTGACGCGTTCCTCGAGGCCGAGCACGTTGTTGCCCCTGCCCTGGCTGATCATGGCCTCGGTCATGGGCTGGGCCTGGCAGCTGCTGAACATGCCCGACTCGGTGCCGATGATGCTCTCGATCTCGAGCATGAGCTCGTCGTGCTTGGCCGAGATGTACGTCAGGATGCGGGGGTCGTTCTTGTAGGTGCCGGTGAACCAGATGGTGTAGGTGCGCAGGGGCCGGATGAGCTCCGTGGTCAGGTTGGACATGGTGGCGCTCCTGAGCGAGCTCGAGGTCTGGCCGGGGACGCTGAAGAACTTGTCAAAGGCGGGGGGGTACGCCTCGTTGGCGACGTTGTTGCAGACCAGGCGGATGGAGAAGCCGCCGGCGGCAGGGTTGTAGCCCCAGCTCATGATGTTGGAGCTGTAGATGTCGTTGGAGACGTTGTCTACGAAGTCCACGAAGGCGTCGATGATGCCCTCGGACGACTCGTGCTCGTAACCGACGACGCCGCCCCAGATCTCAGGCGTGGAGGGATCCTCGAACTCGATGGCGTACATGTCGAAGCGGGTTATGAGGCCGAGGTTGCCGGAGCCGCCCTTCAGGGCCTGCCATAGGTCCTTGTTCTCGTCCTCGTTTGCATCGACAACAGAACCATTCGCGAGGACAATCTCGAAGTTCTGGACCTGGTCACAGGCGAAGCCGTGGCTGCCAGAGTGGAACGAGTTGCCTCCGCCAGCGATGAAGCCGCCGACACCGACGGAGCCACCCCGACCGCCGGGGACTGTCACGCCGTGGGGCGTCAGGGTGTCGTAGACGCTTGTCCAGTGAGCTCCGGGGCCGATAGAGGCAATCTTGGAGTCTGCATCGTACGTCGTCGCATTGAAGTGACCTATTTTGGGTTGACGATCTTAGAGAGGATTCAAAGCACGCAGACATGTCACGCAGATCCATAGCTCACCAAGATCAATAGTAACACCGTCCTCGAGGGAGTTTGAGAGCGCGTGGGTGCCGTGACCGCCGCCTCGGATGCCAAAGGGGCAGTTGTTTTCGACAATCGTGGTGATGGTAGCCGAGACGTCGTCGACGGTATCCGGGAGCACCATGCACCAGGGTTCGAGGGCAGCACTGAGGGACCAGTAGGTTGACATACGCTCCTCGTAGGCCGCGGTTTCTGGGTGGTAGACCTTTCCTCCTAGGCTGGGGTGCTCGGCGAGCGCTTTGCACTGGACCGAGTGCGTCAGTGTGTACTCGAGATGGTCGTGAGATCGGGGGATGACAAACGCATGGGCTTTTTGTGAACGAAGATGCAGCAGCGCCCGCTCCGGCCACGATGGCCAAGATCAGGGCTGATGTCCTGCTGTGTTTGCTCATTGTCTCGGTTCGAGCAGTCGTCAGATGCGGGAGGATGAAACTTCCGATATTCAGGCACTGCGCGAAGCAGGAGGTTCCTTGGTTTTGATTCCCAGGAGAGGAGAAAACAATCTGGGAAAGAGATCGTCATGCATGGATTCTATTCTTCAGCATCGCGCGGCACCACGATTCTCGATGTTGCTCCCGGGGGATCGCCCTGATCGACAGCCACGTCGAACCAGAAGATTGGACCCGATGGAGAAGCATTGCGGAAGACCTGACGTCTTGGGTTAGGTCATGTGTTTAGTGGTATAAGGATGGGCTTTGCAGGATTCGCATCTGGGGGCCCGAGATACCAAGTTGATGCCCCGAACGAACATTGAAGCCATTGAGAAGCCCCCCACTGGAACGGACGCCTCAAGCTCTCGCGTGGCATGAGAACTCGCTTTTCCAGCCCTGATTTCTCCCCTGACTAGTATGGCTAGCACGCCTTGGCCCCGGGTAGCTCAAGGAAACACTCTACGCCAGGTCAGACATTTTATCGTCATGTTGTTCCGATACCCAGGACTCCGGTAACAAGAAGACACCATTCCCAGCAGCTTCACCGCAAGTCTTCAGGCCCCGAGGACTTCGTCTGGAAGGGAATCCGCGGATTCATGAAAATGCACTACAAAGCGGCAATGATCGGCACGGTCCGCCTGGGAGGGATCCGCCCGCAGGGTTGACCTTGCCTCCATGCAGATCTGCCGAGGTGCCTACAAACTGGAGGAGCCCGTCTGTTCTTTGGATTGCTCACTGAGTATCAGAAGTGCGCAGAGCGCTGGCGTGACCGATGAACGTCTCTGTAAAGTCTATGCAGTGCTAACCTTGGATTCTATGGGCGTGTATACCTATTCGTATACTCAGATCAAGATCATCAATGACGGGCGCATCTTCAGAGCCAACATCAAGGGCATCCCCTCTGCCCTGACTTTGCCCTGCCTTAGACATTGCAGGCCCTGCGGCAGCCCTTATCCATCCACTCGTGGCAGAACTCAGGGCAATCGTCCTGGCAGAAGAGCCGTTGGATGTACGGCGTGCTCAGGCACCACTCCACCCCGGTCTCATAGCACTCGGTGTACTCGGGCCCCTCCGCAGGGCAACCGTCGGCAGGGAACGGCCAGGGGGTGTCCGTGTGGATGGGAATCAAAGGGTTCGGCATCTCGGAGTAGCATCTCGTGGTGCACAGAGTGGCGGCCCCGGCGGTGCAGAAGTTCAGGCAAGCCTCGGGGGTCTCTCGCTCGGGCCAGCAGACGGGGTGAGTTGCCCTCTCGACGCATTCATCGATCTGCCATTGGCGGCAGACTCTGACGAGGGGATAGTTGTTGGGGCAGCGGGGAGGGAGGTTGAACTGGCGCTCGAACAGAGCTGCTTCCTCCGAGACGGGAGTCGGGCTAGTAGCTGCAATTGCGGCGAGAGCGAGGGTGACAAGCTGGGGGGTGGCCCATCAGCATCAAGTCCTGTTGCTTTGGTGGAGGGGGGGTGGCTTACTTGAGTCGAGAGCTTCATTGTGGTTGTTGCTTCTATTGAAATCAGGGACTGGTTGTTGGTGATGAAGCCAAGCTTCAAGTAAACCCGGATCATCAGATTGCAGATGGAGGCTATTTATGCCCAACTTTGAGCATTGGTGGAACACTTTGAAGAAAGCGGCCTTGATATCCCGCTGCCCGCGGTCCTCCTCAGCTACCTACATCATCATCTACCTCTTCGGTGCTGTCTTGCTGTACGTCGAGGATTCGTGCCGAGGCCCAAGAAAAGCCAAGAGCATGTCCAAGATGCTAGAAGCTGTTTTCTTGGAATAGTTGAGTCCAGCATAGGGTCTTTGCCAACGAAGGCAACATCGGACCCCGGAATCCAGCTGAGGCGGGGKTGGGTGAGACGGGCCAGCCGAGGCATGACCAAGCTGACTTGGTCAACAACCTGGATACTTTTTTAAGAAATGAATTCTCCGTTTATTATTCCAATGAGCACAGTCCCAACCCGATGCGGCATTCAACCTAGCCATCCTCGTGGTCGTGACCTGTTGCCAGAACCCCGGTGGTGAGAGACCCCCAAGACAACGGAGATCTACATGGATGAAGGCAAGCCGATACGTGCACTCAAGGCAGGGTGCGAGGAAACTCGATTTCATTTCATCTAGCTCGATGGTATTCATCAACCTAGCTATGTATTTCCCCCACTTGACCACCCTCTCCCTCGCGCGTTCTATGCTGATCATCGGCCAGTTTGTATGGTCCGGATCGTCGATGGGAAATGCAGCCTTACCAGCGGGTTCGAATAAGATCGTGGACGTCGGATCGGACCACGTTGCTGGCTCCATCACATCGCGTCTCATGGTGTGAGTGAGGCTGGATGTCGATGCTCCCAAATTGCCCTGATTGTGGCATCCATCCTTCAAGCCACTGTCCGATCCCCCCAATCAGGCGTTCCTTGCATGCAAGATCTCATCGGTTTGCAGGGGCAACGCAATGACCATTCATCGCTGGACGCGGGGCACACGTGGTTGACCATCGACGATTCAACTCAGCCCCAACGAACAGACTTGGAGGGGATTTCAGTATATCGGAATATGACTAAAACCTCATATTCGAGTTTTTTATTACTCAGGTGTTGTTAATTTGTCTTCCTCTGATTTCTCCGAAGCAAGCTGACCGCCTGCTGACGAAGAACAACGTGTTAGAATACTCGATCGGTTGTCGCCCCATGGGTCTTATTTATGCTTGAAGCTTAGCGCTGAGCCCCCAGAACCAAACACCACCGAGGCCGAGATCTTGGAGCTGGCGTGGTTGGGCTGGGCGCCAACCTTCTTGTGAGACCTGGGCCATCCGAAAACCGGACTAGGACGCAGGCGATGGCGGGGTAACTAACCCGTTGCAGGCGAGTTCGCCTTGAGGTCCAGCACCTGGCGGCGGTACTCCGTGTTTTCGCCTTCGTGCGCTTAGTAGGAGATGTCTTGGCATTGGTGAAGCTACCAACCCCTCCTTCATGGAAGTTTTGTTTTATGATTTTATCTTATCACATCACAGCTCCTTCATATACACTTCATATATACTCACATCAAGCTCCCTGGTCTTCACCCCCGCCCCCTGACTATCACCTCTGCTCCCACCCAAGCAGCCGCCAACATGAAATCCCCGATCCCAGACTACCTCAACCGGGTGCTCGACAATGCGCGGCCCATCGAGGACGGCGCGCCGGCAAACTACATCGAGACCCTCGCAAAGGCAGACACCTCCAAGCTGGCGGTGGCCCTCGCCATGGTCGACGGCAACCTGTACTCGGCCGGAGACGACACGCTCGAGTTCTCCATCCAGTCCATCTCCAAGGCCTTCGTCTACGCCCTGGCCATCTCGGACGCCGGCCTTGAGCGCGTCCTCGAGAAGATCGGCGTCGAGCCCTCCGGCGACGCCTTCAACCGCCTGTCCCTCCACAAGGGCACCAACCGGCCCATGAACCCCATGATCAACGCCGGCGCCATCACCGCCCACTCCCTCGTCGTCGCGCCCAACGCCACCGCCGAGCAGAGGGTCGACCGCATCCTCACCACCCTCTCCAAGCTGGCCGGCCGCCAGCTCAGCGTCGACGAGGAGGTCTACGAGGCCGAGCTCAGGGACGCCGACCGCAACATGGGCATCGGCTACATGCTCAAGGCCGCCGGCATCATCGACTGCGACCCCGCCACCGCCGTCCGCGGCTACATCCGCCAGTGCTCCATCAACGTCAACGTCCGCGACCTCGCCATGATGGCCGCCACCCTCTGCAACGCCGGCGTCCATCCCGTCACCGGCGAGAGCATCATCCCCCAGACCAGCGTCCGCCAGGTCCTCTCCGTCATGACCACCTGCGGCATGTACGACGCCGCCGGCGACTGGGTCTCCAACGTCGGCATCCCCGCAAAGTCCGGCGTCGCCGGCGGCATCATCGGCGCCCTGCCCGGCCAGGTCGGCCTCGCCGCCTTCTCCCCCAAGCTCGACGAGCGCGGCAACAGCGTCCGCGGCGTCGCCATCTGCCACCAGCTCTCCCGCGACATGGGCCTGCACATGATGGACATGAGCCAGATCGCCCGCGCCACCGTCCGCACCTCCGTCGCCACCATCGTCGCCGGCGACAGGGGCGACCCCCACAACAAGAACTGCCAGCGGGAGGTCGTCATCTTCAGCCTGCGCGGCGCCGTGCGCTTCGCCGGCTCAGAGCGCCTCACCCGCGCCGTCGCCCGCGAGATCGGCACCCCCGACCCCCAGGACCCCGGCTCCGGCAAGCACGGCGACGCCTGCGCCGTCGTCTTCTCCTTCAAGGACGCCTACTCCCTCAACGCCATCGCCCGCCGCATCATCCACGAGAACATCAACCGCCTGCTCGCCGACGACAAGAGCGTCGTCGTCATCGACCCCTCGTCCGTCCTGCAGTGGGACGAGCACAGCCTGGGCAAGACGCGACACCCACACGTCGTCAAGAACGAGACGGAGGCGCGGGACTTCATCGGAGGGACCGGGTGCCAGGCGCTGACCAGGAGCGATAGCTGGTAGTTGTGAGAAGAAGAAAAAAAATACCCTGGATGGAAAAGTTATTGATCAGACACTGGCCGAGTGACATGGTGATGTTGAGCGTTGACAGCCGGCGAGGCCCGGGTCTTATCCAAGACCAGGGCGTTTTTGCTCGGCTACCTATTCAGTAGAAGGAAGTAAATGTGTGTTGCAACTCTTCAGTTTACGGTTGTCACTTTCAGGCCGAGGGAGTACATGTCCTGGTGAGGGTAGGTGAGAGTGAGGTGAGGTGAGCGAAGGAAACAGAGGGCCTGTGAGAACAGATAGACCGGTAATGAGGGAGTGAAGTGAGGGCATAAGAATACCCATGACACCCTCATATCCCCAGCCCTCAAAAGTGATCTTCGACTGGCCTACCCACATGCAGCATCTCCCCCATGGGCGTCTTTCGCATTCGCTTTCAGAAATGTGCAGCCCTGAGGGCACATCGAATGGCATCACCAACCAAAGCAGAGAGCAAACATCGCATCAAGTGCTTTCAAGAGTCAAAGCCATGTCATTCAAAGAGGCACTCCGTCCTCAGGTATCTCTCTATACAGTATCCCGCGAACCCATGCAATGTCAAAACCCTCCTCCTCAGTCGTGATAATTATACATTACGCCCCTGTCCGCCTCACATACCCGTCAGCCCCAGGCCCTTAGGCGACTGGCTCTCCTGCGCCGCCGCCGGCGACCGCTGGCCGTGCTGCTCCAGGTGCTCCAGCACCCTCGCCACGCTCCGTCCGTTCGAGCCCAGCAGGCGGTTGCACCCGCTGCACACGCGCAGGTGGCACGCCGCGCAGGCCCAGCGCTCGGTGCGGTCCGCGACGCCGCACGTCTGGCAGGCGAGGGGGTAGCACGAGTTCCGGGAGGGCTTCATGATGCCGTGCTCGGTGTAGCAGTCCATGTGCGAGCGGCCGAGCGGGAAGGGCTGGAAGACGGTTCCCGGGGCGGCGGGCTCGAGGACCGTCCGGGGGAAGTAGAGCGCGCGGGGGTCCGGAGGGGGGAGGTCCTCGACGCGGAGCTCGCGGAAGTCGGTGATGACGGGGCGGTATGGGCGGGGAGCCGGGCCGGGGCCGGGACCGCGGCGGGGGGCGAAGGAGGCGGGGGAGCCGGGCCGGGAGCTGGCTCGGGAGCTTGGTCGGGGACCGCCGAAGCCGGGGGTTAGGGGCGGCGCGAAGTCGCGGGTGTTGGGCGGCCGGAGCGGGGAAGGGGCTTCGCTGCTCGCTCTGGGGCTGGGCTGCGCGTGTAGCTGAGGGAGGCTCTGCGCGGGCCGTATATGAGTGTTCGCCGGGGGAGGAGCGACTGCGCCGATCGCCTTGCGCTGAATAGGCCTGGACTGCGGCTTGGTGTCGTCGTGCGGCGGAGTCGGGGGTGCGGTTGGTGATAGGGGCGACACGACAGTCTCGGCCATCGAGGGCTTCACATCTTGTCTGTCGTAGTCTGGTGTCGGGAGGCGCGGTGCCTCGATGGGGGAAATGGTGGTGTGATCGGGAACTGGCGCAGGTGCCGTCTCGGCGTGCTCGCGGCTCGATTTTGCGAGAGTAAAGTTGGACGCTTGCGTCTTGATCTTGGAAGCCTTCGCACCCATTGTTGTGTCTTCGGTAAGGGGTTTCTGAGTCTGGCTGGAGGTACCAATATTCGACGTAGTGTTTGCAACTGGCGCTGAGTTGTCAAAAGAGCGACTTTGCTCCATGGGAGGCGTGTATGCCTTGAATTGTTGTTGAGGGGGCGAAATGGACGCCTCAGGTGACGGCTTCTCCTCCACGGGTGAAATGTAGGCCTTGTTCTGAGGCTGCCAGGCCCTCGCGCCTGCAGCGGAAGAGGCAGACAATGCCTGTTGGCTACTCTGTGTCGACGAGCTGAGCGTCGAGGGTGCTGAAGGGAGTGTGCTCTGGGTTGGAGGCTGTGAAGCGGCGGTCGATCCGTGACTCAGGGCGGCGAGCTGGAGGTCAGGCAGTTGAATTGGACGCTCCGACTTGAGTGACCTCCTCCTCCAGATCTGTTCTCTCGGGGGAGACGCGGCCGTCGTATTCACCGGAGAATCCGCCTTGCCCACGTAGATGGAGTCTTTCTTAGGTGTGGGCGGCGGGGGCTCGTCTTTCGCTGCGAGACGCGGTGGAGGAGGGAGGTCCTTCAGGGAACGCGTCACGGGCGCCTTGGGAGCCTCTCTCGTCGCCTGAGGTAACCAGGTGTCCTGGGGAATGGTCGGCAGCGGCGCGAAACTGTCTTTGCCTGATTTCCAGCTCCTCACGACTTCCTCGTGCGCCTCTGGTGATATCGTCGACTCCGAGTTCCGTTGGCTCGCAAATCCATCCGAGCTCTTGACAATGGAGTCACCAGCCGAGCTTCGCGAATAAGCCGACAATAGGCTTCCAATGGAGTCCGCCGGTGATATTCTTCCCGCTTCGGCCTCAGCAGCAGCCTTCTCTGGGTGTTGTGTCTGCAGCGTCGGCAACGGTTGCGGCGCCGCTGGAATCTCCTTGGGCGGCGCCACAGGTCTTCTCGGTATCGACATTGGCGGCGGGCCCGGAGGCAGAGGCGTTTCAAACGGCAAAGGTGGCAGCGATGGCAGCGCCGGTAAGGGGGCCTGTGGCGGTAATGTCGGCGGAGGCGTGGATTTTGCGGGCGTCTGCGGTGGCGACAGCGCTTCTGGCAGCGTCTTCTCTGCCACGACTGGTTTTCTGATGGGCTTCCTGGCGAAAGACGGCGGCAGCACCAGCGGAACGGGAGGCAGTGCCTTGGAGGGAGGTCGTGTTGTCGGAGGGGGAGGGGGAGGCAGCATTTTTGAGAAGCGCGACCTCCCGCTCCCGGGCGTCCTGGGAGTGTCCGCAGCAAGCATCTTGCCTGTCGAGGTCGGGACGTCCGTTCGCTCGCGGTTCCTAGTCGTTTATGCGCGAGAAGAGGAGAATCAGGCAATGGATAGGGGCCTCAGGGCCGCAATGCACCGCGGGGCCGCTGGTGAAACCCGGGAACGTGGGCGAGGTCGGACGAAGGCGACGGAGTCTAAGGGGCGAACGAGGTGGGCTGTGGTGGTGTCGCGCGAAGGTGCTGTAACGGACCCCCGGTCCTATTCGTGGAGTCGTGTGTAATAATCGAGTCGGCGGCCTGTGATACGCGACAGGCAACGGGGATCATGGGTCGGAGGAGAATAGGAGAAGCAAAGGAGCGGTCGGTCGTCAGGGCAAAAGGGATTGAACGAGAAGAAGGTGAAACGAAGGCGGCGGACGATGTCCAAGGCAAAGAAAGGAGCGGCGGGACCTTGGATGATTCGTCTGGCGATCTTCAGTCGGGAACGAATGAACGGACGGCAAGGGACAGATTCTCTGCGCCTCGCCAAGGATGATGTCTCTGCGAAGATCGCGACCGAGACTCGTGCAAGATTCCCCGCGATGAGACGAGAAACAGGACGATGGACTTCACGATGCCAGCCTCAGAGAAAGAGAGAGAGAGACGAGACAAGCTGGTTCAAAAGAGACCGCCAGCCGCAGAGCTTACGACGGGCGTGAGAACTCTGACAGGCAGGACGGCTCGGTGGGTTCGACATCCCCTGTTGACCAACACACGTCAGTGGACGATGGGCGAGTCCAAGGATTCACGGCAGGCTCGGGAATGAGTATGGATGCTGGGACCAGGCGGGGTGCGCTTCTGCTGTGGCTTGGTGGCTTGGTGGGCGCGGGAGGGCTCCGGGAGGCCATTCCAAGGACAGGGAGACAGGGGTGCGGTCCACGCAAGCTGCCGTCCGTCGTCCCAAGTCTGGACGGCCAAGTCTTAGCCTCCCCCTGGCTCCGCTCCGGGTACGAGACAGCAGGACCAGTGACGACACTGGCGAGACTCGCGCGTTCAGGCGTGGCTGATGGCCCTCCTTTTCGTTTGCCCCAGCCACCGGTGGCCCCTGAATCGTCATGTACGTGAGACATTCTCATTTGCGGAGAGCCGACCATCGCATCGCATGCCTCGTTGTGGTACGGAGGACGAGCATTGAATGAGCAGGCGATCAATAAAGCGCAGAATCCGAGTCAACGAGTGTAACCAGCGAGTGCGGTGGACGGCTGCGGCGCGAGCCGTTGCCGATACAAGCCTCCAGAGCCGCCAGTCGGCGTTCCGCTCGAGTCAAGTGAGCATGTATTGGTATCGATTCCATGGCCCCGTGCCGCCGTTTGACAGAGGTATTTCGACTGAGCTCAGCGTGCTCCGTGCCGAAGATGCCATCTTCTCGCGCAAGCAGAATGATGGACTCGGATACGACGCATCTCGGATTCGCTCGGGTCAAAAGGCGAGGCTCCATCAAGCACTCCGACCGTATCCCTCGCACTTTACGAGCCACAAACCGCTCGATTCGGCTCTCAGGAGATGTGTGAGCTTGGTTGGCGAGCAAAAGTCCATCGGTTTCGCGGGAAAGAAGAAAAAAAAAGCTCTGGGGTTTCGTCTTCTTTGAATTCCTTTCAAGTTCCGTGTGCACCGAACTTGCCCCGGGGGCTACCTGGAGTCCGGACCACCATATGGTTGGCGATTTTCCGTCCGTGGGCGATTCTCGGTGGCGGGGAGCAGCTCCTTGTGTAAGCGAAAGCTGGCCCTCACTCGAAAGCATCATGAGGTTGATGTGAGAACTTGAAGAGAGTTCGATTGTCTGTCCGAAACTTTGGCAATGAAAGATGATGACAAGCATCTGGCAGCACGTGACACCAGTTGCGCTTTCCAGAGCACCATCTCGGGCGGGAATGTGGAGACAACGGTCATCCCTCGTCCAGGGCCACTTTGACGCGATCTGAAGACGTGATTGTCGACTTTTCTTCGTCCAGGGGACTTGTCTGATTTGGATCTGCCCAATTGTCTGCCGGAAGCTCCTGCATACTATCAAGACCCGGACGGTGGACCAGTATCGACGAATATCTACTCTTCTCACTCTCCGGCAGACGAGGTTACACAATGACTCTCTCAACATCGCCGCAAGATCCGGCGCTCCCGACAGAAAGATCACCGCTGCTCGGAGACACAGATGACAGTCGCCGTGGCTCAGTAGCGACACTTGTCGACGAATCCCCGGACAATGGAGCTCCTACGCCGAGTGATGATGCCGCCAGCCGTGATGGAAACCCGGAGATGGCTAAGAAAATGCACCTCCTGATCCCAGCCATCGGCATCGGTGTGAGTGCCAGCTCCCTTCCGCTCCTATAGGCTTGGCTTCTCATCCCGGGACAGATCTTTCTCTGTGCAGTCGATCAGCTTCTCACAATAGCCACATATGCGAGGATCGGCAGTGAGCTAAACGCCCTCAACAACACCAGCTGGGTGGCCACATCGTAAGTCGTCTCAACGACGTCTCCCACATCTCATCACAAAATCTCACCAGCGCAGGTACTTCATCACCCTCACGTGCTTTCAACCACTCTATGGCAAGCTTTCAGATATCTTCGGCCGCAAGGAATGCCTCCTCTTCGCCTACACCATCTTCGCCATCGGCTGCCTTGGCTGTGGCCTCGCCAAGACCTTTGTCCAGCTCTGCATCGCCCGCGCCGTCAGCGGCATCGGCGGCGGTGGCATGAATGCCCTCGTCTCCATCCTGATGAGCGACATCGTCCCGCTGCGGGATCGTGGCGTCTGGCAGGGCTACATCAACATCATCTTTGCCGCCGGCACCTCCGCCGGCGCTCCTCTGGGCGGTCTGCTCGCGGACTCTGTCGGCTGGCGGTGGTCGTTCATCGGCCAAGTCCCCATCTGCGTCGCCGCTTTCGCAGCCGTCTACTTCGTCCTGCATCTGCCCAAGACGGACCACTCGCACTGGAAGGAAAAAGTGGCCAAGATCGACTTCCTGGGCGCCTTCCTCCTCGTGCTGGGCGTCATCGCCCTCCTCTTCGGCCTCGACTCGGGCTCCAACAACGGCTGGAGCGACATGGGCGCCATCGTCCCCCTCGCGTTGACGCCCGTGTTCTTCGGCGCCTTCGTCCTCGTCGAGATGCGCGTGGCCAGCCACCCCTTCGCCCCAGGGCACGTCATCTTCGACCGCTCCCTCTTCGCGAGCTACATCGCCAACTTCTTCGGCACGGCCGGCCAGATCACGACCATCTTCGTCCCGCCGCTCTTCTTCCAGGCCGTCCAGGGCGCCAGCGCAACGCGGTCCGGCGCCCTCCTCGTCCCGCCCATGCTCGGCGGCGTGCTCGCCTCCCTCGGCGGCGGCCTCCTCATCCGCCACACTGGCCACTACTACCGCCTCACCATCGCCGCCTTCGGCGTCCTCCTCCTCTCCATCATCCCCCTGACCCTCTCCCTCTGGTCCGGCTCCACCCCCGGCGTCGTCTCCGGCATCGTCCTCGCCGCCATCGGCGCCGGCTGCGGCATCACCACCACCCTCGTCGCCCTCCTCTCCAACGCCTCCCGCGACGACTCCGCCGTCGTCGTCGCCTGCAGCTACCTCTTCCGCTCCCTCGGCAGCAGCATCGGCATCAGCATCGCCACGGCCACCCTGCAGCAGGTCCTCCGCACCCAGCTCTCCGCCCGCCTCGGCGACGACGCCGGCCGCATCATCGAGCGCGCGAGGGAGTCACTCGACTTCATCAGGGAGCTGCCGCCCGCCGTCGCCGCCGAGGTCCGCGAGAGCTACCGCTTCGCGACCGTCGGCGCCATGGTCCCCACAGCGGGCTTCCTGGCGCTCGGCTTCCTGGCGACGTTCTTCATCAGGGAGGTCGTCCTGCACAAGTAGGAGGCCCAGACCCGCTAGATATTCTCGCATACTCCAAAGAGGCGCATGGGCATGACGCCGAGAAACTCTGTATCGATTGATATAGATAGATATCCTTACTTACCATTGAATTCTCCATACTCATCTAGATGGATACTCGGAGTCGGGGCGGGAAATATGTACCATGAACAGTTAAATTTACAATACCATTTGCTACTACCAGCTTGTCATCACATGCAAACTTGAATGTTTCCCAGCTGTCGCCTAATCGCAGCCAATTGGTGCAGCCCAGCAGGTGTAGATAAGGTTTAGAATTCACGCCTAGCGCAGGACCTTTTGCTCCCACGTTTCCTCCCATCTTTCCCATCTTGGGCCTCACCTCGATCAGCCCTGACAGGTAACCATTCCCCAAACGGCGCATGGCTAGGCCGACTCGTTGTACCGGTAACACTGACATCACCCGTGCGGGCAACGGCTGTCGACAAAGGGGGCGATTCGGAAAGCTCGGGGCATCAGCCTGCTGGGAGAGCTCGCGGCAGAGGGTAGCATTTCGAGAACAGACGATGCGCGATGTCACCGGGCACGGGCACTGGCACGGCACGGGAAGGAAGATGCGGACTGACTTGGTTCAATTCCAGAGCCGCTGTCTAACGCGCGCGCTTCTATGGATGGCGCATTTTGGAGACACGATGCCTTCCCACTCCTCCTCCGCTGCGGCATACCTGTCATGATTCTCGTGAGAATAAAAAGAAGGGCTGTAACATGTCGCTGGGTGATCCCGCGACGCGCCTCGTTGATAACGACCGAGAGGCCCCGTCTCCGGGTCTGAAGCCGCGCCCTCGCTCCCAGCAGATAACCCTGCCTCCTCCGAAACGCGCTGTTTCCCGCTCGTGATGAAGTCACTCGTCCCGTCTAAGCAAGCTCGGGTCTAATTAATGTTGTGCCCCGTTGGGGGCGCCTTCCGCCACTGTCGTCCCCGACTCTGCTCTTGTACCCAACACCCCGGCAGGTGTCCTCTACAACACGCTGCGCGGGAACTGAACGCCCTCCACAGCAGGGCTGTCGACGAACCAGCTGCTGCGGTCGCCGGCACCCTCGTTGACGAGCGCGCAGGGGAGGCCGTTGCCCTGCTCGAAGATCTCCTTCATGATCTCCTTCTTGCCGCCGCCGGTGGCGACGAAGGCGATCTTGACGGCATGGGTGACGACGGGAAGGGTGAGGGTGACGCGCTTGGGCGGGGGCTTGGGGGAGTCCTCGATGGGAGCGACCCATGCGCTGGTCTCGCGGAGGAGCTCGTGGCCGGGGAAGAGAGAGCAGGTGTGGCCGTCGGGGCCGCAGCCGAGGAGGAGGAGGTCGAAGATGGGCAGGCGGACGGAGTCGCGGGAGGCGAAGCTCGTGACGAGTGCCTGCTCGTACTGGTCTGCGAGCTCCTGGGGGTCGTCGAGGTGGGCGACGTCGATGGGGTGGACGAGGGGCTGGCCTGCGTCGGCGGGGATCTTGTCGAGGAGCTCGGCCTTCAGGAGGCCGTAGTTGGAATCTTCGTGGTCGAGGGGCACGGCGCGCTCGTCAGCGAAGAAGATCTCCCACTTGGAGAAGTGGACGGCATCCTGAGGTCCGGAGGAGGGTGCGAGCAGGGCCGCGGCGAGAGTCTTGGGAAGAGAGCCGCCAGAGACGGCGACCTTGAAGACGCCATGGCGGGTGATGCCCGCGTTTTGGGCACTGATCACATAGCCGCGCAGCGATGTGGCGAGGTCGCCGACACTGGGGTAGACAAACAGGTTCGGTTGCTTGCCCATTGTGATATGTGAGCGCTGAAGGCGATGGCGAAGTGTTGTCGGAGTGTTGTTGATGGCGGGGTAATTCCGGGAGAGGAAAAAAATAAAAGAAGAGGTGCTGTCACCGACGAAACGATGCGCGGGGTTGGTTGGTGGAAGGTTTGTAAATGGAAATGGAGCTGTGGAGAGGGGGTCCGGGCTGCTGCGGGCGCAGAGGAGCGAGGTGCTTTTCGGCTGAGAAGGACGAGCTAGTCGTACGATCAAGTCTGCTGTTCCACGATGGGTATCGATTGGTTGAAAATACTGCAGTGCTGTTGTCGATGTCGTGGTGATGTGATGGGCGGCGTGGTCTGGTGGTTTTCGGAGTCGAGCCCGTCTAAGCGATGGCGGGTGTTGATAGATGACAGAAGTGAGCGAGAGAAGATCGCCCGGGCAGTACTAGGGGAAGAAGTAGGTGGCGGCAGGCTGGGAGGGGGGATCTTTCCTGCCAGTGGCCGACCGATTAGTACCGTCCACCTCATCCATAGGTACTTCCTCCCGCTCGGTGGTTACCTGGCGGGGGCAGGAACCCGGGGTTCTTACTGAGGTCCGACCTCCATACTAATTACTCCAGTCCTTGGACAATCCATGGGAAGCTACTGCCCTGGATCTCCGCCTCCTATTCTTCGACAAAATACAGACAAAAGTCAAGCATTTTACTATCCATATATCATAATGTATCATAACTTTCGTGATATTTTGTTTGTTATCATGCGGTTAATCCTATATGATCAAAGGCCTCGGAGCCTGTAGTGGTCTCTTCTCCGTGTCAAGATCGACCTCCCGGACGCGGGATTTTCGGAGCTCCCTGATTGCTGGTAATGGAGCCTGTGGATTCAGTGGGTGTCCGCTACCCGCTGCGCCGTTTCAGACCCATGGATGTGTATGTACGTCAACACCCGCCGTCTCATCGGTGGCATATTTGACAGCCAATCTCTTGTCACTGACAGTCGCCTTAGTTCCTTGTCCTGACGTCTACTGCGAACCGTCAGCTTGGGTTTGGCTCCTCGGGAGACAAAAACTGCGGACATTGCTGGTATTGTCGGCGTCATTTACATGCATCCATAGACGGCTGTCCACCCGCGAGGCGCCATTCAACATTCTCAGTGAAGAGTAAATCGCTCGGCTTGAAATACCAGGGGAATCAGAGGTCCCCAAAACGAGAAAAAGACAAAAAAGATGGCATCGACAACGGGACTCGAACCCGCAACTTCCAGCTTAGGAGGCTGGCGCGCTACCATTGCGCCATGTCGACTTTTCGTTGACATTGTGGTGGAGAAAGTATGGGTTCATATGGTGTTTTAGCAGGGAACTTACCGTAGCCGCGGGAGCCCGGTAGGGCCACAGTGAAATGAATAGCAGTATCCATAAAAATACAAGCATTGTTCCATGGTTCTTGAACAAATTGGCCTGCTTTCGAACTTTCTAAACCTTGTTTCCTTCAGCCGGGTGTGTGGTGCTGCTCGGGGTTCGCCAAGGCCCACCGCCGCCGCCATCGAGTCAAGGTGGTCCGAATTTATTCGGGTCAGCGATTCAGCAGGGAGTGGATACGTTTTCACATGAATCCCAGAAGCCATCTCGTCGATCCCAAATACCCAGGGCAATCAAAAGAATAGGGTTTTATCATGGCAGACATGGGAAACCGCTTTCGCGGGCCCAGGCGGTCTGGAACGACCCAATATCTTCCCACCCCAGCACCCGCTCTGGCGGAGGTTTTCGACCGGGACAGCGCACAACGCGAGTTGAATGGATGGGCAGGTGTGGAGACAACCTACCGCCGCTGCGCCGTTGACAACAGCCATGCTGGCCACAAGTCGGGGTGGTGGGCAGAACCGGTCCCCGCCGGTCAGCCGTTGAGTCCGAAAGCTTGAGCACCAGCAGCCATCACGAGGGATTGGGCAAAGAAACAACCAGGGACCTGACGAGGAAACCAGTCGACATTGTTGCCAAGACAAAATCTTGCATTGGAGGCTGGCCGATGACATCACCGGCTCGCAAGGGATGACAACTACCCCTCGTTTGCTCGTGCCCCTGGCTTGAACGCGTGTGGCGTGTGTGCCGGGGTAGACCAAGGGCCGCCGGTTGCTCAAGGGGCGCGCCGGAGTGGGGAGCATACGTCGTTAAGTCGTCAACGAGGGAACGACGATGATGCCGGCGATGGGCGGAGAGAAGCCCGGCCGGGTCCATCGAAGCATAGTCCCTTGGGACAGGCACGACGAAGAAGGTGGAAGATTCGAGAGAGACTGGCGAGCGAGGCCGCCGTGGTGCCAGCGTGCGTGCTGCCATGATTGACCCGGGCATGGAAGCAACTGGATGTCTTGGCAAAAGTCAGATGGCTTGCTTGCCTCTGTGGATGGCGGGGTTCGTATGGATTGGGGGCGGCGTGTGTGGATGCCAGGAGATCGCAGACCCTGAAATTTTGCGCCCTGAAGAGCCCTGTTTTTCCAGGGTCCATCGACCCCACTTGCCGAAACGAAACTGACCTCCCGCTCACAATGATCCAGTGCGACTTCCTGGTTCCTCCGTGGCGCCTTCGATACCTGCCAACTGCCTCACTCAAAACTCCCAAGCCCAAGCCCTGGGACGACGATCTTTTTCCTCTCCATCCCCATCTCCGTTTTTCTTTCTCCTCTGCTTGCCCTCGATTGCCACCATTGCGCATTCTTAGCTGCCTACCCGCCCACCTGTCACCCCTCCGGGCAGATCATCTCGGAGCACGATCTCACACACGAGACTCACCTCCAGGCTCACCATTGGATCCCTCTCACTCTGCTGGCGGGCGTCATCAGCATTGTTCACTCGAGGTCTCCTGGCCTGACCGGCGCCTCTCTCGTACCCCGACAACCCGACACCTCGACCCAGCGAAGCCGAGTCTGGCCACATCCCAGGATCGCCATTCCCCAGTGCGCAAAGGTGCTTCCGACACTGACGGACCTATCCTTCCTCGCCCACTTTCCTCGACTGAGTATCCCGACCGCTGATCTGCCGCTCCCCCATCGACTCGACAGCGCAAATTCTCGATTTCCCATCTTTTTTGTCACCCATCTTTTCTGTCACCCATCATATCCCGTCAACCTGTCATCATCCAGCAGCAGTTTGGCGCCACCGGCTCGACGCGACTGGCCGGTGAATATGCATGTCTGAGCCTCAGTGACGTCTGATATCGGCTCTTGCTTTCAATTTGGCGGCACACCATCATCTCTCCGATCGACGGACGCTGCGTACCAGGCGCTCTTTCTGCACAGCTCGAATACCCTCATGGGGGCTTTGCCTCGCATTCTTTCACCGCAAATCGCTCCCACGGCTTCATGATGGACTCTCCATCCGACTCCACCTTCAACTCGACGGACACCAGCCGCATCGATCTCCTGCTGCACCGCCGCCAACAGCTGACGGAGACTCTCACTGACCTTCCCTACGGTCTGATAGCGTATCTGGACCGTGCCGTCGTTCACTCTGCCCTCGCCTACCCAGACCTTGCCGCCGGCGACGCCTACCGCGCGCTCCTTCTCGCCGACGAAGTTCTAAACGAGGGCTTCGAGTACCATGAGCAAGCGAGAGAGGCGCTGGAGGGCGTATCGCTTGACCCGTCACCAGAGGTTCTGGACCACGGCCTCCTGTCAAACCTGTCACAAAGCTTGACAGACGATTTCCCCGACGATATCCCGGCACAGGTCGCCAAGCTCGCTTCTGTCAGGGCCTTCCAGATCCTGTCTCTCAATCTCTTGCTATGCGGTTGCTTGAAGAGCTCTTACGAATTTTGCGAGAGAGGGCTGGCCCTGGCGCCTCAGAACGAGGATCTGCTCGAGACCAAAACGTACATCCAACACATTGCCCGGCAACGTCTCAGGAAACAGGACTTCACCATCGCTGAGCTTCCTGATCACGGCTTGGTCCGTCGTGAGATCTACCCCTGGAACACACACGAGCCAGATCGGTTCGCACAGAAATCTCTCGACTTCCTTAACAAGGAACTGGCGGTTTTCGCGCCAAAGTGTGCCGTTCAGGTGGCTGAGCTGCCCGTGCTCCTCGAAGGCGCCAATGATATGGACAACTACGACATCATCCCAACCTGTAAACAGCTCGGCTTGTTTGCCACGCAAGACATCGGCCCTGGAGAGACCGTTTTGGAGGAGTATTCCTTGGTCACGGCCAACAATCGGTTGAAGGAACCGGTGTGCGACGCATGCAGCTCCGAGCTTCCACCGCTCGGCAGCGACTCCCCGGCAGTCAGCTGTGACGAATGCTACGATACCGTGTTCTGCAGTCAGTACTGCCACGACCTGGCACAGGAACAGTACCACCCCGCCGTGTGCGAGAAGGACGTCGACAGCATTGCCAAGGACCCCGAGGCCCGAGAAGCGGACGAGACCCTGCATCTTCTCCTGCTGGCGAGGATTCTCGCGCTCTCGACCCATCAAGACATACACCCGTTGGAGACGAAACAGATCAAATACATCTGGGGCGACTTCGTCCCGTCGGCCCAGAACGACATCGACCTCTCGCCTCGGGCCGAGCCACCGCCGCAATGGACGCTGCCATTCTCCTTCAAGTACAACATCGAGACGCCTCTGCATATCCTCGAAAAGATGGACGTTGACATCTACGAGACGCTGCCTCAGCATGATATCTGGGTGCTCAACACGCTCTACAGCAAGTTCCGCGGCACGGCTTCTGCGCGCAAGAACCCCAGAGACGGCCGGCCCGACGTCGCGGCAGTCCACCCCTTCTGGTGCCTGGCAAACCACGATTGCGACCCCAACGTCACCTGGGAGTGGGGGGGCCGAATGGTGCTTTGGGCACGCAAGGAGAGAGTCGTGGACGGCAGACAGGGCGGCCTCAAAGCAGGGGACGAGGTGCTCAACCATTATTGCGACGTGACAATCCCCGTGGAGCAGCGTCGGGAATGGGCCAGCGGCAGTCTCGGCGGATGGTGCATGTGCGACCGGTGTCGCAGGGAAGCGGGTGAGACCCCGGCACTCAACGGTGAGGCGGCCGAGTGACTCTTCCATCTACAAAGGGGAGCCTTAATTCAAGCCGACGCAAGCGGTCCAGCGATTGGGATGATTTCAAAGTTTGGTCTCGACAGCTGGTCTTTGGGGATGACTCTGTTGGGAGTACGCATGCCCGAGGCGCAAGGGAGTCGAAAATCTTCTCTTTACATACACGTCATTCGATATCCATTTCCTACCATACACGATGCATCTTTATCTGGATACTTACAGCACACATGAAGAATTGGCGGTTATAAGACCACGGGGTGGCTGTATATATTGAGGGTGTCACTTGACATGCCTTGTGGAGGACGTCTGCAGAGCATTACGGGTATTAAGTATGTCATGAGCAAAATGAAAAGGCGGAGGGATTTGACAGGTCATATCATTGACGATCCGAAGGCTATCTGACACGCAATGACGACTGGCAACAAGGGTTAGGTAGCTCAAGTTCTGGCAAGAATAGACATCTGTAGGGTCCCGTTTGGCCAATGTGCACAGAGTGCTGGAGAAGCAACTCTTCCAACAATCTGTTCTTCAACCGTCACCCACCCGTCTCTCCACCTTGTCACTCGCATTCCCAATGCATTACGCCCTCCCTTTATGCCCGGCTCAGAGCTCTGGGATCCAAGTCTCGGCCCACTCCGGCTCCCAGGGGATATCGCACAAGGCCAGGTTGCAGATGCAGGCGTCGCCCTTTGGCTTGGCGGTGCAGATGATGGCCTCGTCCCTGGGGCTGCAGCAGCAGCAGTACTGCTCCTCCTCCTCGTCGAAGAGGCACTTGATGTCGTTGACGATGCACTCCTGGTCGTCGGGGATGTCGCGGCACACGACGCCGCCGCGGGAGGGCTCGCAGCCGCAGCAGGGCTTGCGGCCGGTGCCGGGGATGCCCTGGGCGAGGACGGCGGTGAGGAGGGTGAGGGTGACGAGGAGCTTCATTTTGGGATGTGATAGGGTGTGTTTTGTGTGAGAGATCTGTGGACTTTTGTTGTTGAGGTGAAGACTGGTGATGATGAGCTCAGACGGCATCGGGATGAGGTGATGCGCGGCCCCTTTTATAGACATCCAGGAGAGGGGTAACGTTGAGTGTTACTCTGTAAGTGCCCCGAGGAAGACATTTCTTCACCGGTGAGGGATCTATTATTGGAAGAATGTGGTTTCATTCCCCCGCTGGGCCATGAGACCCAAGCCGCGTCGCGGTCCAAGACGGGAGCGGCACAACTCGATGCTGGCCGATGCTATGATGAAGTTTATTGCTTCGATAGCACTGAGCGACGCGAGTACGAGCCTGAGACAAGACATGACGGCGGGATATACGAGCATCTCGATGAAGTACGGCCACGTGCCGGCCGTGTTAGCGGCCCATCTGATGTCAGGGCGAGTCTGATGCTGGATAGGGCCTTGGCAGGATCATCTTACCCGTCGATCGCCGCGCCACGAGGACCCTTGACTTCCGAGTGCCGCGTCCGGAAACGGCAGGGTGAGCTGCCGGCGGTGGTGGGAGGGAAGCTGGGGTGCAGGCGGGTCATCAACGGTCCGCGTCCGTGCTTGGTGTCTCTGGTGATGTGGTACAGAGGTGTCAAAGCATACTGCTTTGAGGGCGCTGATGCGGTCAGGGTGCCGTTGTCGGAGGGATTTCCCCAGGCGATGCGGGTGGCTTGCGGGGTGCATCACGGCGGCCGCTGGGAAGCATCCGGTAGATGTAATCTCCTGTTGCTCTTCGCCTGATATTACAGCGACTTCCTCTTGGGGGTGAGGCCGTATTTCGTGTTGGATATGGACACAAAGGGAAAGGTCTCCGCGTGTAAGATGAGACATCTCACATGGGGGTAAGCAGCATGACGGGTGATCGAAAACGGCGCTGCAGAAGAGCCAAGAGCCGATCCATGGACTGACTTGGCGTGACAATTGCCGGCGCTACCTAGGTGAAGAATGGCCTATTCTCGAATGTCTCATGAAGGGTCATGTCGAAGTGACCTCATCGGCGTGTCCTGCGGCCGAGGCCGAGGACCTCGTATCCAAGCTTGGCTGATGTATGGGCCAGAATCGATCAGGTACGTGGACTCTGTGTTGACAGCGGTACCGAACGTCCACGGTTGGGCCCTCAGAAGACGACCTTGGCGAGTTGGTCGCGGTCGTCGTCGATACGAGGTTTGGCAGAATGCGGCGGGATCGGCGTGGATGGCATTACTCGGCAGACGCCGGGATGACGCAGGGGCAGCAAGATGCAGTTTGGGCAATTATGGTCCGATGACAACATAGCTCAAGTAGACCTTATTAATTCATTTGTTCTCTCGTGGTTGATAGATACTCTGGTGGTCTTGTCTCAGGGTAGCAACTGGGGCGGCATGCAACCATGGCTTTGAAACCTGTGAAGCTCACAGCCTGATAGGAAGAAGATAATTGAAGCCTCCAAAAGACTGTTAATGCATCTGATTTGAACATATTCGTCCAATATCCTCCAAGGCCTCAAATTGATAGACAGTGGGTAAGGAGAGGTGCTCGGGAATTGGAGAACGGGTCTCGGCTGGATAAAACGGGCGGCACAGCATGAACAAGCCCTGACCGCTCGGTGAGCTTCTTGTGAGGCTGGGTGAAGATGTTGCTGGTTCCGTGTTATCACTTCGTCATCCTGCTCAGCAGAATGTTGGCAAATGGGAAGTTCAACCTGACGGGCCCTTACGACAGTGAGTTACACCAGGCGACGTCCCATGGCAGTTCGTGACTGATGAACACCCAGCAAGATCACTATTACGCCTCCAGTCTTCTGACAAAACATGTTCGAGAGGCAGCGATCGAGGTGCTCGTAGACCACTAGCTCACGCCGAATGACTTATCCAACTAGGTGCTGCAAATAGATCTCCACGGAGGCCTGAGTCAGCCATCACCGCAGTACCTCATGACGCAACATCATATGCCCATCGGGATAAGGTATAGCTGTTCCAGTTCGCAGACAGGAATGGCCATCTCCCAGCTGATGAGCTGCACGTTAGCTACGAGTTCCTCAACGGCTTCATGGACACCATTCGCACCAACATGGGTGATGGCGGCTGGGGGAGATATGCCAACTACGTCGATTCTGAGCTGAGTCGTCAAGAGGCACTGGAGCAATACTACGCCGGCCATTTGCCACGGCTGAGACGGATCAAGACTGCAGTGTACCCTGGGGATGTCTTCCACTACCCTCAGTCGGTTGAACCGGCGGGTGACGTTAAAGGAGGCCGCATCGCGATCCCACCAGGAGAACACCCAAACAGCCAACCGCTCTCAATTCAACCAGACAAAACAGAAATCCGACCTGTACTATACCTACCCTGACAGACTTACCATGCGAGCTGATAGCCTCCATCCTGCGAAACCTTGACGACTTCGACTCCCTCCAACAGGCTCTGCTCGCGTGCTGGCACATCTATGCATCATTCAAGCAGCACTCCGACATTGAGAGCACGATTCTCCGTCGACAAATCCCACCTGCTCTATTACCACTCGGCATCGCGCTGCTGGATGCGGGGCGTTGGGCAGCCGTGTTGAGCGCCGCAAAAAGTTCAGACGAGAGGAGTATTATTCAGCCCAGTTCGAGGAATGCGGCGACGCAGTTGATGACGGAGCGGTACTATACTCTGTCCGCCGTTTGTTTCGCACAAGTTACGATCACGACGACTTCCAAGGTGCTGAGGATGCTGAGAATGACGATTTTGGTGTCGAAGACGTCCGGGTCTTGCTCGAAACACTCTACAGCGATCCTGGCCAACTGTTGACACAGCTGTCGTCGATGCCGAGGGGTGCCATGCAGCAGATTGTGGACAAGCACCGAATCATCGACAGCATGGCGTTCCAATTCGCGTCAGAGGCATGGGGGCTTCTTCGTCCGAACGAGACAGGCGCCACCACGCTCTCTCCGACCGAGTACCTCCACTGCTGTCGCGCACTATACCGCGTCGATCTGTATTACAACATCTTCCCCGGCACGTGGAGGAAGCTGGGCCGATCCAGGGTAGAATTATTCCACTCGAGGCATGCGGTGTGGGAGCTTGAGCAAGTGGCTTGCGCCTACGATTTCCTCGAGGACAAACTCTGCCAATGTCAGTACCTTGAAACACTAAACACACTAATGGAAGTTAACATATCGACGCAGGGTCTGACGATGTTGCTTTCCATGACGTTGAGATTGACCACTATCAACCGTCCTATCACTACGTGTCAGCGGAAGACGAGAACTTGGTCAAGGAACAATGGGTGAGCCCGTCCGTCCCCTTGGATGCATCCTGATTCGCGTCGGATTACTGACATCTAACGGAAACAACAGCTACGCAATTGCATCGAGTTCATAAACCGTCTGATGGGCAGCTCCTACGACGTTCGACGGAAGATGCTCGTTGATAGTTCTGCGGGCGGGTTCTGGGCTGAGTTCTGGGGGCCCATTGCATGGTACCGCGACGACCCGAGCATCGATACCATCGATCATACAGCACTACTGCCCGACTGCGAGGCTTCAGACAGGGGACCCTACGCGGCCTGGTGCGCCGTGAATCCCGTCGGCGGGGTGGGCAATCATCGCAAAGACGCCTGGCACCGCACCCGCGCGTGCGTTCTTTGGGAGTGGGATCGTATACCGGAACACGGTCTCCTCGAGACGTTCCATGCGGTCCAAGACAGCCGCAGGCCTGAGATCACTCGCGCAGAGGCCGAGGAATGGAGAGAATCGTGGAGTGAGAGGTACGAAGTCGAGGCCGAGGGCGGCTCAGGGTACTGGGTCAAAGGCGACCTCAGCCGTGTCGAGTACCTGTAATGAATGAGATCCTCCGTTCTTATCATGCATGGCTCACTGTGGCTGGGGGCTCCCTGGGCCCGGAGCCATCTTATCATATAGATGTATAATTGATCGTGCACCGAAATCTGGCCCGCGCTGCAGCGTCGCGCATTGTGATGTGGTCTGTCTGTCCTGCTGGATGGGACTCGGACGTGCAGTTGTGACGTGGAGATGCCGCCCCAATTGGGCCCGCTGAAGCAATGAAGCTTTCCTGGTGGTGGCAGGGGTCGGGCCGGCCCTCGAGTCGACCCGGCCGCTTTACTTTAACAGAAGCGCAGGACATCCACGAGTCGGTACTTACTCTAAGTGCTATTTAGTATGTAAGAACTAAGTACCATTTACTGCCAAAATAGTGGCACGTAGCACCGAATCAGGCGTGTCCAGTTCAGGAGGCTTCGTTTCTCATTTTGGGCTTTGGCCCCCAACCAGCTGGCCATGACCCCTGGACCTTGAACTCGCTTTTCTCCAGTCGTCGGGACTTGTGCAGCAGGGGTTCGGATCATGCTCGAGACCCCGCCAGCCGCGCTCGTGCGGCTGACTTTCCCAATTTCCCAACCTCGCTCACCCGCCCTTCAACTTGAAGCTCACGGGGAAACCCGACTGAATCGAATCGGCATCACCGCCAGGATTCCCGAGTGTGCAGAGAAGCTGGCAGTAGCATCGAGCGACCGTCGCCATGGGTGTTCATCTGACGGCCGAGGGCATAATGGCTCTTGTAGCCCTCGCCATCTCCCTCATCGCTTTCGGCCTCTCAATCCTCCAGTCGATCCTCGCCTATCTCCAGTTCGACAACAGCGAGGGCGGCCGCCGACGATGCTCAGAGGAAGTGATGGGCAAGGGCTGGGCGGCCATGACCGAGAGGAAGTACAAATGGGGCGAGTTCAGGTACCAGGTCTTCTTTGAGGTCCCGGTCTTCTACACGGCGCCCCCCGAGTGAGTTCTCCCCCAACGCGGCACGCCCGCTCACCGGTGATCATGTCGCTGAGGCTATGCAGCATCACGGTTGGCCCGTTGACTCTCCCCAAGCCGGAGGTCAAGGACAATGGCAGGGCTACCAAGGGCGTGGACGCTGAGCGGGAGCCCGCGGACCGCATCGACCGTGACGCCATCCGGAAGATGGAGGTCATCAAGGTGCAGCCTCATGTTGCGCCCATCTACAAAATCACCGGCACGCGGACGTCTTGCAAACACACCATGACGGAGTACACGTCGGGCACGGACGAGAAGTGGGCGCGCGTCCACACCGCCGAGGACGAGGGCTGCTCCTGGATCCTGCTCCTGGACGCCCTACAGGGCCAGGAGGGCATGTCCAGGAAATGGGACAGGCCGAACAACAGCCACGCCATCGGCCACACCATCTGCTACCTCATCCAGCGCAAGCGGCGGTGCTGGGACTACATGCCCCTCAACGCCACCAAGCCCTTCGCGACCACCACCATCGCCCATCTGGTCGAGATGATGTCCATGCTCGGCATGGTCTGGACCGACTTTGACGTGAAGGCCTCCACGCTGAGCGCCGAGGGCAACGGCTACATGATCAAGAGCGAGAACATGTCCGGCCTGGGCATCATCGCCCGCTTCGCCCGCTTGGGCAGGCCGCGGCACGAAGGAAACAGGATCATCCCCTGCATAGAGGTCAAGAAGCTGTGCTTCGGACAGGTGCCCTCGCTCTTCGACTTTATGGGACAGCCGCTGCAAGTCAGCCCCCGCCGCATCGAGGGCTGCCTCGCCGTGCTTCTGCCGGGGCTGACATCCAGCGAGCGCAAGTCCTTCAAGCCCAAGGACTTCATCAAGAAGACGGTCCTGCCAACACGTGAGTACCACCACCGCCAGCACCTCTCCCCCGAACCACGAACGCCAGGCTCACGCAAGCAGCCACCCTGGAGCTCATCGCCATGACCGCAAAGTCCTGCCACATCCCCGGCTCCCGCTTCCGCCGCCTCCCCAACCCCTGCGGCGACGCGCCCTCCGCCGCCGTCAACGCCGCCGCCTGCCTGCAGCAGCTCGGCGCCTTTGTCAAGAAGCTCGCCCACCTCGAGTCCGACCCCCTCGCCAAGGAGATCAGCAACGCCTTCACCTACGGCCGCTTCTACGGCCTCAACGCCATCGACCGCGGCGGCCGCCCCCTCGACGAGCTCGTCAGGAACTTCCTCTCTGCCGAGTCCGGCCTGCAGAAGACCGTCGGCGCCTCCGCCCCCGCCGCGCAGCAGCAGCAGCAGCAGGACGGCGCCCGCTCCCCCGAGGAGCTGTACAACGGCGCCCACGTCGCGCTCATGGACGCGCTGCACGCGGCCTCGGAGCGCATCGGCGAGCGCCTGGGCCGCGACGACCTGCAGGAGGAGCTGCGCGGCGTGCTGGCGGCGCACCTGTCCGCCGTGCTGGCGCAGCGCGGCGGGCTGCAGGCCCAGCTCGCGCGCAGCGCCGACGTCGAGAGGGACCTGGTAGCGTTCTACTTCGAGAGCGTGCGGCCCGCGGTCGTGAGACCCGGGGCCTTGAGTGCGACGACGTCGACTTCGGGCACGGCGACGAGCGACCAGGGGGTGCTGCTGCTCGGGCCGCTGAGCCCGGCGGAGGCGCAGACGAGCGCCGTGTGGCTGGCGCTCATGTTCAGGATGTGGTCGTGGATGGTCCTGCACGAGTTCAACCCGCAGGATAAGATGATTGAGCGGACGGAGTTCCTGGACAGCCGTCTGCCGGTGTATATTGGGTGAAGGAGGGGGGACGTCGTATGACCATCCACCATGAAGATCATGATCGAAGCGAGTTTTGTGTCTGGGAGCTCTGCAGCATGGATCTGTCTGTTTTCAGCTTGGAGAGAATGTATCTTACACCTGGTATTACCATATAAAGGACCAACAATGCATAGCATATTTATTCATCTTCATCTTCATAAGTGGCGAGTTGTCGATCCCGGACCCGTGGGCTCACCATTTTCCCAGCGATGGCATCGCATTCTCACCCGCTGTCGGACGCAGCTCACTGCAAGGCCTTCACGACCTCCTCAGCGCCCCTGATGCCCGATCGGACAGCGCCCTCCATGTACCCCTTCCACACCGTCGCCGTCTCCGTACCGATGAAGTGAACATCGCCGACCGCCTCCCGGACACATCTGCCCGCGCCGATCATCGTCCCCGGCAGCGTGTACGGGCAGGGCGCGCCACCGAAGTACTTCTCCTTGGACCACTCCATCTCAAAGACCTGCGACGGCTCCGGGACGCTCACGCCCGCGGTCCTCGCCGCCTCGCCGAAGGTCTTGTCGACCTGCTCGCGCACCTGGCGCCGCCTCTCCGTAGCGCTGTACTTGGACCACTCGCGCCCGCGGTCGCCCGTGTGGAAGCACGTGATGCTGTACTGCCCGTCGGCCTCCGAGCAGGTGTCCCTCGTGAAGCTGATCGGGCCCGTCTCGGCAGACAGGCGGCCGCTGAGGCCGGCCTCGCGCCACCAGGGCGCGGGGTACACGAGGACGGTCTTGGAGTAGTAGCCCTGGACGGACTCTCCCCCCAGAGCCTGCTTGTCAGCCGGGAGGGGAGGGTGGAAGGCGATGGAGGAGTAAAGTGTCGAGGGGATCGAGAGGACGACCTTGCGCGTGGAGAAGACCTCGTTCGTGGCCGTCTCGACGCGGACCTGCTGGGCGTCAATCTGCGCGATGCGGGTGACGGGACTGGAGAGATGCAGCGCCCCGGTCGGCAGCTTCTCGGCCAGGCGGGTGCAGAAGGCCTGGTTGCCTTGCCTGTTCCTCAGGTACTGGCCGCCGTCCTTGAGGTCCGAGGCCATGTTGGCGATGCCGGTGCCGCTCCTGAGGTAGTCAATCATGCACAGGGCGCTGATCTCGTTCGTCTCACAGCCGAGGAACCCGGTGGAAAGATGCGCCGCGACGGCGTGCGAGTACTCCGCGCCGCCGCCGGCGGTCACGTACTCCCGGAAGGTCATGCCGTCCAGCGCCGCGGACTTCGGCCCATCGCACGGCGCCTCCGCGTCGTGCATCTCCACGTCCTGGTACAGCATCATGGCAACGTTGCGCTCGGCGGACTCGGCCATGGCGGCCGCCACGCTCGCCTCGTCGTCGGCGCCGCCGCCGTAGGGCACGCTGACGTAGCCGGACCCGGGGACCTCGTTGATGTCCAGCCCGGTGGCGCGCTGCTCGATGAGCTCGAAGCCGAACTCCTGCGCCAGCTTGTACATCTCGGCCTGGTTGGTGTCATTGATCCACGCGGCGCCGAGCTCCAGTTTTCCGCCGTTCCGCGGGGATCCGTCCGGGGCCGCGGCGGCGTCGGCCTCGGCGTCCACGCTGAGGATCTTGCCTCCCACACGGTCGGTGGCCTCGAGGACGGCGACTGTGAGGCCTGCCTCGACGAGGAGGCTGGCTGCTCGGAGGCCGGAAATCCCGGCCCCGATGACGACGATGTCGACTGTCTCGGTTGCTGGTGCCATGGCCAATGAGGACTGTCTGTTCTTGTTGGAGAGGTTGCTTGCTGAGGGGTATGAGCAGTTGTTCATGCGCGCGCCAGCCAGCTCCTTTATCTATTCATCTCGACGACTTGGACGCTGGCCTCGGTCCTCGGATGATGGTCAGCCATCTGCATGGCGTCTTGATGTAGTACCTCCATGCCGAGGCTCCTGTCCTGTCTGGAGGATTTTCGTGGGACGCGGTGTAACCTTGTCGATGGACGAGAGGGCAAACATGAACCCAATCGGCCAGGGGAGATGCCCCCCTGAGTGATGCCCCCTTTCCGATCGCCGATTCCACCCCGCGGGCACCCGCCGCCAACACATCTCTCCTGCCGAGGGCTGCCACCCGGGCTAACATAGCTCCCGTCTCTATTTATTTCTCCAGTCAATGTCTCCGAGTCCAGCATGACTAACAATCGCGACTCTGGGCATTTTCCTATTTAGGAAACCGGGATGATGGTAAGGCTTCGCTCATTTGCCCAGACCTCGGACTCCGTCTCTTGTGCCCCCTGAACCGAACGCCGCTCACTCATCCCCCGACGCCTCTCACTTCCGGTTCGCCCCCCGGCCGCAACTTGGCAGCGGTAGTTTGATTCTGCCTAGTAGGGCTGAGTAGATGCCGTCGATGTAGCCTTCATACAATAATTACTCTGCGGCCTGGTCTCTGCGCTCGCATTCGCATCCAACATGAGAGGGCAGAGACATCGCCACTATGATACCCTGCGATGAGTGCACGCCAATGTGTCAACCCAAATATAAACACCAAACAAATCATCACCAAAAAGGAGAAAGGAGAGACCTACCCGCCGGGACCCGCAGGCCTAGCCGCCGTCTGCATTAATACGCCTGCCAAAACCCAACATGAGTACCCCTCCCCCGGTTCAGGACGCCGGACCCGAGATGAAAGCGCGGACGCCGTACCCAAGATCCAAGAAGGGCTGCTTGACATGTCGACAGCGGAAGAAGAAGTGCGACGAGGTGCGCCCGCGCTGTGCAGCCTGCCGACGTCTGCAGGTCGAGTGCGTCTGGTCTCCGCATCAAGCTGAAAGATTCTCGGATCAACAGGAGGTATCCGAGAATAGCACCATATCGGGCGTTGCCCACTTGGGGGACTTGAACGGTTATGACATGCCAGATGAAGTGAACGATGGCACCACCGTCGGAGACCAAGATGCCGGAACTGAAGGTCTCCAACCAGACTTCCTCTGCCCAGATGCCCCCCTTCCCAGGGGTCTCTCCGGGCTTCCCAGGGCCACGGCCCTGACCCCCAACTCCATGACCATCCTCCGCCACTACCTCCAAGTCACTGGCCCGATGCTCGCCGCGGTCCCTGCACACGAAAGTCCGTTCTTGCAGTGCTTCCTGCCGCTAGCGCACGCCGACAACGTCCTGATGCATGCCATCCTAGCCCTGGGAGGCACCCATCTCGCCTATCAACAGCAGCATGCAGACGAGTCTTCGGGTATCATGGCCGCGACTTGGCGCCACTACGCCATTGTCGTCTCGAGCTTGCGGGCAGACTTTGCCCAGCTCGACCTATCTGATACGGAGCAGCTACTCCGACTGTTGCAAATCCTTATTGTCCTCTGCCACTATGAGGTCTGTCTCCTCCCCTCTATTCCGGACTCGCAAAGTATGCCGCTGACATAGATCCCTCTCCCCAGGCACTAACTGGCAACAAAACCACCAATCCCTTCTTCAAGCACCTCCGAGCCGTCCGCCAACTCGTCCTCGCCCTCCTCCACCACCCCCAGCAGAGCGCGAGGAACAGCACAGCCTTCGGCCAAGGTCTCGAGCTGTACGCATACCTCGTCTTCGCCAACACCCTCACGCCCCACGGGGCCATCGAGGAACGCACCCTGCCCTTCGACGGCTTCCTCACCTCGAGCCACACCCTGAGCTCCTACTCCACCTTCGGCGTCATGTTCGTCGGTGTCTACGACCTCTTCGGGACAATACCCAGAATCAGCATCCTCGCTGGGAAACGCCTGGCCCTCGAAGCCTCCCCGGATGCGAGCAGCATGACCGACCTCTTATCCACGTACCACACCCTCCAAAACCAAATCGCCTCCTGGACGTCCCGGCCCCAAGAGTCCCATGTCACCCTCGCATCCTCAGAGCGGGAGGAGCGCCGCATCGTCTACGAAATCCACCGGCACGCAGTCCTTGCCTACCTCGAGACCGCCATCGCCGGCTCCGTCGTGTCAGACCCCGCGGCCATGGACACGATCCAGAGCCACGTGCACGAGGGTATGCGCCTCCTGTCAGTGCTGCCCGCGGCGCAGTCCGCGTCACTCCTCTTCTGGTCCCTCATCGTGCTGGGCTCGTGCGCCGTCACTCCCGCCCACAGGGCGCAGATGGGGGACCGGCTGAGGAACTCACGGTACCAGATGAGGCATACGTACACGGCGTTCTGCCTGCTGAGGAAGCTGTGGGAGGACGACGATCCGAGGGCTTTCGGCCCATTTGGGCTTTCGAGGGCGATGCAGAAGCACGGCTGGTGCCTTGCCTGTGTGTAGGATACGGTGTGCTATTTTTGTGGTTTTGGATACGAGCCGCTGGACGGCCGGGGGTTTGCAAGAGGGTGGCCGCAAGCATAACCTGGTTTAATGGTCGCTTTGTGAGTGTTATTGATCGTAATAGAGCAGAGTTTGACTATCTAGCTAATCACTTCGGTATCTGAATTGATCTGATTTTGAATCTGGTTTGACGGCGGTGATCAATCCTGCTTCTGCACACCTCTACAACGCCCCTGTACGCAAGGGGTGACCACATAGCCGGCCACACTAGGAGCAGAGCCATCCATGCTCACCGAACACCACCATGGTAGCCGCTGCCGCGGTTCTCCCAAGTCGTGTAGCTGTTGGAAACGCAGTGCTGCGTACTACGCATACAGTAGTACTCAGTGTGGCGGTTGTCAGTCATCGGAGCTCTGGTATTGTAGTTCCAGTCCCTCCATATGATCTCGCAAAACATGCTCTCGACGAGATCGTACTGCTGGTACCGACGCCAGTTCTTGACGCAGACTCTCTGCCCGCGAGTTGCGCTGCAACTATAACTCTCGCTGGTCGCTCGGCTATAGGAGACGGAGAAACCGGCACTGATCCAGCCCACGCCGCTGATGCTAGTGGTGGCACCATGAGTAACGGTACGGCTGTTAGAGATCGAGGTTGAGCAGGTTCCGCTCCCACAGTTCAGGTTGCTCTGTCGAGAGTGTCAGTAAAAACAAACGTCGGCCTCATGTCGTGAGGAGGAAGCGATTCAGCTTACCGTGAGCTGGACGTGACGGCGCCACTTGTGAGGGTTGACCGGGTCGCCGCGTCTGATTTGGTGAATGCACTGGCGGGCAACCAGTCCTGTCTTGCGCGGGGAGGCCGGAGCAGGAGTCGTGTCCTCCTCGACCATGTCTTCCGTGACCTGAATCAGCGTTTCCTGCTCGGATTCGGGTGCGTCGTCGAGAGGAGTGCCGTCATCGTCAAGATACGGGAGGAGGTTTTGCTCCGCCTCCGCAGCGAAACAGTCGTGGGTGCCGATGGGGATGGCCCGGCGTGTGAGATCAAGCTCACCATCCCAAGGGATCTGGCAGATGACCTCGGTGAACTTCTCGTTCCAGAGGCCGCTGCAAACATCCTCGTCCTCCAGATTGTAGACCTTGTCGCCGACGGTAAGGGTCCCCATGGCTTCAGTGTCAGCATTGACGACAATGTCAACGCCGCTGACGGTGAATTTATTGCTACAAGACGTGGCCAGCACAACGTCGCCATGGCTCGCGGTAATGATTTCCTCGCCCGTTTTGAGGGCAATGCCCCAGGTTAGCGAGATATCGGCCGCGGCCAGACGCACCGAGGCAACAGCAGCCAAGACGGCATGGGTACGAACCCTCATAGTTGCGGCCGCTCAAAGAGTCAAAGGATGGAAGGTGAATTAGCTGGTTGCGACAGAAGCTTCTGGCTGTCCTCAGAAGATAGGTATGACTCCCTTCTTATATGTATTGTGCCCTCTCATGTGAGTACTGTCATCTCTGCATACGCAACTCTATCGGCCCCGGCATTCTGTTGCCGCGGGATAATGCTCTGGTGTTGAATCAGAACTACTGCTGACATCTAGAGGGGCAGAATTATTGCCTTGCCTCAGGCAGGTTGACCCCAGCCTACATGATCGTGCAAATCTAGAACACCTGGGCATTGGCTTGGCCTTCCCAATAAGCGCTGTCACATAGGCGACGCCCAATTAGACGGCGGTCAGAATCAGGTGCATGAGGAATCAAGCGAAGCCCGTCGGGTGTCGCTGCCGTTCTGCAGAATGCAGGCAGCTTCGGTCATAGCTTTAGTAATCCCACCAATCTAGAACCATGTATTGGCTTGGCCTACATGATCCTATACGCGGGTCACTAAGGCAACTTACAGTTCTGGTCTAAATGTCATACTGAACTTCAACTTATCGCTGTGCCGCTGGTCTGGCCCTGAACCCATAGAGCATGGAAGCACGCGTGACAAGCGCCACTCTCACATAAGTCTCCACAAGCGAGTCCCATACGGACGGCCTGTTCTCCTATTCTGGCTCTCCTGCGCCGGAGGGCTTGGTTCACCCATTAGACTCGGTGGCATGTACCCTGTTCAAGTGTCTAATCGAACCCAGAAAACGCATGGCTTGGACGCGCGGTGCTCAGAACTCCTAGTCGCATCCGATAATGCTATAGCCTATTTGGCAATACGCGGCCCAAGTACCACCATCACAGTAACATTGCCCCTGTGAGAATAAGGATGAGATAAAAGCAGTTAGGGCGGAAAGGCGGCTTTGCATACCACCTACCTTCTTATGGAAGGTCCACGGGTCCTACTCCGAGCCGGGGAGGCTCAATGCGTCCCTCGTCTTCGGTGCTTGCCTAGACTCGCCCAGCTCGGCCCCCGAATTACCCGGCTCTCCCTTGGATCACTTTAAAGCAGCGGTCACAGAGAAGTCTTAAGCTAGAAGAATTGCATTACGAAGGGGGAAAAATACGCTGACTTACTTAGAGAGGTCGCAACAGACATAAAACATCACTCTAGAAGAATGAAACTTGCTAATGCGATGCTGCCCAGACTCTCGCATGACGGGCCAGGAGAAAATGACTATGTGTACCTGAATAAGGCCGCAGGAAACAAACAGCTAGATTTCAGGTTCGCACACTCGAAGGGGAAAATGCAGCAGAGATTTCCCGAGAGCTCTCGGTCAGCTCGGCGTCTGTTGACTTGCAGGGCAAGGGTTTCAATTTTAGAAAGGTATGACCAGAATCGCCCGGAGTCCGGCCTCTGGAGTAATAGTCAGAGGCAGCGATAACAACATCCCTTCATCGCGGTGGCCTCTTCATCTAGCATAAATCTGAGATAACTACGCCATCTCAGAAAAGTCCAAAAAGAGGCCATTGAATGGAGTCATCGCGGCCGCCTCAGCGCGTTTCCGCCGCACCACTCCAGCAACCTCGACGCACACATTCCGAAGAATTCGAGCGTCTTCCTTCTGCGTCTCGTTCACTGCCTCGTTGAGCCATGGTAGGGCTGTATCAACAAGCTGGCTGTCCAACTGTATGTTGTCATGGTGCAGATTAGACAGATTGTTGGCCATCAATAGCACCATGGCGGATACGTAAGGACACGAAACCAACCTGCCACCGTCAGTCAGTGATATGGCATGATGTTGGGTGGCTGCTTACCAGCGAAACCAGACATCCTTGCACCATGCCTCTCCAAACAAAACCATGAAGTCTCGGGCTTGATGCACCAAAGCGCCCCATCCCGGTGGTAGTTGCAGCGCCCGAGTTTCCCGGCCGTGGTCGCGCAAACCGCTCACCCACTGCTCATCCCAAGCGTGTGCCTTGTTAATGAGAGCCATACATTGCAGGCTGGTTGCGTGCAGAATACAGAAGAAACCGATATTTGCCGGGTTATTGCTCGCAGTCCAGGCGACGACATCAGCACGGAATTCGGGCGGGATAGCTGCCCGCCACTCTCTGAGATCATTGACTATGCTCTCCCTTGCCACGGATCGCTCTTCGGGGCTGCGGTTCAAGGCCCGCGTCGAGTAGAGGCAGTCATAGATGCGGCCCTCGATGCTGGCCAGCTGCACGCGCGCCAGGAAGTAGTTCATCCTGGCGTTCCCGTTGGTTGTGCTGACAATACCAGCAGTCGCGCCGTAGGTTTCCTTCTGTTCTCGCGAGCGAGAAGGTAATTCCAAATCAATGTCATCATCGAGCTGAACCGAAGGCTGTTGGGCACGCAAGCTGAGATCCTTATCAAGGATATATGCGAGCCAGAAGACGTGGGCATGCTGCCTCCTCTCCGAGCGATCCAGGTGCGCCGACGCAGCGCGATCGTGAAGTCCCATCTTGTGCGCCAGACGCATCGTCGCTGCTATCAGAATCAAAGCCGGGGTCAGATCCTGCGCGCTCATGAAGACCATCGCTATACCGACCAATGTCTGTATGCTGAGGAGGCGAGTCTCGCCCAGAATCAGGGTTGAGATGACAGATTGCGCGTTGTTGAGATATTCGGTCGTCTGCTCAGCTCGAGACCCAGCACTACTATCAGAGCCGTCGTCCGGAACCTGCTGGCAAGCCAAGGCCAGGACTGCATTGATGGCAGCCCATGCCACCGGATCGCGTTGTGCCGGTTGGACGGCATAGCATTCGCCAATCAAACTCCAGAGTGTGTCGGCATTGAAGAGCGGTAGGACCGAGTTGAAGCTGTCGAGAAAAGCCTCGACAAGGGGTAATACTTGTTGCAGAGGGGGCAGTCTCATCGGCCCGAGGACATTCTCGTGCTCATCCGTGGTTGGATCTTGCGCTTGATCATCCACTGGACGCTGTGCCTGGATTCATTTTTTCTAAGCATCTTCGGTAGCAGAATCAAACGCTCAGGGACACATACGAGTTGAGTCTTCAGCTGCTGTACCTGGGCTTGCAGGCTGCGGATTTCGTCCGTCTCGTCGGTCTCCTTTGCGCCTTTGGGCTGTGGCTTGGGCCTCCACTTGCGGCTCACTGCCGTATGCGTGCAATCTGTCGAATAGATGATGCAATTCGAACAGCGAGGCCTCTTCCCGTTACACTTCAGCTTGCGGGTGTAGCAGAGATCGCACGACTGTTTCTTGTGTGTTAGCGGCAAGAAGATTTTGAGAGATTCGCAAAGAAATGGACGTCAATGTACCTTTCTGGGACGACTGTTTGCTTCCATTGCGGTTTCGGGACCCGTTGAACTTGGACCAGGAAATTCCGTCAGCGTTGGGCGCAAGTTCAAGTTGGCGTTGTCGAACGGAGAGGGTTCCATGGAGGTGCGGACGATTTAGTAGCTCACGCTTCCGCGGAAGTTCACTGACAAATCCGACTCAAGCCTCAACCCAGACAGATCCACGGTACCAGTATTAGTAACGATCTGATCAATACCTCTGAGTGAACCATTCCCGATCGACGGTCCTTCCATGGAGGGTACAATTCCAGCCCTTATCCAACCAACTAACCTCCATGGGCGGTCGGATTTCCAATACATCTCCAGGTCGGAGTATGTAGGCACGGGTTGTAATAGCAGGAAGCAGGCATATGATCTGGGTATAAATTGCCGTCCTGGGCGTCGCTGTTGATTTTCTGGATATCACCATCCTCATCGTGTACTTGACAAGTCTATCTTCGGACATCTGAACTCACGCCCCCGACGCAACAATGTCTGGCTTCGTCTCATTTACCAAGACATGGCACAACAAGCCATACCCGGCCATAGATCCCTCGCGCAGCGAGCTTAGCGCATCGGGCAAGTTCGTCGTCGTCACGGGCGGCGGAACAGGCATCGGCAAAGCGACCGCGATCGCCTTCGCACAGGCTGGCGCCAGGACCATCGCCATCATCGGAAGACGCCTCGACAAACTGGAGGCCGCGGCGGTCGAGATTATTGGACATGCCACCGCCAGCGACGCCAAGGTACTCCTTGAGAGCGTCGACGTGGCTGACCGCGCCAGCCTGGACGCCGCCGTCGAAAGTCTCACGAGGAAGGCCGGCGGCGCCAAGGTCGACGTGCTCGTCGCTAATGCAGGCACCTCCGCGGACCCTGGGGACGTGCTTGGGTTCGATGAGAAGGAGCTTCGCCAGCAGCTGGAGCTCAACGTGGTCGGCCCCTTCAACACGATCCAGGCCTTCGCCCCGGCGCTCGCGACCAACTCCCACCTCTACAACGTCTCTTCCGGCATGATACACATCGCGCCCTATGGCGGGTTCTGGTCCTACGCTGCTTCCAAGGCGGCTGTTGCCAAGATGTTCGACTACCTGCAGGACCAGCACCCCGAGTGGCACATCGTTCAGATCCAGCCGGGCGTTATCCGCACGGGGCTCAACGAGAGGTTCGGTGCCGTTTCCCAGGACGAACGTGAGTACTCCAACGCATCGTCAGCTTATACTTTGAGCATTTCGCTGAGTCACATGCGCTACAGCTGAGCTTCCCGCCCGATTCCTTGTCTGGCTTGGCTCGCGTGAGGCCGAGTTCCTCAAGGGCAAGTTTGCTTGGGTCAACTGGGATGTCGACGAGCTCAAGGCTCGAGCTGACGAGATCAAGAACTCTTTCCTCTTCAGAGTGGTGCTTGACGGGGTGACCATGTAGTGCATCTGGATGCTCGCATGCAGCTTTGAGATCGGTTCATCTTCTTGGGGCGGGTGCCAGCTTGATCGCCGCCGTCAAAATTCGTATCAGCCCAGATAACGGATTGATCAATCAGATAATTGAGTTTTACTCCCTTTGGCCAGGAGATATCAGAGCACTGCTGATCCCTTGAGGCAATGCCGAGATACCCAGAAAACTCCATTAGCATCCGGAATTTAAAAGGATTTAATGGACGTAAGTCCGGGCCGGAACTCCATGACTCAGGTTTCTGCCGCCGACGCCCCGTTCATGACGTCTAATTACTGTAATTACCTGTAACCCGGGATCTTAAAGTAAAAGCTTTGCCGTCAAGTGTCTGTGTGCTCCAGAGAATCAGCCCAAGTTCCTAGCACCTCCAATTCTGCCAACAGCCCTTCGCATCACCATGCCCTCATTCAACGGGAAGGTTATCGCAGTTACTGGTGCCGCCTCCGGCATTGGTCTCGCTGTTTCCCTGCACTTTGCGTCTTTGGGCGCCAAGTTGTCCCTCACAGATTCGTCGGAGGCCAATCTCAAGAAGGCGGTCGACGACATCGCCGAAAAGATTGGCCACGAGAACGTCCTGTATCGGGCGGCAGATGTTCGCAACGGAGCGGCCGTGGACGAGTGGATTCGTGCCACCGTGGAGCAGTTTGGAGGTCTGGACGGAGCCGTCAATGCGGCGGGCGCTCATCCTAAGAGCTCTGGCGTGGCGCCCATCTGGGAGGTGGAAGACGACGACTGGCAATTCACGCAGGACGTCAACGTCACGGGAGTCTTCAACTGCGTCAGGGCTCAGCTGAAACACATGGTCAGCGCGGTGGATGCTGGAAAGGAGGCATCCGGGTCGATTGTGGTGCTCGGGAGCAACTCGTCCGTTTCTGGAGCTGCCAAGCTTGCCCCCTACACGGCCAGCAAACACGCCGTCATTGGATTAACTCGTGGCGCGGCGATGGACGCTGCGCATTATGGAATCCGCGTGAATGCGGTATGCCCGTAAGTGTCCATCCATGCTTAGTACCAGGACAGGCTTGATCTTTGCTAACGAGAGAAGAGGACCGACCGATACGCCCATGCTGCGAAATGCCCTATCCGAGGATCAGCGAAAGCTTATGGGTGCATCGATACCGATAGGACGTCTGGGAACTGCAGCCGAAGTTGTTGGGATGATCTCTTTTCTTTTGAGTGAGGAAGGGGGCTTTTGTACCGGGGGGGTGTATATGGTGGATGGTGGACTGACTATACCCTGAACACTTCACGCTGGTTCTTCCGACTTTGGTGTCACTGGAGGCTAATTTGGAGAAATCTGAGTTCAAGACACTTGAAACGCCGCACTTATTCCTTCGAGGTTGATTTAACTGGGTCACACAATGGATCGCCTTGGCCACGACCCATGCCGACGTATCAGAAACTCCCCGGTAGTGCACCTTGCCCGATGCCACCAGAACGTTGAGCCATTGCATCACTTCCTGAACTGAAGCGGAGTAGTCCCACCAGTGGAGGATTTTACTATGTATCGGATATCTAAGTACGTTGTCTGAAGCTTTTAGAGCGAGGCTTCGAGAGATAGCCCTTGACAAAGTCCAAACCCGAGATTCTCCTCTCTGTGTGGCGAAGGAGGTAAAACGAGAAGACGCGTGGGAGGCCCCTACCCGAAAACCTCGCCCTCCTCTGGAAGTTCGGAGTGAGGCTTTCGGAGGTTGAGTGACCAGAGTTTACTTGAACGCCTCCTGGCCTCATTCCAGGCCTTGAACACTCGGGCCCGGTGCTGAAGGTCCAGTGGCGACGTTGTGCTACCTCCATGTCTCCAGGTCGGGCTCGGATCCGCAGGACGTACGACTTTCCGTATCTCCGCAGAGCAAGGTGCCAAATCTTCTGTTGGTGCTGACTCTGCGACTTGTTGAAGAAAATGGATAGAAACCCGGCCAAATTGTACGTACCCAGATGGAATCATCTCAGGGACGTCGTTGGACAGCTGGTTGGCTGCTTGATGCCAAAAGTGTCAGGCCGCAGGGTAGATATCCATACCTCGAGATGTTTCCGGTTCTCTTGCAGCTTTTCCATCCTGTCGTGCATGATGTCGAACATCAGAGCAGTTCTATCATGGCCCGGAGGAAGTCTATGCTCCCTTGCGCCAAAGAACCATATTCTGTATATTTCTTAATTATATTTTAGACCTTTTTTTTTATATTATTTATTAAAATATTATTATAACCTTTTAAAGGTTTTTTTAAACTTTTTAATATTCATATAGGATTTATGGTTGAAGTGTTGTTAGTGAGAAAGCTTCATCTTTGCCGCCACCCATGACCCCATGGTTTTTCTATCCAGGACAAATGTCCAGACGTATAGAATACTCAGGGATAAATAAAGTCTACAGGTCTGTATCAGGGCATCCAAAAATTGCGATCCCGGCCAGGTCTGCAGTGCCTACTCATGCCACAGCACATTATTTTCTGTCGACTCAGAACCCTTGCCCGATGAACCCCGGGTTCAGTTGATTCTTCATGCCCCTTTGCACGATGACGAGCTTCCCCTGAACGGTATAGATAAGCTCGCCAGCTTTTGTCAACAGAAAAGGCCCCTCCTCGCGCGTACTCAGCCAGTCGTTAGGAATGAAGAAGTGATACCCTCCATCATTGTTCTTCGAATAGCCTGCGCTGCGGACCCAACGATGCGTGTCGAGAAAGACAGCCCGGTTCCACCATACTCCGACCAATGTGGACATGTCGACGTTCTCCACGATCACGGCCTCGTCATGCGTGTCGCTCTCGGCATCAAACAGCGATATCGGCCAGAAGATGCACTGCGCGGGCGTGGACCTGTCCGTAGGACTAGCTGTGCTCGAGACCACGTACTTCCCGTCATCCGTCGCAAAAGCCCGAGTGTGAAGCATGTGGGACTCTCCAAACGACCAGAGCTGAGCCGCCTTTGACATCCGGTCGTTGACGGGCATCTCGGGTGCCAGCTCTGCAAAGTCCTGCCACCGGAACATTCTGGCATAAGCGGAGCCGACCAGCAACAGTTTCGTTCTGTCCAGCGGATGCATGAGCCAGCAGGGGATTTCATCCCTGGACCGCACGTGCCGATCGCCCACTGCCGCGCCGGTTGCCACGTCGAACATGACGTCGGCGCGCTGCGTCGAGACCAGGAGGTACTTCGCCTCATGGTCTAGCACGAGCTGTCGCACACCGCCGTAGATACGAGTGTCCAACCGGAAATCAAGCTTCGTCTGACACTTCCATCGTGTGGGCAGATGCGGCGTCTGCATCGAAAGATGCTTCACGATCACGCGACCGCAGTCGTCGCCGGAGGCGACGATGGTGCCGTCGCTTGACCAAACCAGGCCGTCGATCTTGACGGTAGGGGCGTGTTTGTAGAGCTCCTGGAGCTCCCTCCCGGTCGCCGTCTGGTAGACCGAGACCCTCCCGTTGGTCTTGCCGCAGCATATGTACGTCCCTGAAGGGCTCGAGACGATGCTGGAGATGATGTGATGGGCTTTCGCGGATTCCAGCAGTGAGGAGACGGGAAGTCTGAGAGTCTCCGAGTCGTCGCTGACGGACGCGTAGCCGTTGACGCTGACGTCGTTAACCAAGAGCACCTCGGGGTCCCAAGCGTTGCAGTCGGATGCCCGGATATCATACAGCCGGTGGCCGTCTGGACTAAACGCGAGGCCCGCAACCGAGTCGTCGAATTTGTCCTGGTTATACAACTGCTCCAGGGTCGTGGAGTTGTAAATCTTGAGGCACCCCTCTCCGTTCCCTGCTGCGAGGAGGTTGCCTTCGGGGTTGAAGGCCAGGATGTGGGATTGCGCGTCGATCTCGATCGTCGTCTCCATGTTGCGGTCGAACCGAATGATCGTCCCGTCCTCGTCGACTGTGAAGATGGCGTCGTTGTTTGGACTGAAGATGGCGCGGAGGGGGTTGCGGGTTGGGATTGTGCACAAGATCTCGTGAGTATCGAGGTTCCACACATCAACAGGCCAGCCCTTGTATGCCAGAGCCACCTCGGAACAGTCGCTGTTCCAAGTGACGCTCCATGGCGCGCCTCGATATCGCGTGCTCGAGGTAGGCCGAGTCCACCGAACGACTTCCCGCGTGTCGTCGTCCAAGTTCCACGTGCTCAGCGTGTCGTCGGAGGAGACAGACATGACGATGTTGTTCCGGCGAAAGGCAACGGCCAAGCACCCGACGCCGCTCTCGTTTTTAGACTGTGCGATGACGGCCCCCGTCTTCGTGTCCCAGACCTGCAGCATGGAGCGCCCGCCCGTGACCAGTCGCCGTCCGTCAGTACTGAGGTTCATGGCGCCGACCCTCTCTCCGTGCTGGATCTTGCGGATCTCCTGCAGAGTCTTGATGCCGTACAGCACGACCGTTCCCTTTGGATCGGTGAGAGAGATGACGAGGTGCTCATCACCGCAAACAATGGCCTTGCAAGTCTCCCCGTTCTTGCCGACGGTAAAATGGGCGAGGCAGTCGTCCCAGTCTTTCATCTTCGTCCCCACGATCGAGATGTCGCCTGCCCGGCCAAACTGTCGGCCAATGCAGGTGCCGTACGGACAAAAGGGCGGGAGGAGCTTGTGGATCGAGAATGGATGCGCCGTGAGATTGTTGCCGAACTTGGGAACGAAGCGGTAGAGATCAACGGCCCAACCCGCGATGAGCGCCCGATCCTTGTCGCTCAGGCCATTATTGACGACGAAGAATTCGAGGCATTCCGCGGCGCGAGTCACCAACCGTAACCGGTCCAGGAGGCCCACGACTTCCATCCAGTACAGAATCTTCTCGCGGAAAAACCGCAGCAGGCTGTCAACGAGCTCCTTGCTGCGGTCCGCCTGTCGGAGATGCTCGAACCAGGAATGCGTCGAGTATAGGAGGAGTGGGTGGATCCTGTCGAGTGACTCTTTGGCCCTGGAATGCGATGTCTGTGTGCTGATGAACTCGTTGAATTCCTTGTCGTTCCAAATATCAAGGCACAGTTGCGCGAGTGTCCCGTTTGCCGTATGATAGTCGACAGCAAACTCGGACGGAGTGTCTCCAAGCAGGAACTCCCTGATAGTGCTGTGGCGAGGCTGCACCAGGGATGTCGAGTCGTCGACAGATAACAAATAGGGACACACCTGGTCGATGGTATACTCGGGGCTGGCTATATGGCCGTGCATTGGCTTGAGCAAGGCTCGCAGCTCACCTGTCTTGAGAGGTCGAGTTGAGCAGAGGGCAATGCCTAGAATGTCCTTGGCTAGGCGACAGTTGCTGCGATGGAGTCTCTGAGACATTGTGTCTAGAATCTGGAGGAAGAATTCCGTCAGCTCCGAAGGTATCAAGTCCAGGGTCGGTTCAACGGCCTCGCGGCTGTGAACAGTTAGCAAGATCTCCTCCACTGCGACTTTGACCCATAGGAAGAGGCCTTGAGATTTCTGAACAATCATCTCGACAATGTCGGCGCGGTCGTCCAGGCCAAATGGAAGCGACTCGAGCTTCTGGGTGATCATTGCAACCATGTCGCTTCTGGTGTTTGCGGGCACTATCGTCTGCTGTCGGAAGATCTTGGCAGTTCTCCCGGATCTATGATGGTCAGTGCCCCGGTTTCCAAGAGCTCAAGTAATGGCTTGAGCTTGGCTCGCAAACCGAAGACTCACGTGAAGGGCATGAGGCATCTGTCCATTTCCATGCCAGTCCTGGACGACATGAGGATGCGTACGGGCAGGGTGGATCGGACTTTTGCCAGGTATGAGACCACCTCAGCCGGATTCTCGGCTTCGTCAAGTGCATCGACGACCAAGTAAAGCGGCTCCCCGTCGTAAAGTCGCTCAAAAAGCGTGTCCACGAAGACCTTTTGCCAAAAGACCCGTGTAGTCATGGAATGCACGCTGACATCGTTCTCGTTGAGGTCGAAGATATCCCCCATGAAGCTCGGGACGTGCGAAGCCAGCTGAGAGACAAGCGAGGAGAGAAAGGCGCGGGTGCTCTGCCTGGACGGGTTGCTTGTCCGGAAGAAGTAATATGCACATCGAAGCCCGTCATCGTGAAGCCTGTCGATGACAGCACTCATGAGCACGGATTTTCCAATGGCCGGCGGTCCTTTGAGGCAGAGGAAGCGAGTTTCGGGCGAGGATGTGTCCATGCTCCACCAGGCGAAATTCTCCTCTTCGAATATCCACTGGCAGCACTCCTGGCCTACTCGGGTATCTTGGAAGAAGAGCAGGTCCTCTTGCGCGGTGTCTTCTTGGCCAAGAAGTTGTATTAGCTGACGGTGAGTTGGCGCCGGCTTTTGCTTAAGAGGTGAGTGTTCTGTGGGGTGGAGTGAGCCATTTGAAGAAAAGGAAAAGCCGCATAAGAGAATATACCTAGAGCTCGTGGACCTCTGATGGCGAGTGAGGCCTTGTTGAGGAGTCGTATCAAGACAGACTTGATCGTTCTGTATCCTGGGCTGTTCTTGGACGCGAACTTGCAGATCGTGTGGTGGTCCGCGTCGATAGGTGCTGACATCTCATTGCCATACCCGAGGACTGCCGAAGCCTTGTCGACGATGATCTATTTTCCGTTAACTGGGGGGTTCCTGCACGCAAAGCACAGTAACGCCCGCTATCTCTTCGTGGATTTAACGTACCTCTGATCGTCTGGGACCTATGGATGTCGGCTCTGTCTCGTAGAATGACCACAGAGACAGCATGTTGGCGTAGTGACGAAAGTCTTCGTTGATTACCGTAAGAGTCTCCGAGTTCTTCATGAGCTCCTGGACGAATCTCTTGGAGCCAACGGTGAGGGAGAGAATCCGGTTCAGGGAAGACGCCGAGTCCGAACCGCGATGCGGAGTGGCCAAGAACACCACAGCGCCTTGCTTGATAGACTCGGCGACTTCTTGGTAGAGCGGGTCTTGGACTGCCATCATGACGGCCTTTCGTGGTTGAAACATAGTCAAGTTAGTCTCATGGATGTGACTGCTTGTTCAACGACGACGACAACAGCGTACCTTCTTGACTACTAGGCCGCCCATAGAATGAGTGACAAGAACCAGTGGTAGTGCTTGGAGGTTAGAGTTCAAGAGTTCGAGGTTCAACTTCTTTGAGAAGTCAAGAATCGAGGCCGTCGAATCCCTGGTAGTGGCATAATCGGCGCCGTAGCCAAACGTGAAGATCTGCACATCGCCAAACTCTGGGTCCTCTGGCAGCCAAAGTTCCGGCCAGAACTACTCGCCATCATGAGCTTCGCGTCAGTGAAACCAAAACTGGGACGAGGGGTCTCACGCACGTTTTCCGCCTTTCTTTGGTGACTCCATGTCTTGACGGGGTGTCCGCCCAGCCCGTGAACGAAGACTAGGGCGGCCCTGGGATGTCTGATGTCGGTGAGTCTGCTGAGCCCTCCAGCCGCCGCACCAGCCGTCGTCGAGACGAGCTCGCTGCTGGTGGTTCTCCAGCTTTCATTAGAGCGGATGCGGCCAAAGAAACCCGAGTGACTGCTCGACGCGGTCGACGACCTTCGCGGTGGGCTGCTGGATGATTCCCCCGGAGCGTGTGGCAGCATCGCAGGCGGTCGCTAGGCTGCGGTACCGCCGGGCGCGCCCGCGGGGAAGAGGGCGTTCTGGTGCTCCAAAGACGGAATAAGCTCCCGTCGCACACTTCAAACCTGCGGCGTGTTACGGGTTCCACAGCGAGTAGTAGTGTGTCTGGGCGGTAATTCCGCTCGTTGGTGGAGGAATGTGTCCATGTGGAGGTTTGGCAACGGATACTCGACTCGATGCGCGGGCCTCGACGGAGGTGACGAGATGCGTTTGCGCCGACCTGGGAACTTCTGACACCCCGCCCTACGTGCTGGGGGCATCAAACGTGCAGCGCACAGTGAACCATCCATCCATCCATACTACCTTATGTCGGGTACCACAGCTGTTCAGCCAGTTGCCTCACCTGGGCTTCGGTGAAGGTTGTCCCCGCTTTCTGGGAGCATTGGGACCATTGATGGCACGGCACGGCATGTCCCTAAGCGCCGAGGTGTCAACTTCGGGGTCTCGATTGGTGAGTGCAGACATGAGAGGCGGCTGAGGTGCAGGCAGGTCTGGCCATAGGCCCAGTCACCAGACCTGCAGACCCAAGTATGTGCCCTGGCTTGGGAGACGGGGGCGCCCCGAGCCTTGCGCACTGAGCATATGTTTCGGATCATGTGGGTGGTTTCGGCCAGCCACTGTTCAAAATCCCAGCTTCAAAGTATGATTGTATTCATCTGCTTGGTGACCGAAGAGGGCAAGCATCCATGGACCTGGACATCGCAGATGCATCTCCTTGGTGAGTCGACAGCCCTGCCCCCCCCTCCTCAAGGCTTCCTGGGGCGCTGCAAGCCCAGCCCGCTGCAAAGTGCACTCTGGGCAGCACGCAGCCTGCCTGCCTGGCCTGATCAATGCGGCACAACTTGAACGGTGGGAGGTTCCAATTCTCCCGGGAGGATGTCCCTCTCTCCCCGCTCCTTGGCAACCTGGTCGGCACCATCCTCGAATACTTCTGGCTGCTCCCACGCTGCCTCTCCCCCCGTGTACTTGTTCGACAGGTAATTCATGTTGTTGATCATGCTGCGCAACGTCACAGTCAGCACCCTGCAGCAGGCAGGTGAACATGCCAGGGGAGGGGAGCAGGCCACTCACGAGTTTTTCACGCTTGTAGAGCCCGGGAAGAGGATGCACAGCTGGAAGTCGAATCTCCTACGAATCAGTGGTTAGATCAATGCTGCTGAAAAACGAGACGACGCGGAGGAGGGGACACATGCATCGAATAAAGGAGAACTCGATCATCGTATGCTTCCTCGGGATGGGCGATCGGGTAGTACTTTGCGTACGTGCGAAAGTACGTCTTGTTGAACCGGCTGCGAACAGGCTTCCAGTTGCCCATCTCGTACTCGTTGTGCCCGTAGAATGCCGAGGCGTCGAAGATGATGGTGCTGCCGGTCTTCAGGTTGATGCAGCTGTTCCCCCACCTTTGACCGCCCATACGTGTCAGCTATCATATCGATTTGCAGCATACGATGCCTCGAATGAATGGATTGCACTCACCACATGTCGCCATGAAGGAGCGCCGGCTTGATCGGGTTCGGTCCCTCTTGCAGAGGACGCAGCAGCGCGGGGATGACCCGGTCAAAGACGGGCGTGATCGCTGCGATAAGTTCGGGCTGCGGACCGTTCACGCCAATGTCCAGGTCGAGCATGTGCTTGAGGCCATTGGCGAAGAAGACCTCCCACGAGTCTTCCCAGTCAACCTTCTGGGGCGTCGTGCCGTTGCAGGTGACGACGTGGAAGCCGAACTTGCCGGTCGGACTCACGCTCTTCTGATGGAGCTCGGCCAGCTTGGAGCAGAAGTCATTGGCATCTGGCAGGTCACTCTCGTCCATGTCGACGAACTCGCAGATGAAGAAGTAGGTGGCCGGCGTGTCGCGGTACGTGCCCCATGATATGGGCTTCGGAGCGAACGAGGGACTGGTCGAATATATGGCGAGCATGCCTTCGTACTCGCCCTCGAGCATGATCTTTCCCCCGTCGCCGGTGGCAACCTTGATGAAGAAGTACACTTCTGAGCCATCGGTGGTAGTGGCGGTGATTTTGGCTGTTCGTGTCCAGAGCGAAGCGCCATAGGCCGTCGCCTTGACGAAGGTGCACTCAGCCGGCAGGGCTATTCGCGGGCAGGAGTCAGTTTTGAGCTCTCGTTCCGTGACAAGCCTGACATGGCTACGGGTGGAAACCTGCAAGCAATCACGTTGGGATCCGCGTCGATTTCTTCACCGATGCCTGGCATCACCGACTCCAACGACGGCCCATCGCCGTGGATGTCCCATTTCGGACGGAATGATGGAAGCGAGGCTGTGGCAGACATGAATGATAGACGTTTCTATCAATGGCCTGGTGGGTTGTAGGCGTAGGCGACCGGACGCTGATGCAGTGTCCTCGGGTGAACGATTAGTGTCTTGATACTGATGAACGACTGTGGATCGAGGAATCCCATTAGAAAGCCACAGGAAGGACGACTGCAATTATGAATTACCCCTAGGCCTCTCACTCTGATACGCCCTATGTCCAGCTTCGTTTCCGTTGCACATCATACTACCCCGCCCAGGAATCGGCCGTGGCGGGCACGCCCCGGCAGGGATCCCGGGGTTACGTTGCCTGCAGGCGATGTTCCGAAAAGATGGTGGTGGGTGATCAGGCTGAGCTGGAGAGGACCGCTCTGCATGTGGCCGACCGACTGGTGGTGTGGTTGTGTGACAGTCCCCCCTGGTCGCCGACATCCGGGTCACTGCATGATCCCGGCCAGCCGTCCGACTCCTGAACCCCGCATCCCTTGGGCGGTTGGGGGGGCCTCGTAGCATCAGACAAGGCTTCCAAGTTCATCCCGCTTGCAATATACCGTACGCACCAACGAACAAGACCATGGCGACCACACAAACCATCGGGCAGCATGGCTTTCAGCTGCCTGCCATGGGTCTCGGCACCTTCCAACCCGAAGCAGCGGCGCCGGAGGTGGTGACAGAAGCCGTAGTTGCCGCCTTGAGGGCTGGCTTTCGACACATCGATACCGCATTCATGTACGGCGATGGGATCGTCGAGCGTGCCGTCGGAAAAGCCCTCAGGGAGTGGGGAGGTCCGAGAGAAGATGTCTGCATCGTCACCAAGCTGTGAGTGATCTTCTTGAGGACTGGTGTCATCTTTTTCGGTTGTAGAGGGCGCTGACGTTGTGATGGCCCAAGGGCAAACGCCCACCACGCTCCCGAAGACGTGTCCGCCGCCCTGCAACTCAGCTTGGACAATCTGGGTCTCGAGTATGGTGAGTAAAAATAAGCAGCTCGTGTTCCTGTGCCACCTTTGCTGACTTGAAAACGAATAGTTGACGTGTTCCTGATGCACTGTAGGTCTACGGGAAGCGTGAAAAAACGAGGGTTGATGTTTTCAACTTACTGACCATGCCCAGATCCTATTGCATACTTCAGAACGGGAAACGCTCCCAGTACCTGGCAGACCGCTAGAAATGAGGATCGGAAACCTCTCATCAACCTTGATCTCACGAGAAACTACGCCGCGACGTGGGCCGCCATGGAAGCTCTCGTTGCCGAGGGAAAGGTCAAGGAAATTGGTGAGCCCGCAGATCAAGTCCGGAAACGCCTCGAACTCGTGGCATCGGGTTGACAAGCTTTTTAGGTATTTCCAACTTTTCAGTCTTGAAGATGCGGAAACTGTTAGAGGTAGCGAAGATCCGGCCGTCTGTGCATCAGACCGAGATCCATCCGTGCGTTCACTATGCCCTTTTTTGGGGAAGGGTCTTTGCAGGCTGAAACTGAATGTCCCTGTCAAGCTATCTTCCGCAGCCCGACATGGTCGAGTACTGCAAGGCCGAGGGCATCCAACTCATTGCTCACAGCCCCCTTGGCGGCCGGCCCGTGCCGCAGGTGGCCCTCAACAGCCATCTCCCAGGCCCGCTCGATGATGTAACTGTATGATTGCCCCTACCCTCATCCGGGGTCTATGTTATCGTCTTTCTACTTACTCATGTTTACCTCAGGTTCAAAGGGTAGCCGAAAAGTACGGCTCGACTCCCGCTCAACTCTTGCTCAAGTGGGCCATTCAGCGAGGGACTTGCCCTGTTGTCAAATCGTACAACGCCGAGCGCATCGCTTCGAACATCTCGGTGCTCACACAGCCAGACCTGGCGGAAGAGGACATGGAAGAGCTCAACGGTTTGCGCCGAGACCAGAAACCCTTGCGATTCATGGATCCTTCGAGGTACTGGGGCTTTGACATTTTCGACGAAGCTCATGAGCAGCCGGCTGCTGCGGCATGAATCATATCAAAGTCCAAAAGCACGCCAAATTTGAGATATTGTACAGCTCTAATTTAATATCATCTCTAATGGCCGCGCTGGTTGTTAGGGTTTTCCGCTTTAGTATGCGTAACACACCACTAGTAGTACCAGCGCTTCCACAGCCTGATCTTGACGCCTTCTGTCACCCGGCCTGTCACTGCGCCTCTCCATCGAATGAACTCATGGTGGAAGTGGACAGCGGCGAGAAGAGACGATTGGCAGGCCATGATGCCAGCGCATGCATGCGGCGACATGGGTCGAGCTGCTCCGCCCGCCGCCTGTGACTTATCATGGGCGGAGGGAGTCTAGGAGCCTGCTCGAGCAGATGATACTCATCGTCCGGTTTCCCCCACTTCTCACAGGCACATCGACGAGGCATTGCTCGTCACCTCAACCACCGACCTCCGTCTCGACAACGATACAGTCTGATCATGGCGGAGATCATCGGCGCCGTCGCCAGCGGCCTCGCGATGGTCGAAATCGTGAGCAGACTCGGCAGCGGCATCATCAAGCTCAAACGGGTATACGACGAGGTCGAGAATGTGCCGACGACGGTCCAGAACCTCCTGAAGCGTCTTGATATCATATTCGCAATGGTCGAGCAGGCCGTACGTGAGGTGAGCGACAGCGACCCTCATCTCCAGGATGTCTCTGCCGTCCGGCGATGCATCTTGTATTGCGACTCGGCTTTCAACGAGCTGGCGGCCTCTGTCGACCACCTCCTCGTCAGCATCGACTCGACCAAGTCGTTCAGACGGAAGACTGGCAGAGTCAAAGTGGCACTCCAACAAAACGTGCTGGCTGCCCACGAGCGCCAGCTTGACGATGTGGTTCATCTCCTGACTCTGGCAGAGGCCACAAGCCTCAGGTACGTGGTTATCAAAGTACCTCATTCCATCTCCCGACTCACAGTAGCCTAGGATCCAAGTCAAGAGCTTGCCAGCTGTTCTTTTGCAGCATATGATCGACCACAACATGGTCGTCGCGAAGCAGCAAATAACCCACGTCGCGGAACGTCAAGGATCTGTTGCCAGTTCCGCCGATACCAGTATGACAACCGCCACGGCCAACGACCCGTACGACGAGTCCCAAGGATCGACTGAACTGGTACCATTCCGAGAAGCTTCTTCATATCCAGAATTACCCTCGCCACGGCCGACTTTTCTGGGGTCTTTCGTGAGCAGGTCCAGCACGCATCAGATGAGCGGTGAATCGTCTGAATACGAGACTACCAGTATGCGACGTATCCAACATTAGCCATCAGAAACGTGCTAACAGATAAAACAGCACGAGCTATTCGTGTCCAGCTGCCGTGGTGGGTAACCCAAAAGGCATGGGAGTTGCGCATAAATTCAGGATGGCAATACCATTTGAGGGTGTTCAACACAGTGCCTTTCCATTCGCCACTTTTCCGGAGTATTTTCCGGGGGGAACCTGGCGAAATAGCGAACATGTTCAGCGCTGGCTTGGCCTCTCCTTTTGACACATGTGGCCCGTTTACAGCCTTCCAGGTAAGTAGCCAAGGCTGACACTTATGTTGTCATGGATCCTACTAAAACGCGCAGTACGCTCTCCGGATGGGATACCCGCCAGTCATTGAGCTTTTTCTCCGGTCAGGGTGCCAGTTCCGACCAGAAGATACCGAAGAGGCACTCACCGGGTACGAAGGCAAGTACCGAGACCGATCGGGGGCACGGGATCTGGTCACAGTCACGACTGACTACTACCACTGCTTGATGATGAAGCACAATGTCTGGGACTTCCTGGACAGTATCACGCTCGATACAGTCTTCGACATTGTGAGCCCCGTCACGTTGCTCACCAAGGCGCAGATCTCTAAAATGATCTCAATCGTCGCTCCAGGCTATTTCGACATGCCCATCGCCAATCGGGTGAACTTGTTGACAATGCATCTTGCCAGAAGGGCCAGGTCGTGCTGCCAATGGCCGGACCTGGATGCATTTACGAGCTGCCTCTGGCCTAATGGCGCTGTGTCTGCAGATGACATCACAACATTAGAGTCCCAAGGATATTCTCTCCTATACGTAGTCGCTTATTTCGCGGCATTATCCGAGATGCTGCGATCCCTTGTGCGTTATGCCGGGGCTGAAAAAAGCTTCGAAAGGACTCGGTATTGGCATGCGTTCTTACACGGGGATTGGGAGAACCTGTTGGTCACGACTTGTACAGCCTGGAAGTCTTTCAGGGTGGACGTCATGCATTTCACCCAGGACTTACACTTTCGACAAGACGGGACCCTGATGCCAGAACCCGCTGCCCCTGGAACCGATACCATGGAACCTGTCGGCACTCCCCTGGCTGCGGTGTTCAGAGCGTATACGCTGTTTGTGCCGTTCCACGAGGCTCTCGACACGGACGTGAGAACTCGGATCCGCTCACTCGAGACCGCGCTGCGGTCATTTCTCGAAGACCTCCAGAACAGCGGGATCGATCTAGACATGTATGGGACGGCAGAGCTGAGACACCTTGAGCAGATCCACAGCGACGATTACGGTCGATACTTCGGTTTTGAGGGCCCTGAAGTCTACCGTAGGTTTTGGTCTTATCTGGGTGAACCGGAGGCGCATCAACTGCGGCTTCCAAGGCTCGAGAGCTTCAAGCCTGGGCCACATCCCGACGACTGGGTGTTTACGTGGGACTGGGGACTAGACCGCTTCGCGGGCGAATTTTGGGGCATTGTTGAGCAACACCCGACGAGCATGCCCGGATCGTGGATCGACGACGACAAACAAGTGAGGCTTGAGCCGGAAGATACTGCGCTTGCCTGTCTCAACACGCTGGTAGCAACTCATCACGTCGATTAGCTATACCGGCCACCGACTATCTTGAACCTCGGCCTCGGAGGTGGATGGGGGCGGTCGACATCTATACAATTATTATCTGCATCAACTCCGGTCTGACGCGATAGATACGCATTGAAATGGTGTCTAGCAACTGTATGTCAGGCGAGCATCGGCGGTAATTTGGTCAACTCATTCATCTTAGAAAGCTCTAGGGCTGTTGTCTGAGTGACCGCGACTGACCTTTTGCCCTTCTAGCGAATATGGGTTAACATGCGTGTTCTTGAACTTCCTAGCAGGGATTCTCGCGTCCACATGGACACCGCTTCGCGCCTAGAGCTTGCTGGCGCTTTGGACCCCCTCTGGAACAATATGGTCGGCAAGAAGATGTACTAGAATGGCGGCATCGGCGCGGTCAAGCAGTGGGAGGGCTTTGGGGCCGACTATTTTCTGCCCCAGAGTATTACTAATAGGAGTGGTCCCTAAATTAATAAAGTGCCGCTGACCATAAAGGGGTACTATAAAGACTAAAAGGCTAATACGTTATTACGGTGGGCTACGCTATTTTCCACTAAGTCACCCTCATGTGAGCTCCCACGTCGCTCTTGTCATGGTCTTGGGAGTATGTCGAAGTAGATTTTGCTGGCCTCCATGGCCGGCAGACTTCTGCCCACTGAGGTCAACGGCTTCAACTTCTCCGCCGACCTCATCTTCATGGCTGAAGCAGCTCAGAAGAAAACCTCCAAGTCCAGCACCAACAAACCCAACAGAAAGGACACGACCAGGACCCCAGCCTGTCCCAAAGTTGCACCATCAGAGAGCCCTGCAAGGGACGCGGCAAGAAGAATCATGGACCCAACAAATGAAGAACGTTGACCGAGAGGAGCACCCGCCGACTCACTCCCTCGAATCGACGTCTGTCACCTGCGGGGAACCGCCATGAGACGGTTGTACATCACGTGCGGCACGGTCCCACCAAGTCGATGAATCCGTGACTGGTCTATCGACCTTCGGATGGCTCACGGGCGTCGATTTGACATAATCGTCATCGGCGCCAACTATCCGGGCCCGGGTCTGTCGGATGGGTCGATTGGCAATGACATCTTCATTCTCCAAGATTAATTGTAGAATAGTGAGTGAAAGGGGAAGTGGTGGTTGCCGTTGAGCTGTTGAGAACATCCTTGCATTGCTGAGGAAGATGTGAAGGGCCTGGTCTCGGTCCGCCCAAGAAAAGAGGCCGTTCCCACTACCTTACGCTGGGGGAGCCGTCGCACTCGTCGCACATGTAGAGGCCTGGCTGAGGACCCGGGGCCGGGTGTGCCGTGCAAGGCAGCATGTCTTCTTCCAGGGCCTGCTTCCAGATCGAGGAAAGCTTCGCGTCTGGGCTGTAAGCTTTTGTTCTGCTCCAGGTATGCTCTCGGCACCATCATTGCCTTGTTTTTGTACGGCACTCCGGCATTAGTACTGGAAAACGAGGTTCAGAGGCCTAGCCTACGTTTGGGTTCCTTGGAGGTTTGGTCGCCCGCACGACCTTGTGTTATCGTCGGTTTGTTTCCGCAGACTGGCTGTCGTGGTCCTCGCACCGTTCTCTGCATTCTCGTGTTAGCTCGAGCACAGGAGTAATTCGTCCGGCGAGCACCGCTTACCTGTTTCTGAGCGTGGATGCGATGGTGCCGCTTAATAGGAGAAGGGGCGCCGCAAGATATGGCCTCGGGTTGTGTTGACTGTCTGTGATCAGCATGTGCGTCACATACGCGAAGTGTGGGTATATTACCCCTGTCGGTTGCTATAGTACTCACCAGTGCCGGATAAAATGCCAACCATGCGGCGGCGGGGCCCGGGTTGCTTGTGATAAGACTTGTCGATCCTTTCTCCCGAAGTGGACGGAAGAGTTCAACATCCGACACCTTTGGCCTCTTTCGACTTCGGCATGGCGAAAGGTTTGCCCCCTTTCGGTTGACTGATGATGGCCGCGGGCTCCTGGTACAGGCGGGCAAGGTTGCTCCATGGAAATGTGCGCATCCTTCGACGAGTGCTGTTGAGGTGACAAACCAACTTGGCGAGGAGCATTGGGTCCCGGACCTCTTGGACCGTCTCAAGGGCCAAATCGCGCAAATGGAGCTTACGTTAACTAATGGGGTCATCCGGCTCTCCGGTCGTCCCCCAGGATTGCAAAGTCCTTCAGCGTGGGAGAAGTTGACCAGCACCATGAGGCAGCGCAGTATGACCTGGTCGGATGGCATACATCGTTGCGCAAGCCGCCAGCCCGATGGCCCGGGATGCGGGGTCCATGTTCCTGGAGGTAATGGCGATGGTGGGATGCGCAAGGGCTGGTATCTCTCGAATTCGACGTACCCCCGATGTGTGTGTCTGGCGAGGGGAGGTTTCATGTTCATTGTCATCCTCCTTGACACCCTTCTCTGGTGAGGGCGGATGGTCCTGGTCCATGTCCGGAAAGACCTAGTCAAAGACCACGGCCCAACCTCCATCGGCATGGACTGGACGTGGTGCTTGAGGTTGAGTGAGTCGGCTGCAGGCGCCTTCTGAAGGAATGCGGTGTCCAGGTCAAATGTGACCTTTTCAGGACACTCCTCGTCGACGATACACACACCAAGGCTTCCTGCCTTCGAAGTTGAACTGGGGGCGATACAAGTTCGGCCCACGTTCTGCAGGTTTGTCGTCGGGCCATGGCGGTCGATGAGTGCGACGAGCGGTTCGTCCCGAGGAACACCCCTTCTTTCTTGAAGCCGGCCATCTCCGCGTTGATAAGCTTCGGAGCCTGGTGGGGGAGGTGGCATGTTCGACGCATGCAGGTGTTGCCAGGTTCTTGATCGACCTGGTCTGAACCCTGGCATGTCTGAGGCGTCAGAGCTGAAGCGGAACGAATCCCACAAGTGCAGCTCTCTCTCATCGCTGGATTGAAGGCAATGGGCCCGGCGGGGTGGCTCGGAAGGAGATAGATCTGGGATGAAAACCGTTGTTAGCCAGGATCCGAGGAGCGATGCCTGTTTGTGGACATGCCATGCCGGACCAAGCCCGGCATTGAAGGTTCGACTGAGAGGGGAGCTTACATATTGTGGGATGGTTGATGATAGAACACACTCATCCATGGGTTACCTTCGTGTCGAGTGCTCCTTGTTGTCCCCGAGCCGCTGGAAGTGGCTGTGCTCTTTCTAGATGGATGTTGTAAGTCAGGCCATCACCAAGCAGGGTCCGCCTCCTCACCTGAACGATCCGAGAACACGTGGAGGCACCTCTTCAGGCTCGGGAAAGCCATGATTGGTCCATGATCTCGTCGATCTCAGACAATCCCCAAAGCCGCGGGTACGCCGCCATGTCATGGGTGTGTGAATCGTCGCTCGGTGCTGACGAAGTTGATGTCGTTGAGACTTCGTGGCCTCAACGAGGGCCTAACCAGCGGCTGGCACGCCATCGTAGTCCGGTAATCTGCGGCACTAGTGTTAGCATCAATCAAAAGCCCTGAACGAGAAGAGGACGGCAAGGGCTCACAAGGACACAGGGGGTCTTACTCGTGAGAGGGCAAATCACCTTCCTGATGCTGTTCGCATGATGTGCTGGCCAAACCAAGGGCCCGGGTTGGTGAGTGTGAGAGGGTGGTGGAGAGAAAGTGTGGAAGGTCAGCTGGGACTGTTTTGGATAACCCACAGGATAATATTCCCCTTGAAACCTAGGTACTCTGCCCCCTTCTTTGTCATTCTCTCCCGATCTCACCGCGTCATCCACGAGGCTACCTGCATATGAATGGCACCACTGGCGGCCTGCTTCTGGGAGTTGTTTGCTTAGAGTCCTGGCCTCATGCATGTTTCTGTCAGTTCTGTCTGAAACTGACTGACAATTCCTCGCCAATCTTGGTTGCTGCCTGGGCTGGGCTACCGCGACGGGCGAGTGTGGTGAGCTCACCGACAGCATTTCTAGGTGATCTACACGGGAAGATGCTTCGAATGGAGAGTCAAGGCAACGAATCGGAGCAGTAGACAGGACTGATGTTTCTAAGATCAGGCTACTATGGAAGCAAAAGGAAACTTATCCACGCACTTCAGCCCGGTCCAGGCGGAGGTCATTCGGGTCCAGGAGGGCCGGAGACATTTCGGCATCTGAACTGCGAATCATGTGGAAGACACATGGAACCCTGGTCATCGGATATCTGAAGGCTTTCTGCAGAAGGTCTATCTGACGCATGCCGATTTCGGCCCTGCTTCGGCCTGGGCCATGCCCATAACAGCAAACAGATATCCTTGGCCGAGCAAACAACAATCCAAGAGCGCCAGCTCAAGGTCAAAAAGATGATGAACTGACACCCATGTGATATTAGTCTTCGTGTAACCTGGGAAAGGCTACAGGCAACTGTAAGTTTGCTAACGGGAATTGTCTCGAAACTGCATCAAACACGCTGTTGGCCCGCTGTCCATGCCGCAACAGTGAACAAGGAGCAAACACATTACTAGGATGAGTGGTGACTGGCGATGACTCTGCGGTGTGCGTTGCCGTTTCATGGTCCACCTGAACAAGCGAGGCAGGATCCCAGATTTGCATGAGGTACTCACACAGTTGACGCTCTTGCAATCAGGCTGAGGACCTTCCTGGCATTGTACAATGCCACCTTGAAATGGATGAGGTGGCGTTCCCACTTGGTAGAAAACAGCCAACGCGGCATGAGAGTCACGGAATACACGGCTGGTCCAGCCATGTTGCTGTCCAGATGCGGCGCTGTTGAATCATCTCCCATCGAGCTAGAGACAACGTTAATTTCGTGAAATCAAGAGATATGCCATGTTCATCTCTCGAAGTCAAGAGAGAGGTTATCTGAATTTTTAAGGCTTGATCTGAAATCTACTGATCGAAGTGGTTCCGAGACGGCCATCTTTCTGTGACTCTCTTGCGTCGGTGACCCGGAGATGGTGAACATCTTGGCAGCCCCTTTTTGGCCACCGACTCGACCCCTGAATGACCCGAACGCCAATCAGCCGGCCCGCAACTCACGCGGCTTATCGCCCGTGGCTCCCGCTCTTAGCCCCGATCTACCCACAGACAACGGCCCATCGACCTCAAACAGCCCCATTCCTCGAGCTCCCCTTGCCCCCCTCCTCGACAATCTCCCCTCGACCGCACCACCCGTATATGTACTGGACCCCGCGAGCTCCTCGACATGTCCTCCTCGGGCACATCCCTCGCCCGCTCTCGATCCCTCCGAAAGCCCGCAGCCGGCACGAGCACCGATCTCTCCCAGAAGCCGCCCGTTGCCTCGACAACGTCAGCAGCGAGCCGAAACATCTCACCGAGTCGACTCCCCGCGCCGAAACCTTCGAGCCGCATCCCGTCACCGAGCGATGCAGGCCCTTCAGTTGCCACGTCCACAACGGCGTCCTTCCTCAAGAGGAGCCGACCGGTGACCGGAGGCGGTGTAACCCGCAGCGGCAGCATCTCCAGACCTCACGCGACAGCATCACAACCCAAGACCCAAGACCAGGCACCGGCACTGCAGCCGCCGACTAAGAGCCGGTATCCGCCCAATGCCTCGACGTCAGGGGGAATCGGCGCCGCAAGCGCCGGCGTGAAGCGGCCGACCTCGTCGGGTGGGCTTCCCTCGCAGAACAAGACGAAAACCGGACCCCCAGGAGGCTTCGGCCACTCGCGCGCAAAGAGCACGACGACGGCGACAATATCCTCCCGAGGGCTCTCCAACGCCCCAGTCCTCCGCCCTCCATCCCAGACATCATCAGCAGCAGCAGCCACAACAACCACGGCGACCAAGCAGCGCTCAACCTCCATCCACGCCGGCCGGCCCCCCTCCGCAACCGAGCGCCTCTACCCAAAGCCCGCCGCGCCAACATCACGAACAGCCTCAACCACAACAACAGCCCCCCGCTCCCTCGCCGACACCAAACCCGCTCTCGCCCGCGACGCCCCCTCCCTGCGCCCGAAGCCAGCCTTCTCGACACACCAACAACACTTCTCCCCCCTCCGCCGTGCAGGCCCCAAACCCCTAACGGCAGCCTACCTCGCGCCCCCCTCCCCTTCAAAACTCCCCTCCAACATCGCCATCTCCGCCGAGACAGCCCGCCTCCAATCCTCCCTCCTCCAGCTCCACCTCCTCCACCGCTCCGCCCCCGAGGTCCAGTCGCAATGGCACGCCTCCGCCCACACGACCCTCTCCGCCCGCCACGCCGCCCTCGCAGCCCGCTCCCGCGCCCTCGCGGCCGAGGAATCCTCCCTCTCCGAATCCCTCAACACCGCCGCCCTCCACGCCTGGTACCCCGACCCCCGCGCCCTCGAGGCGAACATCCAGTCCCTCGACGCCCTCCTCTCCGCCCTCTGGAACCTCCACGCCCCCGGGGGCAAGTACGCCCGTATAGCACGCCACTTCGGCCGGTACGCCGACCGCCTCGCGGACGCGGAGCGCGCCCGGCGCGGCTTCGGTACGGACGCCGCCCTCCTCCTCGCCGCGGACGAGGGCGCATTCCTCGCCGGCCCGCTGGACGCCGAGTGGAGGGAGCAGGTCTCCCACCTGACTCGGCGGCTGGAGACGTGGGGCGCCCAGCTGGCGGAGATGGGGGACGTTCCCGGCACGGAAGAGGCGGTGGAGAAGTCGAGCCTGGCGCGGATACTCGGGGCGTGCAGGGTCTTGGTCCGGGACATGCTGGGCGAGATGCGCGTGATGGAGGACATCGAGCGAAGGGCGGTGGAAAGGGAGAGGGTGTGGATGCGGGAGATGAACCGCGAGGACGACGACGGCGCAGGTGGACGATTGCTTTCCGGACAACAACGAGATACCCAGAGGGCTGGCGCTGTATGGCGCACGGTTTGAGTTTCTACTTGAGAGCGTGGCATCGATCGAGGCTTGCAGGACAGCAGGACAATTCATGAATTCATTAGGACGGAGTCTCCTATGCATGCCGTCTGGCCCCGAACCATCCGTAGTTCTGTACCTTCCTTGGTAATAAATCACAGTAATGCTACAACAGCAGTCAATCTGATGCCTTTGCTTTCAACCCCGCAAAGCCATGCTAAGCTAGCCCGTCTCCCCGGGATCCATCTGCGGGTGGCCCTGTCCAGGGCTCACTTCTCCTTGCTGCCGAACAGCCGACTCAGGAAGGTGCCGATCCAGTCATAGAAAAGCACGCGGAGGAAGACGGGGAGCCACTCGCCGCCAGTGGCCTTCTTGTTCTCCATGGGCTGCGTCGTTTGCGCATCGCTGTCTTGGCTTGAGACCTGACCCTGGTTGTCCGATGTGGTCGGTTCGTCCGAGGGTCTCACGGGCTCATCGTCATCTGCTGAGTCGTCGAGTGCGTCCATCTCATCGGGTCGCTGAGGTTGCCCAGCCAGGCTACCCCTTTCCGCGGTCTCGGGGGTCGGTGTCTTGCCATGCTGTTTCGAAGGATCGGGCCCCGGGCCTGTTGGCTTGGGCGTATGAACTTCACTCTTGTCAGAAATCGTGGTTGATCCGGTCTCCAGGTTCCTTGCTAACTTTGACTTTGACCTTGTGCTTTTGAGGACCACGCCTTCGTCTTCGTCGCTGATGGGCGAAGCGAATAGTTCGGGGGTCACTTTGATCGCGGGGCTGGGCACGCTGACCATGGGCTGCGGCGGTTTCAGCAGGTCCTCCTGGTGTGGTGTCTCGGAGCCCTGTTCTTCGATTTCGTCGACTTGGTTGATGGGACGGCCTTTGGCGCCTTCTTCCGCTATCGAGGCCAGGGAGGTTAGGGACTTTGTGGATGTGACTGAGCTGTGAGATTTCTTTCTAGGAGCGTCAAGCTTCTTCGTAGTGAGTGGGCTGGAAGGGCCGGAGAAGTCGAGGACTTCTTCATCGATGCTGGTCCTTCGGGCGCTCATGATGGGGGAGACGGGGGACCCGAGGAAGTAAGTCTGGTCCTCGTTGCGACAGGTTTCCACCTTGCGCACGGCGTCAATGATCGACTTACGATCGGAGGGCCACCGCTCCAGGGAGGGATCGTTGAGGTCGTACTTGTCGAGATTGTAATCGACACTACCAGCGTGTTCTCGTTCTTCTATTGCGCTGCGAGGGGACTTCGGTTCGTCGTCGGGATATGTCACTTCTCCAAGACATTCGTGGGCAAAGAGTGGCGGGGCGTCGGCTTCGTCAAACTCGTCGAGCTCGTCCTCCAGTTCGCCGGGCCCATTTGAGGACGAGTGCTCGATTTGGATCTCGGGTGCTTTACCCTGAAAATGCATCAGCGTCAGCACGGCGAAGCTAGGTGGGCTGTCGTACCTACCCTGTCCGGCTTCGCAGCGTCGAGCTTCTGGGCAGTGTCGGCGACCTCGGCAGCAGTATCAGAGACTTGTCCAATGGGGGTGGATGAGAGCCTCTGTCTTTCGTCCTGTTGCAGACGGGCGACGGGGTCAGGATTGGGCTTCAGCGTGGCGGACTTGAGCTCCGGTGACCTGACAGGAGCCGTCAAGACATTGTTGCGGTTGCCAGAATCGTCAGTGACTAGAGAGAAATGCATGTCAGAAAGTCGTCAAAAAAAGGGACAATGTTTCTCAAGAATACTCACCAATGGGCGCGGCTTCGTTCAGCACCCACCATTCGCCCTCTCCGACGCGGATCTTGTATTCGATCCGGGTACCAGGGGCCACGCGGACGGTCTTGATGAAGACGTGATTGCCGTCCTCGTCGGTGGTGCAGTCCATCTCCTGGGGCTCCCACTGGGGGTCGGAAAATGTACCGGCGACGAAGAGAGGTGGCTGAGTGCCGCGCTTCTCGTACGTGATGGTGACGGGGATTTTGCTGTGGTCGTCCATGTCTGCGGCTCTAGGGATTTAGGTGGTTCAAACGGAGCAGCGTCCAGGGGTGCGACAGGATGCCGCGAGAGGGCGGGATGCTACAGATGAGGTAGAGAGAGGCACGAGTGTCGTAGGAGGTGTGACGAGATGGGGTTGGGGTGGAAAGAGGATGAGAATGGGAGAGAGATGCGTGGAAGGACTCGAGGCCTAAGGTTCCGAGCGAGTTGGGATGTGCCGAGCGTCGTCAGGCAGGAGTGACGCAGGAGCTCCTTCTTGCTTCACGGTAAGACCAGACTTGGACGGATGGGGTGTAGCATCAAATCAAATCAGGCCTCAGGGGTCAAGCGAGTCTGCTCTGCAGGGGGCAATAGCAGAGAGAGGGATGTAATGGCGGACAGGGTGGTCTGACTTTGACGAGAAAGAAGATGGTGAGCCAAGCAGCAGCAGCTCTCTGCCCACGGTGGTTGAGTCGAGTCTCTCTTTGAGCTCGTCACATCTGCGGCTTTTCTGACGAAGGGACCTCGGAGGATCGACCGCCTTCTGGCTGCAGCTTGCAGGCGACTCCGTTCCCTCCCCCGCATTCCAGCAGAGGGAATAAGGCGCATCGAAGATGATGGGAGGCAAAACGGGCGTCATCATGTCACCTCCCTCCGCCTTTCTGCTGCTGCGTAACTTGGAGCTTGCGACGAGTACCTGCGTACCTCGGTACCTTTAGCCCCGGGCCTCCTCCAAAGATGGAGCTTGACCTGGAGCTGGCCGAAGCTTCCTGCCTCGATCCAGGTTCCTAGGACATGCCCATTGGCTGTCCGGCAACCTAAATCCCAGGTACCGGTACGCGGGCCCAACCGCGTCCCCGCAGTTGCATCATCAAGCCTGGAGCGTCCTCGATGGCCTGGTACCTCAGGGCAGTGCTCGGTTTAGGCTGCGCCGGAGGGCTCCAGCAGCCCCTGAAAAATCAGAGAAAAATCTGGGCTGCTGTCGGGCTTGAAACATGCTTTGCGGGGAATTTTTGGCCATATCTCGGGACATATGCAGCCAGGAAAAGCAATGCTCTGCTGGCTGGCGCCCAACTGCAGGGATGCCAGGCGGTACGGACAAGCAAAGCTAAGAATCCCCACTCGAGCATCTGGACCTGCCTCTAGCCTTGGCCGGGAACTTATCTTATCCTCATCCCTGGACAGCGGCAAGAAACAAAGTCCATCAGCCGTCGACGTGTGTGATGAAGAGCGACAGTGGGATGATATCTGGCCAGGGGTGGAATGCCAAAACTGCCACATACTGAGGGAGATTTGATCACGCTAGAGCATGATTTCTCTGAAAGGTAGGGGAAGACACACTCCATGACCAGCGACACCCTGACTCTACATTGGTTTTGTTCAGCCAGGCTCAATCCAGAGATTCTCCAGCACTCCGAAGTGACGTTTGAAAGACAGTGATTACACAGTTTCCTGTCTACCTGACTTGAGGCTCCCAATTGAGTTCGTGAAAAAGTCCTCTGAGCTCTCGCCTCGCTCACAGCACTCCAACAACACTATAGATATCAAGAAACCCATGCCGGTAATCCCGCCAAACGGAACGAACCGCCAGTCCAGCCCTTGTTTTTGGGCCAAAGATAATAACAAACATGATTCTCTGCAAGATCCACAGTCCAGTGACAATCCAGCTTGCCCTTCGTACTCGAGATCCAAGTCGCCGGCGCACGGGCCATCATCTCTGGGGTTACGTCTTATCGCGATAAGGCGAGAACAAACAACGACCGTCATCCCCTCCATTTATTTCCCCGTGCAGTTGACAACCTCAGAATCAACCCAATTCTGCGCGCCATCGTCCCCGAAGCTCGACACCTTTCCTCCGCTGTCTCCTGCACCGCCGCTACTTCGAATAAGCTTGTATCGTACACCAAGGATGGCTACCCTCCCCCGGGAGATCTACATCCAGCAGCGCAAGCGTCGCCATAACGAGGTTGACGATGCGCCTGCCTTCCTCCGTACGCACCCTCACCAGGGTCTTTCAGTCTCGGCGCGGTGCTAACCTGTGCAGAAATCGACAATGACGATCCCATCTCCAAGCGCCGCATGAGCGGCAACTTTGTCTACAAGCGCCGGAGTCCCAAAGGACAGCCGCAGCTCGACACTCCCGTCGAGACGCGCAGCCCCCCGACCGAGCTCGCACCGCCCGTGATCAAGACCAAGGATGCAGTTGTCGACGCACCTGCTCCGACCCGCGACGCCGAGAAAGATGGCTCACCCCCTCCACCAGCAGGTGGCCTCGAGGCCGCGACGAGGCCGATATTCCAGCCCCGCCGATTCCACATGTCCAGATCTCTCATGAACAAACAGGGGATCCAATCTTCCAAGTCCACCCCCCAAGGCATCACCAAGAAGCGCTACGCGACCGCGGTTTTCATCGAGAGGGGATCCAAAAGACTCCAGCAACTAGACCCCGATTCAATGTCCCAGTCCGGCGACCAGCTCCAACCCGACGTCGACATGAGCGACTCGTCCACCCGCAAGAAGCCCAGCACGAGGCGCCTCAAGCCCAAGACCGAGGACACAGACGTCGCAGCATCCGCCCCGTCCATTGTCCCCGCTGCCCCTGTCCCGGCCGAACGCAAGCCCCTCCCCGACGTCGCGCCCACCGGCGACCCCGACCAGCTCGCCGCCGAGATGGACCAGTGGGTCCTCCACGAGATCGGCCTCAACCTCAAGGAGATTAAGCAGTCCCCCGCCGGCGCCACGCCCAAGAAGAAGGCTCCCTCCAAGTTCAAGCCCAAGGTCCCCGCCATGCGCTTCGCCGAACGCCACCCCGAGCTGGCCGCCCGTCTCAACGCTGAGAAGAGCCAGCACGCGGCCGACACCGACATGCGCGACGTGGATGTTGAGCTCTCCGACGACGACTACGAGATCGTCGTCTACGAGCTCGCGCCCACCGACGACCGCGCCGCCCTGGGAAGCATCCCTCCCGAGCAGATCGGTGTTCTCAAGTTCGACTCCCGCGAGGACATGGAGCTCTTCTACGGCAACGAGGACGACGACTCGGACTGGATGCCCGAGGATGACGAGGACGAGAACGGTGAGACCCCAGCGCCCTGCCCTGAACCATCTCCTGCCTGCCTGCCTGCCCCTGTTTCCGAATCACCCCTTCACGCATCAAGTCACTAACACTCCCCAGCCGAGAACCACTACACGGCCGAGTACCCCGAGGAGCTCGACTCGGACGACTCGGAGTTCGACGGCAGGGCCACCACCCGCCGCCCCCGCGGGCCCTACGACGACGATGATGAGGAGGACGGCGACAACGTCGCGGCATACTACCGCGGCGAGTTCGAGGGCGACTACGCCGACGACGAGGACGACAAGTACATCGTCGAGGGCGACGACGAGAGCCGCGACCGCGACGACGTCTTCCAGGAGAACATCAGGCGGTACATCCGCCGCTACGGCTCGAACTGAGCCCTCTAGGCGTTTTGCTTCTTCGCGGGGGTGGACGTTTTGCTACGGCAGGTTCAAAGTGAATCAGAGAGGGCGGTGAACGTGAAGAGCCTTTCCAGGAGGAAGGAGCTCATTTGACGTATC